>OX596358.1:10010000-11350470 GCA_951394395.1 Colostygia pectinataria | reverse complement strand
TTGTAACCGTCTGCTTCCGGACTGCGTTTGTGGCTTTGAGAAGAAGTGACTGACTCAATTATTTTATTTTTTAGTTTAACTTCATTATCAAAATCACTCAAAATGAGAAAAGTATCATTTTTTGGTTGTTTTTCGTGATAAGCTCTCTGAAGGGATCTAAGTATGCAACTGTTGCTGTAACTGTTGCTGCAACGGTTCGTGTAACGGTGTTTGTTACCGCAGACTGCGACGGCCGTGGTGGAGAAGGGCAAGGCGACGCCGACGCCGGGCCGCGCCGCGCCCAGGCGGACGGCGGCCAAGGCAGAGCCGGTCACGCCGCAGCGCAAGGGACGGAGGGCGGCCGCTAAAGGTACACATTTTTATTTTAGAGATTAGTTGGCAAGAGATGGCACAAAGGGATGCTGGGTCAGTACAGGCTAATAAAAAAAAAGTTGACATCTAATGTGATTTTGGGCATTAATTGACCTCATTGAGACCTTCAAGATCCTTTCTCGAATATCCAATCTGCCCAAAATTCATAAAATCTATGTTATGAAGGAACACATCAAATCATCTAGAGGGCACAATTGTAAAATAAACTGTTCACCATCTAATTCAAACACTGCACAACACTTCCTCAGTAACAGGGTGGCCCATAACTGGAATCAGCTTCCAGAAGAAGTAGTTACTGCCACCTCGATAAACGCATTCAAGAATAAACTCGATGCCTGGTTGCGAACAAATAAACTGTTAACAATTAAAAACAATCAAATTTAATAGAATCAGTGCTTCTAAGTGAACTTGACTTTTCAACACTGTGACATAGACACATCAGCGAAAGACACATAAGCGAAAGCTGATCGTCCGGGGAAAGACTACCACCATACCTATTTCTGCCGCCAAGCAGTAATGCTCGCATTGCTGTGTTCCAGTCCGAAGGGTATGGTTTCCGGTGAAATTACAGGCACATGAGACTTACTATCTAACGTCTCAGGGTGGTAACACGCAAGTGATATCTATGATATTGCATGCGTACATAGGCTACGGTAACCGCTGACCATCAAGTGGGCCGTACGCTTGGTTACCACTTTAGTAGTATAAAAAAAAGCTGCTCGTCTATTATTAAAATAATAAATAATTTCTTAGTAGATAAAATATTTTAATCTTTGCCCTAAGTTCTTTACTTTAACATTTCTTTACTAGTTGATGTCATTATTACCATTCTATCCTCACTGCTGAAACAGCCTACTCTCGAGCGTGAGTTATTAATGCATGCGTTCTCAATGCTGATCGAACATGATATGAATTTCTAGTTTTTGGACATGCTGATTTCTTAACGATGTTTTCCTTCACCGTTTCAACATTAGGTAGAACATTTTTCGAATTATAAAATACATTGTACACTACCGGGTACGAACCTACGAGGGTATTAAGGCAAGCTACCACTTTCATTGTCTCCTTTGAGTATTTAGAATTAGAACTTCTGCCGCCAAGCAGTAATGCTCGCATTGCTGTGTTCCGGTGTGAAGGGTATGGTTTCCGGTGAAATTACTGGCACATGAGGCTTTCGATCTTAGCCTCAAGGTGGCAACCCGCGAGTGATACCTCTGGTATTGCAAGCGTTTATAGGCTGCGGTAACCGCTTACCATCTTGTGGGCCGTACGCTTGGTTGCCACTTCAGTTGTATAAAAAAAAAAGAGTTGGCAAACTTACACGGCCGCTCCGCCTACGGTTATGTCTCGTCTCATTCTTTGTATGTGAGTTTGTTGTGTTTGTGTGCGGCTGTTATTAAAGTGTGCGCTTGTAGATTACCCGCATGACGTGACTTAATATATAAATGTGTGCTGTTGGTACATATATTAGAAGTACATGTACATATAATGTAATGTACATGCTTAGAAGTGGCTACCTACTGGTCAAAGAGTATATAAATTGAGTTATTGACACGAAAAGAAGAAGAAGAAGTACGTATATTTAAAGATTATAATATCCCAAAAATTATTTTGCCTCAAGCGGGATTTGAACCCGTAACCACCGCTTGATACGCGGGCGCTCTACCAATTGAGCTATCGAGACATATCTATATACATATATTTATTTGCCTCCGCAAAAATTGGTACTAGAAATAACGCTTGCCAGTTGCCGATATAAATTATCTAAGGCCGGTATACACATATCGGGCAAAGCGAGCAACGAACGTTTTAACTAAGACAAGCTAGAACTTGCGATATGGCTTTTCTGTGCTTCTTATTCAATAAAACACACCAATACTTCTATTATAATAAAATCAAATTTACATTGTTAGACAAAAAGGATGAAAAATCTCTAGTACTACTCCGCTTAACCTCATAACAAATGAGGTAACACAGTTAACCTCAAAAGAAAAATATCGACACGTGTTTCATCCCTCCACGGGACATCATAAGGATCATCGACTTGTTCTCCGGCAACTTGTTGCTCCGTCTGCCCGTTTACAAGTCTTTAAAAATTTTAAAACTCCCTTTTTGAAGAACCCCCATACTGTAGTCTCCAGGGAAAACCTTAGCAGGGAGATCATTCCACAGCCTAAGTGAACCGTAACCGTAACCGTAACCGAAACCGTACGGTGCGTGACCGATCTGGCTTTAGAGTGTGTGGATGGATCCCCTTCCGATGGCGAGCGGTGTGATGGTAAAAAGTAGCTGTTGGCATCAAGTCAAACAATTCTTCAGAACACACCCCATTATACAAGCGGTAGAACACAAAGAGAAAGAAAGAACACTTTATTAAGTCCGCACATTATTACATAAACTAGGTACTATCTATTAGGTATAAATTTAATTGAAATGAAAATGTTAATTAGCCTTATAATTTTACACTGACATTATTTTTAATTTTGTCATTTTTCTTATTTTGACACTTAGATTTTTCATTTTTATTATCTGGTAATAATCTGGTATTGCAAGCGTCCATAGGTTGCGGTAACCGCTTACCATCTTGTGGGTCGTACGCTTGGTTGCCACTTCAGTTGTATAAAAAAAAAATAAAAAAAAATGCACGTCTTTGAATTGAGCTTTTTATTTTCAGCATTCATCATCCAGTAATATCCGGTACCACGGGCTCGGTGCTAACAGATCTCTATCCATTGCAGAAGTGAAGCCCGTCGCGCCGCAACCCTCCACATCGTCGGGTAAAACTCGCGCGACGAGAAAGCCGCCCGCGAGGAAATAACGCGCCACTCCGTCGCCCGGTATGGTGGACGTGCAACTTTACTTAACTAGATTGTAGTTGACAAGCGGCCCGGGACCCGCACGGGTGTGAACTGTAAACATTCATGTGTTTCAATTTATATGAACCGCGTTAAAATCTGTTAAGCAGTTTGAAAGGTATAGTTCGTACAGCAGATCTAGGCTTCCGTTAAGTTAGCCGTTTGTGATGCGCAAAGACAATTTAGTTTGAAAAAGCTCCATTGCGCATCGAAACGGCTAATTTCACTACGGCCGAGATCCGTTGTGAGACCTATACCTACATATATACTATGTAAAGATTATCTGGGGCAGTGAAACGTTTGCAACGAATGCTTTTGTTTACATTGGTTTCGATGCTCAGCCGTTTTTATACAATTGTAGTGTTTTGATTTTTCGAAAAGCACAACCATTCTGTTTTTGTTGGTTGGGCTTTTCGAATGGTCAAATAAATACCCTTTCTGAATATACGCTCAAAATTTAATTCATATTGGACTTTGAATCTAGAATTCATATTGTGTGACGGTCAAAAGAGATCTTGGCACTCTTAGAGCTTTTTACACGGATTCACACGGGTTTTACTACAACCAAACGCGTGTGAACCTAGGCGTTCTTCAAATTCGAGGATATAGAAAATACGCCGTACTTTGTAAAAGCTCTTATGCTCAAATATCATTGGATATGTTACATATGTTACATTTAATGTAAAAATCTGTAACAAGGTTTTTGCATGACATAGTGATGTAGATTTCATATATCTCCTAATGAAAAAGGTTTTGGGCATCATAACCGTAGACTCAATGAATTCTTTGTGCCCTAGTTTAGTGCTCCAAGCTCATACTTGAGCGAAATTTCGCGTATTTAAGCGAAACGATACCGCGTTGGTACGCGATTAACAGACGAATTTGGATTACCTAATTGGAAAATGCATGAAAGTTAGGTGACTTATGAGCAAATGTACTGACAATATAGACAGACTATAGAATACTTTTGGTAATAAAATATGAATGTATTTGTGAACACTTGATGTAAAGATTGCTCATTGAAACATATCTCAAATTAAAATTATAAGTTGCACGTTTGCCGTGATGGGTCGACCGTCGCGAGTGTCTACTTATGTCTTACCTTTTAGAACCCGACGCGGAAGTCGAGCGCTAGCGGGACCAGCGCTCTACTTCCGCGCCGTGCATTTTACCCGACGTGTCAGGACCGTTGATGCTGTATCCTTTATCAATACGCCTATATTGTGAATAGTAATGTTATTACTAAAACTACTTTGTTGAGTTTAAATTAACAAATATTGTACAGTGAAGCGTTCTATGAGAATCGTCTCATACAAATTCATAAGGCTAGGTTTTGCCTGTCAAGCGTATTGTTTTCCATACACACAATAATGCTTGGCATGATCAGTTCGACCGTACATGCATATGCGTTGTGCATAACCTAACGTGTATGGCGCCTACACTAATTAAAAAGCTAGATTTAATCTAAACAAAATGTTCACAATATTGGTGTTATTTTTAAAGGATACAAAAAAGTAGATAGCCTTTCAAACTTATATGCATTGTTAAATGGTTTGGTCTGAGTAATTATATTGATATTAGACAAGGGATAAGTTTACATCGCATTGTAAAGCTAAGCACATTATCTGAAGGATTCATTGAGGTTGCTCAAATGCAATATTCTATTGTATCTATATACACTTATTGCTGAGCTCTTGTCAGTTTTGAGTAAAAGTTTAAACTGAGCAGTGCAATGGAGCAATTGAGCTCGCACTTTAGTACATTTTGTAAATTATTTTGAATCAAATTGTATATCAAATTTTGTGCAATGTATTTAGTGATGTGAGCTTATCAGTGTCGATTTTTGTATGAGTTTCTGTATGAGATATATTTTTAACCTTTGAACAGCATAATTATGATTTATATTTATTGAAATTTTTATGTAATTTTCTTTGCAACAACTAGCTGTCTTTAGAAATATAAAATATATACAAAGTATCTTTCACTAAATCTTGTTTTGTGGTCGTTTTTGTTTTGTAAAGTAAATACAAGAATTTGACTACATTATACCATGTTAACTAATGGTTTTATTCACCATATAACAAGGTTTGGTGAGAGAAGACCCATATTAGCACAATTCGTCGTACTGTACAAGATGAAATTTTAAGATAAGTTGCTTGATTTTAAGATAAATTAAATATTAACGTTGTCAATTTTCCATTTTATTGAAATCTTTTTTTTATCGTTGAGAAGTAACTTATATGCCACGTATTACTAAAAGCGTAATGTAATAAAATAATGAAAACTAAAGCAATAAATGGCCTGAAGTTACTAAATCTTTTGTGAAATTGTACTTTCTAACTATAAATTGGGATAAACTTTGTTCTTAAATGTATGAAGGTCGTGCGCAAATCGGAGAGTTTCGAGCATAGATTTGTCGATGTAGATAAATTTGTCATCAAAATTTGTCTCGAATTTTCGAAATGGTTAAGCACGTGCTCGCAGTAAGCCTAGAGTCTTGTGGTTAAATAATACGTTGGTAGCAGAATTTACTGTTAGTTCATTTGTATTTTTTTTAATATTTGTAATTATTTAAAACATTACATCTATCATTACAGGTTAGACCTAATACAATAGAGATTTAAGGCCATTGGCGGACGGGACAGCACAGGATTTAAAATTTAGCAATTAAATTAAACTATTAGGTTAACTATTAAGTTATCCAATCGAAACATGGTGTATATGTCAATATATATATTTATCTGGAGAAAATTGCGCTGCGATGCTCAGAGAGCTTTAGTCAAGCATTCAAAATATACCTTAATTAGATTGGTTTACTATTAAATTCAATTGATAAATTTTAAATCTTGTGCCGTCCCGTTCGCCAATGTGCGCAGGCCTCTAAAGGCAAATATTATAATTCGAAGTCTTCTTGCGAATTAAAAATGGGGTAAAACCCAGATGATGAGGCTGCATATGCCAGAATCACGATGATATTTACTTTGCAATAAAACAACATAAGAATAATATTTTCTTCGATTTGCGAATTGATCAAGTAAATTTAGTAATACTAACGTGGACTAATATAATGTAAGAATGGTCAATGTAATGTATAAAATATTAATTTTAACTGAACCTGAGTTTGGGTTGTGTTGGGTCTAAAAACAACTTGAGATGCCTATACTTTTTCAAAACGAACTGTCAGTAAATTTATGCGAGACTCCATTTAGTTTGAGTTGATTTGTAGCATTTTTTGGTGGTTACAAGGGTATTGACCTATTATTACAGTTTCATTTGTATGTTTAGACTAAAAAGTAAAAAAATAACGCGTAACTAATTGATTAATATACTTACATTAGGTATTTCTATAATCTTGTATAACAGTACAAAAAATCTATTGGAAAATGACTTTTATCATTGGAATTTTGCTTGAAAATAATATTTTGATATGATCACTGTTTATTTTCGATTTAGATGTAGACGTGTGCGGTGTGTGGTTTTTGAAGAAATTTGACGAAATTCTAATGTCTTCTAAATCAATGTTTATATTATTATCCTGTTTGGACCAAGCTCTTTATAAAATTGTAATTGTGAGGTCACTGCATGTACATATACATACATTATTGTAGAAGATGCACATTTATTTGCATCTACAGCTAACAGTAAGGTGATTAAAAAAAATCTAACAGCTGAATATAGGTAAGCTTACACACATTTTGATTTCTATAAAAGTGATTATTCTGTGGTTTGCATACTATTGTATGCAAAATGAACATTATTATTTTAGTAATTTTTTGTTACATCACCCTGTCTGTATTGTTTAAGGTTGTTTAACATAATGTGTTCGAGGTAAAGATTACATTTTTGTTAATTTGTTTTCGATAATGAAACCCATTGTTATAGTTCCACTTTACAGATACGGTCAAAGCCATCTCCATACAATTTGTATTCGATTCAGCTCCCTATATCTATGACATGTTGATCCATTTTACTTTAAATGAGAACAAATAAGAAAACAATGTTTGTAACACTAAAACAAAAGTAATTTAATTGATAGATTCAGGCGTTACTTTGCGGAAATCCATTACAAGATAAAAAACAGACGGAAAATCTCTAGTACTATTCCGCGTAACCTTTTAACCAATGAGGTCACACAATTAATACAGTTAACCTCAAAAGAAAAATATAGACACGTGTTTAATTCCTCCACGGGACATCATCAGGACCATCGACTTGTTCTCCTTCAGACGTGTTGCTCCGTCGAGCGCTGGACCCATTGGCTTAGATGCCTAAGCCTATGGTTAACTGTATTAACTGTGTGACCTCATTGGTTAAAAGGTTAAGCAGAATAGTACTAGAGATTTTTCGTCTGATTTTTATCTCGAAAGTAATGCATCTACATGTCATGTAAGTTGAAATTAAGGTGAATCAATAACAAGTATTTCTAACAAGCTACTTAGAGCAAATTGTAAAAATACGTTTGTATGGTTATGGCGGTCGATGGGTCTTCAAACCCTTAAATCATAATAGCTCTCGGAGCATGAGTGTGTGTGTGGAACATAGAGTATAATAAGTAGGAACCTCTAAGTTTTAGGTGGTATTTTTAAATAGGTTAATTTTAAAAGAACAGTAAGGGTAGAATATAAATTATTGTGCGTGTATTTTCTGTTAAGTACCTAGTGGGGTGAATGTTAGACTGTCAGCAGCACTCCGGTACAATAGTTGTAAACTTATTTTAGCGTTTTATACAAAAAATATCAGTTGGAGAGTACTATTGTAACAGAAAGTCCACAAATTTATATTGCAATTCAGAATAAATATAATAATTTAAGAAAATTATTGTTTTACTCAAAACCCTTCCAATCTCCTATCCAGCTAGATGTTCACCATAGTCTGCTAAAGTAAGTTTGTAAGTCACTGGCTCAGAGTAGAGTACATTGATTTATAGGTTCAGTGACCAAGGTGCCGATGCTGGTTCCTCTAAGCTAACTATTTGTAATTCATTGGACTTTGTTCATATACCTTTTGATGTAAACCCCGAGAGAAAAGTTACTACACCTGGCTGGTACAGTCAGCAAAGAAAGTGGTCTATCAGTTTTGACGAAAGTTTCTGAGAAATCCTATGACATTAAAATGAAACTCAACCATAGGGCACAGAACAAATATTAGGGGTGGTAGACCACATTTTTTTGCTGACTGTACAAGCTAGGTACAGTGTAATATGATATCTAGTAGACCATAAACAGGGACAGGGGGTGATAAAAGTAGAGGGTTTTTAGGAAAGTTACAAGGATCGCTGGTGGTCTAGTGGTTGACCCCGCCTTCCCTACCGATCCTAAGATCGTGGGTTCAAACCCCGAATGTGCACCAATAGATTTTTCTCTATTCGAAAATATGTGCGCAATGTCAGTGCTCTCATACGATAGAGGCAAACATTGTGAGGAAACCGACATGTCGATGATCTAAAGAATCGCGCTCGCCCCGTCTCTGTGAATGTACAGCCACCTTTTT
This sequence comes from Colostygia pectinataria, assembly GCA_951394395.1. NCBI lineage: Eukaryota > Metazoa > Arthropoda > Insecta > Lepidoptera > Geometridae > Colostygia > Colostygia pectinataria. Next base: position 11,341,753 of record OX596358.1, on the reverse strand, counting down.
AATTATTCTCATAACATCTTTTACGAACACCAGCCTCTATTTGAGTGGGTCTCACGGCGTGCGCTATCTCACTACACTAGAACCATTTTGCGGGCTTTCAGTCACTAGTCTTAATAGAGAGTAGCCTGTATAAGCCCTTAGAAATACCCTACCTAAAATAAATATTATTAAAAACTCAAAATAAAACCAATTCAGAATTTTTACATTTTATTTTGGACTTATAAACTATGTTTACGAGGCTTCCATCGCTGTAGCAGTTTCCTCGGTGTACTTGCCCTTGTCTTTTCCGAGGGCTGCGAGTCTGCCTTTAGCTCTGCGGTCAAGTATCGATTTACGGTCCTTGTTCATCTTTAACTTCACGATCACGCACTGAAAATAAGTGAAAGCATGTAATGTTTGGTCATTGAAATGCTACTATGCTACTGGGGGAATGAGTAAAGAGATCAGAGCCATGGAAGTGTTTCAGCATGAGCAGTATCTTTGCACAACATCAGCCTTTAGCCAAAGCCGCGGGCATCTGTTGTACATAAGACAGAGTCTAAATTGAAGTTTATCATCATTAGAATTCTAGGAAACCATAATGAAATTAGAAGTTTAAATCTAGTTATGTATACGTCCCTTTTTTATACTTGGCGTCATCGCCCGATTACTGTAACTCAACTAATCAAAGTCTAAGTTTTTGACGACCTCATAAACAGCTGACACAATCTTTAGTATTCCAATAGCTTTTGAGTAGTGAGTTTGAGCTATGTCATCAATAATTTAACTGTGACTGCACTTGTGAAAGTTGACAACATTCCACAATATTTATTTGAGCGTTTTCCCCAGATTTGAACTAATGATTTGCACACTCTAAAATTGTAGACTTTAATATTACTTTTGCAATTATCAAGATTAGATTGTTTTAGCCAAAATGAATGATAACAAAAAAAGATACAAACTTAGCATCACATTTTAACATCATTATGAATGAAATTCTATGTACCTATAACTCAACAAATTTCTAAATAAAGCAGTGTCAGATATTCTGACTATAAGCATAGTGTTTAGGTTTGAAGGGCACTATAGCAAGTGAAATTACTGGGTGAAAAAGACCTAATAACTTTGTCTCAGGTTGACAAGAGCAGTGCAATGCCACACAGAACTTTACCTACCAAACCATATTTTTTCAAATTTCACGATGCTGTAGAGTAGATCTCTGGGTGACACTGCAGCTGATGTTGTCAGGTATTACACTTATTTATCATGATAGACCATCTTGTCATTTGCCGACATAGCGACAAGACAATCAAGGCGCCCACCTGATGTTAAGCACCACGCCTGACTGTTACAGATGCAGTGCCACCCAAAGCTTAAAGTTTTTAAGTGATTGCATGCCACTGCACTGCCCTTATCACACCGAGACATTGTTGTTAAGTCTCTTTTGCCCAGTAATTTCACTTGCTACAGTGCCCTTCAAATCTAAACACAGTAACGCTTGCAATTTCAGGTTATCATAGCAATAAGAATCATTTATAAAGATATGCAATACCTTTGAGGGGTGGATGCCAACATATGTACTCGCACCATTGGCCTTTTCCCTCTGGATCCTCTCAATGTAGACTACAAACTTTTTACGGTAGACTTGGACAACCTTGCCGACTTGCTGGCCTTTGTAGTGTCCACGGACAACCTGGAAAATAAGTTTGGATTTGTTTAGTTTGGTTTTTAGTGTTCATATTTTTATTATTTGTGATGAGCATGGAATTAAAATAATAATAACAATTTTTACAAGGAGTTCAGGTTTTAGATATGTAGTGAATATTGTAATACATAAAAGTTTTATACCATGTGGTATTTTAAGTTTTTTTATAAGATTGAGATCACAACTATGAATTCAAAGTGTACAGAATTTTTTTTTTTTTATAAGCAGTAGGCAAAACCATCAGAGCCAAGTTTTTAACCAGGGCATGGACTAGCAAAAGTGCCTAGGACTCGCCAAAGAAAACCTTTGAATTGTCCAGAGCACAGATGCAATCATCCACAGTCTGTGAATGGTTTGGTATCATCATTTGGTTTTATCAAGTAAAAATAACCTATTAATGGATTATGAAAGGACAAGATACTAAACTGTCTACCAGATTCAATGTTATTATTATTTTAAACAACCATCAGAGCCAAGTTTTTAACCAGGGCATGGACTAGCAAAAGTGCCTAGGACTCGCCAAAGAAAACCTTTGAATTGTCCAGAGCACAGATGCAATCATCCACTGTCTGTGAATGGTTTGGTATCATCATTTGGTTTTATCAAGTAAAAATAACCTATTAATGGATTATGAAAGGACAAGAGACTAAACTGTCTACCAGATTCAATGTTATTATTATTTTAAACAACCATCAGAGCCAAGTTTTTAACCAGGGCATGGACTAGCAAAAGTGCCTAGGACTCGCCAAAGAAAACCTTTGAATTGTCCAGAGCACAGATGCAATCATCCACGGTCTGTGAATGGTTTGGTATCATCATTTGATTTAGCCACTTGAGTGATGTAAACATAACCTAAATACAAAACATTGGAGCGAAACAATTGTATCCTCACCTGAACTTCGTCATCTTTACGGATGGGCATCGATTTGACGTTGAATTTCTGTTTCAACTCCTTAGAAAGGGGTGATGACATGAGAACTCGTCTGATGTGCGATGGAGCGCTGAAATGACGCTTCCTGTTTTTCCTCCTCGAGGATGTGACGAGCTTATTGTACTTCATTCTGTCACTCTTCACTGAAAAGCCAAAATATCACATTTTATTCAGTCTCCAACGTTTAGGTTACTGTTTCCTGCGTGCAAACTGTCATTTTGCCGCGGCAGTAATTTTGTTCACTGACAATGAAAATGCACAAAATATACATCAAATAAGGTTTTGATTAATATCTTTAGATTAATTTGAACTTCTTTCACTAGTTTTATCGAGAAATTACACAGATTTTGACGGATTATTCAACGTACCCGAAACGACACGGCAAAGAATCGAAATAAAAAGGAATTTTGTTAGAATGTTGCCATGATCCGTTGATCAGAATTATACTAATACAAAACAAAATACCCAAGAATGTATTTTTTTAAATCAATCAGAAGCATAAATGTCATGATATTGCTCAATAATGATTATCCACAGGTATTTTATAACATTTTATAGTCGTTTTTAATGTTTTTTAAGAATAATGTATCTCATGTTTACCGTCTTATGAGGAGTATTTATAAAATGGCAATGAAAACTTTACTTGTCAAAATAACGTTTCATTACACGCATACCTTACAACATTAACCAAATCGGTTTTATTAACCTCTGTTTATTTTGTGATGATTAAATAGTATGATACATTGATACAAAATGAGTTATTTCTATTCTATTATATTCGTTGTAGGTACCTGATAGGTTTTTTATGCTTGAGCATTCACTTACTCAAGCACTCACTGTTAGAAGTGTTCTGACAGTTTTGAACAAAACCAGTCTTTAAATTTAAGCTGTATTTTGTTAACCGTAGGTTATGTTATTAACCAACCGTGAGTCAACGCGTTTTACGTCTACAACTGGGTCCTCTGTTTACCTACTGTACTAATTATTATTATGCATTTTACTGCTTGCATTATAATAATTAACTATATATAATAATAATAATAACTGGAGCACCGGTGGCTATTATGGGTTTGAACCCATAATTTTTTCTGTTCGAAAAATCCGCATTGGGTCCTCGTGGTTGATTCACTCTTGCTTGAGAATAGGCCAGTGTCTCAGTAGTGGAACATTAGAAGGCTGTAATGATGATTTGCTGCTGCTGTCACTTTTGCTGACATCGGCTGTGATTACTTTGCCTCTATGTTCGACACCTGTCAACATAATTCTTCCAACGTCCATCCAACTTATTTTGTTTTCCCAAGTCGCAGAATAAATCAACTATTCTCGACAATAATAGAAAAAAAATGTCTAAATAAATTGACAGACTATTAATAAAAAAAAGAAGAAAAACACGAAATAATTTCATTTAAGATTCAAGATTCGAGATATTTATCTGCATATTCTGCATTTTAAATGATAAAAATGTGTAATTATTTACATTCAGATACATTAGAACTGAGTAATTTTAAATTTGAAATATGACATGTAATTTTTTATTATCATAATAACTAACTATCAGTAGTAGTAAGTATTAGGCAAATCTTTGGTATTAAGTACCTTTAAGAAATAAGATTTATTATAATGTGACGACTCTTTTTAATGTTTGTATGCAATAAGATAAAGCACAGAGATTCCTACTTACCTATCTGTTTACCGTCACAATTGTATTTACCTGTGTTTACAAACAAATAAAGGAATTATGAATTATAATTACAGAGTACTTTTAAAGTACTAGTACTTATTTATTTTGCACTTACAACTTATTTGCCCTTTTCAGGCATCGCAAATTATATGTGTAGGCTACCTATGATTACATAGGTACCTAGATACCTATGCTGCGCGCTAAGTAAGCCGCTTATTTCAATGAATGTCACGCAAAAATGCTTAGAAGTAGAGTAGGTAGATACAGGCAGCGTCAAATTGTTATGAGCGTCTAGACGCTCTCTAGAGTAGTCCAAATGATCTGAAAAACATAGAAGCAATTTGATATACTCGTAGGTACGCAGTTCGAATTATCAAGTGATTAGAATTATAGTAAGCACCCAAGGTGTTCAAAATATCATAATACTCATTGTTTCCTCAGGGTGTTCAAAATTATCTTAGCAAACAAAGCTCTCAAAGGTACCTACGTATTATGCAAACTCTTTTGAGTGAAATGTCATAGATACTTGAAAAGAGTTTGCCATTTAGGGTATCTCTACTCTACGGTATAGTATGAGGACACCTTTTTAATAACAAACAACTAACAGGAACGTTACTTAAGTAGGCGCGCATTGTTTAAAATTTAAACAATAAAATTTAAACTTTAAATAAACTAGAGGCTCTACGCCGTAGGCCTTTCGTAGCAGTCGTTTTAAAATTAGAAAAATAATAATAAATTATCTTCATTCAAACTACAAATTCAAAGTCAAATTTAAATTGCAACTTTTTGCAATTTTATCATTGTGTTAAGTACTTACCTATTTAATTCCTTGGATTTTTCGTCATACAAATAAGTGCTGATTCTCAAAAAAAAAAAACAGATAGTATACTCACCTGTGTAGAAAAAGAGGCGGTACCATTCAGTCACCAAAAGGCGATTCAAGCAAACGGTGTTTACCGTGGAGGCTGTATGACCTTGTGACCTCTGAGGCATCGGCATCCTCGGGAGCGCTCGTAAGATGAGCGAAGTCGCGGGTCGCGCGTGCCGAGCATGCGCAGAGGCCGCGCTCCCGGGCTCCGGCCGCCAGTGAATGGAGCGCCGGCGGCCGACCCGCACGCAGCCCCCGCCTGTATGAGTGACAGCACAGTCTCAGTGATGGTCCGCGCGTGAACCCAGGATGGCCGCGCGCTCGCTGCGGCCCGGCCAACACAGACGATGCTCGCCGTAGGTAAGCTCAAGGTCACCCCATAAACAATTCCGATTGTAATTCCAACGCCCTGCCTCACCCCCTATGCCCCTGGAGTGTGGTATCTAAAACCCTAAATCTGGTGATCTCATGACATGACATGACATGTGTTGCCAATGACAGGGCAGCTTTCTTTGATGCCTTTGCCAAAGCCTTGAGACGAAGGATGAATAACCTCTACGCAAGCTTCGGCACATTTTGGAAGCATCTTAGGTAAGTTACCTAAGCTATGTACCTTAGTACTTTTTTGGAACCTTTGCAACCATACTGCTGTAATAAAATCTTATTTTTGGTTTACCTGCATAAAACAGATGAATCCAAAAAGTTAAATTACTCGTAGTTATGCGTTGCATGATTTTTGAGTGACCAAGCCACGTTTCTGGCGCGCCTTTGAAGATTACCTAGTTGGTACCTACCATGATTCTTTGCTAAGTATTATGAACATCAACATGTTTAATCATCATTACTTATCTAAGATTTTAAAATTGGACTAGGTAACTGACCTCATAATATGACAATTTCCTAAAGGTTTGTGTCTAACGCTGCGCTGGAAAACAATTTATAGATTTATAATCAGCCTACAAAAGATTTACAACTTATATACCGATTCTATAATACCTACAATTTTGTAATTTTAAAATATTGGTTATGATAAAGTCCGCCCTTGTTATTTTAACGTAAATGAACGACACAGCAGTTTTTACGCCATTTTAAAATGAAAATGAAAATATGGGGGATGAAGATCCAATAAAGGCAGATCTTAATTTATAAGGCTTCTACAAGCAGCAGCATCAGAGTTTCATTAGCAAGGGCGTAAATATCCTCAAAACGACTCTCTATAATAAAGATTCAGAGCGCAGAGTCCCGACAAAGGTTCCTAAAGTTCGCAAAGGATCGCTCGTCTCAGATTACATTGTTTGTCAGTTACATGAGCCATCAGTTTTAATTGTAGATTACGGAAAATAGAAGTTTTGGCGGTAATTACGGTAATTAATAAACAAAAACAAAATAGACATTCTTTGCTTTCCAAATTGTAATATCACGGTTGCTTCGCTTCGACCTACTGACAATTTGCAGGTCTTACGAGGCTATGTATTTTATGTAGTTAAATTTTTGTCGTTTCAAAAATTACCTATAAGTCGTCTTCAAATGATTTACGTTTGTCCTCTACGGCAAGACTAGTATGAAAGATTGTAACGTAAGTGACTAAAAAGAGTACGTACCTATCACAAAGATCATGGCTTCATCACGATAGCCTTCTAACATTCCCATTGCTGGGACACCAGCCTGCTCTCAGTCAGAGTCAACGCTTAGACTGTAGATACACGAACCAACGTTCGTAATCCACCTTGCGGACCCAATGCGGATTGGTGGATGGCACATGTCTTTCAAGCTTTTAGTTCTTGGTGATAACGGTTTCCTTATTTTTCTTCATCGTTTGAGAGCACTGGCATATTTTTCTAATAGAAAAATCCGTTGGTGAAAGGCCGGTTTCAAACCCACTACCCAAAGATTGGAAGAGTTTACTACCACTAGACCATCAGTGACCTTCCATGACTACTATATATAAATGCTATTTTTATTATCTGGTAATAATCTGTATCAAGAATCTGGTAATAATCTGTTTTAATATATTTAATGTACTTAAATCGAACTACAATTTACAATAACTGCGCCGCCCTACAGGGTATATGTACTACTAACTTAAAGCTACCTTAGACCTAAGCTGTAATAATGTACATATTGGCAATCTATAAATCTAAATCTATAGACTTACTCGTAGATAATACTATCTGTGCCCGCGGTATCTGCGGTTTTTGCAGTTTTTACGCTATCCCACAGGAACAGTAAACTTTATGCAGGTAAAAAGAGTAAGTAGCCTATGTGCTATTGCCACACTCTGCTCTATCTCTGTACCAAATTTTTCTCTTGTAGCACATCCGTTCTGGCGTGATTGTGAAACACTCATCCATACAAACATTCCCATTTATAATATTCATCATCATGACAGCCTTCTAATGTTACCACTGCTCGGACACTGGCCTACTCTCGAGCAAGAGTGATTGGGTCATAATCCACCACGCGGATGCGGCTGCCCAATGCGGATTGGTGGATATGTAGGTATATACATTGGTGAATAAGATAGTAAAATAATGGTGTCGATTCTCTTGTAGCATTAAAAGTATCGCGTTCTTAGCTAACTAAAACTATCGCGGTCCTTTGTATTTTAATTGATTAGAAAAGGACGGCAACAATTTTAGTTAGTTTAGTTTAGAAAATGTTACAACAGAATTGACAAAAGAAGAAGCACATTTTTATGTTGCAATGTGATTAATAACTGTGCACGATGCGATAGATTTTTCAAAACCATAGATTTTTATCAAATTATAATTAGAACGAACGTACTTATTAGCTCATAAAATGTGGGCTAGACTGCAGATATCTTCTTCTTTATCATTGACAATAAACTGCTTATAACAACTGTATCATCTACCATATTCACTGTAAATAAATATCTTTATCTTATCTACAACCTATTTCTGCCGTCAAGCAGTAATACTCGCATTGCTCTGTTCCGGTTCGAAGGGAATGGTTTCCGCTGAAATTACAGGCACATGAGACTTTCGATCTAACGTCTCAGGGTGGCAACGCGCAATTGATATTTCTGTTGCAAGCGTACATAGTCTACGGTAATCGCTTACCATCAAGTGAGCTGTACGCTTGGTTGTATAAAAAAACTCAATACTCTTATTATTTATCTTTTCATTTCAATCACGCTCTAGCGATCGGGCTGGCATGTCGTTTTTCTGAAAGTTTAACCACGCTCGTCTATGTCCTCGTGTTTTCATTCATGGAATTCTTCCAGCTGTGAATTGAAACTGTCTATTCATATTTATTATTAGACTGAATGCAAATGTTTTGTTTACATTATGTTTTTGTAAAAACTCTGATGTTGCTAGGCTTCTGTGAGGCCTCTCTCAAGTCGAAAAAAAAGGTTGGGAACGTAGTGATTTGGATCAGTTGAGCTATCTATAGATCATTTGTAACAGTCTTTAGATGGCTTAACTGTTTCATTATTATATATTTTGTATATTTGTTATTTGTTTGTACCTTACCTACATATTTGAATTTTGCTTTGACTTATACGTATGTAAATGTTATTTAAAAAACTTTTGTTAGAATTAAAGGACTGGTAAAAACATAGTATTGTGTCAAGCCTACGTCAAAGACTTACCTTCCAAAATATTAATATTTTGGCTCTTGACATACCGTAATGAGCTCGCAACGTTTCGGAATTAATTCAGTACCTACTTAATTATTTTTAAGCAGATCAAAAGCGAGCCGCTGAGGTAGAAAATTGGGTTCAGTACTACAGAGCGTGTCCCAACCCAACGGCTATTGTATTTTGATCATGGGTTTTATAATAATTTCACGAGAAATGATCTGCGAGAAATGATAGAGCACCGGTGGTCTAGTGGTAGTGACCCCGCCTTCCGATCCGAAGGTCGTGGGTTCAAACCCGGTCGTGCACCAATGGATTTTTCTGTTCGAAAAATTTATGTGCACAATGCCAGTGCTCTCATACGGTGAAGGAAAACATCGTGAGGAAACCGGCATGTCCAAGAACTAAAAATTCGAAAGACATGTGCCATCCACCAATCCGCATTGGGTCCGCGTGGTGGATTAAGACCCAATCACTCTCGCCTGAGAGTAGGCCAGTGTCCCAGCAGTGGGAACATTAGAAGGCTGTCATGATGATGATGATGATGATCTGCGATTTTATATTGATTTCCCTCAGGTATTATAATCTGATGAAGAGTGCATTAACAATTTTTAATATCTCTAGCTATTATATTAGGTTGGGGAAAAAGTTTTTTCGCCGTATGAACTTGTAATAAAATCTCTTTGGCTATACTGTTTGTATCTGGCTGGTTTTGGTCGTGCACCGATAATTTTACCATCAAAAAAAAAATGTGCGCAATGCCGGTGCTCTCATACTAAAAATAATCGAAAGACTAGTGCCAACCACCAATCCGCATCAAGTTCGTATGGTAGTGGTACCAAATCACTCTCGTTGGAAAGTAGGCCAGTTTCCCAGCAGTGGGAACATTAGAAGGTTCCTTATTGTCATTCTTATCAATGTCAATGAACTATTACGATGATAGATTGGAAAGTCATATTAAATAACAAATTTAATTAAAGTACAATTATAAATAAGGCCTTCACCGTAGACATAGAGATTTGACACCACAGAATTACACGAACAATAGAAGTACCTACCTCCTTTATGACTCTCATCTCAACCTTTTGAACTATAATATTGTATTCGTATCAAGCCTTTTGTGAATACGTCGTGGACCCTCGTAACTTGACCGGACCCTTCCTTCTGGAATAATTCTTCTGGAATAACACTAGGCTACATTTTATCCCGAAATAAAATCTCCTGTGGGATATCATAAAAACTGAAAAAACGCGAGTGAAACCGCGCGGGTCAGCTCGTATATTATACAGCAATAACCCCAAGTTAAGTATATCTAGAGCACCGGTGGTCTAGTGGTAGTAACTCCGCCTTCCGATCTTAAGGTCGTGGGTTCAAACCCGGTCGTGCACCAATGAATTTTTCTGTTCGAAAAATTTATGTGCGCAATGCCAGTGCTCTCATACGGTGAAGGAAAACATCGTGAGGAAACCGGCATTTTTTCAAGAACTAATAATTCGAAAGACATGTGCCATCCACCAATCCGCATTGGGTCCGCGTGGTGGATCAAGACCCAATCACTCTCGCCTGAGAGTAGGCCAGTGTCCCAGCAGTGGGAACATTAGAAGGCTGTCATGATGAAGTATCTACTTACATACCTACCCATTTCTATTCAACACTAAAATGTTTCATAAAATAGAATAAGATTTATTTGCAACGTACACAAGAAAATACATAGGTGTATAAATGATGCTGAGTAGTTGCAAAACGGACCCTGACTCAGCATGTGCTGATCCTGACAACCAGCGCTGGTCTCCCGTCAGGATAATGAATTCCCGAGTTTTTTTCTGTGTTGGCTCAGTGGAATGGCCCCAATTTCCGATCGGTCGCAATTTTTAATCAAGACTGCGCTAGACGATATTTAGATACATCGAAGCACTGTCTTTTCTTATTCTGTAGCACTTCCATGGTTCGGAGAAAATGCGATCAAATACGAGCCCTAAGATTAACTAATCTGTGGACTCTTTTTCATTCTCCTATTTTGTAATTTAATTTAATTATCATTCAATAAATTTTCTTTTTTGGAAATTTCAGAGCATTTACGTCTATTTTCAATCACTCTCGCTCGAGGGTGGGCCAGTGTCCCAGCTGTGGGAACATTAGAAGGCTGTCATGACGAGGATGTCCATTTTCGCTAGTGTTGGTTTCAATATCCGAATCATCATCATCATCATCATCATCATCATCATATGAGCCGATAGACGTCCACTGCTGGACATAGACCACCCCCAAAAAGCGCCATAAATACCGTTTCTGAGTTTCACCATCCACCGACTTTCTGCGACAGCTTTAATATCATCGGTCCATCATTACTTAGTGTTTCAAATTCGTAATATTAATAGATATAAGATATAAGATATTTATTGATCACAATTAATTAAGGTTTACCATTTTATAAACACTGTAGGGTTACACACAATAGGTTTCTAAGGTCTGCTTAAAATTTCATGAGATCTTCTTTAAACGACTTGTTTTTAATGCATATTAGGCATTTTTATGAGGTTTATAGTACCACAGCGAAAGTTTACGATGACAAAAGACGAAATGAGATGATTTAATTTGAATGAAAGATTTATTCATTTCAAAGGAGGTCAGAGATGACTTTTTGCAGTTTCAACAGGTTTTAAAACAATGTTAGTTGTCAAAGGAGTTCCGGGAAACGAGTTTTAAACGAGCTTTGAGCTATTTTTTGACAGCGAGATATAAGAAAACCAAGGAATTTATATGAAAAGTTTGAGAAAAGTCAAGAAATTTATAAACTTACGGCAGTACTTAGTAGTCTCATGGTAAAAGAACTTGTTAGTTCCATGAAGAAAACTCACAGACTAAACCTACAGCTGCAAGAACGTTATTTTCTCATCCAATTGACTCCGACTGCACCCTGTTAGTTAACGCAACCAATGGTTAAAATTTACAGCGCTCTTTTCGTCTCTTGAAGAAGCGATGGTAACTAAACTATATACCAAAATACTAAGCCTATGAGGAATAATTTGGACACTATCTAGATAGATTTTAGGCTCAAAGAACAAGTGCACTAAGAAATTCCTGAAATTCAGCTAAGGACGCAGCGGGATGAAATTTGCATGAAAATAAGGCAAAAAAGTTTTTTTTTTTTATGTCAGCAAGTGACAAGACAATCAAAGCGCCCACCTGATGTTAAGCACCACGCCTGACTATTACAGATGCAGTGCCACCCAAAGCTTAAAGTTTTCAAGTGTTTGCGTGGCACTGCACTGCGCTTATCACCCCGAGACATTGTTGTTAAGTCTCTTTCGCCTAGTAATTTCACTTGCTACGGTGCCCTTCAAACCTAAACACAGTGCAGCTTGCACACTACTGCTTGGAGGCAGAATATCTGACACTGCGGTAGTACTCACCAAGACGGACTATAGCTGAGCGGAAGTCGCGCGGTGCTCAACTATCTTATAAAAGTAATTAATTCCTCGTGTTAACTGTATTGCGTTCGCCGGCGCACGCAATAACTCACGACACTGTAGCTTCTAATTTAATTATTTGCGTGATTTGGTTAACTCGTCCCAGTCTCCTACTGCTTTTTTTATACAACTAAAGTGGCAACCAAGCGTCGGCCCAGAAGATGGTACGGGGTTACCGCAGCCAATGGGCGCTTGCAATACCAGAGGTATCACTCACGCTTTGCCACCCTGAGACGTAGATCGAAAGTCTCATGTGCATGTAATTTCACCGGAAACCATACTCTTCGGACCGGAACACAGCAATGCAAACATTACTGCTTGACGGCAGAAATAGGTATGGTGGTAGTCCTCCCCCGGACGAGCTCTATAACAAAGAACTCTACTACTCTTAAAGTGCAACAATCTTGTTTCTTCAGGTGCAACCGAGTCAGCCAATCGGGTAATGGATATAACTTGTTGATATATTGCAGGATCCGGTTTTATATTTAAAAAAAATACGGAGAAATTGTAGCCGACCTACTTAAATAAGTAATGACCCACTGACCTTAACCAAACAAATAAATACCAAACAATTTAGCCTTTATATAGTTTTAACAGAAGAAGTAAAATCTGCATCGAAAAAGTTTGTAGTTTACCGAAATTTTAAAGTAGGTGTAAACATTTAAAAAACTTATACCTACCATAACTAGTAACTACTTTATAATAATAATAAATAAAAATAAATAAAATAAATAAATAATGCTGGACAATCCACACAGCATCATCTAGCCCCAAGGTAAGCAGCTGTTAAACAGAGCTGTATTATGGGTACTAGATGACTGATATATATTTAATACAATACAATACATAGATCGATATTTTTTTATTATACATAGAAAACACCCAGAACACCCGGAACAAGTATTTGCAGATCCTACAAACATTTGTCCCAAGGCGGGAATCGAACCCGCAACCTCCGCGTCGCAGGCGGACCTTCGCCCACCGCGCCACATTGGTCGTCAATAGAATAATGTTTGCAGCCTTGCAATTCTTTGCAAGCGTTTTAAAACTGCTAGCTAACAAAATAATGATAAATATATTATGACAATAAATATTTTTTTACAACAAATTACTTTCACATAATTTATTAGTTAGTAATATGAAAAACAAAATACAAGTTATTAAAATTAATAAATATGGAAATAATATTAGTACACAAAGGTACGCTCACGTTTTGAAAGTAGTTATAATGCTACGGACACAGCGCTACGGCGCGGCGTAGCAGTTTCGTAGCTATTTCGGTAGAGTTGTTTTGCAAGGGCTTATTCATAAACGTACATTAAACCTTTGTTAGCTAATAGGTCTATATATATAAACATATCTATAATCGTCTTTGTTCATTAAATAAATAAATAATGCTGCCGGTGTGCCGTGGCCTTTACATAATAAGGGTGCCGCCATCACCGCAGTTGCAAAGCAAACTAATGAGCGCTTGGAAGCTTAAAAAGTTTTGATAAAGAAAACACTCAGGTAAGTATAGAAAATCTTGTTGTAATTGAAAGACTAGTTGAACGTGACTGAATTTTTATTATACACGAGCTAACCCGCGCGGCTTTACCCGTGGGTTTTCAGTTTTTATGCTATCCCACGGAAACAGTAAATTTTTCCGGGATAAAAAGTAGCCTATGTGTTATTCCAAAATAACCCCATGTACATACCGAATTCCATCACAATAGGTAAAGTCGTCACGGAGATACGTGGTAACAAACATACACACAGACTTTTTCATTTATAATATTAGTAGGACTAGCGTGGAACTCGGGAACCGTTTTTTTTTTGGGAAAAATAGTCTAAGTCCTAATTATACTGACTGTGTTTTAAATTTCAGAAAAATCGGTTTTGTGGTTGTCAAGTTTTAGAGGAACAAACATGCATCCAAACTGTCGCATTTATAATATAGGGTGATGTATATTGATGTCATCCACCAATCCGCATTGGTCCGCGTGGTGGATTAAGATCCAATAACTCTCGCTCGAAAATAGGCCACTCAGCAGTGGGAACTACAGAAGGCTGTCATCAGCGTCAGCTTAATGATATCCAATAACTGCAATGGCTTAAGTGCCATCTATTCTGATACACATTATTCTATTTTTCCACTAATGGGCCGCATCGTCCGCCCTAGATGGCACCGGCTCCACGCACGGTCCACAGGGTTGCCTGCATATTTATAGCAGGCTATATAAAATGCTGGTATTTGAGTCCCTTAATAGCCGTAGTGTTACTAGAGTTCTAAAGAATCCATAAGAATATAAAATGAAATGAACAATGAAATGACACACACAAGTATGTACATAGAACAGACTGAAAAAAAAGGATTTTTAGGGAACGATACAAAAACAGGTAGAGATAGGTACCTAAATATTCTTCTTCTTAGATATAAAAATACATTGCTGTGCGTTAGGCTTGCTAAAACTCGAGAACGGCTGGACCGATTTGGTTGATTTTGAAAGGTTTTTAGGAGTCTCAGGGAAGGTACGGTGAAGAATTATGGAAAATTTGCGAAAGAAATAACGCAAGTGAAACCGCACCGAGGCAACTAGTATAACAATAAAAAAGATAAAACTATAAGTAGGTAGGCAGCTACCAACTACTTACCAGAAACCAATCAGTCTCTATGCAGCGTGAGTCAAACAGGCCGTGTCTCAGCATGAAGCTGTTTCATATGCAATTTACATAGGACAGCGCTGGTTTTCAGATCTAATTCTTTATTCTTTATTGTACACACATAAACATTTTTTAACAGCATAGCTTTCCGAGTCTGCCCGCGTTGTGTTGCAACACAACCGAAACACCGGGAGAAACAAAAAGGTAATAATGCGTTAAAATCCCGCAAATATTATAAAATTTTGGGTTCTGATCGCGAAAGGACAAAAAAGACTATAATGGCAAAATGAAAAATATGACTTCGATCGCATGTTACTTGAAAATCGTACTTTTTTTCCGAGATAAATAGTATAATAATATTAAAATTAATGATTACCTAGGTACCACTGAATATAACTAACTTAAGTTTATAACTAGATTAGTTTTGATGTTTGTGAACCGATTTTGCTGAAAGTTAAACATATACCATGAATAGGACATTACTAGCATAGTACATTACATACATTTGACGACCGATGTGGCGCAGCGGGTCCCCCTGCGACGCAGAGGTTGCGGGTTCTATTCCCGCCTCGGGTCAAATGTTTGAACGATCTAAAAATATTTGTTCCGGGTGTTCTGGGTGTTCCGTATTTTCTATATATAATAAAAAAAAATATCTTTCTTTGTATTGTATTGCATTAAGTATATATATATATATATATATATATATATATATATATATCAGTCATCTAGTACCCATAATACAGCTCTGTTTAACAGCAGCTTACCTTGGGCTAGATGATGCTGTGTGGATTGTCCAGCATTATTTATATTTATTTATTTATTGTTACATTGAATGGCAATGCTGATAACGCGACAATAACATAACATAGTTGTTCTAGCCTCGAAGAAGCATTTTAGCTGCAGCATTGTGAATTCTGGGCTCAAAGTTGCTCTAAGCTTGTTATATCCAGGGGTGTACTCTACACGTGTCTGGTTCAAGTAGGTCAGACATAATATTTACTTTGTGCGCGGGTAACTTTGTACAAATACTTCGTAACTTTGAAGGGTTCAAGTTTGGATATTTTATTCGGTACCTACGAGTTCGACCTTGTTCATTTGTTAATAAATAATTATTTCAGAAACCGGCGAGAGTAAAGTCTACATTTCGTTAAATAGTATAAAAAGTGTTGATATCTCTAGTTAAAGTATAGGTGTAGCTAATGTTTTTATAATGGGCTATGTTTTTTAATAAATAAATGAAACAGCTACTATGATCACGACCGTTATTTGCCAAAGATATAAACGACAATGGACTAGAATAATTGATAACTTTAAACTTGTGGTTTAACGACACATTCGTGTTCAAATATTCGGTGCCCATGTAAAGGCTTTACACGATTAAACAGTGCACAAAATATGCTACAGAGTTAGTACTTGGTTTTTAAAATCACTATGAATTATTATCACTGTTTTATAGCCGGTAAAGGTGGCAGTATAACGGTAAAAACCCACCTGGGTGGTGGTAATATCAGAGTTATTGAGTTGTAATGTTGCTCTGGACAAGTTGAGATGATGGAGTGGCTTACCAAAATTATAATGTAGCAAGTAAATGAGATTGCATAAGTGGGTTGCCTTTAGGTACAGGTAGCCCGTAGATCTTCAGGACAGCCTGAAAATGAGACCGATACCTTCAAAGAAAATAAACTGATTATTTATTCTCAAGGTCCTTGATCATCTTATCTTATTTTACAACTTACAAGGCAGTGGCCAGTGGCAGTGTGTTTCGATTTACAAACACTTTTGTAAAGTTAGGACAGAATTAGGCCTTTGTCTATCTATATGAATAATAAAGCTTCGTATAAGCACTCAAACTAAAACAGCACTAAAATTCAACTCCTTAAGAGCAGAGACGGTACAGAGTTACACTAATTTCAATCAGTTCCGTGTCTAGTCGTAAAGTTCGATTCCCGCCATTTACGACCACAGACTATTTACGAGGTCCGCCATATTGCATTTGCTGACACAAAATGGCGGATATTTATTATTGCTGTCAGGCGGGCGGTGTTAGATTTCCGAAGAGTTATGATTGCAGTATCATCATCATAACCAACCTTCGTTTTTACTGTCGCTAAGATACTGGCTTACTCTCGAGCAAAAGTGATTGTTTCACCACGGTGACTCAATACAGTTTGGCTGAATGGGAAATTGGGTAGGTACTTACGTGCCTATGAACACGAACATTTGAATGAATGAATAAACGAATGTGTGAGTTCGTGCATTTCTCGGTCTCAGCATCCATGACTCCGCCATTAGAAATGGTCGATGGTGAAGTAGGAACGTAACATTATATAAAAGTTCTCTGAACACCGTCTATACCAAACTTCTTTGGTCTATACTGTTAGGGTTGCTTATTTGTTGAAAATAAATGTATTTCGTTTTTGGATAAATTACTCAAATCTCGATATCTATGGATATACTCGATATTATTTAATGCTAGCAACTGTTTTCTAACTTTGACGTTGTCGCTGGTTCTTTATCTGGCAAATGAAAAAAAGGTGGTTCGATGAGGTTGGCCAATCACAGAATAGTATCTGCCCGCAAATCGTTGCGATTGAGGACTCGTTTTGTGATTGGCTAACGTTCAAGAAGGAATCAATCGAAAGCCCGTTTTTTTTAAATAGAAAAATAAAGAACGAACGAAAAGGTCGGAGAGGCATTCTGGCTTGGATCGTCGAACAAGTAACATTGTGAAAAGTACCTACGTTGGTCGAATAAAGAAAAAGTATTTCTGTACCTAAAACATCATGCTGTTCTTCTTTCTACAAAGTCCTGAAATAGTAGTGAAGTTTATAATACAAAGAACATACACATTCTGGATCGCCAATTCGCCACGAACACAGTGTTTAATTCATAATTCAGACCATCCGTTTGCTGTGTAGGTACAAAAATTCGACATTTCTCAGAGAAAAAGACATTTAAATGATTAAAAACCTTAATTTCTTAATGTTACGAAAAAGCTTGTACCTATTTTCTTTCACGATTTACAATAAAGGGAGTCGACAGCACGGTCGCCATTTGCAATTTTCTAGAGTGCGCGGTAAAACAAACCTGTTGATTTGAAGCAGGCTTCTAAAGGAAGTTAATTATTTGATTACATTATGAAATAATTGAGCACTGCTGCTCTAGTGGTAGTGATCCCGCCTAACTGATCAAAGTCGTGTTTTTGCACCAATTTTTTTTATTCAGAAAAAATATATTCGTAATGCCAGTGCTTCATAATATTCAAACAAAGTGACTACCCATAAGCTCAGCATAAGTTCGATGAACATGTCAAAATTTGATAGGAAGAACAACGTCCAATATTCAATAGAACCCGGCGACCGACGTGATTAAATTATACAACGTAACACGGCGGCAGTTTACTATACGTTTTGTAGTTCATACTGCCTATGCTAGACAATTTAATAATAATAAATGGTTCATAGTATGTTTTTACTAGCTGCCCGTGGTTTGTTGTTATATTATTACGAGCTTGTGACACCATCAACTGCAAACCTCTTTTTCTTCTCTCCAATCGTCTGTCTTGAGCAACACCAATCTTCTAGATAGATCTCGTCTTTCCACCTCCGCCACGGTCTGCCGCGAGGTCGTTATCTGTTCAGGGTTGTTCACTTTGTGATAAAAAGATAGACAGGATAAAATAAAACCTTTGTTTCAATCTTGGTTACAATCTCTATAATATATAATATAAAATTTCATCAAAATAGGTTTCTTCGGCAGTTACAACGTCATTTAACAAACATCCAAACGTCCTAACTATTGCATTTGTAAAATATGTGTGATTGTTAAAGTATTTTAACTTGCTTTTCCGGCTTGTATACGAAGTCTGGTGCATGAGTCCTAAACACATCTTCCCAGCACTTAATTTCCTCGTTGTTCGGATCTGATCTGACCTCCAGTTCGTTGCCAATATCCAAGTATTGTTGATCTTGTAGAGTGTAAGCACTCCATGTGACTTCAAAGCTGTGGCCTGGCGTGGGGTTTCTGAAAGAAAAGGTTTTAGGTAGTTAAGCTCTAAAGTAAGTTCGTATGAGTCAGTGGCCAACTCTGGAGCTCGCCACTGACTCATACAAGATACGAGACTCGTCGGGATACCGACAGACTTACAGATGAATGTACAGACAACGAACAGTTAAGCATAACTTTTAACCATAAAATGCTATCTACCTTTCTATCCCCTATCTCCTGGACGTATTTGTTTTCTAAAACTACTAACAAAACTTTTTTTGTAGCTTTACTAGTTTTGCATAAGCTTTATGTAGCTCAACATTATCTATGGATAGATAAGCGGATATGGTATTACCTTCAAACAAATGAGCGCTTTGTGCTTCGGAGGACTCATTTGTTTATTGATGTGATCAGTTCAGGCAATAAGCTACGAAGAATGCTTATTACAAGAAATTGCTCAACTTTCTTTTCAACACGCTTTATAAAAAACACTCTTTAGCCTGTCCGAATAATAAATTCAAATCACGCATCTTTGAGTTATTAGAAGTTTAAAATAAATAAAATCGAAATCTTACCCATGCTTAGCAATATTGGTCCACAGTGCTGTCACTCTGTTGATAAGGTGAAATGAGTTCGACGTACTATCAACCTTCCCACACATTTCCTGTGCGGGAAACAGGTACATCAGGTCATCGGCATGGCACACCACTGACTTATCCTTCACCAAGGACTCTAAACCCAAGTATGTACTATGTACATTCCTGTCAGATACACATGAAAACTTGTATAGATAAACTTTGTTTTTGTTTAAACTAGCGACACTGTTTATCCACTGGGTGATGTCGTATATGAAATATTTTGCTGAATAGAACTTCACTAGCTGCTCCCAATCTTCTGCTTCAATTCTTTCATTGGGAAAGTAGAGCTTTTTGATTTTTTTGCCTATTTCAAGCTGTTTCAAAATTGGACAGGTCAACTCAATCCATTTCGGAACAAACTCTTCGCTAAAGTTTTCCATTTGTAGCAGCTTTGTTTCCAGTTGGTTTCCGATGCCCAGGCATATAAGACCATCATCTGCCGTGATGCCTGTGTACACCTCTATGCCCTCATGAATGTTGCTAGCTAAATATTCATGTGTGAAATTACCATCAAAAAATCTTTCAACACCGAAGTCTTTCTCAATGACTACAGCGAAGGGCATTTCGTAAGATGTTTTGATGCTCTGAGCCAAAGTTATAGGTGCTTTTACTTTTATTAAGTTGCATGTCGGCTGGTGTTTGAAGAACTCGTAAAGTTCTTTGTCATTTTCGGAATAACATCCTAGTTTTCGGGCAAGCGCCAGGGCTATTTCTCTTGGAGCAGTGCATTGTGACCACCAACACGCGGCGATTCCGCTTTGCGCAATAGCTCTTCTAAAGAGACCTTTCGTCATCGGCGATACCAAGTGATAGCCAACCGAAGCGCCACCTGCGCTTTCGCCGAATATAGTCACGTTCTTAGGGTCACCCCCAAAATTTTTTATATTTTTGCTGACCCATCTGAGCGCTGCAACTTGGTCTTTCATGCCCGCATTTCCAGGTATTTCGGCAGTATCAAGGCAGAGAAAACCAAGAGCTTCGAGCCTGTAGTTGATAGTTACGAGAACTACTCCATGTCTGACGAGAAACTCAGGGCCGTGTAAGTCGTCGTTGCCACTGCCGCTGACAAAAGCTCCTCCATGAATCCAGAACATGACAGGTAATAGGCTATCAGGTTTCAGGTTTGGTGTGTAAACGTTTAGGTAGAGGCAGTCTTCGCTGCCGTGGGCTTCTTTCTTATCTAGGAAGTCGTGTTGGATGCAGACATTTTGAAACTCCTTGGCACTGCGAACCCCGCTCCATGGTTCCGGTGGTTCTGGTGCCTGCAAATAATTCAAATTCAAAATATTTTCATTCAATATTCAAAGCAAATAAATACTATTTCATTTCATTTCATTTCATTTCATTTCAATAAAATCTCAAGGATTATTTTAGTTCCACGTGCCCAGATTAATCTGGCAACAAACTCGGCTGGGTTCCTTTCTTTTTTTTGATGACCTCTTCATCATAAAGTTCCAATAAATATCTAACAAATGGCCGCTCAGGTTTTTTATTAAATTTATTAAAACTTTTGTAGTTTTGAGATCGGCGCGCGCCGAAGGGTTTGCAATTTATTATTGTATCACGGAGACAGTGCATGAGTACATTGAACATTGTAAGGTTCGGATGTTATATGTTTGCGATAAAAAACAAGCAATGTAACGTGTTTATCTGATGCCCATCATTTATTGATACTAATTCATAAATAAAGGTGCTTACCTTAAATCGAAGCTCTCCTAAAGGCGGGGCTGCATACGGAATACCCTTGAAACTACAATATGACCCTCCAAACTCATTGCAGACCAACTCGCCTTCTAAGACGCCCTCACTCACTCGCACTTGCGACATTACTGCAACAGATAGCATAGTACGGAGAGTGATTTGAGAGATATTCTTAGATAGTGACAATTAAAGTATGACATCATCACTATACAATACTTCTTGAAATGTACAGTAGATTACGTATATTTATCGTACGTCCGATATGAATTATAAAACATAAAAAGTCAATAGTATAAAACAATGTTCTAGGTAAGTTTCCAAAATGTTCTCAGTAAGTTTGCAAACGCTTTATTACTGAATTAACGTTTCGAATATTAGATCGACTGTACTTACCATACATTAAGCATTCTTCTACATAATTGGTTACGAAACTTGGTTACTAGGTTTTTTCTGCTCAGATTGGTCACCTATCTGAAATGTTTTCTGATATTGTAATGTTATTGAATAAAGATTGTAACAACGACAGAAATCTGAAAATATCAAAATTTTGTACCATGAAATCAATTTAGACAATCATGTCATTGTATAATTTTTCTTGACAATTTAGTTTAGGTCTTCATTTGAATCGCTTTAAGAGTTCATTATTGGCCCCTGTGTGGTTAAAATTAACGACATTTCTTTGACTAACAAAAAACCAGCGCATAGGATGTTTTGATGTTTTTTGTGGCCGACTTTACGTTAATATGTCCAATCCTAGAGGCCGTGGTCGTGGCCGGAATTGGGTCACGGGCTGGATTAACCGTCCGAGCTTTACCGCAGATCACTATCGACGGATTACTATAGTTTGATATAAACATGGGTATGGCGAGCACTGCTGGAGCTGGGCAAACTAACTTCTTAAAACTACAGCATATCTGTACTCCATCCCTTTGTTCGGGCAGATTCTGTTTAGGACAGATTCTAGATATGGTTGTGCCACACATACAATAAACTATTAAAAAACTAGTGTGAACAACAAGAGTAACCAACTTGCCAATCAATCCAGCCGTTCTCGAGTGTTAGCCAGACTAACGGACAGAAAATATAAGAAGATTTTACGAGAAATCCGTCATTGCGCGGTCATTGCTTTTTGAAACTTTTCATTCATTTCTAATTCCTTAAGGGTGCCTGGAACTTTTATGGCAATCAAACAATTCACGAACTTAATTAACGTTGGAGTTTCTATCCCGGATTCTGTGTATATTGTACCACCGAGGCTCATTTCACGGTTTGGGTCCGACTGATCACCTCAAAAGATTTAATTTGGTTATAATGGTTGCTGAGGGCGAGTTAGTTTGTGTAGGTACATAAATAAAATGTCTGTAATGCCCAGTTCACATCAACATAATTCAAGTTTAAAATCATTATTTCAGTCTTTATACCTTCTGTTCTTATTAAAATAAAGTTTATTTACATATTAAAAATAAAACATATTTTTTATTTTCATAGCCTTTAAGCGGCAACAATGCATATCTTTCGCTTCTTGCACTTGCGTCAATCGCCCTCTGCCGCAGTCCAACCAAGCTCTAGACTCCACTTTAACTAAAAGTTTAGACTGGATGCAGTGAACTACATCCTTAACTGTGAATGCTGACTACAGACTTTTATAAAACTTTTTATCAAATTTCACGATCAGTGTGGTACTAAAACTTCCATCACGCATTGTATTTGTAACGCTGCGCTGTTGGTGGATCGACAGATGGTAGTTATTCAAAACTTGTACTAGAGTATGTCAGTTTCTTCACGATATTTTGAAAATAATATATTTAATACGCGTCGACTTGAGAACCTCCTTCGTTTTTCGTCGGCTAAAAACATGTAAGTTTTGCATTAAATAATAAGTACACTATTTTATTTATTATAAATAATTTATTTAGCGCCACACAACAAACATGAAAATGCACAATTATAAACCACGCTAATTTAATTGTTATGAGTCGCCTTTTTTCAATAATCATGTCGTGCCTTGTTAGCAAGCTTGTGAGTCCACGAGTTGTTTGGTCCGTGGAGGTCTCACCATTGGCGCGTGTGGACGGACCGCTCGCCACAATAATTGCCAAGCACCCGTGTCGATTTGGTTCACTGGATTTTCGGGGAGTTCAACCCTCGTTCACGAACACTGAATAATTCGTTGTGCTCTGCAACTCGTCCCTTCAAAGGCCTGTTTTACTGCTCAAAGAGCAAGGCTTTGCGCGCTGTGGATCCTCTTATCACAATAGTTCTTTTGATATCAACTGGACGTTTTTAAAGCCAGTTTTAATTAGTACATTTGCAGAGCCGAAATCCGTGAGCACAGCTAGTCATAAATTAAACTAGTTTACACCGGTACGTGCCTGTTTAACTCGCCAGGCGCCACCATTGTGTGAAATAGCATTCAATTGTTTACGAACCGCGCTGCATCGGCATTATGTTGGCGAGACTTGTTGTGTTGTGGACTGTGGTTTACAATAACTTAGCAATTATTTGATGATCATCATCATATCAGCCATAGAGTGCCAGAATGAACGATTTTCAGCCTTCACCATCCACCGATTCTTTTTTTTTTTTTTTTTTATACTACTGAAGTGGCAACCAAGCGTACGGCCCACAAGATGGTAAGCGGTTACCGCAGCCTATGGACGCTTGCAATACCAGAGGTATCACTCGCGGGTTGCCACCTTGAGGCTAAGATCGAAAGCCTCATGTGCCAGTAATTTCCCCGGAAACCATACCCTTCCTACTCTTCGTTTTTCAGTTCGTAGTCACCACTCGAGAACCTTTAATATTTATGCATCAAAACAAGTTTACGCTTCAGCGCTAAGAACAATTTTAGTGTCTCTTATTATTTAGAGGATATAAAGTGTTACATTTACCACCTACTCGTAAACCTAGCCTTTTTATTGCTCGCACGTATAACATAAAAGCAAGTCAACACGAGAATGTTGATACGGGACCTACAGCTTCAGATTGGCAATAAAAGCGCACAATGTTTTTTTTCTATTTAGATGATTATTTTAAATGCAAATTCAGGTAAATTAATTATTTACCGTGACTAATAACATATCTTTATACCTTTTACCTTATTATATTCTTTGTTTTATGTTTAAGTTAGTTACCTATATTCATGTTTTTTGACATTACTTGCTATTTTTTTTTTAATCCTTTTCATATAGATAAAAATTTGCATGATGGATACAGTGATCCGAATAATTAGGTACCCATGTATAGTTCTCACGGCGGATCTCGGCCGTCGTGAAATTAGCCGTTTCGATGCGCAATGGAGCTTTTTCGACTTAAATTGTCTTTGCGCATCACAAACGGCTAACTTCACGGAAGCCTAGATCCGCTGTGCGAACTATAATAACTATAAGAACTGACATAATTATTTTTTTTCATGGATCCTGTCATGTATCCTACATTATTCCCCTCCTATTATATCTACTTACAAATACGACACGTATTAAAAGGTCATGAACTCGGCTTAGAGCCTCAACTAGACAACAAAGCTAGGTCACAGAACAGAAATTATAACTACGTACAGAATGGCCACTCAAAACCTCCCACCGGTTTTACTTACCCCACCCCGGTCGCGAGTTTGCCGGCACCTTTCGCCAGCACTGAAATTAAGGGTTTTAAAGCACGCGTTTGTTTGATTTTTATGTATGTCCACAGCGCGCGCATGACAGCGCGAGCGAAAGTGTGCTATACTGCTATCTCGCTCTTGCTAAACTAGGGCCGAGTCATTCACCAACCATGACACTCATACATACATACACACAACAACGCCTGCGTGTGGTGGTGTGTAGCCTACATTCTTTCCCATCTATTATTTCTACTCACAAATACGACACATAACATATAAAAGGTCAGGAACTCGGCTTAGAGCCTCAGATTGGCAATGAAACCGCTCAAGGATCTAGAAAGTGTCATGTATAGCCCACTGTTTTCTCCATCTATTATTTCTACTCACAAATACGACACATAACATATAAAAGGTCAGGAACTCGGCTTAGAGCCTCAGATTGGCAATGAAACCGCTCAATGATCTAGAAAGTGTCATGTATAGCCTACTTTCTTCCCCATCTATTATTTATACTCACAAATACGACACATAACATATAAAAGGTCAGGAACTCGGCTTAGAGCCTCAGATTGGCAATGAAACCGCTCAAGGATCTAGAAAGTGTCATGTATAGCCCACTGTTTATCCATCTATTATTTCTATTCACAAATACGATACGTCTTTACATAGTAATAACAAAGTCGCTACCCGCTGTCTGTCCCTCACTATGTACTAGGGGCCTTCGGGCGGCCTAGAAACTCTGTCACCAGAGTTGGCCACTGACTCATACGAACGAACGAACTATGTACGATTAAGTTATACGCTTATATGTTCTTTATACTACAAATACAAATATTTTATTACCCAAAATACAATATTGACACAGTAGTGATTCATTGGTTTCTAAGTTAGTATTACTGGTGACTCTTTAGCAAGAGTTGTTGCCATCACAGTACCAGATATTCTGCCTCCAAGCAGCAGTGTGCAAGCATTACTGTTCGCAAGTGAAACTACTAGGCGAGAGAGGCTTAACAACTTACGTCTCGGGATGATGAGCACAATGCAGTGCGACGTAAAAAGCTTTAGGTGGCACTGCAACTGCAATTCAGGCGTGCCGCGTAACAACAGGCGAGCGACTTAATCACTTGTCACGTCTGACATAAAAAAAATAGTACGCAACTGATTTTTTCATCAACAGATCGAGTGATTCAAGGGAAAGGTTTATACGTATATTTTAAGCATGTTATAGTTTAAGCACGGCACAAAGCCAGGGCGTGTTGCTAGTGATGTATAAAACAGGGCAAACTCGCCTTACAGCCGAAACGATTGGCAATGAAACCGGCGCGGGGGCGTTATGTGAATTGGGTCACGTTGTGTCATGCAGCCCCGGGACCACAGTCTCTTAATAATAGCTGAGTTGCTCTAAGGCTTGTAATAACTTCACTCACGTTAAACTTCACCAGAATACTGGATGTTAGTGTGAGACATAGAGATTTTAATTATTTTAGTTACCTGCGAATCAACCGCGTTTTTGCAGTTTTTATGCTATCCTCTAGGAACTAGTTTTACTATTACAGAGGCATTAAAAAAAAGCTTATGATAGGTATCACAAACTGGTCGATGGATTTTTGAAAATTCCTTTGTTAAACAGAATAATAACATAAAGTAGGTGGTGGCGCTAGTTTAGGTGCTGTATGCGCCTTAACGTACCTAACTATATTATTTTATACCATTATTATTAATCATTTATTTCAGGTCATAAATCCTAGACTAAAGTACCTGCACCGATCGAACCACCAACTTTAAATTTTAAGCTTAATATTATATAGCTCATAAGTGAACTGTAAAGTTTTTCATGAGTATCTCTGACGACCAATGTGGCGCAGCGGGCGCAGGTCCGCCTGCGACGCGGAGGTTGCGGGTTCGATTCCCGCCTCGGGACAAATGTTTGTACGATCTACAAATATTTGTCCCGGGTGTTCTGGGTATTTTCTATACATAATAAAAAATATCTATCTATGTATCGTATTGTATTAAGTATATATCAGTCACCTAGTACCCATAATACAGCTGTTTAACAGCAGCTTACCTTGGGGCTGGCTACCAGCTTACCTAGATGATGCTGTGTGGATTGTCCAACATTATTATTATTATTATTATAGTATAATATAGTTCTTTAAACCGAATCCATTCTATGAGCTTGGACTCGTGGCCAATAGTTTTTCGAGATCTCCACCAAGGTAGAGTATTCAAAAGCTTAAAAAAATCGGGTTTTTTGTTTAGATATTGGTTATTCAAGTTTAAGCTGTGATTGTGTCGAACGGCCTGTTTTATTTCAGTCGTGTTTACTTCGATCGGAGGCTGGTATAAAAAAACTATATAGATTAGTCGTTTTTTACCAATACATAACTAGCAACAGCCTTCGACTTTGTTCGCGGGTATAGGAAAATCTGGAATAATGCTTTTGACGACCAATGTGGCGCAGTGGGCAAAGGTCCGCCTGCGACGCAGAGGTTGCGGGTTCGATTCCCGCCTTGGGACAAATGTTTGTAGGATCTGCAAATATTTGTTCCGGGTGTTTGGGTGTTTTCTATGTATAATAAAAAATATCTATCTATGTATTGTATTGTATTAAATATATATCAGTCATCTAGTACCCATAATACAGCTCTGTTTAACAGCAGCTTACCTTGGGGCTAGATGATGCTGTGTGGATTGTCCAGCATTATTTATTATTATTTATTTATTTTGCTAATCGCAATAGTTGATTTATCGTCCAGCTGTCGATTTGTATGGATTCTTTTAAAGCACAAAAAAAAAGTCTACTAGAGCCGGCGCGGTTTCACTCACGTTATTTTTTTTTTAAACACATTTTTCACTCTGCTTATTTTCTCACCGTTTAAACCTTCCCTAAACTTTTATAAACATTTCAAGACCAAAATTAGCCAAATCGTCCTAGCCGTTCTCGAGTTTTAGCGAGACTAACGCACAGCAACTCATTTTTATATATGAGATTTTATTTCATTTTCTGTAGTAGAGTGAGCACATGGGTAAGTAATAACACGTTAGTTGGTTAAGTAGGTACTTCCGCAGACATTTCCGGTATTTGGCGTAAGTGCAAATAAATTACATCGCTTTACATGTCGGACTGAATAACACAAAGTAGTGTAAGATAAAAAATAGATTTTAAAGATTTTTTTTTATATAAATTTGAGGCAAACAGGCTGACGGCCTGCCTGATGGTAAGCAGTTACCGTCGCCTATTGACCTCAGCAACAGAGGTACTGCTGAAGCGTTGCCTGCCTTGTAAGACCTTTTTTATATATTTTTTTGAAGCCGTTCATATTAAAAAATAAAAAACAGACGAAAAATCTCTAGTACTATTCCGCTTAACCTTTTAACTGATGAGGTCACACAGTTACCCGTGGAGGGATGAAACACGTGTCGATATTTTTGAGGTTAACTGTGGTAACTGTGTGACCTCATCAGTTAAAAGGTTAAGCGGAATAGTACTAGAGATTTTTCGCCTGTTTTTTATTTTGTAATGGATTTCCGCAAAGTAACGCCTAAATCTATCAATTATGCCGTTCATATTATTCTTAATAAAGAAAAAAACAATTGAGCACGGTTATTCATCATAGGAACTATTAATTTTAAGGCTCATTTACAGCATACAAGTTAATTGCAAGAAAATATTTACAAAGATACATTTTTCCATAAAAAATATATAGTGTAGGATACGTCGTTATGGTACAGAGTGTAGTTATAGGCACTTTGTGAAATACCTTACGTATTCTATGGCTCTTTCAGTTGATATCATACTCTGTGTATGAGCAGTCTTTTTTGGAGCCGTGGTATTTAGACTAGCAAAAGATATCGCGTATCTACAAATATTGGTTCCGTGTCTGACCTGGGGCCTTACTCTTGAACGCGATCGGTATTGGACAAGTATTGGAATATGCAATTTCGTACTTTTGACAGCAAACCTAGCGCCAAATTCAACCATGTTTCCAAGAGTACAAAAATTTGACAGCAGTAAATAGAAATTGGGATTGGATCGGAATTGTCATTGGATTCAAGAGTAAGGCACATGTATTGTGATATTGTGTGTGCTTAGCACGAAAAACTCGTTTAACAATCGTAAATGTAAACGTCCAGCTGTCAATTTGTATAAGATTTTTAACAGATATTTCAAGATATTTCAAGATATTTCAAGATATTTCAAGATATTTCAAGATATTTCAAGATATTTATTTGCACAAATAAGTGTTACAAAAGGTCTTAAAAGTAATAATAACAGCGCTCTTTAGTGCGTTAAATAAACTACTAAATTCCATACAAATTGACAGCTGGACGACACGTTTACGTTTACGATTGTCAAACGAGTTTTTCGTGCTCAGCACTCTGATTAGAAAACGTAAAAAAAAAAACAGTTTTAGTCTTGTGTGTGGTTTTCGTTAGTTTTTGAAACCATACTACGGCATGGTATGACAACCTCAGTGGCTCGGTAGGTGGATCGAATTCTGTCAATTTAGACAATTTTCCAGAGTGTAGAGTGCCCAGTTGAGCAACGAGAGGTTGCGGGTTCGATCTACGCTGGGGGACAAATGTTTGCATAATCTGCAAATTTTCCGTGTCTGGGTGTTTCTGTAGTCCTAATAATATTTTAAACGCGAAAGTCTCTGTGTGTGTGTATGTTTGTTACCACGTATCTCCGTGAAGGCTTAACCGATTGTGATGAAATATGGAATGTAGGTGGCTTAAATCCTGGAATACTAGGCTACTTTTTATCCCGGAAAAATTTACAAAAAACGCGTTAAGCTGCGCGGGTCAGCTCGTACCTATATAAATTGTTTTTGATATAAGTGTAACTTTAATGTTTGTCCGCAGCGAGGTGCGTGGAGGTGCGTGGGCGCTACAGGCGCTTGCGCGCGTGTCGCTCGCTGAGTTGACAGCATGCTAAGCGCGTTCAATGACACAGACAACCTCACCGACTTGGCGCTCGGCGACCTGCCCACCAGCCCCTACAGCCTCGCCCAGAAGATAGTCATTGCTATCGTCGGCAGCGTTCTCTCCTTCCTCACCGTCGTCGGAAACTCCATGGTCATGATAAGCTTCAAAATCGACAAGCAGCTCCAGACTATCAGTAACTACTTCCTTTTCTCGCTCGCGGTGGCTGACTTCGCGGTCGGGTTGATATCTATGCCGCTGTACACTATGTTCACTATATACGGGTACTGGCCTCTCGGGCCGCACATTTGTGATACGTGGCTCGCGTTGGACTACCTAGCCTCGAACGCGTCAGTGTTGAACCTGATGATAATTAGTTTCGATCGGTACTTCAGTGTGACGCGACCGTTGACATACCGCGCGAAGAGGACTACAAGGCGGGCTACGGTGATGATAGGTGGGGCGTGGGGCTTCAGCCTTGTGTTATGGCCCCCGTGGATATACGCCTGGCCTTATATTGACGGGGAGAGGAAAGTACCGCCAAACGAGTGCTACATACAGTTTATAGAGACGAACCAGTTTATTACGTTCGGGACTGCGATCGCGGCGTTCTATGTGCCAGTGTCAGTGATGATACTCCTGTACTTCAGGATATGGAAGGAGACTAAGAAGCGGCAGAAGGATCTGCCGAACCTTCAGGGTGGGAAGAAGCATGATTCATCGAAGCGCTCCAATTCTAGGTAAGTGACTCGCTCTCGTTTACAATACAATTACCATATTTTTTTTTTCATACAACTGAAGTGGCAACCAAGCGTACGGTCCACAAGATGGTAAGCGGTTACCGCAGCCTATGGACGCTTGCAATACCAGAGGTATCACTCGCGGGTTGCTACCTTGAGGCTAAGATCGAAAGCCTCATGTGCCAGTAATTTCACCGGAAACCATACCCTTCGCACAGGAACACAGCGATGCGAGCATTACTGCTTGGCGGCAGAAATAGGTATGGTGGTAGTCCTTCTCCGGACGAGCTCTATCACAGAGAACTCTACTACTCTTACCATACAGACAGTCTATATAAAATTGTACTAAATATTGTACCATAAAACAGTTTATCTGTCTCTGCATTACGATCAATGATTTCTAAACAATGTCATCAGGTATTTTTCTAGTTTTCCTTGGTGCGGTAACGCAGACCTAAAAAGTACTGGTGACACGACGAAGATAAAAAAAGCGCTTACACGTAACGTGGCACACCTGATAATCCCACAAAAAGAGCGGTTTTATTGGCGCTTTTCAGCGATTTGTTTTACCGGGAGTCTTGCTTGATAACCCTTGTTATAAAGCTTGCAGGTAATTTATAAATAACTAGTAGACCCGGCGCGGTTTCACTCGCGTTATTTTTTTTGCAAATTTTCCATAATTTCTCACCGTTTAAACCTTCCCTGAACTCCTACAAACATTTCATAACCAAAATTAGCCAAATCGGTCGAGCCGCAAAGAGTAGTAGAGTTCTCTGTGATAGAGCTCGTCCGGGGAAGGACTACCACCATACCTATTTCTGCCGCCAAGCAGTAATGCTCGCATTGCTGTGTTCCGGTGTGAAGGGTATGGTTTCCGGTGAAATTACAGGCACATGAGGCTTTCGATCTTAGCTTCAAGGTGGCAACTCGCGAGTGATACCTCTGGTATTGCAAGCGTCCATAGGCTGCGGTAACCGCTTACCATCTTGTGGGCCGTACGCTTGGTTGCCACTTCAATTATATAAAAAAAAAGCCGTTCTCGAGTTTTAGCGAGCCTAACGCACAGCAATTCATTTTTATATAATACTAGTAGTCCGTCCCAGCTTCGCACAGGTGCAATTAAACCAAACCCGTGTAAAGCTGGGCGGGTCGCTAGTAATAAATATAGCCTATGTTATTCAGGGATATTGTAGCATTCTAATGGTGAAAGAATTTTTGAAATCGAACCAGTAGTTTTAGAGTTTATTCGTAACAAACAAAAATACAAAATTCAAATCTTTCTCTTTATAATATTAGTATAGAAGAAGATGGACTCTTTGCTGAAGAGTCTTAAGCGCGTCACACACGGTGAAGATAATATAAAATATATATTATCTTAGAGCATATTTTAGAATATCGCTCACCATAGAAATCCTATGAACCATCACACACGACGAAGACAATTTATATTTTTACTATCAGATAATATCAAAATACACATACTGTAGTTATGAAACTATCACAATACAATTGTGTAGCCAGGTAGTTGTAGGTAACGTCAGTAACACACTCAAATACCTATCTACAAGTACTTACAATACAAAGGTCTCTTTGCTGGCGGCTTGAGTTGGGATCGCTTTGTGTCGGACAAGTGCCTTTTCACGTGCTTTCGTAGGCACTGGCCGCTGCCAAAATAAACATTGCTCAAAATATTGTAATTTCTTACTATTTATTATATAGATGTATACAAAAAATAACGAGGAAAGTTGTAACGAATAAACTCAAAAACTTCTGGTCCGATTTCAAAAATTCTTTCTTCATTGGATTGCTACATTATCCCTGAGTAACATAGGCTATATAATTCATTCCAATCGTTAGAAGCCAGGACGGGCTGCTAGTTTCCAACATCTATAGACTCTATACTAAAGTATATAACTCTATACCATAGAGTCTATACTCTAAGTATAGAGTTTTGACGTAAGTTTATTAAAGTACGTAACAAAAAATCTCTAGTTGGAATTTTTTTTTGTCGTTGGGTGGTGGTCATTTGGATGAGGGACTAAAACGGCAACGGCGGCAGTGCGAATTACATCTAGCGCTTTCGTGCTTCCAAAGGCACGTTAAGCTGTCGGTCCTAGCTTTTTCAAAGTTGTCAGGCCATGGAGGAGGCCTTCAGGCGGTCTATTAACTCGGCCACCTGAGTAAGCCACTGATTTATACAAATTTATTTTACCTTTTTTTTTTTTTTTTTTTTATACAACTGAAGTGGCAACCAAGCGTACGGCCCACAAGATGATAAGCGGTTACCGCAGCCTATGGACGCTTGCAATACCAGAGGTATCACTCACGGGTTGCCACCTTGAGGCATAGATCTAAAGCCTCATGTGCCAGTAATTTCACCGGAAACCATACCCTTCACAACGGAACACAGCAATCAGAGCATTACTGCTTTGCGGCAGAAATAGGTATGGTGGTAGTCCTTCCCCGGACGAGGTCTATCACAGAGAACTCTACTACTCTTACCTATAATTAATCTATTTTTTTCTATTACAAACATTGACAAAATGTAGTATTAAGAATGGCATTTTTGAAGCAAAATACAGTATAAATAAAAATAAATAAATAAATAATGCTGGACAATCCACACAGCATCATCTAGCCCCAAGGTAAGCTGCTGTTAAACAGAGCTGTATTAACACAGCTCTGTATGTATAGTACCCATAAGGGTACTAGATGACTGATATAATATATTTAATACAAACATTTCCCGAAGCGGGAATCGAGCCCGCAACCTTTGCGTCGCAGGCAGACCTGCGCCCGCTACGCCACATCATGAAGATGTCAAATGTAATGTAAATGTGTCAAATGATGATCAAAGTTTGAAAGATCTTTTTTCTAAAGGGACGATAAACGGTTAGGCGGCAATCGCATGCATCTGCAAAGGCACTGAGCTACTACTTGTGTCTTTTAGTACTGTAGATTTTGTAGTATTCATCATCATCATGACAGCCTTCTAATGTTCCCACTGCTGGGATACTGGCCTACTCTCCAGCGAGAGTGATTGGGTCTTAATCCACCACGCGGACCCAATGCGGATTGGTGGATGGCACATGTCTTTCGAATTTTTAGTTCTTGGACATGTCGGTTTCCTCACGATGTTTTCCTTCACCGAGAGCACTGGCATTGCGCACATAAATATTTCGTAGCGAAAAATCCATTGGTGCACAACTGGATTTGAACCAACGACCTTAGGATCGGAAGGCGCGGTCACTACCACTAGACCACCAGTGCTCTGGTAGTATTATTACATGAAAATTACTTTATTACGCCATTTTCTATAAAATAGGTAAAGAGTAGCCATTAATTTTGTAGACACGCCATCGTTATGGTTAGTCTTATAAACATGTAAAACATGCCAAGTATAATAAAATATCCCACTAATAGATATCATAAATGCGGCAGTTTGGATGTTTGCTTGTTTGGATGTCCGATTTGACTGTAATTCAAAACATAGATAGATAATGACCGAGAATAGGACTTACTTATTTCGGATGACCATGAATGAAGTCGCAGGCAACAGTTAGTAAGTAAGTTTGTATGAGTCAGTGGCCAACTCTGGTGACAGAGTTTCTAGGCCGCCCGAAGTCCTCGGTCATGGCCTAACATGCTCTGAACTTACTAATTACCACGATATTTGTCAAGATTATCGTTTGTCGATCTCAAGAGTAAAACGAAAACGAGGATTTTTTGTTTTGGCGAATGAAAGGCTGGCTAGAAGTTTTATGGTATCCTCTCTTTCCCATTGCTGGAGTACTGATCGAGCTACTATCGGGCGAGAGTAATGCGAGTACAGTGCCATCCATCAATCCGCATTGAACTCACCTAGTACTGATTGATGGATGCCGCTTTTTTGTTTTTGGAATTCCTTTTTTTCAATGTTTGAGAGCATGGCATTTATTTTTAAATAAATTAACACATTTGGTGCGTTCGGAGTTTAAATTTATTTATTTATATTAGACATTATATTCATACTGCTCGCTGCTCACTAAATTCAACCTAAAAGACAGCTTGATAAAGTTAATTTTAGATTGTAAGTCGATTAGAAGCGACAGAGCCAGGGGGGTGAAAAGAGGGTGGCATCCCAGGCTTTCACGGCAAAGTAAAAGACATTACTCCGAGATAGTACAGGAGATTTATGCCGGCGTATGTTTAAGTAATCTGACGTTAGTACAGTCGACGACCGATGGCGCGGTGGGTGAAGGTCCGCCTGCGACGCGGAGGTTGTGGGTTCGATTCTCGCCTCGGAACAAATGTTTGTACGATCTGCAAATAGTTCCGGGCGTTCTGGGTATTTTCTTAGTATAATAAAAATTTCGATCGATGTATTGTATTAATTATTTCAGTCATCTAGTACCCATAACACAAGCTCTGCTTAGCTTGGGGCTAAATGATGCTGTGTGGCTTGTCCAGCATTATTTATTTATTTATTTTATTTATCTCACGTTAGTACAGTCGATGACAGAAATTCATTGGCTGTAACATGGATTATTTCCATCTCTGTCCACCCAGCTCTGTCCACTCGGGGTGACAGATCGCACAAAAAAGTGCAATCTGTCACCCTTTTCAACCATCAATCAACTAAGATAAGATCTAACCTATCCAGTCCATCCAAAGGTTGCCTGGAAGAGATCGCTTTTTAGCGATAAGGCCGCCCATTGTAGCACTTTTTTGTTATTTTTTTCTTTGTTTATTTTTCTTTTAGTATCATAGTGTGTGTGTAATAAAGATATAATCTATCTATCTATCTATCTAAGATAAGGCACACTAAGATATTGGCGGACAATTTAACTCAGTTTGGAACTAGATAATCCCAAACTGAGCAAAGCTTGTACTATGAGGGAACCAAATAACTGACACAATACATTGTATCTACTTTTTTTTTTTTTTTTATACAACTGAAGTGGCAACCAAGCGTACGGCCCACAAGATGGTAAGCGGTTACCGCAGCCTATGGACGCTTGCAATACCAGAGGTATCACTCACGGGTTGCCACCTTGAGGCTAAGATCGAAAGGAAACCATACCCTTCACACCGGAACACAGCAATGCGAGCATTACTGCTTGGCGGCAGAAATAAGTATGGTGGTAGTCCTTCCCCGGGCGAGCTCTATCACAGAGAACTCTACTACTCTACGACTTTATACATTTTTTTTGTGAATGTGAAAGTGAAAATTTGTTATACATGTCATAGGAACCACCAAAACAAATACTTGCAGATCATCAAAAAAAAACAAAGCAGTAGTACCTATCGCGATGGCTACTTTTAGTCGAGAAAAGTTTGAGGAATCAATCTGAGAAGAGTCAAAGTCTATACTTGTGCTCCTTTTGCTACCACTTACTTGTTTACGATACCTATTCTTTGTAACTTTATAACTTACCTACCAGTGCCATACCTAGTATTAAGACCTTTTTGTGCCTTCATCAGCTAAACAATAAATATTTTCTTATTCTTATTCTTATTTATAACTTATAACTTTATTTATTAATTTTTTCTTAGTGCTAATACAACTTACAGCTAATTTAATATTTATATAAATAGCTAATAAAAATGTTGATATGCCTGAACTAGGATAACCTGTATTTCAGGCAAAAAAAATTAAAAAAATACTAAAAGTATGTACTTTAAAAATAATGAACTAAAAATATCTAAACTTATACATATTTTGTACATAATATACTTAATAATATTATCAGAGAGTTCAAGTCAGTCGCGCCTCCCTGTAGCGACGGTATTACGACTCCGGTTGACCAGAAGTCCGACTCGAGGAACATGTCCTTGTGCTTGGCAGCAACCCGGAGCACGTAGGACTTGAAGTGAGTAGCCCTACTCGACTCCAAGCGCGTCAAGCCAAGCACAAGGCCTGCCGGAACTTGATTGAGCTTTTTGTGGTCCATGATTGTGATTTTGTAATTTAATTTTGTACCTATAACTACTTTATTTTAGACTTATATTTATTTTTCTTATTTGAGTCAGTTTTCAGTTGGATTCACAATAACTTTTATTTTTGTGCATAATGTGATCACCTCTAATTGAGAGAGCACCTGACCTGAGTACCCCTGTAATTTAAAAATGTGTATGCCTGTGTATCTTTCGTGGTGATCCTTAATAATAATAAATAAATAAATAAAAGAGTTTGAGGATCGTTTTGACACGAAAAGAAGAAGAAGAACTGTAGTAAATACCACAGTGTAGTGTAGACAGTAATTACCACATTGAACGATTCCGATGCAACAACACGCCGCGGGGCGGCTAACTCATGCATATTCAATGCTAGTTTCCACTAAACTACTGTTACAAATACGAAAATCATTGAAATCGAAATTTAGCAATCCGTTTTGTGTTGCAAATGTTTTGTTGTTTTGTAGCTCATAAATACAAATTGCTACGTTTATATATATAAAAACATAGTTCTAATAATAAATAATCATAATAATTATTAACCGGCTTCAAAAAAGGAGAAACATTCACATTGTTCGTTTAGCTTTCAAGTGTACCAAAATCGAGCTGAAGATATAAGGTTAGAATCAAGCGTCAACTGTATCCTACTTATATTATAAATGCGAAAGGCTGTGTGTGGGTGTGTGTGTGTGTGTGTGTATGTTTGTTACCACGTATCTCCGTGACGACGTAAGCGATAGTGATGAAATTTGGAATGTTTGAAGTTTTGGAATATCACATAGTCTACTTTTTATCCCGGAAAAATTGACTGTTCATGTGGGATAGCATAAAAACTGCAAAATGCGGGTGAAGCCGCGCGGGTCAGCTCGTAGTTCTATAAAGCATGCAACATCATTCTGCTGGAACAAACTGCCGCCACCCGCTTAAACCTACACTCGCGTTCTTTATTACACACACACAATTTTATCACTTTATAGATTTTATCAAAATAGCACTTAAAAAGTGTAGCGAGTAGCGAGTAGCTGTGGTGGAACCCATTACAGAGCTGATTGATTGTGGAGCGCATCACTCGCGATGCGGCCACAGCGCCCTCTACCGGGAACTAAGTGCTTTGAACTCTTTCGAATACCTGCATGATGTCATCAATTTTATTTTTAGAATTCTAGGAATATTATGTTAGAAAGAAAGAAGAAAAATACTTTATTATACACCATAACAGTAATATAAACATAAAAACAAAACACATTTTACAATTTTAGTACAATGGGCGGTCTTATCGAACCGATTTCTTCCAGACCACCTTTGGATAGAGAGAAAATAAAATAAATAAATTAACTTATTGTTCGAATATTCGATAACAATGCGAAGTAGAATAGTATTCCTAGAGTTTTATATTTTATCATCTAACATATATTATACTAGCTGCGCCCCACGGTTTTTCATCATGTCAGCCTTCTAATGCTGCCACTGCTGGGACACTGGCCTATACTAGGGCGAGAGTGATTGGGTCTTAATCCACTACGTGGACCCAAAGCGGATTGGCGGTTTTACCTTCCCCCGGGTAAAAGTTTTTATCCCATCATGGGAACTAGGGAGTCTTTATGCTATTTCAGACTATAATTCTATTCCTGTACCAAATTTCATAGATCCGTTCAGCAGTTACACGATACTTCCACAAACATGCAAACTTTCCCCTAATATTATTAAGATGCGAAATTTGGCTATTTCTATGTTTGTATTTTTTTGTTTTATGTTACAGCTGAACCGATTTGAATGATATTTGAAATAGTAATCATTCTAGACCAGACCCACTACCATGAACTCTTAGGGCGATTCAAATTAGGACCTAAACTGAATTGTCAAATAATTTTGTACCATGACTTCAATAATTATTAATTTCATGGTACAAATTTTTTTGACAATTCAGTTTAGGTCCTAATTTGAATCGCTCTAAGAGTTCATGGTATGGGGGCTGGTATAGCAGAAAAGTCTTTTATTTAGATACGTAAGCGAAGCCGGGGAAAAGTTAGACATGCTAAGCTTTAGTAATTGCAGAAATTGTAGAGTAAAGAAAGAGTACATTGCAAAGAAGAGTGAGATGGTAACAAAATCGCTTCTTGCTGCCTGTCCTTCTGTAAGACTTCGTGTATGTATACGCTAATACTATTTACTTAAATATACCTATATATCTTTAATTATTAGTGCATAATATTCAAGAAATTTAGTGTGCACAAACAAAAAAAAAACATGTAAGTACCTTTTTTTTAACATGTTGTCTTAAAAATCTCGAGTAAATCGATTTAATTTATCGGGTCAGCTATTACCAGATAAATCTGGTCGAGACGGGCAGCGTAATAATAAAATATCGGAGAGAGTGATTCAAGAAGATTTTTTTAAACATCAGTGGAAAGCTGCTACAGGTTGCTAGTGTAAAATAAAACACTTTACTATTCTTATAATACGAGCAAACTTACGAACCTACGTTAAAGAATACATCAAAAAAAATTTATAATATTGTTATCGGAAATAAATTTTGTACAAAAAAAAATATTTTAATAAACACAAGTAAAATTTAAAAAAGTCCTATGACTTTAACTTAATTGAAGCAGGAAAACATACATAAACCAGTACAAAAATATTCATAAGAGTAGTACAGTTCTTTGTGATAGAACACGTCCGGGGAAGTACTACCACCATACCTATTTCTGCCGCAAAGCAGTAATGCTCGCATTGCTGTGTTCCGGTGTGAAAGGTATGGTTTCCGGTGAAATTATTGGCACATGAGGCTTTCGATTTATGCCTCAAGGTGGCAACCCGCGAGTGATACTTCTGGTATTGCAAGCGTCCATAGGCTGCGGTAACCACTTACCATCTTGTGGGCCGTACGCTTGGTTGCCACTTAAGTTGAATAAAAATATAAATACAGCCAAAGGTTCCAAGGATGTAAAATTAAATGAAATGCACAAACTACTTTCACTAAGTACTTTTTAAAACATCATTATTATCAGGGTGTCGTTTATTTTTACATATCTATGATAATGCATGTTTTCCAGTACTTTCTACCTATCATTGACATTATCAGATAAGTAAGTAAACCAAACCATTTATCAAAACCTATAAATTGTTAAACATAATGGCAGTTGCGATGCGATGCAAGTAGATCAAAAGAATTTCTTTTTACCACAAAATCAGGAAACCAGGCGTGATGATAGAAAGCAGTTACCGTAGCGTATGTATGCTTGCAATATATGAGATTGCAATTCAAGATATAATATTAGAATGTACTCTTCTCCTGAGTATATTAGAAATGATCGATATGACGGTCAAAGCAAGCCTCTTGTAGTCTCCCCTGTGGGATATGAAGAATTCATACGCTGCTATATAGTCGTTGAGTCCCAGTCCGGAAATGAAGTCATAAACAATATCAAATAACTCTGATGACTTCGCTTTTATATCGTTCCAGACGTCTGGCATGGCTACAGAAACTATCGCTAGGCCACAAGCACCTCCGACAGCCGAGCCAATATACGCACCAACCTTCTCACCTATTTTATTCCCGATCAAACCACCAGCTACAGTTAGACCAGTAGTCAAAACCAGCATTGCTCTCTTCCTACCCTCACTTAAAATCACACGAATGTTATAATGTTCACATAAATTTAGTATAAACTGCTCCAAGTTCTCACGATTGTAAGGCAGTGTGTTTGACCGTTCGGTGTCTTGGGAGAACTCTTCTTGGGTTTGAGATACCACTTCCGGGGTTTGAGATACCACTTCCGGGGTTTGAGATACCTCTTCTGGGGTTTGAGATACATCTTCCGGGGTTTGAGATACCACTTCCGGGGTTTGAGATACCTCTTCCGGGGTTTGAGATACCTCTTCTGGGGTTTGAGATACCTCTTCTCGGTCTTGAGACACAACTTCTGGGCCTCTTGTTAAGACTTGAGAACTCATTTTTCAAGGTGTATGCAACACAACCGCGCCCCGAGACAACATAAACACTTGTGAAGAAATATTTCCTGATAAGTTACGCAGTTCTTTATCAGTTAAATTATCTTATGACGGCCAAAATGTAATCTTCTTATTATATAAAAAAATAAATTGCTGTGCGTTAGGCTCGCTAAAACTCGACAACGGCTGGACCGCTCGAGCTTAGCTAAATCATAAATATGATAAATAAAAAAATAAAAAAATTAGGTAATTTTGGTCTTGAAACGTTCGTACGAATCCAGGGAAGGTAAAAATTTTGAAAAAAATAACTCAAGTGAAACCGGGTCAGCTAACCTGATATAAATGTTCATATTATGCGTGATGTTACTGCTTGTCCGGGGAAGGACTACCACCATACCTATTTCTGCCGCCAAGCAGTAATGCTCGCATTGCTGCGTTCCGGTTTGAAGGGTATGGTTTCCGGTGAAATTACAGGCACATGAGACTTTCCATCTAACGTCTCAGGGTGGTAACACGCAAGTGATATCTATGATGTTGCATGCGTAATAGGCTACGGTAACCGCTGACCATCAAGTGGACCGTACGCTTGGTTGCCACTTTAGTGGTATAAAAAAAAAAACAACAAACGCACTGTATTTTTAATTTGATTTTGAAAAAGTCTGGTTTATAACCGAATTCTAAAATTACTTCATCATCATAATTATTATAAATGCCAGAGTTTTTTGGAATTTTTGGAATGTTTGTTTAGTTTGATGTTTGTTCCTCTATAACTCGACAACCACTGAGCCAATTTGGCTAGAATTTAAAATATAGATAAATAATAGCTTGAAATAGGACATAGGCTACTTTTTATCCCAGACAAAAGAACGGCTTCCGAGTTTCACGCGAACGAAGTCGCGAGCAACAGCTAATTTATAATCATCAACAATCTTGTTTTATTTATTGACCAAGCGAGCGAAGCGTCTCAGTTTCGAGATTGGGCAAAAATGCTTTTGGTTGTCAGTTTGTGTTCTCGCCTACAGGTCGCATTTTTCAACCAATCTGGTTGAAACTTGGTATACAGGTTCTATGACTTTATAGAATTTGATTGTCGTCGGGGATTTTTGATAGGGGGCGTACTTTCTCCAAAAAGGGACAAAAAGGGGGCTGCTGAATATCTCCGCCTAATGTGATTTGATTTCGATGGTTTTTATTTTATTTGAAAGGTAAGTATTAACTTTAAGTTTGTCTGTTATTTGGTAAAGATCTGATGAGGATCTTCAGCGTGATGAGCAAAATAGTTCCTTCAAATGCAGTATGTTGCTCACTTTCAAAAGTCACTTTACAAGTTTGTACTTGCAAGGTCTACTGTTTGGAGAACTGCTAGTAGTTACTACGGAACCCATAAATGAAACAAGAAATGTAGCGAGGCATCTTCGATTTCCAGCTCCGTTAGAGGATTTAAGTCGGAACTCCTGGAAAAGGATTAAAGGAAAACTTCTGAAACGAAGCTTATTGGATAGGAACCTGTCTTGATCGGAAATCGGATTGTCGACTCGCATTCCGCCACGGGTTTTCATACAATCTTTACACCCGATACAGTCTAAAGAGTAGTAGAGTTCTTTGTGATAGAGCTCGTCCGGGGAAGGACTACCACCATACCTATTTCTGCCGCCAAGCAGAAATAGGTATTTCTCGCATTGCTGTGTTCCGGTTCGAAGGGTATGGTTTCCGGTGAAATTACAGGCACATGAGACTTACCATCTAACGTCTCAGGTTGGTAACACGCAACTGATATCTATGATATTGCATGCGTACATAGGCTACGGTAACCGCTGACCATCAAGTGGGCCGTACGCTTGGTTACCACTTTAGTAGTATAAAAAAAAAGGTCTTTTCTATTTTTATTTTTATGCAAATGACAAAACAAAACAAGCAAAAGCTGCAGGTTTGGCTTATGTAGTGAACTGTTTGATCAAGTGGTGTTGATATTGTAAATTTTGACAAAATAAATATTTATTAATCTTTTATTTACCTACTAATTACGTTTTGGCTGCCAGGGAGGGTATGAAAACGACCGAAATAGATTATTATGTGCGATTTAATTAAATTTAATTAAAAACTAATCAACTAAACTTTACAATCGCCCGATGTAAGAAACGAAAGTGTTTACTTGAAAATTATGTCTAACTAAAACTACGTGACAATCGCCCGATGTAAGGAACGAAAGTGAATTACATATAGTGCCAAAATTAATGCTTAACAAAAGTGCAACGAAGACAGTTTCTTGGTCACACAGGGCGCGGTAGGTTAACTTATTGCGAAACGCGGCACAATTCACTGGAAGACTTTGCGATCAGCGCCAGGTGCTGGTGGTTGTATAACATACTCTATATGACTTTTCAAATGTACTATTGTATCTGAGTGGAATAAAAAATTTGATTTGATTTAATAGATTTGATAATAATGGTCTAGACTAGACTGCATTATAGGTTGCTGGAGCAAGGTCATGACCTACATAGTTCGCAAACACCATAAGTGCAAGGGTAAACATGGTGGCGTCGTAGCGCGTTGTTATGGCATTAGTGGTCATGGCCATGTATTCAATGTAACGTTCCATTATATTGTGCTATGTAACCATGGGATTATTATGGTGATTGCAGCTATGTGACTGTACTTAGCCATAATATCTATTCTGTGACTTAGCCTTGTAGGACTAGTATATTCTGTGACTTCTAGTAGGTATTTCGTATATTACGTCCAGGGTATTTATAAACATAGTTCTTATTCTTTTCATGTTTTATGGCGTCTGTCAATTTATATAAACAATTTTGCCACCAAATTGCGCCGCTTCTTTAAAAAAAATTTAAAAACTATCAAAAAATCAATATAACTTAAAATAGCACGAAGAAAACAATTGATATAGGAGAGGAAATAGAGGATCTTTGTCAATTGGGACACTGTGTCCCAATAAATTTGGTCCGAATCGACAGCAACTTGTATTGGCAATATGACCGAAGAATCTCCCAAACATAAAGTTTTTTCCAAATGGACAGAATGGTTCATTTAGACAATATTCCCAATGTCCCAATCGTCGCGTCAAAATTTTTTAGTTTAATTTGCTTTGTAATCGTTAATAATTTGACCTTTACTGGATTATTTTCAACGAATAAAACATGGCCCAGGCTATTTGTGTTTTACTAAATAGCTTTTTAATGCGACAGATAAGACTAAAGTTAAACAAGAGTAAAGTTAGAAAAATAGAACTTCGACCTCGAAGCGAACGAGCTCCTATCCATCAATGTCGCATATTACAACCAGTGGAAATATACCCTTAGCCTGGTTGTGCAAGAGAATTTATACCATAACTCAAGGGCGTACAGTGCATTGTGGATTGGAGATTTATATAGGTCAGTTTGCTAATGTGGGTTGACTTCGAGGTTCAAATTAATGTTTTTCAATAATGTAGGAAAAACAATAGCGAAGAAAATGATTCAGCAAAAAGCAAATGGCCTTTGCCCGTGATGGAGATGGCTTTATATGGAGACTAGTTGAGCTCCGTGACTTTTTTTGCGTTATGTTACATTTATGCAGACTAATGAAATGAATAATAAGATTACTATAGCAAAACAGAGTACATTGTTACAATTATAAAGGTTAATATTAAGTACGCAATTAGGTAGTACAATTACCGGAGGTGGTAGTACAATTACCGGAGGTGGTACTAAATACTCGTAACCTACTATAACTCTAATTATACTATGACTTTAATAATCTATGCCTGATTTCGGGTTAGTGTCAAAATCCCCTTTGAAGATCCCCTTTAAAGGGGATTTAGGAATCCTTTCAGCCGCTCTAGCATAACACTCACACAAACAAACATCTAAACTCTCCCTCTAATATTATATTATAAGATTTTGTATTGAAACAGCTCACTTTATTCTGTATTT
Organism: Colostygia pectinataria; assembly: GCA_951394395.1. Classification (NCBI taxonomy): domain Eukaryota; kingdom Metazoa; phylum Arthropoda; class Insecta; order Lepidoptera; family Geometridae; genus Colostygia; species Colostygia pectinataria. The sequence goes on along the minus strand of OX596358.1, from coordinate 11,297,459 downwards.
AAAACGTGATCAACAGCCTCTAGAGCGGAGAGCACTTGAGATACCGATGAGTGTTTGAGGATAAATAATAAGGGGATAAGGGAACAAGGGGGATAAAATAAAAATTATATTTGATAAAGTTCATATCTAGCTCAACGTATAAGCATTGCCATTCAACGTAGCAATGCAGCCAGTATGTTGGGAACGCTTCCGTAGGTAGGCCAGTTGGGGGCCGTGTTATACTTCGTTTTCCAGTTCGCAGTCGCCATTCGAGAACCTTTATACCCTAGCGGTTATCGGTTCTGCGAACTACGAGCAATGCGTAGTTCTATTGCGGACTGTCTGATACTTTTCGAAAGAAAATGCATCCAGGATTTCCAGGAAAGTTGGTATTCCAACGGTGGCTTAATTGGTTAGGGCGTTTGCCGGGCTAAGATAAAAAACGTTGGTTTGAATCCTGCCCGTTCAGATATTTGGCGTTAAAAGGTTTGTTAAGAAACCGCTAAGTCTACTTTAGTGGTTGTCATAAAAAAACTATAAACTTATTTATGTTTAGGCAATACAGCACTACTGAATTGATAACCACAATATCAATAACAATAGTTCTCTTCAACCGTCTCTCCCTCAGAACAATTGATGCAGATATCCATTGACGTTCCGAGATCCATTCAAGGCATTGAAACACCCGATACTATCAGCCCCTAGTTCCACCATTATACCCCCAAGAGGAAGGACGTGTCAGTGAGCCAGACAGCATTATACCCATGTCCCGGGCGTGAAAGGGACGGACACATATCATTGTGTTGCGCCTCGATTGTTACAACTTTGTATGTACGACGGAAGCTTCTTTTATGTCTGCTCGCCTGGTACACCGTTCATTTTACGAGCTTATAATCTTTGGTGTTTTTTTAATACGGATGAACAATGTTGTTATTGTAAAGTCACCTGGGAATTTCTACACACATAATATATGTCAGACCATCTGGTATGTCATCCAGAGTATTCGGGTTATGAGCACTGATGATTTAGTGGTGGTGAGTTTTTTTTTTTTTTTTTTTTTTATACAACTGAATTGGCAACCAAGCGTACGGCCCACAAGATGGTAAGCGGTTACCGCAGCCTATGGACGCTTGCAATACCAGAGGTATCACTCGCGGGTTGCCAACTTGAGGCTAAGATCGAAAGCCTAATGTGCCAGTAATTTCACCGGAAACCATACCCTTCACACCGGAACACAGCAAAGCGAGCATTACTGCTTGGCGGCAGAAATAGGTATGGTGGTAGTCCTTCCCCGGACGAGCTCTATCACAGAGAACTCTACTACTCTTAAACCCAGATCCCACTATCTGATCCTAAGGTCGTGAGTTCAAACCTAATCGAACACTTAAAAAAAAAACTATATGGCCTTATTGCTAACAGCGATCTCTACTAGGCGTCTAGTTTATATTTTAGAGCGTATCCCTGGCAAGCTTCACTTATTCACGCTTGAACTTTCTTACGTTTGTTCATCCCAAACAAAGATTTGTTTTGGTCTGTTTGACTTCGGTCGAAATGAATCAACTCTGAGAATTTAATTATCAAAGGCTTACAAATAATTTAACCGCCAAAAGGTGAGCTGTTTTAAGATTAGCTTGAGTTTTAAACGAAACCTTGATCTATTGGTTTTTATTTGAAGATCTTTTATAAATTTATAAGAAGGCAAGTTTTACTAGTAACTTTCCATCATCATCATGACAGCTATACTAATGTTCCCACTGCTGGGACACTGGCCTACTCTCAAGCGAGAGTGATTGGGTCTTAATCCACCACGCGGACCCAATGCGGATCGGTGGATGGCACATGTCTTTCGAATTTTCAGTTCTTCGACATGCCGGCCTCACGATGTTTTCCTTCACCGTATAAGAGCACTGGCATTACGCACATACATTTTCGTAGCAAAAAATTCATTGGTGCACGACCGGATTCGAACCCACGACCTTAGGATCGGAAGGCGGGGTCACTACCACTACCAGTGCTACACTAGACCAGCAGTGCTCTAACTTAAGGACTACCACCATACCTATTTCTGCCGCCAAGCATTAATGCTCGCATTGCTGTGTTCCGGTGTGAAGGGTATGGTTTCCGGTGAAATTACTGGCACATGAGGCTTTCGATCTTAGCCTCAAGGTGGCAACCCGCGAGTGATACTTCTGGTATTGCAAGCGTCCATAGTCTGCGGTAACCGCTTACCATCTTGTGGGCCGTACGCTTGGTTGCCACTTCAGTTGTATAAAAAAAAAAAAACTTATATTCAAACTTTTATTAAATGCATTTAAATTATAGAATTCTTAAGCTGGCACTTGCTATTGGCTCAAAAACATGTGTTATTTTTATCAGGATTTAGGATAATTATTTTATTAGGTTTATTTGGAGATATGACAATTTGTTAGTACACGTCTATTCGTTGAAATCATGATGATGAAGATAAAATATTCTATCAGTCATGGTTCCTCTCAGTTTGAACCGTGTATAGGTCTCACAACGGATCTCGGCCGTAGTGAAATTAGCCGTTTCGATGCGCAATGGAGCTTTTTCAAACTAAATTGTCTTTGCGCAACACAAACGGCTAACTTCACGGAAGCCTAGATCCGCTGTGCGAACTATACCCAGTATTTTATCATAATTTAGTTTCAAAATGTAAATTAACCCAATAGTTTTGAACGCACACTCTCACATCAAACAGAACTGTCTCTTGGGCACTAACTAATCCAGAGTGCCCAGAGGGAGGGAGGAACTAGAGGGAGGGAGGAACTTCAACGACATGTAATCACAAACCTCCGATGAGAGTAACTCAATCAATCTCTGAAGGACACTGACACAGAGATGGACCTCGTTTTGTATAATAACTAGCCCTGACTTCGCACGGGTGCTTTAACTAGCCGTATTCCCTTCTTATATGAGCCGTATATGAGCACTGGTGGTCTAGTGGTAGTGACCCCGCCTTCCGATCGTGGGTCCAAATCCGGTCGTGCACCAATGGATTTTTCGCAACGAAAAATTGATGTGCGCAATGCCAGTGCTCATAAGAAAAACATCGTGAGGTATGCGGCATGTCCAAGAACTAAAAATTCGAAAGACATGTGCCATCTACCAATCCGCATTGGGTCCGCGTGGTGGATTAAGACCCAATCACTCTCGCCTGAGAGTAGGCCAGTGTCCCAGCAGTGGGAACATTAGAAGGCTGTCATGATGATGATGATGATTCCCTCTTCAACCCGCTATCTATTGAGGAAAAAATCCGTTGCATTTTGAAAGATCTGCAATCTGATTTTATCTGGATCTCAAAGTAATATTTGCTTAGGCGCTGTGTAAAATTGTCCAATAGTTACTTATCTATTTACTAGCTGTTGTCCGCGACTTCGTTCGCGTGGAACGGTTTCCGCATACTATTTTCCAAGTAGCCTTGTCTATTCCCGGTCATTATCTATCTATGTTTTAAATATCAGCCAAATTGGTTTAGTGGTTGTCGAGTTATAGAGACAAACATCCAAATATCCAAAATTTCGCATTTATAATATTGGTGTGATAAGTGTGATAGTGTGATCGGTGTGATAAGTGTGATCGGTGTGATTAGTGTGATTAGTGTGATTAGTGTGATTAGTGTGATTAGTGTGATTAGTGTGATTAGTATGATTACCTATATTGCAAAAGTGCTAAAAATGTACAATGTAAATTTTACTGTCATCATTATTAGTAGCATTTGCTCTCCAAATTGCTTTACTGAAATCGCAATGCTGAGTAATGTGCGTTGCAATAACAGAGTTTCTTAGAATACTGAACCACTAGAGTTGAGCCGAGATTGATCTGTTGCCGAGCCGATACATCTGCGGCAAGCTAAAGATGCCCAACCCAATAACGATTATTGCTGTAAATATGCCGTGAAACCATTAACGTGATTTTCATCTTATTTCTTTGAACATAAGATTTATAATCGCAGCTTCTTTTTTACGGTCATGTTTGAAGCTTCACAAAACGTACACCTATCAGCACAGAACTATATTTAAGTAGAATGAGTGAGTGTATGTACCTCAGATAATTGATAGATTCAGGCGTTACTTTGCGGAAATCCATTACAAGATAAAAAACAGACGAAAAATCTCTAGTACTATTCCGCTTAACCTTTTAACTGATGAGGTCACACAGTTACCACAGTTAACCTCAAAAGAAAAATATCGACATGTGTTTCATCCCTCCACGGGACATCCTCAGGACCATCGACTTGTTCTCCGGCAGACGTGTTGCTCCGTCGAGCGCTGGAGCCAAAGTCAAAGTCAAACTTTGGCTCCAGCGCTCGACGGACTTAACTGTGGTAACTGTGTGACCTCATCAGTTAAAAGGTTAAGCGGAATAGTACTAGAGATTTTTCGTCGGTTTTTATCTTGTATGTACCTCGTGTGTCGAAAAGACGGGCTAAGTAAGGGCTGAGTAACCTCTTTACTCGCCGCGAAACTCAGTCTGCTCCCAACCGGGCGCGGTGTGGTGGTGTGCCAGTGCCTAGAATCGGTTTGTCGAGTGCTTATCGATGCTTTTAAATCATTCATTTTCGCGCGGCTTATGTTTCCCATCACTAAAATACATTTTTGTGTAAAATACAAATACGCAAAATGTTACACGCTCGGTTTTCATACAAAAACTGAATGAAAGAATGAAATACGAAGTTCTGTGTCTATCTTGACTTGAATTAAGTAAGTAGATGAAAAAATGTGCTTTGAATTTCACTTTTATTCAAGTAAAAAGTACTTCACTCTCGTAAAAAAGCTTGTACAAAAAACAATCAACTTAAATAATTGAATCCACCCTCACCCTTATCACTCACATTAACATAAAAGCAGTTACCAACCATACAATCATAACATCAAATTAAGTTCAGCGACTCAACTTTATCAATTTATCTCAACATTTATGCTGGTTCCGCTCCGCTATTATCAGCCACATGTTAACCCCCTACCACCCATTTAACCCCCCAACCACCCGGAAAACGTAGGAGCTTTTCTCCTACTATTTTATGGCAGTCTTTCTCACTTATTTAACATTAAGCACTCAAACGAGCGATTTACGATTTTCTCACCGCAGGGTAGAATTCAAAATTGTCTGAAGTTTCTGTATCACTTTCTTTATTCAACGCTCGTGTGATTCGGTGCAGCAAAAGTCAACTCCTCAACTCGGGGAGAAGATTCATAATCGCTTGATGGGTGACGCATAGTTTTAACGTTCCGGTGGAGAAATGGATCCACGAGAGTAACGAGGCTCTCGTTTCGTGGTGGCTAGGCACGAAATTTGCATCCTTATTGCCATGTGGTTTTGGCTTATTTCTGTTTGAGTGTTCTCGGTGATTATGTTGAGTTTATGCAATACAGTCGGACATGCATCGCTTTGGTAGACGATTTCTGAGAAGCTTTCTGCTTTGTTTTATGTTATTCAGGTTCTGTGAAGTCGTTATTTTACCTTTTCGTCTATCTTTATTATACTAGCTGACCCGCGCGGTTTCACTCGCGTTATTTTTCTCACCGTCTGAATCTTCCCTGGACTTACAAACATCAAATCGGTCCAGCCGTTTTCGTGTTTTAGCGAGACTAACAAACAACAGTTCATTTTATGTATAAGAGAAGAAGATTATATTGTAGTACGTACATCCAGCTACAATAAAATTTCTAATGTCTAACTGCTAGTTTCTAAGCAGAGGTTGCTAAGATCTCCACTATGTAACTAGCCATCTATTGTTAGTGCATAGACAGTTGAATGATTGATCAGGATATTCATTGAGGCATGATCTGATAGCATGCATTGCATTGTCAAGAGCACAATTCAATTATCAAGGAAACTGTCCACACGTACAATTTACGTTCATAGCCGATGATATGACAGTAGACAATAATTTACTATTATGACCTATGTACCTACCAACCAACTTAAAGCAATAAATAAATGATACGATATGATAATGAGTATTAATAAGGCGAATCCAGTCTTACAGTCAGAGGGCAGCTTGGACAAGGTCTAGCCAGGACAGGCTTCTAAAATGACAATCATCATGACAGCCTTCTTGTATGTGATAGCCCACTGCTGGGACACTGGCCTACTGTCAAGGGAGAGTGATTGGGTCCTAACCCACCACGCATGCGGATTAGTCAATAGAAAATAAATACAGTAATAAATATAATACAAATTAAAATAAATGTTCTGGCGAAACGAGCTGTGTACCATCTCCACTTGAATATGCATGTTTTGTGAACGTGAAGAAATGTCCAGAAAAAAATGGAGGGTTAGTCCCATAATCCACCTTGGGAAATCCCCTTTAAGGGGATTTCGAAACAGATAGATAGCCAACTATCCCGCAGCGGGGATCGAACCCGTACCCTCTGGCTTTTCAACTCGCCCACCACACCAACAAGGTCGTCATCACCATACCATGCTATGATCATGGGAAGGCATTATTCATGCTTAAGTCATTATATTAATCATACTTTAAACCTCTGTAAATGTAAAAGTAAATGAGATTTACCCTTCAAAGGGGTTTTTGGGATTTTTTCGTGTCAAAATCTCCTATAGACTGAACTTGAAGATTCAAAGGAGATTTTGACACAAAAAAATCCCAAAATGCCCTTTAACGGGGAATTTCAAAGGGGATTTTGACAATAACCCTTTCAAATCTGTCATCACCTTTGTTCATTCTGCAGCATTATGCTGACCATGGACCTTTTTGACAAATTACATAAGTAAACCTACACAATCCTTTTTTATTTATTTAGGTATTACTAATACAACCTACTTTATCTACCTACTGTTAACCAATGTACTTTTTTACTTTTCAACCCGTAGTGTGTCATTTTGTACCTACACAATCCTTTTTTTTTAATCTAAGTATTACTAAAACCACTCTAACTGCGAGAGCGCGGCTGAAGATCGTGACACCTGGAGAAAAACCGTGGCTGACGGTGTCGTCGCTCACGATAACGCCTGGCTCGACCATTTAGCTCACAAGAGGGCTAAACGTCACCAACGCGCCGCAAACCCAATAACATACAAAAAAAAATATTCACTCTTTGTAAAAACTTTAAAAACATATCTAATTGACAAATGCTACCTTAGAGAATACCTAGACTAATTATCTACTGAATTCAATAGTATACCAACATAATTATTTTAATGACATTAGCTACTATTATATATTGATTTTATTGACCAATGACTATTATTGTTCATATTTAATATAAATACCGTATGCATAAACCTCGGCCTTTCTCCATGTTGCAACACCCTAATAACAGGGTTCATGTGTGATACTACTTATTCTGTAACAACTACATAATGTACCATATGACAGCAATAAATGTATTTGATTGAAAAAAAAAAAAACATCCCCGGTGTCTTTCATTTGTAAAAAATGCGGTCGAGGCTGCCACTCCCGCATAGGCCTGTTTAGTCATAAACAAAAGTGTTCAACCTCTGGATGTTCCTTAACCTGACACCACGTAAATCATCTGTAATAGGTGTAAAGGCCAGTGATGATGAAGTATTACTAATACTGCCTACTTGATCTACCTACCAATGTACTTTTTTACTTTTCAATCTGTAGTGTGTCATTTTTTGACAAAATAAACGTTTACTTTACTTTACTTTCACTGACATGCACAACAAGAGAAGAGAATACTTTGCAATCCACTATTCAAGTTTCTTCTGAATAATGGCATAAATATGTATATTATCTCTCAAATCTCTCAAAGCCCTCAAAAAATGACCAAGTGAACTTGATTTAAGTCGACGTAGCATAAAGTGGACGGCAGGTAAGCTAAGCTACACAGCTGACTGTAATTACAGAGCTAAATTAGTCTGTAAACGGACAAAAGTCGAGAGCGTATTACACAAACCAGCTTAACTAAGCAAATAAGCTGACAGTGTCCTCGCTTTAGTGGATACTGTGCCGTGGAATATTCGTTAATATTATGAAAGACGTGAATATTCGTATTATTATTTTATGTGTGTAAGTCGGCCCCCCACTCGATGGACCGATGACGTTAAAGCGCGCAGAAGGCTGTGGATGGTGAATGGCTCAAAATCGGTCGTCATGGCGCTCGCTGTTTGGGAAGGCCTATGTCCAGCATAGACGTCTGTCTGCTGATATGATGATGATGAATTTTATAATAAGCTAACATTTTTGCACCAATAGATGGCAGCACCATGGCAGGACGCTAATTAACAAGAAGAAGGATAAGATGCGTAAATTTTAGTCATAAATTGACTGTGTCTCAGTATAATCACGAGATGGTATGGCCTAAATGGCCTAATAAAGTGTCAAATTGCCTGTAATTATGTAGGTGTTCTGTGCTGTAATTTCACCGACACACCTTTCTACACCACATACAGGGTCATTCATTATCAACCTGATAAACATAAGGAAAAGGTTCCACAAACAAAAAAAATAATAATTGACCTATGTTTTTTTTTCTCTGTATATTTTCTCTTAGGAATCTCGAGTAAATCGATTACGTATTTCTGGTCAATTATTATTACCTACCTAATACTAAATACATAACGACTACTACCTAATAATAAAATATTTGAGCACGCGAGCCCCGTAGTGGTTATATAGGGTCATTGACACGCGCAGGTCATTGACGCGTGGGTTATTGACATGCGGTTCATTGACGCGGGGGTCATTGACACGCGCCGCGAGCTGTCTTTTCGATTTCCAACAAGGATAGCTCATAATTGACCAGAAAAACGTAAACGATTTACCCGAGATTTAAAAAAAAATTCTTAATAAAAAAAAGTCATTTGTGTTTTTTATGTGTGGAACCTATTCCTTAAGTTTGACACATTGATAATGACTGACCCTACATACTATTTTACATAGGCTCGGCAGTAAAAATAGGTGCCAAACTTCCCCAGACGTACTATAACAAGCCTAAAACAAATAAACCGGGTGGGAAGTAGAAGTCCAATAACTACAATTAGGTTCAACATTGGATAAATAAGGCGCAGCTGTGAGGCGACGAGGGAGTCGGCTAATACAATCATTTACCCTCTCCAGGCTGTAGTTGCAAATACGATACAGGAAGTATCGAATCAGGGTGCCGAAGATAGGAATAAGGTTGCTTGTCGATCTCTACAAAACGGATTTTATCAAATAATGTTAAATGTACCTAATGTTAGAAAAGTGCACTGGTGATCTGGTCGTAGGGACCCCGTTTTCCAATCCTGAGGTCTAGGGTTATAAATAGTGCAATAGTCATTTTTTGAAAAATTATTGAGTTTATTTATTTAATTAATTTCTTTGATTTAACTTTTATGCTTCCGACATCACGAATAACATACAATCACACAAATGAACCAATGAAATGAATGAGCACCGGTGGTCTAGTGGTAGTGACCCCGCCTTCCGATCCTAAGGTCGTGGGTTCAAACCCGGTCGTGCACCAATGGATTTTTCTGTTCGAAAAATTTATGTGCGCAATGCCAGTGCTCTCATACGGTGAAGGAAAACATCGTGAGGAAACCGGCATGTCCAAGAACTAAAAATTCAAAAGACATGTGCCATCCACCAATCCGCATTGGGTCCGCGTGGTGGATTAAGACCCAATCACTCTCGCCTGAGAGTAGGCCAGTGTCCCAGCAGTGGGAGCATTAGAAGGCTGTCATGATGATGATGACACAAATGAAACAATTGTAAATTACATAAAGTATAATGTCTGCTATTATATTCCGTCAACAGTTCGAAACCGGTTTGGTTTCGAATAAATTTGATATAGAGATTATGACTTTAGATAAAAGAACATTTTATTTTCGTATCACGCGAGAAAGGCTGCAGTGTTGCCTGCAGTCTTTCTCGCGTGATACGAGAATTCTAGTGGAAAAATTATGCAAATAACAAGAGCATCGGCTTGGGAATCGATTCCTTACCTCTCGCGTCGCAGCTAGCCAGTCACCCACTATGCTACAGAGGTCAATAATAAGTATGATTTACATTGAGCCAGTAGAAAAGTCAGTGCTGACTCCAAATTCGAGCAAAGTCAGTTTGACCCGCTACTGACCTGTAAACGCTGTCGGGTAAGTACTGACTTCAAATTCTCGCTTACTGACCCTTTGTAAACAGAGAAAGTTAGTTCTCAAAGTCAGCGCTGACTTCATTTGGAGTCAGTCACTGACCCAATGTAAACCGCACTTTAGACCTCCTAATCCCGTCTCAAGAGACTAACATTTGACCCTCACTCACGTCTTTGCGGAAAGCCTTGCCATTCACACATCACTTTTAGATTATTTAACTATACTACCCTCTCTTTTCCACCCGTCGGTAAGACTACAAGTGCAAGGGAGGGCGAGTTGGCGCGTCGCCAAACAGTTAGTCCCATAGCGACATCTTTACGTGACTTTGATGAGCCCATTATGCTCTTTAAACTATATTTCTAGCTAGGAATGTTATTTCTTATTATTATTTATTTATTATTATTATATATATATTTATTTATTTTAACGGACTAAAAAAAAGACTTGTACTATTTATTTTCTGAGCTAAGTTTCCCATTTTTTGCTGACCTAGGTGGCGCGGTGGTCGAGTATCTGGTTGAAAAGGGAGAGGTTGCGGGTTCAGTCCCCGCTGTGGCATGTTGTTTACATAATCTGCAAATATTTGTCCCGAGACTGAGTATTTCAATGTCCTATTTTTTTGATGTCAGCAAGTGACAAGACGATCGCCCGCCGAATGTTAAGCACCACGCCTGCCCATAATAGATCCAGTGCCACCTAAAGCTTAGTTTTTAAGTTCTGCACACTGGTTGCCACTTCAATTCGGTCCTTGCCCGTGGTCCACCTTGTTAGTTCAACTAGGTGTACCACGGGCACATATATTTTCCCGCGGTTCACCCAGGTGGACTAAAGGTGGATCACGGGCAAATTAATTTTGGTCCTTACCCGTGGTCTACTTTGTTAGTGCACCTGTGTGAAAAAATAAATATGCCGCTGGTACACCTCATTATTCGTTTACAAAAATGTATTTGTATTAAAAAAAACTGCTACTGTTATGGTCAGGCAACTCATAACTTGCTAATGATGATGTTTGTTCCAGTAGCGACGAAACGCGAGATGTGGATGGTCGCACTCGCTCGGAGTCAGGAGATGCTGACTCCGTGTACCACGTGCGGGGGGCGCTGCACGACGGACGGGGGCGAGACAATTTGGTATGTGTATGACGACCGATGTGGCGCAGCGGGCGCAGGTCCACCTGCGACGCGGAGGTTGCGGGTTAGATTCCCGCCTCGGGTCAAATGTTTGTACGATCTACAAATATTTGTTCCGGGTGTTCTGGGTATTTTCTATATACATATAATAAAAAATAGTATATATCAGTCATCTAGTACCCACAATACAGCTCTGTTTAACAGCAGCTTACCTTGGGGCTAGATGATGCTGTGTGGATTGTCCAGCATTTTTTTTAATATATATATATATATATATATATATATATATATATATATATATATATAAAAAAAAAAATATATATGTATTTTTATACAACTAAAGTGGCAACGTATAAACCTTAATGTTGAATCACTCATTATATTTCTGGAATCACATTAAAATCCAAATTCAAATTCAAATGTCTTTATTTGTGAAACACAGGTATATACAGTTGTTAAAATTATTAAAGGTGCACTGAGGTCTGCGCTAGGCGTACAAATTTTGTAGTTTATAAATTATTAATAACATGAATAAATATAATAATCATTTTAACCAAAATTAAATTCCTAAAACATTAATATTTATAAAGAATAAAATTAAATAAGATTATTGGTGAAAAATTAAAATAATGAAAAAAAAGCGAATAAATTATTAGAAATTAATCCTTATTGTCAAAAAAGTCTTTTAGCGAATAAAATGTCTTTTCTATTAGGAAAGTAAACAACTTAGTCTTAAACATTATATAGTCATCACATGTTATTACGAGTATATCAGATGGTAATTTGTTATATATTTTAGAGGCCATTACAAATACGCTGTCATTAAAAAGAGCTGTTGTTACATTTGTCCTGAGTTGCAAAAAAGCACAACGACGTGCGCTGAGTACATGAGGAAATATGTGAGGATGTCGTCTTATATACAGTGCAGTTTCATAAATATAAAGTGATCCTTTGCGTAGTTTTAAAGGTCTAAGCGTAGCACATACTACAAAGGGACAGAAAGCGAGGAGTGACTTTATTTTATGCTAGCAGTCCGTCCCAGCTTTGCGCGGGTGCAATGAAACCGCACCCGTGCAAAGCCAGGGTGGATCGCTAGTAATAAATGTATTCTTTGTTACTCAGGTATAATGTAGCGTTCAAATGGTGAAATAATTTTTAAAATCGGACCAGGGGCCCATGAATTCTTATAGCGATTCAAATGAAGACCTAAACTAAATTGTCAAAAAAAAATTATACCATGACATGATTGTCTAATTGATTTCATGGTACAACATTTTTTGACAATTTAGTTTAGGTCTTCATTTGAATCGCTATAAGAGTTCATGGTTGGGTCTCTGTAGTTTTTGAGTTTATTTGTAATAAACAAGTATCCTGGGCTTACTGTAATCTCCAGCGCTAGTAATTTTGTTTTTATACAATCTTACTATTACTTTTTAAACCCATTTCGGGCTTTTTACGCCTTAGGTTCATAACTTTTCCAGTTTGACTGCCGGCAACACTTACCATCAGTAATATAATTAGATGTCGATTCTAAAATATTGACCTGCAAACCTAATGCTCGTATTCAAAAACCATACTTGAGTGTGGATCGTGACTTAAGCATCGATTTTTGATAGTTCATCATAGAAAAATTATGTCAAATCTATATTGCAATACCAGAGGTATCACTCGCGGGTTGCCACCTTGAGGCTAAGATCGAAAGCCTCATGTGCCAGTAATTTTACCGGTAACCATACCCTTCAAACCGGAACACTTACTAGACTGCTTTGCGGCAGAAATAGGTATGGTGATAGTCCTTCCCCGGACGAGCTCTATCACAGAGAACTCTACTACTCTTATTGTTATTGAATACGGGCCACATTGTTCACAATACACATAACTAACGCGAATCCACACGGAGCTAATTAAATAATTGGCGGAGTCAGCACAGTCCCAACTTAGTTTTACAAGCTCGCTTCGCTCGTTGGCGTATTGGACGTCGAATTAGAGCAGGCGTCGAGTGCATTTTAGATGAAAATTTACCTGGAAATTACGTAGTAGTTTGGACTTACTACTTTGGAATTTAAGGTACGGAATCGTGTGACAATGTTTTTATACTTCTGCATTGTCATTGGATTTGATCCTTCTAATTACAGTGTTGCTGACGAATTGTGCTGAAAAGGTTTCATTTTGCAATATTTCTTTTTTAAGCAATTATGAAACGACATAGGATACAAGAATAACTGCTGGTTACAAATGCTATTGCTATTGTTGGCTTAAAACTTTAAGTAGACATTTTTTATTATAATCATTGTGAAAAGTTTACCGTAAGGTAATAATGTGTCTGTTTGGTATTGTAAAAATAAATTATATGCCTAAAAATGCAAATGAAATAACACGATACTTTTAACTGCTAATTTTGAAGTCGCACCCGTTTTAATTTCAGTTTCCAAACGTAAACTCATAAAAAAGTATAAAAATCTCATTTTTTTGATACAACTAAAGTGGCAACCAAGCGTACGGCCCACAAGATGGTAAGCGGTTACCGCAGCTTATGGACGCTTGCAATACCAGAGGTATCACTCACAGGTTGCCACCCTGAGACGTAGTTTGAAAGTCTCATGTTCCTGTAATTTCACCGGAAACCATACCCTTTGAACCGGAACACAGCAATGCAAAACATTACTGCTTGACGGCAGAAATAGGTATGGTGGTAGTATTTCCCTGGACCAGCTCTATCACAAAGAACTCTACTACTCTTAAATAATAATAATGATCATTGGTTAATTTTGTTAAAATGTTGTATTTAAGCGGCGCGTTGAACTAGAAATTTAATCGTATCAGCTCGGTCGCAGCCGAATTGCGAGCGTCGAATCAGGGACAATCCATTGGAATTTGCGGATTGCAATTATACAACAGGATCGCATGCCTTCGCGTAGCTCTGCGGTATTGCGAATCTATGCGGAAGCGCGAGACAGACTGGTGCCACGTACGCAACGTACCGAGAACCAAATTACGACAAACTCGTTTGACAATCTAAAACGTAACGTATCGTCGCTGTCTAACTTGTATGAGATTTTTTTGAGTGAAATAAACTACCAAAGTTCCATAAAAATTGTCAGACAACAATAGGTTTACTGAAACTAACGTAAACTACGTAAATTACTGGTAAAAAGACGCTACGATTTTAATTTTTTAAGTGGCTACCTTTTTTTCGTCACAATAGTTAAGTTTTAATTTGTATTGTTTTTTTTATATTAATGTTAATTGTGTGGCGTTAAATAAATATTTTTCTATTTTAATCTATTCTAATTATTAATAAATAAACATGTTTCTAGTATGCCGGCACTTCACTAAGCATATTTGCTCATACGTCTGCATTATTTCATCAATAAAAATTACGCTTTGTTACTTTCAGAGTTGGCTTTGTATTGACGAAATAACCTGGTGGTAGGACTCTTCAGCAAGAGTCCGTCTTGGTGGGTGCCACCGCAGTGTCAGATATTCTACCTCCAAGCAGTAGTGTACAAGGTGCCACGCAAAACCTTAAAAACTTTAGGCTTTTGGCACTGAATCTGTAATAGTCAGCCGTGGTACTGTCAGGCTTTGGGTGGCACTGCATCTGTACTGTCACATGCTGACATAAAAAAAAACATTTGTTCAAATGCCAAGTGAAGACGCAGCATAATAAGTTACTTTTTAAAAACAAATCCCCGGCGTAATAACTGCACCCATTTGTAGTAATTTGCGTCTGTTGCTCGAGGGTGGTTTCACCCCAACCCACTTTGGGAGTGAATACGGACGTGATGAACTCGCCAGCTCTGGCACTTTCTCAATGTCCAACTTTGCAAGTTGTATATTTAATTGGAAAGTTCTGATTCTTACCTAAAACCCTTTAACAGAAAACTTTGTTATGGTAAATGATAACTTTGTTATGGTAGTTGATAACTTTGTTATGGTAAATGATATAACTATAAATAAATAATGCTGGACAATCCACACAGCATCATCTAGCCCCAAGCTAAGCAGAGCTTGTGTTATGTGTGCTAGATGACTGATATATACTTAATATTAGGCAATACATAATACAATTTTAGGCTGGGGCGTGTGGAACTGGCGTATATTCACCTAGCTTTAAGACGTTTCAAAATGATCCTTGTGATATTATTGAATAAATATATTTTTTACTTTACATATTTAGATATTTTTATGAATACATAGAAAATACGGTTTTGTAACAGTTCCTAATGACCTACCGCTATATTATGTACTTAACGTCTGTTTGGCGAGCAATATTGGTCAAGGTCGTAGTTTTAAGTACTAAGTACATATAAGATCTAATAATATATTGTGTAGTTAGGTTAAGTTACAAATAAATTCTACCTACAATTATGAAAAAAAAAACCAGAAAACCTCATATTAAGTTTTAAGTTTTTGAACCTAAAACTTTGATGGAATTTACTTTTTTTTTTTTTTTTTTTTTTTCTGGACAATCAACACAGCATCATCTAGCCCAAGGTAAGCTGCTGTTAAACAGAGCTGTATTATGGGTACTAGATGACTGATATATATTTAATACAATACAATACATAGATAGATATTTTTTATTATACATAGAAAACACCCAGAACACCCGGAACAAATATTTGCAGATCCTACAAACATTTGTCCCAAGGCGGGAATCGAACCCGCAACCTCTGCGTCGCAGGCGGGCCTTCGCCCACCGCGCCACATTGGTCGTCATATAATATATAATCACACTTCAAAACCTAACAAAACTACATACAAACAAAGTCGCTTCTCGCCGTATGTCCCTCTGTATGTCTGTATGTATGTACGCTTAGATCTCTTAAATTATGCAACGACTTTACTGTCGGCTTTCATCAATAGACCACCAGTCAAAGTAAAAAAGTAAAATATATTTATTCAATAATATCACAAGGATCATTTTGATGTGATGTGATTTGAATGATCATCAGTGTTATTAAGATGAGTAATATAATGCAATTATTATTTGGTAAACTACATGAACGATTACGCGGATTGGTTAATTACTAGCATATTAATTTAATAGCCGGAATAAATGCTACAATTATGCGAACAATAGACTCATTTATAAGCCTAATTCAACATATAAATTGGTGGTTCAGTGTAATCGGAACTGTATGACCATTTAAATTTATGTACCATTTGTTTAAAGATTACTGTCAATGATTAATTTACTTTAATATTGTACCTGTAAATTCACCGGTAACCACTGCTTGGCGGTAAATTTATCTATGGTGGTAGTACTTCCCCGGACGAGCTCTATCACAAAGAACTCTGCCACTCTTCCTGCCAATACAACGTAGTCCTATTTTAACTTGTTTTTCTCGTATTATTTTAGGTTTGATCGTGTAAATTCGGTGGAAATTTGTCCAATTTAACTCGTTTTCATAACACACGTGCAGGCAATTGAAATGGAAGGGCAATGTTGTTTTGAAATTTAGTCGTAGACTCAACCGTACTCAAAGAGTAGTTGAGTTCTCTGTGATAGAGCTCGTCCGGGGAAGGACTACCACCATACCTATTTCTGCCGCCAAGCAGTAATGCTCGCATTGCTGTGTTCCGGTGTGAAGGGTATGGTTTCCGGTGAAATTACTGGCACATGAGGCTTTCGATCTTAGCCTCAAGGTGGCAACCCGCGAGTGATACCTCTGGTATTGCAAGCGTTCATAGGCTGCGGTAACCGCTTACCATCTTGTGGGACGTACGCTTGGATGCCACTTCAGTTGTATAAAAAAAAAAAACATTTTTTTAAAAACTAAAATATGAACTGTGTATATTTTAGTTTAAAAAATTGCATTGACTAACGATCAAAAAACCAGGTCTTAGTGATGATAAAGTCATTGGTCAGTACCTAATATCTATTTAAATTGTGGTGGGTTCACCAATTATTTAATAACGTCTATAAACGGGTGCCAAGAAAGAGTTCATAAATAGTATACTTGCTTACTCGAAAAAATAATAATAGTTCATAATCTTTCCATCTTCATTCTACTGGCCATCCAATCCAACTAAGCTCTTACATACAAGAACACACAATTCGTATTTTATGCACACGCAGCAGCTAACTTGGATATATCAAAACAAGTCGCACTTACACTCATCTTTATTGCCCACTCACAGAGTTCATTTTCGCATAATTCTGGTAAACAACGCTGGAAAATCGAGTTGGACGCGTGCCAAAGCAACTGTTGGCGATCATATTTTGGCACAACACGTTAAAACCGCTCGTAACCGGATGTAACCAGTACAGAATAAGGGTATTACAAAATTTTATGGATATTTACAAAAGTTTCGGGATTTTTATAGTTGATGTCAATACTGAATAACACCAAAATATTCTAATAAAATAAAGTGTCCCTCCCAAAAAACTATCAGGATATCAGGTCAGATATCAGAATATCCGGCCTGACTAACCTTCCCAATGACCTTTCTAAAACAAAATAAAATCCTTGAAATTTCTGCAAAAACACGCGTGATCTTGAAAAAGAATTACGGTATGACAATAAATATAATTATTAAGACATACGCTTTTCTTCCCGCAGTACTACCGTGGCGTTAACGTAGCTAGAGGGTGGCCAGCTGTCCGAGCATGGTGCCTGGCCTGGTGGCACTCAGGCCGTGAGGATGTGGAAGAAGAGAAAGAGGAGGAGCCTTCGGAAGCTGGATACGCCACGCCAGTTTCTGTTGAGACACCATTACAAAGCTCTGTATCCAGGTAAACTATAAACCGAACACTGGGGCTGTACTGCGGAACTCATGCAAATACTTATAACAAATAGACAATCTTTTATTGTTATGTAATATGCTTGTTATTTCCCAGGTGCACCTCTCTGAACGTGATCAGAGATCCTTACGCATCTCGCGGAGGCTCCGCTGGCAACAGTGACGGAGGGACCTCTCCTCTCCGCCGCACCTACGATCCCCTCAACATCCCCTCAGCTAGAGACAGCCGCTCGCTACCACCTAACACCAGAATCAACGCTACAGCTTCACCAGCACCAAAATCCACTTCAGCAGACTCTGTCTACACTATCCTTATTAGGCTACCAGACGCAGATACGGAAAGAGCTACGATAAAAATGATAACTGAAGACTCGCCACCTTCTGCCACTAGGCCTCACTACCGCCCGACTAGAGGAGACTCCGAGTTGAACTTACATCCAGCTGGACATGCTGCCTTGACGAGAAGAACTTCAGCTATTCAAGACGTTAGAATTCCTTTGAACGCTAAAATAATCCCAAAACAACTGGCAGGGAAAGGGATTACCGCAAAACAGCCGAAGAAAAAAAAAACACAAGAGAAAAAGCAAGAATCGAAAGCAGCTAAAACGTTATCAGCTATTCTACTATCGTTTATACTGACGTGGACGCCGTACAACATTCTGGTGTTGTTGAAGCCGCTGACGGCTTGCACCAAGTGCATTCCAGATGAATTATGGTCATTCTTCTACGCGCTATGCTACATCAACTCAACTATAAACCCGGTTTGCTACGCGCTGTGTAATACAACTTTTAGGAAAACGTATGTCCGAATCCTCACGTGCAAATGGCACAGCAGGAACAGAGAAGCAATGACGCGAGGCGTGTACAATTAGTGAAAGTGCTAGTGCTCAGACTGTGCGAGTTTTCCGGAGTGTTCCAAGGTGCCAAAATGTTGATTGCCCAATTTTGGTATCTTGACGAGTCTCAAGATTTCCAAGTTTTGCGTATTATCTTCGAAAGTACGTTTGATAAAATATGAACTAAACTAAAAATTAAAAGAGCAGTTAACCTGTTCCTTGTTAGTTCGTAATGACCCTTTGTTATACTATTTTGGTTTTTGTGATTTGACCATCCCGTCCATTGGTAGATAGACTTGCATGATTTGTAGACTCAACGCGTGGACTATATATTTCAAAGTTTATTCTTAAACTGATAGATATCTTTTTGAAATCTCAAGCGGTCGAACCGATACTTTTGTTTTAAAACTTTTACTTCTGTTATAAGAAGATTATAAGGAACAAACAAAACAAATAAATCAAATTTTAAAGCCAAAATGTTAATAGCTTTATAAAACGTGAACTGTATAGGTGTATTATTAAAAGTAGTTATTCTGTATCTATAGTAAACGTGTGGTTTTTCTAGTCCCAAAATTTTTGAGCTTTTAGGGTTAAAGTCGACGAATTTAGTGCAGATTTCTTTAACTCGACTTTTACATAGTCTTTCTATAACTTCCTTTTTTTCGTAAGTTCAGAGAACTGAGTCTATGTGCCATTTCTCTTCATGCCAAATAATGATTATGTTTAGGTAATTTGTTAAAAGACCAATTTAATATTTACTCTTAGTGATAAGTTGAGACGAATGTCTCATTCGCTACCTACGAGAGAATCCTAAGCCTTGATTTAATGTGTGTTTTGTCTATAATATTGATTTAATTATGTAAGTTTTCTAGTTATAAGAATTCTAAGCAATACGCAAGATCGTACTTTATCTCTGTTGTCGTCTAGGTATTTATATCTTTAAGAATTTCATATTTATCTTTAATTTTAACGAATAATTTAATATTATAATCAAATTATTACATGAGATTATGGTCTCAATAACTAAATACCATACAACGACTCAAATAACCTTTAGAGAATCACTTTAGATTAGTGCCAATTTGACTCACTTTTATAGAGATCTTGGAAAAACTAAAAATGCCTTTAAAACTTGTATTTGATAATATAATCTACTATCACTTTTGTGATAACTAAATTATAATATTATAATCGGAAGCGAGTTAAAATGGTACCTCTACAATTAAGTATTTAAATAAATAAGTGTATGTCTATATCTACCGCAGTATATTAAATATTTTACTCTCTAAATACTTTAATATTGCGTACGTATTGTGTCAAAGTAGTAAAGTGATTATAATTCTAAATATTATTCTAAAAATATTTAAACTGTACATATAATTAATTCAAAAACTAATGTTTAAAACAGTCAGTACAGTTTATAAGATTTAACTTACCGTTTATATATTTATATGTAAGCATAAGAACATAATTTCTAATAGCATTACTATAAGCTAAGTACCTACATCAAATCTGTGTGTCGTACAACGTTCCTTTGTTGTGGATGAGGTTCTATTAACCTATTTATAAACATAATATGTGTGTAGTAATAGAGTTTATGATAATAATATCAAAATAGTAATATTATAAAAGAAATAAGCCCTAGATTTGAATAACCATAAATTTTATACATTTTACGGAGGATTACGCATTTCATGCATTTAATTGGTCTCGATATTGTACATGTTATTTTGTTTAAATTGAATAAATCATATTGCTACTCAACTGCTAATTAAAAATAATTTTGATAAAAACAAAAGTTTATAATATCCCAAAAAAGTGGTCTCAAGCGAGATTTGAAGGAATTAAGGATATTTCGAACAATTCGTATGTTCAATGACTCAACGTTCAACGTTCAAGACAATGTTTTTGGGATATCATAAACTTTAATTCAACATAAATAAATAACTGATTGATGCTAATAATTAAGCGGTAGTACATAATTTTGCAGTTGGACCAGCAGGCTGATTACGCAACTCGGTTTCAATTCGATTTCAATCAGTGAACTGTCAATAAGTTGTCATATTATACCAAAACTTCAGTTTTTTATTAAAACCAAGGTATCAATCGATTGCAACCGAATAACTTAATCTAGGGGCAGATGTTATTGGACTTTAACACTAGCGTACTCGTACTCAGTTGCAAAAGTTAACGACGAACTAATAACACTATGTATAAGGTCATTCATTATCAACCTGCCAAACTTAAGGGATAGGTTCCTTACATTACAAAAAATACATGTACATTTTTATCTAACCATTTTTTTTATTTTTAAAAATTCTAATTAATCGTAATTCTGCTTAATAATTAGTTATCCTTGTTAGAAATCAAAAAGGCAGCGCTCGGCACGTGTCAGTGACCCGCGCGTCAATGAACCGCGGGTCAATAACCCGCGCGTCCTTGACCTGCGCGTGTCAATGACCCGCTACGGGGCGTGCACACTCGAATATTTCAATAATACGCCGCTTATCTCGATTCCCAACAATGATAAACAATAATAAAGCAGAAAAACAAAATCAATTTTTTTTTGTTTAAGATTGGATTTTTAAGACAAAGTATACCTAAAAAAAATTTTATATGTAATTTTTTTTTTGATGTGTGGAACCTATCTCTTAAGTTTGGCAGGTTGCTAATGAATAATCCTGTATATATACATGTATAAACTAAAGTACTTAAAATGTGAAATTGAAACTCAAATGCTAAATGCGTAATTCTACAAATAACTTATAATAAAGACCAAATCAAATTACAAATACAATTTCAATTTCCATTTTTATTTTGCCGTAAAAATAGTCCAATAGAGTTTTACGGTTATTATTTTACTATACAAGCAATTTAAAAGATTATAGCAATATTAACGTTTCAATAAAGTAGTGCATGCAAAAATATATATATAAAATTTGTTTAATTTTGTCTACTTTGAAAATAAGCAATTACGAAAAATATTGTTAATTATATTGTATTTGTAATTATATTGTGGTTATAATTCTAAACCCTTAATTATTATCAATGCGCACAGTAAATTAGATATTATTTTTTGTTCCATGTTCTAGTGTTAGTTACCTTGATATTTTTTATCGACATTTTTATATCAAATATTACATACACTTCATATTTAGTTTTTTTTTATCTGTTATAAATCCAAGTAACTAAGATGAAGTGAAAATAGTACCTATATTAGAAAATACTTTTTAGTAAACATTATTTAAAGCACCAGATTTCCTCGTGGAAAAATATTTAGATCTTACAGAATCATTAAGATAATTAACTCTGAAAATTATAATTACTTTTTAAACAGTCTTATAAAATGATTTAAGTTTTATTTAGCTTAAATTTTTCATTCTGGAATGTATGTTGCGCCACATAATAAATAGGTTGCGTATAAATAATTCAACTGGTAATAAATATTTGGTTTGACTGAATCTTGAAATTGATACTCGTATTAAATGACTTAGGTTGGATTTGACCATACTCGAATAGGCGCTATTCTCCGAGTAAAACGTTATTCGCTAGTAAACTGACAGTTTCCTTGTATTTGACATTTCTTATTCCGCGGAATATTTGTTTCAAAAGTTGGTCGAATCCACCTATTTTATAAAAAAAAATACCCTTCTTTATATTTCACTAAAAAGTTTGTGTTATGTTTTTCACTGATTTGTTTATATTTGGCTAAAGACACGAGAGACTTGCACTGTACATCTTTTCAAGAAACAGATGGACTTTTTAATAATATTATTATATAGTTTTTATAACATTATTTACGAGTATATCCTAATGTAGGTGAAACTGTAATATAAAACAAACACTTTTCCATCATTATCATATAACCATAAATTATTAAGGATAAGGCATATTCAATTCTACTAAAAGTCGTAAAAACACTATTGTAGCGGGAGATAATAATATATGTGATTTAATTTGCTAATGAAATTGAGCAAACATTGCTACAGTTGTACGTGTATTCCAGATGTACCCATTAACCGTGTCCCCGTTAATGGGGACAGTGGGATTTGAATAATATTAATTAAAAAGCATTCCCATTGTCAAAACACAGTAGTTACATAGTATTAAATGAAATATGTCTCTGCGTATGTATGTTTGTATGTTTGTATGTATGTTTGTATGTTTGTATGTATGTTTGTATGTTTGTATGTTTGTATGTTTGTATGTATGTTTGTTAGATCTTTTAAACTACGCAATGGATATTAATGCGGTTCTTTCCTCGTGTAAAGTAATTTATGAGGAAGGTTTGTAGTACCCGTGCGAAGCCGGGGCGGGTCTGCTAGTACTATAAGCCTAACATACCTAAGCGTACCTTAACTCCGCGCCTTAAAGAACAATGGAATAACTTTTCTTGATTTTTTACCTTTAAGTATTTAAGTTTATTTTTATGTCAGCAAATAACAGACGGTCATGTCGTTTGCCTGATGCCCGCCTAATCATAACAGGTGCAGTGTAAGCCAAAGCTTTAAGTTCTGCATGGCACTGAACTGCGCTTATCACCCCGAAACATGCCGCCCAGTTATTTCACATGCTACAGTGCCCTTCAAACCTAAACACAGTAATGCTTGCACTCCACTGCTTGGAGGTAGAATATCTGGCTTTGCGGTGGTACCCATCAAGACGAACTATTGCTAAGAGGCCACTTGGTAAAAACATGGGATTAAATGTTATGTTTATTATTTCCGCCCCAATTAGTATTTTACCGTTTTAGTAGAATCGGGTTCCAAATAATAGAGATCTAGGGTACTACGATGGTTATATTTTAACAAAGACATTTTACTATTTAAGGAGTCATTTTAAAATCATTCTAAATTAACGACAAGGGAATAAAATGAACTGAATTAATAATTTATTAATTATTTAAATTAGTTACATATTGTTACTGTGGTGAATTTGTAGTAATAACTAAATCATAAAAATAAATGCAGTAAGTATTCTAGATCCGGTGAATTATGCATGGTATACCTACCTATGTAGATTTGTCGATATAATAAGTATTTGAGGTTTGTGTTTTATTATTAGAATAGTAAGTAAATATCACATCAACAGTTATTTCTATATCTCCGAAGTTTTTTTTTTATCATGGTTTTTATGATGGTTTGTAGCGAGCTAATAACAATAGGCATGATGACTGATTTTGAGAAAGTGTTCTTTTGTGTTCAAAAGTATCAACAGTATGCAAAAAATAACTTATTTTCATAAAAAAATATGATTTAGTGATAAAGAAATGATATTTAAATTTTCTAATTCTCGCTTAAAAGCTCGGAATCGCGTCATGGCAGTAGTGACGTCATACTTTAGTTTTCAATGTAAAATGTATTCATTTTGAGTCAAATTCAGCAGTTGTTGTTTTACCAAACAAAGCGAAATGTGTTTGTACTCCATGAATCTTTTTTCATAAAGTGAACATCTAATTTTAGTAATTCTTGGTAATTGTAATCATGCCTATTGGTCTAGCTAGCGATGCTAGTCGAATATGGGTGGACTCGACCAACATCTGAAATAACTTTACTTACTCCGCAGAAATGTCAAATACAAGTAAACTGAAGGGCGATTCTCGTGCATAGGTAAATGGTCACATGTGATATATTTATATATCAGTTTACTCGCGAATAACTACGATATTCAGAGAATAGTGCCTATTCGAGTTTGGTCGAATCCAACTTATAGTCGTAACAGTAGATTATAAAGTCGATTCTACTGCCCAAGATTGCTAACTAATGCTTAGTAATAATAACATACCACCTGAACTTTTTTATTATAATTATTATTTGAAGATAATAAAAAAACAGTCAGTAAAAAAATATTTAATATTACTCCCAAATTATTATTCAAATAAGTACTGTAAATGTGCCAAAATACAAAAAAAAACGAACAATGTGAATAACCAAGTGTCAAATAGTTTTCGCATATTTTATTAATAATGAATTATTATCAATGTACAATTTTAGTCATTCACTGCAAATATATTATAAATAAAAATAAAATAAATGTGTTTTTGTAAGTTATTTTAAAAATTATCCATGTTTTTGTATAACCAAAGACAATAAAAATTTAACTAAAAATCAACGAGACTTTTATTTTTTTATATCAATTCAATCTAATTTTTATTTTACACCGACTTCAAAAAGGAGGTTATTAACAGCTTAAATGCAGTATGTTTTTTTGGTATGATTGTTAAGCGATTTCTCCACCAATTATAATTAGCTGTTGCCGCTTCATTCGCGTGGAACTCAGGAACCGTACTTTTTTCCGAAATAATGAGTAGCCTATGTCCTATTCCCGGTCATTATCTATCTATGTTTTAAATTTCAGCCAAATCAATTCAGTGGTTGTCGAGTTTATAGAGGAACAAACATCCAAACATCAAAACTATCGACTTTATAATATGATTAGTGTAATATAGTGTGACTATATTATTATTCGGTTTAATGTGTAATGCTGTGTTACAATAAATAGACAATCGTGAAATATTTGTCCATCAAAGAGAAGCCGCCAATAGAATCCTGTTACGTCACGTCAATTTCGCGCAATTTCGACATGAACCTACTGGTCGACTCGACTCCGCTATGCTTCACTGCGCTTCGGTGGATGATTGGCCTATGAATATCATAAACAAAGTCATCATCATCACCATGAAAGCCTACATTAGACTCTACCACTGCTGAGACCCATTCGAACCCATGACCTTAGGATTGGAAGGCGGGGTCACTACCACTAGATCACCAGTGCAAACAAAGTCATATGCAGTTTCCATGGAACTAAATATGTACTAATAGCTTATAAATTACTTGCCAGTTTCAAATATAAACGCATTGTCAAAGATACGCTGATTTCGTCCAAACGAGCCCTTAGGGAGGCTATTCTCAAGATTTGCTCGAATCTGGGTCGTCTTAATTTCGAAAGCGATGAAATTACGTGCGTTTTAATTAAATTGGCTTAACTCGTATATCACAGTATCACATTACCGTACGTAACGTACGCGTTGGTAATGTGATTTTCTCTACGTAACGCAATAGAAATATAGAAATATCTTTATTGTCATAGGTGAAACAGGTAAAATATAGTTTAATTTAAATACATAGACTAAGTGAACAGGCTATGACTCGTGAATTATTTGAACGACAATGTTCCCAAATCTATTCGTTCGCTGTATAGAGCCAAAACAATATTATTTTATGTAAAAAAAAATAGCCAAAAGGTTTGTATCAAAGGAATTCAGGCTGTACAAATAGATATCATAATGCCAGATGTTCTGTCTTCAAGTATTAATATACCAGATTACTGTGTATAGGTTTGAAAATAACTCTACCGAATGAAACACGAATGAGACTAATCTTGAAGTAACAAGCGCAGTGTCAAGCACAAACGCAACTCTACTTTTAAGCCACTATAAAAAAACTCAGTGATGAAGTTTTTTCATAAGATTTTATAAAATTACACTTGATACCTTCTGAAACATTTCAATTACGTTTCAGTATTCAGGCGTATCCAAAAATGACAGTCTCTGTAAAAAGAAAAACAAAGCACAAGAATTTTTTTTATACCTCTAAAGTGGCAACCAAACGGCCCACTTGCGTGTTACACCCTGAGACGTTAGATGGAAAGTCTCATGTGACTGTAATTTCACCAGAAACCATACCCTTCGAACCGAAACACAGCAATGCGAGCATTAATGCTTGGCGGCAGAAATAGGTATGGTGGTAGTACATTAAAACATCTCATCGAGCGCTCGTGACATAGCTGGCTAAGTTGTTCTAAACAGATTAACGAAGTTAAACACTGTTCCGTGTAGTTATCATTTGGATGGGTGACCGCCAGTGGCAATTTCAACGGGGCGCTCCCGTGCTTCGGAGGGCACCTTAAGCAGTCAGTCCCGGCTTTTTCAAAGTTGTTAGGCCTTGACAGAAGCCTTCGGGCGGCCTAAAAACTCTGTCATCAGAGTTGAGAGCCACTGACTTATACGAACTTACTTTATTAAAACATCGTTCCATCTTTATTTTTCGTTTCCTGTCAGCGAAATACCCGAATCGATTCTGCGCCATATATTGTTAAATCTAAATTGGGCCGACGTCGGGGATAGGGCCCGCGGGGCTATAAATCTACGGAATGCGATATTTACGATGCAAGTTCGGTTCCGTACGCCGGAGTTAGGTGTACTTACCTGTACCTTAGAGAGCAGTCTTGGTCGTCGCGACTTTCAATACAGGGGGGTTACTCTTGCGGACAAAAGCGATATATCGTGACAGTTTTTGTAGTCCAGCTTTTGTCCGCGCATGCTCTGAACTTAGTTGCAACCAACATAAGTTGAACTATGATATTTGCCACGATTGTCGTTTGTCGGTTCCAAGAGTAGACCCTCTGACTGTTTAGCTGGGACGATGGTAGGTGTACGGGACATCAGTAAATAATATATAAAGATGTAGATTTGTTCAACACTTATAATTGAGGAGACGTTGATGAGTCGCGTTTTTTTTTTTATTATGTCAGCAAGTGGCAAGACATTCAAGGCGCCCACCTAATGTTAAGCACCACGCCTGACTAATCGCATATGCAGTGCCACCCAAAGTTTAAAGTTTTAAGTGTTTGCGTGGCACTGCACTGCGCTTATCACCCCGAGACATTGCTGTTAAGTCTTTTTCGCTCAGTAATTTCACTTGCTACAGTGCCCTTCAAACCTAAACACAGTAATGCTTGCACACTACTGCTTGGAGGTAGAATATCTGATACTGCGGTGGTACCCACCAAGACGGACTCTTGCTGAAGAGTCCTACCACCAGGTAAAAGGTAAAGGTGTTTGTAGCGGAATGACTCGCGTTGCCCAGTTTCCGCGCTATGACACGAAAATGCATGCATTGCAAAACTGTACGGTACTTAGACCGTTTATAAGGCTTCTCCAATAAAGTAAGTATTATAAGTTCGTATTAATCAATGGCCAACTCTGGTGGCGAAGTTAAAGTCCCCTCAAAGGCCATATCCTAGCTTTGAAAAAACTGGAATCGACTGCAGAACGTGCCATCCAAAGCACGGAAGCGCTCAGTTGAAATTGCCCTAAAGATCGGTCATCCAATTGGTGACGACCCAACAGTGCTTAACTTCGTTGATCCTGTTATGAACCACTTAGCCAGCTACGTCACGCACACGCTCGAAATATCGACAAACGCATTTTGAGTCTACACGATTCTCACGTGTCGCCGCAGCGGAACTGAACCTTAAAGAGCGCTACAATTCGCTTTGCATTATTTCCCCCGCAATCAATTCTCGCCGGAAGTATTGGAGTTATGTTAACTAATTCATGGAAATTCACTATTTGCAGCTTCCATTTTCAAGTTTCCTTGTGTAGGAACCTGGTTTTCTAGGATAACATGTGTTCAGGAAAATAAATGCATATATGGACGACCAATGTGGCGCGGTGGGCGAAGGTTCGGCTGCGACGCAGAGGTTGCGGGTTCGATTCCCGCCTTGGGACAAATGTTTGTAGGATCTGCAAATATTTGTTCCGGGTGTTCTGGGTGATTTCTATGTATAATAAAAAATATCTATCTATGTATTGTATTGTATTAAATATATATCAGTCATCTAGTACCCATAAAACAGCTCTGTTTAACAGCAGCTTACCTTGGGCTAGATGATGCTGTGTGGATTGTCCAGCATTATTTATTTTCTTTATTTATTTATTGTTTTTATTTTTAGAGTGTTAACCATCACACTAAGGGCATACTAAAGATTATAATATCCCAAAGATTATTTCGCCTCAAGTGGGAACCTATCTTTATTTGCAATTTAGTTTGACGTAATAAGTTCTGTGACGCATTGGGGGACCGGCATTGCACGTGTGGGTTTGGTTCCATTTACTAGGCCTTTACTATCTAATGAAGATGATTTGTGTCTTTCAGGGATATGCACCGCAAGTGATTCAAACCACGGTGCGAATCGCCCAAGAAATCTTTTTGAATGGGTCAATTCGGACCGCGGTGCGAATCGCTAAAGAACTTTGGTTATATGGGTCGATTCGGACAGTGGGAATACGGCATGATCAAGTACAGCATGTTATGGCAAGTTGGCAAGGGCGATTCTCGTTCCATTGATAAATGGTCACATGTGATTTAGATCGACAAAACTGTCAAAAATGTATAGAAATTTTGACAATTTTGGCGATATATATCACATGTAACCATTTATCTATGCACGAGAATCGCCCTCGGAAAGTTTAAACGGTGAGAAAATATGGAAAAATTGAAAAGAAAATAACGCGAGTGAAACCGCGCGGGTCAGCTAGTTATATAATAAAAATGCAGGCACTTATCCATCTTTTCACCCGCTATGTAGCCCATTTAAAATTATACCTGAACCCCTAAAGGGAAAATACCGAGTTTTCTAAATTCCTGTCATTTCCAGTCGCTCGATATTGGAATTTCATTCGATATTCGATGTCGTGAGAAAGTGCAGACGGTGGCTGAACTGGTTGACAGGTACGGACGATGTCAGCGGTTTAAAGCACATGTTTGTAAAAATACGGTGCCATATTATACTGTTATTTCGATGGTGGGTATAGCCAGTATTTGGTGGTTTGAATAAATATTTATTGATTAATTGCACATGTCTTTCAAAATTTTTAGCCTTGGAAATACCGGCTTCATCATCATTACAACCGTCTAATGTTCCCACTGTTGGGACACTGGCCTTATTAAAGTAAAGTAAGTAAGGTAAAAAATATATTTATTAAATAATATCACAAGGATCATTTTGAAACGTCTTAAAGCTAGGTGAATTTACGCCAGTTCCACGCGCCCCAGCCTAGAAGAATCTAGCAACAAACTCGGCTGGGTTCCTAGCTTTTTTTTGATGATCCCTCTTCATTCTAGGGCGAGAGTGAATGCCGGCTTAATTAAAATAGATATTTTTTGTTTAAAACATTTACATTTACTCCCATTTGGCTGGTTGCTGGTTTCTAACCAAAACAACCTTAGGATCGAAAGGGGTTGTTAATAATGGGAACAACGGGTATATTTTTTATTATTTTATTTAAATGTTACTATCCCAATTATCAGATTATTGACAACGGGGATGTTTTTTAACGGGCATATTTTTTAATAATTTTATTCCCATCGTCCCCATTAACGGGGACACGGTTAATGGAGACGTCGGAAATACACGGTTAAAATATGATAATTATTATGATAGATGTACCCACACGTGAAGGATATTTTTTTTGTTTTGAGAGATAATGGTTAAGGAAAGGGCTGGTACCCGGTGTTATTATCTTTATTGAGCCATCATAAGTCGGTTACAAACCATCTAGGTAGTAAAATCTAGGTATTATTACATTTATTTACAACTATATGTTTTGTAATTTTAAACTCTAGAAATATGGAAACATTGTTGTCTGAAATAAAATATTTTTATTAATTTTATTTTATTATAGTCTCTACGGGGTACAGGCGTGATTTTATGTATGTATGTGTACTTGTGTAGCTTTAGCGCATTTTCAAGCGACTAAGCGCAAAAAACCCGCTGGATAAAAATAATGGAGGAACGCTTGGTCGAAAAGCGTGAGGTAAGTGCGCCCCGAGTGGCGAAGCGTTTAACGCCCTTGCGAGTGGGAAGGGGTACAATTAGTACTTTAACCTATAGGACTACATTCACCATAATTTTTCCTTTTTTTTTGACGACCGATGTGGCGCAGCGGGTGAAGTTGCGACGCGGAGGATGCGTGTTCGATTCCCGCCTCGGGTCAAATGTTTGTACGACCTACAAATATTTGTTCCGTGTGTTCTGGGTATTTTCTATGTATAATAAAAAATATCTATTTATGTGTATGTCAGTCATCTCCCAAACACAGCTTAGCTTGAGGCTAGATGATGCTGTGTGGATTGTCCAGCATTATTATTGTTATTATTATTTTCTTAACTTCGGGCGGCCTAGAAACTCTGTCACCAGAGTTGGCCACTGACTTGTACTAACTTACTTACTTTTTACTATGTTTTTTTTCCTAAAAACTGTTACTGTTTTGAAATTAATCGGGTCCAAGTACCTCTACTAATATTATAACGGGGATAGTTTGGATGTTTTTATGTTTGTGGGAGTATGGTGCCAAAACGGCTGAATCGATTTGTATGAAATTTGACACAGATGCACAGGCAGGATGCAGTCCATAGGCTATACTTTGTATAAAATTTCAGTTTTTTTTTTATACAACTGTAGTGGCAACCAAGCGTACGGCCCACAAGATGGTAAGCGGTTATCGCAGTTTCTATGCACCCGCGCGAAGCTGGGACGGACTGCTAGTTATCTATAAGGTCATTCATTATCAACCTGACAAACTTAAGGGGTAGGTTCCACACATAAAAAAAAATACTTGTACTTTTTTTTTCTAAACGACTTTTTTTATATTTAAAAAAAAAAACGTAATTCTGCTTAATAGTTAGTTAACCATGTTAGAAATCGAAAAGGCAGCGCTCGGCACGTGTCAGGGACAGGTAATTGACCCGCGCGTCAATGAACCGCGGGTCAATTACCCGCGCGTCTTTGACCTGCGCGTGTCCTTGACCCGCTACGGGGCGCGCACACTCGAATATTTCATTATTACGTCGCTTAACTCGATTCCCAACAATGATAAATAATAATTGAGCGGAAAAACATAATCGATTTTTTTTTGTTTATTTGGGATTTTTAAGACAAAATATACATACCTTACGTGTGAAACCTATCCCTTAAGTTTGTCAGGTTGATGATGAATGACCCTGTATATCTAGATTCTTTAAGTAATTCAAGCCTCATTTTAACCTTTCAGATTGGGTTCTATCTACACATAAATTACCCACTTTAATCTCGCGCTACGTAGAATAACGGCAATGTATTTGCCATTTAAAATAAACCATAACGGCACTCCAGCAGCCAGCTGAAACGACAGGGGACTTATGAAATAGAGATGTAGCGAATGTGGCTTTTTAAAACAATATTTATAATAAATAATGCTGGACAATCCACACAGCATCATCTAGCCCTAAGCTAAGCAGAGCTTGTGTTATGGGTACTAGATGACTGATATTATTAATACAATACAATACATATGGCTTGGTCCGTTTTTTTTATTATACATAGAAAATACACTGGAACAATTTTTTTTTATACAACTGAAGTGGCAACCAAGCGTACGGCCTACAAGATGGTAAGCGGTTACCGCAGCCTATTGACACTTGCAATACCTAAGGTATCACTCGCGGGTTGCCACCTTGAGACATAGATCGAAAGCCTCATGTGCCAGTAATTTCACCGGAAACCATACTCTTTACACCGGAACACAGCAAAGCGAGCATTACTGATTTGTGGCAAAAATTTGTATGGTCTTATATACATCCCCGGACGTGTTCTATCACAAAGAACTCTACTACTCTTAGAACTCTACTACTTCTCTTTTTTTAACTTTTTATTATACTAGGTACAAATAGGATATTGAGCTAAGTTTAAAGTAATGGATATTGAGCTAAGTTTTTTTACCCAAATAAACTGTAAACAGTTTTCAGTTTCGTTTTTCCCAACTCTAGTAAAACCCGTAAAAAGACTGCGATATTCTTGTGCTTGGAAAAATTGCAAAATAACATACGAACGTACGTGTAAACTGTTTTAGCAATAAATTAAGTTGCATAGCAAAATTATACTCATTTTAAACTGTCTTCAAAATAGGAGGTATTTTTTTTTCCTAGGTTTCCTAGACGCGATTTCTCCGCAAAATTATTAATTAATTAATATTAAAAATAATAACAAACTACACATAATCTCCACAACTTATAGTTTTTTTTTTGTTTGTACATGGTATAGTCTTGAAGTAGGTTTTTTGATTTTTTCTAAAAATTTATTGAGATACGTATTTTGAACAAATGAGCTAATAATTTAACCCTACACTAGAATTAATATTCAATACAAATACTCTCAATAAAACAGACACATATATAGCTCTAACAATAAATCAAAACCTTTCCAAGTCTTAGATCTGATGAAATTCTTCAACTAGAACCAAGATTTCATATTGAAAAATTCCTTTAACATTATTGTTTTATAAAAAGCGACTGCATTTATATAACGCTGGTAAATGCCGTAAATGTAAAATTTTATGAGGGGTATGAAATAACATATTTTTGTAAATATGAACAGCTGGTCGTAGACATTGGTGTGGTACCAAACAACAAAAAAAAAACTTTTATTATTTAGGTATCTAATCTTAAGTTTATATTTATTTATTTATTTATTTAATACTAGTAGAACCAGCGCGGTTTCACACGCGTTATTTTTATCGGGCAATTTTTGCGTAATTTCTCACCGTTTAAACCTTCCCTGGACTCACAAATGTTTCAAGACCAAAATCAGTCATATCGGTCTAGCCATTGTCGAGTTTTAGCGAGCCTAGCAATTCATTTTATATATAATATTTAGAATGTACTTTTATCAGCAATAGTAATAAACTCGTTTTTAAAAAATCGCATCACTGTGCATTGGAAGAATTTTCTCTCCGTCTTTAGTTCTCTAAGTCGAAGAAACTCATTACGAAATTGAATATGATTGGCGATCGACTGCCTATCTGGATAGTTCGTAAGCGAAGGAGGGTGGAAGGGGGGTTTTAATTGCTTTTTCAATTAACGGAGATGCTACCCTCTTGGGATCTTTCAGGGCGTAATGGACTGGCCAAAGATAGGACGTGTAGAAGAAGCGAAAGAATGTCTACATTAATTTCGTTTCGACAATCGTAAACGTAAACGTATCGTCCGGCTGTCCATTTGTATAGAATTTTTAACAGCGCCTCTCAATACTTAATTACGATTAAGATTACGATTAGCCTGTTGTGTCCCACTGCTGGGCAAAAGCCTCCCCTTGATTTCTCCAGTCATCTCGGTTTTGAGCCAGTTAGACCCAAAGATCGTCTCGCCATCTCTTTTTGGGTCTGCCACGACGCCGATTTGCTGTCTCAGGGCTCCACTGAGTGGTGGTTTTGGCCCACAGCTCATCCGGCATGCGACAGACGTGACCAGCCCAGCTCCATTTAAGCGTCGCAACTTTGTGAGCTACATCAGCTATTTGGGTTCTGGAGCGCAAAGTTGTATTACGTATACGGTCGGTACGTTTAACACCAAGAATACTGCGCTCCATCGCTCGCTGACAAACCCCGAGTTTGCAAATGTAGGACCTTGTGTTTGTAATTTAATTGCTGCTGTGCTATTGAGGTAAATATTACGGATAAGATTGATGTAGGTTGGTTCAATTTTCTGGTTAAACAGAGCAATACTTAATACTCAATATATTTATTGTCATCACATTGGTAGGTACATGGGGTGAAAATACAAATCGTGGATCACAATGTGCACAAATTAGGGCATAACAATAGATGAAAGCAGACCGAAGTTTATTATTAGGTAGGTACATAGAAAACAAGGAAAGGCAAAGTCAAAGTCAAAGTCAAAAATGATTTATTTCAATAAAATCACAAGGATCATTTTGAAACGTCTTAAAGCTAGGTGAATTTACGCCAGAGTCCTCATTAGTGCGTTAAATGAACTACCAAAATTCCATACTAATTGACACCCCCTCATAATTAAGATGCAATAAATGATACTGAATACTGAATACTGAATACACCTGGACGATACGTCTACGTTTACGATTGTCAAAAGAGTTTTTCGTGCTAAGCACTATGTACGCTTGGTTGCCACTTTAGTGAAGAAAAAACACCTATGATCTACACAATTGTAACTTCTATCACTGGTTGTTCTATGGCAAGAAGAAGCAATACTCAGACGATCATAATTCCATTTGAGTGCTGGATAGCTGAAACGAGACACTCTACCCTTACGTGTGGGGTTTTAGACGATTCGCTACCTTCATCCGACCGATGTGAAACTCTAGAATTTTCTCTCTCTATAAAAAATACGGAAGTTTGGACTTTATTTGACAACTGATGTGGGATTACGCAGACAGTCGTCAAATACTTGTTTCTTCTTGTCCATGTCCATAACAAGTCATAAGCTTATTATTTGTCAATTTCGTAATTCTTCAAATCATTTATTTATCGCATCCTACTCAAGTCAAAAGCTTAATTTATCATTTTCGCGATTCGTCAATTCAGCGCTAAGCGGGTTTGACAAAAAAAAAAAAAACAACACCTGGGACAAATATTTGTTCCGGGTGTCCTGGGTATTTTCTATATATAATACATAGATAATAAAAAATATTTATCTATAATATATTGTATTGTATTAAGTATCAGTCATCTAGTACCCATAACACAAGCTCTGCTTAGCTTGGGGCTAGATGATGCTGTGTGGATTGTCCAGCATTATTTATTTATTCATATTTTATTTATTTGGCCAGCCCGAACACTCTCACTTGAGAGTACACCAGTGTCCCAACAGCAATATTATTATGCATGATGTTGATGATGAGGGCACTGGTGATAACTCTTTAGCAAAAGTTTGTCTTGGATACCACTGCCTCCAAGCAGTAGTGTGCAAGCATTACTGTGTTTAGGTTTAAAAGGCAAGTGAAATTACTGGGCGAAAGAGACTTAATAACTACGTCTCGGGGTGACGAGCGCAGTGCAGTGCCACTCAGAGCTATAAAACTTAAAATTTGGGTGACACTGCAGCGCTGTTATATCAAGAGAACGTCTTGACTGTTTCGTCATATGCTCAAATAAAAAAACTGCTGTTATAAATTAAACAGGGAAACTTAGGTTTGAAAAGCAGCGAACTAATTTGCCTGCTTTGTTGCACGGTCAGTTTGATGGCTTCATAATTGCTACAAGCGGCTAGAAACTTGCTCTTACATGTTCACACTAAAATAGCACTTACGGCATCAGCCAGTTTTGTAAGTGGAGCAAACTGGAGCATTAAATTAGCCAAGGCGCAATATCATAAGTTACTTACAAAGATTATAATTCAGTTGTTTTAGGTATAGGTTTTACTTGTAATTGTTTCATGTTTTCTAGTATATCACTTATAGGCTACGTTAATTGTTTTTGGTGAGCCCCAAGATTAATTGCCATTCAAACTGACATAAAAAAAAACTTGAAGTCTCCTAAATTGTAACGGCTTTCCTGGCGTTTTTTTACAGCTAAATACCTATTGGAACTGTCCTTAGAAAATTGCGTGAGAACTGAGTTTAGGTTGTTTTAATTGGTTTTGTTTTCCGACTTTTAAAGGACTCTATTTATTACTTCCACTTTGATGTGACGCTTCTTTAATTATGGTGACCTTTTACAAAAAAACTTCCAAAGAACCTCCAAGTTTACGTTTACAGAGAATATTATAAAAATAAAAAAGACAGTAATTTCAGTGTTTATTCCAATTAGGCCGAATTGAAGATCAATAGAAAACACTTCGCATGTTCATCACCTAGGATGGTTTAGCCATAAATCTTGCCGCCATAGCCGAGACCATGACCATGTCCTAGGCCACCTAGGCCAAGTCCATACCCGCCAAGGCCATACCCGCCAAGGCCATATCCGCCAAGGCCATACCCGCCAAGGCCGCCTAGCCCCCAGCTCCCTACACCGACAGTCTTGACAACGGGAACCGAGATGGGGGCGATGATAGGAGCGGAGATGACTGGTCGGATGATGGGGATGGGGGCTGCTTTGACGAGGTTAGCCGTGGAGACTGCGGGGGCGAGGATTGAGCTGGTGATGATAGGGGCGCCATAGCCTCCCCAACCACCCCAGCCACCAAGGCCTAGAAAAAAAAAAGAAATAACTAGTAGTAGGAGACTAGAGGTGAATTTCTTTGACAGCAGTGATATAAAAAAAATAATTTTAGGAACTTTTTGTGATGAGCTCATACTTTTCCATAAATCGGGATCCGTTAGGACAATATTTAATTCAAAATAGCAGTTGCAACTAATCAATGATCCATTGAGAACTTTTTATATGATCAGATGCAACCAAAA
This sequence comes from Colostygia pectinataria, assembly GCA_951394395.1. Taxonomy (NCBI): domain Eukaryota; kingdom Metazoa; phylum Arthropoda; class Insecta; order Lepidoptera; family Geometridae; genus Colostygia; species Colostygia pectinataria. Next base: position 11,260,705 of record OX596358.1, on the reverse strand, counting down.
TCTGATCATATGATCAGATGGGAATAACCCTTTGAAAAGGTGGTCGATGTTGAAAATACAGCCACTGTAATTTTTCATGGACAGAAATGATTATTATTTGAGTGTTTTCATCCAAAGATGGCAACACTCAAATAATACAGACCTCTGGCATTACTAGCATCCTTTGTTAATAAATAGGTGAGCCGTATGCTGTTTGAAGTACCAATTATATAAAATACGAGCTGACCCGCGCGGTTTCAAACGCAGTTTTGTTTATGCAACAATATTTTTTTCTGGGATAAAAAAATCTATGTGTTAATCCAAAACTTAAGCCACCTGCATTCTAAATTGCATCATAATCAGGTAAGTCGTCATGGAGATACGTGATAGCAAACATTTACACACACACAACCACTTTCGCAAGGAAGTTATTGTGGTTATTATCTCTTTATCATCAGCCACATTTTTTTTTTTATACAACTGAAGTGGCAATCAAGCGTACGGCCCACAAGATGGTAAGCGGTTACCGCAGCCTATGGACGCTTGCAATACCAGAGGTATCACTCGCGGGTAGCCACCTTGAGGCTAAGATCGAAAGCCTCATGTGCCAGTAATTTCACCGTAAACCATACCCTTCGCACCGGAACACAGCAATGCGAGCATTACTGCTTGGCGGCAGAAATAGGTATGGTAGTAGTCCTTCCCTGGACGAGCTCTACTACACAATACTTGATGATGAAGAAGAAAGACGTTATAGATAACGATGTGAACTCACCTCCCACTCCTACTGGGTTACACTGGACCCCAGCGACAGCCAACAGGCAACCTAGCTGAAAAATAACAATAACATGAAAACAGGATCTAAATTGTATTTCACTTATTCCTTACAAAATTTTCTTTGACAGTTGAGAGTATTAGAGTACAGCATTAGAGTATTTGTTCATGGACAGCAACACGGCTCCGGGACGGCTCCGGCCAAGTTCGAAGGTATAATAACACGGTGTATATTCTGTTTCTAACGGGATGCCTATTTTCAGCCTCATAAACAAGTGCTCAAAGATTATATCATGCACATCTGCTGAAAAGACGGGTAACTCCCATTTGTTCTATAGGGCTGTGACGTTATAGAACTTTTTTGTTCCAGTAGTTCCATGGTAGAACTGTTGATACGAAAACTGTCCTATTTGTTATAGAACTAAAGTGCGGAAGCCGTGCCATGAATAAGTACTTACCCTTATCTTTTCCAATGTTAAAATATACATGACCTTAGGATATGAACCCCTGGGGTATCCACTACAGTTGCAGCTTATTTATACGAGGACAATTCGTGAAATTTGCAGTATCATAATTTTTCAAAATTCGTTATTTTTTTGAACGGTTTTTTAACGAGTACCTAGTAACCGTGTTTCCACGAATGACGAATTGTGAAAAGTGTCGATACGGCAAGAAAACACTTTTTTTTTGATGAGCATGTTACAAAAGGGAATACCAAATATAGACAAAGATAACTTACAATAACGTAGGTGTTCATTGCTTCGAGTACAGACGAAGTGTGTCAGATATCTGGATGCACAGGTTTTTATACCTACAGCAGATATCCTTAAACACATCGAAGTGAATTCGGCGGAAGTGCACGTCGGAGGCACGCGTGCGCTGGCGCAAGTAGCTGTGCTGGTTGCATCAGGGCATTAGCATTTTATATCCTTGCAGGATTTCATAGATCACTGGTCTCCAAATAATTCACGACTGATGCGGCGCGGCGGGCGAAGGTCCGCCTGCAACTCGCCTTGGGACAAATGCTTGTACGATCTGCAAATATTTGTTCCGGGTGTTCTGGGTATTTTTTATGTATAATAAATAATATCTATCTATGTATCTGTATATTGTGTTTGTATTAAGTATATTAGTCAACTAGTACTCATAACACAAGCTCTGCTTAGCTTGGAGGTAGATGATGCTGTGTGGATTGTCCAGCATTGTTTATTTATTCAATATATAATACACAACACAAGATGACAGCCTTCTAATGTTTACACTGCTGGGACACAGCCCTACTCTCAAGCGTGACTGATTGGGTCTTAATCCACGCGGACTCTGCGGATTGGTGGATGGCATGTCATTCGTTTTTTTTTGGATGCTGGTTTCCTAACGATGTTTTCCTTCACCGTATGAGAGCACTGGCATTGCGCACATCAATTTTTCTAACCGTAAAATAAATTGGTGCACGACCGGGTTCGAACCCACGACCTTAGGATTGGAAGGTGTGGTCACTACTATAAACAAAGTACCTACGCAGTACAGACAGAGCACTGATGGCAGTGCTTTGTTTAATAATACAATTACAACAAAATTGCAGTTGCAATGCGGATTGGTGAATGGTACCTTTCGAATTTTCAGCTCTTGGACTTGGTTCTTTCACCGTTTGGAAGCACTGGCATTGGTGGAAAATTATAGTACAATCTTTGCTCCCTTCGGGGCTAGAAATGCTCACTAATATTTGTTTCAGTTATTTACAATATTTAATCTAATATTTAGCTTGCCTACATAATTATATATTACAAACATAAAAAGTACTGGTCTGATTTCCAAACAAAAATACAAGTACAAATATTTTCTCTTTATAATATTAGTATAGATAGATACTTGCAACATGCATGTATATATAAGGTCATTCATTATCAACCTGACAAACTTAAGGGGTAGGTTCCACACATAAAAAAAAAAATACTTGTACTTTTTTTTTTTTTCTAAACGTTTTTTTTTTATTAAACAAAAAAAAAAAAAATACGTAATTCTGCTTTATAATTAGTTATCCTTGTTAGAAATCGAAAAGGCAGCGCTCGGCACGTGTTAGTGACCCGCGCGTCAATGAACTGCGGGTCACTAACCCGCGCGTCCTTGACCTGCGCGTGTCCTTGACCCGCTACCGGGCGCGCACACTCGAATATTTCATTATTACGTCGCTTAACTCGATTCCCAACAATGATAAATAATAATTGAGCGGAAAAACGTAATCGATTTTTTTTTGTTTACAAGTGATTTTTAAGACAAAACATACATAAAAAAAAAAAAAAAATTATAGGTACATATTTTTTTTTTTTAGGTGTGGAACCTACCCCTTAAGTTTGTCAGGTTGATAATGAATGACCCTGTATAATGCGTATGTAATAGAACTTAAAATAATAAGCCACAGAGGGCATAAGCTATTTTTATGTTGAATTTCGTTTAAATCCGTTAGATTGTAATCCATCGTTTTTGGCTAGTGTAAACTACAATGTTAGTTGCATCATGAATATTACATTAGCATTTTACATAATGTGCGTTTGCGCATCCTTTCGCGAATTGTGCTAGATTGTGAAGGTAACGTTTGACAGTTCAAGGCAATAAAAGTCAATCGGTGATAGAAAACATCAAAACGACAATCAAAAATGTTGTGCTTGTACTCTGCAGTGAAAAACTGTAGCGTGCAAAAGAATACTTTAAATCGATAGTCGTAACAAACATAAAATAGTATTTTTTACAGTTCCCAAGCGAGTAGAGTGATGACATAAATGATAGTATAACTAACAGCTATCGAATTAAAGTAGATATTCTTTTGTCGGTTCTTGCTTGGTGTTATTTGGATGAGCGAACCGCCTTAGAATTAGACATATTCAACAATGGCTATCACTCGCTGTCAGTATACTAGTATATTAGGTTGGGGAAAAAGTCTTTTCGCATTATAGTATGTACGAACTTGTAATAAAATCTCTTTGCCTATACTATTTGTATCTGGCTGGTTTTGGTAACATTAAAAGTTTAAATTTTAAAGAACATAATTCCAAATTCAAATTAGGAAAATGTGTGATTTTTAGTTCCGCAGGAAAAACGTCTTCCAATTTCACCCCTTTTGCAAATAAATAGAATTCGTGCTCGATCCATCCACCATGCCTATCAATCCTGAAGATAAATTGATAGGGGCACGCCATTTTATTTATATTTACACCCGATTGATTGACTTGACTTCATCAAGCTCCGACATAGCTCTTAGAATGAGAAAGTTGAAGTGGCAGTGGGCAAGGATAGCTCGCAGAACCGATAACCGCAGAATAAAGGTTCTCGAATGGCGACCATGAACTGGAAAACCGTAGGACGACATACTGTATAAACCAAAGACATTAAAGCAGTCGCAGGCAGTCGGTGGATGGTGAAGGCTCAAGTTCAGTCTTCATGACACTCTTTGGGGAAGGCCTACGGTACGTCTAGCAGTGGACTTCTAATGGCTGATATGATGTCTTTTTTCATAATTACTTACTTAAGCGCAACACACACAAAACGCGGGCGCGAGCCCGCGGCAGATCTGCCGCGGGTGTTTTTGTTGTATTTGTACTGACGTCAAGGATGACAACACACTGAACGCGGGCGCGAGTCGGGTGTCAGTGTGCTGTCATCCTTGTCGTCCATACTAATTAAAACAAAAAACAACTGCGGCGGATCTGACCCGACCCGCGCCCGCCCACTATGTTGCGCGTTAGTTGGGCAAACAAGCATCTGGGAGATCGAAGTTTTTTTTTGTTGCATTATTGTTTTCGAATCGAATGTCGAAACAGTTTTTTACGTGTACAAATCGTAAAATGTATCAATGGGATCAGTTGCCCGATTCAAAATATTCATTAGATCAACTGATCCCGCGGGATAAGTTCAAGCGGGATGAGTTGATTAAAGAGCCAAGCAATCCACCTGCGTAGCATTATTATCATACCATCATCAGCCGACAGACATCCACAGCTGGACATGACCCTCTCAAAGGCACTTTATAGGATAAAGTACCTTTACAACTGAGTTTGAGCCTTCATCTACCGACTGCAACCGCTGATATTTACCGATCCGTTTAGTAGAGGCCGTCCTGGACGTCCTAGCGTAGTCTATAGACACTTACATTACTATCATTCATTGCTACCCTGAGACATAAAGGTGTTATGTGCTTGTTTCCACTAGCAACCACCCTTCGGACTAAAGGCAACCACTCCTCAGACTGAAGGCAACCTTTTGGACTGAAGGTAAGAAGGTCAGTCGTAAATTAAATGTATTTTTTTTGTATTTATTTTTATTTTACATTTGATTTGATTTGAAATGACAATGTGTTGAAATTTTCGTTCGATTCTGTAAGTAATTATACCAACTCATGAAATATTAAACGAGTTTAGAAACACCAATTTGTTTATTAATTAACTAATTATTACTTGTTAACTAACTACTATCATCATGCACATTATTGTTTTGACACACCGGCCTATTCTCAAACGAGAGTCTCAATGCGGATTGGTGGATGGCACAATTGGTGTAATACTGTAATGCTATGTAATTAAAGTTCAAATAAATACTAAATACTAAATAACAATTATGTTTTGAACATGTCGTTTCCCTTCACCGTTCTATAGATTACTTAGATGATAAAAAAGCTTAGGACGAATGTACTCCAACCCTACTTGGCACCCATAACAATAGCAAGGGTCATGCCAAAAAAGCGATAGGAACCCAGCCGGTGTTGTTGCCAGTTCTTACGGCATGGGCGCGTTGGAACTGGTGTAAATTTTCCTAGCTTGTAAGACGTTTCAAAGTGATCCTTGTGATTCTACTGAAATAAATAATTTTTGATTTGATTGATTGATTGATAGAGCTTGTACAATTCACCAATCTCCGATACACTTCGATTAAAAGTAGACTCAAATTTTGCTGCGCTACAATGATTACAATTTGTACAAATGTAGCAACAACCATGTAGCAGCAGATTACAGAGTGCATTTTTATAGAATGCTTAATAAAAACTCCTGTAATGCTCTCTGAACCGGGGCTTACGAAGCGCTTACATTTTTTTTTAGCTGTAAAAAATGTATTTTGAGCGTGAGATACGCTCAAAATACATTTTTCCCTCCCTCTTATTTGTAAAGTCTTACTCTAACATGAAAAATTAGACTTCATTCTAGATGATGCCATGCCTTTTGTGGCTCTTGTGACGCTCTTGTGTCGTATTAATTTACAAAGTATCTGATATATTATTATAAGTAGGTACCCGAATATTAGAATATTAAAATATTATAATATTAGAATATTAGAATAGAGCACCGGTGGTCTAGTGGTAGTGACCCCGCCTTCCGATCCTAAGGTCGTGGGTTCAAACCCGGTCGTGCACCAATGGATTTTTCTGTTCGAAAAATTTATGTGCGCAATGCCAGTGCTCTCATACGGTGAAGGAAAACATCGTGAGGAAACCGGCATGTCCAAGAGCTAAAAATTCGAAAGACATGTGCCATCCACCAATCCGCATTGGGTCCGCGTGGTGGATTAAGACCCAATCACTCTCGCCTGAGAGTAGGCCAGTGTCCCAGCAGTGGGAACATTAGAAGGCTGTCATGATGATGATGATGATGACCCGAATATTGATAAAGCTTATTTACATAAGCATCACTAGCATAATGCCATTGTTTGATGAATTTGACAACTATTTAGACGTCTCTACATATAGTATTGAAAACTACTGGCTTCTTTAACAGCTAACACGATCTTAAATATTTAAATAGCGTTTGAGTGTACGGGCATAAGTATAGGATTTATGAAAACGAACCGTTAAAAATAACGTATACCTACGCCCAAAAAGACTTAACAAATCGTCAATGACTAGTCACTTGTAAATGAGCCGTAAGATAGAAAGAAAGCACATTATTGTATACTTAAAAATAACACGTTGTTGTAGACTCTATTCTTCTTCTTCTTCTTCTTTTGTTTTATGGCCTCTGTGGCTAGTTTGCCACAATTTTGCCAGTGTCAAGTGTATTAGTTTGATTGTCGCTTAGCAACGTAAACAAACAAAATTTGGAAAGAAACGATGACATTTCTTTCAAAATTCTCCTGGAAAATCTTTGACTAAATTACCAACCAACATTACCCCTCCATTTCAATTATTTACACTTGCGCTAAGTAAACAAGTTAAATTGTATAAACTGCCACCAAATTTACGCAATAAAACTTAAAATAACACGAGAAAAATAACTAAAATGGGAAGACCCATGTCGTTTTGACAAGATAGCCAAAGAAAATCCTGTAGACTCTATAATCGCGCGATAATTGCGCTGCAGTGGCGCGGCTGTCGTACGTCACAATATAACGACTAAAACGAGTCGCTCAGCGTATGAGGTTTTTATAAATAACACGGGTTAATATCCACAGTGCCTTATATTTTAACACCTGACATAAAAGCATAAAACCGCGTACACGTGCCACATTCAAATACAAGGTAGGTACTGCGGTTGTTAGCTGAAAAAACGGGCAATTCTACAAGAGAATCATTACCATAAAAGCATTGGTTTTTGCAGCTTTTTGGTTTTCAAGCAGTTGGATTAGTATATGTGCCTGTTAATCGGTTAATTAATATAGTCCTAAAAAAGCGTACTGTACTATAAATTATTATATTACTGATAGGAACGCTTGGCCCGATGTGGCCGCTCTGCTCCCCGACATCTAGCAAAATTCTATGTATGTGTATTCTAATTCTGCAATGTCTATGCTATTGTATCCTTGTCTTTGTTTAGTATTCGATTATTTAGAATTACTGTAGCGTGTATTGCTAAAGAACTTGACTCCTAAATTGTTTTTTTTTTTCCTTTCCTTTTTTTACATACCTACTTCTATTCTTGGCATGAGCCTCACCTAGTTCGATTGGCAAAACACTGAAGCTTTATGATGACACGCCTGACAAACAGTTAGTCAGTTAGTTACAGCTTTAGAGCTGAAGTTATTCAAATTTTTTCTGAAGAAAATGGTTTTCTAGAAGTCTGGCAACGAATAGCAACGAGAGAGAAAGAGACAATGGTTTTGAAGTTGATCACTTTACTGTACGAGTATACTTTTAAGCATCTGAACGCTTGCATGTTGAATTTCAACCGTAAGATTGTTGAATTAAAGTGGATAATGAAGTGCGTTTCACCATGGAGCTTTTAACCGATACACCGAAATAAGAAAAACAGGAAATAATAACGCTATCAAAAAATATAAAACCATCGAGAAAGTTGAGCTATTCTTCTGTTTTGGCGTCAGTAATAACAATAAATAATGTTTAGTTTCAAAAAAAGGTTACAAAATATGTTTTAACAGAAAAGTTTACAAATTATTGTTCCTACTGTATACGTAAAAATTCGTAATTCTTACGTACGTAAAAAAACAAACAATATCTTTGCACATAAGTCTAAGTAACGTCACTGAGAATAAGTAATTTAAATTTTACCCTATAGCCCCTGTAGCCCCTTCTCAGGGGGCCTTTTTTCTATAATTGACTTGTAACTTATTATTGCCTAGTCCTTTACTAAAATACTAAAACTTCAATCAAGTTGCCATGTAGTCAGGATAAATCCGATATAACGAACATTGAGTTTGGCATGGCTTTGATGTCTAGCCGTACCTCCTACCTACTATAAAGTTTTAACACTTAGTTGCATACCTAATAGGAAACACAAATCCTTGGAACACCAAGGTCACTCCTCGAAGCCTGCGAAGACCCCAGGAAACTTCTGTGCTTCTGGGAGGAGTTAGGCTGGCTTCGCGCATAGCCAGCTCCCCACGCACAACGGACCAAATGCGCGTCCAAATGCGGAAAAGGGAGTCCACATAAATAAATAAATAATAAAATAAAATAATAAAAAAAAAAAATAACGCTGGACAATCCACACAGCATCATCTAGCCCAAGGTAAGCTGCTGTTAAACAGAGCTGTATTATGGGTACTAGATGACTGATATATATTTAATACAATACAATACATAGATAGATATTTTTTATTATATATAGAAAATACCCAGAACACCCGGAACAAATATTTGTAGATCGTACAAACATTTGTTCCGAGGCGGGAATCGAACCCGCAACCTCTGCGTCGCAGGCGGACCTGCGCCCGCTGCGCCACATCGGTCGTCAAATAGGAATAAATAGGATTCCAAGATTGGATTAGATCAAAGAGAGATATTGAATTAAACGTAGCACGCCTCAAACGACGCCTGCAAGCATCTATTTAATCAGCTATTCAATTTTCATTAGATGGAAACCTTCCGTTTGCCAAACCTGCGAAACGGGTCTCAAATTCAAATTCAAAATATTTAAATAAAATCTATATTTATTTAATAAAATCACAAGGATCACTTTTTGACGACCGATGTGGCGCAGCGGGCGCAGGTCCGCTTACGACGCGGGTGTTGCGGGTTCGATTCCCGCCTCGGGTCAAATATTTGTACGATCTACAAATATTTGTTCCGGGCGTTCTGGGTATGTTCTATATATAATAAAAAATATCTATCTATGTATTGTATTTAGTATATATCAGTCATCTAATACCCATAATACAGATCTGTTTAACAGCAGCTTACCTTGGGGCTAGACCATCAGTTTGTGGATTGTCCAGCATTATTTATTATTTTTTATTATTCTACTTGAACTTAGCATCTTTTGAGTGCAGAATTCGAAGCGAGTTGCTATTACTAGTTATGGAGATATTTGATGGAGAGTGTTGTCTACTATCAGGTAGTTTGTATGTAAGAGTAGCAGAGTTCTTTGTGATAGAACACGTCCGGGGAAGTACTACCACCATACCTATTTCTGCCGCAAAGCAGTTGCTCGTATTGCTGTGTTCCGGTGTGAAGGGTATGGCTTCCGGTGAAATTACACGCACATGAGGCTTTCGAGCTATGCCTCAAGGTGGTAACCCGCGAGTGATACCTCTGGTGTTGCAAGCGTCCATAGGCTGCGGTAACCGCTTACCATCTTGTTGGCCGTACGCTTGGTTGCCACTTCAGTTGTTTAATAAAAATGATTTTTTTTTATACTACTAAACGGGTACTGATGGTCAGCGGTTACCGTAGCCTATGTACGCATGCAACATCATAGATATCACTTGCGTGTTACCACCCTGAGATCTTAGATGGTAAGTCTCATGTGCCTGTAATTTTCAACCCTTCACACCGGAACACAGCAATGCGAGCATTACTGCTTTGCGGCAGAAATTGGTATGGTGGTAGTACTTCCCCGGACGTGTTCTATCACAAAGAACTCGGCTACTCTTATTTTTATATATATTTTTTTATATATTATATGTGCTTATATATTTTTTTTCTTCCTAAAACTCACTGTACAACTATTAGGCAAATACTATTAGTATAGACCAATAAGGTTTCTCAGTAAGTGATTCATGTAAATCTTTTGAGGAATAAATATTCATAAACCGTAGATAGGTACTTAATGATTCAACTTATCAACCAGGTTGTGATCTGTTTGCGGATGAATGGAAGGTGATCTTGTCAGCGTGTTTGGACTTTTGTAAGTAAGTAAGTAAAAATTTATTGCGAGAAATACATGTAGGTAGTTACAAAGTTTTTTTTTGTTTGCATAAATTTGGAAACAATGTATTTTGCCATGTTATGGCATGCAATATTTGTCTATTATGTGTTACATTAATCTTATATAATTATTATCATAAAATTATTTAAAATGTCAGCTTAGAAAAAAATATAACCTATACTTACATACCTACATAATCAAAATAATAATAATAAAAATTAGTAGGAGTATTCAATATTACATTTTGTATTGTGAGAAAAATGTTTAATTGTTGTGACTTTTAATTTAATAATTGAGATTTAATTTATAATCTATAGACATAAGATTTAATTTTGACGTGTTTGAGTATATTAGTTAGTGTAATTGGTGTATAACCGTTCTAATCGAATAAATAAATAAATAAATATATTAAAAAATCTTTAGATACTTAAAAAAAAAGTCGTTGAGCCATTGTAGAGGCTTTTGAGAGCTCCGTCACTAAAAGCTCATACGAACTTACGTTTTTAGTTGAGAATCTTTACGCCCCAAGGATAATTACAACGTTCTGTGTCCGGGCCGGGCCGTGAGAGCTATGTTGGATCTACTTTGGTTCTACCCGAGCTAGCATTCCGGCATAAACACGAGAGGCAATGGTTTCCTCTAAGAGAGTCATCATGACAGCCTTCTAATGTTCCCACTGCTGGGACACTGGCCTACTCTCAGGCGAGAGTGATTGGGTCTTAATCCACCACGCGGACCCAATGCGGATTAGTAGATGGCACATGTCTTTCGAATTTTTAGTTCTTGAACATGCCTGTTTCCTCACGATGTTTCCTTCACCGTATGTGAGCACAGATATTGCGCACATAATTTTTTCGAACAGAAAAATCATTGGTGCACGACCGGGTTTGAACCCACGACCTTACGATCGGAAGGCAGGGTCATTACCACTAGACCACCGGTGCTCTTCTCTGAGAGAGTAAACTTTACAAAATAAATTGTAAAAATAACTATGCATGTGTAAAAAACGTTTCCGAAAAGTTCTTCAAACAAAAAGTCCTTTTTGTCTAACTAAACTAAAAACTAAAGTGTCAATATTTATAATAATCCCAAAAAAAAACCGACTCAAGCGGGACCCAAAACTTTCCGCTTCTGCTTTACTAATATTTCCTTAGTGTGGTGACGAATTATACAAACCAAATAACTAACCTTTTTTTACTTATCCAGTTAATAATAATAAACTAATAATAGGACTACCGCCATACCTATTTCTGCCGCCAAGCAGTAATGCTCGCATTGCTGTGTTCCGGTGTGAAGGGTATGGTTTCCGGTGAAATTACTGGCACATGAGGCTTTCGATCTTAGCCTCAAGGTGGCAACCCGCGAGTGATACCTCTGGTATTGCAAGCGTCCATAGGCTGCGGTAACCGCTTACCATCTTGTGGGCCGTACGCTTGGTTGCCACTTCAGTTGTATAAAAAAAAAAAAAAAAACCCAGTAGCTAGTAGTATGCGGTTGCAATTTGCAGTCTGCGCTCCGTCTCGGACTCGTACCTGAAATTAATGTTACTCCGTGCTCCAGACACGACCCGTACCCGGCACTGTACAGTGTGAATTACCATAAAACGGTAATGACAGGAGAGCGCTCCCGCGGGAAATAAGCGCGACGCAAATTGTTTTGTGCGACGGGATGCGATTTAAAATTCATTATTGCGCCACGCCCGCCCGCGGCGCTTTGGCGAAATAACTAAACATATTTCTGCGTTAGCTCAGGTAAAAGCGATTGGCTAGCAGCTTTGTTGACAGTAAAACCTAGGTGACCAAGAAAATATAAGCACTACGTGGCATTAAATAAGATAATACGATGTTTTTGGTAACAAGGATCTACCAGGCTCAAAGATTTCTACATGTATATAGTCAAAGACTAAACTATTGGTTATTGGTTTTAATAGTGTTAACAACATTAAGGGACCTACTTAAGTTTAAAAAACTCACGATAAAATCCAGGTCTAAAAATATTCCAGACGTATTCCAAAAATTATTACGTATAGACGAGACTTGACTTGATGACTCAACTGGAATTATCTGCGTATCAGGGCTCAAATCTCGCCAGAATCGAAACCTTTTGGGGATATATAAAACTCTACTAGACTAACTAGACTACTCTAGGCGTTTTTTTTTGGTGTTTTTCAAGCACATGGTATTGGCGCCGGCGTCGGCCATTAAGATAACTGGTAATTAAAAAATACACCTTCTGAATTCACGAATAAGGACTAATTATATTAATTATCTAAACTTACTACTTACTTGTTATATTATATTTTAAGAAACTATTTTATTTTTACTTAGATTTTAAATAAACCCTCTTTAATTGTTATTTATTTTTTATAGTTTTCACCACCACACTAAAGGAAACACTAAAGTTAGAAAAAAAATTAGTAGATATCCAATCATTATAAGCCCTTTGTAATAAAAATGATTTAATAGTCAAAGTTCAAGCAGTCGAATTAAGATTATTGTCTGTAATAAGCAGTTTTATGATATATTTTTGTCTTCACACACTCCTGGCTCGGGGGGGATGGTGAGGCTGTTGGTTCCATGTTTCAAGTTATCTGCAAGATTCTGAAATAAGAAAAATATATTTATTTTGAAATTGCCTTTACGCCTCTCTGTTTACTGTAGTCTGTAACATTGTAGTGCCCCAGCGAGGTATTGTTGTGATCAATAATTTATTAATAAGGGTAATACGCAAGTGATATCTATGATGTTGCATGCTACGGTAGGTTTAGGCTACAGTAACCGCTGACTATCAAATGGGCCGTACTCTTGGTTGCCACTTTAGTAGTCTTAAGAAAAATAAGACCTATGTAATAACCAACATGAAGCAATAAATAAATGAATATTAATATGGAAAATACGCATCACGAAAAATTAATTGAATAATATTTATTTATTGACTTTGGAAAATCAACAGCTTATAACACAACAAATATATGAAAAAAAAAAAAATGTATGAAGCATAAAGCCAATTGTTTTACCATATTTAAAGGACTTTAATTATTGGGTAGATATGTAAGTTTTCTTTTTCGTAGCAACTGGAAAAATACCCAGAAAGGGTTGAACAGGGTAATGGAGGGGTTGTTTATAAAGATACAGTTACAACATAAGTAACGACCAGCAAGGCAACATAATTGGTTTAACACCCTGAGTGCGATTTTAAATTATAATTTGCAGTGAAATAAAGTCTATTTTTGTTTGTATCTTTTTCAAATATAAATCTCAACTCTGTTGCTATTTTAACCTTTTATTTGGTAGAGATAAAAGACAGTTATATTATAATCATTACTATAATATAACTATATCTTGTCTCTACTACAACAACTTAGCCACGTGACGTAGCTGGCTAAGTTGTTCTTAACAGATCAACGAAGTTAAGCACTGTTCCGCGTACTCATCATTTGGATGGGTGACCGCCAGTGGAAATTTCAACGTTATGGTCCCGGTTTGGGCGGCCTAGAAACTCTGACACCAGAGTTGGCCACTGACTTATTATACAAACTTACTTACTTACTTACTACTTATGGTATGGAGGTTATCAATTCGATTGTATGTTTTTTTTTGTATGTTTGTTACGCGATTTTTCCGCCAATTAGGAGTTTTCGTCTCAAGTAATTAAAAAAAAGCTGTCTATTTAGGTGGCGGTAGCTCAACTGGCGAGCCCAAGAGAATGTAAGCACTACGTTTGGCAAGCTATGGTTAATGTGTAGGGAATTCAACATTGGTTGCTCCTGCTGTCTCTGTCTGTCATACCTCTGGCTGGTGTCAAAGTCATAGTACGTACTACGTAGTACATTAACTTTGGTCGTACTGGAATTAAATTATTCGGTCGGGTGTCAGTGTGTTGTCATCCTTGTCGTCCATACTAATTAAAACAAAAAACAACGGCGGCGGATCTGACCCGACCCGCGCCCGCCCGCTATTTTGCGCGTTAGTTGGGGAAGTTTTTTTTTGTTGCATTATTGTTTTCGATTCGAATGTTGAAACACTTTTTTACGTGTACAAATCGTAAAATATATCAATGGGATCAGTTGCCCGATTCAAAATATTCATTAGATCAACTGATCCCGCGGGATAAGTTCAAGCGGGATGAGTTGATTAAAGAGCCAAGCAATCCACCTGCGTAGCAATATCATCATACCATCAGCCGACAGACATCCACAGCTGGACATGGCCTTCTCAAAGGCACTTTATAGTATAACTTTATAGGATAAAGTGCCTTTACAACTGAGTTTGACCCTTCATCTACCGACTGCAACCGCTGATATTTACCGAACCGTTTAGTAGAGGCCGTCCTGGACGTCCTAGCGTAGTCTATAGACGCTTACATTACTGTCATTCATTGCTACCCTGAGACATAAAGGTGTTATGTGCTTGTTTCCACTAGCAACCACCCTTCGGACTAAAGGTAATCACTCTTGAGACTGAAGGCAACCACCTTTTGGACTGAAGGTAAGAAGGTCAGTCGTAAATCAAATGTATTTATTTTGTATTTATTTTTGTTTTACATTTGATTTGATTTGAAATGACAATGTGTTGAAATTTTCGTTCGATTCTGTAAGTAATTATACCAACTCATGAAATATTAAACGAGTTTAGAAACACCAATTTGTTTATTAATTAACTAATTATTACTTGTAAACTAACTACTATCATCATGCACATTATTGTTTTGACACACCGGCCTATTCTCAAACAAGAGTCTCAATGCGGATTGGTGGATGGCACAATTGGTGTAATACTGTAATGCTATGTAATTAAAGTTCAAATAAATACTAAATACTAAATAACAATTATGTTTTGAACATGTCGTTTCCCTTTACCGTTCTATAGAGCTTGTACGGAGTAAATGAGGAGGAATGAATGTCATCTGACAAGAAGAGTGTTAGATATGAATGTGGATGGATATATATATCCTACCAAAGAAAAGATGGATGGATTGTGTGAAAGATGACATGAGTAAGAAAGGATTGAGTACTGAGATGACGGGTGATAGAGAGGAATGGAAGAAAGGAACATGTTGTGCCGACCCCACATAACGTGGGAAAAAGGGCGGGAAAATGATGATGAGAGTTTGTACAAGACATAATAATATGCTATTCACCAATCTCCGATACACTTCGATTAACAGTAGACTCAAATTTTGCTGCGCTACAATGATTACAATTTGTACAAATGTAGCAACAACCATGTAGCAGCAGATTACAGAGTGCATTTTTATAGAATGCTTAATAAAAACTCCTTTATAATGCTCTCTGAACCGGGGCTTACGAAGCGCTTACATTTTTTTTAGCTGTAAAAAATGTATTTTGAGCGTATCTCTCCCTCTTATTTGTAAAGTCTTACTCTAACATAAAAAATTAGACTTCATTCTAGAGGATGCCATGCCTTTTGTGGCTCTTGTGACGCTCTTGTGTCGTATTAATTTACAAAGTATCTGTTATATTTTTATAAGTAGGTACCCGAATATTGATAAAGCTTATTTACATAAGCATTACTAGCATAATGCCATTGTTTGATGAATTTGATAACTATTTAGACGTCTCTACATATGGTATTGAAAACTACTGGCTTCTTTAACAGCTAACACGATCTTAAATATTTAAATAGCGTTTGAGTGTACGGGCATAAGTATAGGATTGATAAGAACGAACCGTTAAAAATAACGTATACCTACGCCCAAAAAGACTTAACAAATCGTCAATGACTAGTCACTTGTAAATGAGCCGTAAGATAGAAAGAAAGCACATTATTGTATACTTAAAAATAACACGTTGTTGTAGACTCTATTCTTCTTCTTCTTCTTCTTTTGTTTTATGGCCTCTGTGGCTAGTTTGCCACAATTTTGCCAGTGTCAAGTGTATTAGTTTGATTGTCGCTTAGCAACGTAAACAAACGAAATTTGGAAAGAAACGATGACATTTCTTTCAAAATTCTCCTGGAAAATCCTTGACTAAATTACCAACCAACATTACCCCTCCATTTCAATTACTTACACTTGCGCTAAGTAAACAAGTTAAATTGTATAAACTGCCACCAAATTTACGCAATAAAACTTAAAATAACACGAGAAAAATAATTAAAATGGGAAGACCCATGTCGTTTTGACAAGATAGCCAAAGAAAATCCTGTAGACTCTATAATCGCGCGATAATTGCGCTGCAGTGGCGCGGCTGTCGTACGTCACAATATAACGACTAAAACGAGTCGCTCAGCGTATGAGGTTTTTATAAATAACACGGGTTAATATCCACAGTGCCTTATATTTTAACACCTGACATAAAAGCATAAAACCGCGTACACGTGCCACATTCAAATACAAGGTAGGTACTTCGGTTGTTAGCTGAAAAAACGGGCAATTCTACAAGAGAATTATTACCATAAAAGCATTGGTTTTTGCAGCTTTTTGGTTTTCAAGCAGTTGGATTAGTATATGTGCCTGTTAATCGGTTAATTAATATAGTCCTAAAAAAGCGTACTGTACTATAAATTATTATATTACTGATAGGAACGCTTGGCCCGATGTGGCCGCTCTGCTCCCCGACATCTAGCAAAATTCTATGTATGTGTATTCTAATTCTGCAATGTCTATGCTATTGTATCCTTGTCTTTGTTTAGTATTCGATTATTTAGAATTACTGTAGCGTGTATTGCAAAAGAACTTGACTCCTAAATTGTTTTTTTTTTCATTTCCTTTTTTTACATACCTACTTCTATTCTTGGCATGAGCCTCACCTAGTTCGATTGGCAAAACACTGAAGCTTTATGATGACACGCCTGACAAACAGTTAGTCAGTTAGTTACAGCTTTAGAGCTGAAGTTATTCAAATATTTTCTGAAGAAAATGGTTTTCTAGAAGTCTGGCAATGAATAGCAACGAGAGATAAAGAGACAATGGTTTTGAAATTGATCACTTTACTGTACGAGTATACTTTTAAGCATCTGAACGCTTGCATGTTGAATTTCAACCGTAAGATTGTTGAATTAAAGTGGATATTGAAGTGCGTTTCACCATGGAGCTTTTAACCGATACTCCGAAATAAGAAAAACGGGAAATAATAACGCTATCAAAAAATATAAAACCATCGAGAAAGTTGAGCTATTCTTCTGTTTTGGCGTCAGTAATAACAATAAATAATGTTTAGTTTCAAAAAAAGGTTACAAAATATGTTTTATCAGAAAAGTTTACATATTATTGTTCCTACTATATACGTAAAAAATCGTAATTCTTACGTACGTAAAAAAACAAACAATACACTTTGCACATAAGTCTAAGTAACGTCACTGAGGAGAATAAGTAATTTAAATTTTACCCTATAGCCCCTGTAGCCCCTTCTCAGGGGGGCGGGACGCGGGTGTTGCGGGTTCGATTACCGCCTCGGGTCAAATAATTGTACGATCTACAAATATTTGTTCCGGGTGTTCTGGGTATTTTCTATATATAATAAAAAATATCTATCTATGTATTGTATTGTATATAAATATATATCAGTCATCTAGTACCCATAACACAGCTCTGTTTAACAGCAGCTTACCTTGGGGCTAGATGATGGTTTGTCGATTGTCCAGCATTATTTATTATTTTTTATCATTCTACTTGAACTTAGCATCTTTTGAGTGCAGAATTCTAAGCGAGTTGCTATTACTAGTTATGGAGATATTTGATAAAGAGATCTACTATCAGGTAGTCTGTATGTAAGAGTAGCAGAGTTCTTTGTGATAGAACACGTCCAGGGAAGTACTACCACCATACCTATTTCTGCCGCAAAGCAGTTGCTCGTATTGCTGTGTTCCGGTGTGAAGGGTATGGCTTCCGGTGAAATTACACGCACATGAGGCTTTCGAGCTATGCCTCAAGGTGGTAACCCGCGAGTGATACCTCTGGTGTTGCAAGCGTCCATAGGCTGCGGTAACCGCTTACCATCTTGTTGGCCGTACGCTTGGTTGCCACTTCAGTTGTTTAATAAAAATGTTTTTTTTTATACTACTAAACGGGTACTGATGGTCAGCGGTTACCGTAGCCTATGTACGCATGCAACATCATAGATATCACTTGCGTGTTACCACCCTGAGATCTTAGATGGTAAGTCTCATGTGCCTGTAATTTTCAACCCTTCACACCGGAACACAGCAATGCGAGCATTACTGCTTTGCGGCAGAAATTGGTATGGTGGTAGTACTTCCCCGGACGTGTTCTATCACAAAGAACTCGGCTACTCTTATTTTTATATATATTTTTTTATATATTATATGTGCTTATATATTTTTTTTCTTCCTAAAACTCACTGTACAACTATTAGGCAAATACTATTAGTATAGACCAATAAGGTTTCTCAGTAAGTGATTCATGTAAATCTTTTGAGGAATAAATATTCATAAACCGTAGATAGGTACTTAATGATTCAACTTATCAACCAGGTTGTGATCTGTTTGCGGATGAATGGAAGGTGATCTTGTCAGCGTGTTTGGACTTTTGTAAGTAAGTAAGTAAGTAAGTAAAAATACATGTAGGTAGTTACAAAGTTTTTTTTTGTTTGCATAAATTTGGAAACAATGTATTTTGCCATGTTATGGCATGCAATATTTGTCTATTATGTGTTACATTAATCTTATATAATTATTATCATAAAATTATTTAAAATGTCAGCTTAGAAAAAAATATAACCTATACTTACATACCTACATAATCAAAATAATAATAAAAAAAATTAGTAGGAGTATTCAATATTACATTTTGTATTGTGAAAAAAATGTTTAATTGTTGTGACTTTTAATTTAATTATTGAGATTTAATTTATAATCTATAGACATAAGATTTAATTTTGACGTGTTTAAGTATATTAGTTAGTGTAATTGGTGTATAACCGTTCTAATCAAATAAATAAATAAATAAATATATTAAAAAATCTTTAGATACTTAAAAAAAAAGTCGTTGAGCCATTGTGGAGGCTTTTGAGAGCTCCGTCACTAAAAGCTCATACGAACTTACGTTTTTAGTTGAGAATCTTTACGCCCCAAGGATAATTACAACGTTCTGTGTCCGGGCCGGGCCGTGAGAGCTATGTTAGATCTACTTTGGTTCTACCAGAGCTAGCATTCCGGCTAACATAAACACGAGAGGCAATGGTTTCCTCTAAGAGAGTCATCATGACAGCCTTCTAATGTTCCCACTGCTGGGACACTGGCCTACTCTCAGGCGAGAGTGATTGGGTCTTAATCCACCACGCGGACCCAATGCGGATTGGTAGATGGCACATGTCTTTCGAATTTTTAGTTCTTGAACATGCCTGTTTCCTCACGATGTTTTCCTTCACCGTATGAGAGCACAGATATTGCGCACATAATTTTTTCGAACAAAAAACCATTGGTGCACGACCGGGTTTGAACCCACGAACTTAGGATCAGAAGGCAGGGTCATTACCACTAGACCACCGGTGCTCTTCTCTGAGAGAGTAAACTTTACAAAATAAATTGTAAAAAAAACTATGCATGTGTAAAAAACGTTTCCGAAAAGTTCTTCAAACAAAAAGTCCTTTTTGTCTAACTAAACTAAAAACTAAAGTGTCAATATTTATAATAATCCCAAAAAAAAACCGACTCAAGCGGGACCCAAAACTTTCCGCTTCTGCTTTACTAATATTTCCTTAGTGTGGTGACGAATTATACAAACCAAATAACTAACCTTTTTTTACTTATCCAGTTAATAATAATAAACTAATAATAGGACTACCGCCATACCTATTTCTGCCGCCAAGCAGTAATGCTCGCATTGCTGTGTTCCGGTGTGAAGGGTATGGTTTCCGGTGAAATTACTGGCACATGAGGCTTTCGATCTTAGCCTCAAGGTGGCAACCCGCGAGTGATACCTCTGGTATTGCAAGCGTCCATAGGCTGCGGTAACCGCTTACCATCTTGTGGGCCGTACGCTTGGTTGCCACTTCAGTTGTATAAAAAAAAAAAAAAAAACCCAGTAGCTAGTAGTATGCGGTTGCAATTTGCAGTCTGCGCTCCGTCTCGGACTCGTACCTGAAATTAATGTTACTCCGTGCTCCAGACACGACCCGTACCCGGCACTGTACAGTGTGAATTACCATAAAACGGTAATGACAGGAGAGCGCTCCCGCGGGAAATAAGCGCGACGCAAATTGTTTTGTGCGACGGGATGCGATTTAAAATTCATTATTGCGCCACGCCCGCCCGCGGCGCTTTGGCGAAATAACTAAACATATTTCTGCGTTAGCTCAGGTAAAAGCGATTGGCTAGCAGCTTTGTTGACAGTAAAACCTAGGTGACCAAGAAAATATAAGCACTACGTGGCATTAAATAAGATAATACGATGTTTTTGGTAACAAGGATCTACCAGGCTCAAAGATTTCTACATGTATATAGTCAAAGACTAAACTATTGGTTATTGGTTTTAATAGTGTTAACAACATTAAGGGACCTACTTAAGTTTAAAAAACTCACGATAAAATCCAGGTCTAAAAATATTCCAGACGTATTCCAAAAATTATTACGTATAGACGAGACTTGACTTGATGACTCAACTGGAATTATCTGCGTATCAGGGCTCAAATCTCGCCAGAATCGAAACCTTTTGGGGATATATAATACTCTACTAGACTAATTCTCTAGGCGTTTTTTTTTGGTGTTTTTCAAGCACATGGTATTGGCGCCGGCGTCGGCCATTAAGATAACTGGTAATTAAAAAATACACCTTCTGAATTCACGAATAAGGACTAATTATATTAATTATCTAAACTTACTACTTACTTGTTATATTATATTTTAAGAAACAATTTTATTTTTACTTAGATTTTTAAATAAACCCTCTTTAATTGTTATTTATTTTTTATAGTTTTCACCACCACACTAATGGAAATACTAAAGTTAAAAAAAAAATTAGGAGATATCCAATCATTATAAGCCCTTTGTAATAAAAATGATTTAATAGTCAAAGTTCAAGCAGTCGAATTAAGATTATTGTCTGTAATAAGCAGTTTTATGATATATTTTTGTCTTCACACACTCCTGGCTCAGGGGGGATGGTGAGGCTGTTGGTTCCATGTTTCAAGTTATCTGCAAGATTCTGAAATAAGAAAATTATATTTATTTTGAAATTGCCTTTACGCCTCTTTGTTTACTGTAGTCTGTAACATTGTAGTGCCCCAGCGAGGTATTGTTGTGATCAATAATTTATTAATAAGGGTAATACGCAAGTGATATCTATGATGTTGCATGCTACGGTAGGTTTAGGCTACAGTAACCGCTGACTATCAAATGGGCCGTACTCTTGGTTGCCACTTTAGTAGTCTTAAGAAAAATAAGACCTATGTACCAACCAACATGAAGCAATAAATAAATGAATATTAATATGGAAAATACGCATCACGAAAAATTAATTGAATAATATTTATTTATTGACTTTGGAAAATCAACAGCTTATAACACAACAAATATATGAAAAAAAAAAAATGTATGAAGCATAAAGCCAATTGTTTTACCATATTTAAAGGACTTTAATTATTGGGTAGATATGTAAGTTTTCTTTTTCGTAGCAACTGGAAAAATACCCAGAAAGGGTTGAACAGGGTAATGGAGGGGTTGTTTATAAAGATACAGTTACAGCATAAGTAACGACCAGCAAGGCAACATAATTGGTTTAACACCCTGAGTGCGATTTTAAATTATAATTTGCAGTGAAATAAAGTCTATTTTTGTTTGTATCTTTTTCAAATATAAATCTCAACTCTGTTGCTATTTTAACCTTTTATTTGGTAGAGATAAAAGACAGTTATATTATAATCATTACTATAATATAACTATATCTTGTCTCTACTACAACAACTTAGCCACGTGACGTAGCTGGCTAAGTTGTTCTTAACAGATCAACGAAGTTAAGCACTGTTCCGCGTACTCATCATTTGGATGGGTGACCGCCAGTGGAAATTTCAACGTTATGGTCCCGGTTTGGGCGGCCTAGAAACTCTGACACCAGAGTTGGCCACTGACTTATTATACAAACTTACTTACTTACTTACTACTTATGGTATGGAGGTTATCAATTCGATTGTATGTTTTTTTTTGTATGTTTGTTACGCGATTTTTCCGCCAATTAGGAGTTTTTGTCTCAAGTTATTAAAAAAAAAAGCTGTCTATTTAGATGGCGGTAGCTCAACTGGCGAGCCCAAGAGAATGTAAGCACTACGTTTGGCAAGCTATGGTTAATGTGTAGGGAATTCAACATTGGTTGCTCCTGCTGTCTCTGTCTGTCATACCTCTGGCTGGTGTCAAAGTCATAGTACGTACTACGTAGTACATTAACTTTGGTCGTACTGGAATTAAATTATTTTGTCTGAAGCAGGACATGAACCCACAACTTTCCGCTTGACACGAGATGAAACAAAAACGGAGTTAACTACTTTTTTCTTATTTAATAACCTTTCCCAGTATGGCAGTAGGGCAGATAGCGCCAGTTGTCAAAGCAATCGGAACTACTTTTCCCGAATCGAAAACATCTTATTAAGAATTGATTTAGATGGGTTTTTTTGTTTCAAAGGTAATACTCAGAATAGGTCCCATTTAAATTTTATAGTAATCAGTTTAGTAATTTGTGAATAAATCATAAAAAACGTGTCAATAACATTGTCGCGTAAAACCACAATCTGCCGAAACATTTTTAGTTTGAAGTCGGTTTTTGTTTTTTTTCCTAAAATATAATTAGTAGAGTAACATAAAGCTAGTTTAGTTAGGTTTAATGTATCAAGGCTAACAATTTTTTGATAAATAAATTATAATGTTGTTATAAATAATAATAATTAAGAGTAGTAGAGTTCTCTGTGATAGAGCTCGTCCGGGGAAGGACTACCACCATACCTATATATTTCTGCCGCCAAGCAGCAATGCTCGCATTGCTGTGTTCCGGTTCGAAGGGTATGGTTTCCGGTGAAATTACAGGCACATGAGACTAACCATCTAACGTCTCAGGGTGGTAACACGCAAGTGATATCTATGATGTTGCATGCGTACATAGGCTACGGTAACTGCTGACCATCAAGTGGGCCGTACGCTTGGTTACCACTTTAGTAGTATTAAAAAAAATAATAATAATAATAATGTCGTGAATGTGTTCGATGTCTCTGCACTCTTTTGAAACAAAATTGAAAAAAATGGTTCGTCGAGAAATCCTTCTATAGGTTGGATGAATTATTGAAATCGTAATTATACTTCATTACTACTGCTATTTATTTTAAATTTATTATGATTGAAACTCTAATGTCTGACATTGTTAATTTTATTTAAATTACCCAGTCCTGTATTTGCATTTTTTTTTCGCAACATTGTTTTTTTTTTATTGCCTTTGCTACATAGGCAATTAGCCAAATTCAAGTTATTGACAAGTCACAACATTTTAAATATCGTAAACTTTTGATTTTTAATGCCAAAAGATTTCACACAAAATCTCGAAAATTATACTACAGTAGGTAAATACACTAAGCAACATTGTTATTATTATGTTTTTTTTTTTTTATACTACTAAAGTGGTAACCAAGCGTACGGCCCACTTGATGGTCAGCGGTTACCGTAGCCTATGTACGCATGCAATATCATAGATATCACTTGCGTGTTACCACCCTGAGACGTTAGATGGTAAGTCTCATGTGCCTGTAATTTCACCGGAAACCATACCCTTCGAACCGGAACACAGCAATGCGAGCATTACTGCTTGTGCGGCAGAAATAGGTATGGTGGTAGTCCTTCCCCGGACGAGCTCTATCACAAAGAACTCTACTACTCTTAATGATTTTGTTAAACTTACACTTTTGACCTGTAACTTGTCTGTTATCAATAAAATACTATGACTATGACTACTAATATATTTTTATTCATATACTAACATTGTCTGCGTCCAGTCGGTCAATCTCGTGAGCAGGTTTCATCATTCTCTGGGTCCTTTTCTGCGCTGAAGCAGCTCGCTGCTGCAGGATCTGATGGGAAATGGAGCTGAGTAAATAACCTTATTTATTTATTTACTACGAACTAGGACTTATTGTTCATCATGACAGCCTTCTACTGTTCCCACAGTCGGGACACTGGCCTACTCTCGGGCAAGAGTGATTTGGTCTATCCACAATGCGGATTGGTGGATGGCACATGTCTTTCGAATTTTTAATTCATAGACATGCCGGTTCCCTCACGATGTTTTCCTTCACCGTATGAGAGCACTGGCATCGCGCACATACATTTTTCGAGCAGAAAAATCCATTGGTGCACGACCGGTATGGACCCACGACCTTAGGATTGGAAGGCGGGGTCACTACCACTATACCACCGGTGCTTTTGCAATAAATTGTTGATGGTAAATAAATACTGGCGGACATTTTATATAGTCATCTAGCTTGAAAATAAGTTATTTGTACAATGAGAACCAAATAACTGATATTAGGTGAGGTCTCAGAAGTATCCAGACAGTAAACGTAACGTAAACGTTTACGTTATGTTTACTGCACAATAGTGTAACGTTACCGATTGTCTCCTCAGTTCCGCTTCTGCCAGTTTTTCCTTGATATCAGGAAGGCTGATCTCAGGCTGCGGGGGCTGAAGCAGCCGCTGCAGGTGGACGGGGGGAGTGCTGGCTCGCTTCGCTCCTTCGAACTCTTCAAGGGGGATTTCGAATGCAACCGCTGAAATATAAAAACGCATAAAGCTCACCGCGGCGACCCCGAGACCACACGCTCGCAAAGTAAATTGATTAGCTTTATCACATTATATTACTTAGTTGACTGTACTCAACAGCTTCAATAATTTGATGGTGTCCGAATCGACAGCAAGTCGGGGGACTGGCGATTTGTATTTTATTTTGTAAGAATAACTTGAAATGCCAGTCAAAAACCATGTGCCGTCCACCAATCAGCATTTTCTTGATACATGTTTGCTTCAGCGGGGCGATGTAAGACACTCGTATTGAATGAATTATATTGTCAATCTATTATTTGATACAAAAATACAGTAAATCCTATAGACCTGTTGTGAGAAGTGTTAGCATGAAGCCAGCACGGCCAAAGTAGCGGGGCTTTTCATTAGTGGAGCGCAAGAGTAGTAGAGTTCTTTGTGATGTACCACTATACCGTCGCCAAGAAGCTTGAAATCCGTGTTCCGGTTCAATGGGTATAAATTCCTGTGAAATTACAGGCACATTAGACTTTTAAAATACGTTTTAGGGTGGCAACGCGGTCTCTGATAATCTGATGCGTACATAGGCTACTGTAACCTCATACCATCCGTACGCTTGGTTGCCATTTTAGTAGCATAAAAATATAAGGCACTTACGTGGTTTAGGCTGGATCGGTGTTTCAGGCAGCATCACAGTGGATAGGTCATCATCATGGTTACCAACATGTCCATTCCCCACGCCATTTCCATTCGCCACCTTCGCGTCCTCGTTGCCAGGGTTGTCAGTAGACCCCACCGCGGATGAGGTACCGCAACCCATTGTGCAGCTTATTCTGAGGTGTTAGAGTCCTAATCACTTTGCACTATTAGTTTAAGCTATCACTGATCACGAATTGTTTTAATTACATTATTGATCACATGTAAAATTGAAGTCGAAGTGTTTTATAAATAAAGCAGTTCCTTTGTTGTTTTTATTGAAATTTCTTTAAATTATTCTGTAATATACCACTTCATTTAGATGCCATCTAGCCCTTTTTTTATATACAATTAAAGTGACAACCATGCGCACGGCCCACAAGATGGTAAGCGGTTACCGCAGCCTATGGACGCTTGCAATACCAGAAGTATCACTCACGGGTTGCCACCATGAGACGTAGTTCGAAAGTCTCATGTGCCTGTAATTTCACCGGAAACTATACCCTTCGAACCGGAACACAGCAATGCGAGCATTACTGCTTGGCGGCAGAAATAGGTTGTGGTGGTAGTCCTTCCCCGGACGAGCTCTAT
Organism: Colostygia pectinataria; assembly: GCA_951394395.1. Lineage (NCBI taxonomy): Eukaryota > Metazoa > Arthropoda > Insecta > Lepidoptera > Geometridae > Colostygia > Colostygia pectinataria. The sequence goes on along the minus strand of OX596358.1, from coordinate 11,234,373 downwards.
CACAAAGAACTCTACTACTCTTCCTTAAGCCTGTTTAGCCCTAAACTTAGCAAAGCTTGTATTATGAGTATAGTTAGAATTACTTAGTACGAACTTAGAGCCTATTTTAACTAACTTGCTAACATTATAAATTCAAGCAGTTGTTGTTGGTTTAATCAGGCCGTAACGTCTGAAACTATTTTGATGAAATTTGATATAGTGACAGTTCTGAATCTATAGTAGCATACGCTACTTTGTGGTGGTTGAATAAATAGTTTTCTTTCTTTCTTTCTTTCTTTTCTACTGTTTATCTAGGTACAACGCGAACAAAGCCGTGAGTAGAAGCAAGTGTCAGAAATATAAAAGAATTTCGTGACTGACTGACAGATCCACGCACAGCCTAAACCACAATAGTCCAAGTTACATGAACTTTGGCGGTGCATTGCACTAGTTGTATACTTCGCTTCAAATAACAGAATAGTAAAAGCCCATCTATAAACTTTCCATGCCCCACTAAAGTAACCTACATAATTCCCCAATCAAAGGGTGACCTCCTTGGTGCTGTAATCGTCCCGGTCTCATCGCCACCATTAACCTGAAAAATGTACTTAAATTAATTGTCCCTGGGGTTTCCATCAGCGCATAATAGCACCGATTTATCATTTCCAAGGCGGTTTTTAGGGTTACTAAGAGGCGTTGGACGTATTGTTCTGTTCGTTATCACACTGTATTATAAACTAACTGATCTGCGCTCACGTTATTTTTCTCACCGTTTAAACCTTCTACAAATATTTTAAGAGCAAAATCAACCAAATCGCTCCGGCCGTTCTCGAGTTTTAGCGACACCGACTAACAGCGATTCCTTTATTTATGTATATAACTAGTAGACCCGGCGCGGTTTCACTCGCGTTATTATTTTCGCAATTTTTCCATATATTCTCACCGTTTAAACATTCCTTCGGCTCCTATTTTAAAACCAAAATCAGCCAAATCGGTTGAGCCGTTCTCGACACGATGCGAAAGTTTGCATGTTTGTTTGTATGTTTGGATTGATGTTCCTCTATCAGTTTTTTAACGTCAGTTACCAGCATCGCAATCCTTTGATCCAATAATTAATAAAAATAATAATGTAGATCTGTAGATTGCCCGATATCAAAGTAACACTCGTAAACCACTAAACTTATTTGAAGCTTTGCAGTGTGGTTAATAAATGTTATTAAACCTTAAATTATTTTATTACTCGAAAGTAAGTTGTTGTAGCAGCGTAGAGACTTTCGTAGCAGTTCGTAGCAGCTGTAGAGCAGCTGCTGCGTCTGCCGTTTCCGTTTTCCGACACCTTGCATTCAACGACAATTTTAAATCAAGCATTGCATATTAAAATGAGCAGTTTAATTATTAATTATTAAATTATTAATATATATTAGTAAAAAAGTAAGTTCGTTGGTGGCCAACTCTGGTAGCGGAGTTAATAGGCCCCCCCGAAGGCCTCTGTCATGGCCTAACAACTTTGAAAAAGCTGGGACTTAAGCCCTCGGAAGCACGGAAGCGCTCAATTAAAATTGCTACTGGCGGTCACACATCCAAATGGTGACTACACGGAATAGTGTTTAAACTTTATTGATCTGCTAAGAACAATTTAGCCAGCTACGTCACGAGCGCTTCACAGTATAAGTGATTTTATATGAAAAAAACATGCATATAGCTGCATTTTGCTATGCAATAAACAGCAGTTAGCTAGGTGACTTTGTAAATAACTTGGTGCTTAATATGTAATTAGCGAGTTACCCCCTTATTCATAAAATAAACTGTCACTGTATTGCGTATTGAGTGGTGTCAAGTTATGGAACATGATGTTGAACACTTTTGTTCATGACTCAAGAGGCATGTATGGGAGTGGCAGCATCGACCTCATTTTTATAGCTATAACTAGGCTATAACTCAAACATCACAATTCACTTCGATTGCATTCGTTAATCGATCATCCCTTGATCATCCCCTTAACCGTACCCGTACCGATAACAGATTGGTTCTGATTTGAACTGAACTCACTAGTACCTTAGAAAGTTTGTATGAGTCAGTAGCACATTCTGGTGATACAGTTTTAAGCCACACGAAGGCCTCTGTCATGGCCTAACAACATTGAAAAAGCCGGGACCGACTGCGCTCTCCGAAGAGTGCCTAAGAAATAACAAGCTACGACGAACCGTTACGTTCAATGCATCAGACGAAGCTCTGAACGGTACTAAATGGAAGTTTGTTTAACCACCTGGCTACCACCTGACTTGCGATTTGCAGCTGCTGACTCCCATATAGTTGGAAACAACCTTGTCTAGCGAATCGATGCCTCTATAACGTTTAACCTATTTTCTTGTATGAACAGACCAATGCTAACTTACCCAGTTTTTCATAAATAAACCTCTGGTGGTTTTAATAACTTTAGGTATCTGTAGATCGTTTGTAACTGTCTATAGATGGCTCAACCTAGCTAACGATCAATCGATGTCTCTAAGACCGTTCATCTGTTTTTTCCAGTTATCATCAGACTATATTGCTAACTTTTGCCCTGTTATTCATAAAAGATCAGTTGAGCATAAATCAAAGTCAAAGTCAAAGTCAAAGTCAAAGTATTATTTATTGCTGAATTACATGTAGGTACAAAGGTGTAACAAATTTTATTTTTGTTTCAATGTATTCTACCTTAAAGGGCGTGCAATTTTTCAATTTTGATCGTTTGTCTTCTATGATTTTTGAATGGCTCAACTTTTTTATTTTGCACTAGCTATTGTCCGCAACTTCGTTCGCGTGAAACTCGGGAACCGTAGTTTTTTTTCGGTATAAATGTTTCATAAGTACGTACAAATTCTAGACATAAATAAATAAATAAATGCCGTTCCGCTCTGGCGTGATTGAGTAAGAAACTGCTGTCCTTCTATTTAAGCTTTCGCATTTATAGAAGTAGGTAGGTATAGTTCGCACAGCGGATCTAGGCTTCCGTGAAGTTAGCCGTTTGTGATGCGCAAAGATAATTTAGTTTGAAAAAGCTCCATTGCGCATCGAAACGGCTAATTTCACGACGGCCGAGATCCGTTGTGAGAACTATAGTAAGATGTTAAACTATTTTAATACGTGTTTTTGGCAACTAAAGCACTCAATGAAGTCAGTGGTTTATTGGATAGGTGCACTTAACTTTATATCGGTAGGTACATATTATGAGCGATGTCGGCTTCGACAAAAATCTGTGTTATTTACAGTATCATCATTATCATCATCATGACAGCCTTCTAATGTTCCCACTGCTGGGACACTGGCCTACTCTCAGCCGAGAGTGATTGGGTCTTAATCCACCACGCGGACCCAATGCGGATTGGTGGATGGCACATGTCTTTCGAATTTTTTGTTGTTGGACATGCCGGTTTCCTCACGATGTTTTCCTTCACCGTATGAGAGCTGGCATTGCGCACATCAATTTTTCGAACAGAAAAATCCATTGGTGCACTACCGGGTTTGAACGACCTTAGGATCGGAAGGCGGGATCACTCTACTACCGTTATTTACAGTATAAACATGTATATTTTCATAAACTCATAAACATTCCGGTAGAAAAACAAAATGTAAAACAATGTTCAATATGGACGCGCAACCAGACTAATGTTTACAATTTTTCAAAGCGGAAATAGAACCGAGGCGAAACTTTAGATGACACAGTGAGTGCAGAATTATATTCGGGTTTTATTAGTAGTCGGAGCGCTCGTGACGTAGCTGGCTAAGTTGTTATAAACAGATCAACGAAGTTAAGCACTGTTCCGCGTAGTCATTATTTCGATGGGTGACCGCCAGTGGCAATTTGAACTGAGCGCTCCTGTGCTTTGGAGGGCACGTTAAGCAGTCAGTCCCAGCTTATTCAAAGTTGTTAAACCATGACAGAGGCCTTCGGGCGGCCTAGAAACTCTGTTACCAGAGTTGACCACTGCTTACTTACTTTTAGTAGTCGGGCTTAGTAGCGTTTAGAACGATAAACCCCACAAAGAAGACCTCTTGCAGAAAGAGTCTGTTTTTATGGAAAATTATGTGCCAGGAATAATTAATGCTAGATAAGTATTTTGCATTTTTAGAAAAAATAATTAAAAAGACATTCTGAAAAAAAAACGCGGATAAAGTCGCAGAGCGTTTTTTGAACAACTTAAATTGCAACCAAGTGTACGGCCCACCTGATGTTAAGCGGTTCCCGCAGCCTATGGACGCTTACAATAACAGAGGTATCACTCGCGAGTTGCCACCCTGAGACGATCGAAAGTCTCAAGTGGCTGTAATTACACCGGAAACTATACGCTTTACTAACACAGCAAAGCAAGCATTACTGCTTGGCGGCAGAAATATATATGGTGGAAGTACCTCCACGGACGAGCTCTAAAATTTCTTTTTTTATACTACTAGAGAGGCAACCAAGCGTACGGCCCACTTGATGGTCAGCGGTTACCGTAGCCTATGTACGAATGCAACATCATAGATATCACTTGCGTGTTACCACCCTGAGACGTTGATGGAAAGTCACATGTGCCTGTAATTTCACCGGAAACCATACCCTTCGAACCGGAACACAGCAATGCGAGAAATAGGTATGGTGGTAGTCCTTCCCCGGACGAGTTCTATCACAAAGAACTCTACTACTCTTACAAATTGAATCACTTTAATTGAAAGGAACAGAAATCAAAGGACATGCTGCTGCCATTGAATGATTCACTTTTATGATTAGATTGATCAATTTGGTCAATAAATTTTTACAAAAAAACTCTGGCGTTTCACTTACTGTCACGGGGATAGTTCGAATAGATAGGACGAAGACCTCGAGGACGCAGCCCTATTCGCTGGACTGATCAAATCCGCACTACTCTTGATACCCAATTATAGTTCGCACAGCGGATCTAGGCTTCCGTGAAGTTAGTCATTTGTGATGCGCAAAGACAATTTAGTTTGAAAAAGCTCCAATGCGCATCGAAACGGCTAATTTCACGACGGCCGAGATCCGTTGTGAGAACGTTCGCACAGCGGATCTAGGCTTCCGTGAAGTTAGTTGTTTGTGATGCGCAAAGACAATTTAGTTTGAAAAAGCTCCATTGCGCATCGAAACGGCTAATTTCACGACGGCTGAGATCCGTTGTGAGAACTATACACAATGCAATTCAAGAACTATACACAATGCAGAAGACCGTAACGAAAGGAAGACATCACGAGAAAAAAGATCATGCTAAGACATCACGACCCTCTGCTATGAGGAAACGATGAGAGACAGAGAGAGAGAACGTTCCAGTAGTTTCTGATAAAATGTGTCTCCCAGTGTGCTTCTGGCAGCGAGACACGGAAACAGGATGGATAGCCGGCAATATTTCCTGATTATCCGGCACTTGCAAATGAAAACATGACTTGAAAGAGCCTTGTGCCCGGATCTTTCTGATAGCAATTTAAAACGGGAAATCATAATTTGCGAAGTGAATTTAACTCTGAACCTGAAGGTTATTGGAATTGAATCGAACTCGCTTATTAGAGATGATCCTTGCTCAATACTCAATAGTCAATTCATACTCGTATAAACTGTCAAACTTTTTAACGCTCTTCCTCCTGAATTGAAAGTAATAGAAACTCCTGTAGTATTCAAAAGTAAAGTTAAAAGTTTGTTGTTAAAGATATTTTATTCTATTGAAGAATTTTTGAAGGGCAGTATGAAAATTTAATCATTATTATCATTCTATACTTTAAATTCGTTATTCAATTGACATGAAATTTTATAATTTATTTGTTATTTCATATTTGTGTGTGTATATGACATTATCAAATTGTAATTTTTATTTTGTTGGAATTTTTAAAGAATTATTGAAGTCTACTTATTAGTATTATTTACACTCAATTTAATGTTTAGAATAAGTAAGCCTAATCTTAAGTTATTTCAAATACGATGTAATTATTGTTATTGAATAAATAAATTGAATTGAATTGAATTTATTGCTCTCATATAAGGTTGGTTAATTTGTTTGTCAGGTTGATAATGAATGACCCTGTATAATAAATAGGTGGTAGTATCACATATGAACCCTGTAAGGGTATGACAACATGGAGATAGGCTGAAGTTTAACTAAGTAGGAAGTAAGTAGATAAATAAAGAAGTTTATTAGCATTAATTCTCATATTAATATTATTATTTTTTAATTTGAATTTATTTTTATTTTTATTATATTTATATTATAATATGTATTTTAAAAGTAGGTACCTAGAAATAATTTGTGTCCAAAATGGTCAGTAATTAATTAATTTCCTTGCTTGCTTCGATTTTTGTTCGCGTTTCGTTCATCTCTGAGGTTACCGACATTTTCATGGTAGGTTTTGTTATGCGAGACAACGTGGGTTGGCTTATAATTTTTTTTTTTTTTGGCTATAGACAAGCGTTTGACCACAACTTCACCTGATGGTAAGTGATGGTGTGGTCGATGATGGAGCACGCTAGCCTTGAACCTGTTCACTTTAGCCTTAAAGACTCCTAGTTTGTATTGGTCTGGAAAAACTGACCCCGGCAACGAGTTCCATTCTTTACTCGTGCTAAAGTTGAGTCATCATCATTAACAGCCGATAGTTGTCCACTGCTGGACAGTGGACATAGGCGTCCCCCTCAAAGAGAATAAGAATAAGAATAAGATAAGATTAGGATCGCCATGACGATCGGTTTTGAGCCTTCACCATCCAACGACTTCCTGCGACCGCTTTAGTGTCATCGATTCATCGAGTTTAGGGCCGTTCTACACTAAAAGTTGAAGGTATTAATTATTTCATTAAGACGTGCCCAATCCTGGTGGTTCATTAGTTCGCCCGAAGGCCACCTGATGGTCTAAGGGCTGTAATTAATGGCATCGTTTAACGCTCTACAAAACTTTCAGGCGCTTAGATGTAGTTTACAAGTAAGATTTTTCATAAGTCCTTCTTGGTGAATTCCACCGCATTACCAGGTATACCTTCACCGTATGAGAGCACTGGCATTGCGTGGGTTTGAATCCAGTCGTGCACCAATGGATTTTTCGCTACGAAAAATTTATGTGCGCAACGCCAGTGCTCTCATACGCTGAAGGAAAACATCGTGAGGAAACCGGCATGTCCAAGAACTAAAAATTCGAAAGACATGTGCCATCCACCAATCCGCATTGGGTCCGCGTGGTGGATTAAGACCCAACCACTCTCGCTTGAGAGTAGGCCAGTGTCCCAGCAGTGGGAACATTAGAAGGTTGTCATTATATTATACCAGGTATACCGCCTTGCTCAAAAATAGTGCCTTAGACTTGTTTTTTCTATCGTTTTTTTATGATAGCAAATGACGTGACGGTACGGTCAAGTCGATGTTAAGCACAACGCCTGACCATAACAGCAGCAGTGTCAAAAAAATTTAGTTTTAAATTTCTGCGTGGCACTGCACTGCTCTCGCCACCAAGTAATTTCACTAACTTACCTTTTAAACCTAAACACAGTAATCGTCGCACACTACTGCTTGGAGGCAGAATATCTGGGATTGCGGTGGTACCCACCAAGACTAGCTCTTGCTGATGAGTACCACCAGGATAAATATCTAGACTAAGGAAGTTATATTATAGGCCATACGCAGAGAACCATACGAGCAAACTTGATAGAAGTATGTAACAGTGAGACTTCATTATTATATATCGATTATGTCCTTATCAAAAACGTGCTTATTTGTATGTTCTAATTTGTATGAGTCAGTGGCCAACTCTGGTGACGGAGTTGTTAGGCCGCCGGAAGGCTTCAATGCCTGGTAGTAATATCAAATCATATCAAATGATAAAATTTATGATAAGTACCTTAATAATTTATGTGTGTGAATACATTTTTTCTGGTTTAACCAATATTTTCACTATAATTTTCAACTTTACTAGGATCACTGGAGTGCTCGTCCGAGACTCAAACCCGCGACGTGCCGCGATCGCGCCGTTACATCGACTACCGATTAGTGTGGATTACACTCAACCCGACTTTTCCATTCGAACACTGACATGTGCTTACTGCGACTAAAGCGTTTTGATACTTTGTGGAACATTCCGATACGTTTTGCTACATTTTTATTCAAGAAAAGTCCTGCAATATTAATGGTACTTTTTATTTTAAATTTTTATATCAAAGAAAAATTTTTATTTTCCTTGTAATAAAAGTGAAAAATGTTGTTAATTATTCTAATTCTGAGTTTTTTGAAGAGCGCGTGTTGTTTTTTAAACTTTTACGTGGAAATTACATGCATTTGTTAAAATAATAGCTGTATACTTTAGCTCTATTCGTAGTTCAAAACCCCACTGAACTCAAAAACACACACCAGAAAAGTGACAAAAATATGTTGGACTTACGAATATTCTATTACACGTAAGTACTTATTATAAAATCAGTAGCACTGTACCATAATGTTTACGTAAACAAATAAAATCAATGAATAAAACAAAAACTGCCTATAATGCGCTACTAACACCACAAAAACATTTGTGGCATGCCTGAATTTTTGTACAAATAATTTGATTTTGTGTACAACCCGTTTTCTACAAAAGACATAATTTAATTTTTAACTTAACTTTTTTCTCATGTGATGCATTTTGCATACCTTATTTGTCGGCGAAATATGTGACACTAATGTCTTGATTTTGACAACCTAGACTACCATAACTGTGTACTTTTCCGTACCTTTTTAATTTTCTTTACCTATTATTATTTTTTTCATTTCATTTCATTTGATGTAAGTATCAAAACAGCTCGCCCTCGTACATCCAGGAGCACAATGCTTACATACAAATTACCATCGTGGGCACAGCCTGCCCTACTGAAACAACTGCCCTGAAAATGTGGAGTCGAAATATTAAAATGATTATTTTTATCCTCAGCATTAATCTTTTAAAGTAGAGAATAGCAGTACAAGTACTACCAACATGTCTATTTTACTGACTTGCTTTTACAGGTTTTATTTTTACAGTAATATAAGTACGTGTTACGATAGTTAACGTTAATGTAAGTTAACTTACGTGTTGTGTGTGTGTGGAAAGCTCTGGGGTTCTAATGATATTGACACCACCTTCCGATCCTAAGGTCGTGGGTTCGAACCGAGACACATTTTTTCTATTTGAAAAAATGCCAGTGCTCTCTTAAGATGAAGAAAAACATCGCGAGAAAACCGGTATGTCCTAGAAATAAAATTTATAACAAAAATTAGAGATTTTGGTAAATAAATTGTAGATAAATCTGTTGGTGCACGACCGGGTTTAATCCCACGACCTTAGGATTGAAAGATGGGGCCTTATTACAACTAGAGTGCTCAGACCAACACTGCTTTTAGTTTTTATGAATAAGAATAAGAAAATATTCATAGTTTAGCTGATGAAATCACAAAAAGATATTATTACTTTAATATCAATACCCTTAGTAAGGAGACAAGTCGTCTGAAAGTAAAGAGACGAGTCTACTCCACGCCTTTCCCTCTTCACCAGCAATCACCAACACCTACCATTGATTGCCACTACATAATGCATAGACAACCCCACTCCCACCACCCTGCGTGTCCTCAAATTATACCACCACCATTATTACTAGAGCCCGTTAGATTTTTCAGCATGATTCATTGGTTCGTGTTAGTAAGCTTTTCTTGGTCACTGTGTTAGACTTAAACAGATTGTTAGGAATCCCCCTTATCATAATCATCGTCATAAACGTATCAGCCAATAGATGTCCTCTGCTGGACTTAATGACATACATCGACATGACATCGTACCACTTAGTTGTATAAAAAAAAAAAACATAGCGCGCCATGACGACCGTTCTTGAACCTTCTTCAACCACATACTTCCCGTGCTTCCTGCAATCGCTTTAATCGGTATAATTATTGTTATAACAAAATCAGTAGGTACCATTTTTATTCAACTGAAGTGGCAACCAAGCGTACGGCCCACAAGATGGTAAGCGGTTACCGCAGCCTATGGACGCTTGCAATACCAGAGGTATCACTCGCGGGTTGCCACCTTGAGGAGAATCGAAAGCCTCATCTGCCAGTAATTTCACCGGAAACCATACCCTTCACACCGGAACACAGCAATGCGAGCATTACTGCTTGGCGGCAGAAATAGGTATGGTGGTAGTCCTTCTCCGGACGAGCTCTATCACAGAGAACTCTACTCTTACTACTTACCTACTACCTGTTTGTTCCTATGACTAATCAAATATTATGACTAAGTAGGTACTTATGACTGAAACAGATGGACTGACTGTACCTAGGGGTTTTAGTAATTTGGTTTGTGTTTGCATGTTGATAATGTTCAATCGATATCAATAATTATATGGGTGGATGTGTGTCGTGGTGTCACTTTGCTGGGGGTTTCCCAATTCTAAAAACTAGGCAAATGAACCCAGTTATTTTTTCGTGTCAGTCCTTTTTTTGTCTCTGAGAACGGTTGTTGTTCTGAAGTATCCTTCAAAGATAGAGTCGGTAGATTTTTATAGTACAATAAAATCAGTCAATCACAAGTTATGTCGATGAATACTGCTGGGATACTGACCTGCTCTCGAGGGAGAGTGATTGAATGTAAATAACTACCTAACTAATATTTTGTTAGTTAATAAATAAGTAGAGTGTATTTAGTGCAGTTTTATCGTCAAGCCTCAAGGTGGCAACCTGCAAGTGATACCTCTGGTATTGCAAGCGTCAATAGGCTGCGGTAACCGCTTACCATCTTGTGGGCCGTACGCTTGGTTGCCACTTCAGGAGTATAAAAAAAAAGTAAAACAAGCGCCTTCTATAATCGAGATGGCAAATAACACCCTGTGCTTGCTCTGTCTCGTTTAATAGCCGTCAAATACATGAAATATTGACTCAAGAACTATTGAAATATTTACCTTTTAGATAACTTTGAAGTATTTTTTGATACAATATGTGTTTGTGCGTGCTTTGTAAACTAACTAACAAGTATTTTTTGTAAGTTTTCTATTTTTTGGAGCCAAGGGTGAATGGGGCGTCAGATGGAACGTATCCCATACAAAAATCAATTGACAATACGTAGGTACTAAGTAGTCAAATTATACTAGTGCCTACCTACGTAGGTACCTACTTAATAGAAATAGGTAGGTATCCAAACACAGGTACACCTGCGTAACGTTTATTTTTTGGTAGGTAATTGGATAAAAAATTAATGAAATGCAAAAAATAAAAAATATCGAACCGTTTTGATTACCTAAAAATTCAAAATTGTTAAAAATATGAGTTAAACCTACTGTATTATTAGGTCCATGGAAACTACTTAACTTAATGCCATCTAGTGGCAAGAATACCTAGCTACGTTTCGTGATTGATCCATGAAAGGCAGGTCTTATTTAATAACACAAGATGGCAGTAGAAGTGCTGAAATAATTTTAAATAAAATGATTGCTAGATAATTGATGAAAAAACTTTATTAACTTACAAATTTTTAGGTAATTTTACCTAAAAAAAAAGAATTATTTGAATTAACGAACATATTCAGTCACTTACCTAGATAATTTTGTTTTTAATTTCATCATCCGTTAACAATTTGACTGTTTTTTTTTTATTATTTTGTTATTATGAACTGATTATGATGATTCCTTTTTTGTTTGGTAAGTAATGCTTTAGAATGGGTCTCATATAAATTTTAGGTTTAGTAGGTAGGTACCTTCTATATAAATAAATCATAAAAACGTGTCAATTACTACACCATCGCGTATCACCACAATCTGCCGTAACATTTATTATTTTGTGTTTGAGTATAAAATACCATTACTAGGCAGTTTGCAGATGTCGCTAGTAAAATATAGAAGAAGACAAATCGAGCTGACGAAATCGCACGCCTCGAAAATACCTCCCCTGAAAGATTAATAGTAAAATTACGTGTTTGAAGTTGGTTTTTCTTTTCTAAAAATAATTATTCGAGTAGGTATGAAAACAGCGCTCTTAGAAAACGGCAATGTCAAGACTTTCAGGTTTTTTGGAAAAATAAGTCTAGGACGGCCCTACACTCGATAAACCGATGACATTAAATCAGTCGCAGAAAGCGGTTGATGGTGAAGGCTCAAAATTAATCGTCTAGGTGCTCTTTGGGGGAGGCCTATGTCCAGCAGTATTCATTTAATGGCTGTTACTAAAGTTAATTTGTATTGCCTTAAGCAGACTTTTTTTTTTTTTTTTTTTATACCACTAAAGTGGCAACCAAGCGTACGGCCCACTGGATGGTCAGCGGTTACCGTAGCCTATGTACGCATGCAACATCATAGATATCACTTGCGTGTTACCACCCTGAGACGTTAGATGGAAAGTCTCATGTGCCTGTAATTTCACCGGAAACCATACCCTTCGAACCGGAACACAGCAATGCGAGCACTGCTGCTTGGCGGCAGAAATAGGTATGGTGGTACCAGGTACCAGCCTACCAAGTAGGTATAAGTACAAACAAACAAAATAACTGCCTAACTACACTAATCATTGATCTAAAGATCGTATCTTTTATCGAGATCAGCTTTAAAATCTTGCGCAAACAACTATCCTACCTACCACGCATTTTCGAAAAAGGAAACTATAGGGTAAATTTCCCGTTTCGCGACCACTATGAAAGAGCAACGCCCGATCAAATTTATTGTTATTACCTCGGTTACACGTAGCGTAGTTTTTTTTTTTTTTTTTTATACAACTGAAGTGGCAACCAAGCGTACGGCCCACAAGATGGTAAGCGGTTACCGCAGCCTATGGACGCTTGCAATACCAGAGGTATCACTTGCGGGTTGCCACCTTGAGGCTAAGATCGAAAACCTCATGTGCCAGTAATTCCACCGGAAACCGGGTATGGTTTCCGGTGGAACACAGCAATGCGAGCATTACTGCTTTGCGGCAGAAATAGGTATGGTGGTAGTCCTTCCCCGGACGAGCTCTATCACAGAGAACTCTACTACTCAATTACTCGTAATAGCAGGCACTAATCCTTAAAAATTTATTTCGTTGCTTCAAAAAAGCTACATGTGAAGTTCATGTAAAAGACTTACGCTCTTACAAAATTTTAACTAGGCTTAGAAAGTAAAAGTGTACTCTTAAAGCAGAATAATACATACAAACATTTATCTCTCAACGAGAATCGAACCCGTTTCTTTCACGCTTCAGCAGTCGCCAGTTGCGCGTCGTGGTCGTCAAAATGAATCTATATTATACTATCAACTTAGTTTTATAAAATAAATAACGGCCCAGCCTTTGAATTCTGGTTATGAAAGTACAATCAACACTAAGAGGCTACCCCACCTTCAGGCCTAATTGTGATGGAACACAATAATTAGGGGTGGACAGATTAATCTTTTTTGACACTTCATTAATTATAACAGTGCGTTAATCTTTTCAAAACTCATCACAAAACCACCTAAAAAAAATGTATTCAAGTTCATTATAGTTATGGACATAAAAATTTGCTAAATAAATCCCCTACCAAACGAAAATAACATTGATTTTTCACCATAGGCCGTGAGAGGTATATGATAGTAGTAGAGAATATAGAGCTCGTTAGGCAGTATTACTTTTTTTTTTTGTCAGTAAGTGACAAGACAATCAAGACGCCCCCGCCTGATGCTAAGCACCAGGCCTGACTATGACAGATGCAGTGCCACCCAAAGCTCAAAGATTAAGTGTTTGCGTGGCACTGCACTGCGCTTGTCACCCCGAGACATTGTTGTTAAGTCTCTATCAGTAATTTCACTTGCTACAGTGCCCTTCAAACCTGAACACAGTATTGCACACTATTGCTTGGAGATAGAATATCTGACAATGCGGTGGTAACCACCAAGACGGACTCTTAGATCGGTTCAAAGGATAAGACTACCGGTAAAATTACTGGCCTAAGCGACCTTTGATCAACCTTTCAGGTATGCAATGAGCAACGATACCTCCAATGCTGAAAGCGTCCATAAGCTACGGTAACGGCTTACCATCTAGCGAGTTGTTCCACAGCTCGCAACAAAAATTTCGTACGGAATAGTGAAAATTGCAAAGCACAAAATTATTATATCCGTTCTGTAATTTTTATCTACCATTTTCAAAAGTATGTGGTTTCAGTGTATACAAAGACATAATGTTGGTTAAAAACTTAATAAAAAAAAACTACAGGCCCTAAATTAACATAATAATAATATGTATTATATATGTATCGTTTTATTATGTATTTTTTTTTTTTTTTTATACAACTGAATTGGCAACCAAGCGTACGGCCCACAAGATGGTAAGCGGTTACCGCAGCCTATGGACGCTTGCAATACCAGAGGTATCACTCGCGGGTTGCCAACTTGAGGCTAAGATCGAAAGCCTCATGTGCCAGTAATTTCACCGGAAACCATACCCTTCACACCGGAACACAGCAATGCGAGCATTACTGCTTGGCGGCAGAAATAGGTATGGTGGTAGTCCTTCCCCGGACGAGCTCTATCACAGAGAACTCTACTACTCTTGTATGTAGCTTTTAAGTATTTCTAAATATATTAAAATATATATGGTTAGGTATATAGATATGTAAGTTACATTTTATTTATGTATAATATTTTTGAATAAGAGTTTGTTTAAGGTTAAGTATTGTTAGTTTGTTCTTCTCTTAAGTTAGTAATATTCAATGGTACCTAGGTAATAATTAAGTTAAGCACGCCTTTTTTTCTCTACCTACCTTTGAGGTTGGCAGGCAGAAAATGCTGTTAGCATTAAGCCCACCTTTTGTACTGTATATTCTGTGCAATAAAGAATTAAAAATAATAATAATAAAGAACAGTTATCATAACCCCTATTTCTTTTTGTTTCATAAAGAACTCCAAAAGCATATAAATAAATCTATTCCCACTACAACACGCTTACCCTATCAAGAAACTAAACGGTCCAACTCCAAACGCGTATGAATGGCTGATCAGTGTGATTCAGCTCTGATAATGGCGCTTTTACCCTTTTTCGGCGATTTACGATCCTCTACATTCGCGAGAGAAAACAGCTTTTTTAGGGAAATCGGAATAGCGGTCTTATATCGATTTGTTGCGATGAGGTCATTATAACTGTGCCTACCCTATTATGGTTATTGAAAGTAGTGTTTTTTACGCAGGTGGTGTGGAAAAACAATGCTAATGTATATTTTATTATAATAGGTATTAGTTGTCGCTTCGACATCGCTTGCGTGGTACATGCTTGCGTAGCCTGTCCTCTATGTCCTTCCTCAGACTCTTAACTATCTCCGTGCCATTCAAATCGATTCATCGATTTAGCGGTTTACCAGTGAAAACTGGTATTTGAATGGCACGGAGATAGTTACGAGTCTGAGGAAGGACATAGAGGACAGGCTACGCAAGCATGTACCACGCAAGCGATGTCGAAGCGACAACTAATACTTATTATAATAAAATATAAATTAGCATTATTTTTCCATTATGTTACACAGACAGACACAAGCTCCTTTCGTATTTTTTACTTTTTTCAGTCTGTTGTGAACTTTTTATTGTTAAATAATAAATAATAAATTTCTTTATTGTACTTTACACGTAACATAATAACTTAAACTTATGACTACAAGATAAAGCAAAATTTATATAATAATAATAATAATTTGTATTTATGTTCTATGTGTATGTCAAATAAAATAATGCTGGACAATCCACACAGCATCATCTAGCCCCAAGGTAAGCTGCTGTTAAACAGAGCTGTATTATGGGTACTAGATGACTGATAATATTTCATACTTTTTTTTATATATAGAAAATACCCAGAACACCCAGAACCAATATTTGTAGACCGTACAAACATTTGACTCGAGGCGGGAATCGAACCCGCAACCTCCGCGTCGCAGGCGGACCTGAGCCTACTGCGCTACATCGGTCGTCAAAATTAAATTAAAGCATTTCATTTAATTAATTTATGTTTTTATAACAATTATTAGAGATTTGTTGGAACAACCGTCTCGTCAACAAAAGATTTTGCTCAGTTCTTTCTTTATTCTTTATTCTTTATTGTATGTACACAAATAATACATTAATTTTTTTTATAGAAAAGACATATACAAAGGCGAGCTTAACCCTAAAAAGAGTTTTCTTCCAGCAAACCATTGAGGCTAGAGAGAGGTGATTATAGTGGGTTCATGTGCCGTATTCATTTAGTTCTCTCATCGACGGATCTCAGACATCGTGAAGTTGCTCCGTTTCGATGCGCAACGGAGCTTTTTAGAGCTAAATTGTCTTAGCGCATCACAACGGCGAACTTGTGTTTTTTTTTTCTGGGCTACCAAGGGGAAGTCTGAAACCGTGAAAGGTATCAAAAAGTCATGGTAGGAGTAACGTGTATTTTTCTGCTGTCTCTACGGAAAAAGCTTTGTGACGAATTTAGAACAACCAAAAATAATAAAATAAAAGTGTGGCGAATTTACACATACTTTTTTTCGTGACGAATTTACTTTGTGGTAAATGTATAGTTCGCACAGCGCATTGCGCATCGAAACGGCTAATTTCACTACGGCCGAGATCCGTTGTGAGACCTATACAACAACCCCTTCACAATGGCCGAGATCTGTCGAGAATATTATAACTCTAAGACTTAAAATTGAGAACTAAATTAATACGACACGAGAAGAGTGAGAGAATCGAGCAAAATCTGTTGTTTATATTTATTTACTTTAACCTATTTACTTTAGAGTTCTTTGTGATAGAGCTCGTCCGGGAAGGACTACCACCATACCTATTTCTACCGCCAAACAGATGCTCGTATTGCTGTGTTCCGGTTCGAAGGGTATGGTTTCCGGTGAAATTACAGGCACATGAGACTTTCAATCTAACGTCTCAGGCTGGTGACACGTAGGTGATATCTATGATGATGCAAGCGTACGCTACGGTAACCGCTTACCATCAAGTGGGTCGTACGCTTGGTTGCCACTTTATAACTGGTATAAAAAAAACCATGAGAGAACTAAATGAATACGCGAGAACAGTGAAAGAATCGATCAAAATCTTTTTGTTAAGTCAGCAAATAACAATGACAAGACGAATTGTTCTTGTTCCACAACTGTTGTATAAATTTGTATTTATTTATTTACTTTAATTAACACGGATAAACCAATAACATTAATTAAAGATAAGTACACACATGAAATTAGGAAAAATAAGAAAATACAGATTTTAAGAACATTCCAGTAAATTTTTTTTTTTATTTTTTTTTTTATGCTGGACAATCCATACAGCATCATCTAGCCCCAGGTAAGCCGCTGTTAAACAGAGCTGTGTTATGGGTAACTAGATGACTGATATACTCGTATATTTAATACAATTACAATACATAGATAGAGATATTTTTTTTTATTATATATAGAAATACCCAGAACACCCGGAACAAATATTTGTAGGTCGTACAAACATTTGTCCCGAGGCGGGAATCGAACCCGCAACCTCTGCGTCGCAGGCGGACTTGCGCCCGCTGCGCCACATCGGTCGTCAAATCTTTATCTTTATCTTTATAAAATAAAAGTAGTTTTGGAACAACCTACCACCACAATATTTAACCAACCTATTACAAACGTCACATTGACAATACAACGCTAGTCAAACAAGCCAAAACGGGCCAAAATTAGATCTACCCTCAACCAATATAAAAGCACTTTTGACAGTTCCACTGAATTCCAAAATCAATTAGACCGCGTAGGTCTTGTATAATTGCCGTGTATTTCATTCTTATTTCCCTACAGGTTTTTTTCTATTTTATATTTTATACAAAGCATTTTGCAAAGCAGCTGTCAAAAATGCTTCTTCACATGCCAATACCGCAATTAGAGTATCGTTTCAAAAAGGGATGGGCCTTATTTGGCCACCCAAATTATGTGTCCAAACATCTGTCATATTTGGTGACGTGAATTGACAGGTCAACATGAAAAATGAGGATTTTTGACAGTGTTAAGTGTATTATGTCACTGTGACGCCAAGGATCTTTGGTAATTTAGAGTTGATTGTAAGTAGAATAGCGTAGCTAAGTGGTAGAGTAAAGTAAACATTAAACTATTTACTTGTAATATTCGTCAAGTTTTTTTTTTATGTCAGCAAGTGACAAGACAATCAAGGCGCCCACCTGATGTTAAGCACCACGCCTGACTATTACAGATGCAGTGCCACCCAAAGCTTAAAGTTTTCAAGTGTTTGCGTGGCACTGCACTGCGCTTATCACCCCGAGACATTGTTGTTAAGTCTCTTTCGCCCAGTAATTTCACTTGCTACAGTGCCCTTCAAACCTAAACACAGTAATGCTTGCACACTACTGCTTGGAGGTAGAATAACTGACACTGCGGTGGTACCCACCAAGACGAACTCTTGCTGAAGAGTCCTACCACCAGGTAAAAGTAGGTATATTTATTTAAGATTCAAGATTCAAGATATTTATTTGCATAAATAAGTGTTACAGAAGGTCTTCAAAGTAATATGGCACTTAGAACTTATTTGCCCTTTTCAGGCATTGCAAATTATATGTAGGCTATCTATGCTGGGCGCTAAGCTGCTTACATAAGAGTACTAGTATATAGTATATTTAGTATAGAGTATATTTAGTGATAATTGTGTACTAGCTACACATGTACCAATATGAGTTAAATAAATTATCAAATGTATTTAACCTACTTATATATTTACGTAGGAACCTTTATTATTTATACCTTAGACCTAGGTAGTTACGTTAACTATTTTTGTATAAGTATTAGACAAACTAAATGTGTAATAATAATAATAATAATAATAATAATAATAAGAAAAGTTATCTAAATACGTTGATCTAAAGAATGAAATTGCTCGCATGTGGCATCTGCAGAAGGTTTCAATAGTCCCTATAGTTCTTTCATCAACTGGTGTTATTCCTAAGCAACTTTTTCAATCCTTGGCTAACTTAGACCTACCGACGCACACTTACATTCTTTTGCAAAAAGCAGCTGTTTTAAATACGTGCAGAATTGTCAGAAAATTTCTGCAAACTGAACTTTCTCAGGAAGTTCAACCTAGTACTGATGTGCACTTGGCTTAGGCCCGTGTACTTCAGTTAACCCCGGTTTAATAAAACCGAGTAGAATAAAATCTAAAAACACAATAATATTAATAATGCTGGACAATCCACACAGCATCATCTAGCCCAAGGTAAGCTGCTGTTAAACAGAGCTGTATTATGGGTACTAGATGACTGATATATATTTAATACAATACAATACATAAATGGATATTTTTTATTATACATAGAAAACACCCAGAACACCCGGAACAAATATTTGCAGATCCTACAAACATTTGTCCCAAGGCGGGAATCGAACCCGCAACCTCCGCGTCGCAGGCGGACCTTCGCCCACCGCGCCACATTGGTCGTCATGTATGGACCGATGACATTGTAGCGGTCGCAGGAGGATGGCATAAGATCGCTCATTCTGTCACTCTATGGGAGAGGCTTATGCCCTGTGAAAACCTATTGGCTGATAATTATGTTAATGATGATGAAACTAAATATTTAACAAATAAAAACAAAAAATTTGGACGTTTCTTAAAATTATACTAAAGAGTTACCTAAGTTTAAATCCTGCCTTCAAGCAGTTCAAGCTACAGTAGTAGTAAGCGTCTCGGGATGACGAGCGCAGTGGAGTACCAGAACTCTAAAACTTGACGCTTTGGTGACTCTGCTACTGTTAGAAAATTACGAGAAATAAATCATGATGTGCGCTAACACAGTTAGTGCATACGTTATAGTACGTTTAAGTATAAAAAAAAAAAAAAAATGCTGGACAATCCACGCAGCATCATCTGCTTGTGTTATGGGTACTAGATAATTGATATACTTACAATAAATAAATAAATAAATAATAAATAATGCTGGACAATCTACACAGCATCATCTACCGTACAATAGGTACATAAATAGATTTTTTTTATACATAGACAATACCCAGAACACCCGGAACAAATATTTGCAGATCGTACGAAAATTTGTCCCAAGGCGAGTATCGAACCCGCAACCTCCTGCGTTGCAGGCGGACCTGCGCCCGCCGCACCACATCTGTCGTCAATATTTATTAATATAAACAGTAATAAACGCATACGATAGGCCTAATGCTGCCCGCTTCCGTCGGACAATGAAATAAAACAAGTTTAGGGTTAAAATAACATAAAAATATGTCTAAATTTATATCTATACCTACTAATTTAGTAAAGAGAAGATATTGAATTTTTGTTTGTTACCAAAAACCCAAAAAGTACAGTTCCGATTTTTAAAATACTTTCACCAATGAGAATGCTACATTATCTCTAAGTAAATTAAATAAAAAAATATAGCCTATGTTACTCAGATTATTTAGAAGCACCAAGGCCCAATAGCAAATTTTCTGCCGCCCCGGTCCCGGCTTTTTCAAAATTTTTAGGCATAACGTTTACAATTTTGAATTTTGAATGAACAATTTCGAAAGCTTCCGTCATTATGACGCTAACTTCACGTTGGCCGAGATTCTTCGGTGGTATACTTCTTCTTCTTCTTTTGTTTTATGGCCTCTGTGTGTAAGTGTATTAGTTTGATTGTCGCTTAGCAACGTAAACAAACGAAATTTGGAAAGAAACGATGACTTTTCTTTCAAAATTCTCCCGGAAAGTCTTTGACTAAATTAACAACCAACATTAACATAACCCCTCCATTTCAATTACTAACACTTGTGTTAAGTAAACAAGTTAAATTGGATAAACTGCCACCAAATTTATGCAATAAAACTTAAAATAACACGAGAAAAATAATTAAAATGGGAAGACCCATGTCGTTTTGACAAGATAGCCAAAGACCTCCCATGGTATAGTTCGCACAGCGGATCTAGGCTTCCGTGAAGTTAACCGTTTGTGATGCGCAAAGACAATTTAGTTTGAAAAAGCTCCATTGCGCATCGAAACGGCTAATTTCAGTACGGCCGAGATCCGTTGTGAGACCTATACTAGTACAAAGACCATAGTAGTCAAGTCATGTCAAATGTCAAAGTCAAAGTCAAAAATGTATATAATCAATCATATCTAAAGAATAATTTTCTACTTCTTCTTAGTGATCATTTTAAAACGTCATACAACTACGTACAGTGGAAGTGTCAGCTGTCACACTGACTCACAAGAAAACCCCTCTACCAAGAGACACCACGTGCATCTCCTAGTATGGCGAATGGAGTCGAACCATATTTTGGTTCCGATCCATAACCAAGGGAACGATCAGCGACCTACCCCAGTTACTACCGCTCGCTTATTTAGTCCTACCTCTTTATGGCCCAGGCCTATTTAGGAGCACGCTAAAGATGCTCCTTAAGACTCGTGGGATTTTCTTTTTAGGACTGTCCAGACCTGAAAAGGATAGTTATGCAATAAGTGAATGAACTTGAGGCAGTGTTTACGTTTGAACGTTTTTGTATTATCGAAAGTGGTTAAGGTTCGTAGCTATAAACGTGTAACTTCATTTAAATATGGATAGTTGTCGAGGCAGGTGCCTTAACGTGGATTGGCGATTGTATTGGCTTTGCACTTTCAACTGAGAACTGTAAACTACAGTTTGTGGATTTACAGTATCCGAAGTGATTTGATTCGAAGGAAATTCTCCAGACCTGTAGATATCGACAAACCATGAAACACAAGTAACTTTGGGCTGAAATTTCATGCAATTCGTATCACGAATCTTATGGTACATTTACACCATACCATAATTGCATGCAAGAATTGCCTCGTCAAATAGATTAGGAACACAAATGTTTCATGATTTCAAAGTTTTTTTTTTTTTACTACTAAAGTGGCAACCAAGCGTACGGCCCACTTGATGGTAAGCGGCTACCGCAGCCTATGGACGCTTGCAATACCAGAGGTATCACTCGCGGGTTGCCACCTTGAGGCTAAGATCGAAAGCCTCATGTGCCAGTAATTTCACCGAAAACCATACCCTTCACACGGGTACACAGCAATGCGAGCATTACTGCTTGGCTGCAGAAACAGGTATGGTGGTAGTCCTTCCCCGGACGTGTTCTATCACAGAGAACTCTACTAGGTACTCTTGTTGCAGTTCAGTTGCTATTGGAACACACATCTCATACGACTAGGATCGGTTGTTTTTGTTGTTGTCATCATGACAGCCTTCTAATGTTCCCACTGATGGGACACTAGTATAGGGAAGAGTAGTAGAGTTCTTTGTGATAAAGCTTGCCCGGGGAAGGACTACCACCATACCTATTTCTGCCGCCAAGCAGTAATGCTCGCATTGCTGTATTCCGGTTCGAAGGGTATGGTTTCCGGTGAAATTACAGGCACATAAGACTTTCCATCTAACGTCTCAGGGTGGTAACACGCAAGTGATATCTATGATGTTGCATGCGTACATAGGCTACGGTAACCGCTGACCATCAAGTGGGCCGTACGCTTGGTTGCCACTTTAGTAGTATAAAAAAAAAAAAAACACTGGCCTACTCTCGTTCGAGAGTGATTCATGATCGGTTATTTAATCGTTATCAGCTTGGCAAACATTAGTTACAGGATATTTTTTTCTTCTCATCATTTCTCTCTTTTCTTTCTTTCAAATTCGTTCAGAATTTATAGCCAACGGATCTTGGCAGTTATCTTGGTAAAGTTAGCCATTTATGATGCGCAAAGCAAAATTTAGTTGGAAAAAGCTCCATTGCGCATCGAAACGGCTAACTTCACGACAGCCGAGAACCGTTGGAAGTACTTTACAGAGCTAAGTGGTAATAAACACACAGACTTTCGCAGTTATATCTAACTAGTGTGATTATACATAAGTACCTAATGCGCTTCCTCTATGTGTGACCTGGCATTCGCATGCGCGGGCGCAGCCGCAGCTTAGTTTACTTTCCAACGTCCGGCGGACGTACACCGTTCCCTCCCGATTAGGCGGCGACGATACGGGCCACATAACGATCGGTCACCAGACAACTCATTATTACGACCTCAGTGTTTTCATAAATGTTTGCATGATCTGCAAGTACCTATTTAAAAAAAAATAGGAAAGCTTTTTTTTTTAGCAAGTGACTATCAAGGCGCCCACCTGAGGCCTGACTATTACAAATGAGTGCCACCCAAAGCTTAAAGTTTTTAAGTGTTTGCGTGGCACTGCACTGCGAGTCAGTGACTTACATCTATTGTGCAGTCTCGCATCCTCACTTTCTTTGGACACATCTGACGATGTGGAAAGGTGTCTATTTAACGCCACGTCGTAGTGCAGGGAAGATGCATATGGGGTAAGTGACTGGCTGATGAAGGCAACTAACCGCCAGCCATGGAAAAAGTTGGGAGAGGCCTACGTTTAAAAATGGACAAATCAAGGCTCAAAATGATGATGATGATGAATGCAGGGAAGAATGAAGGGCACACGTGCGCGAGGCAGATCACCTGAGATGGACTGACCAGATAGACTGTATTAAGTGGCCCGCTGCGTGAATGTACCAGGAAAGCTGCGATTCGAGATGAGTGGCGTCGAATTGTGAAGCGAGTCACAGCTCCCACTAAAGTGACGACCACGACCGCTTTACCAAGAGTGTAACGAAGGAGAATGAGTCAGTGGCCAGATCTGGTAACGGTGTTAATGGGTCGCCGTTTTCCTAGTAAATTACGCACTTGTATAGGGCCTAATCATTATTGAAACATGTTTTTTTTATACGTGGTGTAGGCAAAGCAAGCGTGCGGCCCACTTAATGGTAAGCGGTTACCGTCGCCTATGTACGCATGCAACATCATAGATATCACTTGTGTTACCACCCTGAGACGTTAGATGGAAAGTCTCATGCGCCTGTAATTTCACGGAATCCATACCCTTCGAACCGGAACACAGCAATGCGAGCATTACTGCTTGGCGGCAGAAATAGGTATGGAGGTATTCCTTCCCCGGACGAGCTCTATCACAAAGAACTCTACTACTCCTACCTTGTACTTCTGTACCTTGAAATGTAGGAATTCTAATTTAATATCCCTGTTAAACTTAATATTTATTCGTTTCGACATAAAACTCTTTTAATAAGTACTGTATGCTGATTTAAGAAGTCGACCCTGATACTGGCTGATGGAACCCACTAGCCGTCAAACCTAGTGCGGATAAGCTCACTCCAGAATGCTAATAGAGCTTTGGTAGCGATCGTGCCACCTGCAAATGCAACTATTTCCTGAATCAGATATTGTGATGACAATGCTACGCAAAAAGCACTTTATCCATAGAATTGTAAAGCTCAATTAAATTAGTTAAATTATTATTAATTTAATACGTTAAATTATTATGAATTTAATTACTTTCTACACCAAGAAAAGAAAAAAAAAAAGAAAAAAAAAATGAAGTAAAAAGTAAACAAAGAACAATCATGAATAGGTAATCCGACCGAATAACGACCGATGTTGCGCGGCGGGCGAAAGTCCGCCTGCGACGCTGAAGGTTGCGGTATCGATTCTCGCTTTGGAGCAAATAAGATAAGATAAGATAAATTTATTGTTTGTAGAACTAGGTATTACATAAAATGGATCTTATTCTAAAATATTTAAGTATCTCTAGTCTAACCTAACAGGCTTACAAACATTTAGGTACATAATCACAATTTAAACAAGTCAAAATCAGAGTGCATGCAGTAAGTTATTCATACTAGAAATACATACTAAATGTTTGTACGATCTGAAAAACAAGTATTTGTTCTGGGTGTTCTTTGTATTTTCTATGAATAATAAAAAATATATATCTATAGTATTGTAATAACAGTATCTAGTACCTAACACAAGTTCTGCTTAGCTTTTGGCTAGATGATGCTGTGTGGATTGTCCAGCATTATTTATTTACTAGCTGTTGCCCGCGACTTCGTTCGCGTGGAACTCGGGAACCGTACTCTTTACCGGGATAAAAAGTAGCCTATGTTTTATTCCCAGTCATTATTTATCTATGTTGTAAATTTCAGCCAAATTGGTTTAGTGGTTGTCAAGTTATAGAGAGTAGTAGAGTTCGCTGTGATAGAGCTCGTCCGGGGAAAGACTACCACCATACCTATTTCTGCCGCAAAGCAGTAATGCTCGCATTGCTGAGTTCCGGTGTGAAGGGTATCGTTTCCGGTGAAATTACTGGCACATGAGGCTTTCGATCTTAGCCTCAAGGTGGCAACCCGCGAGGGATACCTCTGTTATTGCAAGCGTCCATAGGCTGCGGTAACCACTTACCATCATGTGGGCCGTACGCTTGGTTGCCACTTCAGTTGTATAAAAAAAAAACACAATTATCCAAACTTTTGCATTTAAAATATTAGTGTGATTTGTTTAAAATCAGTCAATCAGTGCCCAGTGTAGTTTATATTGTGCCATTACAACGGGCGCGCACTGTAAGCTATATTATTGTGTACATCGGATCTATTGTACGTGCTTATCACCTAGATTCGCATTTCCGGAGACACCTATTATTATGCAACTCAACACAAGTAACTGTCCGTTGCCTTCCTGCGCCCGGATGTACAAACACCATCGAAACCGGCACAGCACGTACAACGGTGTGATTGACATTGAAACTTAAGGCAGGAAAGTACTATTAGACTGCGCTTGATTTCACTTACTTGTAGGGGGTATATTAGAACTAAACACCAATAAACATGTACCTGTTAAACACACTAACCAATTTTGACTGAAGAATAGTTTTATAGTGTGAACGATTTTTTATGCTATTGTGAATATAAATACTTTTAAAATTTGACATGCTAATTGCAGTAGCAAAAGCCATTAAAAAGATTTTTTTTTATCCCAGAAAAAAGTACGGTTTCAGAGTTCTACGCAAACAAAGTTGCGGGCAACAGTTAGTCATGATACAAGCCTAGCGTTAAAATATTTTCTCATATTTGTTCATTGACCTATGAATGACAGGATAAACATTACCTAATTAGCAAGACGCCCAAATGTTTTAAGAGTAAGGGGGTAAGTGTTTAGGTTGGAGGTGCCCTTCAAAAAAAATTACTCGGCGAGACGAGCAGTGTCACAGAATTAACTTAAAGTTTTTGGTGACATTTTAATATTGTAAATAAACGACAGACGCCTTGTATAATTAAAAAAAAACGTGTTTCTAATGAAGTAATTGTACATTGTTACCCTAGGGGTGAAACTGACTTATTTAGTCCCGAGACGGGATTCAAGCCAATTGTTCGAGGGACTAAATAAGTCTTTAACCCGAGGTAAACACTGTGTAAGAGCACCGGTGGTCTAGTAGTAGTGACCCCGTGAGGAAACCGACATGTCCAAGAACTAAAAATTCAAATCAATTCTAATTCAAATTTCGAACATGTGCCATCCACCAATCCGCATTGGGTCCGCGTGGTGGATTAAGAACCAATCACTCTCGCTGCAGAGTAGGCCAGTGTCCCAGCGGTGGGAACATTAGAAAGCTGTCATGATGATGATGATGCCAGTGCTCTCATACGGTGAAGGAGAACATTGTAAGGAAACCGACATGTCCAAGAACTAAAAATTCGAAAGACATGTGCCATTCACCAATCCGCATTGGGTCCGCGTGGTGGATCAAGACCCAATCACTCTTGCTTGAGTGTAGGCCAGTGTCCCAGCAATGGGAACATTAGAAGGATGTCATGATGAAACACTGTGCTTTTTATTATAAATAGGGGTAAATGAATGAGTTATTGCCTGGCAGTAGTTATTGGCTACTTCATACGCAAACACTTCCTAAAAGCTACTGATGCTAAGTACAATATCTCCCTTCATTCTAGAGAATAGTTTACATATTTAGCTTTAATATTTGTGCCGATTTGTACCACCTTTCGAATAATTTCGTATAAAAAAAATCATAATTGATTGACAATCGGCAATCCGGCTACTATGGTGGGGTTTTGTTGTGAAAACGGAAAGGATTGCGTTTGACTACAATTCGAATGAAACTTGTCTCATACCTCATATCTCTGTAGTTGATCCATATTTCGTTACTATTTAAGTTGTTTTATCTTAATTTAAATGTATTTTATTATTTTTTTACTTTAATACATTAAATTATGGTATAGCCAATAACAGAAACTAAAAAAACTAAGTTTTAAGTTACCATGTATATCACCGCCAGTCACCTACGAATTCAATTTATAATTTGTCAAATTTGTTTGCAAAATGGCCTTTTTCCAAGTAAATAAAAACGACTTAGTTAGTTTTTTGTCAATCGGTTCAATGCAAAATTTTAACTCAATCTGACGTTTGCTGAAGAGCACAGCATAGATGGCCAGTTGAGTAACCACCGCATGTAGAGATCAGTTCAAGATCCGATTGCCTGAAATAAACTTGTGCCGAAACCGATAATAATTCATTTTGTTTGGTGAACTTTATACTTTAATTATTTATACAAGGGCTTCGAAAAGATCGTTTAAATCAGAGCTAAGAACTGGATAATTATGTTCCTTGCATTTCTTAAAAAAAATGACTATAATCTGCCGTGTTTTGTAAACAATGCTATAGCCAATAGCTGAAACCAAACATGCCAGTAACTAATTCTGGGGTGCCAGTAACACAATTTTTATTTGAATGAATATAAAAACTTTATAAACAATGTTAATTATTTTTATTGTTAATAAAATGATATTAGAACTTTTTCCGTCTCCATTAGCACCATAAAAACATCATTTGGATGACGCGTACAGTAACTATAGCAATTAAAATTGCTTAGGGGCCAATAATTGGTGCTTTTCCTACGTTGATGGTATTGTACTGTACACCATGGTATCTGTAATGAGGTTATACAAAGTCACAAACTGTTTCGCCGAAATGTCAGAAAAACATAATGCTCGCTCAACAACCCATTAGGGCCAATATATCGATACGATCGCTAATGGACGCAATTATTTAGAATAAGTTTTCCATTTGTTATCATACATATGTCTTGTAAGTGCATTTACTGGGATAGAACCTGATGGAACTAAGAATTGTGTGTCCTTGTATAAAAACCACGTTAAATAAGTAGATTTTGTATGATAAATAGTGCGTAGACACAGCGCAATTGACCGCTGGCTACCCGCGCGGCTTGGACATGCTGCTAAAAAAGTTCATGACAAAAAAAAAGGACATGACTGATTTCCAACAATGTCACTGGATCTTTTTTTTTTATTTACAATAGGCTTTGGTTTGATCACCAACTCGCCTGATGCTAAGCGATAGTGTGGTCTACGGTGAAGCACGCTTGCTTAAGTAACCTATTTTCCTGACTTGAAGACACCCAGGTTATAAGTAATAACAGACTGCGGCAAAAAAAATCATTCCTGGTAGTGCGCAGGAGAAATGTTGATGCAAAACTGTAATGGTAGATTATGCTGACACTCTCGCTAAGTCAAAGTCAAAAGAGCCAAATAGTAGGTTAGTTTCCCAGCTGTGGGAACATTACAATGCTGGTCCTATTGACCTGCGCAATTTCTTCGACATGCGCATATCTTTGTACAGTGTCCACGCACCATTAGTATTAAATACATCATTTTATGACGTAGATAGCATTGAAAAGGGCTGGCCAATTGCAGGTTGTTCTTATTAACTCCTCCCCTTTTAACATAGGCCAGGCCAGTTTTTGTTAAGACAAGTTACAACAATATTTAAACGACATATCGGAAATTATTTATCGCGAAATATTGTTTTTTAGTAGCGTATAAATTATAAATGTAAATTTTAAAATTAAAATTAACTTTGCAATGGAGTATTTCTGTCTTTCTCATAGCTGCTTTATTTAAATGTTAAGTACTTATATATTTTTTTATGACTGAAAACCGCACTAGTATGCTATAGTACTGGTAGTCGTAGAAATCTTCAGAGTACGTCCTTTTTGTGTAAGAAAGCTTGCCGGAAGGAATTCTCGAAACTCCTAAAGGACACGGCGGGAGATGAAGTTTGTCTATGAAAAACTCTACGGAAAATGTTGTTTCTATTACCTAGTTGCTTTTTTTTTTATTGCATTTTACCGCTAGTGGCAATTTTAACTGAGCGCTCCCGTGCCTCGGAGAACACGTTAAGCCGTTGGGTCCAGCTTATTCAAAGTTAGGCCATGACAGAAGACTTCGGGCGGCCTAGAAACTCTGACCAGAGTATAGGCCTCTGACTCATACGAACTTACTTTTTTTTTATAAGTTGCATATTAAATTGTCGGTACACATTCTTATTTACTTACAAAACATTTTCATAAAACAACTTCCTAAATACAGAGCATTGAATTTAGAACGCGTTATAATTTAAAATAATCTATAGTGTTTGAATTTAGAATTAATAACATTTGAAAATAGAATATATGTATTAAGCCCGCCACACACAGCCGCATTAAAATTCGCCTCACTCGAACACAACACATCTTTTTCCCTTCCACGAGGAATCCTTCCGTAAATTCTTCAGGGCGCATTAAAATTGTATAAGATGCAGTTTTTGTATCGTATCGTATGTGACGGAGTTGCGAGTACATAATTGTAATTAACATGAGGTTTCCCGTAATAACTGCGGAGCGCGCGCGGGTCCAAAATTGGCGCGTACAAGTTTTTGTACAAAGTCGTACGAGTTTTTGCACGAAGTCGTACGGACCTACGCTGAATATTATAAGCTGCGTGTGTAGAAGATTACACGGGGGCATTTTCCGTGAAGCTTTTCATTATAAATGGGTATTTTTTTTAACTAAGTAAAAAAATACTCATATCATAATATGACTAAGAGCGTTGATGAACTGCGTAGTTTGCCTGCCTTGGAAACAAATGTTTGTACGATCTGCAAATATTTGTGTCGGGGTTTCTGGGTATTTTCTATGGTATAATAAAAAATATTTATATAAGTATTGTAGTAAGTGTATCAGTCACCTAGTACCCATAACAAGCTCTGCTTAGCTTGGGGCTAGATTATGCTGTGTGGATTGTCCAGCATTATACAATAAATATTTAACTAGCTAACCCTGCGCGGTTTAACTCGCGTTATTTTTCCATGTTTTCTCACCGTTTGAAAGCAATACGCTTTGTGCCTGGACTCCAGCAAACATTTCAAAACCAAAATTAGCCAAATCGGTCCAGCCGTTGTCGAGTTTTGGCAAGTCTAAGAAAATAAATTTATTTTTATATAAGATTTATATTATTTAATAAACAATAAGCATATTAGCAAATACTTGGTGTTACAACCACCCCGTGTGTATTTACTACAGTCGACGGGAGACAGTGCTCCGCTCTGACTGCAGTCACGACTCGCTCTACAACTGATGCACTTCCTTCCACATACGACACGACTCCTGAAACATATTATCAAAACGAGTATTTAAAAAAAACTAGAATAATAAATTGTAATAGAATGTTACTGTGCGGTCAGCGGATCTAATCAATCGTGAAGTTACCGTGAGAACATACGGCTCAAAAACACAAAAACCTAGTGTTCAAGTACATAGATCAAAATTTGCATGTAAAAACTGCATGCATTGACACTAAATTTCGTTTGATATCATTACGCAAAAAAAATGTTTGCCTGCAATTAAGCTATTTTTTTTCCTGTATTGTCGTTCGAGCTGATATGATAGCTGCAGCCAAATCTTGGTCTGGCCCACAGATATTTGGTCTGGCCCCTGTTCCGTTTGCTCCTGCTCACGCGAATTTGACTCTTCTGAATCGTCAATGGTTGCGTCATAATAACCGTCGTTTGAGTGAGAAGAGCGATTCAATCATATTGCGCAATAAAAATATTGTGCAAACTTATTGTAGGTGTAGTGCCCGCCTTTAAGTTCCGATACGACATTATCATCGAAATCGTATGCGCTAAGGCCACACTCTACGCTACTGGTAGGTACGTGGCATGAGCTAAGTTTTTGCCTCCTCTCGTAACACGATCGCTCCTTCTCGTAATTTTACCTTTTTTCCAATACGAAGGACTCCATATTGAGACTGCGTAAGTGACCGATTACGTCACCGGCGCTATTGCTATGCAGGTGACAGTTGCTATTGCATTGATATTTCAACCGGCATCATCATGATCAGCCTTTAGTTCAGCCATTGCTGAAACATTACTCTTGAGCTAGAGTGATATTACCGACGCCAAAGAAACAAAATATATATATTTTTTAAAATTTGATGTATATTAGTTGCTTGACTGGCTGACAGACTGATTGACAATAAACGCGCTGCCTAAACCTTAAGTCCTTAATAATAATAAAAAAGAAGTTTGTATAAAAGTTAGCGCGGGCAAAGTCGCAGGGCGTTCTACTAATAAATAATACACACATTATTACAATTCTACAAAAATAAAATAAACGATTAAAACAAGAGCCAAGCGTTTTTATATTCCTTATGATCACGTATTCCAAACAATTTGTTAGTAATTAGAAATGGTTAAATTCATTAGCTGCTAAACACACGTAATTAGAACTATATCGAGATAAATAGTCCTCAAGCTAGCGGTACTGGATGTCTGTTCGTCGTAGATTATAATAGGGTTGGTTCCGTCGCGCATACTAATAACCTCGTAGTACAGACGTGGGTACTACTTGGGTACTACTAGTGGGTACTACTAGTGAGTACTACTGGTAGGTTGTACGATATGCCGTCTAACGTAGGCTTTTTGTAGTGATTTTAAATAAGACAAGTTTTTGTTGTATTTTGTATTTCTGAGATGATGCGTCGACCGATGTGGCGCGGCGGGCAAATGTCCGCCTGCGACGCATTAGGTTGCGGTTTCAATTCCCGCCTTGGAAAAAAAGCTTGCACGATCTGCAAATATTCCAGGTGTTCTGGGTATTTTCTATGTATAATAAAAAATATCTATCTATGTATTGTATTGTATTAAGTATGGTTACAGGACATGGCTGTTTACATGTCTAAACGGCTAAATAGTTTTTTTTATGTCAGCAAGTGACAAGACAATCAAGGCGCCCACCTGATGTTAAGCACCACGCCTGACTATTACAGATGCAGTGCCACCCAAGGCTTAAAGTTTTTACGTGTTTGCGTGGCACTGCACCCCGTGACTTATCACCCCGAGACATTGTTGTTAAGTCTCTTTCGCCCAGTAATTTCACTTGCTACAGTGCCCTTCAAACCTAAACACAGTAATGCTTGCACACTACTGCTTGGGGGAACAATATCTGACACTGCGGTGGGACCTACTAAGACGGACTCTTGCTGAAGAGTCCTACCACCAGGTACCAGTTCAAATGAGAAGGTGTCAAAATGTACAAAGTAAATGGTAATGGTTAAGGTGGTGGGTTAATTTTTTTTATTGTTCTTTTTAACTCCAATATTCATAAAACGAACTGTAAACGTTTTCGCGCGTTTCATTGTCGTAGGTAACATTTTTTAGTTAGCAGTCGGTTTTGGTTTCTTTCTAAAAAATAATTATTAGGAGTCAGAACTCAGTTCACAAAGGCTTTAAATCGTTGCTTTTTATGCATCTAATCTAATGTAGCTTAAAAACAATGTGGATTCTGAAAATGTTGTGGTTTTAATTAAGGCACAGTACTGCTAAAGCATTGTTTTCCCTGAAACAAAAGTTGCAGTGTTCGTAACAAAGCTTAAAAACTATATCCTACTATAAGTAATCGTTAAACATTTACCTAAGTAAACGCCCCGACTTTGGACGCGATGAGTTTTTTTATACAAACTTTATCTTTTCGCACAATCATAAAGTTATTCTATTATTCTGTATAATATGTATTCAGCCTGCATGCATGCGAGCAAATGTTAATTCTTGTCAAAATTTACCTAATCACAATTCCAAAAGTCATCAAGATTATGTCATAAAGTCAGAGACAGTACTGGCCTATTCTTTGTAATTTTGACTCTGAGTAACAAAAGCTATAATATCAATCAGACAGAGTTTCCTCATGAAAATTATTCCGGCGGCGGCAACGCTTGCCTTTCGCGGAGCGGACGCAGGTAAGGCGGCGCGTGCGCACGCGGGCATACTGATGTAGGGCGCACTGTGACCATGCCGCCAACTTACACAGGACAATGATCGAAGTCAAAGTCGAAATAGTTTTATTTAATACTTGATATCATTAGGATCACTTTGTAACCTAAAGTAAAGTAAAGTAAAGTAAAGTAAAAGTTTATTCTGACAAACTATACACAGATTTACAAATTATATAAAAAACAGACACAGTAGGTGAGTGGTTCAGTCTATTCTGTGTACAGTACGTCAAAAAAGGTTCTTGCTCAGCATAATGCTACAGATAACTGCAGTGCTGATTTTCAGCATGAACCTCGGTTGACGCACGGACATAGATATACGCCAGTTCCAACGCGCCCATGCCGTTAGAGAACTGGTAGGGTAGGTATTTCTTGTCTCACTGTCTTGGTGGGTACCACCGCAGTGTCAGATATTCTACCTCCAAGCAGTAATGTGCAAGCATTTCTGTGTTTAGTTTTAAAGGGCACTGTAGCAAGTGAAATTACTGGGCGACAGAGACAACAATAATGTCTCGGGGTGATAAGCGCAGTGCAGTGCCACGCAAACACTTAAAAACTTTAAACTTTGGGTGGCACTGCATCTGTAATAGTCAGGCGTGGGCCTTGATTGTCTTGTCACTTGCTGACATAAAAAAAAACTCAATACTCAATACCTAATTCATTTATTGCTCTCATATGGTTAGTTCATTTACAGTTGTTATATTATATGTATAATAGGTAGTAGTATCACATATGAACTCTGTAAAAGGGTATGACAACATGGAGATAGGCCGAAGTTTAACTAAATAGGAAGTAAGTTGATAAATTAAGTAGATATATAAAGAAGGTTGTTAACATTAATTCTCAGAAGGTCAAATACAAATACAAATTATTATTATTTTTTAAAATGTTTTATTTTTATTTTTATTAGTATTATAAATATTATTTTTTATTTTCATTTTCTCCATCGATTGCGCAGCATCTGTGCAAAATATATTGACAGTTGTCTTTGGAACAAAGATTTCTAGCTTTGGAATAAATTAACTAACGTCTAAGCTGCCACAGAGGAAACATTACCCAACATTAGTCGGTCCAGTAATAAAACAATATATCCCGGAAAACCGCGAAAACGCAACAACATGGCTGCCCTACAAAAAAATGGCGCGCGGAGCCCAATTACGGAATCCATTATTATAATAGCGTGCCCATAGAGAGCATTGGCAAAATGCTCTTGTGCCACAACGAATGTTTAATAATGTTTTTCATTGTTCCAAATTTTCCAATGAAGTTCAGAGATAAAATGGCGGCGCGTGCTGTTACCTTTTTGTTAACTAATTATATTGACAAACTTGCCGACTCAACTGTTATTAAATGCTTTGATCTGTCTTATAATAACTCAATATTTGTGAAACCTTTCTTTTGCTACAGCGTACATTTTTCACTGTCATCATGCCTTCTATTCTCGAGAAAGAGTAATCCACCACTCGACCCAAAGTTTTTAAAAACTTTACTTTTTTGACATGCCGATATTTTCATGTGTTGTTCAAAAAGTACTAATTATTTGGGAGAGTATTGCAAACATTTAAACAATATTAAATAATATCTAGACCTACCTGTAAGGTTTATAAAGATAAAAAAATATATAAATATAATTAAACAATAAAAACTGTTATTATATATTTTATTTCAAAAACGATTTAATTTACATCTATGATTCAGACTAGGTAATATAATTTATTAAAATAGTTTGCAGAAAAAATTTGAAATTTATTCACCCTACTTGGGTGGAAATTACAGCTAACGACTTTAAAAACGCAT
Organism: Colostygia pectinataria; assembly: GCA_951394395.1. Taxonomy (NCBI): domain Eukaryota; kingdom Metazoa; phylum Arthropoda; class Insecta; order Lepidoptera; family Geometridae; genus Colostygia; species Colostygia pectinataria. Next base: position 11,199,640 of record OX596358.1, on the reverse strand, counting down.
CACAAATATTCTAAGCCCGCTAATAATGTGGAAATAGATTACAATACCTAATTGTAATAAAACCTTGTGCAATTGTAATGAAACCTTGTGTCCAATAGCAGAAATCCTTGGATCACTATATTGTTTACTTCTTGAACCGTAGGTAAATAAGTTTATTTAAATGTTTTGTCCTACTAAAACTGAATGATTCGATTCCCGCTGTGGATCAAATTTTTGCATGACCTGCCAATTTTTATTCTGTCAAGTATATAGATACAAGCTTTGCTTAGATTGGATCTACGGCGCTGTGTCAAATATCCACCAAATTTTATTTATTTATTTAATTTTGGCAATAGATTGTAATGGCTTTGTCTGTCTGACTAGAGATCAAATAACTGGACCTACGGAAGAAATACTTAGACAAATTGTCCAATAACGTACAACTAGAACAAATGATCGTCACGCTGACTGAATTCATAATTTAAACAGTTATTATCCGCTCAGTCGACGCGGGCAATTTATTAACTGGTAAATAATTAGCGGTTTAATTTAACTGTTGAACCAGATAAAAGCTCGGGTTACGCATCGTATTGACCGGAAACCTATAAAATATTATGAAAATTAATGCAAATGCAAAGTACTTTAGTACTTAGGACTCTTCTCTCTATTAAAATAAGATAGGATTTATTTCCAAAAGTTACACATGCCTAAGGGTACCAATAAAAACAAAATTAAACAAGGTACAAAATAGCGTACATGTAGAGTTGATGATGATGATGTCCTCCTTGACGTATCCGTCAACGGCGAAATGTAGAGTTGTAGAGTATGTAGATCGTTACCTTCCGTGCTAGTAAAAACTGTGTTACGACAAGGTAACGCCTTACACCCCTTGAGGACCAATCTGATCATTTTTATTTGAAACTTATTTTTTAAAACTTATTAATAACATGTATGTAACTTAGTTTTAGACAAACATAAACATAAACATTTATTCAAACAATAATAAAGATAGGTAAGTACCTACTAATAATTTTGCAGACCAAGATATAACTAAAAATAAAAACTAGAGTAAAGGCTGTGTGCTAGTTTGGTAATAATAATATTATATGGTTTAATGTTGCTGTGGCTATACAAATATTGGATATATAGACGAATTTAAGCATATTTTTAAGTACATACACCGCAAGCTTCGAGTACCTATTTCCACAAACATGAGGCTTGCAAAGCGAGTGCTGGCTCGACACACGTCGATGTCTGATAGCCTTTCACGGCAATTGTGACGAACAGACAATACCTGTTCATAAACCTGGCGGGTTTACAAGCTGGATTGATTTCTAATTCGTCTTTCCAAACTGACTAGGGTAGATAAAGCTGAGTACAAAACAAAAACTCTTTATATTTACAAAAAACGGGATATATCCCATTTTTGGGTCAAAATTTGGAAAATTGACCGCCAGTTGCAATTTAAATTTTGGCTTTTTCAAAGTCTATTTGTAGCTCCAACACTAGAGTTGGCATCAGATTCATACAAACTTATACTTATTTATTAGACAAAATCAGTAGGTTGGTCTACGAACACTTGCACAGTAAAATAAAGTATTTTAAAATTTTTGAACGACTATTATATATACACTTTAGAAAATCTATTTAGAAGCAGTATTCCAACCGTCGGACGTGATCGCGGGCGGTGCTCACGAAGAAGGTCTAAATAGCTTCGAAAGCCCTGTAGCCCATTGTTTAGAAAATTTAAAATTTTGACATTACCTTGCCTGTACATTGAACAAGCTGCAGAGTTTGTTATTCAGCATCCAGATTTTTTCAGTAAATTATTATATTAAGGAACACGTCCAATAACAAATTGCACTTACCTAAATATAAATTAAGTCACACCCAATGTCAAGCTTATTATATGTGTTTCAGGATATATAATAGATTACCAGCTGAATTAAAAGATTTGAAGGGAAACCTATTTCATATAACATTGAAGAAATGGCTGATAGACAAATGTTTCTATTCAATAAATGAATTTTTAAATTATAGGGACATTGTACACTAATAATAATATTTTTTATTGTTTATTATTTTTTATTTTTTTGACATTTTTAATTTTGTATAATAATTTTAACATTACATTACATTACATTTAATATAATATTTGCATGCCAAAGATTTTGGTAGGATATAAATGAACTAATTTAATTTTAAGACCATTCATATGACATGTGTTCGTGCAAATAAATATCATTTATCATTAAAAGAAACATCAGCATAATAGAAAAAGGCAAGTGGGAAATAGCCTTTAATATTTTAAAACTATTTCTAATCACCTATAGCTTCTATTCTATAAAACAAAGTATTTATTGTCTGTAGATCTTGTCTAGTTAGAGCCAACAATGTTAATCATTACGTTTTTACTGCCTGCGCGGATTACAAGCATGCAATCAACCCTCAACGGTAAAAAATCTCGATCGAAATAGACTCAACGATCATTTCACACAGCCATCTATCAGGGGTGGGCGTAGGGCTTGAGACGGGGGCAAGTTTATTGAATGCCGAACCCGTAACACAGATTCCAGGACTGGGTAGTAGAGGTCAAAATGTTTGTGTGGCTGTCTATCAGCAATGCTCGCATTTGTTAGATCTAAGGGTGTGGATATCTGATAAAAAAGTAAAAGTGTCGGTTTATTGGTATTAATTAAATTGACTAATGCAAGCGAAACTCAAGCCTTGTAGGTATGTACTGTAGAAGATAGTAAGTAGGTTTCTACTCAGCATGTTTTTTGACGGCAAAACTTACAGTTATTAATTCGTAAATGATTTTAAACTGAACCCTTTTCGCAAAAAGGTCTTGAGTCAAGACCCTTTTTCGAACAAGACTTCTGACAAGCAAACAGACGGACACAGGTTCAGGTTCAGTTTTTTCCTGTTGAGGTTGTTGTTGTTGTCAGCCTGCACTGTCCCACTGCTGGGCAAAGGCCTCCCTTTGAAATTTCCAGACTTTGCGGTCTAACCTTCTACTGATCACTGAAGATGAGTTCGTCTCGCCATAGCTTGCGTGTTGAGGCATGAACTTTAGAAAGAGGTCCACTGCCCCTCTAACTAGTCCTTATTACAGCCACGTTACAATTTATTTGATGAACTCCTACATAGTATTCTGTGGTTATGTATCAGTATGTATGTGGCACTAATGCCAGCATGTAGCTTGGAATATGTAATGTGCACCTTGTAGGGTTCATGTCAAATGTGGACACGGGTGCGATGGAGTTTGCTCATTTTTAACGACTTTCAAAAAGGGAGTTATCTATTTGACTGTGTTTTTTTGTATGTTTTGTTGACGCGATTTTTCCGCAAATTAAGGATTTTAATGATTCTTGCTTTGGTAGGTGGTTGACTTCAGAGGTGGTCCCATAGAAATTTTATCGAAATTGGTTATAGTTATTAAATTATATTTTATCTTTATTATTTTTACGGCTTTCATGCGATTATTCGCAAGAAAGTCGCTTCCCTACGTACGCGTGTACGAGGCAGCAGTAACAGCATCTTACAGATGATTGTGTCAAGAGCGGATTGCCCAATCCAAACAAAATGGATGCAAATAATGATAGGTTTAGTATAATTGTTATTTTTATTGTTTTCTATTTTTATTTTCTGATAATTTTATGACATTTTGTGTGATTTTTTGATGTTTTATGGATTTATGATCTGAAATAAAGAATTAATAATAATAATAATTATTGTTATTTCTTTATAGAAATAAGACTGAGGTTTACATATATCTTGATCAAAATCTAGACTTTTTTGTATCGGTTGTTGATCTAGATTTTTTTAAATACCTACACAAAAAATGGGAACCCAATCTTAACTACTTTTTGCCTTGTTTTCTTAAATAAAAAATATATTTAAATCATTCAATCTATGTATCTACGCATATCTACTCTACAGTTTTGTAGAGAATTGATTACCAATCAACTGTTCCGATTGGCCGTTGGTAGACCAATGGTAAGCTGGTTAACATTATTAAACATCGAATAATAATGCCAATACTATGCCAAATATTACCACCAGAACTACATGAGCTCTGGGGTATAATGCATTTTTATAATTGCACGCTCTTTTGTGTACATCAGTGATGTGTGAGAGGTCTAGACAACTTGGTCAAGTACCAACGACTATAGTTTTTTGTTGAATAACGAGTCTTAGTTTTTGTGGCTTTTTGATTAGAGTTCTTTAAAGTTTTTTTTGGAGAAAATGGCCGATTACCTACCTATTTGTAACTCACAACACCACGTTATCTTTATAATAGATATAACTTAGATAGATAGATAGATAAACACTTTATTGTACACAAGGATTACATAATAAATTTAAATGTAGCAAGTAGATATAGTACAGTGGGCGGCCTTATCACTTAAAGCGATTTCTTCCAGGCAACCAGGTAGGATAGCAAGAGCAAAGTTATAATGGACGGGGGTGCACAAACTATGATAATAGTTAAAACTGATAATACTAACTTATTTAGAGTAATAAATAAAACCAAATTTATTTTATAATCTTTTATTACAAAAATTAAGGAAAAAGGAACATTAACTTTTAAGTTAAACAATACAGAAAACTAAGGATTACATCTAGCACAGGCTTAAATAACATATTTTTATTACAATAACTTAAACCTTTTGCCTGTGATTAGTATATTTAAATACTGTCGAATAATAGTGTAATATAAATGCTTTTACATGAAGTAAAAAAAGGATTCTTCAGCAAATTGCTAACTAATGTGCTAAATAAGCTTTTTAAATAGTAAAACGTGTACGTATAGCATCTTTACCATAGATGTTTTGCAATAGTTTAGGCATTTCAGTATCTAGACTTAGCAAAACTAGCAAAACTAGTGCAAGCAATAAAATAATAGCCCATTTTCAATATAATTGCCTTGTCAAATTGATTTTAGAACAATATTGTTGCAATTATAGATATAATTATATAGAATATGTACATAATTATATTACATTACAAAATATACAAAATACATATGAAACAGTTGAATCATCTAAAGACCGTTACAAACGACCTATAGATAGCTCAACTGATCCAAATCACTACCAGTAGGAAGTGTTCCCAACATGCTGGCTGCATTGCCACGTTGAATGGCAATGCTGATACGTTGAGCCAATTATGGTATGGTGTAAATGGGCCATTACTTTGAATTTTGACTATTAAATCAATCAACAAAGTTGTTGTATAAGTAACAAAATATTGAACACAGTAAAATTCGTTATTAAAAAAAACTAGAAAACAAATTAACTGCAAAACTAGCCAATGCACCGATACGACAGTCGATAAAAAAAATATATTTTCGATTGAACTACTACTTATCTGATAGTTAGACATTATTCCTTGATAGAACTTCCGTTTTCTATGAGAACTTTTGAACATCTCGATAGAATGAATTTTATGTATCTCGAATAAGTAATAAGTAAATCGATATCAATATGCTAGGTACAGATGCGTTTTATTCGCATTTCATTAACATAAAAAAACAAGCATGCAATAATTTAAGTTCAAGAGAAAAACACAAGGAGAATTGGTAACTAAAAATGAAAAAACAAAATATGCAAAACTAGTAAAAATGTACGAAATAGAGTCATAAGGTCATAAGTCTTAACATTAGGTAATCATTAGAAATACCAAACAAGAGGCACTCAGTTCAAACATGCTTAGAAGGGTAGCCAGAGACACATCCCAACATTAGCCTAGTGAAGAATAATTATCTTATTCATAAAACAAACTGTTATTTTAGCAGCTTGCTTGTCATTCAAAAACATTAATTACAAAGACAATGATACATTTGGAAGACACATTGGCTAACAGATTTATAGTTTGTTTATGAATAAGACCCAAAGATTAATACTAGATTATAAACACGTAAGGAACAGTTAACTACAATGTCATTTGGTACAAAAATACGCATTGTTTATACATTACATTAAAAGGCGATGCAACTTTTTAAAAACTTGAGCGCTTGTGGGTTTTTGATGGATAGTCAAACTAACTAATGGTTAAAATTTACAGAGTTCTATTTTGTAGATGGCGGAGCGCAAGTATTTAAAGAGGTTTAAAAAAAGCTAAATTATAACAATTGGTTAACTTGACTAGCGGTCAAAAAACCGTCATCGATGAACAAAACTCTACACAACTACCAGATTTTAAATTCGCAAGCGCTTTATCATAAATAAGAAAATTTAATAATATTTTACTCGTAAATAAAATACTACACTAATTTTATTATAATGAAAGTAATAATTCCAAAGCGATACGTTATTATTGTGCAGATTATGTGGCAAGACTTTTGTTGGCCAACTTTTATACAAAATCTTAAAAAAAAATACACCTTTTTAAAAACTAAAAAAACATTTGGATAATTTTGTGATGTTCTCATAATATAAAAATATTAACAAAAATGTTTTGAAGTGTGATTATTTTGATGAGAATAAAACAATATTTTAAACAAAATGGTGGATTCCAAAATAATCTGAATCGATGTAATTTGATTCAATTTTGTTACAAAACTGTTACTGTTAATGTTAAATCTTGTACCTACAGTAACATAATACATAATTTAATTGATTTACACAATGTTAAGTCCAAAACTTTGGTACATGATAATAGTGTTAAATACTTAGTTCAAAGGATATTATATTAAGTCATTCCAGCCTTATAAAGATGAACCTGAAACAAGATAATTACAATAAAATTAACCGAAAAAGTAGTCATACATTATTATAATACATAGATCATTCAAAAAAAATCTCAATTAAAGTAGTTTTTCTCGTAAATAATATCTGTGTGCGTTGGGTTGTCCAGCTTTATTTTTCAGTTGCTTTATTTAAGGTCATCAATGCTTTCTTTTATCTATCTGAAAGAGTATAATCGTATTTACTACGTAAAAGTAGGCCCTATGTCTGTCTGTCTGAAAAGACAGTTTCACGGCTTATCATCATGACAGCCTTCTAATGTTCTCACTGCTGGGACACTGGCCTACTCTCAAGCGAGAGTGATTGGGTCTTAATCCACCACGCGGACGCAATGCGGATTGGTGGATGGCACATGTCTTTCGAATTTTTAGTTCTTGGACATGTCGGTTTCCTCACGATGTTTTCCTTCACCGTATGAGAGCACTGGCATTGCGCACATACATTTTTTGTAGCGAAAAATCTATTGGTGCACGACTGGATTTGAACCCACGACCTTAGGATCGGAAGGCGGGGTCACTACCACTAGACCACACCGGTGCTCTTCACACGTGGTTTCACAGCTTAACCGCTGAACTAATTTGGATGAAATTTATAATTCTTTGGCATCATCAGCACAAAGATAGATTAATGTCTGGGACAGCACATGATGTTGTCCTCCGCGACGTATCCGTCGATGGCGAACCTTGCTATTAATGTTTATTGAACTGAATATTTTAATTGGTTTTTATCTATTATGAGCGCGAATATGGCTCGCAAAGCCGAATTTCGTTTTAAATATCTTATTACAGGTTGAACAATATAGTTGACTAGAAGAGTTATAAGTATAGTTATAAATGGGTTTGGGTTTTGTCTTCTGTAGCTGGCGCTTAGTATCAAGATGTTCCAGACGAGTTCTTTCAAATTGCACAGTTGCCTTGTGAACGGTACTGCGCCAGTCTGACCGTCACATAGGTTCTTTCTAAGAATCCATACTAAGCCGGGTCGCTATTTACGTGTAGCTAGAGGAGTAGTAGAATTCTTTGTGATAGAGCTCGTCCTGGGAAGGACTACCATTACACCTATTTCTGCCGCCAAGCAGTAATGCTCACTTTGCTGTGTTCAGGTTCGAAGGGTATGGTTTCCGGTGAAATTACAGGCACATGTGACTATCCATCTAACGTTAATATTAAAAAAAAATTACGTAATTCTGCTTAATAATTAGTTATCCTTGTTAGAAATCGAAAAGGCTGCGCTCGGCACGTGTCAGTGACCCGCGTGTCAATGAACCGCGGGTCAATAACCCGCGCGTTCTTGACCTGCGCGTGTTTCCGCTCAATTATTAATAATGGGTCAATACCCATTATTAATAATTGAGCGGAAAAACGTAATCGGTTTTTTTGTTTACTTGGGATTTTTAAGACAAATATACATAAAAAAAAAGGTAATATATTTATAGGTAATATATTTTTTTATGTGCGGAACCTATCCCTTAAGTTTGTCAGGTTGATAATGAATGACCCTGTATATAAACCTACTGAATACTGAATACTGACCAGGTCACTTCCTGCCGGTGCTGAGGTCCTGTAGCTCGCTGCTGTCATCGCTGGAACAGTTGGCGGCGCCCGCCATCGCCATATTCGCCATCGACAGTGGGATCGTGATGTACTGCGGCTGCGATGATGATGATGCTGCAATTCAGATGCACAATTACTATCAGCAAATCTAAGCACCAATGCTTTTAAATGCACTGATACTTTCAGCAAATTACAGCACCAATTGGTGGATTGTCCAATGTCCATGTCCAGTAAGTATTGTGCAGAAAATACTGTTGTCGCTAGATGGTGGTGTGCTGTGAATACGGTGCGGCGCGCAATACGCGTTGTCGGTCGCGTTACTTGGGCAACGGAAGAACGAAGATGTCAGGGAGTATGATCGTTGACTCCGAATTGTAGTCTTGGAAATATATCTTGTATAATGTTAATATCTATAAAACATCTTTACATAGTACAAAGCCACTTCCCGCCATCTGTCCCTCCATTTATATACGCTTAGATTTTATAAACTACACGGATTTTAACGTTTTTCATCAATTGAAAGAAAGAAAGAAAGAAAGAAAATAGATTTATTTGTGACGAGCATAAGTAGATAGTAGATACAATATACAAATATTAATTCTAATAAATAACAATTAAACTAAAAAAACCAAAAACTAAAATTAAAAACTAAGTAAGTAATGCGGTCGCCACAAAAAGGCTCCAACTCAGCATTTGCTGGGTCGCATAGCTACCCAGCGCTGGTCTTCCGTTGGGGCCTACAATTGGTATAGTGATTCATGAGGAAGGTCTTACTAGAAAGTACCCGTGCGAAGCCGCCGGTTTAGATTTTCAGGGCACTGTAGCAAGTGAACTAATAACGATGGCTTTGTTTAAGAAGCGCAGTGTAGTGCTACGCTGAACATTAAAACATTTGGTGAGACTGTAACTGTTGTGTGGCTGCGATTCCACGATAGATGTGAGAGGAAAGTGTTTTTTGACTTGATTGACGACCGATGTGGCGCAGCGGGCGCAGGTCCGCCTGCGACGCAGAGGTTGCGGGTTCGATTCCCGCCTCGGGACAAATGTTTGTGCGATCTACAAATATTTGTTCCGGGTGTTCTAGGTATTTTCTATATATAATAAAAAATATCTATCTATGTATTGTATTGTATTAAATGTATATCAGTCATCTAGTACCCATAATACAGCTCTGTTTATCAGCAGCTTACCTTGGGGCTAGTTGATGCTGTCTGGATTGTCCAGCATTATTTATTTATTTTATTTATTTTAGGAACCAATAGAATCACTTCATTAAAGCTGTCAGAGCGAGGCTAGGTAAATGAAGTGATTCTATTAGTTCCTACCAAACACATCCCTCGCTACACATCCTCTCACATCTCTGGTGGAACAGCCTTAGTGTGGTGCACTTATAGCTGACATAACTGCCACAAAATAACCTAGGTCTCGCAAAAGGCTCTCAGGATTTTGCAGCGTTTTGCAGACATCTATATTTGCAGCTCGACAAAAACAAGAGCATCTAACTAAAATATTCTATAAAAACCCGTCGCCATGGCTAACCTAATTATGGAACTGGACACCTGAGCTAGAAGCTAAAGGAAATCTCTTTCGGAAATGTAAAAGTTTACGCTCGCGACGTCGAAGACTAGTAAAGTCACAGGCACTTTGGCAGCTGGATCATCTCAATATAGACTCCTCGCTCTAGTTGTCTGAAGATCAACAGCTAAGAGATAAAACCGCCCATTGTAAATAATGCATTTTGTAGAATTTAGTAAGTCAAATATCTGTGGATATTTCATAGTGTGCCAGCTAGCCCCAAACTAAGCAGAGCTTTTTAGTGTTTTAAACTATCATTAACTTACTATACGTTTTTGTGCTCAGAGGCGAGGGGACGTTCAAATGACAGCTGCCATAATAAAGCCATGATATAGGCCCTTAAACGGCCTATAAACTTTGTCACCAGAGTTCGCCACAGACTTATACGGATTAAGGTAGGTACTTTTTATTTAAAAGCACGCAGTAACCCAGCTGTCCTTTTATGTACTGTGTACAAGCCGCCCACTGCCAATGTAACCTAGTTCCGCCTCTTACATAACTAAAAAGCTCATCCGCACGTCTGTTCGGTCGTCAGTTTTGCATTCTGAAAGTTGCTGTCAGGTTTGCATGAATTTTCGATATGTATGCGCTGTGCCTGAATTTCATAACTTTTCAGTTAGTTTTACTAGATGGAAATCTAGAAATGGTTTTCAGAGCGGTCTAATAATCGAAATCATGAGCGCAGTGCAGTGCCACGAAAAACTTTAATGAACTTCTGCAACTGTTACATCAGGCGAACGACCAACGTAACTGTTTGTCGTAAAAAAATATTTTCATGTCTGCAAGTCATGAAAATATTTTTTTATTAGTTTTATTGGTTACCCATTAATACCTCTAATAGTACTTATTCAAAATTACTCCCAGTTTAGGTCAAATTTCAAGAGTTTTGTTATTAATATTACAAGGATCACTGTAATATTAATATAACAATAATAACACTGATAAATGAATTTACTTCAGTTCCAACGCGCCTATTCCGTAAAATAAACTGGCAACAATACCAGCTGGGTTTCTGTCGTTTTTAGGCATGTTGCTATTGTTATGGCCGAGTAGAATAGGTTCACATTCGTCCCAAGCTTTATTGTCATCCTAGTAATCAGTAATTTTGTCCTTTTTTGTCGACTGCTAGTCCATTATTTTAGAACTAGTTTTGAACCCCTTACCTCCATCTTGTCCCTGGTTAGCAAGCCCCAGTATAAAGCTGTGAGGATAGCTCATCGCCAAGCTCCCCAGCCCCATGCCACTGCCGATGCCGTCCAGCCCCAGGACGCTAGGATACAGCATAGCCCCTCCTGGCATCTCGATCTTGGGCAGGATCTTGGCGAGCCCCGGCTGATTAGACTTACTACTGTCCGCCTCTTGTGTGGTGGACGATGTGGACGCGTGCGCTTCCTGGTGTGATTCCCTGGTGATTGGAAGGTGAAAAGTTATACTTTTGTACAGTGAATATCATCATAATTATAGTCAGCTTTCTAATGTTGACGGCTGAGTAATGCTTTTGGCATAGGCGTTGTTCTTTATAGATAGACCACAGTTACGCGGAGTCACGGCCACAAAAAACTATTTTAGCGCTTCCATGTTTGGAGGCTACGGTAAGCTATCGGGCTTAACTTTTTGGAACCTGTGGACTTCCTCAATAGAGTTGTCCACTGACGATATGATTATTACCTAATTACAGTTTACATTTAATTAGTACTTGCATACCTAATGAGGATTAGTGAATAGCAAACGCTTTGTTGTAAACTGTAAGTTTGTGAGCATCTGTTATAAATAAATAAATAAATAATCTAGCACAGTCTTTAATTTTTTTAGTTTTTAGACTGACAATTGTGCACTGTTAATTTCGACTATTGGCTGACCAGGGTTTAGAAAACCAAACAAATGTTCAACTACTTGACTTCTGGGTTTCAAGACGTGCAATTCTAGATTTTTTATTATTCTTTGAATGGTTGTAAAGGTCAGTTCCTGATGTAGCTAACCTCTTGATGGCTTCGTTGACTTCATGGTTGGCCCACTCCTGCTTGTGCACCTGCATGAGCTTCTCGCTGGGAGACTCCGGTTCGCTGCCGCTCTCGTCACCACTATCACCTGATGATGCTGGCTCGTCCTACAACAAAAATTAATAAATCAGTCCATGTTGCCTGTGAACTAGAGTGGAAGCTCAGGAGCTGGATGTAACAGGCCGCTAAGCGCCGATAAGGCCTTCATCTTAGGCTGAGTTTTCACCAGAGCTAATCAAGGATGTGTAGCTAGAGATGTGTTTGTTGGAACCAATAGAATCATTTCATTGAAGCTGTCAGAGCGAGACTAGGTAAATAAATAGTTTTTATAAATAGTTTAAGAGTAATAAATAGTTTAAGAGTAGTAGAGTTTTTTGTGGCAACCCGCGAGTGATACCTCTGGTATTGCAATCGTCCATAGGTTGCGGTAACTGCTTACCATCTTGTGGGGGCCGTACGCATGGTTGCCACTTCAGTTGTATAAAAAAAAAATAGATTTTATTGGTTCCTAACAAACACATCCCTCGCTGTAGCGAACTCACAAATTTTACTATTCTCTATGTGTACATCCTCGCACATCTCTCGTGGAAACGCAGCCTTAGCCTTGTTTAGGTATAGATTTGTAGTTTCCAAAAAACTCAGGCGGGACTTGAGCCCGCTACCTATAAGTGGATGATACGCGGATGCTCTACCAGATGAGCTACAGAGTCCGACAGAGTAAAATCTTTTTGATATCTTCAGTTCGAAGCACAGATTGCTTGCCGATAGCTAAGGAACGCAATTGTATTAACAGCTAATTTGAGGAAGAATAGGAATAGTGCTAAGTTGGTGAGTTTTTAAGACTTAGGGGGGGATTCGAACAACTTTTGGAATACTATATTAAATAACTATTCCACGGAATAGGTAATGTCAAATAGAAGGAAATTGACAGTTTACTCGCGAATAACTACGATTTACTCGGAGAATAGCGCTTATTCGAGTTTGGTCGAATCCAAGCTTAAAAATATTGCATAAACTCGTCGGAAAAATTATAATGTAACCTAACTTCAAAACATTCTAACTTTTAAAAGGCGATAGTGTTTACAAGAGTCATTAAAACAAACTTACAAAGTGAATGCATTACGTAGTTTTGGGACATTACCGTTTACCACGTTCAGGGAGATAATCGCGCTAAGTTACTCAAAACTATAGAACTAAAACAAAACAAGCACCGGTGGTCTAGTGGTAGTGACCCCGCCTTCCAATCCTAAGGTCGTGGGTTCAAACCCGGTCGTGCACCAATGGATTTTTCTGTTCGAAAAATTTATGTGCGCAATGCCAGTGCTCTCATACGGTGAAGGAAAACATCGTGAGGAAACCGGCATGTCCAAGAACTAAAAATTCGAAAGACATGTGCCATCCACCAATCCGCATTGGGTCCGCGTGGTGGATTAAGACCCAATCACTCTCGCCTGAGAGTAGGCCAGTGTCCCAGCAGTGGGAACATTAGAAGGCTGTCATGATGAAAACAAAACAACAACCACAAAATTACATTTGCTTGAAGTAATTCGCGCTAACTGTTTTCCTTTTGGATCGTCATTCTGTCAAACGAATATTCAATTGGAAAGGTAAAACCTTCTAAAGATAGCGCGATTACTTCCCTGGCTCAGGTGGCGAGGAAAAGAGGCTTTTTAGGAGAAAAACTTTGAGCAAGTTAACGGCCACTTAATACCAGCGCAGCTGCTTACATATTTCATTATTACTTGACTAGCTTCTACCTTTGGCTTGGCGCGTGGTATAAAACCAAAATCAAAATCAAAAATTATTTATTTCAATAGAATCACAAGGATCACTTTGAATCGTCTTAAAAGCTAGAAAAATTTACAACAGTTCCAATGCGCGCCCATGACGTAAAAGAACTGGCAACAACACCGGCTGGGTTCTTATCGCTTTTTTGGCATGACCTTGCTATTGTTATGGATGCCGAGTAGAGTTGGAGCACATTCGTCCCAAGCTTTTTTATCATCTAGGTAATCGGTTATTTTATAGTAAGCTTTTTGAGACAGTTTTTGTATAATTAAGTTTTTAAATTTTCCAATTGATTTTTGTATGTCGCTTGGGACTTTGTTAAAGAAGCATATACATTGCCCTTTAAAAGATTTACTGACCTTAGTGAGCCTAACTGTGGGAACAGCGAGTTTATTTTTATTTCCAGTATTAACATTATGATTATCACAATTTTTCATAAACAGATTCATATTTTTGCGAATATACATAAGATTAGAAAAAAAATACAGAAGATAAGGTTACCATAAACAGTTACATTAGTTACTTAAAGGTATCCACCAATTCGCATTGAATCCGCGTGGTGGGTAAAGACGTAACAATAAATAGTAAAATTAAGTTTCCTAATTACAAACGTACCTTAAACCTCTGCTAGCTAACGTGTCTTTCAAATCTATCATCGTCTTTGTTCATTGACATAAGAATGACAAGGACAGACAATACTAAGCAAGCCGCTGCAATGAGTTTTAAAGCAGTTTTGTTATTATAAATTAGAGCATTATTTTGACAACCGAAGTGGCGCGGCGGGTGAAGCTCCGCCTGCGACGCGGAGGTTGCTGGTTCGATTCCCGCCTCGGAACAAATGTTTGTACGATCTGCAAATACTCGTTCCGGGCGTTCTGGGTATTTTCTATGAATAATTAAAAATATCTATCTATGTATTGTATTAAGTATATCAGTCATCAGTACCCATAACACAAGCTCTGCTTAGCTTGGGGCTAGATGATGCTGTGTGGATTGTCCGGCATTATTTGTCCAGCATTATGATTTATAACGATGCAGGTACGATTATTTGATTGGACTGAATACTTGAATAGCAACGATATTATTCATATTCAGTCTGAAAATACATATATATATAATGTTTTTGATTTACGAGTTCGCAGGCGATGGTCGTATTTGGTGGAATATGTGGAAAACTTCACAAACATGCGGGAAAAACAAGTCGTTTCGCTAGTATCGATCTAACCGGCAGACAAATGACTGTTGACGAAACGAACAAAAACGAACAGCTACAAAAGTCATAAGATAAAATTATTAGGTAAAACCTGGCTGGTTTTTTGTGAACAATTATTGTACTCGTAGCAACTAAGCGTAGGTACAGTCCGTCTGATGGTAAGCGGATACCGTAGCTTATGGACGCTTGCAATACCAGAGATATCAGTCACACGTTGCCATCAAATGCCGCAAAGTGCCGCGCGGCAATTTGCGGCAAAATCTTAGTGTTGTACTTAGTTACTTAGTTTTTCAGTCCATTTTGGTAACACTCTGTGTATATTCTGTCTCCACTTGTCTAGGACTCTTATCAGCATCACTGAACAATTTACATCTTATCACAAACATTGTTCTTTATCCTACCTGCTATTTGTCAGCTACAGGGCGTAACGCAAAGCTTTTATAGATGTTTTTTGACTAGAGCTCTCACTATATACATACTTACTATTAAATAAAATTTGCAATGCCTGAAAAGAGCAAATAAGTTCTAAATGCCTTAATAAATACTTTTAAGACCTACTCTTGTAACACTTATATGTACAAATAAATATCTTGAATCTATAACAGTCTTAGCACTGGTGCGCACAAAACGCGTCCAAGTCACGGCGTGACAGTAGTGACGTCATAGGTAAGTTTTCAATGTAAAATTTTAGCAATAAGGTTTAAAATTCTGCAATTATGTTTGAAGCCACAAATCAGAGAACCAAGATGCTCTGATTGGTAGTCAACCTTTTATGGCGGATTGCTGTATTTTGTAGTTTTATTTTATTAAAAGTATTATCAATCTCGCATCTGATTTAAAAAAGTTTTAGGGATTTTTCCTTTGAATCCTTTTTCATATGGTGGAGACGTAATTTTAGTGATTCTTGGTTACTGTCATCATGCATATTTGGTAACGTTTTTGGTGAGTCAGTCAATCAACAACACAACAATTATTTTATCAATTACCTTTCCTATTTTTGCCCTTATTACGCACAATATGATATCCCTAGCTCTCCATCAAGCATTCCGAAAGCATTACCACACAATCGCCAGACGGTCTACAACAATTGCAATCGACGGCACAACACCAAAACGCAATAAGTACGAAACGATAAAATCTGACTGAACCAGATAAACACCATAAAGTACAGATAAAGGCCATATTAGTAAAGTTCTGCTAATTTACGGTTAGGATATAATGAGGCAATACTGCATTGTGACGTCATCTTGTCCGAAAACGGTGCTCTACTATTGTAGGCCCCGGACACTTGGGTACGGTTAGCTTATAAAAGCTACTATTATTTTTTTGTATTCATAATATATTATAATGTCAGTTTTTTTTTTATGTCAGCAAATGACAAGACAAATTCAAGGCGCCCGCCTGATGTTTAGCACCACGCCTGACTATTACAGATGCAGTGCCGCCCAAAGCTTAAAGTTTTTAAAAGTTTGCGTGGCACTGCACTGCGCTTATCACCCCGAGACATTGTTGTTAAGTCTCATTCGCCCAGTAAACCACTTTACGGTTCTATGCTTAAAAACCTGCCACCCGTTCCCCAACCCCCTTGGATCCTCAATCCCGCCCGCACCCCGGTAAGCTTTGCAGGGAGCCATCGGAGTTATAGTTCTCTCGGCGGATCTAGGCTTCCGTGAAGTTAGCCGTTTGTGATGCGCAAAGACAATTTCGTTAGAAAAAGCTCCATTGCGCATCGAAACGGCTAACTTCACGGAAGCCTAGATCCGCCGAGAGAACTATACCTTGTTTGCCTAGAACTCTATCAGATTTCCGCAATTTATTTGCGCACAGTACGCTATCAGATTTAAGAAGAAAGCCGAATGCGTTAAACGGTAGTTAGTTAGCCGCAATTATTATTATTTAGTGCGTCGGCGAATAAAGGAGACGCCCACGCGTTTCATAGAACGCGCGTCAGCACAATGTGGATATGCCTTTAGTTATAAGTAAACAACAACAGAAGGTACAAGGAACACAAATAAGTGAAAGTGAGAAGTTACGGTACGTTACGTGTTTTTTTTGTAAAGTGAGAAAGATTTGTTTGAGCTTAAATTTAAATGTATAAAATGATTTAAGAGCGCGCAGCGGTGGGGAAGATCATTCCAGCACCTTGAAGCTGCAAAGCGAAATGAACCTCGATACGCAACGGTTCTGTGCTTTTTAGTCACAAAGACATGAGAGCAGCACCTTGTGGATAACAAGAGTTAACTCGCGCCCACTCAAGCTTATCGTAAAGGTAGGGGGAGATTTGCTTTTAACACCAAATAAGAGGACTGCTAAATGCAAGCTTCTGCGTGCCTTCATCTTCAATAAGTTTGATGAATTGCGATAAGGAGTCACATGCGAACGGGAAGGAATATAAAAGCAAAATCGTGCACAGGCGATCTGAACTCGCTGAAGAAGCTTCTCCGTCCTACTAAACAAACAAGGCCCAAATACCACATCATATTATAATAGTAATATTAAATTATTAGCATTTTTCTACGAAATAAATAAATAAATAATTCTGGACAATCCACACCGCATCATCTAGCCCCAAGGTAAGCTGCTGTTAGACGACTACTACTACTACCACCATTTGGATCGGTGACCGCCATTGGCAATTTCAACTGAGCGCTCCCGTGCTTCGGAAGGCACGTTAAGCAGTCGGTCCCGGCTTTTTCAAAGTTGTTATGCCATGACAGAGGCCTTCGGGCGGCCTAAAAACTCTGTCACCAGAGTTCGCCACTGGCTCATACGAACTTACTTACTTACTATTAACCATAGACTACTAGCATTTCTTTTTATTTTCAAAAATATGATCTTTTGATGATCTTTGAATAGTAACACGTAAATGCCTCTGGTATTGCAGGTAGCTGTTTACCTTGAGATGGGTGTGGCTTTCAAAAAGTGTTTACTTTCCACATAAGGCATGTCCACACTAGTCCGTCTAAACAGTAAGCGCACGATAGTATCTGCGCTGCAACTCGAATCATCCTGTAGGTATTTATTAACAATTGTGCTGCTTGATGGCTGATACCAACTAATTACTGTCGTGATTTATTGTGCGTCGGTCTGTTTGTATCAGATGACACGGCCATTGTGGTTGGTGACCTTTTTATAACGGTACTTATGTGCTTTTACTTGGTCTTTCTTTTATAACGTTTTTTGACGACCGATGCGGCGCAGCGGGCACAGGTCCGCCTCGGATCAAATGTTTGTACGATCTACAAATATTTGTTCCGGGTATTCTGTAATAAAAAATATCTATCTATGTATTGTATTGTAGCTCTATAACAGCATCTTACCTGGGGATAGATGATGCTGTGTGGATTGTCCAGCATTATTCATTATTTATTATTTATTTTAACATAACCCAACTTAGTTCAGTAAACTAAAACATCCCGAGTATTTCAACATGCAGAGGACTCGGTGGCGTAGTTGGCAGACCCAACTCAAGTTTGATATCGTAAAATCTAAGTAGTTTCCTCAAGTGTAGCAAAATCACTGGTGGTCTTGTGGTAATGACCGCGCTTTCCAATCATAGGTTGGAACTTGGTTTTGCACCAATTGATTTTTCTATACGAAAAAATAATTCGCAGATTACAAGTGCTTTTCAGCATGCCCTCAAATTAAAAATACAAAAGACTTGATATGATGATATTCTTCCAATGCGGATTGATGGATGCATCAATCCGCATTGGAAGGCGGATCGATCATCATATCTCTTTGGTTAGGCCTATGTTGAGTAGACGTCTACCGCCTGATATGATGATGATGATCCCGCAATGCTTATCCAAGATTAGCTGCAGGGTGTTGGTGCGCATGCGCATGTAGTACAGTCGGCGGCGAGCATTAGCGCGATTGACAGGTACACGGTCCTTGTTACCGCCGTATCGAGATGCGTATCTCACTCCTTTGGGCTACTGTCTTCGCGACTCCGCCGAGGATCTAGGGATGCTGGAAGTGCCGCGAACTGGAGCTTGCGCAAAACACAGCACGGATAATCATGATCATCATACAGTAGAGCTCGTCGGGGAAGGACTACCACCATACTTATTTCTGCCGCCAAGCAATAATGTTTGCATTGCTGTGTTCCGGTTCGATGGTTTCCGGTGAAATTACAAGCACATGGGACTTTCGATCTACGTCTCAGGGTGGCAACTACTAATTTTAATTAATTAATTAATATTTAATTAATAATTAATCAATTAATTAACTAGTTAATTGATTCATAGTTTTTTTTTTTCTTCTTTGCGGAAATCCAGATATCAAACAGACAGAAAATCTCTAGTCTAGTACTATTCCGTTAACTTGTTAACGCTCAACGAAGCAACACGTCTGCCAAAGAACAAGTCGATGTGTCTTGAGGATGTTCCGTGGGACGAAACACTTTTAGCGGAATAGTACGAGAGATTTTCCAGCTTGGAATGATAATGTAGGATTAGGTAGGTACTTATTATAAGTTTTATGCGTGACCGCTAGTGGCAATTTCAACTGAGCGCGCCCGTGCTTCGGAGGGCACCCATCCCACTGCTGGGTCCCATAACCTCGCATTGGGGCCTTGGGGCTAGATGATGCTGTGTGGATTGCCCAGCATTATTTATTTATTTATTTATGTATTTATTTATTTATAACATGATAATTTTCCTGTCTATTCCAGCATTAGTAGCTAGATCCTTGGAAGCGGCTCCTGGGTGTAAATGGGTGCATAATAAGGGACCATTCAAAATCAACCAGAAACATTCCACCGGGTGTATAATAGGAATTCTTCACTATACACATGTTTCGTCTGTATGTGTGTCCGACATTTGTATGGTACGCTTGAATAATGATTTACAATGCTGCTTTAAATAAAGCTTTTGGTGGTTTTTGTTTTTGAGTTATTCCCTTTTTCGTGGTTCGTGCTGATCGAAGGCGATAGTGAATCTGGGTACTGTAATTTATCCGCACTGGTGGTCTAGTGGGGTTATTCCCATCTGTCACCTAGTTTTGTCATCTTAATAATCCTTTTTGATAAGGTGGCAGATAGCACTTTATTGTTTTTTTAAAGTGCAATCTGTCACCCTGTCAGTAACGAGAGGAGAGATAAAACTATTTCAAAACAAATATTCAATCTGTTGTCACCCTTTTTGCTATAAGTTGGAATATCGCACGTTAATTTTTTTTTAAAGTGCAATCTGTCACCCTGTCAGTAACGAGAGGAGAGATAAAACTATTTCAAAACAAATATTAAATCTGTTGTCACCCTTTTTGCAATAAGTTGGCAGATCGCACTTTATTTTTTTTTCAAAGTGCAATCTGTCACCCTGTCAGTAACGAGAGGAGAGATAAAACTATTTCAAAACTAATATTAAATCTGTTGTTACCCTTTTTGCTATAAGTTGGCAGATCGCACTTTTTTTTTTTAAAGAGCAATTTGTCACCCTGTCAGTAACGAGAGGAGCGATAAAACTATTACAAAACTAATATTCAATCTGTTCCTCCGTGGTGTGACCCTGCGTTCTGATTCTAAAGTCATAGGTTCGAATCCAGTAGTACAATGAATTTTGCTATTGGAAAAATGCATGCGCAATGCCAGTGCCCGGGAGAGAAGCTAGAAGTTGCGGGTTAGATCCTCGTTGCGGGACAAACGTTTGCATGATCTGTAAATATTATGTTTCCGCTCTAGGTATGTATAATACGGACTCATCATAAGAATGTATTTTAGAAGTGTTGAAAATCCCCTATAAAGGAGATTTAGGGAATTGAACTGTCAAAATCTCCCCTGGAGCTTGAAGCTCGGACTGAAGGGGATTTTGACACAAAAAAATCCCAAAATCCCTTTTGAAGAGAAAATCATATTTACTATTCTGATTCCACAGTCACATTCTTTACTAGAGCTGTGAAATTTCCACCGATATTATTTTATTTATTTACTTTATGACTAAACACAAACAGATTGAAGCCGTGAAAATTGTTTCAACTTCGCAAAAATATTTATAGAAAAAAATACTTGCCGCTCAGTAATCGCATATACATGTAATTGGCACCAGCGCTCGTTTAAAATTCAGGTGCCACGTCAGCGCTATCGGGGAATCGAATCCGCTATACAATGGACACGCGTCAACACCACGCTGGACAGCTACATGGAGCGAGGAGTCTGTTCTATCTGAGTTCTCATCTGTACCTACTTCACACGATTCAGCTGAAGTAGGTATGACGACCACTCAGTCTACACTCTACACTTTTTTTTTTTATACTACTGAAGTGGCAACTAAGCGTACGGCTCACAAGATGGTAAGCGGTTACCGCAGCCTATGGACGCTTGCTATACCAGAGGTATCACTCGCGGGATGCCACCTTGAGGCTAAGATCGAAAGCCTCATGTGCCAGTAATTTCACCGGAAACCATACCCTTCACACCGGAACACAGCAATGCTAAACATACACAACAACACTACGGGGTCATTACCACTAGAGCACTGGTCTAGTGGTAATGACCCCGCCTTATGATCCGAAAATCGTGTGTTCGATCGAGCCCGGTCGTGCATCAATGGATTTTTCTATTAAAAATGGAAAAATGAAAGTTAAACACTATTCCGCGAAGTCACCATTTGGATGGGTGACCGCCAGTGGCAGTTTAACTAAGCACTCCCGTGCTTCGGAGGGCACGTTAAGCAGTCGGTCCCGGCTTTTTCAAATTTGTTAGGGTATGACAGAGAAACTCTGTCACCAGAGTTGGCCACTGACTCACACGAACTTACTTATAACTATTCAAAAAATTTAAGTATGTACGCAATGTCTGTGCTGTTATACGGTGAAGGAAAACATCTTGAGCAAACCGGCATATCCAAGAACTAGAAATTCGAAAGACAAGAGCCATCCACGTGCTAACTAAGCCGCGGGTTTCATCACAATGTTTTCCTTCACCGCTTTAAGCACGGACAGTGCTAACTAGAATATCGTAAACAAGAAACAGCAACAAATAATAGCTATACCTTAAGCATTAAGGCACAAAGATGTAGTAATTCCTAATGTTAATAACATAATAACAAGACACGGCCCGTTTGGGATTGAAACTCGAACGGGAGCGCGGCGCAAGAGGCAAAGTAGCGTAAGCGCAATTTATGACTTTTAGATATTACAAAATAAAATAAAAAAAATATATGCAATAATAATAAGGTGGTTTATTTTATTTCTTTTTTTGACAAATCTTCGAAAAAATAACTGCTGTTCAAAATAAATCAAATTACTTAATGATAATAAATAGAGAAAAATATGAGAAAGTAGGTATCTAAAACTTTGGTAAAGTATGAAGAATGTTGTAAAATAAGACATCAAAAATGTTTAAGTAATGTTATGCGCCTTGGCTACTTAGATTTTAACAAATCAGTGTTGATAAGCAACTTATATCCAGCCGTCCCGCGCCTCATCTAGTTACGAACTGTAGTTTCAAAGACACAAGTAAAATCATGTATTTGTATAACACCCTCAGTTGCCTCATTGCTGAGGCGCATAACTCAAATAATATTACTGTAAGTAGGAACCCGAAAACGCTAAATTCCAAGTAATTAAATCACGTATTAAATCTTCCAAAATAAGCTGCAACCAGACAAAATTAACATAAAAATCCTACGTTTCAAACGCTCTGAATATTCATGAAACAGCATTAATATTAATTCCGCGGAACGAATGCAATTATTTCTTTACCACTGCTTCTCGCCAAAAACATCTTCATAAAGTTAGCTAAATTACGTGATTAACAGTCATTTTGAGTTCTGAGCTTTCTCTTGTGACTCGGAAATTTTCTATATGTTTAAACCTTGACCTTGAATCAGGCGGGCCGTCTGTATATTTTACCTTTGAATCAGAAATTGCTCGCATTGCTGTGTTCCGGTGTGAAGGCTATGGTTTCCGGTGAAATTACTGGCATATGAGGCTTTTGATCTTAGGCTCAAGGTGGCCACCCGCGAGTGATACCTCTGGTATTGCAAGCGTCCATAGGCTACGGTAACCGCTTACCATCTTGTGGGCCGTACGCTTGGTTGCCACTTCAGTTGTAAAAAAAAAAAGGAATATTTTTTAGTTTTTAGACTTAACCAACTTTGCGTGTTGGGGTTGAAATACAGTAGGAAGTCTCACAATAGGCGGCAAGATGAAAGCCTTTTAAACACGTGACGTAAGGCGCTAATATAATGGAATAGAATAATCGCTTATTGCAAAGCTAAGCATCAGTAACCAGAGTAAGAGTAGTAGAGTTCTCTGTGATAGAGCTCGCCCGGGGAAGGACTACCACCATACCTATTTCTGCCGCCAAGCAGTAATGCTCGCATTGCTGTGTTCCGGTGTGGAGAGTATGGTTTCCGGTGAAATTACTGGCACAGAGGCTTTCGATCTTAGCCTCAAGGTGGCAACCCGCGAGCGATACCTCTGGTATTGCAAGCGTCCATAGGCTGCGGTAACCGCTTACCATCTTGTGGGCCGTACGCTTGGTTGCCACTTCGGTAGTATAAAAAAAAAAAACCAAATTACTTTTTTGAATATATTATTATTTTGTTACTTCTTATTTTGTTTATTCTAACACTAGCAGTCCGTACCAGCTTCGCGCGGATTCAATGAAACCTCACCCGTGCAAAGCTGGGGCGGGTCGCTTGTAATAAATATAGCCTATGTTACTCAGGGATAATGTAGCATTTTAGTAGTGAAAAAATTTATGAAATCGGTTTTGAGTTTCTGAGATTATTCGTAACAAACAAATAGATATTAGTATAGATTGAATTAAATGCTTTAACAGATAGTATAAAATTAAGTCGCTTTTCGCCATCTCTATGTTACGCTTAGATCTTTTTAACTACGCAACGGATTTTTACGCGGTTTTCACCGATAGATAGAGTAATTCAAGCGAAAAAGTTTCATCAGTGTAAAGTGTTCTAGATGCTGTGTAAATTGTCCAGCATTCAAAAAAAAATACATTCAGGTGTCCAGCAGGATGTTTTACCACCCAGCGCTGGTTTTACCGTTATGAATCGCATGCGATGTAATTTTGCGCAACGTTCGCCCGGTAAGGAATCGTCGTGATATTCCTATTCAATGGTAAATCGGAAGGTTAGATATAGAAACCATCTGTATTTTTTATACAACTAAAGTGGCAACCAAGCGTACGGCCCACAAGATGGTAAGCGGTTACCGCAGCCTATGACACCTCACCTGCCAGATTTGTAAAGCAAAACGCTACCGCGTAAGTCAGCGATCTCTTATATCTGAATATGCCTAGCTTATTTAACAATAACTCTTTCGCGAAAAGCTTCAAAAAAGCGAATATTCAAATTCACCCAATATACGCGCAAACGACTTTGAGATCCCAGTTTTTGCATCAAAATACAGTACCATTAGAGAGAATAGTAATTTAAAAGCACTCATGCAAAGAGATTGAATTTTATACCGAGCGTAGACATATACAGACAATATGTCAGAGTGAATAGGTACAGTCAAGTTAAATAAGTACTTTTTTAAAGAAAAAGCTTTTTGAATTTATTAAGGGTCGGCAAAGCGCGAGTGATGCCTCTGGTATTGCAAGCGTTCATAGGCTACGGTAACCGCTTAACATCAGGTGGGCCGTATGCTTGTTTGCCACCTTGGTGGTATAAAAAAAAATGGTCGTAAGGTAATGCTAACCAAATTCAAACTAAATAGATACGAAGCATAGTATTTGACAGTTCTTTAAACAAAACTGTAGGAGACCCCCCGATTGCGTAACTCGATTTCAATCCGATTTCAATCAACGAGCTGTCAATAAGCTGTCAGATTCATACAAAATGCGTCAGTTGTTGATTATGTTATTCCAGGATTTAAAAAAAAGCCATCTACATTCCAAATTTCATTACACGCCTGGTCCTCCTGCGACGCGGAGGTTCGATTCCCGCTTCGGGTCAAATGTTTGTACGATCTACAAATATTTAAGATAGATAAGATATATTATAATAATAAAATGTGTATAATACAAAATATCTATGTATTGTATTGTACTAAGTATATATCAGTCATCTAGTACCCATAACACAGCTCTGCTTACCTTGGTGCTAGATGATGCTGTGTGGATTGTCCAGCATTATTATTATTAAGTCTAAATCTGTGTAATGCGTGGTGCGCTCGCAATGTAGTGTAGTTCGTAGTCTGGTCTACCCCCAAGTCTTGTATTATTTTCTTGTCACTCAATACGCTTTATAAAATATTTTAAG
The DNA here is from genome assembly GCA_951394395.1 of Colostygia pectinataria. NCBI lineage: Eukaryota > Metazoa > Arthropoda > Insecta > Lepidoptera > Geometridae > Colostygia > Colostygia pectinataria. Next base: position 11,174,548 of record OX596358.1, on the reverse strand, counting down.
CACTTATTATGTACCTAATTAAGTTTTTTTTCTCATGTAAGTGAATGTAACATTCTTTATGGGAAATAAATGTCTATAACCAGAAGCCGTCACGTAGATACGTGGTAACAAACATACACAAACACACAGTCTTTCGCATTTATAATTTATAGTAGTATCATTTCACAACGCGAAAAGTGCATCAGCCCGTAATCCCTGAGTGGATTCGCGCGTTCCCGGCCCCGCCCCGAAAATTTGCACCGCAATATCGATATTTCGTCCGAAACGTGACGAATTCGAATCGATCGCACAAACATCGAGTAACGCAAATCGCAGGCGGTGGCGGCGTGTCGTGCGCCCCTCGGGCGGCGAATCGATTCCACACTAGATGCTATCGAGTTGTTGTGGGCACATCGTCTTTTCACCAGACCGTAGTAAATAAATAAATAAATAATGCGGGACAATCCACACAGCATCATCTAGCTCCAAGGTAAGCTGCTGTGTTATGGGTACTAGATGACTGATATTATTATACTTAATACAATACAATACATAGATAGATGTTTTTTATTGTATATAAAAAATACCCAGAACACCCGCAACAAGTATTTGTAGATCGTACAAACATTTGACCCGAGGCGGGAATCGAACCCGCAACCTCCGCGTCGCAGGCGGACCTGCACCCGCTGCTCCACATCGGTCGTCAAAATACTGTAATTTTTTTGGTCATTAAAAAAGTAAAGATTAGCAGAATTCTTTGCGATAGAGCTCGTCCGGGGAAGAACTACCACCATTTCTGCCGCCAATCAGTAATGCACGCATTGCTGTCATCCGGTTCAAAGTTCAGTGAAATTAAAGGCAAATAAGAATTTAGTAAAAAATAAGACGTTTCAAATTGTCAACGCACAAGTGATATCTCTGATCTGGCAAGCGTACGGCTCTTTAGTCGACTGGCCCCGGAAAAAACTGGCCCTACGGGGCCAGTTGACTTAATGCATTTAATTTATTACTTTTCTTTAGTCGACTGGGCCCATTACTAATTTAAATAAAAAATCTATAGTCTAATTCCAAACCCGTGTACAGATGTGTACAAAACTTACTTGAGATAAACAAAAATGAAACACCATGGTTATATGATACTTATGTTTATTGGGTTATTTTGATTTACTTAGAACTAGTCAAAATCAACAATATACAACAATGTAAAATTAAAGTTCTTAAAAGTCACAGTCGGTTGATTAATGCTTTAACAGAAGTATTCTAACCAACAACATAAAATTAAAATATTTAAAAATCAGCCTTTTGATATATGCTTGCTTACTGAGAACTATTAAAAATTAACAATATATAATAAAGTAAAATTTAAAATATTGGTAAACGAGTCTTTTGAATAAATAATGCTTACTTAGAAATATCCAAAATAAACATTATACACTTATACTAAATTAAAATAGATACTTAATAATCACAGTTGTTACAATAATCAAGTACTCTTCTATTTTGTTTGAAATCTACATATTATGCGTTTAAAACGAACTGCTATGACGATTAATTATATAATCCATGATAATATCGACAAAAGTTGAAACACTTTTCTTCTTGTCTATACTAATAACAAATTCTGTAAGCGGGGCTAGTCGACCAATTCAAAACATGCATTAGGTCAACTGGACTCGAAGGGCCAGTTCGAGCGGGGCCAGTCGACTAAAGAGCCAAGCGTACATAGGCTACGGTAACCGCTTACCATCAAGTGAGCCGTACGCTTGATTGCCACTGAGGTAGAAAACATTTTTTTTAAGTATGTTCGTATGTTTCGCTCTTTCTGGTGGGCCGCCTGTAGGCTTTGTCACAGTCTAATTTTGAAAAAAGCTTGACAAAAAAGATCCTTGTTTGTATGAAAACAATCAGAATAACAACAAAACGCAATGTACAGTGACGGGCTAAGAAGGCACGTCACGGCGAAATGAAACGATGGAGTTCGCGCGCTCCGCATAAACAGTTCACACTTGACGGCGGAGAGGCGTGTAGCTGCCTCGTCAACATCCACTTTACTTCATCATCATCCAGCCTTCTATTGTTCCCACAGCTGGGACACTGACACACCCCAGACACTCTCAATAAAATGTATGAAGCCAACACGTCGCAATCTCCACACGCATAGTTTGTGTACGTAAACGGTGCTGTTGTATGTGTGAGTATCATGGTTGTCCCCACCCAATTATAGCAAGAGCGAGATAAGACACTTTCGCTCGCTCTGGCATGCGCTTGGACCTACAAATCAAAATAAACGCGTGCTTAGTAGCCTTTAGCTTCAGTGCCGGCAAAAGGTGCGGTGTGGTGCCGGCAAACTCGCGACCGGGGTGGGGTAAGTAAAACCGGTGGGAGGTAGGGAGTGGCTATTCTGTCCGTAGTACTAATATCTGTTCTGTGACACTGAACTACTCTCGATGGAAAGTGATTATGCGGACCCGATTGGTGGATGGCACATGTCTTTCGAGTTTTTAGTTCTTGGACATGCCGGTTTCTACACGATGTTTTCCTTCATCGTATTAAAGCACTGGCATTGAGCACATTTTTTTTTTAAATAAAAATGGCTTGATGCACGATTCGAACCCACGAGCTTAGGATCAGAATACGGGGTCACTGCTAAACCACCAGTGCTCTCACTTTAATTACTAGCTTGTTATAAGACTGTAGGTCTACCATGAAACATTATTCCGAAGTTTCGATTAATTCTGACCATCATTACCATATCAGTAAAATATATATAGTTCTAATATAGTTCTAGTATAGAGTTAGTAGTATATAGTTCTAATATAGAGTTCTCTGTAAGAGTAGTAGAGTTCTCTGTGATAGAGCTCATCCGGGAAGAAAGAAAGAAAGAAAGAAAAAAAATGATTTTATTTGTCGAGAACATAAATAGAATAACATACAAAATAGAAACTAATACACAAGTAATTTAATAACAAAGATTATAACTTGAAAACAGAAAAAAAAAAAAAAAGGACGGACTACCACCATACCTATTTCTGCCGCAAAGCAGTAATGCTCGCATTGCTGTGTTCCGGTGTGAAGGGTATGGTTTCCGGTGAAATTACTGGCACACGAGGCTTTCGACCTTAGCCTCAAGGTGGTAACCCGCGAGTGATACCTCTGGTATTGCAAGCGTCCATAGGCTGCGATAACCGCTTACCATCTTGTGGGCCGTACGCTTGGTTGCCACTTCAGTTGAATAAAAAAAAAAAAAAAGACGTCCACTACTGAACATTGCTTGAGACTTCATGCGACTGCTTAATGACGTCATCGGTTGATCAAGTGTGAGGTCCGTCCTATATACTTCTTTGAGAGATTTTTCGTCTATTAATATCTTTAAAAACTGACCAATAATAATTAACAATTGACCAAAAAACTAAGCCTAAAAATGTATTTAAAACCCGGTTCAGAAAGGTAAAGCCTGATGAGAAAGAAAGGATTAGTGACAAGACGGACAAACGATAGCACAGTTCAAAGAATCCTTTACTCCTGGCTTCGGGGTTACGGGTGAGTTGATTGAGTACAGTCACCTTAACAAACTGACAAACTGGTATCATTTCCGAAATATTTACTAACTTTGATCTGCTGTCTAGCTAGCACGAGCATACAACGGTTTTTTATACGGAGATGTAGTTATTTAATTACGACATGCACTTTGTTTAAAAAAACTATAATTTTTCTATAAAGCGCAAAGACCGAATGGCATTTTAAGTTCATCGATTATTATACCTACAGCACTACTTGTCATTTAACGTCCGCTATTTTATACTACCTATAATTTTTCTATAGAGCCAAAGACCGAATGGCATTTTAAGTTCATCGATTATTATACCTACAGCACTACTTGTCATTTAACGTCCGCCATTTTATACTACCTATAATTTATCTATAGAGCCAAAGACGGAATGGTATTTTAAGTTCATCGATTATTATACCTACAGCACTACTTGTCATTTAACGTCCGCCATTTTATACTACCTATAATTTTTCTATAGAGCCAAAGACGGAATGGTATTTTAAGTTCATCGATTATTATACCTACAGCACTACTTGTCATTTAACGTCCGCCATTTTATACTACCTATAATTTTTCTATAGAGCCAAAGACGAAATGGTATTTTAAGTTCATCGATTATTATACCTACAGCACTACTTGTCATTTAACGTCCGCCATTTTATACTACCTATAATTTTTCTATAGAGCCAAAGACCGAATGGTATTTTAAGTTCATCGATTATTATACCTACAGCACTACTTGTCATTTAACGTCCGCCATTTTATACTACCTATAATTTTTCTATAGAGCCAAAGACCGAATGGCATTTTAAGTTCATCGATTATTATACCTACAGCACTACTTGTCATTTAACGTTACGCCATTTTATACTACCTTTATATTTAACTCATGGTTAGGGCACATATTATACCAAAAATTACAATATAAAAATATTTTTACTAATAAGATTTTTCAAGCGATTTCAAAAAAAAAATTATAAAAGTATGGAAGTGATAAGGACTTATTCACACCATATTTTTGCATGATCAACTTCTTAAACTTACGTTTTAAGAGTAGTAGAGTTCTCTGTGATAGAGCTCGTCCGGGGAAGGACTACCAACATGCCTATTTCTGCCGCCAAGCAGTAATGCTCGCATTGCTGTGTTCCGGTGTGAAGGGTATGGTTTCCGGTGAAATTACTGGCACATGAGGCTTTCGATCTTAGCCTCAAGGTGGCAACCCGCGAGTGATACCTCTGGTATTGCAAGCGTCCATAGGCTGCGGTAACCGCTTACCATCTTGTGGGCCGTACGCTTGGTTGCCACTTCTGTTGTATAAAAAAAAAAAAAAAACTTACTGTAGCTGACTGTACAAGCAGTCCAGTCCACACGACAATTTCCCGCATGGCCGCGTCTCGGAATAGATTGTGCAAACACTCGCATAAGTGCGGTTGAAGTGAGATATAGTGATTTTGTTTATTTAATATAGCACTATAGAGCACTGGCAATTGTATGGTCGTGGGTTTGAAGCCCGGTCACGCATCAATAGATTTTTTTATAAAAAAATGTTTGCGCAACGCCAGTGCTATCACTAGTTTTGTTTCCACTCAACCCCGTAACAGCTGACGGGTTATCTTAAGTTTTTTTCTAAAGTTTTTTTATTGAGTTTTTTTCTCTCTTACCCGCACTTCAATCTATAAGAGGGCAAGCGGGAACCTCACTAAAATATGAATCATGTAGTAGGTACTTTGATGAATGAAATGAAACGAAAAGAAAGGAAATGAAATTAAGATATAATAAATGAAATGAATTTTAATGACATTAAATGAAATTAATGAAATTAAATGAAAGGAAACGAAACGTAACGATATGTAATGATAACATAACCAATCCCGCCAGCTACACACAATAGCGCGGCCGGGCACGTGGGAGCGTGCGCCTGCGCCGCCGCCGGCTTCCATCCGCATACATTTCAGCATCTCCTATTATCTGCGATGTTTCGCGGTTGACCTAGCTCTTGTCGGGTTACCAGTAACGCGTTACCCGACTGTCTAAGAGGGGGTTATGTGTTTTTTTTTTATACAACTGAAGTGGCAACCAAGCGTACGGCCCACAAGATGGTAAGCGGTTACCGCAGCCTATGGACGCTTGCAATACCAGAGGTATTACTCGCGGGTTGCCACCTTGAGGCTAAGTCGAAAGCCTCCATGTGCCAGTAATTTCACCGGAAACCATACCCTTCACACTGGAACACAGCAATGCTTGCTTTGCGGCAGAAATAGGTATGGTGGTAGTCCTTCCCCGGACGAGCTCTATCACAGAGAACTCTACTACTCTTACTTACGTGTTAGACGCCTCTTATCTGTATTCGAAGGGTAAAAATGATATTAATGACACATTGAGCACTTGTGTCATTAATATCATTTGTGGTCTTGTGGTAGTGACCCCACCCCACCTTTCGATCCTTTTCCGTTCGAAAAATTAAAGTGTGACCTTTTAAAAGATGTTTGTTCACCTTTTGAAAAAACTATGAAGAAAAATATTGTGAAAAAACCGGCATGGACCAAAATCAAAATCGAAAGATTGTGTCAATCCGCATTGGGTTTGCGTTTGCACCACGTGGACCCAATGCAGATCGGTGGATGGCACATGTATTTAATTTTTTTAGATCTTGGACATAGCGGTTTCCTTACGATTTTTTCTTTCTTCGATAAAAGCATTGCGCACATACATTTTCCGAATAGGAAAATGAATTGGTGTACGAACGGATTCAAACCCACGACTGGCTACAAGATCTACAAGATCACCGTTCCCCGAGACTGTAAACAGTTGTGCATTCACAGTCGTGATGGGCGCCCACGGCGACTGCAGCACTCCTAAATCACCTAGTTCCAACTGATCAGCGTTTGTCGGTGCACTGCTTAGATCCAACGCTGAGGCGTGTCTTCTATTGATTTACGCCTGTCGTGTCACTGGCTCTTTTCTAATCACTCTGTGTCAGATCGGGGCGGCAGTTAGCTAACTTTTGACAGATCGTATACGAAACGCAACTAAACTGTAGCTAACGTGTTTTCTCATTGTTATTTGACAACGATGAAATTTGTTATACGCGCAACACTCACAGCGGGCGGGCGCGGGTCGGGTCAGATCCGTCGCGGGTGTTTTTTGTTTTAATTTGCAGGACGACAAGGATGACATCACACTGAAAGCGGGAGCGGCTGCTGCTCTTCACACGACCCGCGCCCGCTCTCAGTGTGTTGTCATCCTTGACGTCAGTACAAATACAACAAAACCAACCGCGTCAGATCTGCCGCGGGCCGTTCTGTGTGTGTTGCACTTTATCGAGCAACAACAAACTGCGTTCGAAACAAAACTACAGCTAAAATTGTCATAATTATTCCAATACCGATGTATTGCGTTCTTCAGGGCCTTGATTTCACTAATGTACAATGGTTGACGTACAAGTAGTACAATAGTACCTACGTCAACCATTGTACATTAGTGGAATCGAAGCCAATTCAACCAACATAGAGCACAAAAGTTGACAGTAAATTAGAATTGGATCAGATTGTCATTGGATTCCAGGAAAGGCTCCCAGGGCCACCCCCACCACAAAATTTCTCCACAATAACAAAAACATTTTGTTTGCCGAAATGTCAGTAATATATTCCAATACTGCGAAGGGGTTCTTGCAAGTAATTAAAGAAAATTAAGAGCTTAGAAGTCGGAATTTAAATTGAGCGCTTTCGCGCTTTGGAGGGCAAAATCAAAATCAAAATCAAAAATCAAGCACGTTAAGCTCTAGTCTTTTCAAAGGGCATGACGGAGGCCTTTAGGCGGCCTATTCACTCCGTCACTTACCAACTAAAGTGCCAGATATCGACCACACACGTGGAGCGTTTGTAAAAACGGTCACGTGTTCACGCGACCTTACGTGCGCCTGCGCCGACACAAAAGGAGTTTTTTCTGAAGACGTTGCTATCACGATGTCGCTTGTATAAGCGATTCAAAATGATCCTTATGATTTTATCGTTTTCCTAGTTTTTGCGACACCCGTTTAATGATTTTCTTAGTTTTAGTTATTGTCTGGATCGCGTTGAAATTAACCTTAGCTCTATAAAATTAATTATTTTATTTGATACACTTTTTCATCTATTCCTTTGCCTCTTTTACTGCACTCATCTAGTTGTGGTGTCAAATAAAAAATATTTTATTTATATTAAAGTAAAGTAAAAAATATATTTATTCAATAATATCACAAGGATCATTTTGAAACGTCAATTATGCCAGTTCCACGCGCCCCAGCCTAGAAGAATCTGACAACAAACTCGGCTGGGTTCCTAGTTTTTTTTTGATGATCCCTCTTCATCATAAAGCTTCAGTGTGGTGCCAATCGAACTAGGTGAGGCTCATGCCAAGAATATAAGTAGGTAGGTATGTACGAAGAAAGGAAAAATAAAAAAAATTAAGAGCCAAGTTCTTAGCTATTCTTAGTTATTCTCCACTTAGTACAAAAAATATAATAAAATATACTTTGTTTTTTAGTTGTAACGCTTCCCTGTATCCCATACTATAATTTGAATTGATTCAAGTAAGCGAGTAGATAATTACATTAAAAAATATGAAAATAATTAAAAAAAAAAGGTTGAATTTTGGGTATGAAGTTACGGTATGTTTGTATCTTTAAAGGTTGATTAGTGATTTGCTAGACTTTTTTTTTTTTTTTTAAGACTAAGTAGACAAATATTTAACTGACTAAGCATTATCTGAACTAGATTGATTTTAATAGTGTTTCATTGTGTCATTTTTTTTTTAATTTAAACAATAGAAATTAGGAATAAGTAGGGTTGAAAGGATAACTTGAATCAAATGTTTTGGGTCGAATGAAGCAAAATACCCATTGGGTAGAAAATTCTTGGGTCGAACGGGTAAGCACTCAGTACAACAGTTCCAACTCATCTTTTAAAAGACATCATAAAAGACATAGACCCAATATCACTAACTTTGTTGTGCCAATAACAGTTAATCCTGTGAGCTTATTTATCTCTATCAATAATTGCTCAGCCCGTCCTATTTGAAGAAGCCTACTGGATCTTGATCATTGTTGTTTGTGTTCACAACATAGTATATATTAAACCAGTATCTCATATCACACTAATATTATAAACTAGCAGTTGCCCGCTACTTCGTTTGCGTGGAACTCGGAAATCGTACTTTTTCCAGAATAAAAAGTAGTCTATCTCCTATTTCCAACTATTATCTATCTATGTTTTAAATTTACCAGTTTCTCACTCAACTGTTGATAAATGTGATGTGGCGCCGCGGGCGCAGGTGCGCCTGCGACGCAAAGGTTGCGGGTTTTCCCGCCTCGGGATCAATGTTTGTACGATCTACAAATATTTGTTCCGGGTGTTTTCTTTTCTCACTCAACTGTTGATAAATGTGATGTGGCGCAGCGGGCGCAGGTGCGCCTGCGACGCAAAGGTTGCGGGTTCGATTCCCGCCTCGGGAAAAATGTTTGTACGATCTACAAATATTTGTTCCGGATGTTCTGGGTATTTTCTATATACTTATAATAAAAAATAGATATCTATGTATTGTATTGTATTAAATATATATCAGTCATCTAGTACCCATAATACAGCTCTGTTTAACAGCAGCTTACCTTGGGGCTAGATGATGATGTGTGGATTGTACAAAGAAAAAAAAACGTCAATGTAAGACTCTGACAAACCCACATCATTATCAACCCAATGCAGTCTAGTAGACGGTAGGTCTCTGGGTCAAATTCAAAATAGATGTACCGTAACAAAGTTGAAAAGAAACTAGCGAAACTGATATTTTTAGGGTGCTATTACATCTCCCAAAGCGCGCTACTGGAGCGTGACGTAGCTGGCTAAGTTGTTCTTAACAGATCAACGAAGTTAAGCACTGTTCCGCGGGATCATCATTTGGATGGGTGACCGCCAGTGGCAATTTCAACTGAGCGGTCCCGTGCTTCGGAGGGCACGTTAAGTAGTCGGTCCCGGCTTTTTCAAAGTTGTTTCATCCATTTTCTACCAGCTACAATGCGCAAATTATAGCTTTAATAGCTGTTGCCTGCGATTTTGATCGCGTGGAACTCAGTAACAGTACTTTTTCCGGGATAAAAGTAGCCTATGCTTTAGTCCTGGTGATTACCTTTTGACAAGATTGAATGAATTGCGATGGTGTCAACAATATAAATTTAGTAGAATCAAAACAAAAAATAAATTTCATATGGCAAATACTTAGATAAACAGTTTTTTGTTATATGCGCTTCTGTATCTAAAACTTTACTATGCTACAGAGCATAGTCGGTAATCTATATGCAAATGCAATAATATCCGACGCCAATAGACGGTGGCTATCAACTCAATTTTTACACTTTTATAAGTTTACGATCACAGCGGCTCATGACTTTGTTTTTAATTTGAAAATTGTCTTGAACTATGTAGTTGTAATTAAGATGAGAGAGTTATTAATTAGGAGGTAAGCCGTTTGATATAGCTACGTCTAAGAACCTAGGTTTATCATGGTTCTTGGTCAGTTTTTTTATTCCACTATTAAGATCTGAAACGTTATGTTCTTAAAATGCCATCACTTTGACACCATTTTTTTTTGTATCTTTATAATAACGACCGTTATGTGTTTGTGTAGACAAACTTTCTTCATTCCTATTCATTAACCAGCTCCTTTGTGTTACAGTAAAAACAATGCATTGATTGCTTGTTATACATTAGCTTTATAAATCCATCATCGTAACACACGTCAAAACAATCTAGGCATCCCGTCACACAAGTGCAACAATTAATACGCTACGATTAAAAAAACGTCAACAAATTCTACGTCCGACGGTTTCAAAGGTATTAGGCAAAAAATGGCAATCTTTGATTTATGATCACGATTTTCCCACGTGGGGAGTTGTACGGGGAATAAGACCCGGAACAAACGGCCTGGGAACTGTAGCCTGCGTATCGCGTATCGGGTTTTTCTCGGATTCGATGGTAGGGAAGTGCAGATTCTCGGGAAATGGAAAATAGTTTTTTTTTAGTTATACTTACTTGGGTTTTGGGCGTCGAATTCTTTTAGATTTCTTAGTTCAGTGGTAAGCTTAGTTATCAAACACACGATATACCATGGTATAGGTCTCACAACGGATCTCGGCCGTAGTGAAATTAGCCGTTTCGATGCGCAATGGAGCTTTTTCAAACTAAATTGTCTTTGCGCATCACAAACGGCTAACTTCACGGAAGCCTAGATCCGCTGTGCGAACTATACATACATATGTTGTACCCGTTGAATAAAAATATGTTAACCGATAAAACTGGCACATGAGACTTGATTAAGCTCGTAAATCTTGAGACAGATAAAAACAGCGGAATCCCCAGAGAGAGGAGTTATTGGATGCAAAATTCTAAAAACTGTAAGAAAACTCGTCACAACATAATGAAACACAAACGATTGAAAAATCGATAAAAATCTAAAACTTTCACGTCACTAGTGTCCACTAGAGCCGTAGTGCTGAGGTACGACAAGTCGGTATTTCTATACATAGCCGGCCGTCGCGCTTTGATCGATACAATAATAATAAATAACCATCAATCGATGGTTTGTTTTAGAAATAAGGCTCTATTTACCGTTATATCGCGAACTGGAAAAGTCGACACCCTTGTGAAACAGTGTTCAAAGCACATAACATAAATAGATAGAATACTTTAGTTCATATTTTATGAAAGAGGTGTAAAGCTTTCTTCGTCATCATTATAGCCTTCTAATGTTCCCACTGCTGGGACACTGGCCTACACTTGAGCGAGAGTGAAAGGGTCATAATCCACCACGCGGAATAAATGCGGATTGGTAAGTAAGTAAGTAATTGCACAACTTAAAATACGCTTACAAAGGCGAACTTAATGCTAGACAGCATTATCTACCAGTTAACCTGTGGGTAACAAAGATACATAATATGTAGGTAGTGCACATAAAATTTGGTAACTTAATGAATAAATAGATTAGTATAGTTCTCACAGCGGATCTCGGCCGTCGTGAAATTAGCCGTTTCTATGCGCAATGGAGCTTTTTCAAACTAAATTGTCTTTGCGCATCACAAACAGCTAACTTCACGGAAACCTAGATCCGCTGTGCGAACTATACTTAATTGAATTCTAACATAACAGTTAATAGATTTTACTTATACATAGACTCTTTATAGTATAAATAGGTAGGCAAAGCTTGTTATTTTATCGTGGTTGGTTTCAGTAATAGTTGTTTTATTAAATTATACTGTGTTATTTGACTATTACAATGACTGCTCAAACTCAATTATGCATGATTAATAGCAAGTATCATGCCGAAAAAGTATAGGAACATGTGAATGCCTTTCTACCGATTGTGCTTTTTTTTAAGTACTTTTAGATAAAGTTTTTTCTAATTAAGTAGCTTGGTTCTCTCGTATGCTTTTTATTTGAGTCTGACATGCAAGAGTAGTAGAGTTCTCTGTGATAGAGCTCGTCCGGGGAAGGACTACCACCATACCTATATCTGCCGCCAAGCAGTAATGCTCGCATTGCTGTGTTCCGGTGTGAAGGGTATGGTTTCCGGTAAAATTACTGGCACATGAGGCTTTCGATCTTAGCCTCAAGGTGGCAACCCGCGAGTGATACCTCTGGTATTACAAGCGTCCATAGGCTGCGGTAACCGCTTACCATCTTGTCGGCCGTACGCTTGGTTGCCACTTCAGTTGTATTCATAAAAAAAAAGCTGCAAGTCTACTGTAAATGACCAAAATTCTACCCCCAAGTCACACCTAAACCACTACGACTCTATCAAATCGCAACAAATACCAATATTTAAAACTTATTTATTGCTGTAGCCTACCTACCCTAATTAGACAACAATCCCAAAAATCTAACCTTGACGATCCGGCTCGAAGGACCAACAATTAAAAACCTCCGAATCAACGCACGCGCACGCAGATGATACTAATTTAAACACTTTCACGGAACGCGCCCGCTTATATTACCGATAAATAAATATAAAATCTTTTTATTGCGCACACACGTCCTCTGTAGGAATCCTGTTCTCCTTAAAAGGATGGGGGACCTCTGCAGGGATTTTGTATGCTGGGTGCGCGTGCGCAGCAAAAAATTACGCTACGAGTGTGTACTCTCTACTTGTGCCGTACGGGGATGCCAACCGGGTGTTGCCAGCTCGATATTAGTGTTGCCGGGTTGAAATATAAAGAAAATTATGATATTTATCTATGCTATTTTACTACAATATCCAACTCTGTCTATGTTTTCACGGTTAAACTAAACCACTAAACCAATGTAAATTTTTTCACGGAATTAGTTTCAAATACGAGAAAAGACGTAGGCTACTTTTTATGTATATACCACACGAGCGAAGCCGGTTGGTTATACAATGTCATAATCATAGAAAACTAACATCATCATCATGACAGCCTTCTAATGTTCCCACTGTTGGGACACTGGCCTACTCTCAGGCGAGAGTGATTAGGTCTTAATCCACCACGCGGACCCAATGCGGATTGGTGAATGGCACATGTCTTTCGAATTTTTAGTTCTTGGACATGCCGGTTTCCTCACGATGTTTTCCTTCACCGTATGAGAACTGGCATTGCGCACATAAATTTTTCGAACAGAAAAATCCATAGGTGCACGACCGGGTTTGAACCCACGACCTTAGGATTGGAAAAAAATATTATGTTAGAAAACTAACATAATAATCTGTTTTCTTTTCGAAGTTTTCAGTTATTGGACATGCCTGTTTTTCTAATGTTTTATTTTACCACTTGAGAGCACTGGCATTCGCACATGATTTATTCGAATAGAAAAATATATTGAACCTAAACCTACTACTTTATGATCGATAGGCACACTACCACTAGACCACCAGTGTTCCAGCCATCTCGTGCCCCGAATACCTGAGAATCCTGAGATACAGTCACACAGTCTGTCCAATCACTTCTGTATTTCTCTACGGTTTCCCTGCGACTTGGCTCGATAAAAATTACAGTCAATCAATTTTGATTATCTTCTGTATATATAAAAATAAATCGCTGTGCGTTTGTCTCGCTAAAACTCGGGAAAGGCTGGAACGATTTCGCTAATTTTGGTCTTGAAATGTTTGTATAAGTCCTGGAAAGGTTTAAATGGTGAGAAAATATACAGGGTGTATAACGCGAGTGAAACCGCGCGGGTAGTAGATAAATAAATGTTTGTGTTATTGTTATGTTTTCACGGCTAAACTACTGATTTGATTTGGAATAAATTTTGCTTAAAATTTAAAGCCTGTGAGGAAGGACATAGATTACTTCTAATTTAAGAACCAAGCAAGCAAAAGCGCGTTCGGCAGCTAGATAGATAGATATGTTATTAAAATAAAAAATAATAAATAACAGATTATGAACTGACAGTATAGTTTTAGCGACGTTATCTCGGCCGACGTGAAGTTAGTGATGTTTTGATGTTTGTGTTGCGCGTAGACAATTTAGTTCGAAAAAGCTCCATTGCGCATCGAAACGGCCAATTTCACGTCGGCCGAGTTCCGCCACTAGAACTATAATATCAATAGACATACAGACAGTACAGTCTACGTAACATTAGCTGAACTTCCTAGGCAATAAGTAACTTTTTGCTGAGCCCCTGTGGGGTGCCACGCACTGTAATTATACCCAGTATTGAATTGTAGATGGTCAATTATACCTAGAATTGAATTGTAGATGGTTAGTTGGCGACCGCTGTGGTACGTATCGTTTGCTTTTGTAATGTTCAAACCGTATTGGAATGTTACGTGCTAGTATTAGTACAGCCGACGAATCTTAGCCGTTAGTCGTCGTCGTAGCTGGCTAAGTTGTTCCTAACAGATGCACTGTTCCGCGTACTCATCCATTTGGATGGGTGACCGTCAGTGGCAATTTCAGCGGAGCGCTCCCGTGCTTCGGAAGGCACGTTAAGCAGTCGGTCCCGGCTTTTTCAAATTTGCCATGACAAAGGCATTCGGGCGGCCTAAAAACTCTGTCACCAGAGTTGGCCACTGAGTCATACGAACTTACTTACTTTTCAGCAGTCGTCGTTAAGTTAACCATTTCGATGCGCAATGGAGTTTTTTCGAACTAAATCGTCCAGCGGTTAGGCTTTCGTGAAGTTAGCTGTTTGTGATACGTAAAGACCATAGATAATGTTAGAGTGATTTAACTTAATGACTCTACCGCGTCACCTTAAAGAACATTCATGACAGCTGTCAAAATTGACAGTTATTAAACGGAAAAATGTCATAGGGCGAGACAGCTGGCTGCCTTGTCTACATATTATTATAGTTCAACTCAATTCAATTCCAAAATATTTATTTTTTACGTTTTGATAAGTTTTTTATACTTGAAAAGTCACATTTTTGTAACAGCTTAAACTTATTCATTCCGCGGAAAAAGAAATGTCAAATACAAGGAAACTTTTTTTTTTATTTAAACAACCGAAGTGGCAACCAAGCGTACGGCCCACAAGATGGTAAGCGGTTACCGCAGCCTATGGACGCTTGCAATACCAGAAGTATCACTCGCGGGTTTCCACCTTGAGGCATAGGTCGAAAGCCTCACTTCACCGGATACCATACCCTTCACACCGGAACACAGCAATGCGAGCATTACTGATTTGCGGCAGAAATAGGTATAGTGGTAGTACTTTCCCGGACGTGTTCTATCACAAAGAACTCTGCTACTCATAAACTGTCAATTTACTCGCCGATTTACTCGGAGATTTACTCGGAGTAGTAGAGTTTTTTGTGATAGAGCTCGTCCGGGGAAGGACTACCACCATACCTATTTCTGCCGCCAAGCAGTAATGCTCGCATTGCTGTGTTCCGGTTCGAAGGGTATGGTTTCCGGTGAAATTACAGGCACATGAGACTTACCATCTAACGTCTCAGGGTAGTAACACGCAAGTGATATCTATGATGTTGCATGCGTACATAGGCTACGGTAACCGCTGACCATCAAGTGGGCCGTACGCTTGGTTACCACTTTAGTAGTATAAAAAAAAAAAAAAAAAAAGATTAGCAACTATTCAAGTTTGGTCGAATACAACCTTAATGGATTTAAATACATTTCCTAATTTTTTTATTTACATAGTTTTAGTTTGCTGTGATGCATGAAACAAACTTAATCTGAACATCATTATCATGATGTCTATATTATGTTTGTTTCATGCATTTTTCAGTCTGTATTAAATCCTTTTCAAAAGGGCTAATGCTACGGTCACAGTAAAGGAGCAAAAGCGGTCGCGACTTTATATAAAGTATTTCTTAGTCGATTTGCATACACTTAATAGCCATGGAAGACCAGCGCTAAAGTAGTTTGTATGCTGCTTTAGCAACTGAATGGCGACCATTTTCGAAGACTTATGATCTAAATGTACTCGTATATGCTTGACTGCTTAGATATACACTTTTAATATTATTACCACCTACTATGGTATCATCATCATCATGACAGCCTTCTAATGTTCCCACTGCTGGGACACTGGCCTACTCTCAGACGAGAGTGATTGGGTCTTAATCCACCACGCGGACCCAATGCGAATTGGTGGATGGCACATGTCTTTCGAATTTTTAGTTCTTGGACATGCCGGTTTCCTCACGATGTTTTCCTTCACCGTATGAGAGCTCTGGCATTGCGCATATACATTTTTCGAACAGAAAAATCCATTGGTGCACGACCGGATTCGAACCCACGACCTTAGGATCGGAAGGCGGGGTCACTACCACTAGACCACCAGTGCTCTCACTATGGTATCAATTTGTCTCGAAATAAACTTTTTTTATTTTACTTGACGACGACGCTAGTTATAATATAATATTCACACCAGAGAACTAACTCTATTAAAAACAATGGTTGCAGATGAAACGCAGCTGATTAAAAAACAGACGAAAAATCTCTAGTACTATTCCGCTTAACCTTTTAACTAATGAGGTCACACAGTTACCACAGTTAATCTCAAAAGAAAGATATCGACACGTGTTTCATCCCTCCACGGGACATCTTCAGGACCATCGACTTGTTCTCCGCCAGACGTGTTGCTCCGTCGAGCGCTGGAGCCAAAGACTCTCACTTTGGCTCCAGCTGTGGTAACTGTGTGACCTCATTAGTTAAAAGGTTAAGCGGAATAGTACTAGAGATTTTTCGTCTGTTTTTTATCTTGGCTGGATTTCCGCAAAGTAACGCCTGAATCTATCAATTAACGCAGCTGATTGTTAGCTTTTCATCTGTTTTTATGTGTTTTTGAACAACGATCCGTAACCAATCAACAAAATGTTCAGTTCAACTAGCTTATCAACAGAGCTTTTGGTTGAAAATCGGATAGCTTTCAGAGCTAGGTTGAATAAACTTACGTTAAACGATTTTTTTTTAATGTCAGGAAGTGACAAAACAATCAAGACGCCCGGCCTGATGTTAAGCACCACGCCTGACTATAACAGATGCAGTGCCACCCAAAGCTTAAAGTTTTTAAGTGTTTGCGTGGCACTGCACTGCGCTTATCACCCCGAGACATTGTTGTTTAGTCTCTTTCGCCCAGGAATTTTACTTGCTACAGTGCCTTTCAAAGCTAAACACAGTGCAGCTTGCACACTACTGCTTGGAGGTAGAATATCTGACACTGCGGTGGTACCCAGGTGCCAGATGGTTGCAGCCCTTCAGGGTTCATGTACTACCATTACATAAAAATGTATTAATTAACACCTTATGCAACCAAATGTACATGTGAGCAATGAATAAATAAATATGAAAATACCCACCAAGACGGACTCTTGCTGAAAAGTCCTACCACCAGGTGGACTTAAATTAATAAATGCTTGCTCTAGTAATAACATTCACTCTATACAGAGGCCTTCAAGCGGCCTATGATCCACCGTAACCATAAACGAGGCTTTATCGGATTAAAAGCCTCCGGATTGAGCTCCAATTAACAGGAATCGATATATTCATTAGCGGTTGTCAAAGCGTTGTAATTGGATGTATTGTGTACTCAGTTCACTAACGACGTCATCCCTCGAACATGACATGACATGACAGCCGGTATGTCTTGACCTTAGATTGATTTAGATATAGATAAAGTTAAGTTTATTTCTTTCATAAAAACATTTGGCAGTGCAAATAGTGAATGCTTAGATAATAAGATTTTACAAAACCAGTTCTTAATAAATTGCACCTGAAAGAACTCTGTTCCTCGTACTAGCACTCTAGTGAGCCTGTTTAGCGAGGTCACAGCGACTCTCTTCTTCGGACTCTATCAATAATGGTCTCGTTTAGATATCATCAGTAGAGCAGCACACACCAGTAACAAAAGGTACCTAACTAATTTGAATTGTTCATCCAGTCCGGCTAGCATGACCACCGTTTTCTTTACTGAAGTGTAAAGAAAAATGACAGCAATATTATACCTATTTATACCGCAAAGCAATGGTGTTTTTTATTTTTATGTTAGCAAGTGACATGACAATCAAGCCATCGTCATCGCCCACCAGCACCACGCTTGACTATAGCAGATGCAGTGCCACCCAAAGCTTAAAGTTTTTAAGTGTTTTCTAACCCAATGGAATAAAAAAAAAAGTTATTGTCTACTCTTCAGTAGAAAGAATCGTCATCTACGATGCATATGCAGACCGGATAGGAAACCATTGGATTTTACAAACCCGGATAAAGATATCGATTATGTACATCGTAAGTAAACTATCTGAAAATTCTGCCTTTTTTCTAATAAATAATAATTATTATCAAATAATTTCAGTTTTTAGACAATCAATGTAGTGATTATAGGTTTTTAAGAATTCTTATAGAACCAACGGAACCCATTTGCTGGTGTGATTTTCGCACTTCGCCTGGATTTTTATTCTGCTTACGAGTAGTCTCTTTGTCTGCTTAGTTTTTATATAATTATGCCCTTACTGGAGACGGAAGCGTAGGTTTGATTTATTTATATTGTTAATTTTATTCTATGGCGATGTAAAAAGCGGAATAATCATCTTAGGGACAACCTTACTCTCTGCACATGGAAATCAAATATGGAAACTAGAATAACTAGGAAAACTAGAGTTTTTTATTATCCCAAAGTAATTGTCGACTAATTTAACTAAATTAATTAATATATCTTTACTAAACAAAATAAAATATGTACATAATTATATTACATTACAAAATATACAAAATACATATGAAACAGTTGAGCCATCTAAAGACCGTTACAAACGACCTATAGATTGCTCAACTGATCCAAATCACTAAATTATTTAAGTAACTGACTCTCGCTACTTCAAGACGAAGACATTCCAAGGATTATTTCAAGCATGACTTGGTGGCACAACTAGTAGAGCATCAGGTTGCGGTTTGAAGCCCAGACTGTGTCAATTTATTTTTGGGATATTATAAAACTTAGCTGGACCATTGAACATTATTTTTTTACCAATTTTTATTGGTTGATGGAGAATTTTCTTTGAGAGTGGATATTGTTGTTCATAAAGTTTTGTCAATTCATGCACAGTAAAGTAGACAGAGGCCTTCAGGCGGCCTAGAAACTCTGTCACCAGAGTTCAGGTACTTACTGAAAATCTTCAGTAAGTAAGTAAGTTCGGAGACAGTGGCCAACTCTGGTGACAAGTTTCTAGGCCGCCCGAAGGCCTCTGTCATGGCCTAACCACTTTAAAAAGGCCGGGACCACTGCTTAACGTGCCCTCCGAAGCACGGGAGCGCTCAGTTGAAATTGCCTCTGGCGGTCACCCATCCAAATGATGACTACGCGGAACAGTGCTGTAAGTAATTAATTAAGTAAAACAAGGATCTAATTAGTTACTCATGATGTGAAGCGAACACCCAAAGAACACGAATTCCGCGGAAAAACACGAAAAATCTAAAATATCTTGCGAGCGATCAATATTCATGGCTATAGAGAACCTTGATGGTGGCCTTACCGAGCCGGATTCCTTAAGTGGTGGAGTAATTTTTTTGGTGGTAATTAACTTTTGTACGGTTTGAAGATGCCAGTGCCACGCGACTGATGCGCGACTCCCCTACTAGGGAGACTGAAAAGAGAACCTTGAATCAACCCATTTTGATTCTTAAATCAACGACATAGAAGCCACCTGAAGTTGTCATAAGGAACAGACTCTGGTCGTTT
Source organism: Colostygia pectinataria (assembly GCA_951394395.1). NCBI lineage: Eukaryota > Metazoa > Arthropoda > Insecta > Lepidoptera > Geometridae > Colostygia > Colostygia pectinataria. Next base: position 11,154,835 of record OX596358.1, on the reverse strand, counting down.
CCACCCGACCTCAATTCGGGTAAGCATCGCACCAATTTGCATTGAAAAATTTAAAATGCATTCCAAAACTTTCAGACGGGTAGGATTCGATTCAAACCTGGGTTTCCAGCAACGCCATTACCGTCACAGGAGTCTTTGGGAGCTTTTGAGTTTGATAGTAAAATATTATTATAAAGTTTCGGTAGGATAATAAAAATGTATGCCCAAAACTTTAGAGCCGAACGAAATACAAACGAATAACGAAAAACTTTGCTATCATAAAGTTTTATCATACTTATTCTTTCGTCACAGCCGTCTTCGGGGGCCTTAGGTACATTCAGTAAAGAAAGTGGTCTAACAGTTTTGACAAAAGTTTCTGTAAAACCTAACTATCGATCGCTAAGGTTTACTTCTCTCACTCGGAATGAAGAGATGCACGATTTATGACGTATTGTCTGTTACCTGCCTGACATTAATTTTTTTTTTTTATTGGTTACAGACAAGCGTTTGATCACCACCTCACCTGATGGTAAGTGATGGTGTGGTCGATGATGGAGCACGCTTGCCTAGAAAGAACCTGTTCACTCTAGCCTTAAAGACTCCTAAATTGTATTGGTCCGGAAAAACAGACCCCGGCAACGAGTTCCATTCTTTACACGTGCTAATGAGAAACGAAGATGAAAAGCGTTTGGTTCGGCATGGTGGGATGTCGACCAGGTACGGATGATACGCCGCCGTACGCCTATTAGTCCGGTGGTAGAAAGGGGATGGAGGGACAAGGTCGTGAAGATCCTGCGGACAATCACCAAAATGGATCTTGTAGAATACCGATAGTCTGGCAACCCGACGCCTGTGTTCAAGCTAAAAGTGTTCTTGACTGAAAAATCTTTTTATAGTGTAAACGATTTTATAAACTACCGTGGATAATAAGAATTTAATTTTAAAAACTTGTCATTTTTATTTTTATATAACTTGACATACTACTAATTAATAATTCTAAATTCTCGTTGTGTTCTTTCTAAATTGTATTTTAATTTTAAATTTGTATTTTTGCATGCCGAGTTAAACGGTGAAGTGTGTGACACTTACACTTACGTAAACAATAAGACCTTATGTAACCGTACTTCTAGCAAAATAAATCATTTCATTTCATTTCATCATTTAATTTTTTTTTGCTGACTGTACTCTTGAACGCTATCGGTATTGGACAGGTATTGGAATATGACATTTCATAACAACTTACGCCAAATTCAACCTTGTTTCCAAGAGTACAAAACGTGACAGCAGTCAATTTAATTGGATTGAAATTTGGATTGAGATTGCGTTGAAGAGTAAGGCCCCAGAACCGATTATCAAACTAACCTAATTTAGAGTGCTTAACCGTTCAACCCACAATTTTTCTACCCAATATTATTTTTATCCGTTCAACCCAAAATAATGCTCCGTTCTACACAGTAAGTACGAAACGGTCTGAAACTTTGGAATCACGTATCATGATGAACTTGGCAGTATGTAGGGCTCGTTATCGTTAAATAGAGCATCATTAAGATGCACCGTGACTCGGGAACATACAGGAACGTCCTCACTGGATTAGCTTTAGTTGTGGACACTGGATATATCGGACCAATGATAGATCACAATGTGCAATGGACATTAGACACATTGACATTTGATACTAATGTTCATTATATCTTGGCAGTTGTTTCTATAATATAATTTTTTTTCATGTCAGCAAGTGACAAGACTTGATAAGTCGCCTGCCTGATGTTAACCTGACCATAACAGATGCAGTGCCACTCAAAACTTAAAGTTTTTCTGTTCTGCGTGGCACTGCACTGCGCTCATTACCCCTAGACATTGTTGTTAAGTCTCTTTCGCCCAGTAATTTCACTTGCTACAGTGCCTTTCAAACCTAAACACAGTAATGCTTGCACACTACTGCTTGGAGGTAGAATATCTGGCACTCCGGTGGTGCCCAAAAAGATGGACTCTTGGTAAGGAGTCCCACCATTACAATATACTATTCTATATAATTCAATACTATTCTATCTAATTCAATACTACTATAATTCAATACTTTTTTATTAGGCAAAAAAGTATTGTATTTAATAATAGATTGATTTGATTTATAGAAAGAGTTACATTGAAAGTTTTTGATTAAAACCAAATTATTAAAACCTTTGGAGGCAACATCAGGTTACAGATAAAGCATAGACATTATATTTCTTTCTCCATTTTTTTCTATTTGACCTGTTTCATTTGAATTACCGCGCACCCCGAAGGAATAGAATTCTTTGCCGAAGTCTGTGTTTTCCGATACTTATAACCTGGGTGTCTTCAAATCACTAGTGGAAAGGTTGCTCTTAGGCAAGCGTGCTCCACCGTAGACCACATCATCGCATAACATCAGGCGAGATAGTGGTCAAGCGCAAGCACTTTTTTTTTTAACTTATTGAATAAAAAAAAAGGCTTTGTCGCTGAGCGACCACACCGCCCAATCGGTAATATTTACAAAGTTGTTAATTAAACTATAGATACTTAAATTACGAAACAAGAGAGAAAAAAAAAACAAATAAAAACTTAACTCATAAAATAATTATCTACTAAAATATACATGTATACTACAAGCGCAAGCTATTGTGGATTAAAAAAGCTTAACTCTCAGCCCTCAATATAAAACTCACATGTTGATACTGATTCTTTTTTACTGACGAGCAGATGACACCATAGGAAAGTGTCACCGTACTGTAATGTGATGATGATTGAAGATTAGTGGGTCATGTGACATGTTCTATGGATTCTATGGACTTCTTTGGTTGATGATCCACGTATTTGTAAAAATTCCGACCCGAAGGTCAGTTGTCACCTTTGCTAGAGTTAATTAAAGATTTTTGTGGATCGTGAGAAAGCTATTGGAAATAACCAATGAAAGACTTATTTAACGATTTAAAATATGATTTATTCCATCGTTATTTACTTAGGAATGTGTGCTTTTCAGAACGGTCTGCTACCAACAGCGTAAAGCTATTCAAAAGGCCTAAAATGTGTAGCATTAAGGGCTAGTTTCGTGTAATACGCATGAAAGAGAAATAGTCAAGTGGAATCATTTTTGCTGTATTCCAACAAAAGCTCAAACAATATTATCACGATCGTAGAAGAAACCCTAGAAGTACATCTTGGTGCGCGGTAAGTGCGTTGCTGAGGCGTTAGGTATGCAAACTAAAACTCGATAAGAACTACTGTTAAAACTAAATAAACGTCTGAAATTAGACTATAGATATTTTATTAGAATTGGGCCCAGTAGACTAAAGAAAAGTAATAAATTAAATGCATTAGGTCAACTTTTTCCGGGGCCAGTCGACTAAAGAGCCGAACAAATCAGGCTTTGATTTTGTGGTGGTTATGTAATTTCGTAACACGAACGTAATTTCTGACGCGGCAAAGGAAATCCTAGTGTGAATTTATAACTTTAGTGTAAAACAACGATTATCCGCACACAAAAGCAGTATACTACACTTGCAGCCAAATAAATAGCCCCTCTCATTGTCAAAACAAAAATTTCCCTACAATTCGCAACTCGATCAACAACAGGCTCGTATATCGAGAAGCCGCTTGTAAATATCTTATTGTATCGTGCGCTCGTCTGTCCGTCCGTCTGTCGAGTGATTTGCGGCGCGCTCCTGTATAGTAATGAAGGTGCAATTTTGTGACAGCGCTCTCGCGCCGGCCTCAAAACGTTGATGATCGATTTAACGATTATAGGTAACTTGCTTTTGCGCACGGGTTTGTATGCGATACGCGGATATGGGTATTGTATACGCTTCTATGTACTTACCCCAATTTATTAAAGTCCTTATCAAAATAATCGAACAAAAACTTTCAAATTCTTTTTTATTTATGTTTTTACCCCGTAGACCTCCCTATAGAGGCCACCGTACATTTTCATTCTAATTAATTATAAAAATGATTAGCACGTAAAAATGTCTACGAGTATTTTTACTCTTTTTAAACTATGTTCTAACCTTTTTTTTTTTTATTAAAATATCGTATATACATCGGTCCGATGCTTTATGAGCCATGCTTTAACTATTTTTTTTTAATAATTAATCATAATCATCTCAGCCTGGTATTAAAAATCATTGTAAAGAAAAAACTATACCTATGCACGCCTGTTTAAAATACAAGTGCCGCTGTGCGTCGCAATTTCAACCTTATTTTAAAGTGGTAAGTTACAATTGTATAAATTCACGCATCGCAACACTCAATAGATTTTTATAAGAAAATAAAGAAGAAAGAATTCTGTCTGGCAAATGCATTTTACTCATTGAATGAATTCATAAACATGACGCTATTAGAATCTTATTTTGACTAATTATTTTAATTATTTTATTACCATGAATGCCTAATTATTGTTTTTTTTTTATTATTTCATTGTTTGATTTTGTTAATCTGTTTTTTTTATCTGTGTGTTTATTAGTTTTTTTTTTTTTGTCCGAGATAATGTTTTATAATGCATGATTGATGACTGTCTGTGAAATGACCTGCCTTGTACAACGAACTATAATGGGTTAAATAAATGAAATCTAAAATCATCGAGGTGCTATATTAGCTGAGCCCAACCTCAAACCTAAAGCTTCGGTCCCTATAACTCAGAGCAACACATTCTCTCCGCAAAGCGATCATTACTGTACGGCAACGTTCAGCAATTATCATTTGGGATGATAACGCAACAACCACTTTAGCCATAGCCAGCAATACTGGCAGTTGCCAGCGACGCTGCTTGTGTAGTATACTTAATTATATTGAAATAATAAGTCTAATTTTTTTTATAAATAAATATGAACCGACATTTAGCATAATTCCATCTAGCCCCAAACTCAAACTAAACAAAACTTGTAGTACCTACCTACCACTGAAGCTATTCATCATCATCATGACAGCCTTCTAATGTTCCCACTGTTGGGACACTGGCCTACTCTCAGGCGAGAGTGATTAGGTCTTAATCCACCACGCGGACCCAATGCGGATTGGTGGATGGCACATGTCTTTCGAATTTTTAGTTCTAGGACATGCCGGTTTCCTCACGATGTTTTCCTTCACCGTATGAGAGCACTGGCATTGCGCACATAAATTTTTCGAAACAGAAAAATCCATAGGTGCACGACCGGGTTTGAACCCACGACCTTAGGATTGGAAGGCGGGGTCACTACCACTAGACCACCAGTGCTACTGAAGCTATTACGTAACATTCATTCATTGATAAGAAGAAAACGAAAAAAATAAGTAGATATACTTGCCTTTTTTCTACAATTCTCTTACAAGTCATTCATCTAGTTTTTTTTTTTTTTTTTTGCGTCTTTAATAACTAGCAAAAAGTGTGTCAACAATGTAAAATAATATTATAGACTGGAATAGTAAGTCGAGACCTAACTTACAATTACTTTCGATCTTCTATCTCCTTATTTAATTTAAGGACAACATCCACACTGTTTATAACTCGTATAGGTAATCCAAACAGTTGTTATTTAAAGCCGTCGAGCCGTATATTTCATTGCAGGCGTTATTTTTCGTACGTTATCTGCGAATCAAGTTACAAGTGTGATTAATTGGCCTGTACCGGTGCATCAGTGTACATCTGCCTTTAGGCCGTAAGTACCGTATTTTACACCTCTTTTTGCACCGCTTTCTGGCACTTTCGGGTAACAATATGAGGATAATTTATTTAATGGTGTGTAATATTTTTGGTGTAATTTGTACAACGATGCAGAGAAGAATGTTTTATTTCAATTGTAATTTAATTCAAAACACTTATGTTATGCTGAATAAATGAATAAGCTCTTTTTAACATCTTTTAACAGTATTTTGTAAATTATCATTTAAACTATAATAGATAACCGTTTAAGTAACTTGTCTGAAAGCATCTCTTTTTAATATCTCTGACAAAATTGGGTTACCTACTTATACTAGTTTCTAGTATAACTTATTTTTAGATTATAATAGAAATTAAACGCTCATTATAACGCACTTTCAAATTATATGAATAAAAATACAATTTTAATATTCTTAAAATTAATCCTTACCTTTATCAAACTAATAAAAACAATATTTTATCATACAAAATCAATAAGGTATAAATTAAGTACTGCATTTATATCTTTCATATTTTATTTATATGAAAATAACGTTGAAAAAATTCACTGTCCCTAATTGATCAGTGTGAATAATGACATATTTATGTTCCAGTTTCGGGGATGGGACAAAAAGTGGGATTATTAATAATTGATATTAAACTAGTGGACACGTTCCTTTAGCTGCCGGCGCCTGCGCTCTTGTATCCAGACAAAAAATCATATTATTATCATAAGCGCTGCTTAGATACGGTGGAGAAAGAATCTTGATACAGTATACTTGAAATTAAGAGACAAAACGTTGGTAGAAATATTTTTTCTCACTTAAACTATAATTTTTAATATTACTATGACATAAGCGGCCTATTAACTCCGTCACCAGGGTTGACCACTGTCACTGATTCATGAAAACTTACTTGCTTACCATTTCTCAAACACATTATTTTATTTGCTCTGAGTAATCTTTAGTATTAAGACGGGGAAAAATCTTCAATACAACTACTACTATATCTACTACTATACTATATCTACTTGCTACATTTAAATTTATTATGTAATCCTTGTGTACAATAAAGTGTTTATCTATCTATCTATCTATCTATCTACCTTACGATGATCAAAAAATAAACAAAGCCATTTCAAATTAAAACTAAAATCGATTTGACAAATCATTTATATAAGTATATTATATTTATATTTTTTTACTGTTTATACTAACAACGAGATTTTGGTTTATAGGCATTTGTTAAAAATCAAAGTTCAAAAACCAGAAATAGCATATACATTTTGACAATGAACATTCTATGATAAAGCCTGGGCATAAATAAAAGTATACCAGCGTTTTATCTGAAATGCTTACATGTTCTGTGTTCTAGCATCGAGCGCCAAAAGGTACAACAAGTACACAAGCTGACAAACAAAAACTGAATATAATTCGAGAGTCCTGGTATAATACAAAAGCATATACGAATGAATTTCATACAAAAATTGGTCGAGGGTTTTGCGTCGGCACCGAGTGATGAAATACTTGTGTGTTTATTATACCCCTTAATGTGACAGTTCGAATGTATTGTTTATTTATGTCTGTGGGTTTTGCGCAGGAAATATTTAGAGATCTCTAATGTCGAGTCAATAATGGCGGAGCTGTCGCGTAATTATATTTCGCCGGTATTTTAAGTGGGTTAAACGAAGGATTATTAAAATGTCCTGAAGTGTATTGGGTCCGTGAGGAGAATTGAAATTCGAAAGATAAATAGCATTTAGCACTAATTTTTTAAACCTGTTTAAACCTTTGCAATTATTGTGAATTAATAATTTAACTTTTAAATTAATTAGAATGGTAATACACATTTTTTACTAGCTTAAATAGTAACTTAAATTGTTTATATTTAATTTAATTACAATGAAATCTATTATTCATTTAATTTGGGTGCACTGCATCTGTAATAGTCAGGCTGCTTAACATCAGGTGGGCGCTTTGATTGTCATGTCACTAGCTGACATAAAAAAAAACAACATTGGTTGGCAAGCTGGAGATGATGATGATGATAGTATTGATATAAGTACCTAATATTATTCACTATTAATATAGTTTTGGTATAATAATAAACCAGACAAGAATAATGACTCAAAAATTACTCTTAACAAAACAGGACATTCAACGATGTTTTATAAAAAGCTTTGGTTGTACGATAAGCTTTTTGCTATTTCAATTCAATGCACTGCAATACAATAAACAATAGATAATTGTTATGGCGCTAGTAGACGGACTTCACAGTTGCATTTAGACATACCGCACGTTAGCGGTTACCAAATTCGGTTTCACTCGACTGCGTGCAGTTTCCCGTGCTATTATAGTGTTTGTAATAAACGCGTTATAAACGTTGTGCTGTGCCTGAACAGTTTTTGCTGTGATCTGTTGCACTTCGTAATTAAGCGATAATACAAAACGTTGATCGAAGGCATAGTAACTATTTAGTTGCAATTGTGCTTTACCCAGCGATTCTGTCTGCGCTTATGCATAAAAAATACTTCACTAAATTTTTCTACAAAACTCAGTTCAAGCAGTCGATATAAAAACCCGTCTGAAGTCCCATGAAGTCCGTCTGTAAGCACATTAAAAAGCTGGCAAGAAACACAAAGATACGGGTTCGAGTCCCGGCGATGCACTTTGTGATAATGTCCCCGAAGCACGACGGTTATGATTGATGATCGATTTTGACAATTCGAATTAAAATGTGAATCGATTCGTTATATTATTTATTTTGGAGGAATGGGAGCCTTTTAACATTTTTGATGTGCTCGATACGATTTTGTTGTGCGTATCTTAGAATTGAATGACATGACTATTGCTTTATCCCTGTTTTGCTTGCAGAAATAATAAAAAACAATGCGGCTGTCGTTTTATATTGTTAAATATAACGATACAAAACTAATATTTATTAAAATCCATGCTTTTAAGGTCTGAAAAAGGACATAGGACCTCAAAAGGCATCCACTAATCCACATTTAGTTCGCGTAGTGGTTTAAGACCCAATCACTCATGGTTGAGAGTAGGCCAGTGTCCCAGCAGTGGGAACGTAAAACGAACAAGACCAGCGTCTTGATAGATTCCCTTTGATAATTTTGTGTTTCTCGACTTAAACTCTTACTAGGTAGTTTAATAATAGGTTATGTACTATATGAATCATGACAAACAGACAAACTTATCAAGTACTGCTCCATCGTAACGTTAAAGTTGGGCTTTATCGCATCATTCACAAAAACTTATCCACGTCATAGCATTTCATCTTTCCGTTATAAACATTCCAGTTACGTTGATTTTATCGAATTGAATTCATAAAATCATATTTCGATACAAAAACTGATATTTTGAATGAACTGTAAAAACATTTGAACAAGATAACTTTTCGAATATGTTTTTTTTTTACAAATAGTAAGTATGTATTTATTTCATTTGAAACAGGAATATTAGGTACCTAAATGGTTTATGAATCCATAGGTTCCCAAACTACTAAAACTGTGTTTTAGGAACCCAGGCTTCTCCCATCGTAATATATTCAGTTTTTGTGGTCTAAATAGTACTACTAATTTTTTTTTATTTATTTATTTATTTATACAACTGAAGTAGCATCCAAGCGTACGGCCCACAAGATGGTAAGCGGTTACCGCAACCTATGGACGCTTGCAACACCAGAGGTATCACTCGCGGGTTGCCACGGGCTAAGATTGAAAGCCTCATGTGCCAGTAATTTCACCGGAAACCATACCCTTCACACCGGAACACAGCAATGCGAGCATTACTGCTTGGCGGCAGAAATAGGTATGGTGGTAGTCCTTTCCCGGGCGAGCTCTATGAAAAGAACTCTACTACTCTTTACTTATGAAATATAAAAGGACTTATTACTAACTCATCATCATCATATCAGTTAATAGACTGCCACTGGATAATATTCCTAATACAAAGATTGTTCTTGGTTTGAAAACACCCTTAAAAATCCCCTGCGAAGGGGATTTTTGAACTTATGGTTCGCAAATTCCCTCAAAATACAATCTTTAGCTGCGGCAGGACATTACGATCGAGCCGTTTTTAAATTCAGGCACTGCACTGCGCTCCTCACTTGAAATTGTAGTTAATTAGTCACTTTTGTCCAGTAATTTCACTTGATCAGTACCCACAATGCTGCTTGCACACTGCTGCTTGGAGGTAGAATAATATTCCTTGTATAATTTTATATGAGTACTTTTTAATTTATGTTACTTACATAAGTACTTACTTTAATTAGGTACTTGATAAGTTCATTTTTACTAGTAATAAGTTGCCTCGCTAATAACGCACCCTATAATTACGGGAACACTAGGCTTAATACCTTTGGAGTTTATCTTTTTAATGAGTAGTGTAAACCTGTGTTGGGTGTCCTATTTTTATAAAAAAAACAAAAAAAAAACTGGCACTGCGGCAGTACCCACCAAGACAAACTCTTGCTGAAGAGTCTTACCACCAGTTAAATCTAGCACTGTGGTGATACCCACATGGCTTATCCTAAAGAGCTAGGATTCTTGAAAGTATTATCTAGGTAGGTCAATCAAAAGAAAAGCTTGTTCCTACACGCATGCAAACCATCCATCACCGATTTAGTTCCAAGTATATTAACAAAAGTTTTGAAAAACCATCAATGTAAGAAATTCCCAGTGAAAATTGTGATCAAATGTGTAATCCGAGACTTATGACTGCGAAGTTGCGCCGCGGGACACAGTGCATTCGAAAAACAAGAGCTACTTGATACAGTCACCATAGCTTATACAAAATGTAGACTACTTTTATGTGAAGACGGTAGCTGAAAGACTCCTCAGAAGACCAGTTTCAGAGGAATCCACTGTTAAAAAAAAGAAATTTCGGTTTCTGTCTAAAAACATTACCAAGATTTCTTTGAATGCGGTAAAAAGATGATCTCCCTAAAGGTCACCTCTGTTTTCAAAGTCTGCGAGATACCAATATTTCTTTTGAATGTCTTAAAAAGATGATCTTCCTGTAGGTCGCCTCTGTTTTCAAAGTCTGCGAGATACCAAGATTTCTTTTGAATGTCTTAAAAAGATGGTCTTCCTGTAGGTCGCCTCTGTTTTCAAAGTCTGCGAGACACCAAGATTTCTTTTGAATGTCTTAAAAAGATGGTCTTCCTGTAGGTCGCCTCTGTTTTCAAAGTCTGCGAGACACCAAGATTTCTTTTGAATGTCTTAAAAAGATGGTCTTCCTGTAGGTCACCTCTGTTTTCAAAGTCTGCGAGACACCAAGATTTCTTTTGAATGTCTTAAAAAGATGGTCTTCCTGTAGGTCACCTCTGTTTTCAAAGTCTGCGAGACACCAAGATTTCTTTTGAATGTCTTAAAAAGATGGTCTTCCTGTAGGTCACCTCTGTTTTCAAAGTCTGCGAGACACCAAGATTTCTTTTGAATGTCTTAAAAAGATGGTCTTCCTGTAGGTCACCTCTGTTTTCAAAGTCTGCGAGACACCAAGATTTCTTTTGAATGTCTTAAAAAGATGGTCTTCCTGTAGGTCACCTCTGTTTTCAAAGTCTGCGAGACACCAAGATTTCTTTTGAATGTCTTAAAAAGATGGTCTTCCTGTAGGTCACCTCTGTTTTCAAAGTCTGCGAGACACCAAGATTTCTTTTGAATGTCTTAAAAAGATGGTCTTCCTGTAGGTCACCTCTGTTTTCAAAGTCTGCGAGACACCAAGATTTCTTTTGAATGTCTTAAAAAGATGGTCTTCCTGTAGGTCACCTCTGTTTTCAAAGTCTGCGAGACACCAAGATTTCTTTTGAATGTCTTAAAAAGATGGTCTTCCTGTAGGTCACCTCTGTTTTCAAAGTCTGCGAGACACCAAGATTTCTTTTGAATGTCTTAAAAAGATGGTCTTCCTGTAGGTCACCTCTGTTTTCAAAGTCTGCGAGATACCAAGATTTCTTTCGAATGTTGTAAAATGATGGTCTCCCTGTAGGTCGCGGGGTGAAGTCGGTAGCTGAGATGATAGGACGAGATACAGCGGCGGTCAGAGGCCGCGGCTCCCGTATTGAGGCCCATTGTCTGACGTGACTCGAGATATTAAGTTCCATTCCACTCAGATATTACGGTTAGAATGTTAGATTTTAAACACGGTGTAACATAATGTCCCTTTTTTTTTTATATACAACCGAAGTGGCAACCAAGCGTAGGCCCACAAGATGGTAAGCGGTTACCGCAGCCTATGGACGCTTGCAATACCAGAGGTATCACTCGCGGGTATCCCTATAAGCCCGAAGAAGGGGTATTGCTATGCTTTGCGAGAAAAATAATTTATTAAAAATCCTATTTACCAATGTGAAGCAATAAATTAAAGAATATGAAATATCACACCAATGATATAAATGCAATAGTTTCGATGGATGTTTGTTCCTCTTGGATTCGATGGATTTGTCTGAAATTTAAAACAGATAGATATTGACCGGGAATAGGACATGGGCAACTTTTTATCACAGAAAAAGTAACGTTGTTTGAAATAATCTACAGGTGGACTTATAAAATGTCTAAGTTTTTTATTCATGAAATGCGTCTTAAACTTTCCTACGAATAAACATTTATATAACTTGCGTAATGTTTATACTTAGAAACTACAACTATAATATATAATATAACTATAATAAATAATAATGCTTGACAATCCACCAGCCCTAACGTAAGCTGCTGTTAAACAGAGCTGTATTATGGGTACTAGATGACTGATATATACTTAATACAATACATTACATAGATAGATATTTTTTATTATATATAGAAAATACCCAGAACACCCGGGACAAATATTTGTAGATCGTACAAACATTTGACCCGAGAAGGGGATCAAACCCGCAACCTCCGCGTCGCAGGCGGACCTGCGCCCGCTGCGCCTCATCGGTCGTCGGTAATAAAAATATATCTGACTCGTAACTCCAAAAATATCCTTCAGGAGCCGTGCAGCGCTGATTTTCATGAGAGCTGCAATATTACGAGTTTAAGACCTATCGGTTGCTTTTGTTGATTTAAGTTGATTACATGATTTTTAACAGTAATGTCTGATTGATCGCATCCTCGACTCAGTTGTAATCGATCATACGAATGTTAACAGGCTTATTTATTCGATTCGAGTAGTTCTTGTTGTTCGATTCTTCTCGATTATTTGAATCGAGTTGACATAACCATCGGGTGACACCGCTCACACATCATCCTGTCTCATTAAGACATTATTTGGCAATGCTAAAAAATATCGCCAAGAAAGAATCGTATTTGCACTGAGGGTTCCTTAATCTTTTAACATATCATTTTTTAGACAAAAACAACTTGACTTGAGTTATAGAAAGAAAGAATGAAAGAAAGACAATAAATTTATTCATCAACAAAAACAGACATTTATTAAAATTATTTAAAGCAACTATTCATTTTACAAGTATCCGAATAAAAAGAGAACTGACGATTAATGCGGCTTTATTCGTCAGTATCTTCAGTCTTCTTCAGTCAGTTTGTACGTTGACACTTGCTTTTCTAATTTAAAACTTATCATCTTTGGATTATAGTTGAAATAAGAATGCGTTTCGCTTGCACTAGATTACAGCTACATGCACTGCACAGCGCGCACAGCCTGCGCAGTGCAGTGCAATATACGATGAAGCACGTTTGCCTAAGCGCAACCTATTCACTCATGACTTTGCACCCAGGTTATGAGTACCGGGACACAGCCACACATCAGACTCCGGCAAATAATTTCATTCCTTAGTGGTGCGCAGGTGAAATGCTGATGCATAACGCTTAGTGCGCATAGGTGGAAACACAGACTCCGGATAATAATTTCATTCCTTGGCGGTGCGCAGGTGAAATGCTGATGCATAACGCTTAGTGCGCATAGGTGGAAACACAGACTCCGGATAATAATTTCATTCCTTGGCGGTGCGCAGGTAAAATGCTGATGCATAACGCTTAGTGCGCATAGGTGGAAACACAGACTCCGGATAATAATTTCATTCCTTGGCGGTGCGCAGGTGAAATGCTGATGCATAACGCTTAGTGCGCATAGGTGGAAACACAGACTCCGGATAATAATTTTATTCCTTGGCGGTGCGCAGGTGAAATGCTGATGCATAACGTTTAGTGCGCATAGGTGGAAACACAGACTCCGGATAATAATTTTATTCCTTGGCGGTGCGCAGGTGAAATGCTGATGCATAACGCTTAGTGCGCATAGGTGGAAATACATACTCCGGATAATAATTTTATTCCTTGGCGGTGCGCAGGTGAAATGCTGATGCAAAACGCTTAGTGCGCATTGGTGGGATCTCGACCATGAAATGAAATGAAGCGATGACGCTTTGCCGTATTACTAGTCGTCCGATGGTTGAAAAGAGATAGGGAAATGAGATCGTGTAATTCAGAAGCGCACTCTCCGAAATGTATCCGATAAAATACCGACAAACTGGCAACTTTACGACGATGCGATGCTCAATCTCACTAAAAGGTTTTATTATTACACCTTAGTTTGTGGAACTCTGGAATTAAGAGAGAAAGTTACATTGTATTTATGACGGGATCTTCAAAATACTACTTTGTGTCAGACGATTGGTTTTCGGCTGGATTTATTGAGCGGAGTGTGGTTTAATTGATTGTTTGTTGTGCGCATGCGCATCTATAGTCCATAAAGTGGGTTTTTATTGTCCGAGAGCTGGCTAGTCTCGGACACTATTTATTGAGGCTTAATATCAGTTCAGGGATTATATTTATTTAGTTTTTCGTCAATGAAGTCATCTTTTAAGATAAAAATTAGCAGCCATTCGTTCAATCAAGCTGTAACGGCTGAACTGGATTGAAATAGTAATAGTTCTAAAACTGGAATAGCATATAAGCTACTTTTATCTAGGTACCACGCAAGAGAAGCCTTAGGCAGAAACCAGACAGCAGCAGTAGATACAAAACAAACAAAACTATTATAAACTCGTATGTCTTTATTTCGTAGGCCATGACAGAGGCCTTCGGGCGGCCTAGAAACTCTGTCACCAGAGTTGGCCACTGACTCATACGAACGAACGAACGAACCGGTGCGTTTTCCTTACAAGTATGTATATGGTTTGCCCAAGCACTATCTCAGTATATAAGTAAGTTTGTATGAGTTAGCGGCCAACTCTGGTGACGGAGTTAATAGACCGCCCACAGGCCTCCGTCATGGCCAACTTTTAAAAACCTCAATAGATTTGCATATAACAAGTTTTTCTTTATTTCTTCCTTACCAAGAGTAAGTAAAGTAGTTAGTTAGTAGAGTGGGTACCACCGCAATGTAATTTATATATTTTAAAACGGGAATTAATTTCAATTACAATAATTGGAAATTCAGAAAATAATAATAACTAAATGATAATAACAAAACCATGAAGGCGAAAAAAGGCGCAAAGTTCAATAGCTCATTAGGTACAGAACAGCACCAGGGGAACAAAAAGTAGTAAAGCGTTAATGCCACTTTTACTTTTCAATCGCAATTAAATTTTGAAAGTCGGACCTCAGACCACCTTGTGTGGTCCCGTCCCATCATTGCAAAAAACTTAACTTTTTACCACAAATGAGGTTCGAAACTGAACTTTAGTGAACTGTGATAAAGGTCACAAAAAAACAATAAATCGGCTTAGGGGCTGTCACCGCGGAATGATTTCGTCGCGACCGATATTTTCAATTAATAGTGGGGGGAATAAAAAGTGTTCTGACAGATAGGGGAGACTGGGCAAAAAAGGCTGCACTAATATTTCCATTAAACATATATTATATAAGTAATAAGTATTTGCAACATGTAGTTATTTAACATATGAAATTTATTTATTTTATGTTTTGATTCTACAAAATTTATATTATTGACACCATCGCATTTCATTCAATCTAGTTTCTGTCCATCCAAAGGTTGCTTGGAAGAAATCGCTCCCAGCGATAAAGCCGCCCATTGTACCTCGCTTTACTTAACTGTGTATATCTGTGTATATTTTTAAATATTTACTTGTGTGTTGTACAATAAAGAGTTTTCTATTCTATTCTATATGCTCAATATCTCTATTAAACATAGCTCTCAGAGCATTACTTTTAGTTTAAGATCTAGATCTAAAAGTAATGCTTGCTTTGATGTGTTTCGGTTCGAAGGATGCGGTTGCTGGTGAAATTACAGGCACACGAGAACTGTCCTATTTAATATCTTACAGTAGCAAGCTAATAATACTTCTGATTTTGCAAGCGTCTCAGTAAACATGTATGTTTTCGTTGCATAGCTGGCAAGGTTGTTCTTATAAATCAACGAAGTTAAGCACTGTTCCGCAGGGTCACCATTTAGATTTAGAAATAGAAAAACATTTATTCGACACATGCTACAAAAAGATTAAAATAAATAAAACCAGTCAAAGAAACCGTTTACTCCCACCTGTTCTGTTGTGTAGTTCTGTTGACAGAACTACTGGGATTTTGTCCCCCATACAGCATTGCATAATAGCAGGAATGATTTTATTAATACGTATTTATTATTATTTTATATTTATTTATTTAAGTAAGTATATGATTTAAATAAGTATTTAATTGTTAATACGAGTTATATTATGTAAGTATACATTATTTAATATTGTATTTAAGTACATTGTATGTTTATTTATTTGTCTCTAATATAATTTATATTCATATTATTGCACCACCAACCATTGTTTAATATTATAAAAGTTTTCTCCATCCAAAGGTTGTCTGGAAGAAATCGCTCATAAGCGATAAGACCGCCCATTGTACCTTGTGTGTTAATTGGTAATTTTTAAGTTTTTTTTTTTCGGTGTACAATAAAGAATTTTTCATTCATTCATTCATTCATTGGTCCAAATATAAGTAGGTACGTTTTACCTAGGTACCAACTGTTGCTGTGACAACGTCATGGCAATGTCTTGTCACCAGAGTTGGCCACTGACTTTATACGAACTTAATTAATTACTGTATGAAAAAAGCTCATTTTGACTTTTCCTAGCCGTGACCATTTTTGCCCAGTCTCCCCAGGCTTCCTCCAAGACCTACGTCGACGTCCCTGTGGGGGTGGTATTGTTAGCCTCGCGATGAATTTCCAATGACCCATAACATCCATATGCCGGACCTTCCGTGCCTACAGCACTAGTTCATGACTGAATCGACGTCCTTCCAATAATACAATAAGCGTTTTCGTCGCAAGTTATTAAATAAAAATCTGTCTATTTAGATGGCGGTAGCTTAACTGGCAAGCCCAAGAGAATGTAAGCACTACGTTTGTAACCCTCAGTTACATATCAGTCACTGTCTTTTGACAGTGACATTTCTTGACACTCACGTCAGTGTGACTGACCTTAGGCTCTCCACAAATTAAAAAGTAAGCAGTATTTCCAGCTGCAATATTAATTTAGATTATTGGTTATTGGGAAATTTTGGGATTAATAAATCATAAATTCAATTGCATTTATAATGTTTCAGGTGTCTTAAAATACTTGATCAATTCTTTAAATATTTAAGTGTATTCATCACGTCTGGCTTTGCCTGCGTGATGAAACTATAAAATATAATAGCTTGTTGTTGTTTATTCATAATTCATAATTCATTTATTTGAAACCAAGAAATACATTGTTACAATATTTACTTAACCACTAGTTCAATAAACATAAATTCATGCAAAATCATATCATATTTTATATACTTTCTAGTTAGTAAGTCTCTTTTTAGTTATTCCTGGGAAATTCGTAGCAGGCCACTCTAGTTCAGTGGAGTCGCTCAGAGTTTTCATGGCACCTCTCTTTTTATTGTTTCGCGTTCGTGAACACAAGTCACAAGTTTAGTGAAAATTAACTCCGAGCTGGTAAGTCTGATCGTCATGGAAGCCTCACAAGCTTTCTCTCTATGCCTGCGCTGGCGGCTAAAGTGGATTCCTTTATTCTGCACAGGGTCCCTGTATCTGGCCAGCGCGTGACTCCACGTGGCCATTACCCCCGCACGGCTTGCAATTTCTTCTGCCATCCATCGGCTGGCTACAGGCCGCTTACAAGCAAGTCACGGGTAAGCTTTCGAACGTTAATTACTATATTTTGGGCGCACGCGCCGGCGCCACGTGTCCGTCTTAAGGCTAACTTCTCTTCTTCTCTTCCAGCCAACGGATTACGTGGGGCCCAGCTCGGGTCTTGCCGTCTTGTTAAGGCTTTCGCCTTGCGTCGCCGTCACGCCCAAAAAACCCACGCCTTGTGGGTAAGTTACCTTGTTTTCTATGATTGGTTACGATGATAGGAAACGGGCTGGTCCCAGGCTTACAGCCAATAGCTTACCTCGCTTTTCCTTTACAGGTTTTTTTCTATGGGTATAGTTTAGTTTTTAAACTTCTCCTTCGTGCGCGAGTAGCCGGTCCCGGACTCCAGCTCGGGTCGGTCTTCGGCAGGCTGCTGCAGCTGAACGCGGTGTAGGGGGATCTCTTCTACCGAGTCCTCCCGCGCCGGAAGCCTGTCGCTTCTCCTGGTACCTTTGTGTCGTTTTACGAGTAGTAGAGTTCTCTGTGATAGAGCTCGTCCGGGGAAGGACTACCACCATACCTATTTCTGCCGCAAAGCAGTAATGCTCGCATTGCTGTGTTCCCGTGTGAAGGGTATGGTTTCCGGTGAATTACTGGCACATGAGGCTTTCGATCTTAGCCTCAAGGTGGCAACCCGCAAGTGATACCTGTGGTATTACAAGCGTCCATAGGCTGCGGTAACCGCTTACCATCTTGTGGGCCGTACGCTTGGTTGCCACTTAAGTTGTATAAAAAAAAAAAAAAAAAACACACATTTCCCTTCCGGAACGTGCAAATCTTCAATAAACCTTAAACTTAAATAAACTCACTTCTTAAGCTGACTGCGATAGATAACTCTGATTATAGGCTATTCGAACCCCTTTGACCGTTATGCTCTTTTGTAAAACTATTATCCTACTTACTTTTAATTTAAGTGACCAGTGATATCTGGTCTGGCGCCCACCTTCTTGTATTACCTTATCTCTGTGTAATAAAGATATATTTACTTGCACTTAACACCTGTGTTTTAACTTATAATATCCTCGGTTAAATCTCAAGCGTTACACGTTTAATGTATGTAAGCTATAGAGCTATATAGAAAAAATAATTCCTGAGCACCACGACATTACGTGACCGCCCAAATACTCTAGCGGAATCTACAGCGGACTCAGTAGCAATTCATAACTCTAGTAACTGGTGTTAACAGCTAAGGCTCCTGTGGACTTTACAATTTTAATTGTTCGAAATGAATCTATCAGCTACAGGTGATTGGAAGTTTTTCTCTAACCATGGTGGTCTTAAATAATGAAACGAAAAAGTAGTGGTACGAATTTAAGGATTGGGTCTTTTGGTCATCTTCAAAGTAACGATCAAAAAGCTGGGTTTTGACAACCGTTTACTATAGAAGCCAGGCGTTTTTTACTTAATTAGATGGCAAGCATAAGGCCCACTTAATCGGAAGTGGTTACCGTAGCCTATGGACGTCTGCAATACCAGAGGCCTCGCGAACCACGATAATTGATTGATTGATAGTAGTAGAGTTCTTTGTGATAGAGCTCGTTCGGGGAAGGACTACCACCATACCTATTTCTGCCGCCAAGCAGTAATGCTCGAATTGCTGTGTTCCGGTTCGCAGGGTATGGTTTCCGGTGAAATTACAGGCACATGAGACTTACCATCTAAGGTCTTAGGGTAGTAACACGCAAGTGATATCTATGATGCGTACATAGGCTACGGTAACCGCTGACCATCAAGTGGGCCGTACTCTTGGTTACCACTTTAGTAGTATAAAAAAAGAATAATAATAATTGTTGCGATTTCTCTTATGTACGCAAAAGTAAACCCTATGATGGTTTCCCACATAAATGATGTAAAAAAGCTACGGCTATTTTCATATGTGAATTTGAGACTGTCCTGAATTTAAGCTCTCAACTCTTTAATCCTTCATCACCATCATCATGACAGCCTTCTAGTGTTCCCACTACTGGGACGCTAGCCTACTCTCGAAAGAGTGATTGGGTCTTAATCCACCACGCGGACCCAATGCGGATTGGTCGATACACATGTCTTTCGAATTTTTAGTTGTTGGGCATGACGGTTTCCTCACGATGTTTTCCTTCACCGTATGAGAGCACTGGCATTGCGCACATAATTTGTGCACGACCGGATTCGAACCCACGACCTTAGGAGGCGGGGTCACTACCACGAGACCACCAGTGCTCTTTTTTAATCCTTAAAAATCTCTATTCTCCCAAGAGAAGCATGTTGTCACGATGTCTACCGAAATTAGTACAGACATTTTAGCCGAGACAACAACATTTTAAAAGCGTTATTTGTACAAAAAGCCGTCCGTGTTCGTATGAGGGTTACTGACGTTCAGGAATGATGACATTTTTGCTGAACTGAGCTGTTGTGGCGCCATGGACATACAAACAAATGGACTGGAATTCCATGTTTTTTACACCATACCACTAGACTAGAGAGGCAGCTAAGCGTACGGCCCACTTGATGAGATATTGTTTTTAAAACTATCATGGTTAATGACACCTAACGTAGTCTTACTATCAGTAAGTATGTTGGGAAGAAAATTCCCAGTAGTCCAACTTTGTAATCTCTACTGGGAATAGCTCGGTTATTAACACAATTTTCACTAAAAATGGGATATTTACAATGATTTCTGAATTCTAATGATTCTCTATATTTCGGGGCAGTTACATCACCATGATCACGGAAAAATGGTATCATCAGAGATATCACTTACGTATTACCACCCTGAGACGTAGCTCGAAAGTTTTATGTGCCTTTAATTTCACAGGAAACCATACCCTTCAAACCGAAACAGCAGCGAGCATTACTGCTTGGCGGCAGAAAAAAGTATGGTTAGTTATGGTGTGTGATTCTAGCGCAGTTGTAATCACTTGAAAGTCAAATTTGGGTGTTTCAAATTCAAATTAAAAACATTTTTATCCAATGCATCGCAAGGACCATAAAACTTTTTAAAGCTCGGTGAATTTACGCCAATTCCACGCGCCCTAGCCTAGAAGAATCTGGCAACAAACTCAGCTGGCTCATGCTGAGTCCATGGGTAGTACGTCCGAGGGTTGACTCGCTCATGAGTGTAGCCGTGGTATGTTATGTACGGTGTCCTCCGGGCTGTAACATTTCATGGTTATGGCTTACGTGGCCAGATTGTTAACTCACACATAGTAAGTTACATTTAGCGGATTTACAACGTTGCAGAAGTTACAAGAATGCTGAGTTTAGCGAGTTTGTTAAAGCATTCAGGTTTTACAAGAACAAAGGACATGGTCTATTATTATGTACTTGTTGTGCCCCCGGGTTTCACCCGCGGTTTTTCAATTTCTATGGTATCTCACAGGAATAGTTAATTTTTCCTTGATAGAAAGTAGCCTTATCTATGTTCTATTCTCAGTCATTACCTATCAACTATCTGTTTTAAATTTCAGTCAAATAGGAGTAGTAAGTGGTTATCGAATTTAAGAGGAACAAACATCCATTCAAACATTTTTTTTTTATACAACTGAAGTGGCAACCAAGCGTACGGCCCACAAGATGGTAAGCGGTTACCGCAGCCTATGGACGCTTGCAATACCAGAGGTATCACTCGCGGGTTGCCACCTTGAGGCTAAGATCGAAAGCCTCATGTGCCAGTAATTTCACCGGAAACCATACCCTTCACACCGGAACACAGCAATGCAAGCATTACTGCTTGGCGGCAGAAATAGGTATGGCGGTAGTCCTTCCCCGGACGAGCTCTATCACAGAGAACTCTACTTCTCTTAAACATGCAAACTTTTGGATTTAAAATATTTCAAGTGTGACATTATACTGCGAAAGTGTGATATTAGTAAAACCATCAGATTTTCATTTAGGCTGAGCGCCCACGAATGTCTGCGGCGTTGTATTTTTTTAACATTAGCAGCTTTATATACTTACTTACTCTCCCTGTTTCTTTGAGTAACGTAAGAGCATTACAATTATTTATATAAACGCTTCAAAGACAATAAATTGCTCTCTAACCGTTCCAGTTTAAATTCAGTAAACTTTGCACCGCAAAAAGGGAATATAAAGTTCCCGTCTCAAAAACCTGGAATCATTTCCGATTCATGCACGATACATGCTTCGACATGTTCGCAAAAACGACAAACATGTGCCAGGTCGTGTTAGAAGCGTGTTCGTATACCGAAATACTCTTTTTGCGAGTCCCTGTGACTTGTAAACGAATGTACGCGCGCGTTTCGTCAAAGTTTGAATTTAATTTCTTATTTTTGCCGTTTCCACGCTTTCGATTTTTCTCTGGCGAATATTTGTGTAAAGTTTATAATTCCAATTAAATTCTAAAACACAATTCCGATGGTTTGGGAGCGTGTTCTGTTTACCCAATAAAAGAGTTTTTACTTTAGGATACGCGTTCCGAATCTTACTAATGCTGTTTGTTCGATATCATGAATTTAGAACCTGGAAGCTGTTGCCCGCGACATTGTTCGCGCGGCTTTATTTCAAACCTATCTTTGTGCTGAATTTCATCCAGACCCGTTTTGCCGTTTTGGCGTGATTGAATAATAAGCATAAATACAAACTTTCGCTTTTATAATAACAGTGCATCAGTTTGATGTGATGTGGTAACTAATTTTGAGAGTCTGTAGGCAGATGGTCAAAAGACAAGCAGAAATAAATATCTCTATTTGTCCCACTGTTAGTGACGGGGGGACAGATAGAATAATATTTGAAAACGTTTTATCTCTCCTCCCGTTACTGACAGGTCGAACTTTTTTGTGCGATATGTCACCTTGGGAACAAAACTAGGTGACAGATGGGAATGATACACAGTTATTATTATTTCCAACTTCCTATCCCACCTTACTACAATCAAACAATCATCGCTTAAAAATCTCTAGCTATCTAAAGACAAAATAAAACAACTCTATCCCACTATGATTATCAGTCGATCGATCTATCGTAAAACCATTGATTAAGCCACAGATTAAAAACCAACACTACCCACGGAAGCGCGTAATGAGTGAACGGAACGAACGATGAGTGAATGAGATGATGGCTCATTATAATAATTTCACACCGTTGGACGGGCGCTAGTAATTACACAGAGTATAATGAGTATGATTTGCTTTTCTGAATTGGAATATTATTTTATCGTGTAGAGCTTAGAACGCTTTATAAATAAGCGGTTTCTTTAGGTGTTAGTGTAATCGACTGACTACGGTTTAGTAATTGGTACTTGGTTTAGATATTAATGTGTGATGTGAGTTGGTGCTATAGCTGTTAATACACGTTCCAACCAGGTTGGGCTCATTCAGCCATGGTTGATTGTGTGATAGATTGTATGAGGTCTGACCATCGGGTGGGAGAACGACCACGTGCTCTCTTGCCTTCCATCCTGCCTTGGATTACTAGAAGTTCCATTGAGTCTTTGTTGCGGGTTACATGTCCAAAGAACTTTAGTACGTATAGTTCGCACAACGGATCTAGGCTTCCGTGAAGTTAGCCGTTTGTGATGCGCAAAGATAATTTAGTTTGAAAAAGCTCCATTGCGCATCGAAACGGCTAATTTCACTACGGCCGAGATCCGTCGTGAGACCTATACCTATTTGTATTTGAACAGTCGACGATAATCTTTCATTAATCTTAAGTTCTTGTAGAATCCAGGGAATCCTTAGTAGACGTCTCCAGCACCACATCTCCAAAGCATCGATCTTCCTCCGCTCCTTCAATCTCACTGCCATGTCTCAGCACCATTCAGAAAGATTGGAAACACTAGGGTTCTCATGAGTCGAATTTTCTTAGTTTTTGTTATTCTCCGATCCTTCTGAAAATCCGAGCCTTCCAAAATTTATTTTATTAGGTAGACTAATATATTCTTTTCAAATCAAATCTATGACAAATTTACCAATAAAAACAAATTATGAAAGCTCGTAATATCCACTAATTAATAAAACAGTCGAGTTTCGAAATGGTTCCTTTTACAATCCTAGCGGCATTCACAACAACATAAAAACGTCCACATGGCCTAATTTGCCAAAAAAGCTCATCGTACATAATTATCGACGTTTTAAGCAAATCTATCAATTTCAAATTAAAAACGAAAAAGACAGCTAATACCATTACTAGGATAACAAACAGAGACGGAACTTCATAAACACGCAAATGTAACCTCAATTTTATAGAAGCCTTATAAGGTTCGAGCAGAAAGGATTTTATTTTTATGATACCAAACGAAACCTAGCTCTATTCTATATGACCAAAGATGTAAATTCGAATGGGGTTATAGCAATCGTACCGTGTGCAACCGCCAACACAGGTTATGACAAGTAAATTATAGTAATGAAGCCGTTTCAAATGGCTAAAATATGTTTTTATGGTTTTATAGTTGGTAGAGATATTACGTGATATCTTTTCATCTTGTTAGTAGAGATGTCTATGAGCTGCTGTGGTTTAATGATGATAGATGTAGTTTGATATTGTTAAACTAAAGCTACAGTTAGAAAGAACGAAAAAATATTTATTGACACACACACAGAAGAAATACAGAGATAAAAAAAAAGTAGGCAAGTAGGTACAAAAACAAAGTAAAAATAAAAATGAAATAAAAATGATACAGTATGTAGGTAAGTGCCTAATACCTGAAACTACTAAATATCTATATTTTTTTTAACAAAAAAGTTAAAGTTATGTGCTTCGGCAACGGAGCAACTACTTAACTGTTGCGGATGCAAAATACAATAAATAAATAAATTATAATAAAATAAATAATGCTGGACAATCCACATAGCATCATCTAGCCCCAAGGTTTTTTCTGTTGGATTTTTCTGTTCGAAAAATGTATGTGCGCAATGCCAGTGCTCTCATACGGTGAAGGAAAACATCGTGAGGAAACCGGCATGTCCAAGAACAAAAAATTCGAAAGACATGTGCCATCCACCAATCCGCATTGGGTCCGCGTGGTGGATTAAGACCCAATCACTCTCGCCTGAGAGTAGGCCAGTGTCCCAGCAGTGGGAACATTAGAAGGCTGTCATGATCATGAGCCCCAAGGTAAGCTGCTGTTAAATGACTGATATATACTTTATACAATACAATACATAGATAGATATTTTTTATTATATATATATAATATACCCAGAACCCCAGGAACAAATATTTGTAGATCGTACAAAATTGACTCGAGGCGGGCATCGAACCCGCAACCTCCGCGTTGCAGGCGAACCTGCGCCCGCTGCGCCACATCAGTCATCAATGTTTTGTTATAAAATAAAAAGACAGTTTTTCTTTTAATTAAGTATTTGACCAATCATATTTAGTTATATCAATTATTTAGTCAACTCATCCCGTAGGATGTGTTTAGAGCGATCTAAGTTATATAAGCAAATTACATATTTACGGGTCCACCCCTTCCTGAAATTCTTTTTTTTTCTCCAAAGCTTTTGATTAGTGATCCTGAGAGACAGGACTGTATCTGCGTGGTGAATTAGAACCAATCACTCTCGCTCGAGATTAGTCCGGTAACCCAACAGTGGGAACATAGAACGCTGCTGATAATGTTGATGGTCACAAAAGTTATATCACAATTCCAGTTCAAAAATGCAATTATACACTGAACAATGGAAATTCCGGTAAAGTTAATACCCAAAAACCAATCAACAATTTAAGCGCATTTAAAACTACAGTAACTATAAATCCACGGGCCATCAAAATTACTGAGGTGTTAACCCGACATTGTTTACACTTATCGCCTTTATCGGGCTGATTAAGCAATTAAACGGCCGTTTTCTTTCAAAATATACGGTCCAAAGTCGTTTTTACACAAAACATGGGTAATTATTTGCAGCTGAGTATGTACAATGTAATAGTGACTGACTGTCTGACAACCGTCATATTTAGTTGATGAGGATTGTCTTTGGCTATCTTGTCAAAACGACATGGGTCTTCCCATTTTAATTATTTTTCTCGTGTTATTTTAAGTTTTATTCTGTAAATTTGGTGGCAGTTTATACAATTTAACTTGTTTACTTAGCACAAGTGTAAGTAATTGAAATGGAGGGGTAATGTTGGTTGGTAATTTGGTCAAAGACTTTCCAGGAGAATTTTGAAAGAAAAGTCATCGTTTCTTTCCAAATTTCGTTTGTTTACGTTGCTAAGCGACAATCAAACTAATACACTTGACACTGGCAAAATTGTGGCAAACTAGCCACAGAGGCCATAAAACAAAAGAAGAAGAAGAAGATTTAGTTGATGACATCGGTGGCGCTTTATAGAAAATAAATAGATAAAATAGCGGTGCGCGAGTGCCATGTTGAGAAGCTAAAGGTTGCGGGTTTGATCCCCGCTGCTGGACAAATCAAAATCTAAGATCAAAATCAAAAATTATTCAAGTATTTTAATAGAATCACAAGGATCACTTTGAAACGTCTTACAAGCCAGGAAAATTTACACCAGTTCCAACGCGCCTATGCCGTAAAAGAGCTGGCAACAACACCGGCTGGGTTCCTATCGCTTTTTTGCCATGACCCTTGCTATCGTTATGGATGTCGAGTAGAATTGGAGTACATTCGTCCCAAGCTTTTTTATCATCTAGGTAATCGGTTATTTTATAGAAAGCTTTTATAATGTTAAATTAAATTAAATTAACATATAATTAAATTATAATGTTTGCATGAACTGCAAATATTTGTTACGAGTCTGGGTAAGTATTTCTATATACTTATTTATATATCGGAGCAATGACGTCATCACATGCTGTATCTAAAAACACATTGTAGAAAACCGGCTTAAGACAACTTGTAAATCATGAATTGATTAGCTGATTAAGTAGTCTAGTAGTTAATTTAAACTATTGAAACCATCAGTTAGTAATCTAGTGGGTAATTTAACTATTCAGACCATAAGTTAACTAATTTGATTGTTAAAAGCAGGACTCAGGCATTCACAAGTAATTTTATCTTGTTGTAAACAACTGTAGACGCATGCCTGCGCTTTGCTATAAATACGGCCGACGACCCGGGTACATTTCATTCGCACTCGAGTCGTCGGACCGTCAACACCTACTGAAGCTTGAAATAAAGAAGACTTGAACAGTTTCTGCCTTTTCTTCAACAAGATGGGTGATCCATCATGAACATAGGCTAGTGACGTCAGCTCGGCTGACGTCACCCTATCTACGAAGCATCTTGGACCTGCTCCTCCGTCATCAGAAGTGGGATGGGACCTAACTTCGCCCTCATCAGTTCGCTTATCGCCATCACAACAAAAATTACATCGCTTAACCACAAAATAACACCTTTGGTTAAATAGTTGAACCTTTGGTTAATGAAATAAACCTTTGATTCAATAGTTGAACCCTTTAGTTAAAAGGTTGAACCATCAGTTAAAGTTGAACCATCAGTTAAAGTTGAACCATCCGTTAAAAAGTTGAACCATCAGTTAAAAAGTGGAACCATAAGTTAAAAAGTTGAACCATCAGTTAAAAAGTTGAACCATCGGTTATAAAGTTGAACCATCAGTTATAAAGTTGAACCATTGGTTATAAAGTTGAACTATTGGTTAAAAAGTTCCACGAGTACCAAAATCTACGAGAAATATTCTACGAGTTAATCCTTGTCCATTTTAGAACCTCTGTGTATAACACAGCATCAACCTAGTCTAAAATTCCCAAATCCCCTGTGTCCACGGCGCACAGGACCGCCCAGAGCACAGCATCATTCCTTCCCATATCTACGAGAATCCACGAGTACCAATATCTACGAGTTAATCCTTGTCCATTTTAGAACCTCTGTGTATAACACAGCATCAACCTAGTCTAAATTCCCAAATCCCCTGTGTCCACGGCGCACAGGACCGCCCAGAGCACAGCATCATTCCTTCCCATATCTACGAGAATCCACGAGTTCAATTATCTACGAGTAACAATCCACGAGTTAACCTTTTTGTGTTCTAGGCTACTAAGGACACAGCAAACAAAATTGCTTAAGACTGAGTCACTACGAGAATCCACGAGTTCAATTATCTGCGAGTACCATTCCATTCCACGAGTTAACCTTTTTGTGTTCTAGGCTACCAAGGGCACAGCAACCAAACTTGCTTAAAACTACGAGTCACTACTAGAATCCACGAGTTCAATTATCTACGAGTACTATTTCATTCCACGAGTTAACCTTTTTGTGTTCTAGGCTACCAAGGGCACAGCAACCAAACTTGCTTAAGACTACGAGTCACTACTAGAATCCACGAGTTCAATTATCTACGAGTACTATTTCATTCCACGAGTTAACCTTTTTGTGTTCTAGGCTACCAAGGGCACAGCAACCAAAATTGCTTAAGACTACGAGTCACTACGAGAATCCACGAGTTCAATTATCTACGAGTACCATTCCATTCGAGTTAACCTTTTTTTGTTCTAGACTACCAAGGGCACAGCAACCAAAATTGCTTAAAACTAAAGCGAGAATCCACGAGTTCAATTATCTACGAATACCATTTCATTCCACGAGTTAACCTTTTTGTGTTCTAGGCCACCAAGGGCACAGCAAACAAAATTGCTTAAAACTAAAAGTCACTATGAGAATCCACGAGTTCAATTATCTACGAGTACTATTCCATTCCACGAGCTAACGTTTAACCTTTTTGTGTTCTAGGCTACCAAGATCACAGCAAACTAATTTGCTTAAAACTAAAAGTCACTACGAGAATCCACGAGTTCAATTATCTACGAGTACTATTCCATTCCACGAGTTAACATTTAACCCTCTTGTGTTCTAGGCTACTAACGGCACAGCAAACAAAATTCCTTATGACTGCAAGTCACTACGAGAATCCTCGAGTTTAATTATCTATTAGTACCATTTTACTCCACGAGTTAACCTTTAAAACCCTATTTTGTTCTAGACTACTTAAGACTGCGAGTCACTACGAGAATCCACGAGTTCAATTGTCTACGAGTAAAACTTATCTAAAACACCTGTGTTATCTACCTTGTATCAGCGAGTACCTTACGAAAACTCACGAGTGCCATTCCACGAGTTAACCTTTAAAAAAAAAAAAAAAAACGTTTTATGTTCTAGGCTGCCAAGAGTACAGCAAACGACTGCGAGTCACTACGAAAATCCACGATTTCAAATATCTACGAGAACCATTCCACGAGTAAACTTTTCTATAACACCTGTGTTCTGAACTGCTCAGAGCACAGCAATCTACCTTGTATTATCAAGCATCTACTTACGAGAATTCTCAAGTACCATTCCACGAGTTAACCTTTATAAACCACTCTGTTCTAGACTGCTTAAGGCGCAGCAATCGATGCATCTTCCACGAGCATCTACGAGAAATCTCCTACGAGCATCGAATCATGAAAGAAACACTAAGGCTGGTGCAGAGCGCGCACCGCCTCTCAGAATGGCCGTATCGGAGCAATGACGTCATCACATGCTGTATCTAAAAACACATTGTAGAAAACCGGTTTAAGACAACTTGTAAATCATGAATTGATTAGCTGATTAAGTAGTCTAGTAGTTAATTTAAACTATTGAAACCATCAGTTAGTAATCTAGTGGGTAATTTAACTATTCAGACCATAAGTTAACTAATTTGATTGTTAAAAGCAGGACTCAGGCATTCACAAGTAATTTTATCTTGTTGTAAACAACTGTAGACGCATGCCTGCGCTTTGCTATAAATACGGCCGACGACCCGGGTACATTTCATTCGCACTCGAGTCGTCGGACCGTCAACACCTACTGAAGCTTGAAATAAAGAAGACTTGAACAGTTTCTGCCTTTTCTTCAACAAGATGGGTGATCCATCATGAACATAGGCTAGTGACGTCAGCTCGGCTGACGTCACCCTATCTACGAAGCATCTTGGACCTGCTCCTCCGTCATATATAATAAGCACGTGCGAGAAGGCCTTTGCCAATAGGTATGTATAGTTCTCACAACGGATCTCGGCCGTCGTGAAATTAGCCGTTTCGATGCGCAATGGAGCTTTTTCAAACTAAATCGTCTTTGCGCATCACAAACGGCTAACTTCACGGAAGCCTAGATCCGCTGTGCGAACTATACTCTGAGTTAAGAGACAATTCAATATAAGTACTTACAGTTTTTTTTTAGAAAAAAAAAACTCTTGTTTTACATTTTTTTAGGATAAAGGGTTTTGTACGCGCGAGCAAAGTCACAGGCGCTGTACTAGTAATCGGATATTTGACATAGCTATCCCTTGATGGTGCGCGTGCGTCGATTTAATTGTTTATTAAAATAACTCTGGAAAACGTACGAGATGGATTTACGGGTTCATTATGGCGTTGGTGGTCGTAAGGTGAGGTCGTTTTAAGTAAGTTCGTATTTGTCAGCGGCCAACTATGGTGACAGAGTTTTTAGGCCGCTCTGTCATGGCCTTACAACTTTGAAAAAGCCGGGACCAACTGCGGGAGCGCACGGGAGCGCTTAGTTGCTCAAACTTCATTGGTTTTTATAGTGTTAGTTATAAGTTACTTAGTTATGTAAGTTTTTTATTACAGTATATATATAAAAAAAAAAAAAAGTGTTGAAATTGTTGATCTGATAAGAACAACGAGCCAGCTTAGTCACGAGCACTTCTACTTACTTACCGCTGTCATCAGTCCATTTATTGGGGGGCCGTCATTCGTCATTCGAGAACTCTTATTAGTACCCAGGCAGTGGTTATTGATGTGGGCTATATGGCCTGCCCACTGCCACTTCAACTTGCTAATTCTGAGAGCTACGTAAGTAAAGTAAGTATTTTTAACAACCAAGTAGATAAGATCCAATGATCACAATGTGCGCGTGAGTTGAATCGGGAAATGCTCTACGAATAATGAAGATGTTAAAAATGTATTATACAGTGGCATTGACGTTTCACTATTGTCTTTGTGTTCATCCGGTCCTTACCCTTATGGTGAAACCACATATGAACACAGGTTTCAGCAGCTAAAAGCTTACATCATAGCAACGTGCAAAACTATCCATTGACACAACAAACATTCAAAACGATCCTTGTCATAAGATTGAATAGAGAATATTTGACATTGACTTTAACACTCGAAAAATGTATCATCATCATGACAGCCATCTAATGTTCCTACTGCTGGGACTCTGGCCTACTCTCAGGCTAGAGTGATTGGGTCGTTAGTCCACCACGCGGACCCAATGCGGATTGGTGGATGGCACAGTCATGTCTTTCGAATTTTTAGTTCTAGGACATGCCGGTTTCCTCACGATGTTTTCCTTCACCGTATGAGAGCACTGGCATTGCGCACATACATTTTTTGAACAAAAAAATCCATTGGTGCACGACCGGGTTTGAACCCACGACCATAGGATCGAAAGGCGGGGTCACTACCACTAGACTACCGGTACTCGAAAAATGTATACATGTGTGTATACATGATGTACACAATTTCAGTGCTTTAACGGCAATAATTTATTTCTACTTTTTATACAAAGTGACAACCAAAATATCTCGGTTTTATAAGACTAACATGACTGACAACAAATTTGTGACAAATGCCACGGATGCTGTAAACGAAAAATGAAATGCACGCCGCCATTTTGGGTCTGTTTCGTTGTCCCCTAGTCATATACAATTTTGTTTGTCTACGTTGCTAAGCGACAAAAATATTAATAGCACTGGCCGAATAACCATGATGACCATTCAATATTCTGAAATTTTTTGGATGCCATCAATCAGAGAACCAAGATGCTCCTGATTAGTGATTGCTGTATTTTGTAATTTTTTTGAATAAAAAATATTATCAATCTCGTATCTAATGTCAAAAAAATATGGTTTTTATATTCCTTGAGTTCTTTTTTATTCAGAAAAAGGATTCAAGGATTATAAAGACGTGATTTTAGTGATTCTTTGTTACTGGCATCATGCCTATTGTGCTAAATAAGCCACAGAAGAAAGGTGCCTATTTTCGCTTCGCTTAACATCAGGCAAAATAAAGGTCAACGAACCCTATGTAAATAAAAAAGGAGAGATCTGCGCAATGCTGAAGCGTACTTCAACTATAGCTGAACCGTAAATCTGCATCATTCATTGATATTATTCATTGGCTTATTGATTAGCTAAATGATATAAAAGTCATTGTTTATAAACGCCGTGCCAATTCCGGAGTGTACGTGACTTTAATGACGAAACTCGAACTTGGCACATTAGTCATTAGTCAAGGCTGATACCTATTACTAATTATAATTACCTACCCTGTCTAAGAGGGTAGTGAAAGCCCCGTCCTATATTCATATTTGACGACTGATGTGGCGCGGAGGGTGAAGGTCTGCCTGCGACGCAGGAGGTTGCGGGTTCGATTCCCGCCTTGAAACAAATGTTTGTACGAACTGCAAATATTTGTTTCGGGTGCTCTGGTTATTTTCTATGTATTGCATTATAATAAGTATATCAGTCATCTAGTACCCAACACAGGCTCTGCTTAGCTTGGGGCTAGATGATGCTGTGTTAATTGTCCAGCATTATTTATATACATGCCGACCCCTCTATTTCGGAGTTCACTCTAGTTCGGAGAGTAGGCCAGTGTCCCATTAGTGGGAATATTAGAAGGCTGTCATGATGATACATTTTATTACCGCTGACTGTGAAGTGTACAATGTACTAAATATTCGACGAAGGACGTCGGCCCACCTTCCTGTAGGAAGTGGGATCCATCATCGCTTAACCAAGTTCAGTGAACTTATATTTGGTAACCGTGTAACGACAATGCAAATATCACATTTGGGTAGCTTAAGGTGCTCATAAGGCTAGTACGGGCTAATTTGTATTTTTGTCAGTAAATAAATCGGTCGAATATTTTTCAGTCGAAACGTATAGGTACCCACAATACAGATTTATCTAGTGTGGGAACCATTGCTAACTGGACCTATGTTATATCCATCAGTAAAAATGTATTAGTAATGTAGTAAGTGCTAGCAATAATGTGCAGTGTTTTTTTCCAAATTTACACTATTATTTTACTGTAATAAATATTTTTTAATTTTTTTTTACTTACCCGATTATATTATCGCACAAAACAGTGCAACAATTGCTGCAATCTCGTGTGTAGTAATATTGCAAAGATTCTTCCGTAGTAATTATAATTAATATTAATCATATCATTAAGCCCCCAGTGAAATTACGTTTACGCATATTGCCAGAAATTCTGAAGAAATCCCAAAGTCCTTAAAAAAATACCAAATTAGCGGCAAATCGAGTCTTAAAATTCAATGACGTCAATGTTTCTAATTTTAAAGTTCCAACCACATTATTAATTCGAAATGCTTATCTAATTACTGAAATTATTATATTTCTCTACCTCATTCCGATGTTTCCTTAATAGAAGGAAAAACCATTAATATAGTAAGAATCATAATTAGTCGATGATTTCATGTTAACCAAAATTCTTTGAATTCCATTTCTAACTTTTATGATTTTTACAAGCATTTCTTCTGTGTAGGACTCTTGAGTAAAAGTCCGTCTTGTTGGGTATAGTTCGCACAGCGGATCTAGGCTTTGTGATGCGCAAAGACAATTTAGTTCGAAAAAGCTCCATTGCGCATCGAAACGGCTAATTTCACGACGGTCGAGATCCGCTGTGAGAACTATACCACCGCAGTGCTAGATTTTTTGCCTCCAAGCAGTAGTGTGCAAGCATTACTGTGTACTGTGTTTGAAGAGCAGTAGCAAGTGAAATTAAGAGTAGTAGAGTTCTCTGTGATAGAGCTCGCCCGGGGAAGGACTACCACCATACTTATTTCTGCCGCCAAGCAGTAATGCTCGCATTGCTGTGTTCCGGTTCGAAGGGTATGGTTTCCGGTGAAATTACAGGCACATGAGACTTACCATCTAACGTCTCCGGGTGGTAACACGCAAGTGATATCTATGATGTTGCATGCGTACATAGGCTACGGTGACCGCTGACCATCAAGTGGGCCGTACGCTTGGTTACCACTTTAGTAGTATAAAAAAAAATGTGTGGATATGACGAAATTAATTACCACTTTAATAACAAGAGAATCAACTTCTGTTACCGTGCATGATAGCAGGTAAATCCCTTATTATTTTAAACATTATCCGTTTAGTTAATTAAGAGTATTAGGTCATTAGTTTAATAAAACATTTATCAACACACTTGCTTATAAAGTGGCTCTATGGCCATCGCAATTAGGCACAGAATGACACCCATAATCAAACTTTTTCATTGCTATAACTCACTAGTGAGTTATAGTTTTTTTTGTTATATTATTATGAATTTTTTTTGTTATTTTATTCACAAGTGTGTTGAAAAACGTTGTATGATACACGTGTGTATTGATGATTACCGTCCTCGGCTATCTTAAGACCCACGCCTACGGGTCGGGTCTCAATGGCGCCTCAGCGGTAATCACTAATGTTACACACTAGTACCATAAATTAAAACAAAAATAAAATAAAATAAAACAATAAAAATACGGTAGAGTTAGAAATTAAATGTAAAAAGTGTGGCAAGAAGTCAATCGGTGTAAACGCGGTCAAAATTCACGAAACATTATAAACTCTATCCTGTCGACATAAGGATGAAAAATATGCACTTTTTCTACTTTTTCGATACATTTGCTATGCATCATGCACTACTGCAATTAAGAGTGCATACGTGATCTCGGCCCTACGTGACGTGACATGAAATATTATAAAAAAACATCATAATATCAGCCGATAGACGTCCACTACTGGACATTCAAGAGTAGTATTCTCTGTGATAGAGCTCGTCCGGGGAAGGACTACCACCATACCTATTTCTGCCGCCAAGCAGTAATGCTCGCATTGCTGTGTTCCGGTGTGAAGGGTATGGTTTCCGGTGAAATTACTGGCACATGAGGCTTTCGATCTTAGCCTCAAGGTGGCAACCCGCGAGTGATACCTCTGGTATTGCAAGCGTCCATAGGCTGCGGTAACCGCTTACCATCTTGTGGGCCGTACGCTTGGTTGCCACTTCAGTTGTAAAAAAAAAAAAAACAATGTTTTAAATTTCAGACAAATCGGTTCAGTTGTTATCGAGTTGTAAAGTAACAAACATTCAAACTTTCGCATTTATAATATTAGTGTGATTGTGATCAGTGTGATAGTGTGATGTGATTGATGACATCAGTTATCTAGTTCCTATAGTTACACGCTTTGCTGAGATTGTTTTGAGATGGCGCTAAGTAAAATGTCCGCTGATACTTATATTTTATTTATAGTTCCAAAACTAGCATCCGTTGTATGATCATAAATAAATTATTCGGCACTGGACGCGTTGCCAGACCATTGAGGTTATAATTACAGCGGCTAGGAAGTGTACGGCACGTCCGTCCACTTCCGCCTAGTGTACGTGAGTGACCAATCCGAGCTTTTATCATCATCTTCTTCTTCTTCTTATATATAAAAATTAACTGCTGTGCGTTAGGCTCGCTAAAACTCGAGAACGAGTAAACCGATTTCACTAATTTTGGGCGTGGGAAGAATTTTACACGGTGAAACTGAAAATATGCGAAAAAATAAGTAAGAGCGCGCCGGGTCTACTAGTCATTGTCATAAAAATAATATTTGAAAAATTATTAATACAACTGCAAAAGTCTGAGAGACCAGCTTCTAATTTTATACCATTATCATCATCATGACAGCCTCCTAATGTTTCCACTGCTGGGACACTGGCCTACTCTCAAACGAGTGATTGGGTCTTACTTAATCCACCACGCGGACCTACTGATTGGTGGATGGCACATGCCTATCAAGCCGTCTTGGACTCGGCGTCGTGAAATTAGCCGTTTCGATGCGCAATGGAGCTTTTTCAAACTAAATTGTCTTTGCGCATCACAACATCACAAACGGCTAACTTCACGGAAGCCTAGATCCGCTGTGCGAACTATACTCCAGCTCACGTCAACGACCTCTTTAAGAGGCGGAAGCGTCTGGGGGAAGTCGCCACAGACAATATAAAAGTGGCTAAGTACTTTGCTGTGCATTTTTTAATGTCTATTTTGGTCACATTCGCAGGATATTACGCTTTTCGGAGGGCGTTGACTTTCTTGATTAGAATTCGAGTTGCACTTCTTCCGGTATAGTGTGACAACTGTTTTATAAACGTTAGGCCAAGTGACGTGATTCGATAACTAACAAAGGAATATCTACTTTAAATCGATAGCCGTTTGTGCTATTATCACGTACGCTTGGTCGCCATTTCAATGGTGAAAAAAACATAACAACTTGTGCAAAGAGATAAAAAAGTAAAAAATTCAAAATTAAAAAATTCTTAAGTGAAATTAAGTAATTCATTAGAATTATAAGGATCACTTTAAAACATATTACAAGCTTAGAAAATCTCTTACTCTTAGTTTCGTATTTGTTTAAATATTTTTAATATAATATATTTTTTTCTCATTTAAATTTAGATCATTAGTTTGACTTTAGAGTCAACATTTAAATAATTTTTCGCATGCCGTGTTCACCATCTAGAAGGTTGTAACACATTTAAACCTATTTTCAAAGAATGTATTCTATTATAGATTTTATTATTATACTGCACACAACGCAACAATAAATAATTAATAAATAATTATTTCTTTAATACTATTAATTAACAATTGCTTCTATCTTGTGTGTAGCCCGGCTATATTGCCTTCCATAGAGATACAATTTGTATCTACACTTGGAAGTTACAAATATACATAGCTATATAATAAATAGTCAATAAAAATTGCCAGCAAGATGCAATTTTTTGTAGTCCGTATATAGGCCCCTTAGGATACTAGTGCCTGCTTCGAAACCTAAGACGTCAAATAACATCATAACTTCTTCAAGATCATCGCGATGAAAGACCACCATTTAGCCGATAGACCACGATTTATTTCGTGATAAATAAATCATAACAAACCTTTGTGTAGGATGCGCGGGCGCCGGTGACGTCACGGCGCGATGACCAATCGCGACCTTCGCTCCTTTTACGGACAAATCATTTTCTCTCTATTTAAAGCTAACTGGTCCTTGGTTTATATTAACTTATGCAAATAAAACTTTATTAATTATAAGTTCGGTTTGACGTTTGAAATAAATCTTCTAAATGGTGAAGGCTCAAGGTTGGTCTTTTTGGGGGCCTATGTCACATGTGCCTATGTCTAGCAGATAAACGTGCAAGTGAACGTATGTTGGGTCATATAATCTAAGGGGCAGTTTTTTTTGTTTCCATCTATCAAGGCAGATCAGAGTTTGAAAGAACCTCGACTCCACAGAGGACCTATCAAAGCGTGAGCCACCTGGGTGAGCCTCATTAAAGCTCACAATCAGCCCCGTCACCGCACCCACAGCTCCCGCGTTACACAACACCCCAAAACCAGACCATATACCCAAAATAAGACCTTACAAAAACTAATTACTCTCAAAACAGGAGAAAGTTCCCAAAACCGCCTAACTAACTGTACCATCTCTATTGTAGTACCACGGTAGCTGCTCTATACATGGTCATACTGAGATATGGACAAAAACTCACGTTTAATTGTTTTCTCTCCTATTTCGGAGGTTTTAGAGACGAAATGTACAAATATGGAGGTTGAGTCAGCCACCCACGGAAGCCGATTTTAACACCCGAACGGAAGGGTCATTTACATTGCCTGTATGGATATAAGCGGAAACTAACCAAGGTCTACTCTTGCAGACAATAGCGATATATCGTAACAGTATTCGTGGTTCAGCCTATGTCCGTAAATGCTCGTGAACTTTATTGTCAACAACATAAGTTGGACTACGATATTTGCCACGATTATCGTTTATCGCTTTAGTCGTAGACCCTCTGAGGTTCACTTCACTTCTTTGTTTACGGCGTCTTTGGCTTATTTGTCACAATATTCATTTCACTTTGTCACAAGGAACTGGCGTAAGTTCACCTAGTCAAAAGACGTTTCAAAATGATCCTTGTGATATAATATAATATATATTGAGTAGTCCGTCCCAGCTCCGCGCGGGTGCAATGAAACCACACCCGTGCAAAGTCTGGGCGGGTCGCTAGTAATAAAAATAGCCTATGTCACTCAGGGATAATGTAGCAGTTCAATGGTGAAAGAATTTTTGAAATAGGACCAGTAGTTTTTGAGTTTATTCGTAACAAACAAAAAATACAAATCTCTTGTTATAATATTAGCATAAATAAAGAAAGAATAAAGAAGATTGATACTTACTTACAAAAGCAGAGGTTATACGCGGTTGTTTGTTGACAGACATTTTGGCATATTAAGTAATAATATAGGTTTTTTTTTTTATAGTGTTTTTATACCATCACATTAGGGGAATACAAAAGATTATAATATCCCAAAAAATATTTTGCCTCAAGCGGGATTAGAAACCGCTTAAACCCATCACATGGTTCACTTGTTTGCAACAACTGTGGCCGTACTGTCCGCTCCCGTATCGGTTTGTTTAGCCACCAAAAAAAGTGCAATCTTAATACAGACACTGCTTAAACCGTCTGAAATAGACGTAGAGACCAATGATGATGATGATAAAAATAATAATCAATATTTGCGTACATTTACAAAGCACTTTCAAAGCTCTAAGTCTAAGCAAAGCTCTTACTATGGGTGCCAGATAACAGATCATCATGACAGCCTTCCAATGTTCCCACTGCTGGGACACTGGCCTTCTCTCAGGCGAGAGTAATTAGGTCTTAATCCACCACGCGGACCCAATGCGGATTGGTGGATGGATAACATGCTTAAATATATTTTTTTTTTGTACGTTACATAGTACGTCAAAGAAATACCCAAACCTGGAACATAAATAAATAAAAATAATATGTTTTTTTTTTCAATGAAACTTTACCAAATATTTCCAGATCATGCAAAGTCCTCGCGGTGTGGCTGCGCTCAGACCACACCCTTCGAACATTACAGCAATATGCGTAATACTGCTTGGCGGCAGAAATACCATGTACATTCGCGGGCGAGCTCTATCACAAAGAACTTTTCTACGCAAGCGAAGTTGCCGGAAGAGGAAAGAAAAGAAAGAAAACTTTATTGAGTCCCCACAAAAACGTATAACTACAAGTAGTTAAGAATGAATGAAGTTAAGTTAAGAGTAGTAGAGTTCTATGTGATAGAGCTCGTCCGGGGAAGGACTACCACCATACCTATTTCTGCCGCCAAGCAGTAATGCTCGCATTGCTGTGTTCCGGTGCGAAGGGTATGGTTTCCGGTGAAATTACTGGCACATGAGGCTTTCGATCTTAGCCTCAAGGTGGCAACCCGCGAGTGATACCTCTGGTATTGCAAGCGTCCATAGGCTGCGGTAACCGCTTACCATCTTGTGGGCCGTACGCTTGTTGCCATTTCAGTTGTATAAAAAAAAAAAAAAAAAACTACAACTTGGGTATTGCATCAAACAAAACCTACGCTATCAAACATTGGAACAAAACAGAGATAGGTACATAAATATCTAGATAGATAGGCAAGTAAGATGTGCTAGATAGGTACAGGTGGGGCCCAAAAGGTCCCTGTCTGAAGAGGCTAAACATATGCCTCACATACAAGTTGTATCGATCGATAGATTGAATAAAACAGGGTTTTCTTTGCAAATGTATTGGAACAGTATTGTTCTTTACTAGGGTTTTCTATTGGCATTCTTTTATTTCCGTTGTTTGGGAGAGTAAAGTTTTTATGGACGCTTCTATTTTCTTCCGAAGTTATTT
The DNA here is from genome assembly GCA_951394395.1 of Colostygia pectinataria. NCBI lineage: Eukaryota > Metazoa > Arthropoda > Insecta > Lepidoptera > Geometridae > Colostygia > Colostygia pectinataria. The sequence continues at coordinate 11,115,432 of OX596358.1, read as the reverse complement.
TTACTAAATGCTGATAAACTGGCTTATTTGTCGTGCGTGAATTGTAAGTTTTACTATCTCAGTGGGAACGGTTGGGAAAGAACAAATTTTGTCATTGGTAGTTGGAGCTTCTAAAGTTGGAGCAATAAAAATATCAGACGAACAGGATTCGATTCATCTTCAGCTTGACAAAGCAACGCCATTACCGCTAAACCATTTGAATAACAATTTCATCTTCTACGGAAATCACAACTATGGTACAAGAGGTATCTCTCTTAGTGAAGGATCATGGTTGAAGGATACTTTCTAGAGAGAAGACTACTTTCAAATATATCCACAAAAAAAACAAGCTATTCTCAGTCATTCGAAAAAAAAATATTTTCAACACACTTGCTTATAAAGTGGATCTATGGTCATCGCAATAAAGCACAGAATGACACCCATAATCAAACTATGACTTTTTCATTGCTATAACTAACTAGTGAGTTATAGTGGCTCTATGGTCATCACAATTAGGCACAGAATGACACCCATAATCAAACTATGACTTTTTCATTGCTATAAATCACTAGTAAGTTATAGATTTTTTTTTTTATTCACAAGTGTGTTGTAAAACGTCGTATGATACACGTGTGTATTGATGATTACCGTCCTCGGCTATCTTAAGACTCTCGGGACTCGCTCGGGTCTCAATGGCGCCTCAGCGGTAATCACCAAGTTACACAAGTGTTACACATATGTACTATTAATACAATAGCGCGGAAATTCTGCGCACCGTAACCAAAACCAAACATACACTAACAAAAAATAAACTTCCTTTAAAATCAAAATCCACTGAACCAAGATCTCCAACTTTTCTGATCAAAAAGTTCTCGCAAACATCAACAAAAGACTTTAACCTGTCATATACCAGATAATTCACTTCTAAACTTGAGCAACTCAAACAGATACGCAATACTTCCTAAATACTTGTTGAGTGTAATAACACCTATCTTCTTTACTTTACAGAAATTAACGATTAGGAGCACACTGGCACTGCAGTATCTATACTATACTAATATTATAAAGAAAAAAGATTTGTAATTTTGTATTTTCAAAAACTGCTAGACCGATTTCAAAAATTCTTTCACCATTAGAATGCTACATTATCCCTGAGTAACATAGGCTATATTACTAGCGACTCGCCCCGGCTTTGCACGGGTGTGGTTTCATTGCAGCAGCGTGAAGCTGGGACGGACTGCTAGTACTCTCATAAAAAAAACACAACTGCCACAATGTCATCGGTCTATCGAGAGTGTGGGCGTCCTACATTGACTAAGCGTCAGCTAAGTCCCAGCAGAGTTTGTTGCCAGATTATTCTAGACTGGGGTGCGTGAAACCGGCGTAAATTCACTTAGCTTTTAGCCATGTGAATTTAGGCAATTAATTAGGAAATTTAGGCGATAAGACCGCCCATTGTACTCAGACTATAAAATGTGTTTTGTTTTTATGTTTTTAATACTGTTAAGGTGTACAATAAAGCATTTTTCATTCATTTCATTCATTTCATTCATTCATTCATTCATTTCATTCATTCATTCATTTAGGAATAAAACTTTTATTCCTTCACATGGCTCACATTGAAACGCTCTGCGCTCAAGTGAAGGATGTCCTTCAGTAGACAATTTGAAAATATTCTCAACTCACTAGCAATTCAAGCTTTTTAGCTAAAGGTCCTCGAATGGCGACCACGAACTGGAAAACAAAGTGTAGGACGGCATACTCGATGGACCGATGACATTAAAGGGGTCACAGGAAGGGCTCTTTAGTAAGCTCATCCCGCTCTAAATCGCATCCTACGGGATGAGTTGACTAATCATTAATTTAATTAATTTTGATTCCCGCTCTTAAAAAAATATGAAAGTAGTGTATTATTGAGAACAAAATAAGTCGATGGATGGTAAAGGCTCAAAATTGACTCTCTTTGGGAGCCTATGTTTTTTTTTTTATGTCAGCATGTGACAAGACAATCAAGGCGCCCGCTTAATGTTAAGCACCACGCCTGACTATTACAGATGCAGTGCCACCCAAAGCTTAAAGTTTTTAAGTGTTTGCGTGGCACTGCACTGCGCTTATCACCCCGAGACATTGTTGTTAAGTCTCTTTCGCCCAGTAATTTCACTTGCTACAGTGCCCTTCAAAGCTAAACACAGTAATGCTTGCGCACTACTGCTTGGAGGTAGAATATCTGACTTTGTGGTGGTAACTACCCAGACGGACTCTTGCTGAAGAGTCCTACCACCAGGTGATGTCCAGCAGTGGTCGTCCATCGGCTGATATGATGATGATGACTAGCAATTTAGATAACCAGAGCAGGATACAAACGCAGGAACTTTTCATAACATTAATTGCAAGGCGTCCTGCATGCACAAAGACCGCCTTGTTGCCGCAGAATTATTATGACAAGTGACCGCCTGTGGACAATGAGAGCGGCCACCCACATCATAGCATTATCCACAAGCCGAGAGGAAGTCCGGCTTGCGACCTGGACCTATTGTTATAACACACCTACAATACTAATAAGAACGTGTAAATAGTGAAAATTTCATAAGGTTAGATACAATATACTATAAAAAACTTGGTAATAGTGAACATTTCATAAGGTTAGATACATTATACTATAAAAAACTTGGTAATAGTGAAAATTTCATAAGGTTAGATACAATATACTATAAAAAACTTGGTAATAGTGAAAATTTCATAAGGTTAAATACAATATACTATAAAAAACTTGGTAATAGTGAAAATTTCATAAGGTTAAATACAATATACTATAAAAAACTTGGTAATAGTGAAAATTTCATAAGGTTAGATACAATATTATAAAAAATTTGGGAATAGTGTAAATTTCTTAGGGTTAGGATATACAAGGTTCGTTCGTTCGTTCGTATGAGTCAGTGGCCAACTCTGGTGACAGAGTTTCTAGGCCGCCCGAAGGCCTCTGTCATGGCCTAACAACTTTGAAAAAGCCGGGACCGACTGCTTAACGTGCCCTCCGAAGCACGGGAGCGCTCAGTTGAAATTATACAAGGTTATGAATATACAATACAATAAAGAACATGGAAATAGATCGTTGAAACACTGATTTTTTTTACAATTTACAATGGGTCTTTAAAAACACGGATTATTGAAAACGTTCTGGATCTATTGTTTTTAAAACACCTACAAACTTATAGGAAGATGGAATTAGTGAAAACTTTCATATTTTGAATAAATAAATAAATAAATAATGCTGGACAATCCACACAGCATCATCTAGCCCCAAAGTAAGCTGCTGTTAAACAGAGCTGTATTATGGGTACTAGATGACTGATATATATTTAATACAATACAATACATAGATAGATATTTTTTATTATATATAGAAAATACCCAGAACACCCGGAACAAATATTAATAATCTGTGTTTTTAAACAGGAGGGCGATTCTCGTGCATAGATAAATAAGATAAGATAAATATTTATTTTCTCTCAACACAGGTTACAATTTATAAAACAACATGGAAGTAATAGAGGTACCTAGAAAATAAAACAGTACATAGGCTGAAGACGGAGGTCATGTCATGTTTAGGTAGTTTTAGTTAACGTTTAAATAAATGGTTACATGTGACATTTTTGACAGTTTTAACGATATCACATGTGACTATTTATCTATGCACGAAAATCGCCCTCCTGGCCCTTTTGTTGCTAAAACACACCTATAATACTAAAAGTTTTCCGTCTGACGTCTCGAATGGACACAGTGCAGTGCCACGCAGAACTTACTGTCACTAAAATTGTTTTGATCAGTCAATCAATATCAAAAAAATCAAAATCAAAAATTATTTATTTCAATAGAATCACAAGGATCACTTTGAAACTTCTTACAAGCTAGGAAAATTTACACCAGTTCCAACGCGCCCATGCCGTAAAAGAACTGGCAACAACACCGGCTGGGTACTATCGCTTTTTTGGCATGACCCTTGCTATTGTTATGGATGGAGTTGGAGCACATTCGTCCCAAGCTTTTTTTATCATCTTTTATTATCTCTTTCTCATCAATCGATGAATTCATAACATCAGGAGAAAGAGTTAATCATCAAATAATGATAAATTCAAATAAATGTCATATTTATCTATCTACGAGTATTTTTCATTCAACCTATGTTTGAACAAGCTACAATAAACAAGTTTTATCCATGCAAATACAGACAGACGTAACAAAGAAATATGACGGGCAAACTACACATAAAAAAATATAAGTGCGACGTTCATCATGACAGCCTTCTTCCCACTGTTGGGACACTGGCCTACTCTCGGGCGAGAGTGACAGGGTCACCACGGGTCAGGGACCCGTGGTGGATTCCGCGTGGTGGAATGGATGGGTGGTGCGGATTGGCGTCAGACGTAAGATTGGAAATTTACAGTTAAGGAATATTAGTTCGAATATCAGAGGTTTAGTTAGTAGTTAGTTAAACCTGCTATATTTATATCATTTTACTTTGGCTGTCGTTTCTGGGAAACTAAAGACAAAGCCACAAACAGAGTGCAGAGCCGTCAGACAGTCGCAGAATGCATTGGAAGATTTCCCTTGGGATTGGAAGCATCGATCGGTGTAATCAACGTATCTACGAAAGCACATGCAAATAACATGCAGGCAATGTTTCCTGGGAAAAGTTTGGTTAATTTATTAGAGTTGTAAATGTAAGGTTTTGTACTAGAGTAGTAGAGTTCTCTGTGATAGAGCTCGTCCGGGGAAGGACTACCACCATACCTATTTCTGCCGCAAAGCAGTAATGCTCGCATTGCTGTGTTCCGGTGTGAAAGGTATGGTTTCCGTTGAAATTACTGGCACATGAGGCTTTCGATCTTAGCCTCAAGGTGGCAGCCCGCGAGTGATACCTCTGGTATTATAAGCGTACATAGGCTGCGGTAACCGCTTACCATCTTGTGGGCCGTACGCTTGGTTGCGTCAGGTCGTGCTTCAGTTGTATAAAAAAAATGAAAATATATTGTCGTCACAGATATTAGTACTACGGTCAAAGTCAAAAAGACGTTTATTCTCCATCGGATTCCAGCGACCGCTTTAATGTCATCGGTTTACCGAGTGGGGGACCGTGTTAAAGTTAGTAAAGTAGTACTTAAATACATCGTATAAACTAAAATAATGCAAAAAGGACAATTCAAAATTTAAAAGTCTAGCACTATCAATCAGCATGAGTGAAAATAGCACGATCACTAAGTAAACTACACTAACATAACATTTATTTTAGTTCATATTTGAAGTTCGTTTCGCCGAAAAGGGTAAAAACGTTGAATGGATATTCACTTCACACTTTTGGTTTTTACTTCGCCATTTACCACTTACTCGCATGTTTACGAAGTGGATTTTTTGTTTGACTAGACGACGGAACATGCAGAAGGTCTACCTGATGGTAAGAGGTAACTGTCTGTAGAATCGCCGGTTGTAGAAACACAAAAAAGATGCACCTTGTGGCACATTGTAGTTAAAAAGTTTATTGTGTCTGTAACTTCACCGGCGACAAAACCATTGGAACTGGAAGACATGCTTGGCGGCAAAAATCATGTTTGAGAATCCAATTCCTAAATAATCTGTTGCTAGGTATTTTTGCTATCTTGAAAAATCTTTAAAATAAATGCACATGTACAAGCAAACCACTAATAAATGACCAATCGACATGAGTAATTCGACTAAGCTCCGTGCCAACCCATTTTGGTTTTGATAAGTTTTGATCGAAATATTCAGGTAAGGTATAGAATATATGAATGCAAAATCATCAATTTTGAAATTCTCCGTCAAAGCCTGCTAATGGACCAAGTTTAACATTCTAACTCCATAAAAACTGGGTTCTGTATTAGGTATTTGGCGAGGTTTCGCAACGCGGCTTGCAAGTGTTGGAGCGCGATCGATCAAACGCAATTGACAAATAGCGCTCACACGTCCACCCCACCAGTGAGCCGTCCACCATGGCAGCTTCCCCACTAGCCGCCGAGTTTCCCACTTTCCCGGACCGCAGTGAAGTTGGCAACACAGCAGTGGGCGGAGCGAAGGCGGGCCTGGGTGTGACGGCTCAGCTCAGTGCACGCCAAGCGACCGCTTTGAGCGACACTGCGCCAGCGCCACGCTTTCCAGCGCCGCGCACTTTTCCCGCACACCTTTGAAAATCAAACTGTCAAAACTGATTACCAAATCTTTACTGGCAGTACGAACAGATAGTATTCCAGCGTGATTGATTAAACTATAGCAGTGTAAGTAAGAGCCGCCCAATCAAACAGGTGAGCTGGATGCATCTGTGTTAAAGCGACTGACCTTTACCTATACTATTTGTCGCTGCTCATGATTAATTCATGACTCCCAGTACAGCTTTTTGCTGCGTAAAGTGCGTATTGTGGATTCCGTGCATCGCACATTCGACCTTATCGCCCGTTCCGAAGGGAAATAGTTTTGAGAAATTTTTCTCGTGCGCTCATAAGGTCGATATTGTAATTGGCAGACATTGTTCGCAATTTGAGCTCGGCCTCGATCGGCATGCCTTCGGGGATAAAAACGGTTACGTGCGAGGAAAGAATCGATAGATTACAGTTTTTGCCGGTGCACACTAGTCCAAACGACATTGTTGCACTGCGACGTCAATTAGAGATAATGATGAACTGTGTTTTTAAAGTTGGATGTCGCGATTGTTTTAAGATTCAAGGCTCTCTGATAGATGATATAAGTGCACTTTTGTTTCGCTTTTTCCGAATTGATAATGTGTATTTTTCGTTCGCCGTATGTGGTGTCGGCCGGCGCCATTGGTTTTTACATGATCAACTGGTTTCAGTATTAGCAATTAGTAGTGAATTATGAGCTATTTTAATAAATAATCTACCATCAACTATTGCTAAGTTTCAAAATAAATACTAACTTATTATAAGTTGTTATCTAAATCAGAAGATGTTTTATTCAATTATATGATATTACGAGGAACAAGCATCGATTAATTCTCAATCTATAGAATTTTCAAATTCCGGGTTACATACGTAAGATCAACATTCATTTCATGAATTTCCGATTCGCAACCTCCTCCAATAATATTGATGGACATTTTTATCATCACATCATATTATAAGTGGTAAGAAAGTTAGTTAATGCTGAATGGCGTGATTTTTTTAAAAATATTATTACCATCTACTGTACCTTATGTATACTCAACTGTCTCACAATAGAAAAAAAAAAGAAAGAAAGAAAGAAAAAATAATAAATAAGCAATAAACTTTTTTACTTGCTTACTTACCTAATTTTTCTCTATTTAAGTACTATTCTACGATTTTCCTAGGCCGCCAAAATCCTTTCTTTGATTTTGATTTCTTATGCCCACTGTCCATTATCGGTACCGTATGATCTACAACTTAATAAACAATTTAACTCAACAGTGCGCCGGCGCAGTGTAGCACTAACAATGAAACGAGGACAAATCTCTCGCATGATAAATCTCAGCAATGTCAATAGAAACATGCGAAATACTTATCTACTAGTTTCGAGATAAAGTTGTCGGTGGAACAAAGGTCGATAAGACTTTTGTTAAAACTGCGGACGGCTTGTGACGGCCGTAAGAATTTATTAATAAGGTCCTTTTATTTACTACTGTTGGTATGTATTAAACTAAAGTATTACATCGCTATATAACTAGACGCTTTAACTCGACAAGCGTGTTGGTGTGAATTTTAAAATTTAATTTAAAATGACATTTTTTTATCAAAAAATAATTATTTATTGCATGCTAGCTGTTGCCCGTAGCTTCGTTCGCGTGGACCGCAGAAACCGTACATTTTTCTGAGGTAAAAAGTAGTCTTTAATCTATTCCAAGGTATACCTCTAATCTACTTTTGTACCCAATTTTATTTCAATCCGTTCAGTCGTTTATGCGTGAAAGTTTCCCCGTTCCCCATAATTTTAAAGTAAGTTATGTCACTCGACACATCAAACACAACAAACAGTTTTTCAAAATTAGATAACATGCCTATTGTCTTATCCTTATTTGTAATGCCTAAAAATACTTATATCCTTGTAGAGGAAATAACTTATACTAATTATATCTCTTGACTATAAAAGGCAAACACGTTAATAGAAAGTTAAATCATCGTTTTTTTTTAATAAATTGCAATAAACGCGTTAATTTGAATACCACAGTGTTACAAAATATTTAAACTCTTAACTTTGCAAAACAAACTGTACGATTTTGAGTGGACTGTAAATTAATCTTTTTTGCTAACAAACTAAATACGAAACACGTTAAACAATTATGAAGTTAAACACGATAAAAAACTATAATTAACCAAATTATGAGTGCAGTTAGGAGCAAAGGATTTCACTAACCTGGCTGCTTCTTCCTGGAACAGCGCCCACGGAATGGGAAGGTATGGCTTCGTATTACCTCCGACTTGTCTGGACTAGCTTCGGTTCAACTTACACCTATACCGAACGCTCAAATACCGTGGGGGCTGGCGCGAAATCTCCTGCTTCCTAGCACTCAACGAAACTGCTTGCACACAACACTCAATTACGATAAATTAAACGAAAACGAAAACAATACGATACGAAAAATTACGAGAACAAGATAAAGTAGCTAACGCACTTGAAGCCGTTACACGAATGTGTCGAATTTAGAGGTCAACCCAACTGCTGACTGAACGATATTTCGAAAAGTTTGAATTTAGGCTACTAATTGGGTAAGCCAATCAGCTGTCGCTGGTCATTGAACCCAGTTCATTCAAATGTGTCGCATGAATCAGCTGACAGGTGACAGCCATCGTCGATCGCGGCTTACAACTCGATCGAGAGATGGCGCCAAAACTGAACATTCCGACCACCAAAATACACAGTATTTTAACGAAATTAACTAAACTAACGAAAAATAACGAAAGAACGATATAACGATAAATTTAACCTAACTTATTATAAACCCATTTGACGATACGATAGTTAATGGTTAAGAAGGAACATGGGCTCAAAACACAGCGCTATGAGCTTTGAGTTGAGATGTCGACCAACATGCCGGAGCCGACCACCATGTGCGACCCAACCAGTATTTCGAACCCAACCACCGTGTCAGAGCCGACCACCATGTCAAACCCAACCAGCAGTTCGGACCCGACCACCGTGTCGGACCAGACTTCATCCACTCATGCGCCACCGACAAAACCGAAAGCGGCATAGTGTGAAGGGTACGATATGAGTTGAACGACAGCGACAATGACAACGACAGAGACAACGAAAACGACAACGAAAATAATAACGAAAACAACAACGACAAAAACAACGATAGTGACAACGACGACAGATTATTTTCATCGAAAAAGGCGATGAGCGGCACCAAGAACGATAAGCCCTTTTGCCGCGAGATACCAGGTAGCGACACATTCAAGTACCCACCTACGTCATCAACCGCACTATCCACAGGCACAGGCGGAATCGACGGAGTGGAACCAGAGTCAGGTCGCATATCCCGTAGGCGACAACTCTCCAAAACGTCAGTTGAAAAACCCAATGACGCTGCAGGACGCGGTTCAAAAATGTGAAACCGATCAAGAGCGACTTTTGGGAAGTCTACGAGATGAGGTTTAGCGACGGCTAGAGGTACTTCCAACCTACAATCAGAAGTTCGACGACAATGAGTCTCCTTTTGATTGTCACCAGGCATCTCTATTTTTGAAACCACGGGGTTGAGCGGGTCTATATGATCTAAGTCCTGAGACCGTTCGGTAGAGTTACCCCTCGGTGGGCTCGAAACGAAGAAGCAACTCCTTCGATGTACTCCAGAGTTGCTACGAAAACGAGGCAGGCCAGTGTTAACTGCGCAGTCACCCATCAGTATCCACCCGAAAGTAGTGGGGATAGCGATGGGTTGACCGAGACTACCCTTAACTAGCCCAGGCCTTAACGCAGAAGCGAGAACGTTAACACTGACTAGCATGTCAACCGGTCCTGGTTTGTAAAACTCAGGATCGGCGAGGTTTAACCTATCAATATGATGCCACGAAGAAGTATCAATTTCCTCAGATGGCATTTCTGAACAAATTGTAGGAAGTACGGAGGCCTCCAACGAAAGTTTATTTGAGAAGTCCCCATTAGTGGGAACTAACTCACACAAGACTGATCCGAGTGTATCAGTTGATGCTTGACCTATACCGCTCACAGACTGTCGACGATAATTTATTTTCAGCCCTAGACGGTTTGCACAGGACCTAGTTATGAAATTACAGGCACTGGCACTGTCAAGCAGGATACGGGCTCGGACCAAATTATTAAATTTATTTTTAATCAAAACAATAGCCGTTGAGAACAATGCCTCTGTGTGTGGGGTGTATGCAGACAATGCCACCTGTGGATTTGAAGGCTGGACTACTGGTTCAGGTTCTTGCTCAAAATGTAGCAGTGAATGATGGCTGTAGTTGCACTGGCCACACTTCACATTCGATAAACAAGTTTTTACCGAATGCGAAGGTTTCAAGCACAGTATGCACAACTTCTTATCCTTCACTGTTAGGAACCTTTCAGTAGGCGACTGATTAATGAAGCTCGAGCAGCTATCAATCTTGTGGCCTACCTCTGCACACACCACACATCCTTCTGAAGCTACCATCAACGAGGCCTTGTTCTCACTGGCAGACGGTTTTGTAAGAACCGGCTGTTGACAATTTTGTAACGCACGAGAACGTTTTTCAATAAACGACATGATGTCTTCATACTGGGGTATGTCGACTTCTGACCCCAGCTGAAGTTCGAAAGCTTCCCTAGTGGAAGGATCTAACTTTGACCAAACTAGTTGAAAAAGCATAAAGTTCTGGTCAGGCAAATTATACTTAGACAGGATGGCTAAGTTTTCTGTGAAGGTTTGATGAAGTCGTTCTAACTCAGAGCTACTCTTATTTTTCACTACTTCACAGTTAAGCAAACGGTCATAGTAATTTGTGGCAATAATTCTCTTCCTATCGTAGTACTTGCTAAGTGCCCGATATGCTAGAAGATAACTAGTTTCGGACAACGGATAGTTTTTAATCAGGTCATATGCCGACCCATTAACACTTGACAGTAAGTAGTGCAACTTTTCGACATCTGGCATGTCCCTTTTGTGTATGAGTGAGTCATACAGCTCCTTAAACGACACCCAATTCTCTAGCTTACCGTCAAATGGCCTTATACTTATTTTTGGTAGTTTCGCTAAACTACTGTGACTTTCTCTCATTGGCTTAACTTCAGCCAGCCTAAGTCTGGCCATAACACTATGTAACCTTTTGTCAAATGCCACAGTGTAAGCGAACTCACTGTTCCTATCACCCGTTGGCAAGCGCATTAGCAGGTTCTTCTGCGCGGCGTGAAACTCTGAGGCCAGAGCTGTTACTTCCTGTTCCGAAACTCCTACCAAATCTGAAGTATCTAACAGCTCTAACCTCATATTGGCATAATCACGCGAGACTCGATCGCTGTCAGCCATGGTGTCTTTCTCCAGAACTCCCTTACGTGTATCCATTGGCATAATAATGTAGTTGAGTTAATCTGGCTGGAAACGACACGAAAGAACAGTTTTTCACAGCCAAATCAACAAACAAACAAAATGCAAATCAAAACAAAGATAGAAACACGTAAGGAGTTAAGGAGCTATTTTCACGACCGGCACAGATAGGAACAAACACCTGGTCAGTTTTAGAATGAACGTTTGATGTCAACCTGTCAAAACGAAAAAAACGTCAAAGTCACTTTGAGTGATGTTCACAAATGACAACGAAAAATGACAGATGACAATCAATCGTTCAACCCAACCTACCCACAATGAACAAACGAAAAATTCAATGACCAGCGAAATTACCAGGATAGGTACGACAAAAGAAAAAAAGTTTTTCAAATATTCGAAATATCGGTCGATAGTTGATAATATAGCTGAAGGCCAAAATCCAAAGGTGCCTTATCACAATTTATCCGGCTCGAAGGACCAAAATGTACGATTTTGAGTGGACTGTAAATTAATCTTTTTTGCTAACAAACTAAATACGAAACACGTTAAACAATTATGAAGTTAAACACGATAAAAAACTATAATTAACCAAATTATGAGTGCAGTTAGGAGCAAAGGATTTCACTAACCTGGCTGCTTCTTCCTGGAACAGCGCCCACGGAATGGGAAGGTATGGCTTCGTATTACCTCCGACTTGTCTGGACTAGCTTCGGTTCAACTTACACCTATACCGAACGCTCAAATACCGTGGGGGCTGGCGCGAAATCTCCTGCTTCCTAGCACTCAACGAAACTGCTTGCACACAACACTCAATTACGATAAATTAAACGAAAACGAAAACAATACGATACGAAAAATTACGAGAACAAGATAAAGTAGCTAACGCACTTGAAGCCGTTACACGAATGTGTCGAATTTAGAGGTCAACCCAACTGCTGACTGAACGATATTTCGAAAAGTTTGAATTTAGGCTACTAATTGGGTAAGCCAATCAGCTGTCGCTGGTCATTGAACCCAGTTCATTCAAATGTGTCGCATGAATCAGCTGACAGGTGACAGCCATCGTCGATCGCGGCTTACAACTCGATCGAGAGATGGCGCCAAAACTGAACACAAACAAACATAGATTACCTACTTATACTTAGTTATCAGTATCTAAACATAATAAAATCGTTACTGACTGACCGTTAATCTTAAAGATTTGTAATTTTACCAAGAAATATTTATTTTTATTCATTAAATAACTGAATCAATCCTTAAATAAATAAATAATGCTGGACTGCTAAGAAAATACTAAAACAAAGTCGCAGAAAGTGCCACTAGCCAGAAATAATTGGAATCCGCAGCTACGTCTCTATCTAACGAATTTCTAATTTATTGTGTGCGATAGTCCACACCAAGCAGTAAATCCTGCGCGCGCATCTAATCGCGCGCTGGCGGTATCTAGCGGCGCCTTTGCGAACTAAGATGCTGAAGTGCGCCGCCAACTCAGCGATTGCAGCGCTGCGTGCGCTGAAATATTTCTATCCCACTATCAGCGGGCGCAGCGCTTGGTGGTGATAACTGCTAGCTCTATCTCACTTTCAACTTGTTGGTGTAAATTGAACTTAAATGCATTGTTTTAAAATTACTGTAGTCTGTATCAACATAAGAACTAACCTCAAAAAATCTCAAATATGTAAAATGTTACGTACGTACGATACAAATATGAGTTTCAAGCGTATTTTTTTTCTTTATCTATCGATAAAGTCGTCGGCTACGCATACCAACTATGCCACTTGAACGCAATAGGTACCAACTAATTACTTATTACTTAGAATAAAATAAGAAATAAACAGGATGACTAGAATCTAGTTACTTAACTATGTCTTTTCATTAGAAACAAGACAATCACGTGACGCTTACGTGACGCTAACATGACGCTTACGTGAAGCTTGCTGCGTGTGCTGTACGTACGCGTCATAGAATTAGCGGAATGGAGGCCCAGTACAGTTCTTTAGATTAATACAATAGAGTTTAGAATCTGTATGTCGGTACTGTCGGAGAGAAAGTTCAGTGCGCCCTGGTACTATCGTTAAATCTGTTAGTAAAGATAGCAGTATTAATTGTCTATTTGCAAAGCGCATTACGCAATGCACTTCCCGTGATATAAAACACACCTTATCAGTCCAATAAGTAAGTCAAGTCCCCACTGGAATCGGGTATGAAACCACTATTTATGATATAAATAGTGCTATAAACCATATATTTAAAGCACTATTTATTAGTATTTGTCTTGTTTTGAAAGCATAAAGAACCACTTGACAAATCTATACAATCGAGAGAACTTCAGAGCCAATGTCGCTATTCTAATTGAACAGCCAGCTTTTAGCTTCAAAACTTAGTTCAAAAAAGTTTTCATACCATTTGGCATCTGTTTAGTTTGAACGGTAAATTCAATGCATTTACATAATTTCCACATTGATCATTAAAACACCAAATTATTGAACCTATGTTTATACCTTTGCACAACCCAAAGGTAAAGTAAATGCTTGGTTATGCGTTAACTAAACTGTGACTTCAAGCAAACAAATTACCATAAAATATAGTCCGCGTGGTGGATTAAGACCCAATCACTCTCGCCTGAGAGTAGGCCAGTGTCCCAGCAGTGGGAACATTAGAAGGCTGTCATGATGAATGAATGATGAATAGTGCACGAAAAAAAAACATAAGCACCACTATTTCAAAATTGTTACACACTATTTTCTGCATAGAAAAAGGACTTTGTCTCTGTATTATTAAAGCTAAAAGTTCGCTGTTACTCCAAACAATATATTTATGAACCTCGTTTAAACACGTGTCATTCCAGTACGAAGTTATAACTGGATCTCATTCTTCGCAGTCACGATATTTTAAGTCTTAAATGAGTTTCAACTTTATTTTAAAATGCATAAAGCATATTTAGTAAATGTTAAAAGTTAAAAAGAAAAGCCGCGAATGGCGCCTACTTATGCATGAAACGATTGTCCCATAAAGATTTTTGTATGGTCAGAAAGAAAATAAATGACGAAAGAAACGTCAAAATCATTGTTTTGTGTCAAAATAATGTGATTTTATTACTTCTGAGTTATGACTGACACACAAATTCGAATATGAAAATTATCCTACTTTGATTAGTGCGTCACAGTCATAATGAAGTAATGGTTACCCAAAATAATTATATTTTCTTAGTTTTCAAAATGACCTATGAACTTAGGTACTTAGGACATAGGGGAGTGCCTGCCATATTATTAAAACTATGGTCATGGTTTTTAAAACGTATTGAAAAAGCTTATGACAATTTTAACAAAGTCTAAAATCGACAACTACCTACCAAAGAACGTTCAAAGTAGAACCAAAAAATGTTCCATTTATAATCCTATCATACTCTTCTCAATTAAACCATTGTTGACACTAGTGATGCGCACCATACGCTTATGATTTAGCGTGTCGATATCGATTACTGTGCCAGAGCGCGGCGCGGCATCGATAAATCGATAATTGCTGTTACATACACTGTGGCTCTGTCGACACCGCACCGCGCGCGCCTAACGAACACAAGACTTTCATTAACTGTTTCGATTACATTTCTCAGTGTACGAGATATTAATGACTTTTATAAACAAGTTACAATAATTGTTTGGGAAGAAAAATGCCTCACCTCAATTGCTCGGCTGACGTGTGTTGACTTACCTGCAAATAAAAGATGGAATATTAATTTATTAGTTTTGTTTTATAGAGTAGACATAATAAATAGTAATTTAAAATTGCTGTGGAAAAAATATGATATGTGTAATTAAAGTTTGCGATGAATAAACAATCATTAAGCTAAATGGTATTAATTGTGTAAAAAGTAATTCAATGAAAAAATTACGAATAACACTATTATGTTTACCTTTTTGAATAGATACTAAAATTACATATAAATAAAATTATTTTTCACAGTAATTCCATGAATATTATAAAGTTAATTTGCATTTCATAATTTGAATATCGACTGAGTATAAATAATGACCAAAATAAAGATATACGGCCGTCGAGTAAATAAATAAATTGTCCCATGACGTTGTGGTAAATATGGTAAAACGGGGTCGATTAAGGGAAATTTTGGCGCGAATATCGGCGGTCCGGCGCGGCACCTTTGATGTTTACGCGCAAAGTAAACGTGACGCTCATCGCGCCCGTAATTGCACACAGTAGGGATGTGCCTAGCCTGATTTGATTTGTCGATAATGTGTAAAATGGAAATACAGTCGTAAAATCAAAAAATCAAAATCAAAAATTATTTATTCAGTAGAATCACAAGGATCACTTTGAAACGTCTTACAAGCTAGGAAAATTTACACCAGTTCCAACGCGCCCATGCCGTAAAAGAACTGGCAACAACACCGGCTGGGTTCCTATCGCTTTTTTGGCATGACCCTTGCTATTGTTATGGATTCCAAGTAGAGTTGGAGCACATTCGTCCCAAGCTTTTTTATCATCTAGGTAATCGGTTGTTTTATAGTAAGCTTTTTGAGACAGATTTTGTTTAATTAAGTTTTTAAATTTGACAATTGATAAATTTTGTATGTCGCTTGGGACTTTGTTAAAGAAGCGTACACATTGCCCTTTAAAAGATTTACTGACCTTAGTGAGCCTAACTGTAGGAACAGCGAGTTTATTTTTATTTCTAGTATTAACATTATGATTATCACAATTTTTTTTAAACAGATTAATATTTTTGCGAACATACATAAGATTTTCATAAATATATTGACAGGGCACTGTCATAATATTAATTTCTTTGAACTTATCTCTAAGTGATTCTCTGGGACCCATGTTATAAATTGCGCGAACAGCCCTCTTCTGCAACACGAATATGGTGTTAATATCTGCAGCACTCCCCCACAACAAAATACCGTAAGACATAATGCTGTGAAAGTAGCTGAAATAAACTAGTCTGGCTGTATCGACGTCGGTGAAATGACGGATCTTTTTGACTGCGTATGCTGCAGAACTAAGTCTCTTCGACAATTTATCTATGTGTGGGCCCCATTGCAGTTTATTATCTAAAGTTAAGCCTAGAAAAACTGTGGTGTCCACAAGGCCTAGCTTTTCATCTTTTATTTTTATATTAGTTTGGTTTTGTTTTACATTAGGTAGTATGAAACGAACGCATTTCGTTTTATTTTCGTTTAACAATAAGTTGTTTACATTAAACCACCCTACAATTTTAGAGATTGCATTGTTTACTTTGTCAAAGTTAGTCTCTTGTCGCTTTAATTTAAATAAAAGTGACGTGTCATCAGCAAACAGTACAATCTCATGATCGTTCCTAACAAGCCGGGGTAGATCATTTATATATATTAAAAACAAGAATGGCCCAAGTATTGATCCTTGTGGTACACCAATTGTTACCACTGATCCCGGAGAACGCTTTCCATTTACGTCAACTCTTTGTATTCTATCACTTAGATATGAAGTGAGAAGGTCTAGAGCAACACCTCTAACTCCATAGTGTTGTAATTTTCTAATTAGTGTCTCATGATGTACACAATCAAATGCCTTAGATAAATCACAAAAAATGCCTAAGGCATCTTGCGATTCCTCCCAGGCTTCAAAAATGTGTGATATCAACTCAACACCGGCATCAGTTGTTGAGCGACCTCTTGTGAACCCAAATTGTTTACTATCAAGTAAGTTATTCATACTAAAATGTCTTTGTAACTGAATAAGAATAAGTTTTTCAAAAATTTTACTAAATGTAGGCAATACTGATATAGGCCGAAAGTTACCAGGGTCAGAATGACTACCTGATTTGAAAAGAGGTGTTATCTTGCTATGTTTCATTAAATCAGGAAACACACCACAGTCAATACATTGGTTAAATATAAAAGCTAGGTCAGGTGCAATGATTTCAATGAATGATTTCACAACGCTAACAGAAATGCCCCAGAGATCAGTGGTTTTTTTTACATTTATCAGTTTAAATGCTTTGATAATATCATTATTATTTACATAATCGAAATGTAATTGTATGTTGCATTGTGGTACATTATTTTTTAACAATGACTCTGCAATTATGTGAGAAGAGTTTAAAGATTTTGTAGTAAAGACTGGAATATCAGTAAAGAATTTTTCGAATGCTTTGGCTACTTCATCATCATGCTTAATATTACTATTATTAATATTTAAATTGAAAACATTATTCTGAGTCTTGACTCTTCCAGTCTCATTATTTATAATTTTCCACGTAGCTTTAATTTTATCTTGACTGTTTTTAATTTTTGAACATAAATATAGTGATTTTGCAACTTGACAAACGCTTTTAAAAATTTTTGAATAATTTCTAACTTTTACTTTAAACTCTTCACTAAAGTTGTATTGTTTTTCGCTGTAAAGTTCATACAAGGTTTGCCTGCTTTTATGAATACCAGCTGTTGCCCACTCACAAAATTTTGAACTGCCTGATACCGTAACCGTCTTGGATGTGAAAATCGAATTGAATACTTTATTAAATTCATTAAAAAATAGATTATACGAGTCATTTGGATTATGATAGTTATATGATAAACCAGGCAATCTAGAAATAAGGTTAAATTTTACTTTATCCAATCGATCAATGGTCACAGGAATAAAAGTTATTTTTCTATTTACATTTTTTTTGTTTCTTGCTTCTACATGAATAAGTTGACCAAGATGGTCCGATTTAATATTACTTATTATACTTTTTCTTAATACTTTTACATTAGAAAACATATTATCTATACATTTAGCCGAAGTGGCAGTTATTCTTGTGGGCTCCATAAATAATGGTTCAAGGTCAAATGATTTAAATAGACTAGTTATTCTGGTACTTAAAGAGTATGTTTCAAGCAAGTTTACATTAAAGTCACCGCAAACAATAGTTTGTTTATTTGATTTTGATACTATTTTAAACATTACCTCTTCCATTACTTTCTCAAAAACATCAAATGAGGCGGTTGGTGGGCTATAAGTGCTTATAACAATGAACTGCTCCAACTCCACACAGGCTATCTCAATGTGTCGTTCTACAGAGTGGGTGACAATGTCTTTACGTTCTCTAAATTTAATTTCTTTATTAAGTAATATTAATGATCCACCTCTCATAAAGTTAACTCTGCAGAAGGAACTACCAACTTGGTGATTACTGAAATTGAACATAAGCTCATGGCTTTTCAGCCAATGTTCAGTAATGCAAATAATGTCAATATTATTTGAGTTCAGGTACAATTCCAGTTCTAACTCTTTGTTACAAATTCCCTGAATATTCTGATGCACCAAGCTAGTAATATTTACATTCTTTGATTTATTTTGACTTTTTTTATAACAATTATTATTTGACTGTTGAATGCTAGAGAATCCCTCTATTGTCTTACAAACTAATTTAAATGACTTGGAATAATGTCCAGAGTCTGTCTCATGTCATGGGAGTGCCCAATAAAAGCACTTTGTGTAGCCAAGTTTTTGGCTGTTATACTAAAATAATAAGATAGCGAAACAGCTACCTGTCGTTTATAATAATTGGAAAGGTAATACCTACCTTTTGTCAAATAATAATTTTTACTAACAATGTTGTTAGAGTCAATTAAATGAATTAAATTACTATTGCATGACATAGTATGCAAATACAGGTTCAGCTTATGTCTAAGCTCATTTTCCACTTGTGGCAAGCTGTTGCTGTAGGGGAATGTAAACATTACAATTTTATTTTAGTAGTAGTTAGAGGAATGGGATCGTTATTGCTTCTTTTTTGTCAAACTAGCTGCCAGACTTTGCTGTTGTGGTACAAGGATTAGAGAGTATCTTAGGTTAATTTAAATCAAAGTAATAATAAAAAAAACTATCTTTAAGTAGGAACCTGTGTCAAATTTCATCCAAATCGGTTTAGATGTTCTGACGTAATTGAGAATCAACCATACAAACTTTTGCATTTAATAAAACGTATTTACGAACTACCAAAAATATTTTAGAATCAACTACCTTAAAGTGTTAATTTAACTTTGAAGTAAGCATTTAGATTTTAAACAAATACTTATTTATCTACATATATTTTATCTTAAAGCTCTTTTTTATTTCATGAAATCTGTTGTATTTTTAACTTGAATAATAATTACAATAGAAGTTAAATCACTAAATAATCATACCAAGAAGTAAGTAATGTTTAAAAACAATGTTAGCTCAACATAACTTACTGCATTTTATTTAACCAATCGATATAATACCCGGTAAGTACAATACATCACTACTGATGCAGGTCGATAATTATGGATTGTACATTTTGTTTCCGCGTCTCAGTGCCCCCCGGGCGCAACTCATAATTCTCTTTTTTGTTTTTTCCCCGACAGTACTTTCTTTTTAGGAGCGTCTTCGTGAAAGTAGCGTCTGAATAAAAAATAGGTCAGGCGTGTTTCAATTTGCGCTCCGCGGGTTCCATAAGTAAACATTTTGTATTTTTCTCGAATATTTTGAGCGACGGTTCGAAGCTTACAAAAGACATTCATTAAATTATCTGTTTGTGATATAAAAACAATACAAAAGAGACTGTCCATTAAGAGAACCGTCGGCAGATGACTTTTATGTCGTTGATATAAGAACCATAATGGATAGATGCATGACAGTTCTCTTTTCAAACAGACTGTAGCAAGTGAAATTACTGGACGAAAGAGACTTAACAACAATGTCTTGGGGTGATAAGCGCAATGCAGTGCCACGCAAACACTTAAAAACTTAAGCTTTGTGGCACTGCATCTGTAATATTCAGGCGTGGTGCTTAACATTAGGTGGGCGCCTTGACTGTCTTGTCACTTGCAAAAAAAAGACTAGCTTTTATTATTTTATGCTTGTTATTTAAGTTAGCGATAATTTGAACAAAATCAATTTATAGTACTGCTTCAAAGCAGAATATCTAGCACTGCGGCGTTACCGAGACGGACACTTG
The DNA here is from genome assembly GCA_951394395.1 of Colostygia pectinataria. NCBI lineage: Eukaryota > Metazoa > Arthropoda > Insecta > Lepidoptera > Geometridae > Colostygia > Colostygia pectinataria. The sequence continues at coordinate 11,094,961 of OX596358.1, read as the reverse complement.
TCAAGGAGTCCTACCACGTAGTGCCAACGGATCTCGACTGTCGTGAAGTTAGCCGTTTTGATGCGCAATGGAGCGCTAAATTGTCTTTGAGCATCCAAATGGCTTCGCGACAACCGAGATCCGTTGGTGTTGGCAGTTGGCGTTGGCAGTTGGCGTTGGCCGTACTATAATTGCTGGCAGTGATGATGTTGAGTGTACAGTACACCAAAAACCCATCAGTAGGTATCTAATGCTGATGCGCCTATCATCACAGAGTAAACCTAAACACTGTAATTTCATCAAACACCTCGTACACTTGTTAGATATTGATGGCTAGCTTCCTGTTCATTGTTTTTAGGGTTCCGTATCTTAAGATGAAAAACGGAACCCTCATAGTCCTAATAAAGGTTCAGTTTTCGTCGTTTGTGATGCGCAAAGACAATTTAGTTAGAAAAAACTCCATTGCGTAACAGAATACTTTGTTATCTGTCCGTCTTCCTATCCGTTTGTCAGGACCCTTTTTTTGCGGGTAGGCCTATAGCTAAATATATCTCAAACACTTTCTCCGTGTAGGCTTTCTTCAAACTATACCTACATACTTTTCTGTTTTGGGATGTTTTTGGTTTTGGGCAGTAAAAATCCAGTTGCTGCCCCGCTTGATGTCATATATCCACCTCATTTGTGACCGCCACACTGGTTCATTTCTAAAATTATTTTGCACGATGATTGGTTTGTGTGGTTTGTACCTACCTACAAGTACAAAACACAGGCCAAACACCAAATTCAATGACAAATCAGAATAGCTGATTGTACAGCGGTCATCTATTATTACCGTCGTAAGTGATGCGTGATCGATATCTGTTGTAATTATCGATATTCTTTGACGATTTCGGTGGCGAGGTGGGTTGAGACTTGAGAAGTGAGAAATTGCGGGTTCGATTCCCGCTGCAGGACCAATGTTTGAATGTATGCAAGTATTTGTTCCGGGTTGTTTCTATGTATTGTACCTAAACCCTGCAGTGTTACTCGCGGCTAAAAAGTGATTTATCTAGGAACCGAACATTAGTAATAAGTAATCTATGCCTGCCTTTTTTAATACTGATCCGTTCAGAGGTTCCGGGTTATTTTTTTTATACCACCAAGGTGCCAAACAATACGGCCCACCTGATGTTAAAGTGGTTACCGTAGCCTATGGGCATATTATAATATGGGCATATACGTAGTTATAGCGGTCACCCGTTCAAAAAGCGACTGCACGCAAGGTCGAATGAAATAGCGTCAATAGACGGATGTATAGTTCGCACAGCGGATCTACGCTTCCGTGAAGTTAGCCGTTTGTGATGCGCAAAGACAATTTAGTTAGAAAAAGCTCCATTGCGCATCGAAACGGCTAATTTCACTACGGCCGAGATCCGTTGTGAGACCTATAACTCGTCCATTATAGATATAGATGTTATATACAGCAGTGTATAACAGCGGCACCAGCTGATCGATTCAGTTTTTGCATCTGCCGTGTAAAAGCTCGTAAATCCTGTCATTTTCGCGTCGAAGCCTCCGAGTTTGATGAGATAATGAATGAATATATCATCGGATCACTGAGGCACGGTGTCCGCTGAAGCGCTGTTTTGACGGAATGAGCCTACTAAGGCACACCCTTGGAAACGGAACAGCAATGGAACCTGCTGCTAATAAGGTAGATATTTCTCTGACGAGTTCTATCACATAAAGTTTTTTTTACAAGTAAAGAGGCGACCAACGGCCCACAAGATGATACCCTTAGGTAGATCGAATGTGCCTATAATTTCACCGGAAACCATACCTTTCGGACCAAAACACAACAATGCAAACATTACTGCTTGACGGCAGAAATAGGTATGCTGGAAGTCCTCCCCCCGACGAGCTCTATTACAAAGAACTCTGCTACTCATAAAAGTTATATCACATAGACTATGTTCATAGTACCTTTTAGGTCTTACGGCGGTCAATAAATTCAGTCAAAGTTGGCAACTGAGCTACCAACATCAATATAACTTTAATATTTGGTAGCTTTTAGGGGTAACGTTCATCAGTTTTATAAGACTTGACGTCATAGAACAGTTATAACTTTTGCCTCAGTAGTTCTATGGTAGAACTGCCATTTGTTCTATAGAACGAATAACACCTTGCCTATATAACTTAGTAGAATTACGTATAATCGTAGGCACGATTCTGAAACGCAGAGCAAACTCAGTATTTCATCTGTGATATTACCACAGATAAAAGTATTACGTCTGAAATCCAGAGGATCTACTCTTGGAAGCGACAAACGATAATCTTGACAAATGTCGTAGTTCAACTTATCTCGGGGACAACAAAGTTCCGAGCAGTAACTATCATAAGCTGACCCACGAAAGCGTCAAGTTCGCTTTTGTCTGCAAGTGTAGACTCAGGCAGATTTGCCGATTTGCCTGAACGAGCTTCCTTATCAAGTCTCATTGATAGGCTTAAAACGTTTAAAAGCTTAAAAACTACTAGCAGTCCGTCCCAGCTTCGCACGGGTGCATTGAATCCGCACCCGTGGGAGGCCGTGGTGGGTAGCTTGTAATAAATATAGCCTAAGTTACTCAGGGTTTTTCTTTTTTTATGTCAGCAAGTGACATGACAATCAAGGCGCCCACCTGATGTTAAGCACCACGCCTGACTATTACAGATGCAGTGTGTAACGAACCAAATATGCTTAGTTTCGTTCCGTTCACAAATAAAAACAGTAAATTAAATATAAGAGTAGTAAAATAGATAAATACGTAAAAATACGGTGACCGTTTTTGTAAGAACATTATAATAACGTTAATCTCTAAATTCGGAACGCTACCTTTACAAGCGCATTCCATATTTGAAAGTGTTTGCGAGTCATGGAATGGTCTGTGATTGGTCTGATTTTAAATGTGGCGCCATTCTGTCTGGCTGCGAACCAATCACAGAGCAGTGTCGAGATTTGTAGATAGATTTGTATCAGAAAATGTCTCCAGATTGCGGGGTAACCTTCCCCCTCGCCTATAAAAAGGAAAGCGTGCGCTGACGCGAGATCATTTGGTTGATTTTAAACTCAAGGTAGGACGTTACGCTGCTCGAGCACGAAACGATTATTTTCGGGTTATCTCACCATAGATTCCTTTCGACACGCAAGTGATTGCCTGCTTTTTATGGTATTTACTTACCAAAGTTTTATCATATTTAGTTGGTGTATTAATTGTGTGAGTGAACGGAGTTTGAAGCTATCATGGTATAGCGTCTGGTTGGATACTCACTGTGACAACTAAGACCAGATTTCCTCCCTTGAAAGATTAGGCTGAATGTGTTGGAACGACTTTCAGGATTGATTTTACCTTTTCATAGGATCAATCTAATTGTTCCCTGCTTTGGGTTGTACTTAGTCTATGGAGGCGAGATTCGTCGAAGTGGATCACATTCGCTTATCTATATTCTAAATCAACTCAGGCAGTCTTTGCGGCAATTCCCCGTCTTGATTCACAACCCTGGACTCCGGTCCGTGATGACAGACCTTAGGGTGTTTTAGGGAGTAGGTCAAAATCGAGAGTAACGCCTCGTGACACTATCTTAGATTAGTTAGATATTTCATCATTGCACTTCGATGAAAGACACGCGCAATTAATGTAAATGTGAAGTAGTGATATCTACTTTTAGTTTGTTTATAACACATCTAGATAGCTAGTAGGGATGTATTCTAGGTACACCTTGAACATAGGTAGGGGTCAGTTGAAAACAGTTAGAAGTGGAGAGGGGGAGGGTACAATTTGGTGCCGTGACCAGGATCTGAACTATTAAACTTAAGTAGATTTAAGTAGCAATATTTAGTTGTAAGTTAGTAATATTTAGTTGTAAGTTAGTATAGTAGTGCGGGGTAACCCGCACAATTTGCTGCCGTGGATGGATAGGGGTGCAAAGTCTTTTATAGTTAAGTTAGGTGATAGGTTTGTACATAGATTGTTAGTAGGTAGGTAGGATTAATAGGTAGGAATAAGAAGAAAGTAGATAGTTAATAAGACTAGTTTATGATTATATTACAGTGTATACATAATAAGTACTACTATAAGGTGTACCTATGATAGTTGGTAGATAACAACTAAGAAATATATTAGGTAGGTACAAAGAAAAATGTTACTTATAATTCCTGTTTAGATAAGTTACCCACTATGATTATGAATTAATTAGCAAGTGAATAATTCAGCAGGCACCTAGGTATCTACTTATTGTGTTGAAATAAAATAGCCAAATTTGTAGTATTTATTTAGGTTAGAGTACATTACAATCTTAAGTATAGGAATTACTTTTAATAAATACGATACTTTAACAATACTAAGTTATTTTATTGTTGCTTTTATGTAATAATATTTAGACTAGGTCAGTAAATTAAAAAAATACTTTAATTATTAGGAGTATGAGATATTCAGAGTTCATTCTAAAGGGGAAATCGGGGGGGTTGTTGAGTGACTAAGTAATTAAATAACGGTAATATTAGAAATAAAGTAAGTTCGTATGAGTCAGTGACATCATGACCTCATCATATTATTAGAGTAAGAAATATGTTATTTAAATAATCTAGTAGATTTGTAGAAATTGGGGAGTCGTAGGGTGACTAAGTAGTTAAATAACGGTAGTGAAAAAAAAAAAAAAAAAAAGTAAGTTCGTATGAGTCAGTGACATCATGACCTCATCATATTATTAGAGAAAGAAATAAGGAGATTGAAAAAAAAAAAAAAAAAAAATTGAAAGTAAATGTTTGTAAACAAAATGAAAAATAAAGAAAATTGTTAAAATTGAGAGTAGGAAGACGGACAGATGGAAAAGACCTATCCAGCAGTTTATGGCAGCGAGTTGATAGTTCATCACAAACATTTCCCATTTCGCTTCTTGGAAATTTATAAGACTTTGAACAAACAAAAGTAGTCAGTGATTTGGTTGACTGGTATCACAACCGGGTTATTGTGGTTATTTGCGAATATTGGGAAAGGAATTAAATAAAATGGGAGCTAACAGCGTGAAAGAAAATGGTGTACATATCTTGCAATGGTAGATCTGCTAAAATTAGTGTATATTCCTAATACTTTATTTGTAGGATTCTAAATGTCTTTGATATAAGATTACACTAAGAGGTGAGCAAAAATGTTATAGACTCAATGCTCTTGTACCTGTTAAAATCATCAAAAATCCAAGTAAAGTATAGAGGGATAGATACTTACTTATTAATACCACAAAATATTGGAATACTTACTTGATAGAAAATAAAACAACTAATTGGTTGCAGCTTGATCCATAACGTATTTGTTTTCTTTACTGCATTTTTTGGGGTTAAATTCATGAATAGTTTTTATGTATCGACTAGCATTGAAATTGGTCAGTCAGTGATTTTATATTATTAGAATTAGTAGTTTTAGAGGCTAAACGTCCTTATCTTAGCTTCATTTTGAATTTTTTTATCACTAATGCATTATTTCAAAATGATTATTGCTCCGGCTTCATTATTTTAGAGTTTTCAGATATTTTATATTTAAGAGTTTATTTATATACTTATAGTTAAATTTATTATGTTTACTTGTTATAAACATTGTTATTTATTATATTATTTATGTATCTACTTAAAAGGCACCTTAAATATTTTTGTTTATCATACAGGGCCTTTCATTATTAGTGCATAATATTTATGGAGTATATAGATGTACATTTATATACACATTTATACATTCTTATTTATATATAAATCAGCCAGTTTGACTGTGAAAAAAAAAAAAAAAAAAAACTAATTTTTATACGTAAATGTAATTAGGAGGACATGGTAAAAGTAAATCACAAAATTAAATGTTTGTTAGAAGGTTATTGCAATATAGTTAGGAGGAATTGTTAAAAATAAATTGCAAAATTAAATGTTAAGAGATTACTGCAATGAGTTAAGATAAATTAATTTAAAAGAATTGTATTTACTCAATCCTTAATACAAACGTTACTGTTATAATTGAAAAAATAATAATAATAATAATAATATTAATAATACTAAATACAAATTAATTAGTGTGATGATAACACAAAGCTAGGGTGATAATGGAGTTAGTAAATTGATTTTTTAGGGAATTTTAGACAGACAATTTCGTAGTTTCTTATTAAAATAAATTTATTGGTTCACCTAAGTGGGGTGAATAGCAATGCAAGGGTGCTTTGAATGTTATGAAGGAATGTTGGTATGAAAAAAAAAAAAAAGAGGCTTAAGTGAATCCATGATTTTTTAGTAGGAAATGGTTTATTGATGTTTGAGGTTGGATAATACAGAACACGCACAAAGATTTAATATGGAGGAGAATTTTGGTGTTAGGATAGGTCAGCTGACAGTACATCAGTGTTAATCCCTGATTCCATAGAAAATCTTACTCTACATGCAGGAAGTAAATTTTCCCCACACTACACATGCTCCAAACTATAGGTATTGTTAATTTGAGTTTTGTGCCAAGTGGAAAAGTGACAACTATGGGGTATTAGGCTTATTGCAATTGGATTTGCCATTTGTTGGGGTCAGTGGTGTGGTATTTCATACGTTAACGGAATGTAGGTTAGGGTATCAAGTATCCACACTGTGCCATTAGGGCAAATTGAATTCACAACTCAGTTCTGATGCTGACACTTGTCGAATTCGTAATGGGCATGATAGTTTATAAATTGTAACATTAATGAACCTTGGTTACGAACTTAAGTAATCAATATTTATGATTTGGTATAAACACACTTACATAATAGGTATTCACTCACTTTAACATACAAAACATTAGTATTCAAAATCAAATATTAGTAGATTAGAAGTTGAACTGTTGCAAATAAAGCTATAATAATAAAATATAAAATTAAAATTAATAGCAGATATAAAATTATAAAATTATAGTTATATAGTAATAAAATAAAATATAAAAAAAAAAAATTCAAGAATATTTTGGAAAAATTGGAGTTTATATTTGTGAAAATTATGAGAATTAGAAAAGGTTTCCTACGGTTAGATATTTGAACACCTACGTAAACCTTTGGGGGTCGAGCTGTAACAAACCAAATATGCTTAGTTTCGTTCCGTTCACAAATAAAAACAGTAAATTAAATATAAGAGTAGTAAAATAGATAAATACGTAAAAATACGGTGACCGTTTTTGTAAGAACATTATAATAACGTTAATCTCTAAATTCGGAACGCTACCTTTACAAGCGCATTCCATATTTGAAAGTGTTTGCGAGTCATGGAATGGTCTGTGATTGGTCTGATTTTAAATGTGGCGCCATTCTGTCTGGCTGCGAACCAATCACAGAGCAGTGTCGAGATTTGTAGATAGATTTGTATCAGAAAATGTCTCCAGATTGCGGGGTAACCTTCCCCCTCGCCTATAAAAAGGAAAGCGTGCGCTGACGCGGGGTCATTACGATTATTTTAAATTCGAGCTAGGACGTTTTGCTGCCCGTGCGTGAAACGATTATTTTCGGGTTATCTCACTATAGATTCCTTTCGACACGCGAGTGATTGTCTGCTTTTTATGGTATTTACTTACCAAAGTTTATCATATTTAGTTGGTGTATTAATTGTGTGAGTGAACGGAGTTTGAAGCTATCATGGTATAGCGTCTGGTTGGATACTCACTGTGACAACTAAGACCAGATTTCCTCCCTTGAAAGATTAGGCTGAATGTGTTGGAACGACTTTCAGGATTGATTTTACCTTTTCATAGGATCAATCTAATTGTTCCCTGCTTTGGGTTGTACTTAGTCTATGGAGGCGAGATTCGTCGAAGTGGATCACATTCGCTTATCTATATTCTAAATCAACTCAGGCAGTCTTTGCGGCAATTCCCCGTCTTGATTCACAACCCTGGACTCCGGTCCGTGATGACAGACCTTAGGGTGTTTTAGGGAGTAGGTCAAAATCGAGAGTAACGCCTCGTGACACTATCTTAGATTAGTTAGATATTTCATCATTGCACTTCGATGAAAGACACGCGCAATTAATGTAAATGTGAAGTAGTGATATCTACTTTTAGTTTGTTTATAACACATCTAGATAGCTAGTAGGGATGTATTCTAGGTACACCTTGAACATAGGTAGGGGTCAGTTGAAAACAGTTAGAAGTGGAGAGGGGGAGGGTACAATTTTGGTGCGTCGGCCGGGAACCGAAGACCTATGGAAAGCATTCCATAGCCGTTTATAAAATAATATACATAAATTAGTATAAATAAATCTTTCATTGATTTGATAAAATACAGAAATCTAATGTAATTTTAGTACCTCAGACCAGATACAATAAATTATAGTAGATAGGAGGTTTTGCCTAGTGACTCACACTTGGCTGTATAACAGATACAATAAATTATATTAGATAGGAGGTTTTGTCTAGTGACTCACACTTGGCTATATAACAGATACAATAAATTATAGTAAGTAGGAGGTTTTGTCTAGTGACTCACACTTGGCTGTATAACAGATACAATAAATTATAGTAGATAGTAGGTTTTGCCTAGTGACTCATACTTGGCTGTATAATCGATACAATAAATTATAGTAGATAGGAGGTTTTGCCTAGTGACTCACACTTGGTTGTATAACCGATACAATAAATTATAGTAGATAGGAGGTTTTGTCTAGTGACTCACACTTGACTGTATTTGAGTTTAGGTAAGCTATGTAGGTATTGATAGGATTCTATAGGTAGATTTAGATAGACTTTGCACCCTGAAAAGAATTTGAGTTACGCGGACACAACGTAGAGGAACTAAGTAGGGAACTAGACGATCACCAAGGCCAAACAAACAAACAAACATTTACATCGGTTGACGATTGGAGAAGTGGAGAGGGGGAGGGTACAAGTGCCACCCAAAGCTTAAAGTTTTTAAGTGTTTGCGTGGCACTGCACTGCGCTTATCACCCCGAGACATTGTTGTTAAGTCTCTTTCGCCCAGTAATTTCACTTGTTACAGTGCCCTTCAAACCTAAACACAGTAATGCTTGCACACTACTGCTTGGAGGTAGAATATCTGACACTGCGGTGGTACCCATCAAACCGGACTCTTTCTGAAGAGTCCTACCACCAGGTAATAATAAAAAGATAATGTAGCATTCGAATTGTGAAAGAGTTTTTGAAATCGGACCAGTCGTTTTTGAGTTTATTCGTAACAAACAGCTTCCCTCTTTATAATATTAGTATAGAAGTATAGATAAAGTCGTAATATCGATAGAATCCCGAGTCGCGTCGAAGTGTCGTAAAACTTATATTCTCGATAGCAAGAGGGCGGGAGATTTAGATTAATTGAGCACGATTACCGAATGTTTGAGCCAGGTTCGAAACCAGAGGTTCCAAAAACCGTTCTTGTAACTAGAAGTCTGATTACAAATGCTCTTGTAACAAGGGGTCTCAGTACCACCTGGTGGTAAGACTCCTCAGCAAGAGCTAGTCTTGGCGGGTACCACCGCAGTGCCAGATATTCTACCTTCAAGCAGCAGTGTGCAAGCATTACTGTGTTTAGATTTAAAGGGCACTTGATACTACTGGGCAAGAGATTTAGGGTGACGAGCGCTGTGCAGTGCCACGCAGAACTTTAAAACTCAAATTTTTGGGTGACACTTTTATGATCTGTTGGGTGTATTGTATTATACCCGCATCCTTGATTGCGACCCTGTCACGAACTGAACTCGATCCGATTACATCAGTATTTTGGAAATAACTCGATTTTGAAGTATAATTATATTGTGCGGCTACTTTATTACGCTGGGAATGAGATCACATGCTTAATTGTCCATTACATAATGTCTGATGTAATGTTGAGTACCTTCACAATGCCCCTAAATCCTTTTTCGGATATGCCGATTTTCTTATGATGTTTTTCTTCACCGTTTTAGAGCGCCAGCAGAATGGAAAAATGTATGCTTAGTTTTGAAGTTTAGACACTAACTTTAGGCACGGAATTATATTATTTAGGGTTGGAAAAGTCGGCAATAGCCAAAGACGTTGACGCAATATTCGTTTGGTTGTCAAACGAATTTTGCGTCAAACAAAACGCCTAAAAACAAACAAATGTATCGTCCAACTTGTATGCAAATTTTTGCAACGCCTGTTCAGTGCGTAAAATGAACTATCAAAAAATTTTTTTTATTGGCTTATTGAATGGATTATACTGTAATATGTGACTTGCCTTGTATAACGGACTTTGTTACAATATGGTAAAATAAATGCCATAGTTAGACGGCAGGATACGTTTATTACGTTTGAAATTACGATTGTCAAACAAGTTTCTTGTGATTCGCCCTTAGGCATTATTTTGTAGTGAGGGTTGGCGCTGGCGCCAATCATTAGAATCGGTGGCAACTCTTCAGACCTGTCAAAAATTGGTTCAACCCAGACCTGTCATGTAATCATGACACGATCAGCGCTGGGGTAAATTGACCAATAACTCATCCCGTCCTGCTGTAATTGGTTATTTAAATTCGGTCTGCCTGAGGGTACTTGGTAAACCTGGCGAATTTATTCTTATTGTCGCTGTAACAATAAAATAAATAAAGATTGTCATCGCGGAATATTCTAGAAATTATGATGCTACGGGTTTTCAACAAACTTGCGATTATCTTTAAAATAATGTAATGTTTTCGCGGAAATTTCGGTGAGAAAACATGCTCTAGATAGAATATTGTTTTATGCCTGTTTTTTACCTATTTCTGCCGCCAAACAGTAAAGATCGCAATGCAAGTGTTCCAGTGTGAAGGGTATGGTTTCCAGTGACATTACTGGCACATGAGGTTTTCGATCTTAGCCTCAAGGTGGCAACCCGCAAGTGATACCTCTGGTATTGCAAGCGTCCATAGGCTGCAGTAACCGCTTACCATCTTGTGGGCCGTACGCATGGTTGCCACTTCAGTTGTATAAAAAAATTATTAAAAAAATGCCAAATTCTTCTAGGCTGGGGGCCCCAGCCTGGGGCGCGTGGAACTGTTGTAAATTCACTTAGCTCTAAGACGTTTCAAATGATCCTTGTGATATTATTGAATGAAACGATTTTTTACTTTTACTTTACTTTATGAAAAATCTGAATAAAATTCAGCACAGAGATAGGTTGTAGTCTGAAATGCCTCTAAGCTACTTTTTATCCCGGAAAAAGTACGGTTTTCCGAGTTCCAATCGAACGGAGTCGCTGGCAACAGCTAGTCCCACTAATCACACTAATAGTAGTATTATATAAGGTCATTCATTATCAACCTGACAAACTTAAGGGATATGTTCCAGACATTAAAAAAAAGACTTGTACTTTATTTTATTTTTTCTAAAAAAAATTACGTAATTCTGCCTAATAATCAGTTATCCTTGTTAGAAATCGAAAAGGCATCGCTCGGCACATGTCAGTGACCCGCGCGTCAATGAACCGCGGGTCAATAACCCGCGCATCCTTGACCTGCGCGTGTCAATGAACCGCTACGGGGCGCGCACACTCGAATATTTCATTATTACGCCGCTTAACTCGATTCCCAACAATGATAAATAATAATTGAGCAGAAAAACGTAATCGATTTTTTTTTGTTTACTTGGGATTTTTTAGACAAAATATACATAAAAACAAAAAAATTATAGGTAAGTACATATATGTTTTTTTTTATGTGTGGAACCTATCCCTTAAGTTTGTCAGGTTGATAATGAATAACCCTGTATATGCGTAAGTTTGGATGTTTTGATTTTATTTTTATTTTTATTTTTATTTTCTTTATTAAGATTTTCCAACAGCGGTACAAAAAATATACACCAAAAAATATTAAAAATAAGTAATGAAATAGTTTATTGTGCCAAAAATATAGGTACCTAATTACTACAATCATAGTACATTTTATTTGTTACTAACTTAGGTTCTAGCTGGTTGTTTGGGTGATAAAATGGGTTGATAAGGAAGAGAAAATGAACATTATTACCATGTGGGTATGTAGGTAGCAAATAGATACACTTTTTTAAGTAAGGCCAAATGAGGAAATACAATTAGAACAATATTAACAATAATAAAAAAAAAAACTAGAATAACACTGTTAAACTTAATGCTAACTATAAGATTCAGTGGCGGTAAATATATATTCTACGGGTGTGTGCGGGTTCATATTTGCATAGTGTAGGTGTGTAAGTGTATTGGGTATGCTGGTGTATGTGGTGTGTGATTGATGGATGGATGTATGTTCCTCTTTAACTCGACAACCCATAAACCGTTTTGGCTGATATTAACAACACATATAAATAGTATCGATAGTAGCTAGACTAGCCGGCGTAGTGGCCGGGTGTCCGGGCTGTGTGGTCCGCGCCCCGTGGCGAGCCATTCATCCCGCGCTCTGCCCCACTTTGTCTGCACAACCACGGAACACCCCACGCTTAATCACTTGGGGTCTGTTGTTATTGGGATCATTTTATTTGCTATTGCCGATGCTGAAGTATCTGTAGAAGTATCATGTAGCACAAAATGATTAATGTGGTTTTCTATACTAATATTATAAAGAGAAAAGATTTGTACGGCTATTAGCACCGCCCGCAACCGCGTTCGACGGTTGCTCGGTGAATACTGCTCATGAAGAAGAGCTTCTAAATAGCTTTGAAATGTCAGCATAAATGACAAATGCAAGTGGTAAATAGCAGTTAATAATTTATTAGTTTTTAAGTGTTTTTGTTTGCTACAAATAAACTCAATAACTCTGAATTGTCAAAAAATTTTGTACCATGACTTCAATAATTATTAATTTCATGGTACAAAATTTTTTGACAATTCAGTTTAGGTCCTAATTTGAATCGCTCTAAGAGTTCATGGTATGGGGGCTGGTCCGATTTCAAAATTGTTTCACCATTACTATAGCCTATGTTCTATTCCCGGTCATTATCTATCTATGTTTTAAGTTTCAGCCAAATCGGTTCAGTGGTTGTCGAGTTATAGAGGAACAAACAAACATACATACATCCATCCAAACTTTCGCAATTATAATATTAGTGTGATTGTGATAAACCTTCCTGAATTACTCTAAATCTATGCGTATACATACATACAGATTGACAGACGTAGATTGTGGGTACGATCCTCGCTGCGGGACAAATATTTGCATGATCTGCAAATGTGTGTTCAATCTGAGTGATTCTATGTACTATAAGTACCTATGTAAGTATTAAAAAAATCCTATGTGTACACAAGCTTTGCTTAGTTTTGGGCTAGATGGCGCGGTGTAAACACGTCCGCAATTATTTATTCCTTCATTTATTTTTATTATTTTAAGCTTAAAGGGTTGCTACAACTTCGCTCGTAGACTCTCAAGTTAACGTTGTCGGAACACCTTTCTTGTGCTTTCCTTATTATTTTAATTTAATTAGTAATCTCACGATCTTGTTGCGTAAATTTGTAAACATACAGCGTGTCATTGCGTAAACCTAAAATGCTACCGTTTTAATTAATCCTTAAAAAACTTTAATTGGCTGCGAAATTTTAATTTCCACTGACATTGTAAGTATAAAAAAAACAAGAGATAGTAACTTTCATTTATCGTAAATCGACGACTTTATTATATTATATTCTGATTCAAATTTTTACATAAAAGTGCCGATGATATTGTAATTATTGGGCTATTAAAAGAAAACCCGTTATGACAAAACGGTTAGCTGAATCGCATGCTAAAATTAATTATATGTGAGATAAAGTGTATTATAAATTTATAATTTAGTGTTATCAATAAATTTATTTCACAGCATGATCGTGTAAAAATTTTACTTGTCGTTAAAAATAAATTTTAATGCGATTTTGTATGTATTGCTGCTGTTCAAAGTTTAATTGCGCTAATTTTGCAGAACTCTAAGTAATTATTTTTTCACAATTAAATATTGTCTTATATTTAAACTTAAAATGCTTATACAATTATTCTTACTAAATAAAAACTTAATGAATCTAGCTTGTTATATAAGCATCATTTCTACTGCCTTAGACCTTTTTTATTGTCCTACTTATCTTAAGTTTTACAATCTTAACTTAATTTTTACTACCTACGCTAATTTTATTTAAATACCTAGATTCTAAAAACATGCTTTGAATCAGCTAGACATAACTAATATCATGAAATTTTGTTGCATCAATTCAAACTCGTTGAAATATAGCCGCAAAATATTCGACGCACGCTACACAGTCACGTGTATTTAATTTTCACGTAATTTCGCGCCAGTAATTTCATTCGAAAATGGGTTTTATTCAAAATTGTATTCGAAAATGGCTGCTTGACGGGGTGAATAAACGTCGACGTTTTCGACACGTTATCACTTAGCATAATAGCTCGGGAGCCAACGACGATTTCGCTACTTTGTGCCTGTGTCATATCCTTTCTTATCCTTACACATTTTATATTATAACTAGTAGACCCGGCACGATTTCACTTGCGTTATTTTTTTAGCAAATTTTTACACTCTGTACTGTAAAAATTTGCTAAAAAATATTCCCTATTTTCTCACTGTTTAAACCTTCCCTAGACTTTTACAAACATTTCAAGACCAATATTAGTCAAATCGGTCCATCCGTTCTCGAGTTTTAGCGAGACTAACGCACAGCGAATAATTTTTATATGATGAAGTTTCGCCGCCTGTCTCGATGTATGTATCACTTAGATCTTTTAGACTACGCAACGGGTTTTAATGGGATTTTATCAATAAATAGAGTAATTCAAGAGGAAGGTTATAGCACCCGTGCGAAGCCGGGCCGGTCCGCTAGTTACATAGAATAAAAACACAACAGCTTCCCTTACGCTTAGATCTTTAAAAAAATCTAAAGTCGTGCCATTCTCCAATCCGCATTGGGTCCGCGTTTTGGAGATCCAATCACTGTTGCTCGAGAGTAGGCCAGTGTCCCAGCAGTGGGACACATTCGAAGGTCATGATGAAACAAAGACGGGATCAAATACTAAAAAGTTATATACAACATTATTGTTTGATACTGACAGCCATTTTGAATGATGTGGAAAAATGAAAACCATCACAAGATATCCGAGTAGTAAAGTCAATGTAGATTATATTGTCCAATATTTCACACGCCACCATTCTGCAGCCCCTCTTTTGATGTTTTTTTTTATTTGCTTGGGACATGACCTGTCATCCCAGCCAGGTGTGGGTAAGCACGTGAGCTAAAGTGCTTATTTATCCGGATCATCAATTCCGGAACCAATTTTTTGCAACTTTTTTAGAGAAGACTGCGACCCGCCCCGGCTTCGCACTTGTAAACTATACATATATAAAACTGTCTCTTGAGTCACTACCTATACATACATAAATGAGTGTTTCGTATATAGTTAAGTAGGTATACATTTTTTTTTTATACAACTGAAGTGGCAACCAAGCATACGGCCCACAAGATAGTAAGCGGTTACCACAGCCTATGGACGCTTGCAATACCAGAGGTATCATTCGCGGGTTGCCACCTTGAGGCTAAGATCGATAGCCTCATGTGCCAGTAATTTCACCGGAAACCATACCTATCGCACCGGAACACAGCAATGCGAGCATTACTGCTTGACGGCAGAAATAGGTATAGTGGTAGTCCTTCCCCGGATGAGCTAAAAATATCTAGGGGACCTATCAAAACACCCAAAAAATTTAGAAAAACGACAATATCAACAATTATCGACTTATCTTTAGTTCGATGGGTCGTTAGTTCAACAAGTCATAATACAATAATGTGAATCCCTAGTCTGAAGCTGAACCACTGCCATCATTGCTTACCCCAGGCTTAGACGGGCAGATTTTATAGTGATTTCTTTCTATGGCTAAATTGGCTAACGACAAACTTTTCGGAAATATAAAGCGCGATTTGTTTTATTAAGTCGTTACAATTATATTTTTGTTAAAACGGCGTGGAATTACACGCTAGTCTAACTTTATTGGACACTATAAAAAATATCTATGTAGGTATTGTATTGTATTAAGTATATCAGTCATCTAGTACCCATCAGAACACACTTGGGGCTAGATGATGTTATGGATTGTCCAGCATTAAAAAAAATTGGAACGTAAGGTAAGTAGTGCATAGAATCCTGCTAATATTATAAATGCGAATGTCTGTATGGGTGTGTGTGTGTATGTTTGTTACCACGTATCTCCGTGACGACTTGACCTATTAGCATACAATTTAAAATGTAGATACGAGTATCTTAAGTTCTGGAATAACACATAGGCTACTTTAAAAATTTACTGTTCCTTTGGGATAGCATAAAAACTGCAAAACCGCGGGTGAAGCCGCGCGAGTCAGCTCGTCGTATCTACGTTATATCTACGCGCAGAAATTGCACAGAAGCATAAACAATAATTTAAGTATACGACAACGTAAAAACTGTGACCTTACTCTTCAAGTTTTGTCAGCTTATGCCAATTTTTGTCATGAATAAAATATGTAAAGTATACCGTAAAATTTTTATTTTTTATATATGTATGTAAATTCACTGACTTGCTCCCAGAGTAAATATTCCAGTAAAGTTTATTTTTCTAACCTATATCGTCGATAGGATAGGATATAAAATTTTTACTCGTCTTTACCCATAAGTAATTCTTCATGATGAAAAATATTTATCTTAGGTTAATGTAATTATTAATTAAGCAGTAATGTTATTTGTTGAAGTTTAGCAGGTAGTTTCAGGATAATATGTTGGTCTCGACATCATTTTAGTTAACCGTTAGCCAACCTAAATCACTAAATCATATATCTTTGCATAATTTACTAAATCTAGTACTGAAATTAACTAGTAAATAACCACATCTACTACACTACAATACTAATAAGAACGACTAAACTGAAACTCTGTGCTACTAGTTGGAAATTACTCCTGATATTTTATAAATAGATCTATAAAAACTGGTTACTGTATAATGAATTAAAACCCAGTTATTAATACACAAAACAAAATATGTCAACCGGAACGTTTTTTCCAACTTCAATCCCCTTGCCAGATCCAAGCAGATAATTTGCTTACAATATAATCGGACAAAGATTGCAAACCTTCAAGGAAAGGGGGTAAAAAGCAACCCATAGGATGCGGCTATTATATTCAAATCACTTGGTAAAGGCAATTTATATGGAGTTTATTGACAAGAGGCCGCTGCGACGCGAGTGCGCGAGAAATTCTTTGAGAAAATATCTTGGAACCCGCTTAATTGAACGAAGACAATATTGTTAAAGTTTTTACGTTGCTGGCTTTATATTTTCATCTGCCGACTACGCCATAGGTAAAAAAGCTTTGCATTCCTAATTTGATGACGAAAAATGTTTCAATCTCATAAACTATTTTGAAATTGAATTTGGAATATGAACGGATCGTTGCGATTATTTGTACGTCATTTGTTACGCTAACTTGATGGTATTGTTTTATTTTCAAAGGGTTTTCGCAAACGGTATAAAAAAGTGAACACAAAGCAGGATTTCACATGACATGATTAGGGTGACTTTTTTGACGGGAGATACGATTTGGAATGGAATTATGTTAAAATTCTTTAAATTTTGAGTTATCGCGGCACCACATTAAACTTCATAAAAATATTGGAAAATTTACGATCTACATAACAAAACAAAGCGTGACGTTTTTAGTAAAAATAATATGTACCTACTTTTCTGTACTTGAGTGACATTGAAAATCATGTGAGTACTAAATAAAAAAAAAAATTTTACAATATGTAATATTTTGTTGGTAAGTAATTAGATATTTTCAAAAAATACTATTTTCTCAATATAGAACACGACCGCTAAAACACCGCAAATAACAGCCCGGCAACTTGTAAGCTGTAGCAAAACTGAATTTACGACTTCTCAAAACTCGGTTGAATACCAAAAGTCAAAGGTCCGGAATCGTAAGGTCTAAAAAGTCAAGAGATGCACATGTCCGATGGGGAGATAAGATCGCAATCTTTTCGGATATTGCCCGGTATAATCATATGCGGTTTTATTTATTTTTGCTCTTTTCACGACCGATGTGGCGCAGCGGGCGCAGGTCCGCCTGCGACGCGGAGATTGCGGGTTCGATTCCCGCCTCGGGTCAAATGTTTGTACGATCTACAAATATTTGTTCCGGGTGTTCTGGGTATTATCTATGTATAATAAAAAAATAACTTTCTATGAATTGTATTGTATTAAGTATATATCAGTCATCTAGTATCCACAGCTCTTACCCCTGGGCTAGATGATGCTGTGTGGATTGTCCAGCATTATATATTTATTTCGCAAGGGCGTGCGGCTTGCAATGAGGATGGCTTTACTGATGGAAATTGCAAGGGAACTAAATAGTAAGTAAGTAAGATAAGCGCTCGTGACAAAGCTAAGTTGTTCTTAACAGACCAATGAAGTTATGCACTGTTCCGCGTAGTCACCATTTGGATGGGCGACAGTGGACACCAGTGGCAATTCAACTGAGCGCTCCCGTGCTTCGGAGGGCACGGTAATCAGTCGGTCCCGGCTTTTTCAAAGTTGTTAAGCCATGACAGAGGCCTTTAGGCGGCCTCAAAACTCTATTAATAGGCTGCCCGAAAGCTGCCGTTATGACCTAATCTTGAAAAAGCCGGAACCGACTGCTTAAAGAGCTTTTCGAAGCACGGAAGCGCTCAGTTGAAATTGATACTCGCGGCACAGAGCGCAGTCACCCATCTAATGGTGATTAGAAATATATATATAGTGATGTATTAGAAATGCATCACAAAGGCCCTGATTTCAAAGATTTCACAGGCGACTTTGTAGCGATATTGACCTTATAATGCATAATCAGATTTGTAATTTTTGAGCCGTCTAGTTGTGAGGCGCTGAGGCCGGCGCGAATTACGACGCGAGCCTCGAGCGCGCACGCGCACCGATTTACGCGCCTCATAGCGATATAGGGATGTGTGTCCGTTATATCGATAGTTTTAGCATAGGAGCCTAATCACGGTTATTCGATTTTTGATACTAATCCTAGTTAAATAACCGTTCTTATCCTTCTTCTTATACCTGTGTCTTTATGATAGGTAATTACTATTTTAGGATGTAGGTATCATCATTTTTTGGTAGCAAAGAAAAACAAATTATTATGACAAAACATCAATAATATGAGTTGCAGCAGTGCTTTTTACCCAAAGCTTTCAATTTTAAAGTACCTACACTGCACTGCGCTCCATCGAGAAGCAATATTGAAATACTTTTATCGACCGTCTATGCTTGGTACCGTCTTTCATCCAGTAATTTCACTTAATTCACTTAAGTCGTCATATTGTTGATTGTTACATCAATATGTGACAATCAATATGACGACTTCGTAGAATCACCACAATGTAGTTATCTGTTGGGTGCATTATGTCATGTTAAATAACCCGTAAAACAATTTAAACTGAAAATGAAAAGTACATTTTGCCATTGAAAATAATGAATATTCTCAACAAACTCAACTGCAAAAGCTTTCCAATTTATAACGCTAGCAGCGATCAGCTTTTACAAAATTGTAGTTGTTTGCGCGTTTCGATATTTCGCAAATATTTATATTTGCCACCAATTTTTATTAAAAATCGACTAGTGTCTGCTTGCGCCTTTGTTCAGTTTATAAGGTTCAAAGTTTGTGTTGAGTTTTATAAATCAACTTTTCTCTGCGTCTTGTATGAATTTCAGATAATACTTTCTCAGTGCACCTTTTTAAAAGAAAAAAAGAGTTTACCCGACATGTTTTAAGTTTAAGTTCCGACATGTTTTAAGTTTAAGTTTCAGGCTCAGCAGTTTAAGCTTTGCGTGTAGGTATGTCACCAAGCAATTTATAATTTAGATAAATAAAGATTTTATGAACTTAAGATTTTTTCAAAATGGCCGATACTTTATCGATATCGATTATAGTTCGAGCACATCACTAGCGAGCCTTCGGCAACCACGCGCGTTATAGCTCGCTAAAAATGAACCGTGACCCCCGACACTAACCAAATTATTCTCGGTTCTAACTCACAGATAGCGGGTTCGATTCCCGACGCTAGATTACCTATTGATAATGTTGATCTGTAGAAACTACATTTTAGTTCACATTTCGCATACCCTACTCGATGGACCGATGACATTGTAGCGCCACAGGAAGTCGATAAGTAAGTTCGTATGAGTCATTGGCCAACTCTGAGAGTTTTTAGGACGCCTGAAGGCCGCAAGAAGTCGGTGAACACTCAAGATCAGTCTTACTGATACTTTATGGAATAGGCCTATGTCCAGCAGTGGACGTCGATAGGTTAATTAGATGATGATTAGAAATGACATGACAAACAGAAGAATGTCAGTAGAAACGCTCGTGACGTAGCTGGCTAAGTTGTGGTGACCGCCAGTAGCAGTTTTGAACTAAGCGCTTCCATGCTTCGGAGGGCACGTCAAGCAGTCGGTCCCGGCTTGTTCAAAGCTGTGTAAAATGACGGAGGCCTTCGAGCGGCCAATTCACCTAGCTTTCAAAGTGAGCCTTTATTTTATTGCACAACCAGAGTTGGCCACTGACTCAAACCAACATACGTTACGACCAACGTCTAGAATCGGCTTCATTTCATCTTTTTTATTTTTCGTTAATTATTCAGTAAAAGGCACAGTATCAATAAATAATACAGTAAGTAAACATCGTGCGAGGCGTATAAATTAAATGCAAATGAGAGTTGTGGACATTAGCCGCGATTTTGATACAGTTCTGCATCACATTGCTCTTTTTGTGGTTAATTAAAAGCCGTTAATTGTAGCACGGCTTTGGCCGAGCCGCTACTGGGCTTGTGTACTGTGCCTTAAAGCGATGACAGGGTGTAACTGAAAACTGAGTTGCGAAAACAGAATATTATTATGAAGCACTTGTGGCGTAGCTGTGGCTGATTATAACAGTTGATAATAATATTATAACTGGCAATAAAACATTGGTGGTATATTGGTAGTGAGCCAGTCTTCCTATCCTTAGGTTGAGGGTTTTAAACCAACAACTTTATCTTTTAAAAATAATGCCAGGTGCCAACCATTAATCCACATTAGGTTTGCGTGGTGGAACTCAATCACTCTCGCTCGAGAGTAGAGTAATGTCCCAGCATAGCAGTAGCAATTTAGGCACATTAAAGGCGAGGTTATAAAAAATATAAAATTATGTTTAAAATATTAAATTAAATTAAACGTGTGCGATCACCTAGTTTCGAATTAAAATATTTCTTATACATAAACACACTTACTAACAAAAGCATCCTAAATAAAATTTCTTATTTCTAACATACACGTGGCTGGTTACGAAACTGGAAAACTTGGTTGCGAAAACGTACTAAAGAATTTTAGCGATTCTCTTTTGACTTGGGTCACTGGAAGCTCGTAATCGAATTAAGGTCAGTAATTGATATTTATTTTCACTACATTTTGCCGACTCGATGCCATTCGATGCCACTCGATAAACGACACAACTGAGAAGAAGTTAGCCACCTGACTCATACAAACTTGCTTAGATACTAGTAAAAGGTACTCTTGTCATTTATCAACAAAGAGGCAAAGCAGAGGGTCTACTCAGTCTACTCTTGAAAGCGACAAACGATAATCGTGCCATATCGTAATTCAACTTTATGCAACTAAGTTCAGAGCAATGAAAACTATCATGGTTATTAACATAATTTTCACTAAATAAGCGCATCTACTCGAGCACTGGTGGTCTAGTGGTAGTGTGTGACCCCGCCTTCCGATCCTAAGGTCGAGGGTTCGAATCCGGTCGCGCACCAATGGATTTTTTGCTACGAAAAATTTATGTGCGCAGTGCTCTCATACGGTGAAGGAAAACATCGTGAGGAAACCGGCATGTCCTAGAATTATATCGAAAGACATCTTCCATCCACATTTCCGCATTGGGTCCGCGTGGTGGATTAAGACCCAATCACTCTCGCTTGAGAGTAAGCCAGTGTCCCAGCTGTGGCACATTATAAAGCTATCATGATGATGATGAAGCACATCTTTCGGGTTCTTTCGAGAGAGTGGTCAAACGCAAGCCTATAAAATAAAATAAATCGTTTTTGTGTAAATTCCTTCTTTCTCATTGACTAAAGTAAAGAATGTAACTCGTTGCCGGGGTCTGTTTTTCCGGACCAATACAATTTAGGAGTCTTTAAGGCTAGAGTGAACAGGTTTTTTCCGGGCAAGGCTAATAATAATTTCAGAGCATTCACGGATATAAGCTGAACTACGAGAACCATCACGATATATTGTATTGTCCGCAAAAACTGACAAGCCACGACACGACTGACTCACGTAAATACTGTATTAATTAATTTGTACAGACAGAATGAAATTACTGGAACAATGATGCTTGTTTGAACAATTAACTTGCTGAAATCCGTGGTTTAGTTACTAGTTTTTTTACGAGTAGGAATATCAGCTAATGACGAGACGGTTAAGTCGTTCGCCAGATGTTAAGCGCTACGCCTGACCATAACACGTAAAGTGTCAACCGAAGTGTGCCACGCAACAGCACCGCGCTCGTAACCCCTAAAAAGTTCCGAAAGATCTGCCTCTACCAATCAGCATTGTGCCTGCGCGGATCGAAATATTCTCGCCCAAGAACAAGCCAGTGTTCCAACAGTTAAAAGTCTTGCCCATGATGCCACCGGAGATTATGATGAAGAGGGCTAGGAACCCAGCCGAGTTTGTTGCCAGATTCTTCTAGGCTGTGCGTGGAACTGGCGTAAATTCACCTAGATTTAAAACGTTTTATTGAATAAAGATATTTTGACTTTGATGATGTTAACACGATGTTTTCACCACCAGTACCCGTACACAATCATTACACAGTAGATGTCGAGATAACAAAAAGATCAGATCGCGGAAAAAGCGATCAAAAGGTTGCGGGCACGACCGCGCGGCCACTCAACCGATTATATTATTGTTTCTGTACCCCCAGGGGGGCATTCAGGAACAGGGGAAACAGAATCTTTCTGTACATATTCAAATTTTAATTCATATACTTTTCAAAATTCTTTCCGGGCGTCTGGTCGAAGCGACGCGTGATCTTAAGGCTGGTTCATATCTGGCTCAACGTATCAGCATTGCAATTTAACGTGGCAATGCAGCCAGCATGTTGGGAACGCTTCCATCTGCTAGTGATTTGGATCAGATGAGCTATCTATAGATCGTTTGTAACGGTCTTTAGATAGCTCAACTGTTTCATATGTATTTTGTAATGTAATTTAATTATGCACATATTTTATTTTGATATTAAATATATAATATCTTAAAAAAAAACTTATACTTCATTAGTTGTTTATTACGCCCAGGGAATTTAGCAACAGGGAGGTCAAGAAATAATGGATCTAGCTTTCTGTACATATATACGCCCAGAAGTAGATTCCGTAACAGAGAGTAGGGAATCTAGCTTTCTGTGCGTTCAGTAAGGGAATCAGCAACAGGGAAATCAGAGATTTTAATTATTTAGTTCTGGTTGGTCCTGTCATTTTGTACGTTAGAGGAACTGGCGTATCCAAGAGTTAAAACAATGAAAAACATTATTGTACAACACTTTTAAATACTTAATTAATTAACTGCTGTTAATAAATAAGAGTAGTAGAGTTCTCTGTGATAGAGCTCGTCCGGGGAAGGACTACCACCATACCTATTTCTGCCGCAAAGCAGTAATGCTCGCATTGCTGTGTTCCGGTGTGAAGGGTATGGTTTCCGGTGAAATTACTGGCACATGAAGCTTTCGATCTATGCCTCAAGGTGGCAACCCGCGAGTGATACCTCTGGTATTGCAAGCGTCCATAGGCTGCGGTAACCGCTTACCATCTTGTGGGCCGTACGCTTGGTTGCCACTTCAGTTGTATAAAAAAAAAAAAAAAAAAAAACTTTGGCCAAATAAAAAACTTGGCATTAAAAAAAAAAGGAAAATAAGAAACAAAAATAAATCCTTACCTAAAATTTTAATGTTACACCAGATTAATGCTAGATATCATTCTTCGAGTTGAAGTTCAAGTTTATCACTTCGCTGCAGTGCTTAGCACGAAAAACTCGTTTGACAATCGTAAATGTAAACGTATCGACCAGCTGTCAATTCAAATACAAATAAATAATGCTGGACAATTCACACAGCATCATCTAGCCCCAAGGTAAGCTGCTGTTAAACAGAGCTGTATTATGGGTACTAGATGACTGATATATATTTAATACAATACAATACATAGATAGATATTTTTTATTATATATAGAAAATACCCAGAACACCCGGAACAAATATTTGTAGATCGTACAAACATTTGTCCCGAGGCGGGAATCGAACCCGCAACCTCTGCGTCGCAGGCGGACCTGCGCCCGCTGCGCCACATCGGTCGTCGAAATACAAATACAAAAAAGTTTAGTGCCAAAATAAATAGTGGGTAGGTAAGGTATACAAAATAAATAGTGGGTAGGTAAGGTATACAAAATAAATAGTGGGTAGGTAAGGTATACAAAATAAATAGTAGGTAGGTAAGGTATACAAAATAAATAGTAGGTAGGTAAGGTATACAAAATAAATAGTGGGTAGGTAAGGTATACAAAATAAATAGTGGGTAGGTAAGGTATACAAAATAAATAGTGGGTAGGTAAGGTATACAAAATAAATAGTAGGTAGGTAAGGTATACAAAATAAATAGTGGGTAGGTAAGGTATACAAAATAAATAGTGGGTAGGTAAGGTATACAAAATAAATAGTGGGTAGGTAAGGTATACAAAATAAATAGTGGGTAGGTAAGGTATACAAAATAAATAGTGGGTAGGTAAGGTATACAAAATAAATAGTGGGTAGGTAAGGTATACAAAATAAATAGTGGGTAGGTAAGGTATACAAAATAAATAGTGGGTAGGTAAGGTATACAAAATAAATAGTGGGTAGGTAAGGTATACAAAATGCACTTAGCTTATATTAAATCGGATTGTACAATTTGGCAAATGGAGTAAACTCAGCACTAATTCTGCGCAAACAAGGTCTACGCTTTTGGTAGTTCATTTAACACATTAAAGAGGCGCTGTTAAAAATCCTATAAAAATTGACAGCTGGACGATACCTTTACATTTACGATTGTCAAACGAGTTTTTCGTCCTAAGAACTTAAAATCTGCGCAAACGAAACATTTTGTTCGTTAACTTTTGGGACAAGGGTGATACTCCCCACTTCGGGTTATGCCTAAGTGCAGCCCTGTGGTTATTGCCGTTGTTGGTATTTATGTATATTGAATTTGGTGCATTTATTGTAATCGAGAAAAGTCTTGTAATATATATTTGTACTTATATCTGTGTGTACTACATTGTAACAATAACTGTGGTTTATAGCTTCCCGACTTCGGTGGTGCAGTGGTTGTTCTGTCGCTTAGTATTACTCTGTGGTGGTAATGGCAAATGGGACTAAACGAATGGTTGTCAGAACACACTGTGACTTAGATTTTAGGATCGGGTAGAACGAAGCATATTTTGGGTTGAACGGGTAAAAATAATATTGAGTAGAAAATTTGTGGGTAAACGGACTGCGACAAATCACTGCACGCGACGGTCCTCCACTCGATGGACCGACGACTTCCGACGACTTGTAGCGGTCGAAGTCGGTGGATGGTAAAAGCTTAAGATCGATTAGTTTGGAACTCTATGGAAGAGACATGTCCAGCAGTCGTATTTTTTTTTTTTATGACAGGACAATCAAGGCGCCCACCTGATATTAAGCACCACGTCTGACTATTACAGATGCAGTGCACCCAAAGCTTAAAGTTTTTAAGTGTTTGCGTGGCACTGCACTGCGCTTCTATCACCCCGAGACTTTGTTGTTAAGTCTCTTTTGCCTAGTAATTTCACTTTGGCTGATGATGCAAAATAACATTTACATTTGATATTTATTTGTAGCCTGAAGTTGTAATTGGTCGATTACAACTTTAAGTTCTGTTCTTATTTTAATTTAAGTACCTACTTTGCAAATGCCGTTGGCGCCATGGAAGACCAGCGCTAAAGTAGTATGTATGCTGCTTTAGCAAATGCTGAATAGCGACCATTTTCGAAGACTTATGATCTACATGTATTCGAATATGCTTAACTGCTTAGATATACACTTTTAATATTATTACCTCACTTCTAATTTATTATTGTGACGAAAGTCTATAATCAGTGCGTGTTGCCAGTGATGACTTAGGGACTGAGACGTGGTCGCTAACTATAAGTCTCGTTCCAAAGCTCAAAGTCGCCCAACGAGCTATGGAAAGAGCTGTGCTGGGAGTTTGACTACGCGATCGAATCCGCAATGAGGAAATCTGTAGAAGAACCAAGGTCACCGACATAGCTCTTAGAATTAGTAAGTTGAATGAGTTGAATGATTTGGCAATGGGCAGGCCATATAGCACGCAGAAACGATAACCGCTGGGGAATAAGTGTAGGACGCCCCCCCCCCCCCCCCACTCGATGAACCGATGACATTAAAGCGGTCGCAGGAAGTCGGTGAATGGTGAAGGCTCAAAATCGGTCGTCGTGGCGCTCTATGGGGCAGGCCTATGTCCAGCAGTGGACGTCTATCGGCTGATATGATGAAGATGATATTATTACCACCTGTCAGTCAGTATGTATCAACTGTCTCGAAATAAACTTTTTTGCCTTACTTTACTTTGTTTTTAAGATCATAAATCACATAGCATTCCAAAGCAAAAGTTGAACAAACTCCGACTAATTATAATTTCGTAAAGAATTAATAATCGCCTGTGGCGGCTATCAAAAAGTGCAATAGTCTGACTGACCGCAGCTTACCAATCACATAAAGCAGATTTACACGGTGCCAGTACCCGAAGCCAGTGACTCGGATCAGTGCAAGTCAGCTAGGTTATTTTTCGGCGATAAACGCTACTCCTCAGCTGGTCTCATTCGAGTAATTAAATTTGCTACAGTGCTTTTCATTTCAAATTAAAACAGTAATGCTTACACACTACAACCTGGAGGCAGAATATTTGGCACTGCGGTGGTACCCACCAAGACGGACTTTTGCTGAAAAGGTCCAACGTAAATTGTTGTCGGGCATTCTTTATGAACTGTTTCTCGACTTTTCGAATCTTCCAGAACTCACTAATCTGCAGCTATATGATACAACAAGAAAATGTCTGCCGGAATGCGTCCAGACAATATTAGATAACGAAACTTATATCCTTATAAACCCAGCAAGTCAGCAATGGACTAAGTTACTGTTACGTTACTAGTATCGTATAAACAAACCATGCACCACTACAGCAGTTAGTATGGTCGTTTGCCGCGAATTCGCGCGTTCGTGTCGCGCGTCGCATTCTGATGAGGGCGTGTTTTTGCCGCGCGGCGGCGTGGGAGCTACACGGGACTATATCGAGTGTCATTACTGATGACTCATCTCTATACTATACGATACGATAATTTACGATATGCATTCCTTTTTTTACAAGCTATTAACAGCCTATTAGTAGCTTGCTTGGTAGCCCTCCGTAGCACGGAGCTATTAGTAGCTATTAGTAATAGCTAGCTCCGTGCTACGGAGGGCACGTTAAGTAAAGAAAAGTAAAAAATATATTTATTCAATTATATCACAAGGATCATTTTGAAACGTCCTAAAGCTAGGTGAATTTACGCCAGTTTCACGCGCCCCAGCCTAGAAGAATCTGGCACCAAACTCGGCTGGGTTCCTAGCTTTTTTTTGATGACTCTCCTCGTCATCATAAAGCTTCAGTGGTGCCAATCGAACTAGGTGAGGCTCATGCCAAGAATATAAGTAGGTATGTAAAAAAAGTTAAGCAGTCTCTCTTTTATAGCACTAACTAAGACAACAAAATCAAATCTCATCACAAAAATTTAAGTATATTATTATTGATTAATTTTATTTTATAAAGTAGATAAGTACGAGCGTTGAGGATCGATGGAAGGCGATTACGAATATCCTCACGCGTCCTATCGACACGTCCACCCAACAATCCACTATTCAACCTTTTTACGCACTCGCCCTTTTTGCGAATTGTCGCGAAAACGCGCGACGTAGCGACGCTTTTTTGTCGCGTCAAACACGTGCCGCGTCGAGCCTGTCGCCCGGTTTTTGTTCGATAATCAATTTTCAAACGGGCCGTGTTTAAAGCCGCCTAAGGCTTAGCACCAGCCTATGGAAGTTAGTTCGTGTGAGTCAGTTGCCAACTCAGTAAAGATAGAGTAGAATTTGCTGACATAAAATAAAGGTACACCTTTATTTTATGTCAGCAGGTTACATAGTAAGTAAGTAACATGACGGTCTATTCGTTAGTCTGCTGTTAAGCGCCACGCCTGATTAAAACAGATGTAGTGCAACCCAAACCAGATCTGCGTGGGACTGTACTGCGCTTGTCATCCCAAGACATTCACCCAGAATTATTTTTCTACTGTGCCCCTATAATCTATACACAGTAATGTTTGCACAATGCTTGGAGACAAACACTCGTAAATGCAATGCTGGCACGACGGAGGTACCCAACCTAGACGGACTCTTGGTAAAAAATCCTTTTGCTTTTTTTGCAGGATTTGTATACAAATTATTATACAAAAAAGGTGTGTAATAAGTAATTATCACCATTAAACTCTTTTTCCACGGGAGATGAAATGAAGGGGTTTTCATTCTGAGGGCGGAACCACTAAAATATTATTGTTTTTTTTTTTTTATACAACTGAAGTGGCAACCAAGCGTACGGCCCACAAGATGGTAAGCGGTTACCGCAGCCTATGGACGCTTGCAATACCAGAGGTATCACTCGCGGGTTGCCACCTTGAGGCTAGGATCGAGAGCCTCATGTGCCAGTAATTTCACCGGAAACCATACCCTTCACAACGGAACACAGCAATGCGAGCATTAATGCTTGGCGGCAGAAATAGGTATGGTGGTATTTCTTCCCCGGACGAGCTCTATCACAGAGGACTCTACTACTCTTATTAATTAATAATGCAGATACAAAAACTAATGACTACACATGAGGCTCAGTTTCCTCGTAACTGAGAATCTTTCGTCATACCTTACAGCTACGGACTCCCCCCAGAGCACTTCCTTAAGCTCTGACAGGTGGTCGTCAGAAAAACGTGTGGAAATCAACAAGACGGTACCCATTAACGCCCCCCCGTAGATTAACACACAAAAACTGAGCTCGCAATAATTGATGTGACTTTTCATACCAGAAATAGCGAAATCGCAAAAATATGCTGTTATTTTATAATGCTTTGCCGTATCGTACGTTACCAAACAGATAATCCAATAAAAAATGGTTTTCCGAAAGCTGTAGCGTGATTTTATTAGTGTTTCATCGTAATTAAATGCTGATGAAAATGTGGCCAGCGGAATATGCACTTTATTTGTTGCCGATAGCTAACCCTGTTGAAAGCTGAGGTGGCCACCGATATAAATGAAGTGCATATTTCGGTATAAAGTGCTTCATTTATTGCTAGTGGAGTTTATTTAGTGCTAGCTACCAGCAACATTGTAGACTTCTTTTCGTGTAAACTTCTTCTAGGTACATTCTCTACGAGCTGGTTTTAGTGTTTTAGGTTAATACCTTTCTTAATCCACCTGTACACTGTGGTACCTGTTTACCTGGTGGTAGGACTCTTCAGCAAGAGTTCGTCTGGGTGGGTACCACCGCAGTCAGATATTCTACCTCCAAGCAGTAGTGTGCAAGCATTACTGTGTTTATGTTTGAAGGGCACTGTAGCAAGTGAAATTACTGGGTGAAAGAGACTTAACTGCAATGTCTCGGGGTGATAAGCGCAGTGCAGTGCCACGCAAACACTTGAAACACACACTTTAAGCTTTGGGTGGCTCTCCATGACATAAAAAAAAACTCTATCTAAGAGCAATATTAATGTATACCCTTCAAGTTTCATGCTTCATTCATGTATGCTTTAGGTTGCGCGTTGATATGTCTGTTATTAACTAATGCAAGTGTTTTAATAATTACATCATAAAAAATATGTTTTTTTTATACCACTAAAGTGGCAACCAAGCGAACGGCCCACTTGATGGTCAGCGGTTACCGTAGCCTATGTACGCATGTAACATCATAGATATCACTTGCGTGTTACCACCCTGAGAGTTAGATGGAAAGTCTCATGTATGTGCCTGTAATTTTACCGGAAACCATACCCTTCTAACCGGAACACAGCAATGCGAGCATTACTGCTTGGCGGCAGAAATAGGTATGCCCCCCCCGGACGAGCTCTATCACAAAGAACTCTACTACTCTGATAAAAGTTACTTTTCAGTTAGATATTATAATCGCCCAGCACTAACCTTCAAACCAGTTTGCCGCTTTGCAAAACTGTGTCAAAAAACCAGGCAGTTAGACCCATGAAATTAAATTGACATTTAAATTTCAAATCCTGGTATTGTCTCGCTTCCAGGAGTGATTCGTATCCAGTGGTTCCAATTACCGCGTGATGTGGTGGCCGTAACCACTAACTGCCTATTGTGGCCACCACAATGGTGACCCCACCACCAGTTTTTCGACAACATCTTTATCTTATTCAATGGGTCGTTAAGCTTTGCAGATTTTTGCTCCAAAGAGGTGAGGTGTGAATTTTAAGGGT
Source organism: Colostygia pectinataria (assembly GCA_951394395.1). Classification (NCBI taxonomy): domain Eukaryota; kingdom Metazoa; phylum Arthropoda; class Insecta; order Lepidoptera; family Geometridae; genus Colostygia; species Colostygia pectinataria. The sequence continues at coordinate 11,064,403 of OX596358.1, read as the reverse complement.
TTATTTTACCAAAAAAGTGAATACTACTGATGATTATCACTTTAATTGCCGCTACATTTGGCGTGGTTTCTTCTGCGCGTGGTTTCAGCGGACGACAAATTTGGGTAGATAAAATTGAGATCTCCGATTGTGCATACTTCGACTTTAGTGGATTAAGTTATTCTCAATTAATACAGAAATACATCGGTGTTGTTGACTAAAAAACACCAGCTTTCCAAATTACACAAGACCGCCTGTGACTTTGTCTGCGCTGACTATTTTTCATGCAAATTCCTTCACCCCTTTACATTTTCCAATTGAATTTCGCTAATTCTTTTTCTGACTGCACCTCTACATATTAAAAGGTACACACTTTTTTCATTTCAGGTAGCAATTTTGAAATAATGTTAGACTTTTCGGTATACAATTTTTTTTTTCTAATATTATTTCAATATTGCATAAGAGCTTCGGTTACCCCACAGGTCTCATGGAATTATGCTTTAGGCTGTGCTTTGTCAGTCAGTCAGTTAGAACCAAAATAGACACCTGATATAATGTAATTAATCCACTAAAATACCATAACTTTCTATAAGTATCTACCTAATCTCAATAATTACTTACGTAAACCATTATTGCCATCATCTATCATCCATATTACGGATAATGCATCCGCTTTTACCACCGCGATGTCCCGTCACCCTGAACGAGCCCCTATTCACCGGTCTACCCACAGACAGACTAATGACAGCCATAAAACAAAATGGCGGAAGCTGTCAAACCGTTGGATTGGCGCGTAAAATTGGAATTAGAATAGGATAGCCACTGAATAATAGGTAAAGGTCTTTGTCGGGTCGCCTCTGTCGCCATAAAACGTAATGCTATTTGGAGGCTAGTGGTGGACGATAATCTTGCAGGCCTGTTAAAATATCTTCAACACACGAGCCACATCGTGTTCGCAAAGATTATAGTCAAAGCGTGTTCGATTCTTTCACTGGCTACAAAAAAATTCAAGGAACACATATTTAAGCCAAAGTATCCGAATATGACAAATACTGGTGGTCCAGTGGTATTGATCGCGCTTTCCGATCCTAAGGTCGTGAGTTCTAACCGTCGTGCACCAATCGATTTTTCTATTCGAAAAGTATATGTACTCAATAATAATAATAGTAATAATAATGCTGGACAATCCACACAGCATCATCTAGCCCCAAAGTAAGCAGCTGTTAAACAGAGCTGTATTATAGGTACTAGATGACTGATATATATTTAATACAATACAATACATAGATAGATATTTTTTATTATATATAGAAAATACCCAGAACACCCGGAATAAATATTTGTAGATCGTACAAACATTTGTTCCGAGGCGGGAATCGAACCCGCAACCTCTGCGTCGCAGGCGGACCTGCGCCCGCTGCGCCACATCGGTCGTCAAATGTCAGTGCTCTCATACTCTGTGAGTTGTAGAGTTCCATATATATATATTAATTAGAGATAATACTGGCTGGTTTTAAACGAAGGAAGTTCTATATAACGCATATTTTTTTGTGGTATCAAACCAAAGAACGGAAACTGTCTAAAGCGATCAATAAAATTGACTAGAGATACTGGCTTGTTTTAAATGAAGGAATTTCTGAATCATTCGTATTTTTTTTTTAATCAAACCAAAGAACGAAAACTGTCTAAAAGCGATTAATTAAATTGACTAGCGATCTAAAACTTTCCCCACACTATCGGAAGCTCGCTATACTGCGGATGGCACTTTACATAAAAGAGGCAACGAAATGCTAAATAATAAAATAGAACTTATTTTATTATGTATCTCTGCGTATCGTAATTTGACGACCGATATGACGCGGCGGGTAAAAGTCCGCCTGCGACGCAGGAGGTTGCGGGTTCGACCCACCTTGGGACAAAATTTTGTACAATCTGCAAATTATTGTTTCGGGTGTTCTGGGTATTTTCTTTGTATAATAAAAGATATCTAATCATGTATTAGAGGTACTGTATTAAATATATCAGTCATCTAGTACCCAAAACACTAGCTCTGCTTAGCTTGGGCCTAGATGATGCTGTGTGGATTGTCCGGCATTTTTTTTTCTCGAGGAGTTTTCTTCTCAGTTGTTTCAGATGGTGACAGATATTACCTTTGACAGTAGCTTACTCAAATATCATGTAAGGAAAACTCACTCACCAGACTGTGAGGTGAGACTATGGATACCAGTGTGAGATTATAAGATGCCTGACCTTTATGTTTAAACAAGTCCTTGGGGGATGGTCGATAGGTATTCATTAATTGGTATTACGATTACAATCATCGCCTCGAATACCGTGAACTTTCATTATTGCATCACAGCGTACCTCCTACCGTAGGACCACCAGGAATTTCTCCAAGAAGACCTCACCACACAAGCCGAAAACCACCCTAAAATAATAACTGTACAGTGGAGATTCCAACAGCAATATTGATTCCCCAGAAGTTGAAACCGTATTTGCGAAAGTAGTTTCTAGCAGGGGTGTTTAGGGTTTAAAGTGCTGTGAAAGATGAATTCATATCTGAATCCACTTCAGGCTAAAACTTTAAATTGATGTACATTTAATTCGTTAGCTCCGCGAATTACTTCTGCCGAAATTAAATTCGTATTTGCGGCCGTAGACAAGGGGTTTTATAATTTTACTTGATTTATTCGAGTTTTGGGAGAAATGGAGTTATTTTGATAAGTATTTACTACAAGGTACCCTGGGGGTGCGGTGATATTGTCTGCTTGAGAAGCGGAGGTTGCTGTTTTGTTTCTCGTAGAACAAATGTTTGCATGATCTTCAAATATGTGTCACAGGTCGGACACGAATTTTATATCAATGTAATATGGTATTCTAGATTTTCCCGCGACTTTGCTATGGTATCTGGATAAAAAGTAACTTAAATGCTATTCCAGTGTCAGAAGTATTACTATTCCAAGTTTCATCCAATTTGTTCAGCCGTTACAGCGTGATTGAAACACAGACTTACAAAATATTCAAATATTATTATCAATTTTTGTATGATAACAACGAACTGGAAAACTTCACTCGATGAAGTATTGACATATATATTGATATAAATATGGTCACAGTATAGTTGGGTGGACTGAAGGCAGTAAAATAATAATAATAATATTAGCCTTATTGCTAAACATTTTTTTTTACATTTCAACTTATAAATTGTATTTTTATAATTACACTGAAGGCAGTAGTCCATGGCAATCTTAGGGGGAAGCCTATTTGCTGATAATTGATGATAATTTTAGATGATTTACTTTCACGGCTTCCTAATGTTCTCACTGCTGGGACACTGGCCTACTCTCAAGCGAGAGTGATTGGGTCTTAATCCATTAGGTCTGCGGATTGGTGGATGGCACATACCTTTCGAATGTTATGGAACATCTCACTAATCATCACACTATTATTATTATTATTTGATACGATTTTAAATATGTTGTTGCAAAAGAGCAACTTCGCAAATTCCGTTCCGCAAAATTTGCCGGCCTCATTCATACTGTCGCCAGCGCATCAAATTCGGTGCATCTCAATTTCTCTATCAGACATCTCAGCTAATCTCATTATTAAACAAAGATTTAGCATCACATTTCTTAAGCAGAATGACTAACAATTTCGCTGCTTTTGCATAAATATAACGATTTTAATTCCTCTATTTATTAACACGAAAATCAAAAATGCACTCTAAGCTCTATCACTAAAGCTCAAACCTTTAATAGTCGGCGAGTTCATTTGAGTCCGTTTGTCTCGCCGCGTCGTTCCGGCGAATAAAGTCGTATATGCAAATTCTGCACTTTCAGAATCAACTCTGGCTTCACAGGTAAGGGTTCTGTTTTCATTGAGTGTGTTTTGTATGGTCTGTGTAGTGATTCAAACAGCTAGTTTTGGCTCCCGGGGTGGCTTGTACATTGTACTCGCGCGTGACACTGCTCTATTTACGACTGCGCCGGTCGCACGGACCCGTAAGGATGTGACACGGTACGTAAATGGAGGAACTTCGATTTTAATTCGAAAATACATATTACAAATATTTTTTTTTTTTTGGGTAAATTTCATCTGATTAAATCGTAGATTTTTCATCACTAGTCAATGCAACCAAATGTTTAGGTTGACAGCATTCGCTACATTTTCAGACTTATTTTGAAGAACAGATAATTGTTTTGACAAATGGTTATCTAGGTGATCACGGGTGAAAAAACCGGGTCCTAGTAAAATTTCTTTGGCCTAGTAATTTCACTTCCTACAACAGTGTCCTTTAAACCTAAATATAGTAATGCTTGCGCTATGCTTGGAGGTTCCACCGCAGTTCCAGATATTCTGTTTACTGCCAGACAGAGTAGACTCCTTGTTATTGAATACGTATTATGTAAATTTTTTTTACAGCGCATCTAGCCCTAAACTAAGCAAAGCTTGAATTCTACAGAAACCAATAACTAATAAACTACATAATATAGGTATTACCCTTTTTTTTTGCATACTTTCAATGGAAACACTAAATGTAATGAAATGAAATTGTTTATTTGCTTGAAGTATGGTGCATTCGTTTTTACAATATTGAAATGGTTCCACATACCTCGCCGATTAATCGGCGTGCAAAAAATACTACTTAATTTACCTATCACAAATTTAGATACTTATTAAAAATTTAAAATACATAAAAATTAAGCGCTTTTAATAAAAAAAAAATAAAAAAATTAATAACAGTCAACTCATTTAAATAAAATGTCAAACAACTAATTTTTTATAAATGAAATCCTCAATCTTATAAAAACATTTCTCAACTAATCACCAGTACAGCTTAGTCTTGAATTGTTTATTGGCTAAGCTAAGAAACAAATTTTTGCAAATCATGCAAACATTTGTCTGAAACGGGAATCAAACCCACACAAACAACCTCTTGTTTCTCAACCAAGCACCCACCCACCACGCCACCGAGCTCGTAATAATACCTCATCCAAATATTTTAATTATCAATTTTCGTACCGCGGAACCCATTTACCTCACAATATGCGGTACACCGGTATTGTAATGCCTTGTCCACACTATTAACCGGCCGATTTATATGCCCTTAATAGCGAGCCACTGCTCGCTGGATTTTGAATAATTATAAAAGATGCGCGTGCACTTCTAGATTTATGCAGATGTCGCCACCGCGCTCTGTTTTATTGGCCAATAGAAGTGTCAGTTGCGTTTGAATTTCGAATTGATTTTGTAGAATCTATTTGTGAGATTTGAATGTTGTTGATTGATTTGTTTATTGAGGAGGTTGGTATAGTTTCTAGGTGGTCTGGTAAGTAAGGTTTTACGAGTAAGTGAACAACTCTATCTAGGGACGGAGTAATAGGCCGCCCGAAGGCCTCCGTCATGACCTAACAGACCTAACCTGTTTTATAAAGTAACGAGTCATGGCCAAAGCGCATAGCGTTACGTAAGTTTGGTATAGTGACATTTTGACCAATATAATAAAATATTTACTCTTTTGTCTGAAAGTGCTAACTCAACTGTCATAAAAAAACTGCAGCACATAGTAATATCTGTAGCTAACTATGTCTGATATGTTACTCGATCATGAAAACACCCATACACATAGGTACCTATATACATATACAACACACATTAGTCTAATAAATTATAGTAATATTACTTAAATTTTTTACTTAATAAATAAATATATAAATAAATAAATAATACTGGACAATCCACACAACATCATCTAGCCCAAGGTAAGCTGCTGTTAAACAGAGCTGTATTATGGGTACTAGATGACTGATATATATTTAATACAATACAATACATAGATAGATATTTTTTTTTATTATATATAGAAAATACCCAGAACACCCGGAACAAATATTTGTAGATCGTACAAACATTTGTTCCGAGGCGGGAATCGAACCCGCAACCTCTGCGTCGCAGGCGGACCTGCGCCCGCTGCGCCACTTTGGTCGTCAAACTTACTTTGTAGTTGTGTATTAGTCAAGGAAACGGGTGCTGACACTGCTACACAGTCTTTTTTTTAACTTTTGCAGTTGTCGACATTCTCTTGTTTTTATTTTCTGTGTTTCTATACCAAATAAATTATTTGTATTCGTATAATTGACGACCGATGTGGCGCAGCGGGCGCAGGTCCGCCAGCGACGCGGAGGTTGCTGGTTCCATTCCCGCCTCAGGTCAAATGTTTGTACGATCTACAAATATTTGTTCCGGGTGTTCTGGGTATTTTCTATATATAATAAAAAATATATATCTATGTATTGTATTGTATTAAGTATTTTTAGTCATCTAGTACCCATAACACAGCTCTGTTTAACAGCAGCTTACTTTCGGGCTAGATGATGCTGTGTGGATTGTCCAGCATTATTTATAATATCACACACCGTTACCGTTCCACACTCGGTGTATCGAAGCCTTAATCGCCACAGCTCTCTAAATCAGCGATACCCACTTTCCACCGAACTGCACGATCGAAACCAATTTCTTAGCCTCCATATTTCAGCCCAGACCTTAACTATGACCACTAGACGGGGTCAGAGCGTAGGGTACCCCTCGATACTGTTTACTGTACAAACAGACAACTTTATAGCACTGTATTTACTTTCAAACCATTCGAAATTCATTTCTATTTACTAATACGCTGAGTCCTATTTGGATTGTGTAAATAAACCTTTTCAAATCTCAAAGGGTTAAATGCTTTCGGGTTGGGTGTTTAGGTTTAGAATTGCTTGTAGTTTACCCGGTTTTGTGTCTTTTGGATAGTGGTTAAGTGTTAAAGGAGATCTCCGCAGGCGGCTTAGGGTCACAAAGATGGTATCGGATGACCGAGAGGTCCCCGGGCATCGTTTAATTGCGCGGGCGCGGGTTCGATTCCCGCTGAATGGGTGGGCGTACGGTGGCCGATGTTTATAAATTGTCGCAGTAGCGGGTGGCGATGGCGACTCTAAGACCATTTGCTTTATATGGGCTAGTATGACTAAGAGCTGTTCATATTTTCTTATATTATTTTTAGACTAGCTGTGTGATATAGCTTGAAGTAGCTATAGATTCGAATAAACAATTTAGATCAGGATTCACTTTAAAACGTTAACGTATCGTCATTTTTCACCATTCGTGTGAACACGGTCATTTAAAAACCATTTTTCACCATTCGTGTGAACACGGTCATTTAAAAACCATTTTTCACCATTCGTGTGAACACGGTCATTTAAAAACCATTTTGCTACCGTCAAAAAAAACACGAATCATGAAAAATTACAATACTGTAAGTAAATTCGTATTTGTCAGTGTCCAACTCTAGTGACAGAGTTTCTAGGCCGCCCAAAGGCCTCTGTCATGGCCTAACAACGAGCGCTCAGTTGCAATTGCCACTGGCGGTCACCCATCCAAATAATGACTACGCGAACAGTGCTTAATTTCGTTAGTCTGTTAAGAACAACTTAGCCAGCTACGTCACGAGCGCTCTAATACTTACTGTAAAAAAATCGAATCGTCTTCGTGTGAATAAACGACTTTCCTGGTCGAGCTCTATCACAAAGAACTCTGCCACTTTTCACACAAACTAATTGAGTTTTTAATACTCGCTTAAGAGCCCTATCCTTGACACGGAAGGTACTCGCCAAACGCGCCACCAAGTTAGTCGAATAAAGCTCTATTGCAAGCAGGTACCCGTTTAATAGAGCTTTATTCGACACATTGACGATTCAAAAACACATGTCATCGGTGTACTCTATGTGATTTTCTCCCATCGGATCCTGAATTCCCCATCACCAGCCACTAGATGGAGCTAGAGGCGTGCGCGGCGAGAACAAAGCGCGGTGCCTTTGCGCGTGTATCGCGACATCGCGCGACACGACTGCGATAAGCGATACGGCTTTCTCTAGAGTCGGGTGCGTTATCGCGACCTGTGGTGCATTTTTGAGTGCGGTATGGTGATCTAGAGGTTCTGTTTTGACCCTTCAGGATGTCATCATCATGACAGTTTTATAATTTTACTGTTAATTTGTACAACCATTTATTTTCTTTTATGTTATATATTACTCCTATGTTTGTATTTCTGTATGTGTGGTGTGCAATAAAGTGTTTTCTATCTATTCTATCTATTTAACCCTTATTTGGAGGATACATACAATATGTATTTACCCAACGCGGAGTAAAAGAATAGCAAACTGGTATTTTTTTTTATTTTTTTTATTCATTATAGTCAAGCGTTTGACCACCACCTCACCTGACGGTAAGTGATGGTGTGATCGATGATGGAGCACGCTTGCCTGGAAAGAATCTGTTCGGTCTAGCCTTAGAGACTCCTATATTGTATTAGTCCGGAAAAACAGACCCCGGCAACGATACAACGGTATCCCCGAAACAGAAAAAGGAAACGTGGAAGACAATTTAAAAGATGCGAGACGAAATAAAAGCGGTAGCGGGACAAACATGGTCAAGAACAGCTAGAAACAGAGCGGATTGGAAGATGTTGGAAGAAGCCTTGGTCCAAAGACAAACAGTTACGGTTGGCGATGTTTAAGTGTAAAATTAATTAAATTAAAAAACTGTTAATCTGTATCTGAATAATGGCTAATATTATTATTATTATAAAACATTTATATACACATTGACCACTGATGGTCTAGTGGTAGTGACCCCGCCTTCCGATTCTAAGATGTGGGTTCGAATCAAGTCTTGCACCAATGGATTTTTCTGTTCGAAAAATTTATGTGCGCAATGCCAGTGCTCTCATACGGTGAAGGAAAACATCGTGAGGAAACCGGCATGTCCAAGAACTAAAAATTCGAAAGACATGTGCCATCCACCAATCCGCATTGGGTCCGCGTGGATCAGACCTAATCACTCTTGCTTGAGAGTAGGCCAGTGTCCCACCAGTGGGAACATTAGAAGGCTGTCATGATGAGGTCGCAAAGAAGACACTGTATTTTCCAAGCTTTTTACCGCCATCTTAGATGGTGATATCTTAAAGATGTGGTAACTACTTAGTTCGTATAAATCAGTGGCAAACTCTGGTGACAGAGTTCCTAGGCCGCCTAAAGGCCTCTGTCATGGCCGATGAAGATGTGGTAAAACGCTTGGTTTAGGACAAAACAGGTATTAATATCAATGATGTCTGTTTGTCTCATCTGAGATTTGCACGACTTGGTCTTGTTGGAGACCACAGCAGACCTCCAGACACTTTTTTGAATAAACTCAGTTCGAATTACACTTTGGTGTTTTAATCATCTCCGGAAGAAGGGAAGAAGAGTAGCAGAGTTCTTTGTGATAAAACACGTCCGGGGAAGTACAACCACCATACCTATTTCTGCCGCAAAGCAGTAATGCTCGCATTGCTGTGTTCCGATGTGAAGGGTATGGTTTCCGGTGAAATTACTGGCACATGAGGCTTTCGATCGATGCCTCAAGGTGGCGACCCGCGAGTGATACCTCTGGTATTGCAGGCGTCCATAGGCTGCGGTAACCGCTTACCAACTTGTGGGCCGTACGCTTGGTTGCCACTTAAGTTGTATTAAAAAAAGAAGCTCCTACAATGTTTTCTTAACTTGCGCAACGATAGAAAGCTGCAAAGGTAATTCCTCTGTTATCTCGAGCTAAGGTCACGGCCATACTGTGGCTCGACTGTGACTCGGCGGAAACGGCACGGGAAGGCACAAGGCGACGCGGATGTCAAATATTTGCTCGGACAGACAAGCCGACGGACTTGTTTGCTCGTATTTGTAGGTACATTATGACAGAGTTCTATTGTTACCACTGCTGGGGCATTGGCCTATTGTCAAGCGAGAGTATGCGGATTGGTGGATGGCACGGTGTCTTTGGATTTTTTAGTACATACTTGGATTCGAAAGACATGATGTATGTTTTCAAAAAAATTCGAAAGATATGTGCCAACTACCAATCCGCATTGGGTCCGCGTGGTGGATTAAGACTCCATTACTCTCGCCCGAGAATAGGCTAGTGTTCTTAAAGTGGGAACATTTACCGTATGGCACAAGCATTGCAGTGCACACATTATATTTTCGTACAGAAAAATCTATTGGTGCATGACCGGTTTCGAACCCAAAACCTCATGATCATTACCACTAGACCATCAATGTCACCATTTGTAAGTATAAGTATACAGTCCAAAATTTAAAAAGTCTAATTATAATAACATAGAATAAAAATAAATATAAATAAAATGAATAGAATAAAGTAGAAGGTAAATTTTATTATTACTATGTAACTATTTAATTTTTATTTTTAATCTCTTAAATAACAGTTTATAAAACAATGAAGGGATATCGTGATATTTACAGGTTACAAGATCAGACCTATTTAAGAATACATATTTCAGAGGCTACACTAGCAAAATAATTATAGACCTACAATAATAAAAAACATTATAATTATGTAGCTCTTTTTGAGGCCCTAAGTGATAACCTTAGCTTTTATTACAATGTCAAATCTATATCACAATAATTGTTTTATCTAAGTGGTAGGTACATTCGTATATTCTGCTGAAGTTAATATATTTTTAACGTATCCGTTCAAGATTAGCGCATACCGTCCTGATCCAGCTATTTTAAAATTGCAGGTATTCCCAAACTTCTCAAAAATACCCCGTTACAAAAAGCGCTGCACCATTTAACATCAGATAATCTGCGCACGCGCAAAAGGCAGCAACTGCAAAATCTGAGATATTTAACGCGCACGATACATAATTATTATGACAGAACAATGCGCGCGCGACGATGCGCCGACAGTTGTTTACATGCGCGAATGAGACAAAACTATGAGATAACAAGATATCGTTATCTCATTCATCTCGTTTATTGTTCCGTTTCTTTGTTATAGCTCTTTGTCGTGATAATATAAATAAAAGCTTCGAAGAACGGACTAACTGCACTGGAGCAGTGGGTGACTGGTTGCGCGTTTGATTCCCGGTGCGGGGCAAACTATCGGCTATGAGTCGCCATCAATCAAATTAATTAGGCAACAGTCATAACTTGGTTAGGTGACCGTGGTTTGACTGTTTTAAGTTTGTAGGCTCGTCAAAAACACTTTTTTTTTTATACTACTAAAGTGGTAACCAAGCGTACGGCCCACTTGATGGTCAGCGGTTACCGTAGCCTATGTACGCATGCAACATCATCGATATCACTTGCGTGTTACTACCCTAAGACCTTAGATGGTAAGTCTCCATCTCCATTGCCAAGTTTTAAGTTTGTAGGCTCGTCAAAAACACAAAAAATGTTGAAAGTCGATTTTAGAATGAACAAAGTAAACAAAGAATAAAATATAATTGAAACAATAGCTTTAGAATTTCAATCTGATTCGTACAGGAAATCAAATATTTGCACAGCTTATATTCTATAGCGTAGAACTCAATTTGCAGTTACCATTTACCAAAAAATTTAAAAACCCTGTATTCGTATGATAAGAGCACCGGTGGTCTAGTGGTAGTGACCCCGCCTTACGATCCTAAGGTCGTGGGTTCAAACCCGGTCGTACCAATGGATTTTTCTTTTCGAAAAATGTATGTGCCAGTCATACGGTGAAGAAAAACATCGTGAGGAAACCGGCATGTCCAAGAGCCAAAAATTCGAAAGACATGGCGCCATCCACAAATCCGCATTGGGTCCGTGGTGGATTAAGACACAATCACTTTTGTCCGAGTGGCCAGTGTCCCAATTTATATTTATATATATTCAAAAAACAAGGTAAGGGTTTACAGACAGGTCCAAAGCACCCTAACTTTACAATAACATAAATATGTCAGACCAAATACTCTCACATCAAGATCAAAATGTCACTTATTATTCAAAAAAGAAAAAAAATTAAAACTAAATTAAAATCTACATATTTCATTACAATGTCAGAAAGAAAGTCAAAAAATCATCATCATGACAGCCTTCTAATGATCCCACTGCTGGGACACTGGCCTACTCTCAGGCGAGAGTGATCCACCACGCGGACCCAATGCGGATTGGTGGATGGCACATGTCTTTCGAATTTTTAGTTCTTGGACATGTCGGTTTCCTCACGATGTTTTCCTTCACCGTATGAGAGCACTGGCATTGCGCACATAAATTTTTCGAACAGAAAAATCCATTGGTGCACGACCGGATTCGAACCCACGACCTTAGGATTGGAAGGCGGGGTCACTACCACTAGACCATAGTGAGTCCAGTCCAGTCAGTTAAGTCAATTATTATTATTATTTTTTTTTTATACAACTGAAGTGGCAACCAAGCGTACGGCCCACAAGATGGTAAGCGGTTACCGCAGCCTATGGACGCTTGCAATACCAGAGGTATCACTCGCTAGTTGCCACCTTGAGGCTAAGATCGAAAGGCTCATGTGCCGTTAATTTTACCGGAAACCATACCCTTCACACCGGAACACAGCAATGCGAGCATTACAGCTTGGCGGCAGAAATAGGTATGATGGTAGTCCTTCCCCGGACGAGCTCTATCACAAAGAACTCTACTACTCTTACCTTGCTTACCTTGTAAAGTTCCTTCTCGGCAAATATATATAGTGTAATATTAGAAGGTTGTCATGATTCGTATGGAGTCAAGAGACAAAATGTCACAGTCTATCTACGTGTCGCTTGCTAGTTGCGATAGCGACTTTACTTTAGACTCTAAGCTTCATTTGTCTTTGGCTATTTTGTCGAAACAACATGTTGCCTCTCATTTTAATTATTTTTCTCGTGTTATTTTAAGTTTTATTGCGTTTTGGTGGCAGTTTATCCTATTTAATTTGTTTACTTAGCACAAGTGTAAGTAATTGAAATGGAGGGGTTAATGTTGGTAATTTAGTCAAAGACTTTCCAAAGGGATTTTGAAAGAAAAGTCACCATTTCTTTCCAAATTTTGTTTGTTTACGTTGCTATGCGACAATCAATATAACACACTTGATACTGGCAAAATTGTGGCAAATAAGCCACAGAGTCCATAAAAGAAGAAGAAGAAGAAGACTCTACGCTTTGCAAGTGAAGTGATTTGAGACTCTACGCTTTGCAAGTGAAGTGATTTGATGATAAGTAGGTATACAATTATTTACGGAAGATTGTTAGCGCGCTCCCACAGCCTAGGTAAATAAATAAATAAATAAAATAAATAATGCTGGACAATCCACACAGCATCATCTAGCCCCAAGATAAGCTACTGTTTAAACAGAGCTGTGTTATGGTACTAGATGACTGATATATACTTAATACAATACAATACATAGATAGATATTTTTTATTATATATAGAAAATACCCAGAACACCCGGAACAAATATTTGTAGATCGTACAAGCATTTGATCCGAGGCGGGAATCGAACCCGCAACCTCCGCGTCGCAGGCGGACCTGCGCCCGCTGCGCCACATCGGTCGTCAAACAGAGAGATATGTTAGAACCCCCATAGTTTTTAGTCGGTATGCCGTCATTCTGGTGAGTCTGATATATCCCCCCGGTTCCACCGAGCCGAGGGGAATGCGTAAAGCATTTTCCTATCGTAAAAAAAAAAGGTATACAATTATTGCTTAGCTTGAACTACTGTATCTTGTTTAATGACTAGGAGTATGACTGGTATGACATACGTTACTTTTTATCCCGGAAATAATAATAATAATAAAGAAGACGTCCTGTCTCACTCAACATGATTCGCACTTGGCTTAGGCCCGTGAGTCTCATTAAACCGAAATATTTATATTTCGAGAGTAAAAAAACATTGAAAATAATACTAATAATATTAATAATATTTTATTTAGTAATAATAAGGGTTTACAAAAACTTACCATCTAGAACATTATTAAATATTATTGATGTTTCTCAGACTAATAAAAATAATAAAATTTACGTACCTACGTACGAGTTCAACAGGATCTACAGTACAATGACTATAGGGTTGGTAAGTTAATGTTTTACATAGTCAAGTGACTACCCTCCGTACTAGTTCTCACTGTATGACGGCAGGGCGTCGTTAATAGTACGGTTGTCGAGTTCACGCGAACGAATTTGCCGGCAACAGCTAGTACAATGTCTACGTAATTACCAATATCGCGTAGAGAGTAAACGGCTTCACTTACAAACCCCGGTATATCCTCTTTTTTCGTTTACATCCGGAACAATTTCCAAAATTAAAAAATCTAAATATATTCAAACCACGCAAAATTATTTTTGCAACAAAGAAACTGTTATACGGGCAATTCAATTTAATAAAGTTTTGGTTCAATAAAATAAAAGTAAGTTCGTAGAGTTTCTAGGCCGCCCGAAGGTCTCTGTCATGGCCTAATACCTTTGAAAAAGCCGGGACCGACTGCTTAACGTGCCCTCTGAAGCACGAGAGCGCTCAGTTGAAATTGCCACTGGCGGTCACCCATCCAAATGGAGCTCTATAGTGAAAGCAATAGTGGAGATGATTGGAATTGGATGATTTGAATTCGTTATAGATTTTTTCTTTAAAGGAAAATTATTATAAAGACAGAGACAAGAGAGATAAAAAGATTAAAATAAATAAGTACAGTACAATAAATGATCAGGCGTTGCACTTAACTATGGGCAAACGACTTGATTGACCCGGTAACATTGAAATAAAATAAAAAAAAATTGACTAAGATTTTCAACCTTACTTGGTTGGTACTTTTAAGACGTCTTCTTCGCTATTAATATGACGGCCACAGCTTTTTACAAAACTTTTTAAAAAACGATGACTTTGCCGATACTAATCAGGCGTATTGTAGTATTTTGAAGGATTGAAGATTTAAAATTATTCTTCATTATTGTCAGCAAGCTTAAGCCCGCGGTTTTGCTCACGTGCAACCAGAATATAATGGAAATCGGTTCAGCTATTACAGCGTGATTATGTAAAAACATTCAAACTTTTTCATTTATAAATTAGTGCGATTGACAACGCTAAAACATTTTTCTTCAGCAAGTGACAAGACAATCAGGAGGGCGAATCTCGTGCCATAGATAAAATGGTCACATGTGATATTATATATCGTCAAAACTGTCAAAAATGTATAGAAATTTTGTCAGTTTTGACGATACATATCACATATAACCATTTATCTATGCACGAGAATTGCCCTCCAAGTCGCCCGCGTTATGTTAACACTTTTGACCATAACAGATGCAGTGCTACCCAAATCTTAAAGTTTTTAAGTTTTACTAAACCTATTGGATATCTTTTCATAGATTAGGCGATTGTTGAATCAGGTTGGATTCGAGCAAACTCGAATAGGCGAAATTTTTTTTTTTTTTTTTTTTATACTACTAAAGTGGTAACCAAGCGTACGGCCCACTTGATGGTCAGCGGTTACCGTAGCCTATGTATGCATGCAATATCATAGATATCACTTGCGTGTTACCACCCTGAGACGTTAGATGGTAAGTCTCATGTGCCTGTAATTTCACCGGAAACCATACCCTTCGAACCGGAACACAGCAATGCGAGCATTACTGCTTGGCGGCAGAAATAGGTATGGTGGTAGTCCTTCCCCGGACGAGCTCTATCACAAAGAACTCTACTACTCTTAAATTTTTTACTCTTAAATTAATTCCCCGAGTAGAGTAGAGAATTCCGTAGTTATTCGCGAATAAACTGACAGTTTCCTTATATCTGACATTTCTTATTTCGCGGAATGGTTGTTCCGAAAGTTGCTCGAATCCAGCCTCAGTCGTTAAAAAATTGCCCGTGTAACGCCACCACAATAACATAGCGTAGGTGTGGTGTGGGTGTGTCGTCGCAAAAAGGTCCCAACTTTTAAATTACTGTTTTTGTAATAAATCATAAGCTTGCTGACCCGTCCATGACTTTTGAATACCCGTTTTGTCCAGTTCATCTTACGTAACGATGCTATTCGAATTATAAACTTCTCTTTTTTAATTTCATACAGAACATTGAGCAAACAAGCTAACTTTCTTGCGATTTTAATGAGTGCTTACCAGTTCGACCCAAGAATTTTCTACAAAATAGTTATTTTGCTCTGTTCGACCCAAAACCTTTAATTCAAGTTACCCTTTCTCACACCTACTTTTTCATAATTTCTATTGCTTAAATTCAAATAAATGACACAATGAAACACTAAAGAAAAAGGGTCAGCAGACAAAAAAATAGAGATTACTTTGTGTTTTATTGGCCAATGACTCGTAGGAGCTTACTTACTTACTTATTGGGTATTATTCTAGATAAATGTAAGAAATGAAATATTATTTATTTGCTAGAACATATGTGTAACAATCGGGTCTTAAAATACTTTATAGTCCATTTATGTCCTACCACAGTTTTGGCATGCAAATATAATATTCTTATAAGTACTAATAAAGTAATTAACGTTATAAACGCCACAAATTAAATGAAACGTTTTTTTTTTTTTTATGTCAGGAAGTGACAATCACGGCGCCCACCTGATGTTAAGCACCACGCCTGACTATTACAGATGCAGTGCCACCCAAAGCTTAAGGTTTTTAAGTGTTTGCGTGGCACTGCACTGCGCTTATCAACCCGAGACATTGTTGTTAAGTCTCTTTCGCCCAGTAATTTCACTTGCTACAGTGCCCTTCTAACATAAACACAGTAATGCTTGCACACTACTGCTTGGAGGTAGAATATCTGACACTGCGGTGGTACCCACCAAGACGAACTCTTGCTGAAGAGTCCTACCACCAGGTATATTACATTATAAAAAGATGGTTTCATAGAATATGTCATAAATTTAATGTCAATATAATTACAAAAATTAAAAAATTCTTAGATGTGTTTGTAATTTAAATATTTCGAGAGAGATAAGTACTTTCAATTTATTGATATCATAGGTGTTTCCTTCAACTAAAGGCAACAGGCTCTAGTCCTGACTCCTGACTCCACACTAGGTTTCTCTGTATCATGTGTATCAGTTACTAGTACCATAGTACTCCGTAGTAACTACTTGTGGTACCATAGTACAACACTCAGACCCGAAACAAATATTTTCAGATCATGCAAACATATGTTCCGAGCGGGGATCGAACCCGCTACCTACCGTTTCTCAACACATAACGAACGCCCATCGAACCACCGAGAATGTGATATAATGTGATCTGGATTCTATATACATAATATTATCCTGGTACCACGCAAGCAAACCCGCGGGAGGCAGCTAGTATGGAAATAAACGAAGTAACTTGTATAATACAAAACCAGAACATTACAGCATAGGAGTAGTAGAGTTCTTTGTGATAGAGCTCGTCCGGGGAAGGACTACCTACCACCATACCTATTTCTGCCGCCAAGCAGTAATGCTCGCATTGTTGTGCACACCCTTCACACCGGAATGTGAAGGGTAGGTATAGTTTCCGGTGAAATTGCTGGCACATGAGGCTTTCGATCTTAGCCTCAAGGTGGCAACCCGCTAGTGATACCTCTGGTATTGCAAGCGTCCATAGGCTACGGTAACCGCTTACCATCTTGTGGGCCGCACGCTTGGTTGCCACTTCAGTTGTATAAAAAAAAAGTCTTATATTTTTATTATACATATAGGAGAACATAAGGAGCGCTAGTGACGTAGCTGGCTGAGTTGTTCTTAACAGATCAACGAAGTTAAGCTATGTTCCGTAAATGACTATTAGAATAAATGAAATAAACTATTTAACTATTAGAATGCTACTCGTACATTATCTTTGAGTAACATAGGCTTCATTTATTATTACCCGCCCCGGCTCCGCACGGGCGCGGTTTCATTGCACCCGCGCGAACGAACGAACATCTATTAAATTATATTTTTGTATGCATCTTTTAAAATAGGTTGTTTACACAAAGGAAATAATATTAGATTACAGTTTTTATTAAGAATAGGTACATACATGTTCTTTTGCCATATCCCTAAGTTACATATTGGAGAATCAACTGTCTTTCTGAAACACAGTGAAAACTAACTCAGAAACCAGTGAATCACTAATGTGTCAACATTTGTATCTGTGGTTCATAAAATATTTGTATACTTGTATTGTTGTAAGCACAATCTAATTTATTTCAAACACAATTACAATTACTACAATACACTTTCGTACAAGTGATCATTTGAAACGATCCATCTTACACATTCATATTAACTAATTCAACTTGATATTTATACCTGCGCCAACAATAGCTTAACCCAGATAAGGGCCACCGCACACTGGGCGCGATAAATAACGTCATATTAGAGGCGGCATAAGCCTCGCGTAGGCGGGAGTTCCATTCAATAACGTTTTTGCTTATATTTTTATAATTGACCGTTAAAACAAGGAAAACATAATAAATTGGCAATTGTGTGGACTGAGAAGTGGGCTCATTGTATTTAGACATAATTGAAAAGACATGTTTGTGGCGGGTTTAGATGGAAACAGAGTTTTGTTTCATTTATAAGTAGGATATTTTATTAAAAAGTTGCCGAGTTGACTTGTAATTAAAATAACTTTATTACTTCATAGTAGTAGGCTTTTTCCAGGCTTTTTGCAGGCCAAACTGGATGTCAAAGGCCAGAAACAGAGAAGTGTGGAAGAATATGGGGGAGGCCTGCGCCAAAGAGGCGACTACTACTGATGGCGATACATAATACTAGTCATAAGCAAAGCATGTACCTAACCTAGTAGAATAAAGGCTCATTTCATTTCATTTCATTTCAGTGGGCTTTTAATGTGGGAATATAAAAAGCCTTAATAAGACGAGTAAAAATAAAAAAATATATCTAAAACTAGCAACAAAAATCAGAGGAGATTACACCAAAATAGTTCTGTTAACTTATGTAGAGATCGTTTGTTTAGGTTTTTTTTTATTTAGCTCGATCCCCACGATTGGTTATAGTTATTTCCACAAACCCATAGTAGAAATGACTCTTTTATAATGCATTTAAAAAAAACCTGTTTTTTTTCTGATTCTGGTTTCTGATTCTGTTTCAAAATTTTCTGTATTTTCACTACAGTCTCTACTATATTCTACAATACAGAATTTTGAAACAAATTTTCAAATACTCTATAAACTTTGGGCACAGAACAGATTATTAGAGTACTTCTTCATCTTCTTTCATTTATGGCGTCTGTGGCCGAGTTTGCCACAATTTTGGCAATGTCAAGTCGACAAGATTTAAAACTGTACAACGATGGAGGTTTGAGTATGAAAAATAAATAATAAATAATGCTGGACAATTCAAACAGCATCATCTAGCCCAAGGTAAGCTGCTGTTAAACAGAGCTGTATATGGGTACTAGATGACTGATATATATTTATTACAATACAATACATAGATAGATATTTTTTATTATACATAGAAAACACCCAGAACACCCGGAACAAATATTTTCAGATCCTACAAACATTTGTCCCAAGGCGGGAATCGAACCCGCAACCTCCGCGTCGCAGGCGGACCTTCGCCCACCGCGCCACATCGGTCGTCAATGGTCGGTCTAACAGAGGGAGACTCAACCATAATTTGGAAACAAGGTGATTTATATTAGAGTATAGTTCGCACAGCGGATCTAGGCTTCCGTGAAGTTAGCCGTTTGTGATGCGCAAAGACAATTTAGTTTGAAAAAGCTCCATTGCGCATCGAAACGGCTAATTTCACTACGGCCGAGATCCGTTGTGAGATCTATACTACGCTTTGGGCTACAAAAGAGAGTTTTTTTAGTCTAAAAGTTCTACAAGTCAACGTGTTAGGTCACTGTTTACTATTGCTTCATTCATAACAGTAGCCGAACTTAATTCACTGATAACATCATCTATGTAGGAGGTCTAATGTGAACATCTCTGAACAATACAAGAGATATAAGAAATCGAAAGTGTATTATGTGGTCTATTTGTAACTATCAATATGTTTGATAGCTGACTTAATCCCAAAAGAATAGATGACCTTTTGTTAATTATAAGAATAAGAATAAGAATTTATTTAAGTGCACCGGTGGTCTAGTGGTAGTGACCCCGCCTTCCAATCCTAAGGTCGTGGGTTCAAACCCGGTCGTGCACCAATGGATTTTTCTGTTCGAAAAATTTATGTGCACAATGCCAGTGCTCTCATACGGTGAAGGAAAACATCGTGAGGAAACCGGCATGTCCAAGAACTAAAAATTCGAAAGACATATGCCATCCACCAATCCGCATTGGGTCCGCGTGGTGGATTAAGACCCAATCACTCTCGCTTGAGAGTAGGCCAGTGTCCCAGCAGTGGGAACATTAGAAGGCTGTCATGATGATGATTTATTTATTTGACACACACACAAAAAAGGAAAGTATACAAGACAAGGTGAGTAAGTGAGTATAAGTAAGTATTACCTATATTACCTATTTCTTAAAATAAACTAAAAACAACAATACAGAAACAAAAGAAAATAAAAAAATAAAAAAATAGGATACAACGTAAGTACTCTCTTATACTCTTTGTTACTATGTGAATACCGTGTCTTTTGCCTTGTCATGTTTGCGGATATATAGAGCCTCTAGCACGGGTTTCGGCTGCTTGCGAGTCGTTCGTAAATTTATCGTTTTAGCTTCGTTGTTTGTTACCCGGGTTAAACGGTTATTTATCACAAAGGAACCGACATTTTTTTCGGGGTAAAGTAAAGGGAAAAAGGTAAAGTAAAGAGTAGCCTATGTGCTATTCCAGACTATAATCTATGCCTGTGCTAAATTTCATACAAATATGTTTAGCGTTTAAGCGAAATGGCAAGTGGCGCGGTGAGCAAGTGCATGATTGAGAAGCGAGAGGTCGCGGGGCGATCCCCGCTGCGGAGCAAATATTTGTTCCTGGTCTAGGTGTAAGTGTGTAAGGGCGGAAGGGTGTAAGCGGAAATAACCCTCACTATTAAAAGTATTTACAAAAAAATGGTATCTGGTACCAAAAGGTACTTTGCTTAGCTTGAGGCTAGATGGCGCAGTGTAAAAATATTCGTGAATATTTATGAATTATTTTATATATAAGGTCATTCATTCAACCTGACAAACTTAAGGGGTAGTTTCCACACATAAAAAAAAATACTTCTACTTTTTTTTTTCTAAACGTTTTTTTTTGTATTTAAAAATAAAATTACGTAATTCTGCTTAATAATTAGTTATCCTTGTTAGATATCGAAAAGGCAGCGCTCGGCACGTGTCAGTGACCCGCGCGTCAATGAACCGCGGGTCAATAACCCGCGCGTCCTTGACCTGCGCTTGTCCTTGACCCGCTACGGGGCGCGCACACTCGAATATTTCATTATTACGTCGCTAACTCGATTCCCAACAATGATAAATAATAATTGAGCGGAAAAACGTAATCGATTTTTGTTTACTTGAGATTTTTAAGACAAAATATACATACCTTACGTGTGAAACCTATCCCTTAAGTTTGTCAGGTTGGTAATGAATGACCCTGTATTATAACTATAAATAATCTTTGAACAAGAAGCAGCTCGGTGTTCTGACCTAGATATTCATATATGTACTCCAAATGTGAAGGCTGCATTACTCATACCACATACGCCTGCGTATATTGACGACCGATGTGGCGCAGCGGGCGCAGGTCCGCCTGCGACGCGGAGGGTGCGGGTTCCATTCCCGCCTCGGGTCAAATGTTTGTACGATCTACAAATATTTGTTCCGGGTGTTTTGGGTATTTTCTATATATAATAAAAAATATCTATCTATGTATTGTATTGTATTAAATATACATATATCAGTCATCTAGTACCCATAATACAGCTCTGTTTAACAGCAGCTTATCTTGGGGCTAGATGATGCTGTGTAGATTGTCCAGCATTATTTATTTATTTATTTATTTAACTAACACTATAAAAAATAAGCGATAGTTAAAATTATTCTCAGAGTTACGAATGAAAAACATAGGTAAGATAAAGCTAGAGTTAGTTGCGAAACTGCAGCTATTTTTAGTAAATTTGTGTTTTTTGCACACTGCACGAAATTAGCGTGACAAACGCACAATGGCCGGTGTCACCGGAGGCTTATTGCACTAAACGTTAACGCAACAGAAACGTTTGCCTTTGCGCAGTCCGCATCGCGGTCTTAAGTGCAGGAGCAAAACGCATTCTAATTTCAACTTCAAAAGATGTGATTGTAAGTTCAAAACTTGAAAAAACTTAAAGTGTCAAAATCAAAACCGAACTAGAACCATAACGCTACTATCTTATAATATGTATATATTTTTTTAATACAACAGAAGTGGCAACCAAGCGTACGGCCCACAAGATGGTAAGCGGTTACCGCAGCTTATGGACGCTTGCAATACCTGAGGTATCACTCGCGGGTTGCCACCTTGAGGCTAAGATCGAAAGCCTCATGTGCCAGTAATTTCACCGGAAACTATACCCTTCACACCGGAACACAGCAATGCGAGCATTACTGCTTGGCGGCAGAAATAGATATAGAATATATAGAATATTTATCTTAAAATATCTAATCTTAAGTTATTTCAAACAACTACTGATAAAATAATTAAATCAGTTGAGCTATCTAAAATTAATAACAATTATAAATATTGGCGGACATTTTTTAACACAGCGCCAAAACTAAGCAAACCTTGAACTATAGGATATTATACTTGTAGACCGTTACTTACTGTTTTGTATGTATTATTTTTTATAGGCTC
Organism: Colostygia pectinataria; assembly: GCA_951394395.1. NCBI lineage: Eukaryota > Metazoa > Arthropoda > Insecta > Lepidoptera > Geometridae > Colostygia > Colostygia pectinataria. Next base: position 11,041,813 of record OX596358.1, on the reverse strand, counting down.
AATAACTCAAATCTTTATTAATTTCTAATAAATTCTAGATGAATGATGATCTCGACTCCTTCGAAAGTGGAATACTGGAATACTGCGAAGGATAGATATGGTTTGAGAGAATTGGGAGAGACCTTTTCCCAGCAGTGGGACGAAATAGGATAAAAAAAAAACTAGATCGAGTTTATGTTTTATGTTGGTTCTGTAAATCAAATGTTTTATGTTGAACAAATAATAATATGTTCTGGACTAGCGCGATAACAGCCCAGCAGTAGTGGGCGTAGATACATGACTAAGTGGGCCGCTTTTGTTTGTTTTTACGCCACTTTGATTTAGAGTCAGGCTTTTTTTAACAAACTAGTAGACCCGGCGCGGTTTCACTCGCGTTATTTTTTTTTTTAGCAAATTTTTACACCCTGTATATTTGCTCATCGTTTTAACCTTCCCTGAACTTTTACAAACATTTCAAGACCAAAATTAGCCAAATTGGTCCAGCCGTTCCCAAGTTTTAGCGTGACTAACGGACAGCAATTCATTTGCACACAAAAAAAAAAGTATAAGTATTTTTTTTTGTGTGGAACCTATCCCTTAAGTTTGTCAGGTTAATAATGAATGACCTTATATAAGAAGATTAAGAACTAAATTTGCATAACCGTTTGGTTGTTAGATACATTTTTTAAATCATAGAAAATAGCAACTGGGTTGTTGTTAATTAGTAGAATACGAAAACACCCAAAAACAGGTGAAAAGCAGCCTACAGCACAATTCGTTTGCAATTAATTGAAAAGTCCGTTAGTTAGAATGCAAATTTAATTCAGATTGTTAATATTAAACGCGTGCCAATCACACTTCTATATCTATACTAATATTATTGATAGATTCAGGCGTTACTTTGCGGAAATCCATTACAAGATAACAATTCTAAATTCTAAATTCAAAGAAATCTCTAGTACAATTTCTCTTAACGCTTAATTTAGGTTAAGTGGAATAGTACTAGAGATTTTTCGTCTGTTTTTATAATATACTAATATTATAAAGAGAGAAGATTTGTATAACATAATAACATAGTCGCTTCCCGCAGTCTGTTCTTCTGTATGTATGTATGTATTTATGTATATGCTATTTAGATCTTTTCAACTTTAAATTTTAATGCGTTTTTCATTAATAGATAGAGTGGTTCAAGGAGAACTTTATACGTATAGTTTAAGCACCCGTGCAAAGCCGGGGCGGGCCGCTAGTTTTAATTATTTCGGCTACAAGAAAGGTATAATTATTAGTAGAGACATATTATTTAATTTTTTTAACTTTAAGCTTTGGGTGGCACTGCATCTGTTATGGTCAGGCGTGGCGCTTAACATCAGGCGGGCGACTTGATAGTCTTTTCATGTTTTTATTTATTTATACTTATGTATTATATCTACTACTTATACTATAATATATATGTGCTGTTGTAATTGTGTTGTCCTTTTCTTGCAGGTTAAAATAAATCGCCTTGTTTCCAAATTATGGTTGAGTTTGAGTATGAAAAATGTTCGGTCTAACAGAGGGAGCTATGTTAGACCGACCATTTTTCACCTCCATCGTTGTACAGTTTTAAATCTTGTCGACTTGACATTGGCAAATTGTGGCAAACTCAGCCACAGACGCCATAAATAAAAGAAGAAGAAGAAGATAGTCTTTTCACTTGCTGACATGAAAATATATATATATATATACTTGAGATCTAGTAGGATTGTCTTTGGCTATCTTGTCAAAACGACATGGGTCCTCGCATTTTAATTATTTTTCTCGTGTTATTTTAAGTTTTATTGCGTAAATTTAGTGGCAGTTTATCTAATTTAACTTGTTTACTTAGCACATGTGTAAGTAATTTAAATGGAGGGGTAATGTTGGTTGGTAATTTAGTCAAAGACTTTCCAAAGGAATTTTGAAAGAAAAGTCATCATTTCTTTCCAAATTTCGTTTGTTTACGTTGCTAAGCGACAATCAAAATAATACACTTGACACTGGCAAAACTGTGGCAAATAAGCCACAGAGTCCATAAAAGAAGAAGAAGAAAGAAGAGATCTAGAATTTTTTTGTAAGATGTGCAAAGACCAGTTTTGCCGACAGATTTGTGTGTTCGACGAACTTTCGACCAAGTTATTTCGAAACCTTGACATTATCACCGACACATCCATTAATTTCCCCAACTTTGACTGTTTAATTCTGTGGTGCAGCCAGAGTACACTTACATTTATTTTTTACCAGTTTTTGCCCGCGATTTCGTTTATTTTTCATATTTACAGTCTCTTTTTCGTCGGTGATATTTATTCGGAATTTTGTAAAGTGATATTTTGTTTGTTTAAATATATTAATCCAACTGTAAAAGAAAAATCATTTACAATAAGCAATATTAATGAATATTGCTTATTGTAAATGATTTTTCTGCAAATGTGCAGTTTTTGTTTTTGCATTAGCTTTGTGCCTTATTTGTAACTTTGTAACTTATTTTTACTATTTTATTTTGTAAGTATAGTTCGCACAGCGGATCTAGGCTTCAGTGAAACTTCACGGAAGCCTAGATCCGCATCACAAACGGCTAACTAGCCGTTTGTGATGCGCAAAGACAATTTAGTTTGAAAAATCTCCATTGCGCATCGAAACGGCTAATTTCACGACGGCCGAAATCCGTTGTGAGAACTATACATGCTATCATTTTCAGTAGAACAGAGACAATGAACTGTATCTAGATATGTTGTGGTCAATCTAACACCTTTTTTTTTTAGAACCAAATGGTCTCATTTATGATAATTATTTTCTTTAAGCCCCAAAGTTTAAAATTTTCAAGTATTGTTCATACATACGGTGTTTTGGTGCTATTAACACATGCCCTAGTTTGCTATTACGCCTCTCAGAAGTTATTGCATAGTTAATTTGTGGCATACGATCTGATATTGGCGGCAAAGTGCGTAAAGCTCGGACGGGTCCAAGTATTGAATATTTATATCTGTTTCGCCAGCGGTGACACCGTAGCCTTGCGCATGCACATGCGTGACTCATTGTTATGTCAAGGGTACTAGTGACTAGTGGATAATAGCTACAGCACACAGCTTCACTTGCGAGGTACCTATGAGAAGGGCAATTTTACTAACAAAGATTGCAACAAATAGTAGCAGATTTTCTTTATACCAATAAAGTAGCAACCAAACGTACGGCTAACTTGATGGTAAGTGGTTACCGTAACTTATGTACGCTTGTAACATCAGAGATATCACTTGCGCTTTGCCACCCTGAGACGTAGATCTAAAGTCTGTCTGTAATTTCACCGCAAACCATACCCTTCGAAGCGGAACACAGCAATGTAAGAGCATTACTGCTTGGCGGCAGAAATAGTACCACCCCGTAAAAGCACATTATAATAAACTTTACTTGTTAACTGAATAAAAATAAACTCATTAACACCTCGGAAGTATAAACCACTTTCCCAGACAATCAATAAGAGCTGAACACTCAACTGGCACTAATGCGTTCAGCAACCATAAGAACAAACGGACGCTTTGTTCAGTACAGATAGGTACACGGTGTAAAACAATTACGTGTCTCGTTTGCCACTTAGTCGGGTTTGCTCGACTGTTAGCGGGTAGGGAAGTACAGGGACCTAATTGAAAAGCGCTTAGCATTTTTGGTTTGTTTATATCCTTAAAAAAAACCTTCAAGTACTAGTAACTTTGTTCTACGATATGTGTATATAATTTTTAGATTTTTCAATAATTTTTTTTTTTTTGATTAGGCGGTGTGGTCGCTCAGCGACAAAGCCTTTTTTTTTATTCAATAAATTAAAAAAAAAAACAATTTTTTTAGTTTTTTACCGTTTATTTAGTTTCTTTAATACATGAGAGAGCCTATAGACTCTGTTACCAGAGTTAGCCACTGACTCATACGAACTTACTTACTTACTTAATTCGTTATTGTATCACCTCTATTCGTGAGACCCTACGATGTCTAGATTATTGAAACAAAGCTGTTGGTTTTTTAATAAATAAATATATAAAATAATTCCTTGTCACACTATCGAATTGCAACCACAAAGCGATAGGAACCCACCTGGTGGTAGGACTCTTCAGCAAGAGTCCGTCTTGGTGGGTACCACCGCAGTGTCAGATATTCTACCTCCAAGCAGTAGCGTGCAAGCTGCACTGTGTTTAGGTTTGAAGGGCACTGTAGCAAGTGAAATTACTGGGCGAAAGAGACTAAACAACAATGTCTCGGGGTAATAAGCGCAGTGCCGTCCCACGCAAACACTTAAAAACTTTAAGCTTTGGGTGACACTACATCTGTAATAGTCAAGCGCGGTGCTTAAGATTAGTGGGCGCCTTGATTTTCTTGTAATTGCTGATATAAAAAAAAAAAAACCAGCCGGTGTTGTTGCCAGATTCATCTAGGCTGGGACACGTGGAACTGGCGTAAATTGACCTAGCTTGTAACACGTTTCAAAGTGATTTTATTGAAAAAATATTTTTATAATATAATTTTGTTGCAGTGTAGTTAACCCAGTTAGCCAATTCAAATAAGTCAAAACTTCTACATCTTAGACCACCCCTCAAAGCCTCAAAGCTAAGGAGCTGTCTACACCCCCAGTTCTCATGCCCCGCCCACACAACCGGCTTAAGCAATCTTAATTAGCAGTAATCAGGTAACCACCAATGGCATCAGGAATTATTGTTTGTTATCCAGTGATAATCTTTTATTCAAACACAGAGGTGTTCAGCGAATTATGAAGGAACACAAACGAACGCACATCTTTTGTGAGCTAAAATGTATTTTGGGATTATTTTTATTATACTTTTTGTTAGCAAGTATACGGCCTACTAGAGGGATAATGCTGCTAATACATTGAAAATAAATTACAGGTTCATGATCGAAATCGAAATTTTTAGTAGCATTGCCACCACAGATAGTAGCGGTTTCCGTAGCCTATAGACGCTAGCAATAACAGAGGTATATCACACGCGCGTTGCTTTTTTGAAACGTAGATCAAAACTCTCATGTGCCTGTAATTTCACCGTTCGTTCGTTCGTTCGTATGAGTCAGTGGCCAACTCTATAATTTCACCGGAAACAATACTCTTCGAACCGGAACACAGCAATGCGAGCATTATTTCATCGGTGAACTATCTAAGATGTTAATTTAGATTACAGAATTTGCGAATGGTTTACGACTAAACTTTAGCTAATTCAATAATATATATTTTTGCAAACCACCCATACAAAGATTATTTATAAGATAAAAAACAGACGAAAAATCTCTAGTACTATTCCGCTTAACCTTTTAACTAATGAGGTCACACAGTTACCACAGTTAACCTCGAAAGAAAAAAATCGACACGTGTTTCATCCCTCCACGGGACATCATCAGGACCATCGACTTGTTCTCCGGCAGACGTGTTGCACCGTCGAGCGCTGGAGCCAAAGTGAAGTAACGCCTGAATCTATCAACTATCAAAGATTATATTGCTTAGAGCACTTTTGAAATTTGAATGTTGACTGTGACGGTCCAATCAAGATGCTGTACAACAAAGATATTAGTAGCCTATCCTTATTGACTTTTCAAGTTTTTACTATTTTTAACTAAATCACATCACACTTTGTTCGGAGTGAACCGAACACATTTTCACAGCGTTTATGCTTTTGTGCATCGTAGTGCAGTTTCCGAGCGTAAGTTTTACCTAAACTGGCGATTTTACGTCAGTTCGCGACCTCTTACCAATTGAGACACTCGCGGCTCAATTACCATTTAAAATACCATTTTTACCATAAACCATTTACCATAATTTTACTATATTAACCAACTAATTACAGTGTGAAAATAATTATATTTATTCATCTTAAAACCAAAGTGACTTTACACTTCAACCTTACTATACTATAACATTCTACTAAAAGGACGTGGGAGACTACCGTTGGAAACCCACCCCTTTTACACACTTTCACACTAAAAAAGTTTGGATGTGTGGATGTTTGGGTGTTTGTTCCTCAATAACTGGACAACCACTGAACCGATTTGGTCGAAATTTAAAACATAGATACATAATGACCAGGAATAGGACATAGGTTACTTTTTATCCCGAAAAAAAGTACGGTTCCCGAATTTCACGCGAACGAAGGCGCGGGCGACAGCTGGTCCTTAATAAATTTGAGCTTGTTTTGCACGGATTTTAAAAGTGGGCCCTTAATCCTGACGCACTTTCTTATCTCCAAGGTATCAGTATAGAAGACTCTGTGATAGAAGTATAGAAGTCTGGTTTTTTTTATACATCTGAAGTGGCAACCAAGCGTACGGCCCACAAGATGGTAAGCGGTTACCGCAGCCTATGGACGCTTGCAATACCATAGCTATCATTCGCGGGTTGCCACCTTGAGGCTAAGATCGAAAGCCAGTAATTTCACCGGAAACCATACCCTTCACACCGGAACACAGCAATGCGAGCATTACTGCTTGGCGGCAGAAATAGGTATGGTGGTAGTCCTTCCCCGGACGAGCTCTATCACAGAGAACTCTACTACTCTAAAGAGGTATAAACAAACTTGTAACCCAACACCATATTGTAAGGAATGTGTCTGACATACAACACGTGTTGACTCACGCGTCACGTCTGATAACGTAATAACAATGTATTCTAGCAAGCTGTATTGTAGGTAAATATTGGATTGATTGATCGTGATCGACTAGAGATGGTGAGGCTGGTGACTCCGCTATGAATTGATCGCTAAAGGTTACAACAATGTTTAATTAAACATCTGTCCTAGTGTACAGTTCTCTCGGCGGATCTAGGCTTCCGTGAAGTTAGCCGTTTCGATGCGCAATGGAGTTTTTCTAACTAAATTGTCTTTGCACATCAAAAACGGCTAACTTCACGGAAGCTTAGATATAATAAAACACGGTATAATCAAATTGAATCAATTCAATTGAAAGAGCAGAAATGTATGAATATGCGGTCGTTAGTGAATGAATGAATGAGAGTACTTTATTGTGAACCTTTAAAACTAAATTACACAATTTATGAATAGTGATTTAACTAAATGATTTACTTTTATGTTTACATGGATCAATTTAGTTGCTTCATCCAAATTGAAAAGCAGAAGTAAACCGTGTATTATTACCATTACCTACTTTTTTTTTTTTATACAACTGAATTGGCAACCAAGCGTACGGCCCACAAGATGGTAAGCGGTTACCGCAGCCTATGGACGCTTGCAATACCAGAGGTATCACTCGCGGGTTGCCAACTTGAGGCTAAGATCGAAAGCCTCATGTGCCAGTAATTTCACCGGAAACCATACCCTTCACACCGGAACACAGCAATGCGAGCATTACTGCTTGGCGGCAGAAATAGGTATGGTGGTAGTCCTTCCCCGGACGAGCTCTATCACAGAGAACTCTACTACTCTTAAACTACTTATTAATTAAATTTAAGATTTATGTAAGGAACCAGAGTTTCAATCGGCACTCGCAATATTTTTAACCCTTTGAAATGTTTTAATTATATCACTTAACAAAAATAACACTAATATTAAATAATAATAAATAATAATATTAGACATAAATAGGAGACCAAAATCTCATATGTCAAGTATTTTCAACGCAATTACATTTTTATTTGCTTTTGTAACATCTCAAACAATTCAGTCAAGTTCAACAAGTTCAGACATTTTAAAAAAACTGTTTGCATAATCTGTCGGGGATACATTTTGGGGTAGATTACATTATGTAGTACTACCACACCCCGGACACTCAATAAAATGTATGAAGCAAACGCGTCGCAATCACATGCATGGTTTGTGTTCGTAAACGGTGCCGTTGTATGTGTGAGTGTCATGGTTAGGTTAGAGCGAGATAGCACGTTTGGACCTACATAAAATCAAAATAAGCGCGTGCCTTAGCCCTTAGCTTCAGTGCCAGCGAAAGGTGCCGGCAGACTCGCAACCGGGGTGTGGTAAGTAAAAGTGGGAGGTAGGGAGTGACCATTCTACCTGTTCTGTGGTCGCAAGTCGCAGTGATGAGTGGTTACTGCAGCCGCACATACCAGCAGGGCTGCATGCCTAGCTTTTTGCAGCTCAAATTTAATTTCACGAAGATAATTAAACGGTATTAACAATTCATGAGACCGCGGGGTGCCTCTCGTGATGTGGAACCGATAGCAGTTGCCAGGGGCTGACCAGGGTACCAAGGAAGCAAGTATGAGTTAGGACATTAACTAAACATTAATCTTTTCATATCTTTTCTTTTCTTTTCTTAAGATTAATAAGTGTTAAAACCTACTAAGTGTTAATAACAGTTGTAATAAATAATAAAAGTTATCCTAATAATAGCTTTGGTTAACTAAAACATGGCTATGGATACGTGAACTATTAGTGAAAACTGTATAGGTTAATCCTGTTCTATTTTTTTTTTTTTTTTTTTTATACCACTAAAGTGGCAACCAAGCGTACGGCCCACTTGATGGTCAGCGGATACCGTAGCCTATGTACGCATGCAACATCATAGATATCACTTGCGTGTTACCACCCTGAGACGTTAGATGGAAAGTCTCATGTGCCTGTAATTTCACCGGAAACCATACCCTTCGAACCGGAACACAGCAATGCGAGCATTGCTGCTTGGCGGCAGAAATAGGTATGGTGGTAGTCCTTCCCCGGACGAGCTCTATCACAAAGAACTCTACTACTCTTGCTATTAGCATTATATGTTCTAGTATCAGCTAAACAATAAATATTTTCTTATTCTTATTCTTATCATTCTCACATGATAAACTGTTAGTTTTCCAAATAATGTAAAAATAAATATAAAATAAATTCAAAATAAATTTGTACTTTTCATATCTAAACAGCCATACCATGAACTCTTAGAGCGATTCAAATTAGGACCTAAACTGAATTGTCAAAAAAATTTGTACCATGACTTCCATAATTATTAATTTTATGGTACAAATTTTTTGACAATTCAGTTTAGGTCCTAATTTGAATCGCTCTAAGAGTTCATGGTATGGGGCAGGGTATTTTATTTTCAACCTGACGTATTTAAGGAATGGGCTCCACACATAAATAAAATCCTATGTGTACCTATTTTGTTTATACAATTTGTCCGAGTAAATCAATTACGTATTTGTGGAAAATTATTAGTTATTGTTGTTGGAAATCGAAAGAGCAGCGCGCGGCGCGTGTCATTGACCTGATAAGCGCGTGTCGTTAATGAATAAACTTTAATTAAGTCTTGTAATAATAAAATTATTTATTAGAATAACGAATAGTAAAATAACGTATATTTATTGTGCAAATGTAGCTTTTTATTTAACACCGTTTGAAAACCGTGAGAACTGGTGCTAGCCTACCAGACCTTGGATAAGTTATGCCACTTTCTGACTTTCGCTCTTGTATTTGCTACTTGTATTTGTGCGTGAATGAAAAGTGGTTATTTGCACGTAATTGAATACTCTTCTAGGCGAGTTCGCTTGAAAACACAACACTATTCAAATATTCCTTTGACTATCCTCGCGGAAGCCTATTTACGTTGTCTTTTTTTGTTGTTTTTGAATATTCTGTGCTATTAGTGATTAAAAAAAATATTTTACGCAAGAAATCATTAATAATTTGCAAATGGCAGAATTGAGAATTGTGGTTTTGACGCATAACTCAGAATATTCTTAGATAAAACAGACGATAAATCTCTAGTACTATTCCGCTTAACCTTTTAACTTATGAGGTCACACAGTTACCACAGTTAACCTCAAAAGAAAAATATCGACACGTGTTTCATCCCTCCACGGGACATCTTCAGGACCATCGACTTGTTCTCCGCCAGACGTGTTGCTCCGTCGAGCGCTGGAGCCAAAGTTTGGCTCCAGCGCTAAATCGCTGGTCCTGAAGATGTCCCGTGGAGGGATGAAACACGTGTCGAAATTTTTTTAAGTAAACTAATTAGAACAAATAAGTGGTACAATGGGCGGTCTTATTGCAAATAAGCGATCTCTTCCAGACAACCTTTAGATGGACTAGATAAGTCAAAACATATGAACAGTGGCGCACATTTAACTAAATAACAGTAAACATAATTTTATTTAGATAATATAAAAATAAATACAATTATTATGTACCTAAAGAGATATAGATTTATTTAATTAATCTGTGTAAACTCACATAATATCAAAAAGTAAGAGAATTAGAAAAAAAATGGTGAATTTCGCGTATGAAGTTACTGTATGTTTGTATCTTTTTTAGAGTAGTAGAGTTCTCTGTGATAGAGCTCGTCCGGGGAAGGACTACCACCATACCTATTTCTGCCGCCAAGCAGTAATGCTCGCATTGCTGTGTTCCGGTGTGAAGGGTATGGTTTCCGGTGAAATTACTGGCCCATGAGGCTTTCGATCTTAGCCTCAAGGTGGCAACTCGCGAGTGATACCTATGGTATTGCAAGCGTCCATAGGCTGCGGTAACCGCTTACCATCTTGTGGGCCGTATGCTTGGTTGCCACTTCAGTTGTATAAAAAAAAAAGCAGCTAGCATCCCATTTATATTGTTATTTACGAAGCTCCAAAAAAGGCGTTATATCACCAGGTCGTGATATCAGGGATCTTTGTAATGAAGCACGGCCAGTTCAGGTTTGTTCTTATACAATAACGTTATCGGTTCAATTTCGAGCCTGCCACCAGAACATCGGCATTACTTCCGAAATACGACAAAACGTGATCACAGTGCAGGATATGCGGTAGGTCATGTCAAACATACTTAAAAGGAGGTCTCATACTCAACTTTATCAAACGTCTATCATTATATCTAATGGATTAAGTTAAGGAAATAAAAACATTTTGTATTTTTTCTGTGTTAAGGTCTTTCTGTGTTAAGCTCGATATGTACAAAAAATTCTCATTAGAAATTATAGAGCTTCCTCTAAGCAAATTCAAAAACATAATTAAAATATTTTTAGAACAGCATTCATTGTATCATATTAATGAATATTTGATTTGTTCATTCTCTGATTTGCAAACATAGCAGGTACCTACACTAATTATAATGTTAGAATAAGAACTTATAAATGTACAATTTGACTTGCCTATGTTATGATTATAACGAAAAAAGGCTTAATAAATGAAATGAAATGAATTTTTTACTTTTATTACGGTTTAAGTACTGAATTAGCTATCTATTTTTATGTTTGTAATATCCCAAACTTTTGTATTTACTTTGTGCGATTGACTATTGATCAAAATATGGCACCACGGACTGTTTGGTTATTGTTGTTTTATCATGTTAACCACCAATGGGGTACTACTACCACAAAATTTTAGTAGTACCTATATACCTACTACAAATTATTCCACGAAAATCTATAAAAATCTGGGTGAGAAAGTAGCCTTTGTGCTATTCCAGGTTATAATCTATGTTGTGCCAAATTTCATAAAGATTTGTTCAGCGGTTCTGGCGTGATACTCCCACAAACATACAAAAATATAAACTTTTTTCTTTTTAATATTAGCAAGATATTGAACTAAAGTTTTTATCACAAAAATCTCAAGTCCATTCTGATTCTATAAAAACTTGGATATTAAATAAAATAAAATAAATAAATTAAATAATTAAATAATGCTGGACAATCCACACCACATCATCTAGCCCCAAGGTAAGCTGCTGTTAAACAGAGCTGTGTTATGGGTACTAGATGACTGATATACATATACTTAATACAACACAATACATAGATAGATATTTTTTATTATATAGAAAATACCCTGAACTCCCGGAACAAATATTTGTAGATCGTACAAACATTTGACCTGAGGCGGGAATCGAAACACGCAACCTCCGCGTCGCAGGCGGACCTGCGCCCGCTGCGCCACATCGGTCGTCAAAACTGTAGGCTGTTTATTTAGATATCCCAGGCTGTCAAGTAAGATAAACCAGGCTGTATTCAGTAGTACGTTTATTCAGTAGGTTTATTCAGTAGGTTTATTCAGTGTTTATTCAGTAGGTTTATTCACAAAAGACATGGTACACTTTACATTATGTGGAAAATATAAATTATAGAGCTGCATATCTCGCCCGAGTACAGGCACGTGAACATCACATTAGGTATAGTTCGCACAGCGGATCTAGGCTTCCGTGAAGTTAGCCGTTTGTGATGCGCAAAGATAATTTAGTTTGAAAAAGCTCCATTGCGCATCGAAACGGCTAACTTCACGGAAGCCTAGATCCGTCGTGAGAACTATACACATTATATTGAAATTATTAATTAATTTAAAAAAATTGAAAACATAAATATTAAGTTAGAATAAATCAATTACCAAAATCTGAATTGAATGTCATTCACAATACCTACCTATTTGAAATTAATTAATTAATTCTGCTGTTAATTTAGTTATCCCACTGCACTGGATGCACTGTGTCCACTTGCGTTAATAAACGTCGGTGTCAGTGGGTGAAAGTCCGCAGATTTATTCCGCGGTGCCCATCCTTACGCAACCAGTCCGCTTTTTGGTTAATGGAATTTATTTACATACATCACGCTTTACCCTACTGGTATGCATTGTGTTCTTACACTGTGACGTTATTTTTTTATTACAAAAATTTTTAAATCTATTATGGTTAATACATAATTTTCACCAAAAAAATCATGGTAAATATCCCGTTTTTAGTGAAAATTACATGATAAAAAACAGACGAAAAATCTCTAGTACTATTCCGCTTAACCTTTTAACTAATGAGGTTAACAGTTACCACAGTTAACCTAAAAAAAATAATATCGACACTTTGGCTTCAGCGCTCGACGGAGCAACACGTCTGGCGGAGAACAAGTCGATGGTCCTGAAGATGTCCCGTGGAGGGATGAAACACGTGTCGATATTTTTCTTTTGAGGTTAACTGTGGTAACTGTGTGACCTCATTAGTTAAAAGGTTAAGCGGAATAGTACTATAGATTTTTAGTCTGTTTTTTATCTTGTAATGTATTTCCGCAAAGTAACGCCTGAATCTATCAATTATCTTGAAAATTACATCTATAATTTGTTTTAAATAAAAAGTAGCAGCCAGAACACTAGTAGTCTAGTGGTAGTGACCCCGCCCTCCGATCCCTAAGCCGTGGGTTCGAACCCGGTCGTGCACCAGTTGATTTTTCTATTCGATTTTAAGTGCACATTTCTAGTACTCATACGGTGAAGGAAAATATCGTGAAGAAACCGACATGTCTGAACTAAAAATTCGAAGGACATGTGCCATCTACTAATCCGCATTGGGTCCGCGTGGTGGATTAACACCGAATCACTCTCGCTCGAGAGTAGGCCAGTTCTTTATGTCACAGCAGTAGGAACTTATAGAAGGTTGTCATAATGATGATCACTCTCGCCTGAGAGTAAGCCTGTGTCCCAGCAGTAGGAACATAACTGTCATGTCATTATGAATATTTGTGTGATTATGAATAAGGTCTAGTTTAGAAGGTGCTCCAATAGTATAGTGGGAGATTTAGCAACTTTAAAGCTGCGTTTCCACCAGTGATGTGCGAGGATGTGTAGCGAGGAAAGTGTTTTCAGGAACTAATAGAATCACTTCATTAAAGCTGTCAGAGCGAGGCTGCTAAATGAAGTGATTCTATTGGTTCCTAACAAACACATCCACATATTAAGAGTAGTAGAGTTCTTTGTGATAGAGCTCGTCCGGGAAAGGACTACCACCATACCTATTTCTGCCGCCAAGCAGTAATGCTCGCATTGCTGTGTTGCGGGTATGGTGCAAGTGATATTTATGATGTTGCATATGTACATAGGCTACGGTAACCGCTGACCAACAAGTGGGCCGTACGCTTGGTTACCACTTTAGTAGTATAAAAAAAAACCATCACTCGCTACACATCCTCGCACATCTCCGGTGGTAACGCAGCCTAAACCTTGAAATTCGTGCTGATTCTAGTTCAGAAGTGATTCAGATAATAAAACAACGTAAACAGAACTTTGACCCGACAGAGATGCTAAGCATATCGCTGATTGTAATACTATCCGATACGGTTGCCGAGGCTGCCAGGGGTGCGCAACATATTAAACACAAAACATAATTATTATAATTATATATTATATATTTCCAAAGGCTGGTTCATATCTGGCTCAACATATCAGCATTGCCATTCAACGTGGCAATGCAGCCAGCATGTTGGGAACGCTTCCTACTGGTAGTGATTTGGATCAGTTGAGCTATCTATAGGTCGTTTATAACGGTCTTTAGATGGCTCAACTGTTTCATATGTATTTTGTATATTTTGTAATGTAATTATGTACATATTGGTAAATAAATTATTCATCATCATCATATCAGCCGATAGACGTCCACTGCTGGACATAGGCCTCCCCCAAAGAGCGCCATGACGACCGATTTTGGGCCTTCACCATCCACCGACTTCCTGCGACCGCTTTAATGTCATCGGTCCATCGAGTGGGGGGCCGTCCTACACTTCGTTTTCCAGTTCGTGGTCGCCACTCGAGAACCTTTATTCCCCAACGGTTATCGGTTCTGCGAGCTATATGGCCTGCCCATTGCCACTTCAACTTACTAATTCTAAGAGCTATGTCGGTGACCTTGGTTCTTCTACGGATTTCTTCATTGCAATTCAATAAATTATTATAAAGTACCTAATAGAATTCTTTGTGCTAGAGCTAGAGCACCTAGAACTTGTCTGGGAAAGGACTATATATATAGGTATTGTTTTCGGAAAATTCCAGGCACTTAAGACTCAGGGTGGAGACGGAAGTGATATCTCTTAAGAGCTAAAATAGTCATAATCAAGTTCCAATCTCGTCTCGATGTCGTAATATGACACAAATGGTATTCTTGTTAACAAAATCACAAGGTAATCATGACACTATATTGAAATGTGATCGAAATTTGAACGAAGGGTGAATCTTCTTCTTCTTTTGTTTTATGGCCTCTGTGGCTAGTTTGCCACAATTTTGCCAGTGTCAAGTGTATTAGTTTGATTGTCGCATAGCAACGTAAACAAACGAAATTTGGAAAGAAACGATGACTTTTCTTTCAAAAGTTTTCTTTAAAAAAGAGTAGTAGAGCTCTCTGTGATAGAGCTCGTCCGGGGAAGGACTACCACCATACCTATTTCTGCCGCCAAGCAGTAATGCTCGCACTGCTGTGTTCCGGTGTGAAGGGTATGGTTTCCGGTGAAATTACTGGCACATGAGGCTTTCGATCTTAGCCTCAAGGCGGCAACCCGCGAGTGATACCTCTGGTATTGCAAGCGTCCATAGGCTGCGGTAACCGCTTACCATCTTGTGGGCCGTACGCTTGATTGCCACTTCAGTTGTATAAAAAAAAAAAAAATATCCTGGAAAGTCTTTGACTAAATTACCAACCAACATTACCCCTCCATTTCAATCACTAACACTTGTGCTAAGTAAACAAGTTAAATTGAATAAACTGCCACCAAATTTACGCAATGAAACTTAAAATAACACGAGAAAAATAATTAAAATGGGAAGACCCATGTCGTTTTGACAAGATAGCCAAAGACAATCGAAGGGTGAATCGGTATTCTGCTAGCCTAAACAACTGACAAATCTTCCTTGTTAAAAACGTCAAAATTTAGTTTGAAGGTTGCTTAGCAACGTAAACAAACAAAATTTGGAAAGAAACGATGACTTTTCTTTCAAAATTCTCTTGGAAAGTCCTTGACTAAATTACCAACCAACATCACCCCTCCATTTCAATTACTTACACTTGTGCTAAGTAAACAAGTTAAATTGGATAAACTGCCACCAAATTCACTCACTAGGTCACTAGCCACAGAGGCCATAAAAGAAAAGAAGAAGAAGAAGACCGAAAGTAGTCTGTCGCGAGATGGTCACGAGATTATACTAAAAATTAAAGCGGACATCAAGAATACCAATTTTTAGTCAATTTATAATTAAATCTCGATTCGGTTAAGTTTATTTTTCGATCTCAGGTAAATACAATTGCCAATTCAGTTGTATAAAAAAAAAAAAAAAAAAAAAACGGGAATTGCCCTTCTGATGTTGCAAGCATGAAGACTACGGTAACCGCTTACCGTCAAGTGGGCAGTACGGCTTAAAACAGGAAGTATTTCAAATGGTAACTTTAACCCGCGTCATCGAGTGATTACGCGGTACAGGGAGACCGGAAGTCGATAAACCGTGATAAGATACCTATTCCCTAAAGTTTGACGTCTAATGGCGGTTATTGCGTCAATCGTTAACGTAATAGTGACGTTTTGCGCAGACTACGTGAGTTGCGAAGTGCGCAGAGCAGTTAAGTTGTACAGGGAATTAAAAAAACACTAACAAGTGCCTATGTAACGCATTCTAGTTTTAGTTTTATTACCAGACGGAAGCATTCCAAACTCGTTGTGCAAACATGTTGTTTTATGTGTTGGGGAATAAAGGTTCTCGAGTGGCGACCACGAACTGGAAAACGAAGTGTAGGACGGCCCCCCACTCGATGGACCGATGACATTAAAGCGGTCGCAGGAAGTCGGTGGATGGTGAAGGCCCAAAATCGGTCGTCATGGCGCTCTTTGGGGGAGGCCTATGTCCAGCAGTGGACGTCTATCGGCTGATATGATGATGATGATGATGATGATGATGTGCAAACATACAAACATACAAAAGTAAGTTCCACCGAAAATTAGACTTTTTTGGCAACTATATAGCGCAAGGGCACCACTTAGGTACGAAACCAGACCTGAAGCAGAGACGCTCGATGTCAATAAACAGAAAAGGTTGCAAGCCCCTGAATCGATGATATATCTCGAAATCAGTGGTGTCATCAATGGTTTCTCAGAAGCTGAGAGGAGCACGCCTCAAGCCGCCATACTATCATGTACAGTCAGCAAATAAAGTGGTATCACTTTTGACAATTCTGTGAAATCGTATGACGTTTGCCGGAGTCTGTGTTTCCCGATACTTACAACCTGGGTATCTTAAAGTCACGAGTGAATAGGTTGCTTTTAGGCAAGCGTCCTCCTCCGTAGACCACATCACCGCTTAACATCAGGCGAGATAGTGGTCAAGCGCAAGCCTATTGTGAATAAAAAAAAAACGTTCAAATGAATGATCAACCTTAAGGACCACATTTTTTTGCTGACTTCGTTCGTTTGTATGAGTCAGTGGCCAACTCTGGTGACAGAGTTTTTAGGCCGCCCGATGGCCTCTGTCATGTCCTAACAACTTTGAAAAAGCCGGGACCGACTGCTTAAAGTGCCCTCCGAAGCACGGGAGCGCTCAGTTGAAATTGCCACTGGCGGTCACCCGGAACAGTACTTAACTTCGTTGACCTGTTAAGAACAACTTAGCCAGCTACGTCACGAGCGCTCCGACTTTTTGCTGACTGTATCATGTACTACTCTATCTTATACCAGTGGAAAGTTAAACATGTGTTCCGACGATCAATAATCATGTGACGAAACTATAAGTGGAGAAGCCTTTGGTAAAGGTCTGATATAATTAATACATCAAATTATAATTTAATTTCTTTTGACAGAACAAGCTTTAGGTGGAATGGAAGGAGTGCGATTTACATTGGGTCAGTGACTGACTCCAAATGAAGTCAGTGATGACTTTGAGAACTGAAGTTTGATTTACATTGAGTCAGTGGCAAAGTCAGCGCTGACTCCAAATTCGAGCAAATTCAGTGCTGACTCACTATTGATTGACCTTATGCTTTTAGGCCAGTAATGACTTCAAATTCTCGAGTACTGACCCTTTGTAAACCACCCAGAACAAACACTTATTTGCTGATCATGCAAACATTTGTCCCACAGCAGGATCGAACCCGCCACCACTCGCTTCATCCACTGCGCAATCAAGTCAACTACGCCACTAGCTACGTAAAATTTAAACTAATGTTATAAATTATATTTAAAACAAAGATAGATTGAAGATTAGGTCTGAAGGGCACTGTAGCAAGTGAAATTACTGGGCGAAAGAGACTTGAGAAAGAGAGTGCAGTGCCACGCAAACACTTAAAAACTTTAAGCTTTGGGTGGCACTGCATCTGTAATAGTCAGGCGTGGTGCTTAACATTAGGTGGGCGTCTTGGTTGTCTTGTCACTTGCTGACATAAAAAAAAGATAGTGACCAAGAACATCGACTACATTTTATACTGAAAAAAAATAAGGTTCCCGAGTTCCACGCGAACGAAGTCGCGGGCAACAGCTATAAGATAATATTGATTTTTAGGAACCGTAAAAATTGTTTTATTGACAAATGCTTCTGCCGTGTTATGGCAAAACACTAAAACTCAAGATACAGTGTTTTGCCGAAACATTGCTCAATCGTTTTTTTTGGATCCCAGGATTTTTTTTGTTTTAAAATCCCATTTAGACTGAGCTTGAGCCTACAAAGGGGATTTTGACACTAAAACTCCCAAAATCACCTTCAAATGGGATTTTGACACTAACCCGTTATATGCCTCAGTAAAAAAAAAACCTATAACTTAGTAACTCTTGTTAATAGTTCTCACAACCACATCCACTACAGATTCCTCAAGTTCCTGGTATCGCGGACATCCTCTAAGCACCCTGTTGAACTCTTTAGCGCGTCACAAATAGACCTTTACCCCGGCAAAACACTGCGAATTAGATCTTATTCCAACGTGTAGACGTTCCAAGAGTAGTAGAGTTCTCTGTGATAGAGCTCGTCCGGGGAAGGACTACCACCATACCTATTTCTGCCGCAAAGCAGTAATGCTCGCATTGCTGTGTTCCGGTGTGAAGGGTATGGTTTCCGGTGAAATTACTGGCACATGAGGCTTTCGATCTTAGCCTCAAGGTGGCAACCCGCGAGTGATACCTCTGGTATTGCAAGCGTCCATAGGCTGCGGTAACCGCTTACCATCTTGTGGGCCGTACGCTTGGTTGCCACTTCAGTTGTATAAAAAAAAAAAAAAAAAAAACGTGTTTGGATTCTAGTGAAAACCAACCAAGAGCTATCTATTGGAGAATACCTTTAATCTAAGAAAACACTGCAAAATATACCGTACTGCATCGAGTTTGGGTGCTAGTGAAAACCAACAGTCAATAAGCAGTGTATGTAGCCTGCTGTTTGTTAGAGTATAAAGCTTACAAGTACGTGATATAGTTCAAAATGGTGATGATGTCGATCGACGGATGCTGTACGGCCTCGCGGTTCGGTATGGTACAAGTAAAAACATACAGCGGATAAAATAAAACTACTAGTTCTGTGAGAAGACAAACACACACTTTTAAAAGTAAACAATTTACTGCATTTTGAGGAGTTATTTGCTTATAACGCTGGAAATTTAATGAATTTTTGTGAGACCAACTTAAAATAACTATAAGTACCATTTAAAATAAAATAAAAACCATCGATATCGGTTTTTCTTTTTTATGTCAGCAAGTGACAAGACAATCCCTGATGTTAAGCACCACGCCTGACTATTACAGATGCAGTGCCACCCAAAGCTTAAAGTTTTTAAGTGTTTGCGTGGCACTGCACTGCGCTTATCACCCCGAGACATTGTTGTTAAGTCTCTTTCGCCCAGTAATTTTACTTGCTACAGTGCCCTTCAAACCTAAAGTAATGCTTGCACACTGCTGCTTGGAGGTAGAATATCTGACACTGCGGTGTTACCCCCCACCAAGACGGACTCTTGCTGAAGAGTCCTACCACCAGGTAAACTATATGGCGGATATATTCAGCAGCGCCCCCTCTTTTCCCCTTTTGGAGGAAGTACAAACTGCAAACCCTTCGAACTTGGAACACAGTAATGCGCCCATCACTGCTTCACTGCAAGAACTTCAACTTTTTTCGGCTAACACCCATGCCTTACGCTCGCCATAGCGTTAGTAAATCGGCGCACGCGTCGAGGAAGTGACGTCACGGCGCGCCCCGCCGTATCTCGACCACCACAGATTAAATGTAAGCAACGCGCTAACGCGCCAGTTATCGATGTTTCCGCCGAGAGGTCACATCACTAGTGGGAAAACGTTCCGGTCTACGCAGAAATCATTTTACTTTCTGGCACATAGGAAACGTTCTAGGTTTTTTGCGCTTTGGTATCGATAAATCATGGTATTTAGCTTTACCCACAGAACTATATTTAAGTAGAATGAGAGGGTGTATGTACCTCGCGTGCCGAAAAGACGGGCTAAGTAAGGGCTGAGTAACCTCTTTACTCGCCGCGAAACTCAGTCTGCTCCCAACCCGGGGCAGTGTGGTGGTGTGGCAGTGCCTAGAATTGGTTTGCCGCATGCTTATCGATGCTTTTAAATCGTTCATTTTCGCGCGGCTTATGTTTCCCATCACTAAAATACATTTGTGTGTAAAATACAAATAAGTACGCAAAATGTTACACGCTCGGTTTTCATACAAATCGACGAACTGTTTCATTCTACTTAAATATAGTTCTGTGGCTTTACCACAAGCTTTACAGAGAAAGTTTGCTGAATGCTGAATTTTGTGCAATTTAAAAATCTGGAATATAATGTTAAAGTTTGAAAGGATGATTGTTTGTTACACAATCACACTTAAACGGCTCAACGGATTTTTAAAGGGTCGGCAACGGTATAGCAAGCGTCTATAGGCTACGGTAACTACTTAACTATTTACTTAAATAAATAAATAAATAAATAATGCTGGACAATCCACACAGCATCATCTAGCCCCAAGGTAAGCTGCTGTTAAACAGAGATGTATTATGGGTACTAGATGACTGATATATATTTAATACAATACAATACATAGATAGATATTTTTTATTATATATAGAAAATACCCAGAACACCCGGAACAAATATTTGTAGATCGTACAAACATTTGTCCCGAGGCGGGAATCGAACCCGCAACCTCTGCGTCGCAGGCGGACCTACGCCCGCTGCTCCACATCGGTCGTCAAACTTACTTGAGTTAGTGTTTGCCATCTTGGTGATATAAAAAAAACCTATGTGATATATTCCTGTTGGATAGAAACTGCAAAACCGAGGTTGAAACCGCGGGGCACAGTTCCCTAAAATATATGAAATTGTGTCGAATCTATTTATTGTAGAATTATCTAAATCTTGGTCATTGAAAACATTAGGAAACTAACAGTATTACAAATTATTACAATAAATCATCATAAACCTCGATTTATGAAACTTTGATTTTGATAAAATTC
Source organism: Colostygia pectinataria (assembly GCA_951394395.1). Lineage (NCBI taxonomy): Eukaryota > Metazoa > Arthropoda > Insecta > Lepidoptera > Geometridae > Colostygia > Colostygia pectinataria. The sequence goes on along the minus strand of OX596358.1, from coordinate 11,020,667 downwards.
CGAATTGATTTCCCATAGTCCTGTATATGATCGGATCGCGGACAGACAGACAGACAGTGGCAGTCAATCGCCCGATCTCGACAGATGCCAGTGCGGGCGCAGCTAGAAACTGTAACATTCATTAACATTTCATTATTTTACAATCCGATTTCTACATTCTCTTTGCTATTTTTAAACTTTCGCGAGCAGAACACATGGTTTTTAACCGACTTCCAAAAAGAAGGAAGTTATCAATTCGACTGTATGTTTTTTTTTTAAACTATTCTCGTTGCTATTTTTAGATTTGAGGTTTGAAATAATGGATATTTTCATCCCATCCGAAACTCTTAGCGCGGTCGGTGTCTCCCAAAAATTAGAGGGTCGAATCACATAAAAACGCGATGCGAGACGTCGGCTGACGTGTTGTATTGTAACTTGTAAGCTCGAGATTGACGTGTCAAAATTAGGAAATAACACTTTATTTTAAACCTCTTACGAGTATGCACACAAGTATTTGTCCACCATCCCCGCAACAGTTTTCCCTGTTTCTCTTTACGAAAATGTAAAGAAAAATTACAGCTTTCTTTGAAAAGGTGTAATTTTTTCTAGAGCACGTGTGTATTTTGCTTGTAGTTTCATAGTTTATGCTTTAGCAAAAAGATAAATTTAGCTGTTTTGTCTCAAAAAGAACAATTAAATAATTGATTTTCACTAGATTCGAACCAACGATATTTGAATCAGTCTTGTGACCTCGAACTGTGGTAGCGTCGGCAACATTTCGCGTGCTATCTGTTCATATCGACTCGAGTTACTAAGCTCATAACTCGAGTTGAAATATCGATCGATTTTCAGATGAGATTCATTAAGTGTTCGGTTGCTTTTTATGAGTAAGAAAGGTGAGAGCAATGGGAGCAAACTGCAGGTGTTAGGTTCGATTCCGGTAGCAAACCTTGTAGCTAATAATGCGGATATACATGACCGGGATATCTCTGATGAAAATTCAGTCTTCCATTACAACACTGCTTCCGTGCTTTAGGGAACACGTTAATGTCAATCCCGGCTTTTTTTAAAGTTGTTACGCCTTGATGCGGTCATGATGGAGGCCTTCAGGCATCCTGTTTATTAACAGTTGGCTCATAAAAACTTAACACTAGTGCAATGAAATTGTAAATGAAATTAAACAGGGATTTTTATCGTAAAATAAGTTATAAAGTAAATGTCTGTGCGCATGCGTTGATGCCAGAGATAGGACAGTGCCGTGGATCTTAGGCTGATGGCACAATAGAGGACAATACACCAAACTTATAAACGTGTGTTCTATAAAATAATATAAAATATGATACAAGAGTTTATGACTAAAAGCTTTACTATCTCCGTTATTTTATTATAGGTCGCACAGCGGATCTAGGCTTCCGTGAAGTTAGCCGTTTGTGATGCGCAAAGACAATTTAGTTTGAAAAAGCTCCATTGCGCATCGAAACGGCTAATTTCACTACGGCCGAGATCCGTCGTGAGACCTATACTCAGCTTGATCGAAATTTGGACTACGTATAGTTCGCACAGCGGATCTAGGCTTTTGTGATGCGCAAAGATAATTTAGTTTGAAAAAGCTCCATTGTGCATCGAAACGGCTAATTTCACGACGGCCGAGATCCGTTGTGAGAACTATACGTTAAGGTGACGGTGTTAGGATGTGTCTTTACAAGTAAACAGTCGCGTTAAAACATTAATAAAATCATTACAATAAAGCCAAAAGTGATTACCATGTGATTTGTTTTTAGTTTTAATTTTAGTAATTTTTGTTTAGTACCTATATTTTAAGTACTTTCTTGTTTTTTTTTTATACAATTGAAGTGGAAGCGTACGGCCCACAGGATGGTAAGCGGTTACCGCAGAGTATGGACGCTTGCAATACCAGAGGTATCACTCGCGGTTTGCCACCTTGAGGCATAGATCGAAAGCCCATGTGCCAGTAATTTCACCGGAAACCATACCCTTCACCGGAACACAGCAATGCGAGCATTACTGCTTTGCGGCAGAAATAGGAAAATACGCCTACTTCCTACTTGATAAGTCATACAAATAAATATATATACATAGGTACTTAATTAAATGTAAAACGTAAATTTTAAACAAAACATTTTACTGTCAGCGATCTGTAAGCTTAGTGACAGATGGGAATAATCCAAATTCATGACCTATTACTATAATATAGGAATATTCATTTTAATTGATAGATTCAGGCGTTACTTTGCGGAAATCCATTACAAAATAAAAAACAGACGAAAAATCTCTAGTACTATTCCGCTTAACCTTTTAACTGATGAGGTCACACAGTTACCACAGTTAACCTCAAAAGAAAAATATCGACACGTGTTTCATCCCTCCACGGGACATCCTCAGGACCATCAAACTTGCTGGCTTGCTTGGCGCTGGAGCCAAACTTTGGCTCCAGCGCTCGACGGAACAACACGTCTGCCGGAGAACAAGTCGATGGTCCTGAGGATGTCCCGTGGAGGGATGAAACGCGTGTCGATATTTTTCTTTTGAGGTTAACTGTGGTAACTGTGTGACCTCATCAGTTAAAAGGTTAAGCGGAATAGTACTAGAGATTTTTCGTCTGTTTTTTATTTTATTCGTTTTATTTACGATCACTGCAACTTTAATAACACAAATTGACTGGTTGTTTTAACGGTGCACCGGCCAATAGTTTCGCCGATGCGTCACCGCCCTAGCATTAAATCTCAATTTATTGCAATAAACCGAGATAATGGCACAGATTACGGCGCGCGATAAGTTTAGATGTTTGCACTGAGCACTGTGCCACCGTATGTTTATCGCAATCAACAGCTCTGCCAGTAACTCAGCTGCTTGCAACGCGACGCACGCACACGCACACAACCACAAGTTACAACCACAGATATAAAACTACATAATAACATAGGCGACTATAGAAGATAGAATCATACCTATTTCTTACTCAATTTTATAGTGCAACACCCTTACTGGGTACATAGCTATGTGTTGGCTGCTCTGATATTATTTAATATTACATAAGACCTGTGACATGTATTACCCTCATAATTATGATGCAATAAATGATACTGAATACTGAATACGCCAAGCAGTAATGTTCGCATTGCTGTGTTCCGGTGCGAAGGGCATGGTTTCCGGTGAAATTACTGGCACATGAGGCTTTCGATCTTAGCCTCAAGGTGGCAACCCGCGAGTGATACCTCTGCTATTGCAAGCGTCTATAGGCTGCGGTAACCGCTTACCATCTTGTGGGCCGTACGCTTGGCGGCCACTTCAGTTGTATAAAAAAAAACTATCTTTCCGATATCTACTAGATTTCCAGTAAGTAAGCTCGTATGAGTCAGTGGCCAACTCTGGTGACAGAGTTTCTAGGCCGCTCGAAGGCCTCTGTCATAGCCTAACAACTTTGAAAAAGCCGGGACCGACTGCTTGAAGTGCCCTCTGAAGCACGGGAGCGCTCAGTTTTAAATTGCCACTGGCGCTCATCCATCAAATGGTGACTACGCGGAACAGTGCTTAACTTCGTTTATCTGTTCTGTTAGGAACAACTTAGCCAGCTACGTCACGAGCGCTCCAGATTTCCAGTAATAATCTTATTCATATTATTATTGTGTAGGTACTACATTTTACATGGTGGGAAGGACTCTTCAGATCCCAGAGGTCTTGGGGGTTCCATCGCAGTGACAGATATTGTTTCCAAGCAGTAGTGTGCAAGCATTACTGTGTTTAGGTTTGAAGGGCACTGTAGCAAGTGAAATTAATTGATCCTCTTGGGGTGATCTGCACAGTGCAGTGCCACGCAGAACTTTAAAACTTAAAGCTTTATGTGGTACTGGAACTGTTATGATCATTGTGCTGCGAAGGACTTGACTCCCTCGTCATTTACCGACATAATGGCAATTTAATTTATGATGTTGAGCTACTGTTTCTCTCCTAGTCTCTATGTCGTTCTGTTTTATAGTCGAGGTGTGGCGAACATTGTTGATTCGTATTAAGATGTCGACGCGGCCCATTTGTTGAAAATCAACAGTTTCGTTACCTTACTTAATTCAAACATAATTTAATTCGTGGTTACAAATCCTATTGTGAATTGAAGCGCCACTAATTGGTGGAATCAAAATGCTAATTCAAAATCTACTCTTCTAGTATGTACTGGAAAACAAAGGTTATTCTATAGTTTGTGGGCGAAAACAAAAACTCAAACAAGGCTTGGGTCAAATAGAACGCGATGATAGCTTTTAGGATAAACGCCCACTAAGAGCAACAACTCAAGCGGCAGACACCAAATTATAAGATTGCATGGTCTTAGTGTTACATTAGCAACAAAAATATGCGCGCGATGGAGCGCTCGTGACGTAGCTGGCAACGAAGTGAAGCACTGTACCGCGGGGTCATCATGCGGATGGGTGACCGCCAGTAGCAATTTCAACTGAGCGCTCCCGTGCTTCGGAGGGCACGTTAAGCAGTCGGTCCGGGCTTTTTTCAAAGTTGTTAGCTTCGGGCGGCCTAGAAACTCTGTCACCAGAGTTTGCCACTGACTCATACGAACGAACGAACGAACAAAAAGATTATAATAAAAACTTTTAGGAAAAGTAGAGCTCGTCCGGAGAAGTACTTACTCCAAACCAAAGCAGTAATTAACTGATGGAACTACTCGTATATTGAAAACGTTATTTCTAACAGACACAGAAAAAATATCTATGTTTATCACACATAATAAATCTTTGTCCTGGGTTGGGGATTGAACCCACAACGTACAGGTCAGAAGGCAGAGCTAGCCTTTCACATCGAGTCGTTCGTCAACTCACACCATAAATCTTGTCCCAACTGTGTGAGTTGACGAATCCTCGTTCTACAACTCACACCACTTTTACTGTGGTACAGTCAACTAAAAAAGTGTTAGTAAAATAATAAAAAGACGTACTTATTATACCATCTGTCTGAAATCATGTCTTATAAACCTGAATTTTGGAGGGTGTGTCTTTTAGGGTCAAGATATAACTCAGAAATATATTCCCAATGGGATTTCAACTTTCGGGGAATCCAACTTAATGGGAATTCCACTTTCGGGGAAAGATTTATTACCATTCAAATTTAAACCACCAAAAGATGCATCATGGGGTAAAATTTGTAAGAACTACTCCATCCAAGCAAAAATCCATAGCGTTCCAACTTTTAATAGACTCACTTAAATAGTGTCGCCATTTGCCATTAGTATCTTGAACTAGGTAAGTATTTACAAAATGCTAATTTAATATCTACCTACCCCTTGAGGGACACGTGGTAAACTGCAGTAATAATTATAAATCATGCTAGTTATAACATGGTTCATAATTGCAGGCCACAAGTAGGTACGTTTATAAGTGCCGACCACTTACTCTTTTGACTTGTTATAAATATCTTGGTAATAAGAAAAATAGTTTGTGCCAATAACATTAAAATTACAAATAATTAAACGACATAGTTAACAGTGGTAGTTCAGTTTACCACCTTCTGATACTGAGGTAAGTTCGAAATCAGTAAGCAATAATAATTTATTCCATAAAAAAAACGCGCAATGTCATTGCTCTCGAAAAAGAGCAGGTAAGATCAAGATCAAGGTAAGAGAAGGTAAAGATCGAAAAGAGAGCAGCTTGCTAAAGAACTAAACATTATAAAACATGAAAACCATGAGCACTAAATGCGGATTGATGGCATCAATCTTAAGCACACTGCGTTTTAGGTAAATATACAAAGAAGAGCCTTTGTATGTAAGAAAGATAGAAAGAAAAAACTTTTATTTGTGACAGTAGATAGGTACATGAAACAAAAGGTTTAAAACTAAATAGTAGAAACAGAACACAAACAAAATAATATAGTTAGGTATCTAACTAAATAAAAAGACATGAAGTACAAATAACAAAAAAAAAAAATAGTAACCAAAACCTCAAAACTAAACGAATGTGTGTGTATGTATAGGTATGCCATTCTACGCAGGGACGCGTGAAACTGGCGTAAATTCACCTAGCTTTAGGACGTTTCAAAATGATCCTTGTGATATTATTGAATAAATATATTTTTTACTTTACTTCACTTACTTTAAATTTCTTTTAAGTTTGTTGTTTATATTTTTACTGGGTACAAAAAAGATAAAAGATAATTTTCCGTGCACATTTTAGAGTACTTTAAATCTATTTGCTTTTTAGGAATGGCATTTTTGCATTTTACTTTTTAGACGTTTTAAAATTTAGACTATCAGGACGCAATCTAACTCTAACAAAGCACTAAACCTTATTCCTAGAATGACAACATAGAACAAGTTAGATAGTAATTATCATTTACCACCTCATTAGCAGGTGTAAGAAACCGTTAAGAAAACTCGTCAGATGAATTTTCAGTTAAAAACCCGCTACTAACTGTTATGAGCGTATCATCTTCACAAACGCACCAGATGTCACTAAAACGTGTGCGCACACGCACTCCTGAGACATTACCACATGCGGTCGTAATGGTGGTGGAAAACTACTCCGAAACAAGCTAAACGGTGAAATTTTCATTCCGATATCTTCCTCGGTTCGCATTTTATCTTGATATTTAGCCACATGTGAGCGCCGTATTTGGTATGTTGTTTTTACCGTACGCCTGTCCTTTTCTGTCTCCTGGCTGTGACCTAAGGGCGTCTTGCTCGGTGACGTCACCCAACGGTAGTTGATAGACTAGTTTGAGTCCTAACCTTTGATGTGTCGGAGATCTTAATCAGTGTGACCCTAAAGTAGCATTGTTATCTTGATGACTTTATACGTTTCGACTTGCATCGTTGGACAAATTAAATAATTATTAAATCCGCTAGGACTTTAGAGCACCATGACTTACAAAAAGTCTTTTTCGTTCTCAATCTCTTGTCTCTCATCTCTATTCATACCTATTTACTGTAATCGAGTTACTAGTTTTAAACAAATAATTCCCTGCACAAAAAAAAAACGGCCAACACTACTTAGCATAGTCACATAGGTATATTAAATCAGCCGCACGTCAGGCACCAGGCTTGAATTAGTGTTGTGCAGTTCGCGTGTCGTCAGCAGCGGGTGTCGATATCGATATTTATCGATGTGACGCGGCGACTTATTGCCGCCGATCGGCTGATAACGAGCCAATTTGTTAGCGAAGAGGCGAGTCGACAAAACTTTTGTTTGTTTTGCAGCATTGATGATGAGATTGTAGTACTTACAAGTTTTACAAGCTACTCTGTAATGTGACTGAATTTAAACGTCAGGGTTTTAATAAAGTTGAAGGTTGTTGTTGATTCGGAGTTGATTATTCCAACATGTTTGGAACCTTCGTTGAGCGTGTAATGTTAAAAAAATTATTTTACCACGGTTAAATTATGACTAGAAATTTTTTAAGGATAATATACGAATACGATGACCTGATAATTACTAAGGTATGTTTAATGTATTTTGAGTCGTGGATAGTTTTAATATAAAATTCAATAATAGAGAATTCACTTAGCAGATAAGTTTTTACAAATAAATAAAAAATTCCAATTCGCTTTTTCAATCGAACCAATTAGTGTTCAAAGGACAAAAACCGTTTTATTATTTCTGTAATTGAAACGCTCGATAAAAAATAACGTGCAGAATAGATAAAAGGAAGCGTAGGGTTGCTTTAAAATTCATATTTTTTCGCAAAAAGTGTTATCGATAACAAGGAACATCACTAGGCAGCCGGCTCGTTAGTCGGCGGTAATGTGTCGACATTTCTGTCGCCGTGCTTAAGGACGTGCTGCGAGGTGCGCAGGCGCAGGTAAACCTGCGTTAATCGTTGGTTTTATGATGTCCAGACCCAGAGGTATAAATAGATTTTTTTTTTTTTTTTTTTATACAACTGAAGTGGCAACCAAGCGTACGGCCCACAAGATGGTAAGCGGTTACCGCAGCCTATGGACGCTTGCAATACCGGAGGTATCACTCGCGGGTTGCCACCTTGAGGCTAAGATCGAAAGCCTCATGTGCCAGTAATTTCACCGGAAACCATACCCTTCACACCGGAACACAGCAATGCGAGCATTACTGCTTGGCGGCAGAAATAGGTATGGTGGTAGTCCTTCCCCAAATCTCTTCTTAGAATTAATATGTTTTTGGCGTTCTTAGATCTCTACTGTGAATGATTCAGATTTACACGAAAAAACTATGGTGTTTATGATAAAAATTAATCACAGTTATTTTTATCGAGAACAAATTTTCACAAATTTTTCAGAAAAGCAAACTTCGCAAAAAAATAACAAATTTTTGTTCATCGAAACTTTCACTGAGAACAGAGGATAACGATTTGAGGGCTAATTTTGCCTCACACAGTCACAGTCTTGTAATTAGCACAGTAGTTTATATTTATTCCGAGTTAACATCAAGGTAAGTGCTAATTCAAGAGCAGACAGCCACCGATCACTGACGCGATAGTCCGCTGAGTGACAACATACATACATACGCACTAACATACATAAATTTGCATACTCTTATCTCGTAGTATGTATGCTATCGTTTCGCGAAAGTAGCATCGCATTATTTATTTTGATACAAATCGTTTATGACAAAATTCATGCTCAAGATAAAATTAATTTATAACAGTTGTTTTTTACGTTCAAACGGTTGTCGTGTAAACGGCAGTATGTTTTCATTGGTTGGGTGTAAAATATATAATTTAAGCGTAGTAAGTAATGTGCAAAACTACAAGATGTGAAAAAGGAAAGTCCAGGAGAAAATTTAAAATTTAAGTATTATATTGTTTGTTTTTGTTTACTTTAAGAGTAGTAGAGTTCTCTGTGATAGAGCTCGTCCGGGGAAGGACTACCACCATACCTATTTCTGCCGCCAAGCAGTAATGCTCGCATTGCTGTGTTCCGGTGTCAAGGGTATGGTTTCCGGTGAAATTACTGGCACATGAGGCTTTCGATCTTAGCCTCACGGTGGCAACCCGCGTTTGATACCTCTGGTATTGCAAGCGTTCATAGGCTGCGGTAACCGCTTACCATTTTGTGGGCCGTACGCTTGGATGCCACTTCAGTTGTATAAAAAAAAAAAAACAAAAAACTTACTTATAAAAATATTTTTGTGCACCAAGGTGTCACCATCGGTCACAAAGGTTTTACCAGGGTAACTAGAGGGCAGGGTGATAAACAAAAAACAATCCCGGACAGCATAAGGTATTCAATAGACTTTTCCTCGGAATTGTGCAGCAATATTACAATTTTCTTTGTCATAATAATTTTTCTAGGCTTGATTTTCCTTACACTTCTCTTTGGAAATGCAAATAAATAACGTAAGGTGTAATTTCAAAAATGTAAATGTGATCAACGAGAATGAAGAAATTTTGCATCCATATAGTCCAAAATTCGGAATTTCAACCATCTTTTAATAATTTATTACGTAGGTAGGCAAATAACTGTCTTTAAAACACTGCGGGATTCAATTTAACCGGGTTTATTAAATTTATTTGCAAATAAACTTTTTTTTCGGGTAGCAAACAATTAAAAGCACCTCTCTACCTTTAAATTCGGGAGTACAATGGCTTCTGTTTTAAATAAAAACTTGATACAAAACAAACTAAAATGACCACAAATTCGCACCCAAGTTACTCTTACACATTCAAAGAAATATAACCTAAGAACTGAACCTTATACTGCTGAGTAAAAGGATCAAATTCTTGATGCATTAACGATTTTAAACCATGTGCCTTATGTAGAAAAGAATAAGGTTCAAATAAGGTTGTTTCACATTTCATAGAGTAGGGTATCTTTGTGATATGATAGCAGGTAGATTAATTATGAAGATGCATCTCAGACTGGTTGGTAAGTGGTAACCATCCAGTAACGGTTAAGTTGACACTTAAATAGCGTGAGTTTAGCTTGAAACGCGGTAATTAATTAAATTTAATTCTTTGAAGAGATAAAGGTGACATGGAGTAGGTCAATGTGAGTTCCCCCCAAATGGGTTCTGCCTTGTCGTGGCTGGGGGGCTCAGTAGTCGTAGTTCATACGACGAAGCCAAACGAACCCGAGGAGGAGGGCCTCTCCGCGTGTCCCTCTGATATTTAGCAGAGGGCACAGTGTGATGAGGCCGCAGAGGCAAGGATTCCCTACTCTGCCGGGATAGGAGCAAGCTTATTTTAGTCTTGCCGAGTTGCTAAGGATGGGCAGCATTTTAATGTTGTGTTGGGATGTAGTGGGACGGACTGGGTAATACTAACACTATTGCCCAGTGCCGTCGGAGAGAGTCACGCCGTCTCTCCATCCGGTTCCATGCTGTACACTTCAATCACCCCTTTTTTTGGCGTAAAGGGGTACGTTGTGGCAGTATGGACCGAAGGGGATTTGCCTTAATTGGCCGGTCTCAGAGTAAGGAAAAACTTGATACAAAAACCCGTGAGAAAACACGTAAAACCCTGCGGATACTTGGGGACCTCCGCAGTATGTACCCCCGCTTCCCGGAATGGGCGTCACCCGGAGCGGCTTTTATATCGACCCATACTCGTGGGATTAGTTATGGAAATTCAGAAATCAAATAAAAAAGAGGAAGTGGAGAAGAGAAGGAAGCAGGGTTTCTTCCGGAAACCGGCTTTGCCGATTGAAGCGGCGAATGATGGAGGAGAGTCGGACTGCTCGGTCGTGTCCGTATCTTCTGCGGCCTCGACATCGTCGAGGACCCGCGCTGGAAGAAAGCGGGCAATTCTGCCTGCGATGGAGGTTACTGATGGTGGCTCAGACTCTGTAGAGCCTAAGCGCGCTATGTTTTTGAGGGACAGCGAGGAGAATGAAGACGATGTCTTCAATCCACTCGTTGCCCCTTCGAATACCAAGGCAAAGTCAAAGTTGCCGAAGGTTGACGACCTGGAGGTAGAGATGCGGGCGCGAACCACGGAAGAGCTGGGCGCCTGCATCAAGGTCGAGCTGCAGACCGTTGAGAAGATCGCCGACAAGTCCAAGAACTTGAAGGGCGATTTTGTCAAGGGTCTGCGGATGGCGGCCCGTAGGGCTGAGGCTGTGTCGGCGGAGCTAGCGCAGCGGGTATCTTCGGATGCCAATGTAGAGCGGCTCGAGCGGGAGAACGCCGAACTGCGAGCAAGGATGGCTGACCTCTCTGCCAAGGTAGAGGAGTTAACGGAGGCAATCCGCCAGCAGGCCAGTTCACAGGCCAGTATTGAGAACACGGCCAAACCAGCGGCACCACAATCTGCCGCTGACGGGAAAGTCTGGGAGGAAAAGTTCATGGAGCGCATCGCGGCTCTCATGGACCAGAAGCTGGCTATGGTTCAAAGAGCCCAGCCTTCTTCTTCCTCCCAGGGCAGTGGCTCAACTCCCGCCAAGCAAGCGGGGCCGAAGGGTGGTAAGGCGAAAGTCACTCCGGTGTCTTCCCAGCCACCAGTGCAGTCGCGACCCGCGGAGACGCACGTGCCAAAGGCATCTACGTCTACATGGGCGACAGTGACCGGGAAGAAAACGAAGAAGAAGGCTGCGTCAGAGAAGGCCCCGCAGCCGGAGAAGCCCGCTCCGACAGCCAGCTCAAAGGCTGGCCCAAAATCCGGTCCGAAGGGTGGTAATAAGAATGGTACTAAAGCAGGTCCGAAGGCTAAGGCTGCACCAAAGCCGACGCCTGAGCGGCTGCCAAACTCTGCGGCGATCACGCTCACGATTCCGGAGGGATCGGAGCTCACGCTTGCCGCGGTGATGGCAACCGTAAAGGCGCGGGTCAAGTTGGCTGATGTGGGGATAGACACAGTGAAAGTCAAAAAGGCGATCACTGGCGGTCACATTTTGGAGGTGCAAGGGCCTGACTGCATCTCCAAGGCAGACGCCCTGGCCGAACGCATGCGCGTGGCCCTCGCGGATCTGGGTGTGCGTGTTGCACGCCCGGTGAAAACGGGGGAGCTGCGGCTGAAGGATCTCGACGACAGCGTCACACCTCGCGAGGTGTTGGTCGCGATCGCCGAGGCCGGAGGCTGCTCGACCGACGACGTGCGGGTAGGTGACATACGTCGCTCACCCACTGCCCTGGGCACGGTATGGGTCCGTTGTCCACTAGCTTGCGTGCGCAAGCTAGCCGCGGCAAAGCACGTCGTCGTCGGTTGGGTGTCTGCTCGGGTCGACTACCTGACCACGAGACCGCTCCAGTGCTTCCGGTGCTTGGAGTACGGGCACGTACGCAGTACTTGTCAGAGCGAGGTGGACCTAAGTGGCGTGTGCTACGGGTGTGGTGAGTCCGGCCATCGGGCTAGCCAGTGCACACGGCCGCACAAATGTCCGCTGTGCTCTGACAAGGGCTGCAAGGCTGACCACAGGATGGGGAGCAAGAAATGCTCTCCTCCCAAGGGCAAGAGAAAGCCAGCTCCTTCTCGATCAGCCCCAGCACCGGAAGGCAAAGCGGCCCCAACAAAGGGGGCCGCTCAGTCGGGCCAAAGCCCGCCGCCTCAGGAGGCCATGGAGGCCTCTTAATGGATCACACCATTAAGATCCTCCAGTGCAATCTGAACCACTGCCGGAGCGCGCAGGACCTGGTCCTGCAAACCTTCGCGCAGTGGTCGATTGCACTTGCCGTAGTCGCGGAGCCATACAACGTCCCGAACCATCCTCGCTGGTTCGGGGACGACATGGACTCCGTCGTTATTTACTGGGGTGGTGGCCAAGGTGACCCCCCCTGTGCCCTTATCGAGAAGGGACAGGGTTTCGTGGCCACGGAATGGGGTCGCTTAGCCGTTGTGGGCTGCTACGTCTCTCCCAACTGTACCCTCGTAGAATACGAGGCGTACCTGGACGCCGTGGGCAACTGCATTCGCAGGTGCTCGCCGCGTCCTGTGCTTGTCTTGGGCGACTTCAACGCGCACGCTCGTGCGTGGGGGAGTCCTCAAGATAACCGTAGGGGAGAGACCGTGCTGGAATGGACGGCGGGTATGGACCTCCGATTGTTAAATCAGGGGTCTGTAAGCACGTGTGTGCGGTGGCAGGGGGAGTCGATCGTGGACCTTTCATGGGCGACTCCTTCTGCCACACACCTGGTAACGGGATGGAGAGTTGCGGAGGAGATGGTCACGTTATCTGACCATCGCCACATTGTAATCAATGTGGCCCTCCGCCCCCCCGACCGTGTGTCCCGCCGTCGTGGCAGCCCGCCGCGACGATGGGCTCTCAAGCGGCTCGACAGGGATCTGCTCGAAGCCGCCGCCATTGTCGCGGCCTGGCCGGATGGAAACGCCGGAGAGATTCTGCCCGATCCTGAGAGGGAGGCAGCATGGTTCCGGGCATCGATGACGTCGATATGCGACGTATCGATGCCCCGAGCCATGCCAACCAAGCTAAAGGGGGTGTACTGGTGGTCGGAGGAGATAGCGGAGCTGCGAGGCAGAGTTTTCCGCTCCCGACGCCAGTACACTAGCGCCCGAAGAAGGCGCCGAGCCCTTGCCGAAGAGGTGGATAGTGCGTATAGGGCATACAGAGACGCTTCCAAAGTGCTCCAGTCGGCAATAGCCGACGCCAAGGCTCGGGCCTGGAGCGAGCTCCTGGACGGACTGAATAGGGATCCATGGGGGCGCCCGTACAGGATGGTACTGGGCAAGCTCAGACCGTGGGTCCCTCCAGTGACGGAAACCCTGGACCCTGAGTTTGTAGGGGAAGTGGTTAATACACTATTCCCTAGGGTCCAGGACAGTCCCTCGCCCCCCGTGTCATCATCGGCACCGACCATCTGGTCCGATGAACTGGGGGTGACGGAACAGGAGTTGGTCCGAGCCGTTAAGCGTCTCGGGGCCCGTAACACGGCACCAGGACCCGACGGGATTCCCGGTCGGGCCTGGGTGCTGGCACTGTCCGCCGGCTTGGGGGACAGGCTGAGACGGCTGTTTGACAGCTGTTTATGTCTCAGTGTGTTCCCCAAGCAATGGAAGGAGGCAAGGTTGGTCCTCTTGAAGAAGGAAGGCAGGGCCGCAGACTCTCCCTCTGCGTACCGTCCCATTTGCCTGCTAGACGAAGCCGGCAAGCTATTCGAAAGAATACTTGCTGTCCGTCTATGCACGCACCTGGTGCAGGAAGGTCCCGACCTGTCGGAAGACCAGTATGGTTTCCGGCGGGCGCGTTCGACAGTGGACGCGATTCTTCGCGTCCGATCACTGTCGGACCAGGTAGTGTCCCGGGGCGGGAGGATGTTGGCGGTGTCCTTGGACATCGTCAACGCGTTTAACTCTTTGCCCTGGAGGGCGATCAGGGAGGCGCTCATCTACCATCGAGTGCCCCTCTACCTGCAGCGCATTGTTGGTGCTTACCTGCGGGATAGGTGCGTGCAGTATGTAGGCAGGGATGGTACATTGCACGAGAGGGAAGTGTATTGCGGGGTTCCACAGGGGTCCGTTCTGGGACCGCTGCTGTGGAATCTCGCATACGATGCGGTCTTGCGTGTCGATCTCCCCGCCGGCGTACACGTTGTCTGCTACGCAGACGACACTTTAGTGTTAGCTGGTGGGGACTCCTTCGACAGGACCAAGGAGCTCGCCGAGCTTGGGGTGGCTTGTGTCGTGGACAAGATCCACGAGCTGGGTCTGCGGACAGCGCCTCACAAGACCGAGGCGCTGTGGTTCCACAAACTCCCGAGGAGTAGGGAACCACCCAGCGTGTCGATTCGGATAGGTGACGTGGATGTCCAGGTGGGGCGGTACCTCAAGTACCTGGGCCTCACCTTGGACAGCCGTTGGGACTTCGGGGAGCACTTCAAACGCTCCGTCCCCCGGATTCAGAAGGTAGTGGGTGCTCTGCACAGACTGCTGCCAAATCTCGGGGGACCACGGGAAGGAGTTCGCCGCCTGTACGCGGGGGTGGTGCGATCGATGGCTCTCTACGGAGCACCCGTCTGGTCCCACAGACTAGCGGGTGTTAGGCGCTACAGGTTGCTGTATAGCAGCTTGCAGCGTCCTATGGCCATCAGGATCGCACGGGGGTATCGTACGATATCCCTAGAGGCGGCAACAATCCTGGCGCGGTTCCCGCCCCTCGACATCTTGGCGGAGACTGACGCGCGTGTGTACGTTCGTCTCCGACATGATGACGGGAGCGGAATCGCGCCTTGTGAAGTGCGAGTGCAAGAGCGCCGGCGTGCGTTTGTTAGGTGGCGCGAACGGCTCGAGGAGCCGCGGAGTTCGCGCCAGCGCATCGTCGGCGCAATTGCACCCAACCTCGAAGCCTGGCTGGGAAGGGAGCACGGCAACGTCACCTATCGACTTACTCAGGTACTCACCGGACATGGATGCTTCGGTGAGTACCTGAGTAGGATCGGTCGCGAGTCGACACCACAATGTCACCATTGTGGGTGGGACCGAGATTCCGCGCAGCACACGCTGGAGCAGTGCTCAGCGTGGTGCCTGGAGCGCGGGATCTTGGTCACCAGGATCGGGCAGGATCTTTCTCTGCCAAGCGTGGTTGAGGCCATGTTGGCGGATGAAAGGGCGTGGAGGGCCGTGGCCTCTTTCTGTGAGACCGTAATGGTTCGGAAAGAGGCCGCTGAGCGAGATCGGGAGAGAGCCGATCCCGCTCGGAGAAGGCGGCGGCGGGGTGACGGCAACGGCCGCCCCGCACTGCCTGCCCCATAAGGGGCCAAGCGGTATCCCCTGCCGAGCAGGGGAACTTTCGGGTTCGTGGGCGGTCTAGAGTGAGGGCTCTGGTCGTCCGTTTTCAGCGAACCCGGGAAGGGCGGTAGCACAGGGGTGGCCCCGTGCTGCCGCAGCACTGCGAGGTGCTGGGGCTGACTTTTGTTAGCCCCGGGAAGTGCTTTGAGCGCGATGCGAGAGGGGCACCACTGATAGCCCTAGGGGACCGTGGAGCCCCTCGGCATGCATCGAGGCTGGCCACCGGGGATGGTTTAGTGAGTCGTCGAGTCCGACAACCTCACACACCCCCGTCGTACCCTTATGCGGCGGGATGTCTGGATGCAGATTCCTCCCCGTTAACAAAAAAAAAAAAAAAAAAAAAAAAAGGTCAATGTGAGTTGGCAATTTCAAGATGGTACTAAAATAACATTTAGTTACAGTTATTTAACATTTTTTTTTATACAACTGAAGTGGCAAACAAGCGTACGGCCCACAAGATGGTTTACCGCAGCCTATAGACGCTTGCAATACCAGAGGTATCACTCGCGGATTGCCACCTTGAGGCTAAGATCTAAGCCTCATGTGCCAGTAATTTCACTGGAAACCATACCCTTCACACCGGAACACAGCAATGCGAGCATTACTGCTTGGCGGCAGAAATAGGTATGGTGGTAGTCCTTCCCAGGACGAGCTCTATCACAGAAAACTCTACAACTCTTCAAACATCTCATCATCCACAGCCTGTCTTCACCAACAGCTGGGTATAGGCCTCCCTTAGTTTGTACCATCTACCGCGATCCTGTGCTAATCTGATCCACTTATGGCCCGCGACTTTCACTATGTCGTCTAAACATATCGCCAATGTACGACCAACATACACATAGGTATATAACTTCTTATATATAAAAATGAATTGTTGTGCGTTAGCCTCGCTAAAACTCAAAAACGTCTGGACCGATTTAGATAATTTTCTTCTTGAAATGTTTGTAGAAGTTCAGGTTTAAACGGTGAGAAATTAAGGTAAAATTGCAAAAAGTAACTCCAGTGAAACAGCGCCGGGTCCACTAGTTCATAATATTTATTTAGATTTTTTTTTAAATCCCTATCCTACCTATGATTTATGCACAAGTTGATGGCGGTTACATAGTTTTGAAGCTCTTTACTGTACATTTTTAAGAAATCTTTGAAATTTGTATCTTATTGACGCTGACTGTACCTGAGAATTGTTTAAACAGTCTTACCTTTTTCTTGGTTTCATCCTTCAACTCGCGTACCAAGTCCTGCAGAGAAGGAAATGATTTGTTAGTAAAGCAGAAATTAAAATGTTAGCTGACAAAGCAGTGCGAAGGTGTTAGAGTGGACGCTCACTAGCGACTAATTGCCTAAGCATCTACCGATTTATTGTCACCACACGCGTAACGATAAAAAAAATATTGCAAATTTATTGAAATTTTGAAAAATTTTTATCCAAAGGGCTACTCTTGCAGATAACAGCGATATATCCTGACAGTTTTCGCGGTCCAGCTTATGTCTGTGAACGTTCTAAACTTCTTTGTCACCGGCATAAGTTGAACTACAATATTCACCACGATTATCGTTTGTAGTTTTCAAGAGTAGACTCTCTGTATCGTCG
The DNA here is from genome assembly GCA_951394395.1 of Colostygia pectinataria. NCBI lineage: Eukaryota > Metazoa > Arthropoda > Insecta > Lepidoptera > Geometridae > Colostygia > Colostygia pectinataria. The sequence continues at coordinate 11,003,422 of OX596358.1, read as the reverse complement.
CGATTAATCGGTACCGTTTGAGAGTATTATCTGATCAGCCATTTGTTGTAACGAGTGTGGGGGACTAAACGCTACTTTTTCATTTCTTTTTTTGGAGATGCTAAGGCAGCTAATTGCTTCAGCAATAGTTGCTCCGGCAACAGTTGCTCATGGTCGTCTACTATATGCGATCCATCCAAGTTAGGCGAACATTAGAAAGTAAAGAAAGTATAACAGATAGAGGAAGAATAAGGAATGAAAATAAGAACAGATTTATCCAAAAACATTTTTATTAAAAGCACTCAAAAACTTACAACCACAGCGAAATCTTAGTAGTGGAACTATTACCGCCATCGGCCTACATACCACGGTAATGCTAGCGCCGTCATTAGCGGCTACTGAATCGCTCTATCCTAATTGCATGGATGTAGGACATAGGCACATACGTTTTAACATAGGTACAAGGTGTCCTAAAACGTATCCGTCTTGGTGGGTACCACCGCAGTGCTAGATACTCTGCCTCCGAGCAGTGCCATCTTGGTGGGTACCACCGCAGTGCCAGATACTCAGCCACCAAGCAGTCTGTGCAAGCACTAGGTTTGAAGAGCACTGTGGTGAAATTACTGGGTAAAAGAGACAGCAACAACGTCTCGGGGTGATGAGCGCAGTGTAGTGCCATGTAGAACTTAAAAACTGTTATGGTCAGGCGTGGCGCTTTAGGCGCGAGCGACTTGATAGTCTTGTCACTTGCTGACATAAAAAAATTGCTATTGCTATGCTATAACGAAAGAGGTTGATTAATTAATACATGAAACTGAACAACAAGTTGTTGTTGGGGAAACGTTGCAGTTATCCAAACCTGTTTGGATAACTGCAACGTTTCCCCTGTAGGTCGAGCGGCCTGCAAAATGCACTGTGCGAAATGTCCATCAATATTTGTTTATTTTTTTACATAAATTCAGTTTTCATAATGTCTAAGTGAGACTACTGTAACAATTTAATCTGTGGTCCACCGCAAAATCCGTAAACCAACACCCTCCCCATGAATCATCGAAGTCGGTTAAATCATACATGTTCGATTCGGCGATATTATTAATTAATTCAGTGAATCGCCGATAAATATAAGTTGTAATGTTATTGGAGTAATTGTATGTCTGTCTGTTGTTTATAGGGAGGAGTCACGGGGTCGATGAATATTAATTTTCGGCCAATTAGGTACATTACCGAACAATGTTAATCGAAAAGTAGTAGAATTCTTTGTGATAGAGCTCGTCCAGGGAAGTAATACCACCATACTACTTATTTCTGCCGCGAAGTAGTATCCAAACGACTAACTTCACGACTGCCTAAATCCGCAGAGCTTATACCTCAGCTAATATTAGGTACCTACGTAGGTACAGGCGGCTTAAGAAATAGCCGCTGACACATACGAACTTACTTTAATAATCTATAGACTATAATAGAGACCGTTTTTTGCTTGTTCTACACTTTAACTGCATTGGGTTTAGTTTTGATTTAGTTTAAGCTTTCAGCATTTAGTAAACAAACAGCTTATCTTTCCGTTTACTTCCTAAATACTGAAAGCGTATGCCGTCCTTCAAGTCAACACTCCAGGTTGCTTCTATCTTGCATAGAATTTGCGTAAAGAGCATCTGCCAACATTCTCATACAACACTTAGGCACGTGGGCAGCAATCGTGAACCGAAACTTGGGCAATTGTGTCAACTGGACAGTGTTATACAACACTGCATCAAGAAAATAATTATCGCAATTTTTAAACAGTTTTACGACTTTTCAAGCGATTTAGAATCTATAATGTACTTTGCTAGTACGAAAATGGTATAGCCATTTTACTGATATCAAGTTTTTCAGAATATTACAAGCAGCGTCCAAGTCGATTACTGTCAATTAACTACTTAAATCACTGTTTGATTTGTACTTAGCTAAAAGTTTATGTAAAAAGACAAAAATAACATTAAATATAAACAGGCCACAACGAATTAACTGGTAACATGCCTAGATTTAGAAAATAGCTGTCACTTTACTAGTAATAAAACACACCACACACATGCATCGACCGACCTCTTTTAGATGTTTCAACACTGACCTGTAAATAGCAAAAAAAAAACAAATTAGAGTAAAAAAATACACAACCAAGTACAAAATATATGAGTATAATTCGTTTTTATTACGACGTAACAGAAGAATATTTAACTAAAACCATTTTTTATGTATGACAGCGTTAAATACATAAATAGTAAACAAATATTGGCGGCCATTTTTACAGTGTCATCTGGCCCAAAACTAAGAAGCTATGGGAACCAGATAGCTTGTAATTATAATCACAACATGACCCCCGTAAAATAAAATGATTAATGAACTATAACATTATTCCTACGTTACACATTTATCAAACCAAGGCTCGCATCAATTAGGTGGCTATCTAACAAGCAAACCAAGTATCTAATACTAGTTTTAATTACCATTCATTAATATTAAAGCGTTTGTGCAATCTATATGCATTTTTTGCTATAAAGGCGTGGCTGTATTTAACACAACCAGTCAAGGGGCATTAACAAGTTGATTTGAATAATTCCGCATACATAACTTTTGTTGTTCTATTCATAAAGACAGGTGCATACACACAATATAACGATAGTAGTAATATATTGATGTTATTTTTCCTATTTCGCTAATATACTGGCCATATTAGACGGTCAATTATTTTTTATGTAATGTTGGTTTCAATTATAAGCTGTAATAGGTTTTAGTTTTTTTTTAATTTATACGAAGGAATCTAATGTAATTTTCGATAAACACGCTATTAGTATTAACTTAAACAAGTAATTATTAATCGATGGCTGTACAAAGAATTTATTGCTTTAGTTATCCATTTCAAAATTAAGGGATCTTGACTAGGATATATGCCATACCAATTTGAGCCTCACATTCTTCTTGTGACGCTGCGTTCCACAAAATGTACTGACAAGAGACTGTTATGACTGTCATCTCCAAGATGACACCTATACATATAGTTAGCAAGGAGTCAATAATTAATTAATTTAAAAAAACAAACCGTCTAAAATAAGAACCCAGCCAATTTACTTGCTAGATTTGTTTGAGCTTCAACGCGTTGGAACTGAAACATTACGAGTAGCCACTAGGAGTTTTGCGCGCTTCTTGCGTGGTACTTAGCCTGAATCCTTCCTCAGACAGAGAATTATTTATTTATTTATTTAAAATGCAAGTATTAGAATGGATATTGCCAAATAGTAAGCAAATTCAAAAATCAAAATACTGATTAGTCTTTTATAAGGCTAGATTGTTATTATGTTTGGATTCATTTTTTATTTATAAAGAGGTTCAGATAAAAAAAAAAGTAAGCAATTACGCATAACACCATCCAAAGAGAGGATGATGGACGAATGTTGGACAACGTTTGGTCACCTTCCAAAAGATATTGTCCCAAGTCCCTTAAAACGTTTCAAGTGTGAGTAAGGTTTGCATAAAAAGCATAAATAATTAGTAAAACAATAATTTTTTTGAATAATTTGTCAATTTTGAACACTATGCTCGCAATAGCACTGAATAGGGCATTGCAGATTCGATTCTCTCTCTGGGACAAATACTAAAATAAATTGCAAATACTGTCAGATTTAGGCAAAAATGCAACTAATGTAATTATAAGACGTTTAAAGTTAGTCCTTGTGATTTAATTGAATAAGACTCTTTTGACTTTTCAACTTGCCCAGGGGAAATGTTTCCATAATAATATTTGACCACAAAGTAAAAGTTCTTGAAAAAAATTGAAAGTGAGCCTTATTCAAAGTCAATTTATTAAACCTTTATTAGCTAATGAGAATTACAAATCTATCATCAACTTTGTTCATTGGCATATGACTACAAAACTTAGCGAGCTGCTAAAATGACAGTGTCTTATATGAAAAAGGGCACTTGTGTTAGCCATACCCTGACCTAATAGTAATTATAATGGTATCATGAGGTATTCTTAATACACGTAATCGCAAAGAGGAAAATATTGCAGTTGCTAATTAATTATGGATTTAATTTGGTTTTCCAATGTCCGATATCGCTTTAAATATGTAACAAGAATGAGTTTTTGAAAAAATTACTCATTTGGTAATTTTATAATTAATGCTTATCCTTTACCTATTAGGATAAAACTTACGTAAATGGGTAAATTACAAAACCCTGTATAATTGTACAATTTCCATTTCCTTATAGCATTAAAACGACGGCCACGGTGGTGCGGTGGGAGAGAACCCGGTGGAGAAGTGAGAGTTCGCGGGTTCGATTCCTAATTTTCATTTCCTTATCCTATTAAAATACAGACCAGACCATCGGGTGGGAGAACGACCACGTGCGAGAGCTCTCTTGCCTTCCATCCCTTGGACTTTGGACTACTAGACGTTCCATCGAGTTTGACTTATTAGCTTAATTTCAATTTTTTTTTCTGTATTGTTTCTAGAAACCAGATTATTTTTTCATTAAAAGTAATTATTTTAATTTTTTTAGTGACCAGGACTAAGTTATACAACCATAGGATAAATAACTAACAAAAAAAAACTTAGTGGGTGAAAAATCAATCATATTTTATTAGTTATTTTTTTTTATAATGTTAACCATCACACTAGGAGATAATTTTTGGGATACTAAAGATTATAATATCCCAAAAATGATTTTGCCTCAAGCGTGATTTGAACCCACTTGAATGTTGATACGCGGGTTCAAATTCCGCTTGAGGCAAAATAATTGATATTATAATCTTTAGTATTCCCCTAGTGTGATGGTTAACACTATAAAAACAAAAATAAACAATTGAATAAGCAATGCGACCGACACCTCTCGTCAATGAACTAAATTAACTTTAGTCACTGAACAGGCTTGGATAACTGCAGCGTTTCCCCTGGGTTGAGCTATCTGCGCTTCGAGCCGAAGACATCCCAATGATCCAAGCGAGATATGTCTCGATAGCTCAATTGGTAGAGCGCCCGCGTATCAAGCGGTTGTTGCGGGTTCAAATCCCGCTTGAGGCAAAATATTTTTTGGGATATTTTAATCATATTTTATTAGATAAAAAACAGACGAAATATCTCTAGTATTATTCCGCGCAGACGAGATTGTCAATCACTTCTAGAACAGAGTTGCCTATGACTCATACGAACTTACTTACTTACTTCTAGAACATACGTTATTTGCTGACCGTACCCAACAATAAAATGTCCACGCACATTTATCATCATAAGAGCGGCTATACACCGGACACAATGTCCTGACACATACACATGTACACATTGTGGTGTACCACAATAGAGTATACCATTCGTTCGTCCAGTGACAATAACAGCGAGGTTGCTCTTATAAAAGTGAGAGCAGTAAAATATTACTGACTTATAGCGAGGCATAGAAGTGTGCTAATGTTGTTTATTAATAACTAACTGATGCCCGCAGCTTCGGTCGCGTAATAAATAGTTTAATATTAAATTTAAACGCGAGTAAAATCTCGGCCAACAGCCAGTTAAAAGTACATAGGTAAGAGTTTGTAAGTAAGCAGTTCACTATTTCCTGATTCAAAGAACGCAACCCACAAACTTCCCAAATACAAAGTAAATATCGGAAGTTTATATTTCCAATACAATAATTAACCAAGTAGTTAAATTAACTGGAGTTTCGTGAACGAAACTTTTCTAAGAAACAATACCCAATGATTATTTCACAAGCGCGCCGAGAATTTTAACGCAAAACCAATTTTTCTCGCGCCGCGTATCAAACCGTTACGAACACCGATTACGTCGTAAAATTTTAATATCGTTTTATATGTATCACCTTACGTCTCTCTCTTTTCGTACTATAAAAAAGAGACAGGAACTAATCGAAAGCATAAAATTAAATTGCGATAATTGACATTGTTGGTTCAGAGTAAACAGAATAAAGTCGATTGCACCCTGTGGTTTGAGAACATATATCTCGAGGCTATTTCAAGGTTATCTGTTTACTTTGTCCGATAATTTCAGTTATAAAGTGAGATTTTGGACGGTAATAACTGTGGTATCGACCTGATTTCAACGTGTCACCGTAATTGGTTCTTGGACGAGCAGTGATTGATGCTTGCTACTCGCCGATCGGCATTGAGAAAGCAATTTTCGAGTGTACGCACACATACTCAATCTTTTAGGCAAGTATCCATTATAATGCAATATTTTAATTATATTACAAGCTTTTTAACATTTCCGAAATGTTTTTTATTGGTCGTGGATCGCGTTTAAACGAGACGACGTATCTTAACACACAATAACTTTCTTGATAATCATATGTAATTAAAACAGCAATTACGGTGACAGTTTGTCAGTATTTTGGGGGCATGATGATATTCATCAGGCGGCGAAGATAATTCGCGAACAATTTGCTTGGTTTATCAGTACGTAATTATCCGAAACGCGCACTTTAATGAACGGTTGCGACGCTCGGTACGGTGTAAGTGACGGCCGACTAGCGGATCAACTCAGCCAATCATAGGCAATCCATGTTGTCATACCCTTTTATTCTGTTTGTTGTGTTTGTGTCCAGAATAAATGTATTTTCTTTCTTTCTTTCTTCTCTTTTACAGGGTTCATATGTGAAACTACCACCTATTATTTATTATTAATATTGACGACCTTGGTGGCGTGGTGGGCGTGTGCCCGGTTGAAAAGCGAGAGGTTGCGGGTTCGATCCCCCCTGCAGGATAAATGTTTGCATAATTTGCAAATATTTGTTCCGGGTCTGGGTTATTTTTTTTGTTTCTATGTATAATAAGTACCTAGGTTAGGTACCTATGTATTTACAAAAATACAATTTATATATGTAGTTAACTGGATCCCACAGTAGTACAAGCTTTGCTTATTTTGGGGCTAGATGGGGCAAAAAAAATAAAAGCCCATCTTTACACAGCGCCATCTCACCCCAAACTATTGCTTAGTTTGGGATAAATGGCGTATGGATATGCTTGTATGGAAACCAGAATACTGATAAAATACTCAAATATTTGCAGATCATGCAAACATGTTCCGCAGCGGGATCAAACCCATGCTTCGCTCCTGCCTTGCGCCGCAGCTCAGCGCAGACTCCCGCGCATCCGCGCATCTTCCGCGCTGTTATTACTGACTGAGTTATTGCGTTGACACGTATAGTGTTCGAAAAAATATCACGCACAAAAGTGATAATTAACCGTGAAACTCGATTTCCATGAAAGCGGTGGAAAGTGCATTATGCAACGGCGCAACTGAATTGGCTCTTCAGTAATTATCCTGTGAGAAGTAAGTTCGTATGAGGCAGTGGCCAGTTCTAAACTGGACAATCCACACAGATCTAGCCCCAAGCTAAACAGAGCTTGTGTTATGTTATGACTGATATACTTAATTAACACAATACACAGATATATATTTTTTATTATTCATAGAAAATACCCAGAACACCCGAAACAAATATTTGTAGATTACACAAACATTTGTCCCAAGGCGGGTCTTGAACCCGCAACCTCCTGCGTCATAGGCGCATATTCGCCCGCCGCGCCACATCGGTCGTCAAAAAACGTTGTGGTACTAAAAACCAACATACCATTGGGTATTTTTAAATAACATGAAGTTTTTTTTCCTTTGGACCTCACTGTTCTTACCAACGTGTGTACTTTCAGGCCAGCACTAAACTGAACTATATAAAATGTGAATACTCACTTAATCCTGACCCACCCCCACCCTCTAGAAGCTCTTGCTAGTTCTACATAACACTAAGTCGTAATCCTGACCCTCTTGTAATTAATTAACTCTACCGGCACAAAGACAGTAAATAGCAGCCATTACAGACAGCCGCTTATATTTTATATAGTGATGTGCCGAATATTCACATCCGTCCGTTTCCGGAACTAAGCATCATTATTACGGAACGGAAATAGCTAATAAAAAGCTAAGCAAGAAGTTTTGGTTGTCTCTTTTATTGAATAAATATATAACAATAATAAATAAATTCATTTAATTCGGGTTTTACACCACATATGCCGGTCACAAAAAGCTTAATCTTAATGGCATAATTTGCTTAATCTCATTGGCATAAGTAGCTTAATCCTAATGGCATAAGTTGCTTGTTCTCAATGGCATAAGTGACGTCTCTCAGTTTCGACGACGCGATACAACTGCGGACGACACGAGACGCTATGATTGCTTGATGATTTACACACCTGGCGCTGGTAATGGTAAGTGGTAACAGGCTTTTCCAATCGCTGACTCTGTTCCAAATATGTGATGACCACCTTTTTGTCTAGAGTCTAAAGTTTAACTAAGCAGAAATAGATTACATAACAATAAAATATTCTAATTATAGGCTACGGTAACTACTACATCAGCATATGGAGCGCAATACTGGTTTGCAACCACAGTAATGTAATTATTACTATTAATTTAACACTAGCTGTTGCCCGCGTTTTCGTTTGCGTAGCACGCGGGTATGGTCTGTTACCCTAGGCGGACAGAGCTAGATGACCGAAGGGAATACTTCAATTTATCTTTCAAATTACTATTATAAAAAAAAACTGTTCCGTATCCGTACATTTCCGTATATCTTTCGCGTCTCTACTGAGAATATTAGTCCTTTGCAGACAGAAGTACCCGGTAAGAGGATCCAAGCAAGAAGCTTTCATTTCAGATGCAAATTAATGCGCTCAAACTATGAAGGAAATGTAATTTTGCTTTTCATTAGTAGGGAAATGGTTTTTGATGAGGAAATGAGGTTTTTGTCCGTGTTGTAACTCACGGGTGTTTCGCAACTTATTATTATTTTGTTTGAAATGTGATTTATTTATAATAATACTTTTTCAAAATACTCTTATTAAGATATGTGTATTTAAAATGTAGAATATCACAGTACCTAAATATCTTGAATGTTTGTCGTTTGTGAAGTAAGTTGTAATTTTTTTTTTTTTTTTCCGGAGGTTGCGGGTTCGATTCCCGCCTTGGGACAAATGTTTGTAGGATCTACAAATATTTGTTCCGGGTGTTCTGGGTGTTTTCTATGTATAATAAAAAATATCTATCTATGTATTGTATTGTATTAAATATATATCAGTCATCTAGTACCCATAATACAGCTCTGTTTAACAGCAGCTTACCTTGTGATAGATGATGTTGTGTGGATTGTCCAACATTATTATTTAGTATTATTATTATTTTTAGAGAAACCAAATAATTTTCATGGATTTCCCAATAAAAACATCACAATCGGGTTTAGTTACAACGATGGTTTGCACTATATGTAATTGTGCTTTTCTTTGGGAAACAAACCCGCAACTTTTCTAAAGTGTCTCTACGAATCAGTAAAGATGGGATTTTCTTGAAACAAAAATCTGTAGATTGAAATCTGTATAAACCAAGGAAAGTGTAGTATCTATGGGGAATAAAACGCCTTAAAGTACCTACTACACTTCAATACACTACATTTTCCTCTTCATTTCCCAAAGGACATTCCAGATACATTTAACTATTCCAAAAAAACATAAAAGGAATATTCAAAGTGCTTGTGTTACAAAAAGGTTTCCGTAGTTGTGTTATTCAAAGGAATGTGTCGCTCCATTGCGTCACTATTGCACGCTCCACACTCTCGCCGCGTCGTGAGTACCCGACGCGGGAACGCGACTGAAGTGAGTATTGAATAATCCACGACTGAATAGCTCTGGGTTTTATGTTATTGTAAATTAAATTGACATTGTATTTTAAAGAGTTTTGCAAAGTTTGCATGAAAAATAATGTGTATGCAAAATATTTAGAGAATATTCAAAATGTTTTTGAGTAGTTTCAGGCAACTGGACCGGGTGGAAGGACTCTTCAGCAAGAGTCCCTCTTGGCCTCTTGGTGATTCTACCGCAAAGCAGGTGTTGCTTTCAAGTGGTGTGCAAGTGTGTTTAGGTTAGCAGGAAAGACACATCTTCTGCATACTGACTGTATTATAGGTAACGAGCTCACCCGCGCGGCTTCACCCGCGTTTTTCCAGTTTTTATGCCACAGGAACAGTTCATTTTTCCGGGATAAAAGTATTTCAGGACTTATGCTATCTTCATTCCAAATTTCATGCTAATCGGTTAAGTCGTCACGGAGATACGTAGTAACAAACATACACACACACAGACTTTGAGTAGGTAAGCACAAATATTCGTCATAACATTTTGACTTCTTCAGTTAAAGTTCATGAAAATGAGAATTCACTGTGCCAGAAAAGTTGCTTATGCAGGCACTGGCAAATACTAAGGAGCTAATTGTGAGCTTAATCTTAAAGGCTAATTGTGAGCGACCAACGATAAAAGTGGCAATTATCATGGTTCAACTTATTTGGAGCAATCACGGATATAATTAAGGTATTCTACGATTCTTGTCACATTGTTTTGTTGCATCTTGCGTCTTTACAGAGTTAAATGTGTCCATCTAACGTCTCAGGGTGGTAACACGCAAATGATATCTATGATGTTGCATGCGCACATAGGCTACGGTAACCACTGACCATCAAGTGGGCTGTACGCTTGGTTGCCACTTTAGTGGTATAAAAAAAATGTGTCTTGGCGTGAATGTAGAGGTATCATTTTCCTAACCATCTGCAATTTATCAGCGGGGCGCAACAGCTGATATCCCAATATTTAAGAAAAAATACTATTCGTGCATAAATTGCGCGAAATAGTGATGTTAATTTATTGGTTCGTTATAAACGTTCTATAGGTAAAAGGTTGCGGGGTAAAAAATGTTTACTCAAACGTCGTGAATAACGTTTATCCGCTAATTAGAAGCTTGTCTTGTTTTATTTATGAGAGGACAGTAGACACTTGTTAAGATGCCGCGTTTTGGCATCTAGCATGAGAACCTAGGATAAGCCTTATTCCATGTGTAATGTGTGAAATGTGCATGTTTTCTATTACTCACACTTGTTTATTCCAGAATTCCCGTGCGATGATCGCCCGCAAAGGGGATTTCCAGATTTTTTGGCTCCAAAAAGAGAAGCAAAGGACTCAAAAACTTAGATTCATAATAGTTTTATTCAACATTTATAGGTACCTACTGAATGAAGCGCACCTAAACGGGTGCGGTAAGTAGGTACTTTGGTGTACTTTGGTGCGCTATGAGGAATGCTTCAATAAAATTACTTACACGCGCCCCAGCTTAGAAATATCTGGCAAAAAACTCCTTCCTTCCTTCCTTGCTTTCTTCAATGATCCTTCTTCATCATGAAGCTGTGCGGTGCCAATCAAATCAATAGTTGCAAGAATGATAAAAAACAATACTTAGCTAGCCGCTAATTTTATTTTATTTTATGAATACGGCCCTTAGAATTGAATGTCTTACAAACGTATTTTTACACCGTCTCCGCTTTATAACGGCCGCTATAATATACGGTTCAAGCTTTACAGCTTAATAAGATGACTATCTTCACTGTGCCGTGGGCGGGGTAGGCAAGGCAGACTCGATAGTAATCGACAGTAATTCGATGTCTCACTTTCGATGGGAATTACTTAACGATGGTGTCGATGGTAAAGGTTGTGATTCTGTTTATTAAGGTTCATTGGTGATAGAGCAAGGACATAATTTTACACGTAGTAGAGGCAACCTTTTTTCAAAATATCAAACAAGTTTGCCAGATTTTTTCTTTTAATTATGGCATCTATGACTGTTTTTTTTTTTATACTACTCTAGTGGTAACCAATCGTACGGCCCACTTGATGGTCAGCGGTTACCGTAGCCTATGTACGCATGCAACATCATAGATATCACTTGCGTGTTACGACCCTAAGACCTTAGATGGTAAGTCTCATGTGCCTGTAATTTCACCGGAAACCATATCCTTCGAACCATGGTGGTAGTCCTTCCCCGGACGAGCTCTATCACAAAGAACTCTACTACTCTTATTAGTATTCTTATGAGTTTGCCACAATTTTGCCATTTGCCTGATGTTAAGAAGCCTCACCATCACTCATGCATGACAGTTTGTCATTCAAATGCGTGTGTTTTGCGTGGTCTTGCACTGCGTTTGTCGACCCAAGACTTTGTTATTACGTATGTCTCGTTAGCCCAGTCTTCACTTCAACTTAAATAAAATAAATAAATAATGCTGGACAATCCACACAGCATCATCTAGCCCCAAGGTAAGCTGCTGTTAAACAGAACTGTGTTATGGGTACTAGATGACTGATATATAATATAATGAATACAATACAATACATAGATAGATATTTTTTTATTATATATAGAAAATACCCAGAACACCCGGAACAAATATTTGTAGATCGTACAAACATTTGACCCGAGGCGGGAATCGAACCCGAGACCTCCGTGTCGTAGGCGGACCTGCGCCCGCTGCGCCACATCGGTCGTCTTCACTTGCTACAGTGCTCTTTAAACCTAAATACAATAATGATTGCACACATAGCTGTTCCTTACTGTGGTGCTTGTATAGTATGCAGTCTTCTATACCAATTTTCGTCTAATTATCACTATTAATTACATTGATTGCTACTACACTACTTGTTGCAGGCTCCCGAGAAAATAAGAAGACGACAGCTTCATCTGATTTTCGGTCTTTACCCGTGGTCATTTTGTTAGTTCACCTAGGTGTTCCACGGGTTCATTTATTTGTCTCAAAGTTTTGCACAGCTTTGGAACTTTATCATATTACCAACTATATTACCAAATTGTATTATAAGGCGTTTTATTGAGTGTGCGTCGATTGTCTGTTAGTTAGGCAATAGTTTTATCCACTTAGATGAGATCGCGGTTTGGCGTGGGCCGATTAGATTGGCAGGTATTGTGACACGTGACATATTACCAATAAATGACCAATATTTACGTAAGTATTCTACTTTAAAAGCTACCATCAAATCTATTAGACAGCTGAACTAGAAAGCTAGATATAAATTTACTTCATCAATATTTATCAGACAATGAACAATAGAGACAATACGAATCATCTAAAACCTATGTACAGCAGTACATAGGTTATAGCCTATGTACTATCAGCAACAATCAGACTTTACCACTTTTGAAACTGTTTCGCTTGCAACGATATATTATTATTATTATTATAAAAAAAACGATACCAGCAAAAATAAATAATTATAGCGTTTATGAGCTCTACACTAGAGCAAACTTGGGCCGATGACGGATGACGATACGACGACTTTAACCTAATGACAAACTTTCATCATAAAGTTTCATTATTCCCAATAAAAAAAACAGTGTTTAGGGCTCAGGAATCAACCTCTTGTCTCGGTCAGTTGTGAATAAACTTTATGACAAAAGCCCCGAAATACTTCGCTGCCATTGGTGTTCAAAAGTCAGTAGCTGTTAGTCGATTCACAGAAAATTCACCCTTATGGTGGTAAAGCGGAACTTTGACACTTTACATGCACTGACTTCTTACGGCCGTTACAATGTCATCGGTTCATCAAAGTGGGGGGGCAGTTCGTGATCGCTATTCAAGAACTTTATTACCTATTCCTCAGCGGTTAAAAAACAGCAAAAATTACTCCATCATCATCATATCAGCCAATAGACGTCCACTGCTAGACATTTGCCTCTCTAACGACGACGACTGAAAATGCAACTGTTGCAAGCGTCTACAGGCTGCAGTAACCGCTTACCATCTTGTGGGTTATAACTAAAGAACTTAGAAACTAGACTCAAACCCAGCTGCTACTGAAATCGTCTCTATGTAAGAGCTGAAAGCTTTCCTTGCTCTGTGAAACAAATTGTTGCAGAAATGCATATTCGAATAATGGTTATAAACACGTTACTTGATGGCACAATTACTGATGGAAGGATTATTCGTATATTTTGAAATATTTGCAAAATATAATTTACTAGCTTCTGCCAGCGGCTTCGCTCGCGTGGTACTTAGATAATAAGTAGACTATGCTATTCCAGGTGCAGAGACTAGAAAATAACTATTTTACTATTTTTAGTTTTAACCAAATGAACACAGTACAAACGTACGGTCTATAGAAATCAGATTTATTTTATTTTTAGAATTTTGAGAACACTTTTTAATGTGACAAAATTTTAAATCAAATTCAAATTAAAAATGTTTATATACAATAAAATCACAAGGATCATTTTGAAACGTCCTAAAGCTAGGTGAATTTACGACAGTACCCCAGCCTAGAAGAATAGGGCAACAAACTCAGCTGGCTTAACTAATAACGACTGATGTGGCGCAGCGGGCGAAGGTACGCCTGCGACGCAGGAGATTGCGGGTTCGACTCCCGCCTTGGAAGAAATGTTTTTGTACGATCTGCAAATATTTGTTCCGGGTGTTCTGGGTATTTTCAGGAATTCACTTGCATGCAAACAAGAAAAAAATTGAATAAAACTATCGTTCTAAGCGTCCTATGTCTATGTGCAAATGGTACGATCCTATTGGCGGATACTTTGAATAACAACAAGGAGAAACGAAGTACGCGCACGCAAATTGTGATCATTTTTAGTGAGACTAGTTAGTATCAGTTGGTCAAGCGGCTCTCCAATAATCAATGTGAAGTCATCGTGTGCACATCTCTCACAATTGTAATTTAAAAATGGTGTATTGTGTGGTGAAAGGCTGCTGTAACACGTATTATAATCATTAATCAAGTATAAGACATAAGCTGCTCACGCAAACATCAATAGTTTTGTGAACATACTTTTGAAAATATTTTTTAATGAAACTATCGTTCTACGTGTTGTTATTCCAAGGGTATAGTTACTTAATCTTACATCATCTGTGTTAAAAAGCCAAGCAAAACCGAGAAGTAAAATACTCAGTAGTATTAATATTTTGTTTATCATTTCACTGGTTTTTTTTTGTATAGTTGTCGGTGTAATAAAACCTTGAACTTATTCAAACTAATAGCAAGCACGTGGGCGAATACCGGCATGTTAATTAGCGAATTAATGAAATAATTACAAATCTAGATGTTAAAATAAAGGACATATTCGTTTGGTGTGGGCAGCGTAGGTATGTATTATAGCAGGATTCTTACTGCCAATAAGAGTGAAGACTGGGACTTGTTTCACTTTGATTAGATTTAGCTGCTGGATCGATGATAATGATGAGTTAGTAAGCATTTCTACGGTTGTCGATACCTTGCTAGAAAAGTGCCTTTATGCCGCGGTCACAAAAATATCACTAAGATAAAACGCAAAAAAAGATTGAATTGAGGTTATCGCAGGCAACTCTGTGGCTGTATTCGGAATTATTCAGTTAGAACTGAATAAAACGTCAAACTTAATGTTATAAATACCTACATTATGCACACACATATATTTTGATCTTCTAACACCTGAAGATCAAAATATATGTGTGTGCATAATGTAGGTATTCATATATATCGCAGGCACGCACATGAGACGCCATTTGCCAATGTCACATCGACGCAGTATCGCCAACGATTACGCATGTGCGGCGAGCGTAAATCCCAAAGCCCCAAAGTGAAACTTTTGTACTTCATTACTATTGTAGCTTCTGTGACGTGGGCAGCACATATAATTTAAAATTGCCATTTTTTCCACCGGCAGCCCACTGCCAGATTAGTCAGTATTTCGACATTTTCAGCCCACGTGGTAGTATTAACATAAAACGCTACAATTCATTGTGCAATAAACGCGAATTGCGATTATATCTAGCGAGTAGCGACCGA
Organism: Colostygia pectinataria; assembly: GCA_951394395.1. Classification (NCBI taxonomy): domain Eukaryota; kingdom Metazoa; phylum Arthropoda; class Insecta; order Lepidoptera; family Geometridae; genus Colostygia; species Colostygia pectinataria. Next base: position 10,987,743 of record OX596358.1, on the reverse strand, counting down.
GCAAGGTATTTTTTTTGTTTACAAAACTTTATCTCTCTTTGTGAGTAGGCCCTATCGTAGAATAGTTTGTATACGTACAGACTGAACCGTCGTTCATCATTTCCATAGACAAAAACTAACAATATTAATTGCCGACCTCGGTGGCGCGGTGGGAAAGTGCTCGGTAAAAAATAAGCTTAATTAAGGCAGCATTTTAAAAAATGTATAACCCAAATTACAGTAGGTAATAGGTAAATACTTACAGAAACTTCAGAGAAGTCCAACTCACACTTGTCCGAATCGATTTTTATTAACGTTAAATTATCACTTATTCTAACCACTCGGAGGTCCTCTCTGCTTTAATAACACCATTGCCTCCATATTTCAATTAGGTAGTAAAAGTTGAGTATTTTAAAATTGTACTTAACACCCCCACGATCGAAGTTTTACGATTCGAACGCAGGTAAATTACAGTAATAACGTAATAATATTCTTAGTTTCAAATATCTGGTTCGGGTTTATTCTTATTCACCTTTTATGTTAGCAAGTGGTGGCGAAACGATCAAGTAATTCCCCTGATATTAAGTGCCACGCCTAACCATAATTGCTGAAGTTTTATCGTTTAAAACATTGTTTTGTCAGTAAAATCACTTGCTACACAGTGCTTTTTAAGCCATTGCAATAATGACTTCTTAGCAATTGCTATGAGGAAGAATATATCTAGCACTGCAGTGGCACCCACCCATTAAGGCGAACTCATGTGGAGTCGTAAGACTAGGAAAAACCATGAAACAAAACATTGATTACAACCACACAACATTTTTATTTTATTTGCTTGTTGCAGGCTCCTGAGAAAATAAGAAGACAATAGCTTCTTCTGTTTTTATTTGTCTTAAAGTTTTACAAAGCTTTAGAACCCGATCCCGATCTAGAAAGGAAGCTGAACCAACAACTTTTCATTTCTTGTGTAAAGTTCTTAATAAAATTTACTTCCACAGTTTCAACAAATTTCGGTTGAATAGTCAATAACAACTGATATATTATGGTATTCCATTTTGAGAAAAGCAGAATGAAAAACAGTACTTCAACTTCTATTATACTTGTATTCTGAATAGATATGGATAAAACTTGATTGCAACTGTTTATTTTATTTAAGCTGTACAAAAGCTAATACCAACAAAAAGCTTTATTTTGATTTTATGTAATCGATGATTCTAACCAAAATAAAAAGCCCTTTGCCTATCTATCTTTTGTGGATGAAAGCTATGCGTTTGAGTTAATTTTGAAATTCGCCCTTAGACAATCAGATTTCAGATTTTTGTTACCTATTGTAGGTATCATTTTGTTTGCAATTTGCATTCTCTTTTTGGTTGCTATTGAGCTTGTGATCAAGACATTCATTAAAAATTTTACTTTGCCTTTAGCCAAGACTACTTTGGTGAAGATACAAGACCTTGGAACAGGTTTTTACGAGCTTTCTTCAGATGATACGAAAAATTCAACAGTTTTACACGTCTTATCAAATTAAAATGGGTCATAATTTGCATGTTCATCTTTCCGCTAGATAACAAACCGGTTACAGAGTTGATCCAATGAACTTCCACGTACCACACGTCTGGGAGTAAGGGTCACTTTCTGAAATCACGCAATCTCCCAAAAACACGCGACTGACCGAGACATTATACCATACTCGATCAGATACCAAGGAACGCTAATGCAAGTACAGTTCATGCCACCTGGTATGGCGCATTGTAAATGTGTTCAGATATAGTTTTTATAATATTTGCGGGATTTTATCGCGTTATCACCTTTTCTATTTTTGTTTTCAATTGTTGCAACACAACCGAAACGTCGGGAGAAATAGAAAAGATAATAACGCGTTGCGGATTGGTGGATGGCACATGTCTTTCGAATTTTTAGTTCTTGGACATGCCGGTTTCCTCACGATGTTTTCCTTCACCGTATGAGAGCACTGGCATTGCGCACATAAATTTTTCGCATTGGGTCCGCGTGGTGGATTAAGACCCAATCACTCTCGCCTGAGAGTAGGCCAGTGTCCCAGCAGTGGGAACATTAGAAGGCTGTCATGATGATGATGATGAATAACGCGTTAAAATCCCGCAATTATTATAAAAATGATGAGTTCAGATCGCGAAAGTATAAAGAGACTAGTGTTCAGATATAATACTCGTAAACAAACTATTCGAGAGCGTCATCCATAATGTTTTTTTGAAAATACAGAGTTTGTGTGTATTTCAGGGTGTATAAGATGTTTCAAAACATGTATGTTAATTGTCCATGTAACTTGCATTAGCGTTCTTTTGTATCTAATCACAGAGTAATAATCTAATAGAATAAGGTATAATGTCTCAATCAGTCGCGTGTTTTCGGAAGATTACGTGATTACAGAAATTGACCCTTAAGGCCCATTTATATGATACAAGTTGCCTGTTGCATATTATAATTAAATTGAAGTAATATATGACTTGCATGGTATAAAATGCATGGTATGAAATAGCTATTAAATTTTATGCACTGACAAGAAACTTGTATCATGTAAAATGGGCCTTTATCCCAGACGTGTGGAACGCTCATACCTTGATTCTGTGACCGCTTTAGACAACTAAAACGAATGTGCCACTGCAACTGCCGGGAACAGTAAATATACGGCTTATCCACAAAAACAATCCCGTACACAGGTTTACAGATAATATTTCAGATGAAACAAAGCTCATACAATTTCGCCAACCGACAAAGCGGCATCGCAAATCTTATTTGCAGACAACGAACAGATAACTATCTCATTCTTTCAACAATGGAGTGCGTTCATAAACAGAGCCTAATTAGTAATATTCCATTGTGGTAGCAAACGTACAATACGATGGAAGTTATCTAGGGCGATAAGCGAAACTCCCGAGCGACAATTATCAGTCGATGACGTCCGCAGGATACTATACACATTGCTTTTGGTTGCAACCATTGCTGTGCCAAGTCGCAGGATTCGTTAGCTCCTGCTAGAAAGTCGTCGAGGTATATTTTCCAGGAAGATGTTGCAGTTATAGCCGCGGTCTCGAGATGCGATCGTGTGCGGAATACGTAATGGTCAGTAGTGCTTCGCCGTGTAGTGTGCATTGTTCCGCGGCGGCGTAAATTGAATAAGTGCACTGCGCTGAGGGAAGATTAGAGGTTCTGCTAAATTGGATGCTTGATCATAAAGTTCTTCTTCTTTTCGTGTCAAAATAGATTCCTCAAACTCTTCTCGAACAATTAAGAGGTGGCCACCTCAATAGCTTTTTTTTTATACCACTTAAGTGGTAACTAAGCGTACGGCCCACTTGATGGTCAGCGGTTACCGTAGCCTATGTACGCATGCAACATCATAGATATCACTTGTGTGTTACCACCCTGAGACATTAGATGGAAAGTCTCATGTGCCTGTAATTTCACAGGAAACCATACCCTTCGAGCAATGCGAGCATTACTGCTTGGTGGCAGAAATAGGTATGGTGGTAGTCCTTCCCTGGATGAGCTCTATCACAAAGAACTGTACTACTCTTGTTGCTTTAAATAAATCCTGCAGAGTGCTATTTTGCCCCATCTGGCCAGGTTGCTTTATAAATGATTTATATATTACATTTTCATAAGTCTATCGGTGATCTATTGACTTTGCATTATTATTATGGCACCATGAAAACTACTTGACCGTAAAGTTATAATTAGCCATAATTTTTGTACTTATTATACAATATACAATGTTAACATCTTGACCAACGATTTCTACAAAGACATAATGCGACAAACGAAATAAATATTTTTTATTCTATTGCCAGACGACTGTGGTGCTTAATTTTTTACTACCTAAGATCATAATCATTAATGTCTTTTAGAATACATCTAAGTATATGTACTAGGTATACAGGGTCATTCATTATCAACCTGACAAACTTAAGCGATAGGTTCCACACATAAAAATAAAATACATGTACCCATACTTTTTTTTATGTATATTTTGTCTTAAAAATCCCAAGTAAACAAAAAAAAATCGATTACGTTTTTCTGCTCAATTATTATTTATCATTGTTGGGAATCGAGTTAAACGGCGTAATAATGAAATATTCGAGTGTGCGCGCCCCGTAGCTGGTCATTGACACGCGCAGATCAAGGACGCGCGGGTCCTTAACCCGCGGTTCATTGACGCGCGGGTCACTGACACGTGCCGAGCGCTTTTCGATTTCTAACAAGAATAACTAATTATTAAGCAGAATTACGTAATTTTTTTTTTAAATATAAAAAAATGTTTTGAAAAAAAAAAGTACAAGTATTTTTTTTTAAGTGTGGAACCTATCCCTTAAGTTTGTCAGGTTGATAATGAATGACCTTATATAGATGTAGGTAGGTTTAACCGCTACACATTTAGATTCTTTATATAAGCCATCATAACACTTAATAATATTTAACCATCAACGAGCAAACCTAGCATTTCTTCTGACACTAACTAATTCACATATTATGCAAAGTACAGTCGGCGTAATTGATACGTGCACAGTGCCCGAACGCTAAGCGATTTATAATTCCCGTAAAATTGTTTTGTTGATGACTGGTACAGGTGTGTAAACTAACACTTTGCTAAAGGTGTTTGTAATTTGACTGTGGGATAATTATTTATTTTACGTGTAAATAAAATATATTTTCAACACACTTGCTTATAAAGTGGGTCTATGGTCATCGCAATTAGGCACAGAATGACGCCCATAATCAAACTATGACTTTTTCATTGCTAAAAAAACTATAACTCACTAGTGAGTTATAGTTTTTTTTTTTGTTATTTTATTATGAGTTTTTTTTGTTATTTTATTCACAAGTGTGTTGAAAAACGTCGTATGATACACGTGTGTATTGATGATTATGATTGAGACAATGGCGCCTCAGCGGTAATCACCAATGTTACACACTAGTACCATAATTTACTATTACCTTGTTTACTTTTAGTGATAATAAGTAATGGCATCCAAGCTGGTTTTCTGACACTATATTATGTTAATACATCTTGAGAAGAAAAAACCAGACATGTTTTAGGAAGAAGTTTTAAGTCATTGTTGTAGCATGTAAGACTTGTTGATTATGTTGATAATGACAACAAAGAAAAAAAAGCCGTTGCACGAGCGAATATCCATTTTAAAATTTTTTGTTTGTTTATAAAAATTCTTTATTTAACATAACCCTATTTTCTTCAATAAATAAAAAAAACATAAGCAGATAACATAACTAAACACAGTCCAGCAGGATTATTCCCATCTGTCACCTAGTTTTGTCCCCTCGAGGTGACAGAGTGCACATTACAACTCAAGATCCATGAATAAACATTACATAAAATTATAATCACTCTATAGCGCTCATCTTTATTTGAAAAAAATAATTTATGTGCGTTAGGCTCGACTAACTCGAGAACGGCTGGCCCAACTTGACTAATTTTGGTCTTGAAATGTTTTGTGGGAGTCCAGGGAAGGTTTAAACGGTGAGAAAATATGGAAAAATAACGCGAGAGAAACTGCGCGGGTCATCTAGCTTTTAATAGAACTTTTAAATCATTGCCAATACTTGGTCGTGTTTCTGAGCTTAGCAGCTGCTGTGACTTAGAATAAAAGCCTGGTAGGATAGTTTTCACCCACTCCAATTTAATAGTATACCAGTTAGCTCTGACCTTTCGCACGAATTACGGTGTATTGTGCATTGTCCCCCGGACACTAGTAATTACTAACCTGAGCCATTTTAGATACTAAATAGTAAGCTATGCTAACGACAGCTACACACGAATCTAGTCCCATTGTTGATAAGCTTTACAAAATTAAATCTTTATAGAAGTTTTAATGTCCGAAAATCATATTATAGATATTTTAATGCAATTGTTGTGCAATAGTGACGACGACCGATGTGGCGCAGCGGGCGTAGGTCCGCCTGCGACGCGGAGGTTGCGGGTTCAATTCCCGCCTAGGGTCAAATGTTTGTACGATCTACAAATATTTGTTCCGGGTGTTCTGGGTATTTTCTATAAATAATAAAAAATATCTATTTAAATATTGTATTGTATTAAGTATATATCAGTCATCTATGACCCAAAACACAGCTCTGTTTAACAGCAGCTTACCTTGGGGCTAGATGATGCTGTGTGGATTGTCCAGCATTATTTATTATTTATCAATAGTTGACGAACGATGTGGCGCAGCGGGCGCAGGTCCGCCTGCGACCCGGAGGTTGCGGGTTCGTTTTCCGCCTCGGGTCAAATGTTTGTACGATCTAAAAATATTTGTTCCGTATGTTCTGGGTATTTTTTATATATATTATCTATCTATGTATGTATATATCAGTCATCTAGTACCCATAATACAGCTCTGTTTAACAGCAGCTTACCTTGGGGCTAAATGATGCTGTATGGATTGTCTAGCATTATTTATTATTATTATTATTTATTACTAGTATTTAAGCAATCATGTAAAACTGTTGAGCATCGAATAGATAGGTCACCTTGACAACTACGATGTCTTCACAGTCGTACAACTCTTGTTTATGAAGCTCGCATATTAGACGGGAGCGGGCCACCCCAACTCATGTAAATATGTATGAGAGGGTTGCAATGACGTGGAATTGAATCATACCGTAGCAAACAAGATCGTTACTAAGCAAAGTAGTCGAGTGTAGCCAACTCAGTCATTTTTAGCAGGACCTCTTAGCGAATATTGGAATACAATTTTGCTAAACGTTTAGTATGTAAACATCCTTTTTTATTGTAATGAAGCTGGATAACTTTTAAGCATGTTAATGCTACCACTGATGGGACAGTGGCTTACTCAAGAGCAAGAGTTGTTAGGTCATAAATTCATGTACACAACGCGGATACATTTTTTTTTCCACCAAGGTGGCAAACAAGCATACGGCCCACCTGATGTTAAGTGGTTACCGTAGCCTATGGACGCTTGTAATACCAGAGGAATTAAATATATTAAATTAAATAATAAAAATTAAAATACAATGCGGATTAGTGGATGGCACGTGACTCTCGAAACTATATTTCCTGGAAACGTTTTTTTTTTTGCAGTGTTTTTTTTTTGTTTGAAAGCACTGGCATTACTTTGCCTACATACATTTTTAGAACCAAAAAAATCAATTGGTAGGTTAGGTTACACGACCGGTTTTGAACTTGGACTTTAGGTAGGATCAGAAAGCGGGATCACACTCATTACTATTTACATGTAAGTAACATTACTAGAATACACTAATTCCTAATGTTCTTAACTTAATTAAATACACTTTGAGGCAGGGACTGGATTATTATTATTTATAGTTTTGGTAAGTTTAACGCAACAGTTTTTGAGACAGATGTAACAACTGCAAGTTAGTATCTGGCAACACCACAACAGAATAAGTAGGTAACTACAGTAATGCAGCCTCAACGAGTATGTAAAGTCGTTGGTTTGAATGCTAGCTTGTAGCTTAATAAGATCCATTGTTATTTGTGTGGGTTCTGTACAATTTAGTTGTCTGTCTGTGTCACGTTTAGAATTTTATATTAGAAGCAGGTTTAAACAGAAATAGTATCTCACGAAAAAAAATCAATCACACAATCACATTCGCCGCAGAGGTGACCATTTGATTCTGCCTATGATAAGAACCAATTAAAGGAAAAACTCTATAACTTTTGAAGGAGCACAGTGCTACAACAAACTACCTACAGATATAAAAAATGCGGTGACGTTTGGTGTATTCAGGACCCTAGAGTCTCACTATGCCTTTGATTTCGATGGCCACCGTATTCTTCGGACCGAAACACAGGAAGGAGCATTACTATTGGGGGTATAAAGAAATGGTTTTCCGGATGAGCCCATTTCCAAGAACCATTTCCCATTTCACTTTTACTCGACGTTTCGAAAAACGCAGCCCTGATATAAGATTGGAGATGTAGATATCTTGTCGTAAAGCGATCTAAGTTTGCAGTCTACCTTAGAACTGCACCACAAGATTGCGACCCGACTATTTTGCTTCAATTATTTCTTTCATATGTTTGTTGCAAACTTTGTGCGGGTAACGTCGCTCAATCATCAAACCAATAAATATTTCGCCTCATGTTTCTGTAATAGCTCACATTTCACTCGCATTATGACATGAAGGGCCTGTAAAAAGTACTAAATGGTGGACATTGAGTCAAAGTAACTATATCGGTATCGTTTATTCGATTGAGTATTGTTGATTCGGAATTGCGATGAGCGGCTATTAGTCTTTTAAATTGAGCCTGTTGCACACGCGATGTTCAGTTTTTAATCTTAAATGGCGTCTTCGTCTTCTTAAACGGCAACATCTTTTTCTTAACTCAGGTCAGATGCTAAAACTTTTTCACAAGACACAAGCTTTTTTATAAAAATCTCTGGTGAGTTGAAAAACAACCTCAAATCCCAACTCTGAAAAGAGTTTCACTGGTAGAGACCAGTAGCTCTATTGCGTAAGTCGGTTTCGATCCGATTTCAATCAGCGAACTGTCAATATGCTGTCACACTCATACAAAATACGTCAGTTTTTGATTGAAATCAAGTGAAATCGATTGCAACCGATTACGCAATTGGGGGGCAGTTCTCGTTTTGCCAAATATTTATAATATGACACTAATGACCCAACCTGGCTTCGCACGGATGCTAGAACTATACCTTCTTTTTGAATCACTCTATCTATTGATGAAAACTGCGTTCAAATCTGTTGCGTGATCTAAAAGATTTAATCCTACATACATACCTACATAAGGATAGATGGCGAGAAGGTACTGTTTTATTAATTAAATTAAAAATGTTAATTTTTAAAAGTACAAATTATTAGATTACTATTTCCAGCCCGTCTCATAGTCTTATAGTACAACCCGTGACATAAATCAATGCCACAGGAATATTATGTAAGTGATCGCTACTCTCATTGTATTAATGCAACAAAAACCAGAAGGACCAATGTGGGGACATTTTTATTACATACTGCTATTAGAACGTTTTGCGTCCACGGTGAGTTTTTTATACAAACTTCATATTTCCTTCCATCCTTTAGTTGTACTTCGGTATTTTTCTTAGACTGAAACTTAGAAGAGCACTGGTGGTCTAGTGGTAGTGACCCCGCCTTCCGATCCTAAGGTCGTGGGTTCAAACCCGGTCGTGCACCAATGGATTTTTCTGTTCGAAAAATTTATGTGCGCAATGCCAGTGCTCTCATACGGTGAAGGAAAACATCGTGAGGAAACCGGCATGTCCTAGAACTAAAATTCGAAAGACATGTGCCATCCACCAATCCGCATTGGGTCCGCGTGGTGGATTAAAACCCAGTCACTTTCGCCTGAGAGTAGGCCAGTGTCCCAACAGTGTGAACATTAGAAGGCTGTCATGATGATGATTTTTCTTAGAGCACAAGAAACACACACAAAAAATGTTTTTTTTTTGTCAGCAAGGCAATCAAGGCGCCAGCCTGATGTTAAGCACCACGCCTGACTATAACAGATGCAGTGCCACCCAAAGCTTAAAGACTTAAGTGTTTGCGTGGCGCTGCACTGCGCCTATCACCCCGTGACATGGTCTATGAGACTTGCTCTAGGTTTCAAAGTGATCTCTGTGATTTCATTGATTGTGCTCTTTTGTTTTTGGGTTAGGCTGTGCATTACTTTGATAAGATAAGATAAGATAATTTATTTATCAAAAAAGTGGTTTTCCATATACAATAAACTTAGCTTACAATAAAATGATGGTTAGGATTTATTATTACTAGGTAACTATTTTTTTTTTATGAGTCAAATCATCAACGGTTTCCGTTACACAACTAGGAAAACATTTAAGATTGTCTGGATCTAGCGGCTAGACACGGAGTACGTAGTGTCGTACAACAATCTTTTTATGCATTCTCACGACGTTTAAAGTAAGATTTACATTGTTCATCATATAATACTAAATTGTTCTTTGTTTTGTGTACTACCGTCACTTTTTGTTATCCATGATACACCAAAGGTTATCTGGAAGATAATGCTTACTAGCATTAAGTTCGTCTTTGTACTAGTTTTTTAAAGTACAATAAAGAATTTCATTCATTCATTCATTCATTCATTCATTCATTCTTTCATTCATTCATTCATTCATTCATTCATTCATATGTATTTAAAAAAAAAACAGCAATATATTTGACGTTCAGGTAGTGATGAGCAAACGGTCTTGTCGAGGGCATTAACATCAAAGTATATAAAAAATCTTAAACAGATTAAAAACAGAAAATCGCACGACGAAAAACCTTAATAACGATACACAATCAATCAAGGTTCGACTGTTTCGATTATAAGTAATTTCACCGGCCAAAAAGCGCTGGTCCATTCTTCTATAATGAAATGACAATTACGGGAGGACACAGAAGATATTATAGTTGACGAAGACAAGATTCACTTCACGCACAGTTCACAGTATACGCTACACAAACTTGTGGAGTTACCAGATGAGGCAAAAAATATAACTAACCATTTGACAAAATAACACGATGACAGAATAGGGGAAGTGACAGATGCCAATAGAAAAATAGATTTTAGAGAAGATAAATAAACAAGAATGTTTTATATGGAATTGTCTTTGTCTATTTAGACAAAACGACATGGGTCCTCCCATTTTAATTATTTTTCTCGTGTTATTTCAAGTTTTATTGCGTAAATTTGGTGGCAGTTTTTCCAATTTAACTTGTTTACTTAGCACAAGTGTAAGTAATTGAAATGTAGGGGTTCGTTCGTTCGTTCGTTCGTATGAGTCAGTGGCCAACTCTGGTGACAGAGTTTCTAGGCCGCCCTAAGGCCTCTGTCATGGCCTAACAACTTTGAAAAAGCCGGGACCGACTGCTTAACGTGCCTTCTGAAGCACGGGAGCGCTCAGTTGAAATTGCCACTGGCGCTGGCGGTCACCCATCCAAAAGATGACCCCGCGGAACAGTGCTTAACTTCGTTGATCTGTTATGAACAACTTAGCCAGCTACGTCACGAGCGCTCTATTGAAATGTAGGTTGGTAATTTAGTCAAAGGCTTTCGTAGGGAATTTTGAAAGAAACGCCGCCATTTCTTTCAAAATTTTGTTTGTTTACGTTGCCATGCGATAATCAAACTTATTTACTTGCGAAATTGTGGCAAATATGCCAGAGTCCAAAACGAAGACGAAGAAGAAGATTTTTATGGTTAAAAATCAAATCCTGAGAATGAAGAGAACTCAAAAAAAGCAATAATTAACCTAAAACCTAACCTGACGTTAATTTTGTATTTCGTCTGTATTTGTTATGTAATTTTGTATTGAAATCCAATAAGAGTTGAACAGGTCTGACGGGGCGAGAATCTGTGGGCATTACGGCACTCAAAAATCAAAAATCAAAATCAAAAATTATTTATTCAGTAGAATCACAAGGATCACTTTGAAACGTCTTACAAGCTAGGAAAATTTACACCAGTTCCAACGCGCCCATGCCGTAAAAGAACTGGCAACAACACCGGCTGGGTTCCTATCGTTTTTTTGGCATGACCCTTGCTATTGTTATGGATTCCAAGTAGAGTTGGAGCACATTCGTCCCAAGCTTTTTTATCATCTAGGTAATCGGTTGTTTTATAGTAAGCTTTTTGAGACAGATTTTGTTTAATTAAGTTTTTAAATTTGACAATTGATAAATTTTGTATGTCGCTTGGGACTTTGTTAAAGAAGCGTACACATTGCCCTTTAAAAGATTTACTGACCTTAGTGAGCCTAACTGTGGGAACAGCGAGTTTATTTTTATTTCTAGTATTAACATTATGATTATCACAATTTTTTTTAAACAGATTAATATTTTTGCGAACATACATAAGATTTTCATAAATATATTGACAGGGCACTGTCATAATATTAATTTCTTTGAACTTATCTCTAAGTGATTCTCTGGGACCCATGTTATATATACTTTCGGAAGGACGGGTACCAACAGTTCTCGAAAGATTAATCGAATTCGAGATATATTGATAATGTACAGGATCAGTAAGTAACTACAAAGTAACTAAGTTAAGTGATGATAGTAAAGAATTATAATTTTGCACTAAAACGAGATATTTACCATTGTGAAAATTGCTGTTTGGTTTTGTAAACATCACACTACTCCTAGGATTCTTATCAGGTACTAAAGATTATCCCATAATTTGTTCGAACATAAGCATGACTTGAATGGCTTGATGCTTAGTTTGAAGAATATTTTATGAAAACTGCGTTATCTTTCGGACCATCACAAGTTATAATAGTAAATGCCATACTTTTAATTCTTATAGGTTTATTTATCAAAATCAAAATCAAAAATTATTTATTTCAGTAGAATCACAAGGATCACTTTGAAACGTCTTACAAGCTAGGAAAATTTACACCAGTTCCAACGCGCCCATGCCGTAAAACTGGCAACAACACCGGCTGGGTTCCTATCGCTTTTTTGGCATGACCCTTGCTATTGTTATGGATTCCAAGTAGAGTTATATAAAGAAAGAAACAAAAATACTTAGAATATAAATCATACAGCCCACATTCTTTCCCGTTGCTCTTTATGAAAAAAGTCTTTTGAAAGAATCCGCATCAAAGAAAAACATTTCTAAAAACACCAACAATTCTTATTTTTGCTAATATTTTTTGCGCTACGTTGGTAGGAGTTCGCGCATTTATCGCAAGGGAGACGTTCGATTGTTTTATAAATAAAGCCTTGGCAAAAAATACTATCGATCAATCGTGCGAAAGTCAAGCGATGGTCGCAGATAAGAACCACACAAGGAACTTTCCACCTTGCCTTTAAACCTTACGGTTTAGTTTGTGTTTCTTCGCAGTTAATTTTAGTAATCTCCAGGGTTACATCTGCGGAGGAACATGAGCTTTAACAGGAAGGTATAAGATCTGTTTGTAATCAGCAGGCAAGTGAAGAAGACACATCATATTCGTGCGTAGAAACGTGAAGGATCCCGTACTCGGACTGTCCAAACATTTTATACTTTCAAATAATATACTATCTCTAGTGATGATCGGAAATGCTTTATCTCCGATCTGCTTATGGTTCTTAGATCTTTATTAATGCGGCCCTGATTTTGACGTGATGGCGACGTAAAATTATGCCATTGTTACTGGCGAAAAGAATAGTTGGTGGTCACTTTATTTCCGACTGTCAGTGCACAGATGTATTTATGTGAAGGCGATAGCGATAAGCGAAGGCGATAAGATGGCGAGTAGATGGTGATAAGATTATATTCCGTTATTTTTATGCCAAAATCTGAAATCATGAGAAGTTAGACCCTTAGCGCGAGGAATTATAAATGAGAAAAGTTTGCGTATATCCATACAGCTAATATTATATGAAAGCAACCTTGTCTGTTACGGCTTTCACGGCTAAACTGATTTGGATGGAATTCGGTATGGAGATTGAAAGTGACATTTGGGCCGAATCGGTCGAACATTTTTCGGTCGAAACGTCACTTACCCGTTTAAAATTTTGAGAAAGAAATATGTTAAAACTGGCTTTTTTCAAAGTTGTTAGGCCATGACAGAGGTCTTCGGGCGGCCTAGAAACTCTGTCACCAGAGTTGGCCACTGACTCATACGAACTAACTTACTTACTTTTTATGTATAAATCGATGGGAGCGAAGCTTCGGGCGGGAGCTAGTCGTTTTATAATTGTATGAGCTTAAATTTAGCTTTACTGCCATTAAGCAAACTGGATTCATGTTCACTTTACGCCTTCATATCTTAGCATAGTAACTAATTATTACTATTAAAAAGCGGAAGTCTAAAGACCCTATGTGTAAGGAATATCGACTGGATTATTTGGCTTAATCCCACTAATGCAAAATCCATTATTCTCATAAATTAAAACTTTGTACATAGATTCCTCACCAATGCAAAATTCATTATTCTCATAAATTAAAACTTGGTACATTGATTCCTCACCAATGCAAAATCCATTATTCTCATAAATTAAAACTTTGTACATAGATTCCTCACCAATGCAAAATTCATTATTCTCATAAATTAAAACTTTGTACATAGATTCCTCACCAATGCAAAATCCATTATTCTCATAAATTAAAACTTTGTACATAGATTCCTCACCAATGCAAAATTCATTATTCTCATAAATTAAAACTTGGTACATTGATTCCTCACCAATGCAAAATCCATTATTCTCATAAATTAAAACTTTGTACATAGATTCCTCACCAATGCGAAATCCATTATTCTCAAAAACTAAAACTTTGTACATTGATTCCTCACCAATGCGAAATCCATTACTCTTATAAATTAAAACTTTGTACATTGATTCCCAAGGAATGCGTCGACAATTTGATGTCTACATTTTTTTTTTATTTCTATACTACCTAGTTATTTATTTAGTACCGAACTAAATATTTACAAAAAAGCAATAAATAAATAAATAAATAATGCTGTACAGTCTACACAGCATCATCTAGCCCCAAGGTAAGCTGCTGTTAAACAGAGCTGTATTATGGGTACTAGATGACACTTAATACAATACAATACATAGATAGATATTTTTATTATATATACTTAGTAAATACCCAGAACACCCGGAACATTTGTAGATCGTACAATTATTTGACCCGAGGCGGGAATCGAACCCGCAACCTCCGCGTCGCAGTCGGACCTTCACCCGCTACGCCACATCGTGAGCAATATAAAACCAAGGAACCCAACCAACAAGTAAGGACACCAACTTGAAACAGAAAGATAAGTAATACACTATATACGTTGAAAGTAACATTCGTTTACAGTTCTCTCGGCGGATCTAGGCTCCCGTGAAGTTAGCCGTTTGTGATGCGCAAGGACATAATACAACAAGGATAAAAGGACAAGGATAGTTAGAAAAAGCTCCATTGCGCATCGAAACGGCTAACTTCACGGAAGCCTAGATCCGCCGAGAGAACTATACCACGCCATAGCAATTAAAACAACAATGCTTGGTAATGGGTTGCGTAGTGAAATCGAATGAAGCGAGCGAAATTACTAAAACAACAACATTTGTCACGGCTTGTTTTCGTGTCGCCCACGAAGCTGAGCATGTAATGTGTTGCGTGCCTTAAAATGTAAGCTATAGAGAGAAGGGTTAACACTTTGCTGTTCTTGACATCAACGTGCAACAACTCATCATCATCATCATCATGACAGCCTTCTAATGTTCCCACTGTTGGGACACTGGCCTACTCTTGGGCGAGAGTGATTAGGTCTTAATCCACCACGCGGACCCAATGCGGATTGGTGGATGGCACATGTCTTTCGAATTTTTAGTTCTTGGACATGCCGTTTCCTCACGATGTTTACCTTCGCTGTATGAGAGCACTGGCATTGCGCACATAATTTTTTCTAACAGAAATATCCATTGGTGCACGACCGGGTTTGAACCCACGACCTTAGGATCGGAAGGCGGGGTCACTACCTTCCTTAAGTCTAGCAAATGATGCTAATGTTGATGATTTGCAGTATAAATAATTATTCAAGAACTACCGAACATAATTATTAGTACTACGAAGACCTCTACTTAGTTGTCCAAATAAGTATCGAAAACAAATCGTTTAATCGCGCTACGAAGCTTAATTGGGGCTATTAATGTGTTTTCACCTGACCTGGCTTAGTTATTGGTTAGTCAATCGTGCGTCAAGGAAATAATGGGGACATCCGGTGCCTTTTCGCTACATTACTATCACAGTTTAGTTGAAATACAAATAGAAATATCTTTATTGTCAGGTGAAACCTTCGAACATATAAACAAATAATATAATAGAACCAGTTAAAAAAATACTTTTAAACAATAAGATAACAATAATAAAATGACATATTATGCAATTTTAAAGACAAAATAAATACTTCAAATTGCAACAATACACGCGCTGTCTGTGAATTGCTAGAATTATAAGAAAATTTAGACGTAGAACTTATCGAGCAAAACAAAGTTTGAATATAATTAGGATTAAAATATTTTAAAGAAGAAAGAGATTAAAATATGTTTATTTATTGTAGGACTACCACCATACCTATTTCTGCCGCCAAGCAGTAATGCTCGCATTGCTGTGTTCCGGTGCGAAGGGCACATGAGGCTTTCGATCTTAGCCTCAAAGTGGCAACCCGCGAGTGATACTTCTGGTATTGCAAGCGTCTATAGGCTGCGGTAACCGCTTACCATCTTATGGGCCGTACGCTTGGTTGCCACTTCAGTTGTATAAAAAAAAATGGTAATGGCCATTTTTGGTGACGTCGTTTATACAATATAGTTTTTGAGTTCAAGACTTACACCACTCAGGCACAGTCAATTAAACGATTCGCCTACACGAAACTACTTCTCGTCTCTCTGTCACGCTTATAATATTGATTATAAATTACTTAATGTGTCAAATCATTCCTACACAATGCTCAAAGGTCACAGAACATGTGTTTTAGATATCATTTGGATATTTAATCGACATCATAACGGAAAAGGTTTTTTTTTTATACAACTGAAGTGGCAAACAAGCGTACGGCCCACAAGATGGTAAGCGGTTACCGCAGCCTATGGACGCTTGCAATACCAAAGGTATCACTCACGGGTTGCCACCTTGAGGCATAGATGGAAAGACTCATGTGCCTGTAATTTCACCGGAAACCATACCCTTCGAACCGGAACACAGCAATGGAAGCATTACTGCTTGGCGGAGAAATAGGTATGGTGGTAGTCCTTCCCCGGACGAGTTCTATCACAAAGAACTCTAACTACGCTTCAGCAGTTACCTCTGGTGTTGCTGAGGTCAATAGGCGACGGTAACTGCTTACCATCAGGCAGGCCGTTAGCCTGTTTGCCTCAAATTTATATAAAAAAAGCCCAAAGCAAAAAGTACCAAGTACAAGTTAAAGTCATCAACGTATGCTTTAATAAATTATTATTGATACGTACCATTACACTTAATAGCAAAGCCAATATATTTCGATATAACATCGTTATATCAAATATATTCTATAGCAAAACACCACCAACTGATATGTATCAATATTTACGTATCGAAACGCACACATAGTGCGTGCAATTAATTTCAATCCTCACCCATGTATATTCATATCTGTTTATACATTCCACGCACAGTGTGTTCATTATGTGAGTGTAATAGATATTAATGCGCCAGTTATTTCTGCAAGCGCGTGTCTACTACTGCTACCTGCTGTTTGGTACTGGTTCCTTCTTTGTCATGCTGTAGCTGTTGATATAATAAACGCTGGCCTTGAAAAGGACCTTGCAATCGATAGCATGAAATCCAGTGAGCTGAGCGTTTTGGGAGCCTCTTAAATCGTATCGCGACGCTAATGATGATTGAAGATTCTATTGAGAACGGACAAAAAATATAGAAATGCTTTACCTATTTCACTCATAAACTTTATTCATCCCTGATTATGTTTATAGAAAAATCAACGACAAACCAACATAAAAATGCTAGTTGATTCCTTACTATCAACTAATAAGGATACGGAATAAATAATTGGTTACGATAACAATTGATTTCCAAGTTCAATTAAACATAATTCTCCATCTAACTAACTAAACACATTTGTTCGAGCAATTTGATCAATTAACAACATCATCGAAGCGATAGGATCTTATCGGCCATCTGCACCACCATTCATCCCACCTGCCGACAGGAAGATTGTGCAAGATAAATAGACAAGACTTGAAGGCCTATTCCACCCGTAACGGCGTAGCCCCTATGAAAGTAGTAAACCAACGCTAGAGAGCGAATTTTGTGTTCCTTAAAAAGAGTACATTTCAGGAGAGAATAAATAAGATTTTATATAATATTTTTAAACAATAAAGCAGCATCTAGTCGCGTTACGTTTCCAGCACCTACTCTATACTCTCATCTTAGCAAGCCTAAAGTATTCTGTGCCCACAAAACATGGTTAATGAGTACGAAGATTGCCATCAAAATATGCTTCAACTAGAAAAAAATGTTATTCTACGTCACACGCACGCCTGATCTCTGGTCGCTGAAAGGTGTCTTGGTGAAATAGTCCTCGAAAGGTCTAGTCTAGAGGGAAGAGATAATTGGTTAATCGATAATTGTAATCACCGAGCTAAGTTAACTCATAAACAAGAATACATGAATGTTCATAAATACATGAACGCAAAAAAGGTCACTAAAATAGTTATGAATTATTTAAACTGTTTGGACTAGTTTGACATAATGATCTGCTTACATATATAGCCTTTTATTAGAGATCACTTTCA
This sequence comes from Colostygia pectinataria, assembly GCA_951394395.1. NCBI lineage: Eukaryota > Metazoa > Arthropoda > Insecta > Lepidoptera > Geometridae > Colostygia > Colostygia pectinataria. Next base: position 10,969,473 of record OX596358.1, on the reverse strand, counting down.
CCTTTTATGTTTTATATTGTTTTGTTTTTTGTCAATAGCAAGGGTCATGCCAAAAAGCGATAAGAACCCAGCCGGTGTTGTTGTCAATTTTTAACGGCATGGGCGCGTTGGAACTGGCGTAAACTTTCTTAGCTTGTAAGACGTTTTAAAGGGATCCTTGCGATTTTATTGAAATAAACTATTTTTGAATTATTATTGTCATTAGCGTTCCAAGGTTGAATAAATAAATGCATTTTTGCACATAAACACCTTACAGAAAACCTTTCAACTTTGACAGCACCGTATAACGGTGTCTGCAATACCGGCTACGGACATCAGTCTCGGTTCGAATTTGGCACAATAATCGTCGATCATCCTGCCGATTAAAGTTCTGGAGGCTAGCACCAGTTTTGATGCTATCGATTCACAATACTAGCATGTCTGTTGGAAAATAACGGTTAAAGATTACCAGCTTAAGCTTGGCGTCACTGAAACCAATATTGGCAACATTCGGAGTGAAAACGTTATTGAATAACTTTTGAAATAAACTGGTGCTAAGGATCCAGGTCAAGTGCGGCTTAACCGCTGAAGAGTTATACTCATTGCTGTTTAAACAATCAAGTGATTTAGTTTCATTAAACGTAATTTAAATAGATGTAGAGACTGAAAGACGGGGAACAAGTAAATAGAAGCATGTGGTCGAGATTTGGCATACTGATGGCTCTTAGATGAAAGTTGCAGTAAAAATTTTATTGTCCCCATTAATAGATTATTGGCAATGGGGACAACGGTAATGTTTTTTAATAATTTTATTAAAATCCCACTGTCCCCATTAACGGGGACACGGTTAATGGGGACATCGGGAATACACTTAAGAAGAAAGTGGCAATGAGTGACGCAAACTACTAAGATCGGAAAAGGGAATGACGATCTGAGCCAGAACATGCTTAATAATATAACAATTACAAAAACATTACAAAAATATTGACCCATAGATAGACTCCTATATCATACCAGAAAACTTTTTAATTTCTGTGTCTTTTATATTTTACAGCAAATAAGTAATCTTTCTATTTCTAACTAACATTATGCAGATGTTTTGGCTAAAGGCAGAGTCTATAAAAACGTGATCGCCATCGCACCGTGATAGATGACAAAGTACTGAAATATAATTCTACTTAATTTTCAATAAAAACGGGATATTTACCGTGATTTGTGAGTTTTATTGATTCCCGATATTTCGGCGCAGTTACATGCACCATGATCACGGGAAAACTTGTAACTGCGCTAAAATAACAAAGTCAAAGTCAAAAATGATTTATTTCAATAAAATCACAAGGATCATTTTGAAACGTCTTAAAGCTAGGTGAATTTACGCCAGTTTTACGCGCCCCAGCCTAGAAGAATCTGGCGACAAACTCGGCTGGGTTCCTAGCTTTTTTTTTGATGATCCCTCTTCACGATATAATAAAACTCACAAATCATGTTAAATATCCCGTTTTTTGTGAAAATTATGTTAATAACCATGATAGTTTTAAAAACTATAATTCTACTTTATAATCAGAGGCTGTTGAAAATTCACACAGATAATGCAACTTTCTTATTAACAGCGGAACGTCAATCACCTTGACGACAGGGGGAGAATTAACGCCGAATATTGTCGAAAAACAAATTGTTTTCGCCGCCTATAGTGATGGGAATGCAAGTCGATAAAATAAATTTCGATAAAAGTTGAAAGTTAGTCGTAAAATATCGAGATCTGAAACGGTTATTGGAATTAAATTTGAATAAAAATGCTATGTAATACTGAACATAACTTTAGTAAATCTTATTAACCGCAAAAATTTGCGAATCAAAACCAATTAAATGTTTTCTTCCAAAGTAATTAATATTTGTCTAAATTTATAAATATGTAATATGCAATGCAATGCTTATTATCGATACCAACCTATACGAATAAAGCCATGTTAGAAAATAAACTAATCAAAGATCGGATGTATCAGATTAGATCAAATTATCGAAAGACTACACATTTCTATGAGTCGGACCAATATTAAGATATTATCTAAACCTGTTATGCCAAGACATCAAAATTATTAAACCAATCAAGTTATTAGAGAACCCACGTGTTTTTCACACAAATGCAAATTCATTCATAAAATGTTAACATCCAATTGGAGACGCGTGAATAAAGACCTTGAACTCGTGCAGGGTTCGAGTGATGAATATAATCGATAAATCTACAGTAACATAGTAAATAGCTCAAACGGTCGTTATATAAGGTCATTCATTATCAACCTAACAAACTACGTAATTCTGCTTAATAATTAATTATCCTTGTTAGAAATCGAAAAGGCAGCGCTAGGCACGTGTCAGTGACCCGCGAGTCAATGAACCGCGGGTCAATAACCCGCGCGTCCTTGACCTACGCGTGTCCTTGACCCGCTACAGGGGGCGCACACCCGAATATTTCATTATTACGTCGCTTAACTTGATTCCCAACAATGATAAATAATAATTAAGCGGAAAAACGTAATCGATTTTTTTTTGTTTACTTGGGATATTTAAGACAAAATATACATAAAAAAAAACAATTATAGGTACATATATATTTTTTTTATGTGTGGAACCTATTCCTTAAGTTTGTCAGGTTGATAATGAATGACCCTGTATATCCCTAGAAAAGTGAATGAAATAGGCCATGTGATCGTGTGGCTCTCTGAGTCTACTCTCGTGGACAAAAGCGATACATCGCGACTTTTTGACGACCGATGTGGCCGCAGCGGGCGCAGGTCCGCCTGCAACGCGGAGGTTGCGGATTCGATTCCCGCCTCGGGTCAAATAATTGTACGATCTACAAATATTTGTTCCGGGTGTTCTGGGTATTTACATAATATCTATCTATGTATTGTATTGTATTAATATATATCAGTCGTTTAGTACCCATAATACAGCTCTGTTTAACAGCAGCTTACCTTTGGGCTAGATGATGCTGTGTGGATTGTCCAGCATTATTTATTTATTTATTTTTTATTCAACTTAAGTGGCAACCAAGCGTACGGCCTACAAGATATTAGCGGTTACCGCAGCCTATGGACGCTTGCAATACCAGAGGTATCACTAGCGGGTTGCCACCTTGAGGCATAGATCGAAAACCTCATGTGCCAGTAACTTCACCGGAAACAATACCCTTCACACCGGAACACAGCAATGCGAATGTTTTCGTGGTACAACTTATGTCCGTGAACGATCTGCGCTTTGATGTCACCGATATACCGATATAAGTTTGCCATTTACAACGATTATCGTTTGCTACTTACAATTATTATTACTTATGGATAAAGTACTCCGTTTGTTTGTTTGTTCGTATGAGTCAGTGGCCAACTCTGGTGACAGAGTTTCTAGGCCGCTCGAAGGCTATCTATCATGGCCTAACAACTTTGAAAAAGCCGGGACCGACTGCTTAATTGCCTCCGAAGCACGGGAGCGCTCAGTTGAAATTGCCACTGGCGGTTACCCATCCAAATGATGACCCCGCGGAACAGTGCTTAACTTCGTTGATCTGTTAAGAACAACTTAGCCAGCTACGTCACGAGCGCTCCACGTTCATCCTACGCAAGGAGAGCAAGTGCACAAGATAATTTTCTGTGTTTATTTGCGCGTCAAGCCATGTCTTACTATGCAGTCATTAAAAGTATAATTGATGAGAAACATTTTAATTCTACATCTTATCAGTGTTTTAATGCAAACCCATGTGTTCAAGTTGATAATTATCGGATTTTGTTTTAATGGCAAAAATTTTATAAAATTGTTTTCAGTAAAAATCTAACAGGTACAAAGGTTTTTGAGTAGGTGTACTGAGTTAAACTTAAAGAACATTTGCATGTAACAGCTTGTTGTTTGTTGTAAATCTTCCACTTTTTGTGGTTCCGTTTTATTGCAATTTTTGTACGTTTTTAGGACAGCCAATTCGTTCTGCTTGGCTATAAAATTAAAGGTTTACCTCCCTATATATTTTAGGTTCATAAAAATTTGGTAGGTTTCAGGTCGGCTGTCTGTCAAAAGCTTCTTTGAAAGAGGGTATATTACAATTTATTTAAGAGACGCCATTTTGTGTAATCTATATGATTTCGCGCCAGGCTGAGAGCAAATACGTCGGTGTGGCCGCCACTTATCTCTTAAATAACGCTTTCGGGGCCATCAATTATGCGAACGTGTAATTGAAATAAAATCTTACAAGATAATTGAAAAGCAGGAGTAATGTCGACTTGACACGGAACTTTCGAAATTACTAGGTGAAGGTGGATGAGTCGGTTTCAACTTATACCCACCCCTGCTATTAGGTAAGAAGCGAAAGAAAATTGGCGCCGAAATGTAGTGTTTTGCCTGCTCTCTATGTCAAGGTTAAAAAAGTTAAATAAGCGTAAAAAAGATTGTTCAATTTAAGTTTCAATTCCCGCCACTTGCACTTGCCGCAATTCGGGACAAATGTTTGTACAATCTACAAATATTTGTTCCGGGTGTTCTGGGTATTTTCTATTTATAATAAAAAATATCTATCTATGTATTGTATTGTATTATTGTATTAAATATATATCAGTCATCTAATACCCATAATACAGCTCTGTACAGCAGCTTACCTTGGGCTAGATGATGCTGTGTGGATTGTCCAGCATTATTTATTATTTATTTATTTATTATTTATTTAAGTATTTTAACAACAAATAAAATAAGAAGTACGTTAGTAAGTATATAGAGAACCAAGCAAAAAAAATTACATTTGAGGACACTGATTTAAGATCAAAACCACGTATATTATCGGTGCACAACCAAGTTAGAATCGACATAACATTTAAGTACTTATTCTACTGTGCGAATCCAGTGCAAGCCGGTAATATCCGGGTTATTCGGGAAGCCGTGTTATAGTGTGAGAGCAAACACACTACCATTACTTTTACTGTAAAAAGAACGAAATCAGCTGATTTTCAATGTTTGTAAATATATATCTACCACCGTCAGACAAACACCTTAATATAGGCTTTTTCTACCATAGGAAAGTGATTGGAAACCATGAAGCTGGTGGGTATCCACAAGCTCAAAAGCAATATTGAAACATTATTATATTATATATTAATATTGATTTATCACATTATTGATAATAGAGAACATCTAAGTCCATCTGCAGTCGTATCTAATGAAAGCAGGTCAAGTGCTTTTTACATAAGACTTATATACTTATCAATAATTTGTTAAGAGCTTCAATTATACTTTTAATCGCGAGAAACTGAGAGTTAAAACATATTAGATAGAAGGGTAGATAGATCCTAGTACTTATACAGAATGGTCCAAACATAGACGTCATAAGAAAGAAAATGATTCCTCAGATCCAGGGGTATTCGAAAATATGATTTTGTGTATTTTAAGTTATGGTTTTTTGGTAAATGTTTGATCGGAACGTTTAAAACTGATACAAAATGTTTGAGGGTTTTTTCCAAGATTTATTTAATGAAAATGAGTTGTCTCGTTCAATCAATCAACTTTGAGGAATCTAATTTTTACTTATTGACGTCTATGTTTGAACCACCCTGTATGTGTTGACAAGTAGGTCATCATAATCTAATCGTAACGAAACTCTGTAATTAATCAAAACGTATTTTTTAAAAACAACAATGGCTTTTAAGTTTGAATTATGTGGTAAAAAAATCAAAGCTTACTAGAACGAGCTTGAAGCCTAGGCCTAGAATTTATACAGTAAACTACACTACCGTTGTCTTTTACCTTGTAATTTGTAAAACGGCTATCAATAAGCCAGATGCGAGCAGGCTTTTCATAATGGCCGTTCGGTGTTTCTCGCTGAGTATAAAAATGTTCGATAACGCGTCCCGGTTCTGCAATTTGCATTAATACGAGTATAACGTATTCGCGTTATCGGATGCTGCGGACTGGCAGCTGGCAACACTTTGAGGCGACACGCTTACTGAGCATGAATTTTTATCTTATATATAAAAATGAATCGTTGTGCGTTAGTCTCGCTAAAACTCGAGAACGGCTGGACCGATTTGGCTAATTATGATCTTGAAATGTTTGTAGAAGTCCAGGGAAAATTTAAACGGTGAGAAAATATACAGGGTGTAAAACTTTAATAAAAAAATAACGCGGGTCAGCTAGTATATTATATTTTTTAAGTTATTTGGTGGTTTGGGCATGTAGAGAGGATGGATGAAAGAAGATTGACGAATCAGATTCATAAGGCGAGTGTGAATAAAAAAAAAATAAAAAAAAAATAATGCTGGACAATCCACACAGCATCATCTATCCCCAAAGTAAGCTGCTGTTAAACAGAGCTGTATTATGGGTACTAGATGACTGATATATATTTAATACAATACAATACATAGATAGATATTTTTTATTATATATAGAAAATACCCAGAACACCCGGAACAAATATTTGTAGATCGTACAAACATTTGTTCCGAGGCGGGAATCGAACCCGCAACCTCTGCGTCGCAGGCGGACCTGCGCCCGCTGCGCCACATCGGTCGTCTTTGGAATGGTACAGTTGGAAGGGGAAGAACTCGACGCACGTATCACGATCAAATTGAAGAAGTGCTAAAGAAAGGTCAGGTCAAGAGTACCCCTAAACCGACGAGCGTTTAAGAAGAATGTGATGAGAAGAAATGAAGTAAAAGAGGTGTGTCAGGATCGTAGCAAGTGGAAATCCGTGGTCTCTGCCTACCCCTACGGGATACAAGCGTGATTTTATGTATGTATGTATGTAAGATATTTATTTGCATTAATATGTGTTACAGAGTTTTTAGGAGTATCAAAATTTTTTTCAAGTAAAAATATCTGCCGTTTTCTTGCATGAAACTGAAAATGCACCGGTATCTCTCACAGATTGATGAAGTAATAAATGATAATTGAAAGCAATACTTTCCTCTAATTAGCAGGAATACCTACATACATTACGATGATGGTATGATGGTATTCGCTAACGACGTCCGTCACACCAGCTCTCTACATCTCCATAATGTGACAATGAGTAATCACTCATTTGTTCATTATGTGCTTGGAACGCAGCATGTGGAGCGAAACATAAGGCCGAATGAAATGTCAATGGTTTCTTGTCTGGGTCTAGGTACTAAATTTAAGTTGGTTATCGATATCGTTAAAATATTACTAGTGGTTTTTGTAATGGTTCGTAAGCTTTCTTTGATCTGCCTTGCCTACACTATCACATCTGATGAATGTTCTTTTATTTTATTCTCCTTTCATCATGACAGCCTTTTAATGTTTCCACTGCTGGGACACTGGCCTACTCTCAGGTGAAAGTGATTGGGTCTTAATCCACCACGCGGACCCAATGCGGATTGGTGGATGGCACATGTCTTTCGAATTTTTAGTTCTTGGACATACGGACCTTCACCGTATAAGGGCACTGGCATTGCGCACATAAATTCTTCGAACAGAAAAATCCATTGGTGCACGACCGGGTTTGACCCCACGACCTTAGGATCGGAAGCGCGGGGTCACTACCACTAGACCACCAGTGCTCTATTATTTATATAGTATTCTCCTTTACTTTCCATCATCTCAGTACAATACTCACAATTATGAGATCCGTTAGAAAAAATATCAAAAAACTACCTGTGTTTTTCTTGTTAAACAGCGAGCGAAAATTCATTGCATATAAAATGCAGTATAATGAAATGTCAATAAATTTATAGGCGACTGTTAGCTAGGTCTAGGGATGTGCGTTGTCGATAAAAAGTTTGACAGCTCAACTTGATAGTTTTACGATTCGATTATTGAATTATCGTATTGAATTGAATTGCTAAACAATTATAGCAAGTACAATAACTACCTATTAGAAGTCCGATAAAACGCAATCAGCCATTTATTAAACAATTGCGACGCGCAGGATAATAATGGAACGGCCGAATGAAATACCAATGGATTCGTATTTACATTAATTTTATCGATACCTATAGTTATTCATAAAAGGTTTAATTAACATAATGTCTGAGGATATGTTTATCTATAAAATAAAATAGCAAAAGATCGTCATTACAAATGAAATACTGTTTCGAGTCAAATAATTTTAACTAGTTTATAGCGTTGTATTCAAAAATTTATCTAAGCCCATATTTACGAACCACAAGTATTAGCAGCAAAATGCAAAGTCACATAATTCTGCAATCGCCTCTTAGACTATTAGGCGTATGAAAACAAGCCCTATAATTTCTCAGTCTAGTCTAGACGTTTGGACAATAAAGACTGTAAGTAGACGAACTACCAATAATCAGCAATTTCCTATAACTCTCCCATTGAAATGACGATCAATGAGTGAAACTCGCAGCTGCTGTAACTTGGTCTCTCACAGTTAAACAGCTAACTGAAACTAGTTAATCGAAAGGGTTCTTTGACAAGTGGTCAGGACTGTGGCAAATACTCTCACGCGCCGAAGATTATTCACATAAATCACAATATTTTAAACAAGTACTTTAAGTCTTGACCTCTTGCTGATAATGTAGGTGTCAGTTTTAATGTATTATTCAAATTTATGAGAAAAAGTTAACGCAAATTATGAGGCTCTAAATTTTAAATAAATATAGCTGTAACTATTGTTGTAAACAAAATTAACAAAAACATAATTTATGCAGTTTGAATTCATTTTTCCTTTCACCCAACCCAAATAGATGTGAATCATTGCATAATATAAACGCCAATATTTTTGCTTACACATCAATGATGTAAACCACGATGACACAATAACAAGTTGAATTGATACCTGTACAAAACTCTGAAAAAGCACATCGAAATCACACAAAATTCAATCATATTAGCAGTTAGAAGTTAGTTTTCAAACCAGAAAAAAAGTAACAGAAAAATGCACTTACCTTAGAATTTCTTCTTTTTTCTTTCTTCAGTTTCTTCGTAAAAAAATCGTTTGTTCACTTCGACGCGAAAGATTGGCCAATCTTATTCTAGTTTTAATATTAACGCAAATTGAACGCAATCGATGTCAAAAGAAAGCCTTAAGTTACTCAAAACGCCTTTTCTCTGTCAAAACATAAAGGAGGATCACTGAGCAATTATTGCATGTTTATGATTGTAATATTCACGATCGAACGGCGAAAGTAATTATGGAGACAGGTCCTACTTTTGGCATCGATGGAGCTCTAACAACCGACCGATTTCGAAAGCGCACATCCAAGACCTTCAGACACGGCTGGGAAAACGATTCGAATCGGTACGGTGGATAAAACCAAACACTATCGGACACACCCCTTGTATCGATAAACGTAATTAAAAACGTCAAATTGGATGTTTTACGACAATATTGGTAATGATAGGTGTCTAGCAAATCGCGATGGGAGGGTGATCCGTACGGTCCGATGGCGGCGATCGGAGTCAAAACTCTGCAAAATTTCATCGAATGCACGAACAACACTTTAGGCCTTTAAGTGATGTGCGGAATATCGATAAAATAGAGAAAAGTTCCGACTGGGGCCCCAAGATCGCCGCCCCTAAGTACAACTTTCTATTAGACAGCGTGCCGTAAATTAAATTTTCAATAGAAACTAAACTGAAAGATGGAAGTTTTATATTGGAAAAGATATTGAATGTTCAATTTCCGGCATTGGACGTGATACGGGATCAGTTCCCGGGCATGGTCCGACAGCGGGCGGGAAGGGAGGCTTACGTTAACACAAAAATGATCAAACTTTTTAACATTTTATTTTTTATAATTTTTTTAATGTCTCTTCCTATATCATCTACGACATTGTACAAACACATAATATAAATTATTCGAAACGATAAAATAAGTCATTATTAAAAATAGAGTAGATTAAATCTTTCAAAAATATTTAAATAGAAAAACTTGTACAACATTGCAACTAGTATTAAAATTACTTTCGCTTATTAATTATTGTACATATTTACAAAAATGTATTATACAGTAACAATGATCTAGCGTCTTTAGGTATTTTTTCTATCACATTGCCTTTTGTCACGTGAGAGTAACTTTGTAACGTCACTCGTGAGTGAAACGTGACGTAGATGGACCATGGGATTAATAAAAATATAGTCGGTTTCACAACCATCTTTTACAATGAAATGTCACAACACTAATTTCAGAAGCTGTAAAGGAACATTCATCTTCCAAAAATCGAATGCTCATTCACAGCTTCCATTAAAGAAAATTTCAATAAACCTGACCGAATTAAGGTCATACGCACACGATCAAATCACGCAAGAAACACTATAAAGATCATAATGAGAGCTATAAATTTTTACATAAAAATATACATTGTGTTTTCTGCGTGTTCCCGCGCGTGTGTGGAACCTTTACACAGACATGCTTTTAAACGAGAATGGAATTATTGCACGTCGCACATTTATCAGCAAAACATGAATAATCGCCGTCGAAGAAATGAGCGGCCCACGAAAAACTCAATCTCATATTTAAATATATGTTTTCGTGGTTTTTGTTTCATGTTTTTCATGTGTGCATGTAAAGTGCTTGTCAACGTGCGACTGATTGCAGTTGACGCCTCAATGTCAGTTTGACAGTTTAATGTACAGTTTACACGCTCAGTCAAATGTTGATGTAAAGAGACAGCATGTTATTTAATAAATAAAAGTTGGCATTAAATCTAAATTATTGACTGAACGTGCTTTCTAGAACTGCAGGGCTCAACAAGTGAACCGTTATCATAAAACTAAAAGGCTCATATCTCTTATTTTAAGAGCAAAACACTATAAAAATATCGTAAGAATGCGAAAGTGGGCTATTTTGCCCATTTCACTTCACTAGTGATTCTAGCTCTTAGGCTATTTTATGAGTCATTTAGCTTTCTCTGTTTGTGTCACTTGAACGTTATTCTATGGACCGCTTAGTCCACTTACTAACAATAAATACAATTTTCAGATCTTTTTAAGAGTAAGCATTTTAAGCTTTGAGATAAGCCCATTTCAAATTACTAATTAAATACCTCTGAGGCAATAAATCCTTTAATACTGAAAACACAACAGTCATTCGCATTTCTTTGAATTTAAGTACTTGTTTAGAGTTCATAAGGCACTTAAAACTTATCATAGGACACTGTATAGATTATGCACAAATTAAAGAGTTTTTTCAAAAACTAGCGTCATTTTTCAATGTTTTTTTCGCCTCGGTTCTACCGCGTTGTTAGAACACATTCGTAACTTAGATTAATAAAATTAATTATTATTATTTCTCGACGTCAAAATCGTGAGATCCAATTTTACTAGTAGTTACTTTAAGTAATTTAATTCGTTAGTTTTGATACTAGTAAAATTGAAGTTTGACTGACGCTAAAATTTAAGTATAACAATTGAATTCAAACCAATGTTTACTTTTGATAAAAAGCAATGGTTCAATTATAATGGTTTTTCAAACCTTCCAATTAAATTGAAGCGTCAGTCAACAGTAAGTAAAGAACCGTTCACACAAACAACATGCCCTAAAACTAAATTGTTCTCATTACGTTGGATGGATCACAAACATGTTATATAACACTGAAGCACACTGGGAATGTTACGTTACTTATACAGGTATCAATATCAGGAAGCCCAAAAGGACTTCTAAAACTATAATATAAAAAATATATTAAGATTTTTTTAAATAGAGATCACCTAGATTCCCTCGTCGCCGCAGCAGCACCAATAGCACCGATTAGAATTATCGTATAATATTGATCGTAAATTGATCGTGTAAACGGAGCCTAACTATTCGTTGCATTTAGATTGATACGTACTTATAACTATTAAGAGGATGGCACTTCTTTAATGGCCTGAGAACTAATGAGTAAAATGCATTAGAGTATAAAACTTACAGTTAAGTTTTGGCCATCACATACCATAATGGTCTGATAGAACTAAACAGTTTAAGACTGAAGAATCATTACCTTTTAAATACCACAGTGCTAAGTATTTTTTATTTAAAAAAAAATATTAATTTATATCGAATATCACACTATCAATGTGTATCATGCATGAACCTGGATTGCGGATCACAAAAATCTCTGAATGGTCTTCAATAAAATCAATAATGCCTCGATACAGATCGCGATGCTCGTGGATCGTGTGATAATATTGATAGTGTAGACGCTAATGGGTTTATGGGTGAATGTTTCTCCAGGCTTTTCAGTTCGCAATCATATGGTGGCCTCAACGCGAAATTATAAACAAAATGTACATAGCAATCGTTTATTATGCTAAGCCTCGCGCATCGTGTTTGGTAAATCGACTCGCGTAATAATTATGTTTGTCTATCTTCCTTCATGTCTCGCATCGAGAGCATCGATGTTGACTATTTATTATGATTTTAATGACTTGTCGAGTTATTTGTCTTCTTTTGCGAGAATTTGAGTATTGATTGATGATTGATTGATCCAGACACTTGGTTCACACATCAGTTTTGTTCCTAATCAGATAAACTATATATTGGTATTGGTGTCGATTCTGTTGTAACATTTCTAAACTAAACTAACTAAAATTGTTGCCGTCCTTTTCTAATTAATTAAAATACAAAGGACCGCGATAATTTTAGTTAGCTTAGTTTAGAAAATGCTACAACAGAATCGACGCAATTGTATTGATATAATATAAAAGAGTTGCTGATATACTGACCTACGACGCAGAGCCTAAACTGCTGGACACTCGAAACTAGCGAGGATTTAGTCTTCTTGTAACTACAAATATCTGTTTTGTGCATGTAATGTAGAGGTGAATGAATTCCCGAAATTCAATTCCTAGAAGGCGCAGCGGTTAATGTTTTTATAAAAAAAGCTTAACGCAAGCAAAGTCGCAGGTCGGTCCACATCCCTTAAGAATTTTTATCATCATCGAACCAAGAGCTGGTTGACATAAAACCTTTCACCTACTTATAAAAAGAAGTAAATATATTGGACGTGTTATCAAGAAGTTTTTGGAACCAACGACAGCTCTGTCGTCGCATTTTACAGCAAACGTACTGCTTAGTGACATTCCGAATCACAGAGCAGTACCGTTATTGCGAAAACCATAATGTATCGGATAACACACAAAAGAGAAGTGTTCAAAATTAAGTCATAATTTAAAGAAGATGGTCATTTCGAAAGGTGACCGACGGAAAGTACCAGCGAATTTTATCGTAACCACCTACGGGCTGATGTCACTGTCCTACTGAAACAGGAACTGGAAAACAAATTATTTAAGGCGCAGAGAACAGTCAATCAGTTTTACTTATTCTTTTTTATTTTGAAAAATCAGTTAACATTCAAAAAATAATTATGTGATAGTTTGTCCATGTAGGTCTTACTTACATCTAAAACGAGATTTTACTAAATTGAATCAATCTCTAAAATTGAATTTATGACATCACTATTTTAAATCGTTCCTCAATAACTGGTACCAAAACATCTAATTTCTATTTCTAAATTTGAATTCTAAATTTTGTAAATCATCCGAATTTTTTGATAAAATTTAGAACCCCTCATCTATTCAACTTTAATAAAAAATATTTTTGGATTCGGCACTACTTATATGTTTCATACTTTTAAGTGGTTTTACATTAAAGTTATGTGGCGCATACGCTGCTATAGTCTCAGATTGTCATCGACATTGTCTGTGCCTTAAAATCAAAGTTACGATATAAAAGTTGTAAAAGAAACAATTGTCAGACCACCGGATTGCAAAAAGTAAGCTGGGTCGCGTAGGTCGCCCGTGGGCGGGCGGAAGTGAGAGCGTCAAGCTACGTCAAAGTTAAACGTGGACATTTCGCATCCTTATCTAGCAAGTTCAAATAGATGTACAGGAGCGAGAGAGCGATAAAGCAATTCCACAAAGTCACAAATCTTGCGAGGCTCTTCAGTTTACGAGCACTTTCGGCCACAGTCACAGAAGACGCAATAATAGTAGTGATAGTGATGCAACGATCGCTCCTCTCGCAATCGCCTTTCATTGAGAAAAATATGGCCATTATCGACGCAGAAAACGCACAAATTACAGTATTCAAGTCACGTTCACGTAAAACTTGCCATAAATGTTGGGTTTATGTTCGTTCACAATTAATGCTTTAAGTAATAAGTAATCGATCTACAATCTACATGATACGGAATTTGCTCGAGTTTCATTCATCAATTACGATCGAGAGTAAATAAGTAAGTGCATTAATTTATCGTAATTTAAAATGCAGTTGCGATTGTGAGTGCCGAAACGTGCGTACAGTTACGTTATGAGGAAATATTATGGATGTTTTACTGGTTTTACATTTGCGTTCAATGCATTTTGATGAAGTCCTCCTTTACCGATAAGCAAGAGATATGGCTGTGTATATGGCCACAATATGGCCAAGCATTACAGAAGGCTATCAATTAGGACTGTGTCGGATTGTGAAGACAAAGCACGTGCGAGATAATTTATCTTTTTTACGCGTATTTTGTGTAGATTGGAGTCATTCATTACTTTACTATCTTGTCGGTTCGTGGACAATGGCTCACCAGGTATGGTCATAAACTAAGTGAGACAAGAGTCTACCATTTGGTATCAAATTCTTTAGTCTGTGAAGCAAGCTGATTGTACGAGTATAACATTATACTTCTGATGTAATTTGTGTAATAAAAATAAATATTTAAATCCTTTTGATTTAAACTTTGCTAAGTCTTTCGGGTTTTAGAGGGATATATTAATGACTGTCTTCACATATCGATAATACCAAGATAACTACTTAACTCTCAGAGGAAATAAATGTCTTTGAGTAAACTATAATCAATAGGTACCCCTGCGTAGACGCAAGTTTACGATCAAAGCTCTGGATAGAAACGGTCGGCCCCTACGCAAGCTGGAATCTAACCTTTACTACCATTCAATACATTTATATCCATCAGCCTTCAATTAAGCCTTTTCCACAGTAATTATTGCCTATTCTGTGACTTTATATGCAATTAAAGACGACAGAAATCTTGAAACTTTGGGGATAAGTTTTCTCGGTTAGACCTCGTTACGGGTTAATCAGCCACCGATAATGACACGAAACAACTCGGCCAATTTAATTTGCTACAGTTTTGAAAGTAACATTCGATTCTAGAGAGAACACGGAACAGGTTTATTGATACAGTTTTTTTCAGAAAAGAAAGGCTCCGTTTTGTTAATGAAGGCAATTTCGGTAACTGGGCTGATTAAAGTGACGGTGACGGCCATTGATTACGCACGAAAGAAGGAACGGCCAAGATCCGATCGCGGCTGGATACTAGATTCACTACACGATCGGAAAAGTACGAGAGTTGCGTCGCGAACACAATAATTCCGGAATATATCTAGTTAAATGAGCCGAGGAATAGCATCATGCATAAATCATGTACCGAGAGGCGCACGCGCCGCGTCGATATGTAACAAGGGGCAGTAGACGCTCGCGCGGCGCAGAAAGACGTCGCCCACGCCTCGCTCTAATGCAACCATGAGCCAATACGACGATTATATCACCGTTTATGTAGGTGGCCGTATAAGGTTAATGTTTTAGAAGCGTCGAAACCTCTGCTAAAATTCCCACGTAGTGTCGACGCGGAACTAATCCAGCACGTACTCTACATTAGCATTTCAAAGCTTTGTTTGTGCAAGCTCAATACCGGTCAATAGAAAAAGTATGATGGATCGGCGCGGTCACAGACCAAAAGATTTGTTTCCAGAGCTGAATAGTGGTCGAGTTAGTTCGGAACGCGAGCGGAATATATTATGTCCACTCGCCGTACTCTGGAAAAATGATGCAACACAATGCGCATGGCCATGATTCAACCCGAGCCGTAGATGTCTTTGAAATGTTCTAGGAAGCTTTTCTTTGAGGCTACACCGTTAGCCCATCAACGCTCCCGTTATTGACACTTGCAAAAAAACAATTTAACATTTTCAAACGAAAGGATTGGAAAGCTAGCAAAAATTTGAATAACAACCGAACCAATTAAGCTCAAGTTACAAATATCGAACAAACAAAGTGTAGACGTTGATAAAACGCAATTGAAACAAACATAACGCAGAACATCTTTCCAATACCCTCTGTTCTCGATAGGTGAATCCCGCATAAATCATCCGCAACAATTGTTACCAAATAACGCGGTGTTTACACACAATCCCGGGCGTTCCCACGGCGCTGTCACCGCGGGCGCATATCGCCGCATCTACACCACTCCAGTCTGGTGGACAATCGTCTTAACAAAGCCTCACCGCGCGGGCCAGTTAGGGTCAGCAGTCGTATGCGATGTAAAGCGGAATATACGCCGGAATGGCTATCAAAAGCCTGGATATTATTATCAAACTATACAATATTTTTAAGCAATGTCAAATTCGGAAAATATTTCGTATCGTCACTCGTATTTGTTGTTTAGGTATTAAATTTTCCGTGTAAATTCAACGTATTTGGTTAAACAGAGGTTATGTCGGACATCGCACAGGCAGCCCTACTAGGACCCAATCATTTCCCACGCGGTAACGGGCCCGCCTCAACCGGGACGCTAGTTTGAATTTATGTTCGCGGAACTATCTCAGAACTGAACATCCAATTCCTACTCACTTCGGTTACTAAGAAACCGCCGGTACAGAAACCGGAGATGTACAGTGAGCAAGCGATAGTACCACGTCGTTACCTCCAAAAGCTCAGAGATCGCGATACAAAAGCATGACCGATAGTCTTCTTTCAATAACATAAGAAAACAACGCTTGAACTACAAAATCTACTGTCATGCTGATAAGGAATTACAATGCCAATGCTTAAAGAAAAGATTAATGGTCCATGTTTTGTTAATAAATATAATTTGCTGGTAATATAATTTTCTGTATAAAAGTCGAGCATAGATGATCGTCAGACACTTTTTTGACGTGCCAATTTTTTACGCATGCACCTCAAATAAACTCGAGGTAAGAACAATTCGCGTTATAAAAGCTATTCATTTTATTAACACTGCTCCAAAAACGACAGCAATAAATGTATTTATTTCTGTTTTTCCAGTAGTTGACAACCTTGACAAATCTTATGAGCTTCAGAATGCTCCGTTCTCGTTTTGAGCAGGTTTTTAGTGTTTACTTTATTTACGACTAGAGTGAGTAATTGACACGTGCAGACCTAGGACAATTTAGCTCCTGCTTCGAATATTTTGTTGCTAGTTTAGCAGATACACAATAAATCAAAGTCATCGTCAAGCCTTAGAAAGTCATTATCCTATATTTTTTCATATCACATTTTACAAACAGCAGTTACAACAAGTGTTCAAGTATTGCTGTTATAGGTTTGAAGAAGTGAATGAAATTACTGGGTGAGGAGGGCAGTGCAGTGCCACACAGAACTTTAAAACTTATAAGTTTGTGTGACACTAGAGCAGTTATGGTCACGCGCATCAGGCGAATCCGCTGACATAAAAAAAAAAAAAAAAATAGTTTTAATTTTGGCATTAATTTTAGAGGAAACGAATATTTTTAAAATGGTACAATGAGATTTGCATGGTTCTGATAGTGAGGGGGGGTTCTAGAATGATTCGGTTTGATTTGTAACACAATATCTAAAGCAGGTCGCGTGCGGGCGCGGGCGATGCGAGTTTACGCTATTCTCGGCGAGGAACTAATTTTAACCATGTGCGTCTCTGGGAGACTAGTTTTAGGAAGTGGGCCGGTGCGGATCCGACGTACGACGTACATAATGGTATTGAATCACCGATTGAATAATTTTATTAGATGGGACACGTTTTTGAAATGCGGCGTGGTGAAGACAGGTTGAACAAGTGAATAAGCACAAGATAATGGACAATTTATCGAAACAATACATTCATACATTGGACAGACTTAGCTGTTGCAATACAGATATAGATGTGACAATACCGTTATATTAAAAAAACGTACTATTTTTCTAGTTTTTTGGATAACTTTACCAGTATGATTCGTAATGAATAAAACCCGTACATTTCACATGCGCCAGCGCTTATGCGATCTCGTTTACTGGATTGACGCGAGACGCCTCATCCATTATAGATTTAGTCCGAGTATCGTCTCGACGGTCTGTGTCATTTCGATAATTGGACCCGATTATGTTCTTGTGCAATTCACCATCTGCACCAATCACCACCGGACTCAGATCCTTTGATTGACATCTTGCGTCACTAGGCTTATCTAGTCCTAATTAAGCTCTTTGTTCGTAATTATAATCATGTGCTAAATAGTAGGTACGTTTTCGAGGACATGAATTGTGGCGAATATTCTTTACGATATCGTAATCAATAGATGAGCAAGGAATTCAAAACCTTTAAGAATATAATTTTCCGATATAAGAAGAATTATGGTCTAAGATAGTTAAAAGACATGATAAGCTAGTAAACAAACTTCAATTAGAAGAGGTACACGGAAGTGTATGGAAACGATAAGGGTTCGTGCGTACTGCTGCAGTGAATACAAAAGCGGACCTCCGCTGCAAATCATTAGAATTGCCGTAAGTGAGATGTGAGCGGAATTCCCGCTTTGATCCAGCCAGCTGATAATGACGGATTACTTGGCAACAGCATGCAGGATGTTTACAACAATGCTCAAGCTAAGGGTCAGATTGTGCATGATAAATTGGGTAACATTTAAACAGTTACTTGAGAATTGCGACTAAAAGTCAGCAACAATGAGCTCGCAAAGGAAATATGAAAACAACGGGCTGGAATCAGAATTAATAAACGTGTCAGTGAGGAAGAATGACGTACAATGTAAACGTCCGAACATAATTCGCTCGGAAGATTTGTAGGACGCTCGTAAGATGAATATCAGTTCGCCAATTTGTATGAGCCGACATAAAGAGTAAGGTAACGAAGCCCCTAAACAAGAGAATAAGCGCACGCGCACACCCCCCGGTTGTATCTCACGAGTGACACGGCGACAGCACAAGAAGCGGACTTTACATTCACCGACGTAACGAGGGAAGCCGCTCACGGCTCACCCATTGTATTTATGCCTCAACAATTTATTTATTCGCCAAACATTACGAAGACACAAAATCTCGTCCATAAATACATGTGAAAGCACATATCAAGTATCGGAATGCAAACGGCGGGGCTCGTGCCTGAATTATGCAAGAGCGGCGCAGGCTCGGTAATAGTGGACCAACGCAACTCCTAAAATAATGCGTCACCGCCGCGGGCGCAAACCTATCGCCACCGTCAGAATTTCAGCAATTATGAACTTTGGTCAAGCCCCGACCGGAATAAATATGAGATCCATTACTTTAATGACAGCGCGAATGGGATTCACCACGGCCATCGCTCTTGCGAAATTCACCAAATTGTGATAGCTTCCTTGGTGGGACATCTCTTCATTTGTTGCGGAGGACACGCCAAAGGCTGGCTGCGATTATTGCTCTTATGTCCGATCGGATTTGGGTCCATCGATCTTGCGTATGGGTGGTCGGGCGGTGCCATGTTAATTACAAGGGAGAACCGATTATTTAACGTAAATTTCGCAAACATTAAATAAATTTTAAGATCGAAGCTGCGGTGCGTTCACGCGCTGAATAATAAAACAATGACCGCATCGATGCGACATTACCCGACTAATTCGTGGATGTCTAATGAAACCCGATCTTTGCGTACCAATATCTGAAGAAGGATTACGCATACATCATGCATGCCTTCTAATGCTCCCACTGCCGGGACACTGCCCTACTCTCAAGTGAGAATGATTGAGCATAGAATCCACAACGCTGATGTCATTCTAACTTTTGGCTTTGCGCACGTCATCATCATGACAGCCTTCTAATGTTCCCACTGTTGGGACAATGGCCTACTCTTCGGGCGAGAGTGATTAGGTCTTAATCCACTACGCGGACCCAATGCGGATTGGTGGATGGCACATGTCTTTCGAATTTTTAGTACTTGGACATGCCAGTTTCCTCACGATGTTTCTTCATAAAAATATCATTCATTCAAATATCCATTGGTGCACGACCGGGTTTGAACCCACGACCTTAGGATCGGAAGGGATCGGAAGGCGGGGTCACTACCACTAGACCACCGGTGCTCAGGCTCACCGAGATTACGAATTTGTATCTGCATAAAACATTTTTAGATTACAATTACAAATGGACAAATAAATTGGAATCTAGAACAATAGCAACAGAAAGGCGTTCATTAGGAGTCGGTGATACGGGCGTCGACAAACAACTCTGTAATCCTAAAACCACACGCGGCGACGATTACAACGCACCTATTAGTCAAATTAGCTTTATTGTTGCTTTTGTTGCACAAGACGACCAATCGGCTTAGAGGTGAGCAATTATGTGGTACAATACGATGAGTCAGCCAAATTGCGTCTCGAGCGTTTATCAAAACAATAGTATTGATAAGTTAATAAAGCTAGGTGTGAGACTAACGAGCGATTACCGACCGACTAGAGAATAGACGCTTAGGCTCTGAGTGGAATACGTTAGGGGCGTGTGACTCACCGTTCGAAGCCCATCATCGGAATAAAAACTAACAAGAATCCATGTCTCGTGTTGACAATTTCTATACCAGCGGTGTTTTTTAGCCCCGAGACAAACGCTCCTTGAAACAGAAGGCATCCGCACTGGAATTCGATGAAGAAACTTGCGCGCCGAAAGCGAAATCTCAAGAGTTGCCTGCGAGTTACGAAACGGGCTCGATTTGGGAATACAGCCGCGTGAGGCCACTGACCGACTTCCACATTTATACCGCTAATTCATGTACAAGTATCTGCATCTCGCGAGCAAACAGCACAGCGTCGCGTCACGCCGAACTAATCTCGATTAATGCAGTTTATATTCACCAAACAGACGCACCAGACGACGAGAATACTTAAATAATTATGTTTATGTGAACGACTGCAAGCTATGACAGGTGAAACTATTAGAGAGAAAAAAGGCCGCCTTTGAATATTAAAGCGCATAAACCGAGCTACGGTACATAACACGGTCACGAAAACATGTACCTACAACGAATAGAACACAGAATCTCACGATAAGGATCTAGAAGAGCGGTCATCGCGGGACGCTTATCTCCTCAAATCGTAATTACCGCGTGAATATTTCAATCGAATCGACTTATCGACAATACGCGAACAATAACGACCGGCATCGACGGGGATGTATTATTTCCGTACGTCAATCGTCTCCGCGCGATGAGAGCGCACCGACCCACCTGAAAACGAGATTTTATCGACGCGGACGCGAAAAGAAGGAATCGACGTAATCGATTTCAACATATCGAAGCTGACAAGTGATATTCGAGGTCGGACGCGAGGGCGGTGGGCGCCGGATGGATTCGAAATTAAAACGATATGCAAATGAAGAGCGGGAATTAATTGATCGGTGCAATCGAGTCGACGGCTGCGAGAGTCGCTACTGGGTACAAATCGATGAATAAACAGCGTCCGATTAGCGACGCAAGGTGTTCTCGCAGGTAATAGGCGAATCGATAATCACAGCGGCTCAATGAATCGGGCGCGTCCGTATTTGGTGGTTTGATCATTGCTGTTCCATTGATTAACAATTGGCACGAAGAGTCGGTAGTCAATACAGATACGCATCATTGTATCTAGGAAGCTTCGGTACCGCGCTCCCGGCACGTGAAAGCTACCGCGCTACACAAATTGATTTTCCCGGTAACACGATCGCAGGCGTCGGCCGCGACTGGGGAATTTATAATAATCACTCTCGGTACAACCAAAAGTAATTTTCAATTAAGTTTCTTGATAATCCGGATCACGGGACTTAGACCCGAGGCGATACGGCGCGAGCGCTCCCTTCGTAATTGGAAAGTGTCTCTACATCTAGTTACAAATAACATTTGCCGCTCTATCTGTTCTTCTTGTACTTTCAAACAAATGTGTAGTTTCCGAAATTGATTGTCAGTATAACGAGGTCCTAGATTATGTGTATGCTAATAGAGCGATCAATACGAGCGACTTCCTATAATTTGGAGAGTAATGAAGACTATTAAGCCCCGTTTCGATTGTGTATGGGTTTTTAGAAAGAAAGAACGATTCATTGATAGTAATGATGATTCGGTAGCTAGGCGTTCCCACTTCCGAGCCACGCGGCCGGCCGTCCGACCGGTCTCTAACATTAATTATAAACAGATTTCAATCTGATTATTTTGCTACCGAACACTTCTGTATCTATTTCGACATATCTTGTACAAAGATCATCAATTTTTGAGATAGGTTAACGCGTGAGATGATTTATTGAGTTTCGTTTACAAACTGAATATTAGACTCCAGTCGTTCGAGTTATTTACTTAACTTAAAAGTAATGAATATTAATGTGAGATTTTAGTTTAAACACGTCGAGATAACGAGTTACTTTGTTTCTGTCGGCAATCTGGCAAACAAGTCATTTTGTAACGAAGGCGCTTATCTCAGCGTTGTGAATGGATCTGTCAATCTCAATCCGCGATCGGACTCATGAACGGTCCACATTACAAACTGTTTGTAACAATATCACGTAAACAAAAGCTTTCTCCTCAAATCCCCGCAGAAGACGTACGCAAATACACTACCATATTTACAAAATATATTAACAGAATTTATTGCTCGTATATTAATCTTTCTTACCTAAATTTAGAAGCTAATTGAACGTGACTATCGGGAGCAGTCGTTACCGAGTCGCGAACTACCGTTGAGGATGGTGCGACATGTGAGGGTGCGATAGATGCGCGTGTGAGTAAGGTTGTCCTAGCGAGCCGAGGGGGAGCGGCGAGGGGCACGGCGGGTGCTGGTGGTACTGCTGGAGCGGCGACGGGGCCAGCCCCGGGTGATGCTCTAAGGGGTATTGCGAGCCCGGGTACGCCAATTGCCTCACCTTCATGTCTTCATCTACAACGTTATAGGTGAGCTCTGTCTCCTCGAAGCCGGTGGCAGCCATGCGCTGCTCGCTGGTGGTCGGCGGGTCGGGGCTGTTCAGACATGTCTGTATCAGCCGCTTTCCCGAGTCTGACGTGATCATCGGCTGCAGTTTCCGCGTGGCAAACGTGTACACATGTCCCGTCTCCGAAGCGACTAGCAACATCACTTGCGTGCCCGTTAACGTTGAGAGCTCGTACGCCTGGAAATGAAACGGACTTCATGAGCATTCGAGGAACTAAAGTAAATCATGATGCTTGGAATTTGCTGTCGTATTTTTGTGAACCTTTGTCAGATCGTAAAAGTTTCGCCGGTAAAGAAGACAGATTATGACCTGTACTTTGAAGTCTGTCGGAACATCTGACTGAGCTTCCAAGAACTGGTACGTGTTTCGCTACTTCAGAGACAGTTTGTCAAAATCAACTGAAAGTTTTGAACGAGTTGGTTTTTTATAAGCACACTTAGGGGGTCGGAACATCAAAGATAAACTTTACTTTCGTTATCGGCCTCGAATTTCCCTGCGACCTTTCACCTCTCCCACGCCACTAATTCGTGTGTAAACCTTCGCTTTCGGGAGCATATCTCTCACGGCACTCTTTGTGTATGCGCAACGAATTATCACACCCACCGGCGCCCTAACACCCACACTTCCGAATCATCCACTCCTGCCAGTCAGATATCAACTTAATCACTTTTGAATAAGAGCTATGTGACTATGTGGTACATATACTTCGTCGCGGGCAATTGACAAAAGTCAGGTAGCTATTACGTTATGCGCACAAATTGATGTTAAATACAAAGTAAACCCTAGTGTGTAGGCAATAGGATTGTATTTTTTGATTCGGTAAATTGTATTATTTTGCTTTTCTATTGCGTAATAGGAGTCTGCGACACAATTCGCCCACTTGTAGGCGCCGCGCCGGCCCGTAGCGGAACTAGTGTACTTACACTTGCGATAATTTACCCTATATTCAATGAGCTTTATTGATCTTGAATAACTACTAGTACAAGAGTAATTATTGTACAGGTTGTTGAATCACAGAATAAGTAATATTTAGTATAGACCAGGTACTTGTTGAACACAGTTTGTATCCAGCTTTTGTGGTTGGTATAAGTACTTAAGTATTTTATAATCGTTTTTATACTTAATTCAGAGAGATAAAGACAAATGATTTGTACAAATTGTTTCAGAGTAGAAATCTCATTCATATCTCTTTCTACCTTCAATACAATTCAATTATATTTTGGAAAGACAGCTTCCTCGCCGTAACCGTAACCTGCACTTCCCTTCCCATTCACGGAGATGATTGATGATAACCCTGTAATTAGCCACTACTTGAAGCATCTGTGACACCAACACCGTTACTCAATAACCGGGTCAAAGCATAATGAGCCTTATTAAAACGAAAACAAGACTCTTGGTGACAGCACAATCAATTTCGCAACACGCCAAACTGACAATTACAAATGCACCCCTAATGAGCTTTTGTTAAAACATGATTAATGTATCTTCAGTGAAATTTCAGATGCCAAGTTATCGACGCTATACAAAAAATACAAAACGGTGGTTTCGCTATCTCATTAAAAGTCGAGATAAAAGACACTGATGCTCTTGCTTTCTTCCACAAAGTTTATTAATTGACAATTACTGTTAATTGTAAGAAACTTAAAGGTCAAATTTAAAATGCAGATGTCACAATAAAGGACTTTAATTATAATTAAAAATAATCGAAATACCATCGGAAGAAATCACATAAACAGCTTTTGATCAAGCTCATATTGTACCCCGACATTTAGGACATGCATATTTTATGAGTAAGTCATCATCAGTGAAGATAACCAAATAAACAAATGATCATATCAAGTGAGATGCAGTAATAATACAGGTTTATTACTATTTCCACGGACTAATAAACAAGTTATTTAATTTTCCACAGGCTAATAAATAAAGCGGCGAACAGTAGCAACGCAAATAAGCATAAATCAAACAGAAAACAACTCTTAAATCTTGGTCCTACTAAATCGGGATTACATTGTAAACATAACTATAACGTCTGAATAACGGTTAACTAGAAATTACCTCAGAGCTAAACCAATAGCTTAGTTTAAACGATGATTAGACGAGCAAACAATTGGCTAACCTCCTGACTTTTCCATTTAACCCGCGACTTCAGGGCTGGCGCAGATTTAAAACTAGTTTAATATCTGAGCTTTTAGATAAGACGCCATTTTAAACCAATATCAGTATCTTTTCGTTTCCGTTTAAGACTATTGTAAGCGTTTCATACAACTGTAAATCAGAACATTAAGTTTTATAAGTTACATCCAACCAATTTGATTTATAGATCACTGTATAACCTTATCAAAGAAAATTTAAAACATCATTGCGTTGATCTCTGTGATGACAACGCGTAGATTTTAGCGTGAAAAGGTTCTCTAGTGGTCTATAAATCTTTTTTGTACATATCTAAAATCAGATAAGACTGTAATTCTAACGCTGGTAAATCAACACGATCCACACTACCAATTAACATTCAAAATTAATTCTAATTATCTAATTATCACCGCGAGCTTTCACAATAATCCCTTCGAAGCTTAAGCAGTATGATGACGCAATGTAATCTGTAATTGAAATTACAGCAAGATTGACAGATACGATCGCTTTTGTCGATTCGTATATTGCAAAAAACGCTCCAATTACGTCAAAAGTGACAGCTGGTGGCAAAACAGTCCAAGAAAGTCGTTTGTCAAGAGAAAAGGAACGGGGGCCGAAACTGCAGAATGAGATCACAAAATTGAAAGCCACACGCCTGTCAAAATTAAGCGTTAATTATACCAGCGTGGACGGCGTAATCCCTTGCAAATATAATTGTCAGTAAGACTGCCCAACATTTCCTGTAGGCTGTAATTTTATTTACTATTTACGCAGTTCTGACCACAAGTTAAAAAAAGCATGTATGTACTTAGAGGTAATATAACGAAAGTGGGTTACCGTTGTCTCAAAAATCGTAAACATATTTTCTTTTATATTATACCACTAAAGTGTCAGCTAAACGTACGGCCCACTTGATGGTAAGCGGTTACCGTAGCCTATGTACGCTTGCAACATCAGGGACTTGCATTGAACGATGCACCTGGAGTCTTAGATCGAAAAAAAAAAGATTTGTTCGTTCACGGACTAACTTTTTAAAAACCTTTATACCATACAATACATGTCAGCTTTTCTATGAGCGACATATTTTGAATTATAAATAAAACCAAAGTTAATATTTACATTTTGTACAGAGACATTGACAAGTCTATAAGTTTATGCTCCAAGATTTTGTAAGTGTAGGCAATCCTATGACAGAGCGGTATATAGGTATTCCTCGTTTGATAAATAAATAAAATAAAATAAATAATGCTGGACAATCCACACAGCATCATCTAGAGAGCTGCTGTGTTATGGGTACTAGATGACTGATATATACTTAATACAATCACAAATACAATACAATACATAAATAGATATTTTTTATTATACTATACATATAGAGAACACCCGGAACAAATATTTGTAGATCGTACAAACATTTGACCCGAGGCGGGAATCGAACCCGTAACCTCGGCGTCATAGGCGGACCTGCGCCCACTGCGCCACATCGGTCGTCATAATCTATAAGTTTATGCTCCAAGATTTTGTATGTGCAGGCAATAGGCATACCTATGACAAAGCGGTATATATTCCTCGTTTGATGATTTTTTTTCTTCTTATGCCTCTTTCTAATACCTAATCAGAAATCAGAGTGAGATAGCATTATGTTATCTAGGCACTGGATATGACTCCACTAGGTACCCAGTATGTCACAACATCATCTAGATTTCATAACATTTGTCTGGGGTATGTGAGGCAGTTAATCCCGACAGATTAACTGCAATAAAAAAATCGTGCAAAAGCATAAACGTCAACATTATTCCGAACAAGAGCGCGGAATAAAAGTATTTTAAGAATAAAGTATGTACACGTTATTTATGTGATTATTATGTAACATGAATAAACTAACGTCTTCTGTGTGCTTTGTAATAAATGAAAGCATTGTATTGGTCTGTAAATATATATTACGGTTTTAGTACTTTTTTTATTATTTATAAGTACCACTAAAGTAGCAACCAAGCGTACAGCCCACTTGATGGTAAGCGGTTATCGTAGCCTATGTACGCTTGCAACATCAAAGATATCACTTGCGTGTACACCCTGAGACTTTAGATGGAAAGTCTCATGTGCCTTTAATTTCACCGGAAACCATACCCTTCGAACCGGAGCATTACTGCTTATGGCGGCAGAAATAGGTGAGGTGGTGGTCCTTCCTCGGACGAGCTCTATCACAAAGAACCTACTACTCTTACTACAACATAGTGACGCAATATTAAATTTGAGGTTTGTAATGTAAACGGTGCAGGGGGAATCAGAATATTAGATAAGATGGAATATTGGGCATCAGAAATGTTCTCAAAGCAACATGTTGGAGTAGAAACAAAACAACTAAATATAGATAATATTATCATAATGTGAGGATATTAAATGATATTTTAAGGAGACTCTCTGGGAAATAGTCTAATAATTATACCTAAAACAAGCCAAGTTTTTTAACAGCAACCCTAGTTCAAAATGTCCGTAGCGGCGCGCTAAGTTATCCAGTGGTATTACTACGTGGGGCGATGAAAACGGCACTTTTTGTCGAGATCAGATACAACATCCGATAGCACCAACTAATAGCTCTATAAACAAGATAATCGCCTAGTTAGCGCTGGGAAACATGTCGTGCCACGGATTTATGAAATATTTAAAAATATTACGACTTGGATTTGCGGCACTTTAACAATCAATATATCATCCAGATAAAAAACAGCAGAAGAAACTTTGTTTTATTGAACGTGCAGCGGATTTTATTGCAAAAATGTTATGTCAGAGGTATAGATAGACCGAATCTACAGTTATATGCACCTATCAGCTTTAAAAGCAGCATATCTATATGAAATCAAACATTTTACAAAAGAGAGAGAAAAGATTAGATTTAAGTCTTAACACGAGTTAACATTGTGTTAAATAATATGATTGCATTTATAACGGGAACATGATCACGTGATGTGCAAGCAATCACGCTAAATAATAAAAGAACAAAACCTCAACGGTCAACTGACAATGGAAAACGTCATTCAAACCGTTCGCATGTGAATAACCATTTATGAATCGCAAAAAATAAACTTGATGGTCGAGCAAGTAGCTTTGCAAATTTTTGGTGAAAACTTCCTTGGCAAAAAGCTCTGCTCAGTAGGATAAGTGTGGTATTCGAGTCACAAATTAAACGAAAGACATTTAGGAAGAGTGCATTGCGATCCACGACATTTCTGTGACAAGTGCGAGTTGCGACAACGCCGCCCGAAAAAAAGCAGCTAATTACAAGTACAATGGAGTACAAAGGGCCCGCTGTTCCCACGGAGCATCCGCGCATGCGTACCGATCATTTCCAGCGTGCCCGACTTTTATTGCCAAAAATTAATGCCCGGTAAACAGTCCTTAATTGTAAGCCAGTCTTGTTAAACCTGCTCGTCACACTAACAGTAACGTTTCGACGAAACCAAAACCAGAATACACATAAAATACGCAATAACCGAATAATAATAATGTAATATAAGTAATACCCTGTGATTTTTGTGTCGACTCCGGTGCACAATCGCCTTTTTATTACATTTTAATTTTATTGGTTAATGTAGTGTTTGGCCGCATCATATTGTGCAATTTAGCTTTAACAACTTTATAGCTAAAGGCAGAATTGACATTTATTTCAAGAAGGTTGAATACAAGTTGAGTGCATCAGCAATTTTTCAATATTACGAAGGAGATGCCCTAGGCGATAATGAAATGCGAACTATTAAAACTATCAAATATAACATAAATGTTAATCTTAGTTACACGGTTAACGGTTTCGGTGGAACTGAGCGCTATTACGAACACTTACACCGCATATTTGTGCCTATAAATAGTAAAGATAAGAATATGAGCGGTATAATTAAGAAAGGAGTCATTAGCATACATATTGAAATGACAGTACAGTTTTAATTAAGTTATCAAACTCGCGTTATATAGATAGGCCGAATATTCTTACGCAAACTTTGAATGCCTTGACAAATTATTTTGTACAAATATTTCAACATCTTAAATATTGATATGTAATAGTATTTAATACTCCATTACTTCATACATTATGATGTATGTTAAAACAATCATCAATGTACTACACGCTCAATCGGCATTACCAACATAAATAAACCGTATTTCATATCCCCAGCCTACCACTTTCACTATACATCGAGGTGTCAGCCATTATCATCTGCGGTGGCTAGACGATGGCCATTCCTATGGTAATGAGCGTACGCACGGGACAGACTGACGGACTGACACGGACGCCTAACCGAGGTTAAACGCGCACATTTACATTAATAATTTTCAGGAAACTGTTAGGGTAATTTACTCTAGTACACAATTATTTTAAATATTCCTTCTAGAAAAACATAATAGAAAAAAAAACCTTAATATATATTTAAACGGGATCGAGACGTCTGGGAATAGGGGGAGGCCTTTGCCCAGCAGTGGGATACTTACGGCTGATATAATAATAATATTATATTTAAAAAATTTAAGGTAAATAAAAAAACCACAGAAACGAATTGGAGAAATTTGAGTAAGTACTGCCAGTGTGTGTAGTAAGTCATATAGTTTTGTTGTTATGGCCGCAGACAAAAATTACGTGACAACAAAAAAACGATGCAAACCCACGTGCGATATCAGCAAATAAAAAGATATGGAGTAGTTCACCTCACGGGGCAAAGGAAACCCCAAAAACAGGTTATAAAAGGCCAGGTTGCCATATTTGTGGGCGGCTCTCGACTGTATTAGTCGTAAAAGGTTGAAACGGGGCGAGTTCGTCTTTTGCCTACCGGAGCGTGCTCGCCACGTGGCTTTATTTGTTTGCCTGTTCGAGACGTCATCGCACACCCTGTATGGCCATGCCACACTATATGGCAAGGATGCCGCTGCTATTTGCATTAAGGGCACAGTTGAATCACCTCTCGTTTACGTTTCCTTAGCAGAAGTCGCATATTGACATGAAAGAGTTTCGCCGGTAGCAGTCTCACGCTCCTCGAAATATAGACATCGAAATCGTCGTAAGAAACGGCAGGGGGTTAAGCCGGAACCCCTAAAGCCCGATGCAATGTCGGTAATGATCGAAAAGTGAAAGTTCAATCATTATCGGGCGGTGCCATCCAATCGGAAGCCGCACATTTAATCACGATTAAGCGTACTCAAACTGTAAGACATACAAAGTGACTCCCGCGGTGCTGCAGTGTGCAACAGAGGAATGCTAACAGCATAAGATCGAGAATCATAAAAATTGCATTCATTCGGCAACAGCACAAATGAGTTTGCCGAAAAATTTGCAGCTTGTTTGTTTTGAGTGGTCGTCAGATGTGGTCGGAAACTTGATTACAGAAAAAAGTAATGATTCAGCGTGGACAAGTCGCCCGGCGTTCCTTGAATAGCGGTACAATATGTAAATAAGCCCGGGATGAGATACGGAGGAATCTTCCACTGAAAACCTACGCATACGATGAATGTGATATTAAAAACCAACAATGGCATAATAAAATTTCCAACTCATTTCGAAGATTTCGATATTATGTATGTAATGGTCTCAGATTTGAAAAACATTTCACAAACGTGAAACCTCAAATTATTGGTACTGACTGAGCCGCAGAAATGTGCATAGCATATTAATTACAGAATAAGGTTGTAAAAATGCTTGGTATCATCGGAGCAGTAAAAAGGAAGAAATAATGGAAAGCAAAAAGTGTTTCGCAAAGAGAACTTAAATTAGTTGATAATGTGCGGTATCGCGTTAATTACGAAGTGAATGTTGTTGGGTCTGTTCATTAAGCAAAAATCTGTATCGGTAATATTGGAATTGTGATTCAGGACATGATCACAGATTGCGTTGACGGCGTCAAAGTGGCACTAGAGCAAGTGGCAGCCGCCGGGGGCAGGTTAGCGCCGCTCCAAGTGATTACTTTAAACGACGCTTAAACAATAATTACCGATTACTGGAAACCGGTGTTTTATCGCCACTCTAACACCACTGCCATGCTGCCGATGAATTAATAAAAGATTAGTAACTATCTGTAGTTTTAAAATCTAATACATCGAAACAAGGCATTTTCATTGTTCGCTTATCAGTTTCATCGAAATTCAAAGTAATTTCTGAACTCAGTATCAAGAATCAAAGGCCATCTCTAGTGTAATTCCAGAGCTATTATCAGAGGAACAATAAGGAAGATCCAATTAAACCTGCTGCTAGCGACAATGGAAGCTATAACCAACAAAGCCCAATCCACAGAACAATGGGCAGCAATGGATCGATATAAACGGAGCGTAAGTCTGGCTGGAGGTTGAGACGCATGCAAATCGCAGTTCGACGGCTATGGCGACGGTAATTACCAGTCTGCCTCGTCCAGTTTCATTCATAAACAAGCAATCTCGCGCTTATGAATGGCCGTCGCACCATATCCTTAATTTATTGTCGCCCCGCGCACTTCCATAAGTTTCCTGCTCGGAACATTACCATTTATCGAATGTTGTTTACGCGCCATATAATTTTGTAGGCGCTAACCGCTAACCAGACCTTGATTGATGAACTTCATTCAGCACGCTAATCGGCCGGTACATCGAGCGATCGACTTCAAATATGAATTTATTAAATATTAACATTCAATTCATTACTGGAACATTGCAAAAAACAAACAGAACTCAACACGCTATTACCCAAGCTTATGAACGTAAACCTGTCCGACTGTTAATAATTCTCTTCTTAATGGCCTCTCATGGCTGAATAAATTTTAGCGCTAAATAAACAAGCTTTATCTGCGATCTGCACAATGCAACGGGTCCGAGGGCGGCGGCGGGAGCCGACTGAAGCGCCGCCACCACGATACCATCACACCGATACGCATCAAGGAAGACCACTTGTCAATACATTTCACTCGCGAACCGAACCTACTTGATGGGCCGTCGCTGCCCGGAACGAGTTCCCGTGAATTGTGCTGCGTGCGAGACATTTTTATACTTCTGTCGGAGAGACAACGTGTACCGCGGACTTACATGTTAATGTATCCCCTGCACCGCGCACTTTACGAGCTCCTGCAGGCGCGATCGAATTTCTAATTGGAGAAACGCGTCGATTCAATGCAATGGAAGACGCGGCTCGTCGCAACGCACTCTGTGTTAATGCTAATTTCCGTCTCGGCCTCATGCAAATGATTCCCCGCGCTACTAAATAGCATTAAAGCAAAGGCAAATATTCCGCTAACCTTATTTACTGGACAATTCATACGTCCAGTGGGTACACAGGTGGCTCCGATAAAAGGTTCGGTAGAGTCCGAGTATCTGAGGATGCCGCTCTCCCTAAAAGGATAATAATACGTCGTTCCAAAGCCGACCCACGAGAATCCCCAGGACTCCGGGAGAAATGTAAATTGTCCCGCCATCTGACAAATAGCTTAATTAACGGCTAACACGCGATGCGAGAATCATTGGGATAGCCCGCATGGTTCGGCTGCTCGATGGCGCTGTCCATCCGCAAATATTTGCCGTTTACTTCCAATTAGAGACGATTTTCTCTCTGCTTCGCTGGTCAATAGAAAGGTTTCTGGTACAGTCGACAGATAAATACGAAGTTACGAGTAGTCCTAAGCCCACATTAAGCAATTTAACCTAAGCATTTAGTTTCAAGGACAGGAGTTGCTTAGAGATTTGGTTTTTTTCGCAATGTATGTGGTTGTAGGCGTAAGGTGGGCGCGCACGTGACGAAGCTGTGACTGCAGGAGCACACGCACGCGGCACGAGCGCTCGCGTGGGCGTCTGCGCTGCTACTGCCGGAGATGCCGGCTCCAATCCCTACAGCAACCTTACGATTTAATTACTATTTTGACAGTTCCAATGCTAAGGTCAACTATGAAGGTTCTTCATTCATTGACTATTTCTGATCGGCTTGTAAAGATGACCATGATAAACTGCGGTCGCAAGACAAAAAGTCATCAAAACCTTGCGAATTCCCCGTAAAGCGGCACAGAGCACAAAAACCGTCGGTATTGTTCAATTGCATAATAACGCATCGAATCCGCGGTTTCCCATTCCCACCAAAATCTGGATGTTTGAAGTTTTTTTTAATTGTTCGAAAAACTACCTCTTCGTGGTTTCGAAACGCAATCAAATAAAAACTTTACTCGTTAATGTTTTATGTATGACGTTCCTGATGCCGATGTATAATGGATGGGGCCCCGCTGGCTCGGGCGCTTTGGCAATTTTGACAGAGCGACAGATATCGGTAATCTCTATGGTGACCAACGATCGGTTACCGTTTTTCTGGTGGGTTCTGGTGACTCAGCCGACTGATAACATCACATGTCGCATAATACGAAACATGTCCTCCGGCCTCGAGATTACTTAAACATGTTAATATTAATATATTTCCAGAATGAAGGATTTATTTTCGGCACGAGTTTCTACTCATAATGAGACATTCGATATGATAATGCTAAAGGTATAAAGTGAAACCTTTTTAGCGGATCCTGGGTTCTTAATTTGCATGAATTTTTATCTCCCGCGGTATTAATGACGAAGAAATAATTGTTAATAGGAAACATTAATAAAAAGCATTTAACGGTGATCGGTTTTATGCAAAATACAAAATAAGTGTGTCCCAGATGTTTTAGCTAAGTAGTAATAATACCACTCATTTAATGGTAAGTACCATAAAACAGGTATAGTAATTTTTTAACCAAACAGGGCTTTTTATATATTCTTTTGCATGCTGTATGTAGTGAAGGTCCTAAGGTCGTGGGTTCAAACCCGGTCGTGCACCGATGGATTTTTCTGTTCGAAAAATTTATGTGCGCAATGCCAGTGCTCTCATACGGTGAAGGAAAACATCGTGAGGAAACCGGCATGTCCAAGAACTAAAAATTCGAAAGACATGTGCCATCCACCAATCCGCATTGGGTCCGCGTGGTGGATTAAGACCCAATCACTCTCGCCTGAGAGTAGGCCAGTGTCCCAGCAGTGGGAACATTAGAAGGCTGTCATGATGATGTAGTGAAGTGACCAACTAGATTTCAGAAAAATAAATTATTTCATTTTACTTCAAGGTGTTTGAAGTACATACATAATATACAAGAGTACGTGTGACGTGGCCTTCTACGCTAAGCAATGGAATGTTCTTGCAAAACAGATCCCTATCAAAACAAATTACAATTAGAATTACAAAACACAGTGACAACAGTTGTTAGAAGAATCACAATTTATAGAGGAGGCACAAACAGCAGGCAGGAAGGTTCTATTTTATAGACATGGCACACCTTACTAACTTAGTGCATACAGTCTGTGCAGGTGTGGATGATAAGATGTTGGAGGAATTAATAATAAATAATAATAATAAATAATGCTGGACAATCTACACAGCATCATCTAGCCCCAAGGTAAGCTGCTGTTAAACAGAGCTGTATTATGGGTACTAGATGACTGATATATACTTAATACAATACAATACATAGATAGATATTTTTTTATTATATATAGAAAATACCCAGAACACCCGGAACAAATATTTCTAGATCGTACATTACATTACATTTACAGTACATTTGTTTTTACGTTCGACCCCGAGGCGGGAATCGAACCCGCAACCTCCGCGTCGCAGGCGGACTTGCGCCCGTTGCGCCACATCGGTCGTCAATTGTCAATTGTCTTGAATTCAACTATAAATTGAACACGGTGCGTGTAACGATATAATGTCGAATAAACACGCGAACCTCATCTTTGAATAATATTCATAGACATATTCATTTGCCACTAAAACACTACAACGTCTCACATTCAAAAGTAACTTTTAGAATCGGCACGTTTAATAAAATTAGCAGTTTTGCTGTATCTTCGATCGCACCGCTCGCCATCGGCAGGGGATTCATCCACACACTCTAGAGCCAGGTTGGTCGCGCACCGTAAGGTTTCAGAGGAACTTCCTCCCGCGGACACTTAGGCTGTGGAATGATCTCCCTGCTGAGGTTTTCCCTGGAGACTACAGCATGATGTTCTTCAAAATGGGCGTTTTAAAATTTTTAAAGGGTCGGCAAAGCGCGAGTGATGCCTCTGGTATTGCAAGCGTTCATAGGCTACGGTAACCGCTTAACATCAGGTGGGTCGTATGCTTGTTTGCCACCTTGGTGGTATAAAAAAAAATAACTTCCTTTTCTTTATAAAGTAACAGACAGAGAGATATATTAATTGGATAAATAATCACTGACAAGCTATTTAACCAGCAAAACTTTAAGAATAAAAAAAACTGCAAATTAAATGATTTAAATAATGTTTGTTATCCGTAACTTTGTCAGCTAAAAATTGTGAAAGACTTACTTCTAATTTTTAACAAACCGTAGTATAATATTACATAAATAATACCATACATAATACACAAGAAATATTTTAATTATTTTTTGCTTGTCGGATGAAAACAGGACTACACCTACCTAATAATAATTAATAGTATTCATAGGGAAAAAACAAGCGACTATGTTGCAGACATTTGCAGTTGAATTGCGATAAATTAGCATCCAGGTGCATCATTTCATCCTAGACAAATTGAACATTAGTGTGATAAATTAATCTAAAAAATATAGAATTATCAAATACCTACATTTTATTCATTTATTATATTCTATTATAAATTTAATATAATTTATTTTAAGACTTTAATTTGATTATTTTACTTTCATAGTAATTTATGTTTATTAATTATTGTGTTCTATATTAAGTTATAAAATATTAGTATAATATTCTAAAGTGCGTAATAGACTTGTAATATCTTTATCAATAAATACTTATGACTTATTAATTATATTAGTTGGTGGTATTAATCGTCGACTAACGTTCATGTAATATTTAAAAAGTTTTAGATGACTTTAAACTTATTTTTGATTTGCTATAAAAAGCGTTTTAATCTCTCATAATCTACCTGAAATATTGATGGGTCCTAATTATTCAGATATAAATGTTCGTTTAAGCTAATCAATTTAATTCTTAGAGTTATTCAAATTTTAATGTTTTGTCACAATTATATTTAATGAATTATAAAGACTTATTGCATAACGATTGTCAAATAAATTCACTGTCTGATAATTTCCATCACTTGGTTCAAGTTTTGGTTCAAAACTGCTGGACCGATTTCAAAAATTATTTGACCATAGCATGCTACATTAATCCCTAAGTAACATAGGCTATATTTAGTGCGAAGCGAGCCGCTATTAGTAGATATTAATGAAGTGGCTATCCCGTGGGGCGTATAGCAGAACCCTGTGACACACCTTTGGATAGAGTACGTTTGTAACGCAAGTCATAGGAGACGCGACTAGATCCTTGTAAATAAATAATAGGATTAAAAGCTATGACTAACGCCGACCATGCAAACTACAAAAAACATTTTGTTTGTCCCGCAGTGGGAATCGAACCCGCAACCTACCAGCAGGTGGTGGGTGGTTAGCACACATACTTCAATTCTACATAATATAATAATTTGTGTAAGCATTAGTAAGTTTTTTATTTTTGCGCCTTTTTTTTTATGTCAGCAAGTGACAAGACAATCAAGGCGCCCACCTGATGTAAAGCACCACGCCTGACTATTACAGATGCAGTGCCACCTAAAGCTTAAGTCCTGAGCTTTAGGTGCCTTTTTTTTATACAACTGAAGTGGCAACCAAGCGTACGGCCCACAAGATGGTAAGCGGTTACCGTAGCCTATGGACGCTTGCAATACCAGAGGTATCACTCGCGGGTTGCCACCTTGAGGCTAAGATCTAAATCCTCATAAGCCAGTAATTTCACCGGAAACCATACCCTTCACACCGGAACACAGAAGTGCGAGCATTACTGCTTGGCGGCAGAAATAGGTATGGTGGTAGTCCTTGTGTGTGATGGTAAGTGATTGAAATGGAAGGGTGATGTTGGTTTGTAATTTGGTCGAAGATTCTCCTAGAAAATTTTGAAAGGACGCCATCATTTCTTTCAAAATGTTGTTCGTCAAATTCAAAATTCGAACTTGTTCGTCTTTGATGTATACGTCGACACTACTTGACACTGGCAATATTGTCTAAACAGACAGACTGCCATTTAAAAAAGAAAAAAAAAAGAGAATTGGATAGAAATTGGGATTGAGATTGTGTTGAAGAGAAAGGATCCGTTCAAACCAACACGGCGGCGGCGATGCGAAAGCGGAGCGGAAGCGTCAGCCGCGCGGCGACGCTGCAATGGCTTAGCAATGGCGGCTTGCACACTAAACGCGACCGCGACGCGGCAACACAGCGTTCGCATTGTCCGCTTTCGCTCCGCTGTGCTCCGTTTTCGCGTCGCCGCGGTGGTTTGAACGATCCTAAGGCTCCAGATCCGCTTACGTTTTGGACAGGATCCGTTTGTTTGTCCGCTCATTACATGCGATGCGATAATGAGCGCGTATCTGCAAGTGTAATGGGATATCTGCGCATCGTACGCATTGTACGCGACCTGCTTGGAATATCTTTTATATTTTACGCGCGTACGACAGCTTGGGAAAAACTTCGTGTGTGGAAAACTGGAAAGCTGCCGAAGACACAGGGTTATTATTATTATTATTATTTTATTATTATGGATCACCAACGAAAGATACACGGCATACAAATTTTTAAATTACAGAGGTACTCAGGTCAGGTGCTCTCTCAATTAGAGGTGACCACATCATGCACAAAAATGTTTATGTACCTATCCGCGCGTAAGTTCTGTCATAACACTTTTGGATAACATTATAACCATCATTATCATTATCATCATCATATCAGCCACCAGACCACCTAAAATTCCTCCTCCTTCAAAGATTGCAATGGCGACCGATCTTTAGCTTTTACCATTCACCAACTTTCTACGACCGTTTTAATGTCATCGGTCCATCGAGTGGGGGGGAGCCGTCTCTTATTTGGTAATAGGGTTGATCATAAACTTTTAGGTTTCAAATATAAATAAATAAATAAATAATAAATAATACTGGACAATCCACACAGCCCCAAAGTAAGCTGCTGTTAAACAGAGCTGTATTATGGGTACTAGATGACTGATATATATTTAATACAATACAATACATAGATAGATATTTTTTATTATATATAGAAAATACCCAGAACACCCGGAACAAATATTTGTAGATCGTACAAACATTTGTTCCGAGACGGGAATCGAACCCGCAACCTCTGCGTCGCAGGCGGACCTGCGCCCGCTGCGCCACATCGGTCGTCAAATATAGTTTTTAAAAAGTTGAGTAGATATTTTCAAATCAAGTTCAGTTGGCATACTTGGCATTTATTGGATTTGCAATAGAATATAAAGTCGCTTTGATAATTTTCCTATAATTTGGATAAGTGTTTCGCAACTTCAAAGTTTATCATCAGATCCTACTCGTTGTCATTATATTACAATTACACCCGTGCCTCGGAGGGCACGTTAAACAGTCGGTCCCGGCTTTCTCAAAGTTGTTAGGCCATGACAGAGGCCTTCGGGCGGCCAAGAAACTCTATCACCAGAGTTGGCCACTGACTCATACGAACTTACTTACTTACTTCATATTACACTGGTTCTTGCTAAGAGAGTACTTTATAAACCACTCTTGGCTTTATTTATTGGAACCTAATACTACTAGGTACTTTGCAGAAATTGCATCTTTAAAACATTTTGCTCGAGTTCTCGAGATAAGAGAATAACTGTCGTATGTGTAAAACTTTAGTTTAAAAAAAGTAACATCAATAATGAATGCGGAAATATGTAAATAGTCATCAGTGTTAGTTATTAGCTTTTAAGTAGACGTACTGTTTGTTTTCCTAAGAAACTAAAATAAAATAAATTAAAAATAATAAGGGCACGTGATTTAATAAAGAATCTCATTTAATTTTCAAGATTTATAGATACCAATTTAAATAAAAAAATAACTAAATAGGGTACGAAAAAATGTATTATTCGACCAAACGACAATAAAGCTACCTAACTAAAACATGTTTTAGCTATGATTTTACATTAAAATTCAAGAAACATGATCAAAGTGCATAGTAAAAATTATAAAAAGTCTTTATAATTAAGTCATTTAGTTCCACGCAATCTCTAAGAATTTATCGCGTTTTTTATTCAGAAGGGTTGATGTTATAACTTGACATTTGCTTATAAATGCCTAACAATTTTTTTTCATGAAAAATTTAAAGCTACCTAGGTACCTACCTATTTCGGTCATCATTATTATCATCAGTAAATCGACATCTATTACTGCTGGACTCTTCCATAGAATGCCAAAATGACTGATCTTTGCCATCTTTCTTTACCATCTACCGTTTCTATTTCGTTCACACAAAATACCTGCGAATAATACCTAGGTAAGTGACCTAGTTGATTGCCGCGTTTTGTATTGTGCATGCACAATCTAATCAAGTCTCAAATTAACATAGTACTTTTCGTGATAACTATCCTATATTACCATTTCAAGAGCTATAACATCACATTCGTGCGCATACCTACCTAGAGTTTTCTCGAAATCGTCGTGAACATCATAACGATCGTGCGCCGAAATCCTTTGAACCACCCGACGACTAACTAACGTCGATTCACCGATTACCCGAATGACGGACGCGCGTCACTATTATCGACTCATCAGCGTAACTATTCGCAATGACAACTCGCCCCTCACTAGTGTTCACTAGGGATGGCCGGTGTTCCGTAACCCGTAACCAATATCATCGGAAATCCGTAACTGAATCTGAAATTATGAACTCGCACCGATTTTCTATTTTTAATTTACCGAATACCAAAAATAGATTTAACAATTTAAGAGTAGTAGAGTTCTCTGTGATAGAGCTCGTCCGGGGAAGGACTACCATCATACCTATTTCTGCCGCAAAGCAGTAATGCTCGCATTCCGGTGAAATTACTGGCACATGAGGCTTTCGATCTTAGCCTCAAGGTGGCAACCCGCGAGGGATACCTCTGGTATTGCAAGCGTCCATAGGCTGCGGTAACCGCTTACCATCTTGTGGGCCGTACGCTTGGTTGCCACTTCAGTTGTAAAAAAAAAAACTACTCCAGCTCATATTTTAATTAGGTAATTTTAAGATTAGGCATTTTTAATACTAAAGACTGCCTAACTTCCTATGGTACGTAAACATTTTCTAGATCCAGATTGATTTTCTAACATAACAGCCCTACTAGGTACTCGTGCTCTGGTTGTATGGTTTGTGTAGCTTAGCTCCTAGACTTTTAACTGGCTGGATCGCGTCGTATCTATCAATCAAACAGAACAAACTACAAATTGGTTGAGAACAGCAAATTGTTTCGATTAAGCTTTTCTGTTATTGAATTCAGCGAAGCTCGCTTAGCTTTTATATTTTGTATCTAATCTAAACAACTGTTTATTGGAAAATAATAAAATAATAAGTAGGAAGGAAATAAAATTTTGTATTATATGAACGCTTATTGTATAAATATATAAAAAATGCCTTTAGAACCCCTATTCCACGTACAAATACCGTTTTGTATCAAATAAAAAGCGCGCGTAAAACAAACACTTTATTCAGCCACCCATTGTCATAAAAACAAATGGTTCATCAGTCAATCAACCGAAGGCATAACGTAACTGGCATGGCAATGGCACCCAAGTACTAGGCTCTCATAACCAGCAAGGCGTTAACGCTAGTATGGGGGCGGGTCGGCGCGGCACGCCAGACGTTCCCTTTACAACGCCCAATCTACTTAGAACCACCCTGCCCCCTCATTAAGCATTTCTACCAAGAAAGGAGAGTAGTACAGTTAGTTTCGGAGGGTCTTTGTACAGTGGATGCTTTTCGACTACCTGTTTCGTTTGTATGATACCCTGGTAGTTTGGAATCATAGCGCGCGGTTGTTTTAGTAAGAACGTAACCAAAAGGAACCAAGTCCACAAATAATTTCCTATAACATCAGCTGATGTGAATTGTTTAGTACAATAAATAAATAATAAATAAATAAATTATGCTGGACAATCCACACAGCATCATCTAGCCCCAAGGTAAGCTGCTGTTAAACAGAGCTGTATTATGGGTACTAGATGACTGATATATATTTAATACAATACAATACATAGATAGATATTTTTTATTATATATAGAAAATACCCAGAACACCCGGAAGAAATATTTGTAGATCGTACAAACATTTGTTCCGAAGCGGGAATCAAACCCGCAACCTCTGCGTCGCAGGCTGACCTGCGCCCGCTGCGCAACATCGGTCGTCAATAAGAAAACTGACCTTTTTTTTAACCTTAAATTCTCTCCTTAGAAATAATATAGGTAGTATTTTGTCGTCGAAAAGTCAAGAATCCAACTTTTTACCCAGTTTTCACTAATTTACAAATTTGTAGATATTTTTGAGAAGTACCATTCAATTTTGACAGCATTAAATTGAAATAAGCGCCATCTAGCCACGTTTGCATTAAGGTTGTGTTGCGTTACTGAATAGAGATACGGCTTCCCTCTACCAAAAACATTCTGTCTCGTATCAAGTCAGTCTGGCACGTGTGAATTAACTCTGTCTATTTATTGGACCTCTTTATAAATTCTGCGGGCCTAGTATTTTCGGTCCCGTATTTGGAACTATCCATTTTGTAACGACACCGACGATTGCGCAATAATATTTTGTTATTATGTTTTTTACAATGGGATGAATAACCAAAATACGTTTCAAATATTGTTTACAACATTACAATATATTGTTAAATTTAATTAAGACATCGTCATTATCAAATTTTAGAGCTTAAAAAATGTTACAGCCCAAAAACAAAATGACTACTCACAAATCGCATTATGCCGCGTTAACATTACAAAACTGCAGGCCGTGAGATATGGGTCGCAGATGCTCGCCCGCGCGGCAATTACTGCGCAATATATAATTGTTTCATTTCGGAATGGCCTACCTATTCAGCTACCTGCAAATTCGCAAATTAATAGACCTCTCGGAACCACCACTGACTCACAACTTTAATAGAAAAGTTTGTGAACCGAGTCAGAGATTAACTTTATAGAAAGATAGAAGGGATATTATAACAAGGAATAAAATATCTCCAGTGCGAGAATAGATTGAATGATAAACTTGCCGTTATTGAGCTGTTGCTCTGCCTTTACGACTCCACCACTCAAACGAGAATTA
The DNA here is from genome assembly GCA_951394395.1 of Colostygia pectinataria. Classification (NCBI taxonomy): domain Eukaryota; kingdom Metazoa; phylum Arthropoda; class Insecta; order Lepidoptera; family Geometridae; genus Colostygia; species Colostygia pectinataria. The sequence continues at coordinate 10,927,289 of OX596358.1, read as the reverse complement.
TCTATTAAAATCACTAAACAATACCTGTGGAATCACAAAATCTAAACGTCGTGTCGTGTGGGAAAATAATCTCGAGCGCAATCTACATCCAAGCTAGGTCCTAATTAATTTAGTAATCGTTCGTGACGACTTATTCCGGCCCTAGACCGAACCACGAACCTAACGAAATCACGACTCTGCAAGACAACGATAATCGTTATTTTAAATTTATTAAAATGTCCTCTTTAAGGACTATATCGGAACGCCTATATCTGACTGTATAATTTATTCTTGCATTGGAGGTACGGGTTAAACAATGAGGGCTATTATCATTTCTTAAGGAGCACGTTTTGATTTATAAATCCCGGGCAGAAAAACGAGGTTGCGCGAAAGTGGATTGCTCATCTACTTGATTATTTCAACGACGTCGGTGGTTCTCTTTTTTTAATAACGTAATGTTTTAGTGATAATGGTCATGCTTAAAAGAAAATGTATAAATATTGATTCTAATAAATAACTAGCATTTGCGAAGCCGGACATAAAGCACAGCTTCTTTATGACTCTGTCAAAATGTTATGTTGTTGAACTAAACGGTTAGACTGGAGAACAACGTATCGCCAACGATTTTCATGACAAAGTCGGCACAATGCCGGCATGCTGGCAACAAATGCCGTCGTGTTGCCCTCAGGGCCCCTGGGGCGTCGCAATTAAAGTCCCGCTCGTAAGGTGATCAGTTGATCCGACTGATGAATTACCGTTGAATAGATTTTCAATCGATCAATCGATCTTACATTATTCAAATAATCCAATTACATAAACTATCTAAAATAAAAACATGCATGAATTTTAAATGCTGAGATCGAGAAAAATGTTGGAGAAGGCAAAGAAATCGTGAAACCCACGCATCTGAGGAATCAATTACCGAAATCGAGAATTCAAGAGACAGCACACAAGAGAAATCAAACAAACAATTATCCACCCACGAAATGGCGTGATTTACGGTGCACAAATTTAATTACATGAACTCGGGTTTAGGAGAAAAAGGGCATCGAATAGCTGGCATAACGAGGGCGAACGGATGCGCGCACGGTCGGCTAACAAGTAACAACAGGGCACGCCGGCGACTTTGATTCCCGCTGTGCGACAGGACCGCTTGCGTGCACATTACGCGACCTCTGAGCTTGTGGCCCAAGCTTCAGACGAAGCAAAATCTAAATAGCAATTAATATTAATAAAATATTAATAGAAATTCTCCCGCCACTTTCTCGACCGCAAAAGATCGACCTTTAAAATTTTAAGATTTTAGATAGACTAATAGGGAGGACCTAAATCGTACAATAATTAATAAAATGCAAAATGATTCACTTGTTTAGAAATACTTTTACATAAGAAAAAAAGCAAGTCATTTGCAATCAATAGCCAGATTCACACTTAAAAAAGAAAAATGCTAATATTGCACCAAATCCCTGAATAACTTGTCATGTTAACCCGTGAAGACAATAAAAACTGAAGATCTTGATAAGTTTACATCAATTATTTAATATTGATGAATTTGAAACAAGAAAAACTCAAAAGCGAACTCATTAGAAGATACATTTGGAATAATCTTGGTTCCTTCTTAATTATAAGAAAAATCATTAACACACAACATTACAAGAATTAACATTCATTAAAAACGTTGATACAGACTTTACTTTATTGTATAATAATTAGCGAAACTTATACCATTTCTGTATTGATTTACATTGTTGTGTTGAGCTTATTGCTAGAGTTGTGGATCCGCTGCCCGCTCGCCATTTGCATCCAGGTATAATGGTTGATTTTGACAGACATCCCTACACGGGCCGCTTAGACGTTTCTACACGCATAGATTGACAATGTCTGCTCACTTAATGAAGCTACCGTCGTTTCAGAGGCCATAGGGAAATGCTCGGTGCTTTGCTACGTTCTGTATCCCGACATCGTTTAGAATAGCTTGACCTGACAGCGGATCTGCATTAGATTGTAGTAATAAATGTTTTTTGTATTTTACAAGATTACAACACTTGTAGGTGATGTTTTATCCGTCTAATAATTATGTTTTTGATCTAAATATTCGTTTCGGATGTTGTGGTACTGACCGTATTACTAGTTTCTTATATCCACGACACTGAATCCTGGATTAATATGTGATGCTGTCACACAAGTATTTAAAGAAATCACTATAAAAAAATTAGAAATTAAAATTTAATTATAAATAAATAAAAATATTACTTTGTAGGTTAAAAAGCTGTCTTTATATGACACGATTGTTTTGTGCGCTAAGTATTTTTAGAGAATAGAAAGGAATTTGTCAAGCTCAAACTCCATGATTAGCTAATCATGGAGTTCCAGTGAAGGAACTACTCACCTACAAACATTACATTTACATAGTCCTAATCACAGGCTAAAATTAACTACGTCGTGACTATCAGAAATTTTGAGTTAGGTACCATGTTACAACACGGGCTTCAATTTCGCTAATGTACAACGGTTAAAATTTTACTCAGTTCCAACTGTAGTTTAGTTCCGATTACAGTTTGGTTTTTGGTCAAAAACTTTTGCACCTCATGCAAACATTTGTCCCACAGCAGGAATCGAACCAGCAACCTCTCGCTTCTTAACCTGACTTGCCAACTGCACCACAGGTCGTCAGGCTTGTTATACTTATAGCAATATAGCATTAATTTCATCTGATATTCCTATTTTTTATTTTATTGATTTTACTATGTTCGTTTACGGGGCTAAAAGATGATTAGGTAGGTAGGTTCTACGTTCACCTTCATAAAATAATAGGCCTGCTTCATTATCTATCAATAGGTCTTATCTATTACGTTGCGTGTATAATAATCGATTAATTTTAGACGTATCTATTACAACAAATGGAATGCAAACTAGTCCAGGTAAAATTAGTTGCTGAGAGCAAGCATGCAATACGCAATCCTATGCCCCGCGGGAGACGCGCATACACAATCTCATCTAAAAACAAGAACTTACATTGTAATAAACCTAACACAATTAACATGCGCACCTTACCTACACTACAACGTATTTATTTTAAGTTATTAGGTTTTATTAATAATAATAAATACCTACTTCAAATACAGGGTTATTCATTATCGACCTGCAAAACTTAAGGGATAGGTTCCTTACTAATACTTACGTAAAAGTTATTATACTAATATATATTATACTATACTTAGATCGTTTGTGACGGTCTTTAGATGGCTCAACTGTTTCATATGTATTTTGTATATAATGTAATGTAATTATGTACCTACATATTTTATTAATATTAACGCGTTTATCAAACATTTTTGTACGTAAAAGTTCCTTCTTTAAGTTTAGTTTTTTTATGGGACTTATCACAAATATTCAAATAGATACAAATAAAAGTGGTCCGGTGATTTTTTCCGATCTTTTGAATGTTGCAGAAACACGAACATCACTACAGTCCTAAATCGTAACACGTAACGCCATCTATTGTCAGATTTTTGTGCATCAGCTGTCAAAGGTTTGTTTACATTTTACGATTATGATTTTGAACTCACGCTTGCACAAAAGCTGAGTCTAAACCATTTTGTATAAACTTAGCAAGATATTAGATGCTACGTTTTGTGTAAAATAATAAAAATTGCATTTGTACTTACGAAAATAACCATGTAACAGCTGACAGCTGTCAAAACTTTCATCACAAATGTTCACAAAAACACGAATACATTGTAAAAAACACATGGTATAAATGCCATTATGTAGTAAATAGGCTAACGTTACTAATAAAAATGTATTTGAACACTTTTTTGACAATATTCCATACGAATTTGTTTATCACAAAAACATAACCTCTAACCCAGACAAAATGTATTATTTGTATTTATTCTAGACTACTCTCTTTGTACTCAAACTAGAGATTTTATTAGACTGACAGGTTCAGGCACAATACTTTTGATTCCTACAATAGTATCAAAAAAGGAGATTCTCCTATTTCAATTCAATTAAAATAAAATTGACAATCCACAGACAAAATGTTTTACATTACCAGTTTACCAATTTTTTTTTATTTTTGCAAGACCGGTATTAACATGGGTATTTTAATATTTGGAGCACTTAATACCAATTGAACAGATGCTAGGACATGGTTTGGAAAATGACTCTGGAATAAATTTTTAAATTATTAATTTTTGTTCGGACACAAATTAATTTACAACTATTATCACAGTTATTATAATTTTGCAGACACTGTGTTTTTTTTCCCTGTGTTTAAATGTGGTGTAGTCGTAGAATTTTACTGCACATTGCCACAAACATTAGTCCCAGTTCGGAATGACCCATATGGAATATTGCCAAAAGCGGTGTCGGCAACCCACCTTCTTCATAATGCCAGTCTTCCGCTTGGAGAATGTAGTGTAACGCCGCAGTTTGTTGTCTATGTATTCCATTTTGATCTTAACTCTGCCCTTAGTTTTTTTGCCATTGGATGGGGGTGACTTTTTGGGTTGGAGGGATGCGTAACCATCATCTGCTATGTCAGGCATGGGGCAATGCTCGAGTCCGACACTCTGAGACGGTCGCTCGTCGTAGCACTGGTCCGAGGGCCGCTTGACTCCAGCTCGCGGCATCGGGCAGGGCTGCATGCCGGGCCGCAGGGCTCCGCCGCTCAGGCCCGGAGGCCTGCCTCCGCCGTACATGTCTCCCATCTCTCCCAGTAGTCCCATGCCATAAGGCGACCCGAAGCGGGGCTCGCGCGCTCCGCCCGGCGCGTCCATGATAACCTCGCAGTACGCCACAGTAACCGGTGCGCACGCGCGCTATATTCACCTCACCGTCCGAACGTCGAACGGAGACTGACCGAAAACGCGAAAGAGCCGAGGGCGGGACTGACGAGTCGGCCGCTCGGACCGCGACTGACTTCGCGCGGCTGCGTTCCTCGCGACTCGACCGCTACCCGTCTCGCTCGCGCGCCGCTATGCCGCGCCCCGCAGAGAGGGACGGAGGCGCCGGCCGCGGTAACCCGACACATCACTAGGAAAAACCGGGAACCCGCAAACAGTTTTCAGCGCCTGAAATCCGTATTTAAAATAGAGCTTTTATTTTGAGTTTATTTCGTAAATAGAAATAATAGAGTCGGAAGTGGAGCGTTCGCGCGGCGCGGGGCGGTGGGCCGAGCCGGGCCATATTTAGACGCGAGCCGTGCCAAATATGGCATACGACGGTCAAATGGGGGCCACTGAAATCCCTCCTACCTGCAGCTGGCAATTTTCACGTCTAATTTGTAATTAAAAAATTTGTCACGCTGCGTCTTGAATGATACGTGTGTGCACTTACAAATAGCCTAGGTACCTACAGGTCCTGCCTGCCTGCCTGCTGGCCTGGTGGATATACAAGGTGGATCCGGGCAACCCAGCCTACCTTTACCTAAGACGACGGTACCAGAAACCTGCACTGCACTGCACTAAATGCACTACCTGCTAGGTAGTTAAATCTAATCTTATAGCAGAAATCACATCAAATCGGGGGGAAACGATCCGGGTGAATACCTACTGGTTACGAGACTGGGGGACAACGGATCGATTATAATATACAAAAAAATCTTCGCCTCAAGAGGGATTTGATTTGACACCTCTCGTCTTGAATAACTGCAACGATAGGTACCTCCAACCTTTGTCTCCAACATAGGTTGGAGCTATAGGCGCTTCGAGCCGAAGACATACCAAGGATTATTACATCAAGCGAGATTGTCTCCATAGCTCAACTGGTAGAGCGCCCGCGTTTCAAGTGGATGATTACGGGTTCAAATTCCGTTTGAGGCGAAAAACTAACCCGTAGTATCAAAGTTTGCGAACCTAAATCTAATTTACAGCTAGATTCTCAACACAGCCACTACTTGCTGATCACATCAGAGAGAGAGAGGCGGGACAAAGTCTGACAGTCGTAAGTCGTAAATTTTTGTAAATTCAGATGGTTTCGATGGAAAATATTTGTTTCTGGTGTGAGTATTTTATTCTGTGGATGATCAAAGAGAACTTAGATTATTTATACCTACGACCTTAGAATAACAACAAGCCTATGACGTCTTTTCTTGTTTTTCTCTTATCTCGCTTGAAAGAAATGAGAATTTTACATCCTGTATATTTTCTCAACGTTTAAACCTTCCCTGAACTTTTAGAAAACATTTCAAGACCAAAATTATACAAATCGGTCAAGCCGTTCTCGAGTTTTAGCGAGACTAACGCACAGCAATTCATTTTTATTTTATTTTTTATTTTTTTTATTTTTACATGTTTGGAAAACTAACAGTTTAAATCATGTGAGAATGGTAATGCTTAAAATATAGAACAGGATTAACCTAAACAGTTTTCACTAATAGTTCACTTATACTTAACAAAGTTTTAGTTGTCCACATTATTTAAAATATTTACTGGTTATAGTCATAGGTAGGTTCGTAAACTTTAATATTGACTAAAGTTATTTCTAAAAAGTTTTATTCACGAAAAGTAAATAAGTATATCTAAATAATACAAAAACCATTCAATTTGTAAACACAATCCTAGTCATACTAGTGGACTACCCACTTTCGAATAGCAAGCATAAAATTATTAGGCAAATGCCTCAAAATTGGCGACATTTTAAGGCTTTTAGCAACTTTTATTATGTTATTAGCAGAAATTTGTAAATTTTCTGTACCTGTGTATTGTATATGTAGATAAGGTAGGTACCACCTAACAGTAGGTCGCCCACTGCACGTGTTGTTTTTCCATTTAAAGGGTATTTTATAGTGCTTACTCAGTTATGAGTTCATTTAACCCAGAGGCGCGGCTTATCATCATAATCAGTCTTATAACGTCTCCACTTTATACTGGCCTACTCTCGCGAGAGTGAGTAGGTCAAATGGGTAGATATTGGACAATGATGATGCAAGTTCCAGTGCCCCAAGACCATTTACAAGGTGATTAAATATTTATTGAAGTATAGAAAAATTCGTGTACCTATTCCCGATGCGTTTCATACAGTTTTCAAAAGTATGTTATTTTTTATTTTTTAAGAGAGTCGGTGTTTTTTAATAATATAAAATATAACAATAGAATAGCGTCTTTTTCGCGTCATATTTGATTGTCAAATAATTTGATCGTTAAAATAGTGATAACTCGTTAGTGCACTAGATAAATGCAAAAGCGTGGCAGAGCCCGTAATCTTACGTTTAGTAGACCTACTAATGTAATATAAAATAATTAACTAAAATAATTTACAAATGGAGTAATTCATTGTGGTAGGTACGGCTGATTTTTTATTTTGTTACTCCTAGCGCCATCTCTTATTGTCTTGGAGATACTCATATACTTAAATTAATTAGTAATCGTTTTTTTATTTTCTTTGTTAGCACAAAATAATAAATAATATCATGAAATCTCAGAATTCAAAGGATATTTCTAAAGAATCTGGTAAATATGCTTATTTGAATAGACATTGGACCGACACGTCCCGTCCATAGCAAAAAAAAATTGCTAGGTTATGTTATACGAATATTAATTTTAAATCGCTCGCATTATTTTTATTTTATAACGCAAATTTTATATTTATGACCAAAATTAGCCAAATCGGTCTCGCCGGTTGTCGAGTGAGACTAACGGAAAGCTATTCATTTATATATATATAAACACATAGAAAAAAATAAAGAAGATAATGTTTGTCTACAAAGACAGGTTTCTAATAACCAACCAAGCGGCGGTAGCGCGTTGAAGTCTTTTGTAGGTATTATACAGACAGACTGTTGTGTAGTCTACAAAACGCAAAGACAATTAATGATTCCGGATAAACCTAGCCTTACTTTGTAGGTAGGCAATTAGACGTTTTCGTCTAAAGTTATTAAAAAAAAAAGCTGTCTAATTAGATGGCGGTAGCTCAACTGGCGAGCCCAAGAGAATGTAAGCACTACCTGCTGTCACTGTTGCACAGGTTGCTCCTGTTGTCACTGTCTGTCATACCTCTGGCTGGTGTCAAAGTCATAGTACGTACGTACGTACATTAACTTTGGTCGTAATGGAGTTAAATTATTTTGCCTCAAGCAGGACATGAACCCACAACTTTCCGCTTGACACGAGACGAAACCAAAACGGAGTTACCTACCAACTTTTTTCTTGTTTTAATAACCTTTCCCAGTATGGCAGTAGGGCAGATAGCGCCATCTGTCAAAGCAATCGGAACTACCTTTTTTAAATCTCGAATCGAAAACATCTCATTGCAGGCAAATTGTACCTGCCTACGATGATTATGTTTTTGGTAAAATAGTTAGCCAAACTTTTTACCTACTTTAGTAATAATTATAACGGGTCACTAATGATTATTTTGTAAATTCCTTATTATGAATTAAATCTTTTGGTTTTTATCTAAGGTATCTAAGGTAAACTTATTGGTACCTAACCTACCTACCTACCTTACTTACCAGCATGGTTTTACCTAATATTAGGTTTATTTCAACTGAGCGCTCCCGGCTTTTTCAAAGTTGTTAGGCCATGACAGAGGCCTTCGGGCGGCCTAAAAACTCTGCCGCCAGAGTTGGCCACTGACTCATACGAACTTACTTATGTACTTACTTACTTAACTAGAAGTTAGCTTGTTTTCAAATTACTTATCTATACAAAAGTTCTCATTTTCCATTTTTACATGGAGTTTCTATCAGAGGGGTAGTAAGTTAGTTAATAAACCTGTACCTAGAGTTTGATTCATTAGTTGAATTATAATAATAATAATAATAAAACTTTATTTCAGGCAACATTAGAAAAGTTACAGGTGTAAAATACTTATTCTACGGCCCATATAAATAAATACCTTAAAACTAAGAATACATATTTTATTATATTAAAACGAAACTATTTATTAGGCACAGTGAGACGCGACGTGCCGCGCGCGTATTATGGTAGGTAACTAAGTATGTAATTATGTAGGTTAGATACAGGTACCTACCTACTCATGGTGAAGTCATGTATTGAGTATGTATGTATGAAGATGTTAATGTATTAGAATATAATGAATTGGCGTCATCACTAATGGCTATTGTTTCAATATCTTTAATGTAGAATATAAGTGGTTTGCTGCCGAAAGTCACAAAAATGATTTCGTAAATGGTTGCGAGCACACTATTAGAATCCTATCTATCTTATAGCTAGATACCTACCTACGTAAGGTACGGTTTGCGACGTAACATTTATTTACTTATTTATTATAAATAAATGTAATTTATTTATATCAACGAAAGATACACAGGCATGCTCATTTTTTCAGGTCAGGTGCTCTCTCAATTACCTAGAGGTGACCATATCTATCATGCACAAAAATAATAGTTGTGAATTCAACATAAAACTGACTCTAAAGGGTATATAATAGTTAGGTACCTAAGTCTTAAATAAAGTAGGTATAGGTACCTAGGTAGGTAGGTACATAATGAAATTACAATCATGGACCAAAGAGAATGTAAGTAAGTATGCAGATGTCCTTTATTATGTGCTACGGATAACTAGGTAAAACTGTGTAGGTCGATTTAATTCACGCTAAATACCCAACGTATCCCGTTTAGAACTAACAAATATCAGACCGTGTTACACTGAACAGGTGAAAAGAGTAAAAGAGCGAAGCGCGCAAAGAATGGATGGAACGCGCGAATAGCGTGTTCCGTTCCGAAGTGGCTTCAGTGCGCATGCGCGGAGTCTTGTAACGAAAATTGCACGCATTTTATATAAAAACAAATGGCAAATCTATACTAACTACTTGGTGATATAGAAGAGATTTAAAAACTTTTTGTTTTTTGCTAACTGAACTGACTGTGTTGAATAACGGAAATGATTCCTTCTTTAATGCACTTAAAACTCACGGCAAGATCACAGCTATTAATAAAGTAGGTAGGTACGTAAGCACAGAATAGATATACGTAAGGATAAAGGCTAGCATGTTGTGTGTATTAACTATCAACAGATTGATGAGGACGCGATGGTACATAGTACACATAAACAGCTTTGCTAAATGCAGCGGTTAGCGATCTTTTACACTTGTAAAAAGGTTTTTTTGTTGTCAGATTGTCTGAACTTGTAATGTTAACTTGATGAGAAGCAATAACTCTGTCAAATAAATATATTTAGATATCACGTAAAGGGTAAAGCGGCTAATCTCGTGTTAATAGGTTGGTACGTACCTACTGCAAAAAAAACCTCGGCCTCTTTGCTCGATACACTTTTCTAACTCCTAATTTACAAACAAACGACTTTACAAATGACATGAGAACCGACAATAAACATACATTGAATCACACTCTATTCTATTAGGCGGAAAAGATGCGATCTGGAGGTGAACAAAGCAGTCGAGCGTCCATATATCGAGCACAGCCGTATTCACATGGAAAACAGGTTGATCTTTACTTTCTTACCTGCCTTTCTGTAACTAGATGCTAATAGGTAGTAAGTTGTAGGTAGTTACTGGGGTTAGGTACTTATTAGTGCATCCCTGCCATCCAAATCTAAGGCAGAATAAATTTCGTAAAAGTTTTGGTAACAAACCACGTCATGTCACCAAAACAAAACTCCCGCCTCACCATCATCGGCGCATTTTATATATAAAGTGATTACAATCAGCTTTAGGTACTTAATCATAGACACTAATTATTAGCTTTGTATTTTTTTGTAGGCGTATTATCATATGTAAGATGTAACCGAATAAAAATATAAAAGTCTAGTGTCATTTTCAAATTTACACTTTATTCCTGATAAACACAGATAAATTTTCGCAGTGGAAGTTTTGTCGTTCGGCATTATCAGCCGTCAGCGTAGTTAGCAGCGTCGGAGTCGACCGGCGCCGGTAGCTATCTGCCGTCGAAACAAGCTATTTTTTTTTATATACAACTGAAGTTGCAACCAAGCGTACGGCCCACAAGATGTTAAGCGGTTACCGCAGCCTATGGACGCTTGCAATACCAAAAGGTATCACTCGCGGGTTGCCACTTTAAAGCTAAGATCGAAAGCCTCATGTGCCTGTAATTTCACCGGAAACCATACCCTTCACATCGGAACACAGCAATGCGAGCATTACTGCTTGGCGGCAGAAATAGGTATGGTGGTAGTCCTTCCCCGGACGAGCTCTATCACAAAGAACTCTACTAGGTACTCTTAGCTAGCCGGTAAACCTGTTTTCCAAGCAAACGCGTCCTTACTTACCTTACGCATTGTAAGTTAACCGGCGATATATTTAAAGCGTGCTACCTCGCAAATCCGTGTGCTGCTCCTTTGTCGTACTACCGCGATGGTGTTGCCGTCAGCACAGGTATGTACCACGAACAAAACAACGCGAGCGCGATTTATTTACACTATCGAAACAATTTTAATTAGTATGCCCGCGTTTAATCAATAGAGACATAAAAGATTTCGATTCCTATTCGTGCGTGCCGCAATAATTGGGTACCTACAGGTACCTAGATCACTATGAAATGTTGACTATTCCTTCGGTCCGATTGTGTCGATTTACGCTCGTGGAAAATGCATTGTGTTTTGATATATAGAAGCGGCTAGGACTTTGTTCCTTTAAATTGGCTCTCATTGTGGAAGAGAATTATTGACGGGAATTTTAACGGAATTTTCTATTAATGACGAAGTTTTCCGATTTGTTAGTAGAATTAAAGACTCGAGCGAACAAGTATTCAGGCGGTGGCCTAGTGGCTGTCGAGTGCCATCGTAAGGCATAAGATGTGGTTTCAAAACTAACCATTCAAAAAATATGTTTTTATTTTAAATTTGATGAAATGGCGTAGTTGTTGGATAGATTTAAGAGTTTTTGTGGTACCTACCTAGTTTATTCAATTAGGTAAGTGTTGAAACGACTAAAAGTTAGGTAGGTAAATAAAAAACAATTCATTACAAACTGATATGTCCTCTTTTATTCTCATTTAGAACTTTAGTGTACTATTTACATGCTGTACACAATTGCAAATTAAAAACCTAATAAGTACATTATTAACATGTATGAAAATAACAAAAATAATAAACAATGTGAATACAAGATGTGGGAAAAAAATTGTATATAAAAATTGGTGAATTTAAGATAAATACTTACTAGGTACATTATATTGACGGAGCTGCCATAAAAAAAATCATTTTCCCTGTAATAAAACTAATAAAATAAAAATAAATATTTTTCTTTTAAATTAGGCCGCTAAACATTAATTTTACTAAAACCGTACTAAAATCTGATAATTTTACTAAATGAGATATTGTGTTGTTCGAAGACGTGATTGTTTTTTATTAATTTCAAAATTAGACTAATTAATCTACGTACAAAAATTAATTTACCTAATAATTTCATCTTAATTATAAGGGCATTGTTCAATCAAGTTTTTAAAAGTAGTTGATAATAAAATGATTAAAAGTTTTTTTGCATAGATAGTAAAATGCAGAGTATTTTTCAGTCAATTCATTGTGAGGGTGAGTTTAAATTCAAATTGTCTAATATATGTTTTAGATTAAGGTGATTCCTTGAGATATACCCATTGTCGACTATAAATCTATCTACAGTATACAGTATAGCTTAAAAATTAAATTATCAGTCATTCTGATATCGGTAACACACCATAAACTAATAAACGTGCCTTATTCATAATCGAACTATAAACCTCTGTTTGTTTGTCTATCAAATCTATCATCGTCTTTTTTTTTAAATGGCAGTCACTCTGTTCAGGTAGTATTGCCAGTGTCAAGTTATGTCAACGTATTACAAAAACGAATCACGTTCGAATTCTGAATTTGGCGAACATTTTGAAAGAAATGATGGCGAACTTTTAAAGTTTTCTAGGAGAATCTTCGACTAAATTACAAACCAACATCACCCTTCCATTTCAATCACTTATACTTGTGCCAAGAATAAGAGTCGTATTGGTTAAACTAACACCAAATTTACACAATAAAACTTAAAATAACACGAGAAAACAATTAAAATGAAAGGACCATAACGTACCGGCAAAATGACCGAAGAAAACTCCATCAACGCCTTTGTTCATTGAGATAAGAATAACAAGGAAAGATTACTTAACGAGTTGCTAAAATCAGTTTCTATTATGAATAAGGGCAAGTTATTACTAAATAATAAATGTATTTATTAAAAACAATAATAAATGCATCAGAATCATAAATACTCAGAGACTAGTGGCTTACGTCTTTGGCTATGATTCATAAAATAAGAATAAAAAATAAAATCATTAATAGGAAATTTCACAAAACGTCGGTAAATCTCTAGCTCTTATTTAAATAAAACTAATTTCATTGTTTTTTAAAACATTCGATTTTAAAAAAAAACTGACTTTACAAATTAATACCACTTGTAAATATGACTTAATTTTTTTTTTTTTTGTTAACCTGTTTCGTCCAACTGCTGGGCAAAGGTCTCCCCCAAATCTCTCCAATCATCTCTCTCCTTCGCAATGTCCCACCATCCTCTTTCGAAGGAGTCGAGATCGTCCCGCCAACGTCTTCTTGGCCGACCACGACGGCGCCTTCCATCAAGCTGCCATGATGTTGATATATGTGCCCATTTGTCTGAATTACTTAATACACAATAAATATTATGTAAAATATAATGTACTCATGATTTATGAAACTAATTTGATTTAATATAAAATCATCTGCTTTATAAAGCAATAAAACTATTTACACACGGCATAAAACGTTTGCCCAAAATCGAGCAACATATTGTACAACATAATTTTATATACAATAATTATAATTTAGCGATAAAAATTATGCCATTATCTACGAAACTACATTCATCCCCTCACTACTGCAAAATGTGCACTTACAAATAATAATACATTCAATATGTAACTACAACGCCTAATTATTATTATCAATAACTATTTATTAGGAATTCTCGTGTTTTCCTTCGCGCAAGCACCGATATGTCAAAATGGACTAAAGCCCGGATTCCACTGCGCCAGTAGCAAGCATGCAAGTTGCACGCAAGTTATAATAGAGTTCACACCACCCGGCACAACACTGCACACGACAGTAATACATATGAATGAGAACATCGTTTACTATATACACAGTACGTTCGTATGAGTCAGTTGCCAACTCTGGTGACGAAGCTATTAGGCAGCCTGAAAGCTTCCGTCACGGCCTTTGAAGACCTTTGAAAAGCCACACTGCCTGCACGATTGGCGTAAAATGTTAAAGACTACTTTTCAATCAGTTTGCTTCCCACGATTTGTCGTGTGTCGTGTGTCGTCTGTCCGTCTGTGCCGGGTAGTGTACAAACCACTGAATAGAGCAATAACATTACTAGTAGTTTAGCTCTTCGGTGTTAAAAACATATTTCACAATAAAAATATATTATGTGCGTATCCTGTAACATAATACGCTTATATATAACATTACGCTAATCAAGTAACATTACTGGTTAGTCAAACCAGTACGCAAGCTACTGGCACAGTGGAATCCCGGCTTAATATTCTATTATTTATTACAAATTTCACTAAAATTTTAGAATCTCTTTACACCTAACGACTAAGGACAGATGGCATCTTTATTAGGTACATTATTTCCGGTCAAATTCCGATTTTTTGACAAAAACATACTTTATTTGATAGGTAAGTATATAAATTGTAAAGCTCATTATGATAAAATAATACAAAGTTAAATGTGATCCTATAAATAAAATTGTTTCAAAAAAAATAATGATAATAATAATTTCGATCGGATTCAATTATACTCACATGTTTAGTTCGCAACACTACCAGCTACCAACTACAATACCGTTATAGTACCATCCCGAACGAAAACCTCATAAAAAAAAAAAAATGGTTTTGTCAAAAAATCCGAGACACTTTAATTTAAGAATTGACATGAAAGGGGGGTTTAACACTAAAAACAGGGGTTTAACACTAAAAACTTATAGTTATAATTTTTATTATAAAAATAAAATAAGATAGTTAAAATTATGGCAAAGTTTAAGGTTGGATTCGAATATGAAACTGAATAAAAATACGAAAATATATTAAGCAAAAATTCTCATTTCGATTAGATTAGATCGAATACCTATGGGTAGAGTTGACGAATAAATATATTTACGTTTTTAAAATATAACTGGACCAAGCTCAGCCGATCTGATGACTCTAGTGCTTATACACAAAACTGCGACACGAATTGTTGCGATGCGAGTTCCGTGCGGCAAAGAAACTAGAAAGAAGTTTTTTTTATATAATTTATGCATCTGTTATGGCTAGAGTCTTGATCACTTGCTGACATAAAAAAACTAACATGGTAGGCTTACACCGCACCTACAATCAATTTGCAAGTTCTTGCGATGAGTCGCGCGATCTCGTAGAATTTTGACGTCTTAGTGTTAAGAGTGCCATTGATTTATAAAATTACTCGTGCCTAAATTAGAATCAAACTCAAACTGCAGCGCCCTTACAGGGTTCATGTACCTGACAAAAAACATTGTATTACTAACACCTTATACAAAATTGTTACATGATGCAATAAATTGAAATTGAAATCGAAAATTGATTTGTACCATTGATTGTACAAGTGACACAACTTTGTATCCTTAGTACCATTGAAGAAAAATGAGGATATACTCCCATAATTATTAACCGATACATATGGATAGGACTAGTGATACAACTTTGTACCTGAAGTATATAAGGTCATTCATTATCAACCTGACAAACTTAAGGGGTAGGTTCCACACATAAAAAAAAAAATACTTGTACTTTTTTTTTTTTTTCTAAACGTTTTTTTTTATAAAACAAAAAAAAAATAATTACGTAATTCTGCTTTATAATTAGTTATCCTTGTTAGAAATCGAAAAGGCAACGCTCGGCACGTGTTAGTGACCCGCGCGTCAATGAACTGCGGGTCACTAACCCGCGCGTCCTTGACCTGCGCGTGTCCTTGACCCGCTACGGGGCGCGCACACTCGAATATTTAATTATTACGTCGCTTAACTCGATTCCCAACAATGATAAATAATAATTGAGCGGAAAAACGTAATCGATTTTTTTTTTGTTTACTTGTGATTTTTAAGACAAAACATACATAAAAAAAAAAATTATAGGTACATATATTTTTTTTTTAGGTGTGGAACCTACCCCTTATGTTTGTCAGATTGATAATGAATGACCCTGTAAGTTCTCTCGGCAGATCTAGGCTTCCGTGAAGTTAGCCGTTTGTGATGCGCAAAGACAATTTAGTTAGAAAAAGCTTCATTGCGCATCAAAACGGAACTTCACGGAAGCCTAGATCCGCCGAGAGAACTACCATTAAAGAAAAGTAAAGATAATCCACGTAATTTCATTTTTGACATGCATTTATTTTGTATTGTCATTACGATGCGACATCGCATCGCAGTTTTGTGTAAAAGCCCTTGCTTCGTAAAAAACAGATAGGGGTAACTTTTTGGGTTAAAATAAAGAAATGGCGTTATTTCTACATTACCCTGGTTTCGGGGACGAAATCCCATTCCTAACTCTTACCTACAGCCTTCGTCTTTGTTATTGTCCATACTTCCTAAGTTCGTTACCGACTAATAGCTAACATCTGGGCCTCTTTAGAAAAAAAGGCTTTTTCAACACACTTGCTTATAAAGTGGCTCTATGGTCATCGCAATTAGGCACAGAATGACACCCATAATTAAACTATGACTTTTTCATTGCTATAACTCACTAGTGAGCTATAGATTTTTTTTTGTTATTTTATTATGAGTTTTTTTTGTTATTTATTCACAAGTGTGTTGAAAAACGTCGTATGATACACGTGTGTATTGATGATTACCGTCCTCGGCTATCTTAAGACCTCAATGGCGCCTCAGCGGTAATCACCAGTGTTACACACTAGTACCATAATGTACTATTAACCATCTATCTTCTTCAATTATTTATCATACAGCCTGTAGTGGCATATTGGTTGCTCTGTTTGAAGTGTAGATGCTGTGCCTGGTACAGGTTTTTAGATGAAGTAGGCTTGGCCAGCACTTACATCATCCTTTCAGCTCAGATATTCATCACGATGTTGTACGGTACAAGCATCTGTACAACGTGTAACGCAATGTCCCAATACTTCCGAAAGTAATCACGTGCATGGGGTGAATACTTTAACTTGTGCAAAAGTTGAATACATCGTTATTTTTTTTATACAACTGAAGTGGCAACCAAGCGTACAGCCCACAAGATGGTTAGCGGTTACCGCAGCCTTGGACGCTTGCAATACCAGAGGTATCACTCGCGGGTTGCCACCTTGAGGCTAAGATCGAAAGCCTCATGTGCCAGTAATTTCACCGGAAACCAAACCCTTCACACCGGAACACAGCAATGCGAGCATTACTGCTTGGCGGCAGAAATAGGTATGGTGGTAGTCCTTCCCCGGGCGAGCTCTATCATAGAGAACTCTACTACTCTCGTACTCGTATCGTACTCGTATTTGAAATTCCCATAATAAAATTATAATTAACTGGCTGATTCGCGCGGTTTCACTCGCGTTATTTTTTCTTCCTTCCTTCCCTGTACTCCTACAAACACCCCTTCGGGCATAGGAGGACATTATGTTACACCTGTACAATTTACTATCTATTATAATATTATTTCTATTAATTCTTTCTGTTAATAATATATTTGAAATCATACTAAAAACAAGAATTTTGAATAATACCGAATTGGTTACGTAAGCACTAGCACTACGCTTTCGATTGCATAGTTTTGACATTTGTATAAAATAAAACTGTCAATTTGATCCAATCCAGCGATGCGTTTCATGCGAGCGGACGTAAAGTAAATGTATCTTTTTTAATGTATTATTTACGGTTTTATATCAGAGAACCCAGACTATCTATGAATACAACCCCACCTAATCAAAGATTTCAGATAGTTATTACAATTCCCTAAGTTCCATGATTTCATAGTTCTAAAGAACTAATAGGTACTTGTAATGTACTCCTATTTACTTATAAACACGGTAAGCTAGCATGCTCTATGTGATTTATTCCACATTCGCCAGATTTTCATATTCACCAGATTTCCACATTTCCTGGATTTCCACTTTCACCAGCTTTGAATATTTTCTGGATTTCCACATTCACCAGATTTGCACATTTCCCGGATTTCTACATGCACCAGATTTCAAACTTTCCCCGATTTTCACATTCACCAGATTTCCACATTTCTCAAATTTTCACATTTACTAGATTTCTACATTTTCCGGATTTCCATCTTCGCTAAGATTTTAAGAAAAGTGTAGGACGGCCATACTCGATAGACCAATGACATTGTATCGATTGCAGGAAGGCGGTATATGGTGACGGGTAATGATCGGTCGTTCTGGCAATCTTAGGAGAGGCCATATCCAACGATGAAAATCTATTGGCTGATATGATAATGAAGTTTTGAAAACCTAGCGAATGTCAACTAAACCATGACTGTTTACCACATTGGTAAAAAATATGTTTTAATACAACATAATTGTGTATTTTTCAAGTAAAAGAAATTATTGTTCATTAATATCTCATGAGTATTCAAAATAATTGCAACCTTATAACGCAGTGTAATAACTGTTTTAGCACGATCAAGAAAACTTCAATATGAGGATAATATGAGGGAGACAGCAGTTTATGCTATCTTGCTCTTATTCGAATTACTGCATGGCGGCAGAAATAAGTTCTACCTTCTCAGGCCACTTCTGTGTCAAAGAACTTTCCTCCGCTTTAGATTAGTTCAGCGTCAATAGACAGCGGTTCACAACCCGTAGTGGTTTACAGCGTACCAAGATAGTGGTTCACAGCGTACCAAGATGGTATTTCACAGCGTACTAAGATGGTGGTTCACAGCGTACTAAGATAGCGGTTCACAGCGTACCACGATGATGGTTCACAGCGTACCAAGATGGTGGTTCACAAGGCGCCGATGTCTGGATACGAGTGCGGGTATGAACCGGGTTCTCTGTACTGCAATGGGTCTGCTCGGAACTCCACAGGCTAAAATAAGATAAATTAATAATAAAAAACAAATAGTTCTTGATTGGACTAGAATCCGAGAAAAATGGTATGGTAATGGACATGTTCAACTGACAAAGAAGCAGGTTTTTACAGTTAAATAATTATTGCATTGTCAAATTGAATTTAGTTAGTATTTCAAGCGTTATTTTCAAGGTAAGGCAATTCGTCTAACAGGTTGGTGCACTCGAGACATTTGAACTAATGTTGCGTCAGTGCCGCGCGTCTGCCGACAGAGCACCTCTGTGTTGGTGCACACGGGACATTTGAACGAGTGTTACCTGCAGGGCCATGCGTCCGTATATCTGCGTGAACCGGTCGATGCACCCGGAGCGTTGCGTCATGTGCCGCGCGTCTGCTGATAGCATCTCTGTGTTGGTGCACTCGGGACATTTGAACTTTTTCCTAGGTGTCACCTGGAATGGAGGTAGTTCTAATTAAAAGACCAATTTCATAGTGGCCTAGGTCTTTGTAAAACCATAGAAAAAATGGAAATAAATACAAGACTATAAAATTTTACTTTTAAGTAGACAAACAAAGTTCTATAGGTAAAATATATGTATATTTTGTTCAGTTTTTTAAAAAGGAAACACTAGAGGTCCGCCATGACAGTTATTAGCAATGATCACGTGACGCATCTTGACTTTGACAGTTTTTTATATAAATCAGATTACAACTGGAAACTACTTAGAAAGAGTAGTAGAGTTCTCTGTGATAGAGCTCGTCCGGGGAAGGACTACCACCATACCTATTTCTGCCGCAAAGCAGTAATGCTGGCATTGCTGTGTTCCGGTGTGAAGGGTATGGTTTCTGGTGAAATTACTGGCACATGAGGCTTTCTATCTTAGCCTCAAGGTGGCAACCCGCGAGTGATACCTCTGGTATTGCAAGCGTCTATAGGCTGCGGTAACCGCTTACCATCTTGTGGGCTGTACGCTTGGTTGCCACTTCAGTTGTATAAAAAAAAAAAAAAAACAGCTGTACGTTAAACCCGCCATGTTGTTTTGCATTGTGTTGCACTCCTTCACAAAGATAAACTTACTTTAGATTATGAAAGAAGCCGAAATAAAATAAATAAAGTGTTTTTTTTATACAACTGAAGTGGCAACCAAGCGTGTAAGCACAAGATGGTAAGCGGTTACCGCTGCCTATGGACGCTTGCAATACCAGAGGTATCACTCGCGGGTTGCCACCTTGAGGCTAAGATCGAAAGCCTCATGTGCCAGTAATTTCACCGGAAACCATACCCTTCACACCGGAACACAGCAATGCGAGCATTACTGCTTTGCGGCAGAAATAGGTATGATGGTAGTCCTTCCCCGGACGAGCTCTATCACAGAGAACTCTACTTCTCGTAAAAACGGTTTCTTTAATGATTATCTTATTATCTAGAAAGGACCAGGGTCCGGCTCCATACTGCGTGAAATAACTCCTTTATGTTACGAATTTTCTTTGTTCCAGATTATATAATTTCAAAAATTATTTAGCCTAAAGCGGAACTTTTTTTTATTATTAATTTTAAAAAAAGGCTGCGCCAGTTAACACCTAGAAGTCTCACCTTAATAGGAGGTTTCCTAGTGACATTAGCGACTAGGAAGTTCATCGCGATGTCCTCGCAGTTGAAGTTATCGTCCACCCATCGACGGATCTCCGCCGGCATTTTGTACGTGTAGTACCACGACCAGAGTTTATGGTGGAAGGCTGCGCCAGTTAACACCTGGAAGTTCAAAAGTCAAAGGAGTTTTCCTACTAATATTATGAACGAAAGTCTGTGTGTATGTTTGTTACTAAGTATTTCCGTGACGACTTAACTGATTGTAATAAAATTTGGAATGTTTATTTATTTTATTTTATTTTATTTAACATAGGTAAGTATATACGTTGATTACAGAGTTGTTAAAATACATCAAAAAAACCTTAGTAGGTTTGACTTAGATACAATATAGCAATAACATTCCTCAAGAATTTAAATATTTGTTTTTGAAAAGCATGCCGTAAAAACTGCTGTATGTATGTATGTACAAACATACATACATACAGCGGGACATCTAGTTTAAGGTACGATGTTAAGTAGGTACTCTTACATTAAACTCATAACTCTGTTTATTGATTTAAAACTAATCAAGGTCCTTGAACTTACGTTATTATGCGTACAACAATTAGTTTGTAGAGGGGTCTATAATAGCTTTTAATTAAGTGTTTGTGAGAATGATTTACGCGGCGATATGAAAACGCCGATAAACGAATATAAAATAAATGAGGTTATTAATACTGGCTTGCTTATCTTCTTTTTTTTTTTTATACAACTGAAGTGGCAACCAAGCGTACGGCCCACAAGATGTTAAGCGGTTACCACAGCCTATGGACGCTTGCAATACCAGAGGTATTACTCGCGGGTTGCCACCTTGAGGCTAAGATCGAAAGCCTTATGTGCCAGTAATTTCACCGGAAACCATACCCTTCACAGCGGTACACAGCAATGCGAGCATTACTGCTTGGCGGCAGAAATAGGTATGGTGGTTGTCCTTCCCCGGACGAGCTCTATCACATAGAACTCTACTACTCTTATCATAAAAACTAGCGGTTATACTAACCAACGGCTAAGATGTCAACTCATATAAATAAGGGACATGAAGGCCCCACTCATATTTCTGAAGTAGGTAATTATTTATTTAAAAACATCCTAAAAGGTGTTTACAAAAACGGTTTCGCTCGCGGAACATACAAAAAAAAATTGCTTTTGTCTTTTCAAAAAAAATAATTTATGACAAATAATACAATCGTTGCAGCATTTTAGTTTTGAAAACAACACTTGGCTGGAGCCTTATTCGCTATGACCAAACGCGGGCTCGTTACGATATCTGGGGCGTTATTCGCTATGACCATAGGAGATTCTTTACCAATAACGTGTAACTTAGTAACGTGTTCTAAACGCGCCATGTTGTGGAATTATAAAATGGTTTTCGGTATCTGTGTTGTTTCAATAGCGATAGTTTCGCGACCTTGAAAAAACAGTCAGACGAGCCCTAAAACATGGCTCGTCGACGACGATTCCACGCCGGTATCGTAACAAGCTCACGTTTGATCATGGCTCTTGCGTTATGAGCTCGTTTGAATGTTTTTTCAAGGCTTCGATAGCAAAACTATCGCTATCGAATAACCAGAATAATCAACACAGATACGGAAAACGATTTTACAATTCCACGCCATGGCGCGTAAATACACGTTACGACTTACGACATCACACGTTATTGGTAAGGAATCTCCTATGAAATTAAATAATGTCAGATTGTCAAATTACATTTTTAAGGTATATATTTTTTTTTTAATAATGCTGGACAATCCACACAGCATCATCTAGCCCCAAGGTAAGCTGCTGTTAAACAGAGCTGTATTATGGGTACTAGATGACTGATATATATTTAATACAACACAATACATAGATAGATATTTTTTATTATACATAGAAAACACCCAGAACACCCGGAACAAATATTTGCAGATCCTACAAACATTTGTCCCAAGGCGGGAATCGAACCCGCAACGCGTCGCAGTCGTCGTCCGCGTCGCAGGCGGACCTTCGCCCACCGCGCCACATTCGTTTACTCCCACCTGTTCTGTTGAGTAGTTCTGTTGACAGAACTACTGGGTTTTTTTCCCCCATTAGTTTTGTGACTTAAAGACTATGCTTTACACCTGACTTTTATCTCTACTATTTCCACCTGTTTTGTTGAGTAATCTGATGACAGAACTTCTGGTAATTTCTCCGCATTAGTTCTGTGATTTAAAAACTTTACCAACCTATGTACTATGTAACCTATGTATGTATGTATGTATTCCAAATAGAACTACTAACTCCGAAGTACAGTCTTAATTGAAACAAATACTAAATTTCTGACGCTTCTGCGGCCGCTGCCGCGGCACGCTCGCTGGTAGGACTGGATGGAATAAAACGTTAACTAGGCATCTCGCTGTAGTGACGTACTGACGGCGACTCAAAACTCGAAGAAAAAAATCCTAGTAGTTCTGTCAATAGAACTACTCAACAGAACAGGTGAAAATTGTATTCCCATTTGTTTTGTGGACAAAACTAATGGTAAAAAAATTCCCAGTAGTTCTGTCAACAGAACTACTCAACAGAACAGGTGGGAGTAAACGGCCACATTGGTCGTCATAATTACATTAAGTATGTATGTATATCGATTTTAAAATATATGAACGGCTATTTAACTAGTTTATTAGACGTTTCAAAGCTATTTATAAGCTTTTCTTAAGGTGTATCGATGTTTGTAGTTTATCTGATTATAAGCACACAGTTTAATTCCAATCGGACTTATTTCGGAACGAAACGACTACAATAGGCATGATGATTGAAACCTGATTTTGAAAAACTGTTCTATTGTATTCAGAAGTATTGACTTTAGGCAAAAATAACCTATTATTCCAGAAATTCATGGTTTAGTAGTAAAGAAATGCGATTGAAATTTTAATTTTAAAATTTACGCTAAAATGCGCTGAGTCGCGGAGTGACAGCGGTGACGTCATTATGTCAGTTTTCAATATAAAATTTTTGCAATAAGGTTCAAAATTCTGCAATTTTTTTGATGCCACCAATCAGAGAACCAAGATGTTCCTGATCGGCGTTTAGCCTTTTATGGCGGATTGCCTTATTTGGTAGTTTTATTTAATTAAAAATAATCAATTTCGCTTAAAATGTAAAAAGAAATATGGTTTTTAAATTCCTTGAACTATTTTTCATAAGGTGAAGACGTGATTCTAATGATTATTAGTTACTGTCATCATGCCTATTGTCCAAAACGTCCAAAAAACGGCCTCAATCGATAGAGGTTCGGGGACTTAGTATGAATATTTATCAATACGTAAATGTGTGTGTCAAAATAATTAGGTTAACGCGCAACACACACAACGGGCAGGCGCGGGTCGGGTCAGATC
This sequence comes from Colostygia pectinataria, assembly GCA_951394395.1. Lineage (NCBI taxonomy): Eukaryota > Metazoa > Arthropoda > Insecta > Lepidoptera > Geometridae > Colostygia > Colostygia pectinataria. Next base: position 10,903,328 of record OX596358.1, on the reverse strand, counting down.
CGCCGCGAAAGTTTTTTGTTTTAATTTGTATGGACGACAAGGATCACATCACACTGAACGCGGGCGCGGGTCGGGTGAAGCGCGGCAGCCACTCCCGCTTTCGTGTTGTTATCTTTGACATCAGTACAAATACAACAAAAAGCACCCGCGGCACTTATGCCGCGGGCCCGCGCCCGCGTTCTGTGTGTGTTGCGCTTAAGCTAAACAGGGCATGTGTTGGGTGGGACACAGTGTTACATACATTCTCAGTAGGTCAATTAAATAGAGTAACTCTCAGTGATGGTTACGTGAACTGGCTCATTGAATCGGTGCGTGCGCGTGCGTTCAATTCAAACAATTGAAGCAAGGACATGCCACAGTAATCAATGATACAGTACAGCATATCGGAAAACAATTTTCGGCTTGATACGCGAATGGTCCAACAGTTGAGCTAATCAGGTTCAGGACTATTTTTCATTTTTTTCGGTGTGCTATTTTTAAACTTGATTCATAATTTATCAGAACGATGAACGAACAAATTTATTACAATGATGTTAAACTTGTTTTGCTAAAAACCTCTAAATTATAAGAAGATACGTTCTCCTGTTGTACAGACTAAACTCTAAACTTATTCGACTAATTATTGTTTCTGTGGCCGAATTCTAGACTCGACAATAAGCTGTCACATCAGCAAACATCAGTTTATAGTAGTAATGGTATTAACTGAATAACAGCGTCTACTGCTTAAAAACAGCAGGCATTATGCTAAGTCCAGGTTAATTTATGACAAACTCACATGCATCGCATTTTGTATTTATGTATGTGGCGTTTGCCGATTAAAGCGAATACGATCGACGCGTGATCGACTTGCTCCATTCGGGCCTGCAGGCATTCGGTCGAGGGCGAGCGAGCGAGACGGTCGCGTGCACGTGTTTAAAACAATAACAATCGTTTATATTGAAGCCCCATTCCTTATCCTGTAGGATACGAGTGGAACTTTACAATGTACTAGTAAATTTAACTTCAAATTATATTCATAACATAACATTGTGTATTTTTTAATATTGTGTATCTTTTGTATGTTGTAAGTGGCAAATAATGTGTGGTTATGTCTTAGTCTGTTATTTCTTACCTAATCTATATCATTGAGTTGCTGTACCGCATCTAATCTACTATGCAGTACCATCATTAGCTGAAATGCCAGTAGGTTTATTTTAGCGCCGCGTGATAGATTGCCCTGTAAGTGCTATAGTCAAGGTCATAGGTTCGATTCCCGGAAATCTGGGAACATACTGCATTAGGCAGTATAGTACAGCGTAGAACCCGTTTTTTGGGACTAATTTTTCCGCATTAGGACTCGTAATTGGTCCGTTATGTAGGTTGTAACTGGCTACGCGTGTAGCCTAATTCCTCTCAGAAGCTACTCATTTTCTTGGCATGATCCTCACCTAGTTCTATTGGCACCACACTGAAGCTTTATGATGAAGAGGGATCATCAGAATAAAGCTAGGAATCCAGCTGAGTTTGTTGCCAGATTCTTCTAGGCTGAGGCGCGTGGAACAGGCGTAAATTCACCTTCAAAATTTTCCTTGAGATATTATTGAATAAAAATATTTGATATCTGAATTTGAAATCACAGAAGCTTCCTGCGGTCTTCGCAGGCTTCGAGGAATGACCTCGGATTGCCATGGATTTGTGTGCGTTGAGTGGCTATTTCCACGCATTCCAGGACTAAGTGGGCAGCTGATTCTTTTTCGGTTAGACGGCCACCGCAGATTAGGCTATCTGTAGCTCTGATCTTGAAGAGGCGTTTGTTTTTGACAGTTACCTGTCAGGGTTATAGCGTAGCCTACTCACCATGGATATCTGGTTGGTCCACTCAGAGTGGTACCTCCAGGAGTTGGTCACATTGTCCCACACGTGGAGTCTACTCGGGAATCCCACTATCCGGTCGGGGAACTCCCGCCAAACGTCGAACCTGAAAGCATACCATGTAGTTATTGGCTACTATAACTGCGCCTGTGTTATCCGCAGTTATTTATCCCACGGGAACCGGACATTCTTTGGGGATAGCAAGTAACTTATGTGCTATTCCAGACTATAATCTATGCCTGAGCTAAATTTCATACAGATCCGTTCAGCCGTTCTGGCGTTATACTCCCACAAACATACAAATATCCAATCCAAACTTTTCCCTTTATAATATTAGTAAGATAGTAACAACGAACAACTTCACCGTAACGCGCAACAACACAGCGGGCGGGCGCGGGTCGGGTCAGATCCGCCGCGGGTGTTTTTTGTTTTAATTTGTATGGACGACAACACACTGAACGCGGGAGCGGCTGCCGCGCTTCACCCGCGCCCGCGTTCTGTGTGTAAATACCTCAATAACCTTCTAAATGTACCCACAGCTGGGAAATTGGCCACTAATTTGCAGTTAGTTTATCCAATAATCACAATTAAAGGTAATCTATTATCATTATGATCAGCCTTCTGAATGTTCCCATTGGGACATTGGCCTGCTAACTTGCAGTTAGTTAATCCAACCAGTTATTCGTCGATATACCTTTGCAAAACATGAATCGTGTTTTTTATAACCAAATAATCAATTGCTAAAGTTAATTAACTCAGTGAAACGAAATTACGCGAAATGTACACGCGAGATCTGTAAATAAATTAAATAGATAATAGTAGTTTTTTTTTATACAACTGAAGTGGCAACCAAGCGTACGGCCCACAAGATGGTAAGCGGTTACCGCAGCCTATGGACGCTTGCAATACCAGACGTATCACTTGCGGGTTGCCACCTTGAGGCTAAGATCGAAAGCCTCATGTGCCAGTAATTTCACCGGAAACCATACCCTTCACACCGGAACATAGCAGTGCGAGCATTACTGCTTGGCGGCAGAAATAGGTATGGTGGTAGTCCTTCCCCGGACGAGCTCTATTACAGAGAGCTCTACTACTCTTACTTAGTAGTAGAGTTCTTTGTGAAATGTAATCGATAGTCGGTAATACATACTTCATCATCATCATCATGACATTGGCCTATTCTCGAGCAAAAGTGATTGGGTCTTAATTTTTTTTTTTTTTTTTATACTACTAAAGTGGTAACCAAGCGTACGGCCCACTTGATGGTCAGCGGTTACCGTAGCCTATGTACGCATGCAACATCATAGATATCACTTGCGTGTTACCACCCTGAGACGTTAGATGGTAAGTCTCATGTGCCTGTAATTTCACCGGAAACCATACCCTTCGAACCGGAACACAGCAATGCGAGCATCACTGCTTGGCGGCAGAAATAGGTATGGTGGTAGTCCTTCCCCAGACGAGGTCTATCACAGAGAACTCTACTACTCTTAATAATCCACAACGCGGACCCAATTGCACACATTTGGTGGACAGCACATGTCTTTCGAATTTTTAGTTCTTGGACATGCCGGTTTCCTCACGATGTTTTCCTTCACCGTATGAGAGCACAATACAATACAATAGTAATACATACTTATTTTTATTACACTAGCTGCTGTCCGCGACTTTGTTCGCGTAATATACGTATGTCCTTCCTTCTTGTTAAATTAAATGTACCTAGGAGGTACCTCTAGGTACATTTTCTTGTATGGTTTGGAACGTTTTCATTTATTAGTAAGTAGGAGTGCTTACCCGTTCAACCCACAATTTTTCTACCCAAGGTATAGTGTTTGTTTGGTTGTTATATTTTTTTTAATCTTCCTGTAGCCTGTGTCGAATAAATGGTTTTCTATTCTATTCTATTCTAGAAACACTCTATTCATGAAAATAGCATGAAAATCCGTCACGTAGTTCAAAAGATCAACGCGTAAAGAGGTAAAGAGAGTCAGACGTCAAGCAGCGACTTTGTTTTTATGCAGAGATATAAACACCCAAACCCGGAACAAATGTTTGCATATCATGCAAACATATTCTACCTCCAAGCAGTAGTGTGCAAGCATTACTGTGTTTAGGTTTAAAGGGCATTGTAGCAAGTGAAATTACTGGGTGAAAGAGACTTAACAACGTCTCGGGGTGATGAGCGCAGCGCAGTGCCACGCAGAACTTTAACACTAAGCTTTGGGTGGCACTGGATCTGTTATAGTTAGGTTAAGTTAGTAAATAAATAAATAAATAAACAAATCTATTTATTTCGAGTAACTTTTTTGACTCATAGAAGTAGGTAACATTTGTAAAAACCGTAAACTAGAAATTAATAAAAGAAGAATGTAAGTAATAAAATTAATAATTAATACCAGGCAAGCGACTTGATCGTCTTGTCACTTGCTGACATAAACATTTTGTCTCGCAGTGGTTATCGAACCCGCAACCTTTCGTTCCCAACTGGGTACGTGGGTACTGCGCCACCGGTGTAGTCAATAGCGTGATAGAAGTCACCTTTGTTTTTATTGATAGAGACAGAACAGCAAAAGTCCCATAAAAATCGCTTCAGTAGTTTTTCAAACTCATTTAAGCTCGCATAAATAAAATGCAAACTTCTAAAAACTGTTCCATCAAAGTAACTTTAGGACTCTTTCTATTGATTTATTTATGTTTGACGACTTTTTTTTATTTTTTTTTTATACAACTGAAGTGGCAACCAAGCGTACGGCCCACAAGATGGTAAGCGGTTACCGCAGCCTATGGACGCTTGCAATACCAGAGGTATCACTCGCGGGTTGCCACCTTGAGGCATAGATCGAAATCCTCATGTGCCAGTAATTTCACCGGAAACCATACCCTTCACACCGGAACACAGCAATGCGAGCATTACTGCTTGGCGGCAGAAATAGGTATGGTGGAAGTCCTTCCCCGGACGAGCTCTATCACAGAAAACTCTACTACTCTATAAACTCGACTTCGGGACTCTAATTCGACTTCGGGTTCTATGGGACTATGGGAATTGGGAACCAAATTTATACTATGATACTATACTAATATTATAAAGAGGAAAGATTTGTATTTTTGTTTGTTACGAATAAAAACTTGGGGTTAAATGAATTGACCGAATCAGGAACTCTGTTATTCGCTCCAAAACGAAGTCACCGATGCAGCTCAAAAAGCTGCAAAGCTTAAGTAAGACTGGGCAGGGCACGTCTGCCGCATGCCGAATGAACTGTGGGCCAAGACTGCCACTGAGTGGAGCCCTGAGACAGTGAGGCGGCGTCGCGGTAGACCACGCAAGCGATGGCGAGACGAACTCAACACCTTCAGTGATCAGTGGAAGGTATTGGCGTTAGACCGCAAAGTCTGGAAAACCCAAAAGGAGATCTTTGCCCAGCTGTGGGACAGTGCGGGCTGACAACAACAACAACAACGAATAAACTCAAAAACTACCAGTTCGATTTCAAAATTTCACCATTAGAATGCTCCATTATCCCATAGTAACATGGATAACTAGACTATATTTTATGATCACCCGTGCGAAGCCGGGACAGGGTGCTGCTGCTAGTGATAACTACAATTTATTTTTGTAAATACCTACTTACTTTAAAAACACCCAGAAGAAATATTTGCAGATCATGCAAACATTTGACCCAGTTTTGTGTGTTTCTATGTCATTCATTATCAACCTGACAAACTTAAGGGATATAAAAAGTGGTCTATAATAATATGTTGTTCCGGAACTAAAGTTAACTGCATTCTAAATTTCATCTAATTGATTTCATCTAAAGTGTAAAACAAATAAAATTATAATGAACACATGAAATAGAGACTAAACTAATTTATTTTATAAGAATAGGTCAACTTACTCATTAGCCTAAAAGTAAGGCTGATAGAAAACACCTAATAAGGTAAACATATGTATATTAAAATGACCTATTCAAGCGGTCCCAAAATACTAATCCTACAAACTGAAACATCGATCGAATGGGCCGGTACCGGTACGAAGGTTAGGTTTTTTTTTTTGTTTTTAAGTCAGCAAGTGACGCAAGTGACAAGGCGCCGACCTTATGTTAAGCACCACGCCTGACTACAGATGCAGTGCCACCCAAAGCTTAAAGTTTTTAAGTGTTTGCGTGGCACTATGCTTATCACCCCGAGACATTGTTGTTAAGTCTCTTTCGCCCAGTAATTTCACTTGCTACAGTGCCCTTCAAACCTAATGCTTGCACACTACTGCTTGGAGGTAGAATATCTGACACTGCGGTGGTACCCACCAAGACGGACTCTTGCTGAAGAACCCTACCATCAGGTATACAGGGTCATTCATTATCAACATGACAAACTTAAGGAATAGGCTCCGCACATAAAAAAAAATATATGTACCTATATTTATTTTTTTATGTATATTTTGTCTTACAAATTCCAAGTAAACAAAAAAAATCGATTACGTTTTTCCGCTCAATTATTATTAATCATTGTTGGGAATCGAGTTAAGCGACGTAATAATGAAATATTCGAGTGTGCGCGCCCCGTAGCGGGTCAAGGACACGCGCAGGTCAAGGACGCGCGGGTTATTGACCCGCGGTTCATTGACGCGCAGGTCACTGACACGTGCCGAGCGCTGCATTTTCGGTTTCTAACAAGGATAACTAATTATTAAGCAGAATGAAGTATTTTTTTTTAAATATAAAAAAAAACGTCTAGAGAAAAAAACAAGTACAAGTGTTTTTTTTATGTGTGGAACCTACCCCTTAAGTTTGTCAGGTTGATAATGAATGACCTTATATATAAAACAGTGCAATGTACTCGTATCTTTGTTCTGTATTTAGGAAATATTCACAAGGAAAACACCGTAACAAACTAGGTACCTATCCATTAATACTAAAATCGGTCCGCTCCAACTGAATTCTATAATGCAACACCCTTCCTGGGTACATAGCTGTGTTGGCTGTCTAATATTATTTAATATTACATAATACCTGTGAAGAATTAGCTTGTACTTGTTTTAATGGCCGACCACCAACTGCCGAAATATGCCTACCCACATCTCGAATAGCTATTGCATACACAACAATCTGAGAAAATTACTATAAAAGTTAGATACGCAAGACGAAATGATTTCAGTGGCTTTATCCTTCCAGTACGTTTTGTTTGAGTAAAGTTGATCTACAAACTCGGGCTCAAGCCACGCGAAGTTTCACGTATAGATACTACCAACATATTACTTACATGTTTGTAGTATCTCCCTCTACTATAATAAAGTTTCTACTATAATATCAACCCAGACGCCCGCGCCGCAACGCGACTAATTGACGCGACCAATAATAATACAACTTATACTATACCAACCAACCAAGAGCGCCGCAAACGCGACAAAATAGACGCGATTACTACAAAGCTTGTACTATACCATATAGGTAAGTAAGTTCGTATGAGTCAGTGGCCATTAAGAACAACTGACTATACCCTTTAGGACACCGCGACGCGACAAACGCGACACGATGCGAGAACTGTAAACTATACTATAGCTTAGAATAACAACACGGAGAAACGAAGTACGCGCACGCAAATTGTGATCATTTTTAGTGAGACTAGTTAGTTAAGCGGCTCGCCATTCATCAATGTGAAGTCATCGTGCGCACGTCTCTCACAATTATAATTTTAAAATGGTGTATTGTGTGGTGAAAGGCTGTAACACCACGTATATAATCATTAATCACGTATAATACATAAGCCGCTCACGCAAACATCAATTGTTTTGTGAACACACTTTTGAAAATAATTTTGAATGAAACTATCATTCTACGTGTTGTTATTCTAAGACAGAGAGTATCAGGATTGTCGCCTAAGAATTTTTATGTAATATTTATACCTTTTCACTAAACCGCTAACCGATCGTAATTAAATTCGGTACGAACATTGTATAGTTGAGAGAAAATATTGCTACAGCGAGGGACGCCTCGGGCGGGGCGGCTAATGTAAAAACACGCTTGATCGCGGGTCTGTAAACCTGGGCTTATATCTAATGGAAATGTGGATTCATAAACTTGATGAGTGGAAGCGGGTCTAGGTATCGTAAAAGCGTATGTAAACTTTGCCTTTTAGAAAGTACTGGCTACTGCCTGCGGTTTCGCTCGCGTTGTGCCTGTTATAGGCATATGGCATTGTCCTAATGTTAGATACGCAATTATGCGACTATTACAAGTTCACATGTGATGTGAGTGAAGGAAGCAAAAAAGGTATGTTAAGATCGTGGCAAGTGAAAATCCGTGGTGCCAACGGCATACAGGCATGATTTTATGTCATCATGACAGCCTTTTAATGTTCCCACTGTTAGGTCACTGGCCTACTCTCAGGCGAGAGTGATTTTATGTAATTGAACTATTTACATTCGCGCGATTAAATCCAGTAAGTTCGTATGAGTCAGTGGCCAACTCTGGTGACAGTTTCTAGGTCTCCCGAAGGCCTCTGTCATGGCATAACAACTTTGAAAAAGCGAGCGCCGACTGCTTAACGTGCCCCCCGAAGCACGGGAGCGCTCAGTTCAAATTGCCACTGGCGGTCACCCATAAAATCCAGTAAATATCTGTAACGATTTAACCACGCATACACTCTTTTTATTGAAATACATAAACAATCTTTCGCATTAACTCCAACGTTCAACCCGTCAGCACATATTGTTACGCTACCATGTACAGTAATAATGTAATATAGCCGCGCTTCATCCGAGAAAATAGCTTTTCTAAATTGGCGATACATGAAAACCTTTTTTACGTGATTGCAGAGTCAACATTATTATTTAAAGCAAGTCTAAACTTGGAAAGGTCATTCAAATATTTTTCATCGCGTTTAAATATTCATTTTCGTCTGCGAAACTTAATAAAATAAAGTTTGAGCAACTTTTGGAAATGAATATTTTAGTTAGCGGGCCATACACTAAAGTTGTGAGGGAGATTTGTAAAATCACCTTAAGAATCACAGGGTTGTCACAGTCAACTTTAAAAATGCGCGCTAGTGCACATAATATTTTGTAGTCATAATGCTATAATACCTAATGTTATGTTTAGCTATATTAAGATTTATAAAGTTTAACCTAACATAAATACAAATGTTAGCCCCTTTTTACCCTAAAAAAGCCTAAAAAAGCTAACATACAGTAAAAGCACAGAGTAATATTACTCTGTGGTAAAGGTAACAAATAGCTGGCGAAAAAAGGTTCTGACAAAGGTGAAAAAAGTTCTCGTATATGGAACTTGAAAACAAAGCGTAGGATGGCCCCCACTGGGTGTATCAATGACATTTAAAGCAGTCGCTGGAATTTAATGGATGGTAAAGGAATGATGATGCTGATGAAAAGAGATAGAGAAGATGAGAAGAGAAGTGAAAGTCCCGAAAAACGAACAATGCTCAGCCTATTCAACTACTACAGTTTTATTATAGTACAGATGTTTTCTATAGTACAAATGTTTTCTATAGTACAAATGTTTTTATAGTACACATTGGCGAGACGCAGTGAGACGAATCAACAGCAGCGTTCCGATGAGTGCGCACATTGTTTAACTAAATCATGTCAATGATTGTCTGACAGGTGCGATACCAAGGATAAGCGGCATAGAATTGATATTATTGGATTACGCGAAAATATACTGATGACGTTATAGATGATAAATAGTACAGTCAGCAACAGATGTTCATGAACAATTTAAGAATTTAATATCGCTTTTTTTTTCATATTATGTTGTAAAGTTGTAACTAAATAATAATAATTTTTGAATTATAAATATTAATAAAGTTTTGAACATATTTAAGAATTAAATACATCAAAATGTTCATGAACTTTGGACGCTGACCGTACCTACTAGATACTATTGAAACTCCTTGCTATTTTGCTCACGTAATTTAATTTACTTGCAAACTTTAACCTTCTCTGCACCATTTAGACCCGGTTTTTTTACCAATAGTCAAGGCAGCCAATTGTCATGATTGACAGAATCAGATTTCAATCTAACCTGTAGAAAAGTTAAAGATTAACATAATGTAGAGAAGTTGTCATAACTTATTGACTAACTAGAAGGCCACCCAGCAGCGGGTGCAATGAAACCGCACCCGTGCGAAGCCGGGGCGGGTCGCTAGTAATATATATATAGCCTATGTTACTAAGGGATAACGTAGCATTTTAATGGTTAAAGAACTTTTGAAATCGAACCAATAGTTTTTAAATTTATTCGTAACAAACAAAAATACAATATAGTTTAGATTTGTGATAAAAGCTACCATTAAACATAATGTTTGTACGCCATTTGGTAGGATCTAGTGAAACTATTGACAGAAATGTCAAATTTTACCAACTACCTTTACACCTAGTTCCACAAACAATAAACATTTCATTTCATTTCACAAAAATTACAAATCTTCTCTCTTTATAATATTAGTATAGATAACTAACGAGTTGACTATCCATACTCACTTCCCGCCATCTGGTTTATTACTATTCGAATTTCACTTCGCTAGATAGATAGATAGATAAACACTTTATTGTACACAAGGATTGCATAATAAATTTAAATGTAGCAAGTAGATATAGTACAGTGGGCTGCCTTATCACTTAAAGCGATTTCTTCCAGGCAACCAGGTAGGATAGCAAGAGCAAAGTTATAATGGACGGGGGTGCACAAACTATGATAATAGTTAAAACTGACGTAGTTATTTTTGTTTATTTTCAATTCTCTGACATTTGTTATGATAAATAATTTTTGCATCATCATCATCAACATCATGACAGCCTTCTAACGTTCACACTGCTGGGACACTGGCCTACTCTTCAGGCAAGAGTTTTGGGTCTTAATCCACCACGCGGACCCAATGCGGATTGGTGGATGGCACATGTCTTTCGAATTTTAGTTCTTGGACATGCCGGTTTCCTCACGATGTTTTCCTTCACCGTATGAGAGCACTGGCATTGCGCATATACATTTTTCAAACAGAAAAATCCATTGGTGCACGATCGGGTTTGAACCCACGACCTTAGGATCGGAAGGCGGGGTCACTACCACTATACCGCCGGTGCTCATTTTTGCGTGCCTGAATGAATTTGTCGAACATTTTTAGTATATTTTTTCTTAAAAACTATCAATGTTTGTACGCCAGCTGGTAGGAACTAGAGAAACTTTTTGACAGTGATGTCAATTATCTAGGTGTAGCCTTACACCTAGTTTCACAAACAATAAATATTTCATTTAATTTCATTTCTGTCCCTCTGTATGTATGTACGCTTAGATCTTTTAAACTACACAACGTATTTTAATGCTCTTTTGATCGATAGATAAAAGTTTCAGGCCGTGCGAAGCCGGGGCGGGTAGTTATCGCTAGTTTTTAGATACATTTGGTATAACTATTCTGGGTGCAACAAAAAAAATACAGTATGACATTTGACTCACACTAAGCGCGCAAGTAAGCGGAAGTGGCTAACAAACAGATTTTTAAATACATTTGTTATAACTATTCTGGGTAACAGTACAACAAAAAAAATACAGTATGACATTTGACTCACACTAAACGCGCAAGTATGCGGAAGTGGCTAACAAACAGATTTTTAAATACATTTGTTATAACTATTCTGGGTAACAGTACAACAAAAAAAAATACAGTATGACATTTGACTCACAAAGCGCGCAAGTAGGCGTAAGTGGCTAACAAATAGATTTTTAAATACATTTGTTATAACTATTCTGGGTAACAGTACAACAAAAAAAAAATACAGTATGACATTTGACTCACACTAAACGCGCAAGTAGGCGGAAGTGGCTAACGAACAGATTTTTAAATACATTTGTTATAACTATTCTGGGTAACAATACAACAAAAAAAAATACAGTATGACATTTGACTCACACTAAACGCGCCAGTAGGCGGAAGTGGCTAAGTACTCGCGAACACTCAAGAACACGTTTACCCCAGCGGTTATCGATTCCGTAGATATCCGGCCCATTGCCACTTCACCTCGCGAACCGGGTTGAATGCTACACAATCCCTGCAATGTAATCTTAAAAGGGGATAGGTATTTCGAGATACGGGATTTTTTCCGGTGAAATTACACGCGCTTTAGGCTTGACTTCTTTATGCTACTGGGTAGCGATAACGCGAGGTTTTTTTACTAAGCCGTTGCTCGAGGTTTCACTCGCATGATACTAAGTTAGGAAATCAAAAGTGCTTTATTCATTTTAATTATAAGGATCACTTTGACGTTTTACAAGCTAGGAAAATTTACACCAGTTCCAACGCGTAAGTAAGTATTCTATGCCATTAATCTAGGCCCTAGGCCATGATGGAGGCCTTTGAGCCTAAAGCTCACCAGAGTTGGTCACTGATAATCCAGCCCCCCGATTGCGTAAAACGGTTGCAATCAATTTCACTTGGTTTCAATCAAAAAGTGACGTATTTTGTATGAATCTGATAGCTTGTTGACAGTTCACTGATTGAAATCGGATTGAAACCTAGTAACGCAATCGGGGGGCAGTTCGTAACCTATATGTGTACCCATCGATATCGGTTCAGCTGCTATGATTAAGTAAAACAAACAGAACAACTATTTATCATACAATCTTACTATTAAAACACATTAGTAACAATTGGTTATTTTTGTTTTTATAGTGTTAACCATCACACTAGGGGAATACTAAAGATTATAATATCCCAAAAATTATTTTGCCTCAAGCGGGATTTGAACCCGCAACCACCGCTTGATACGCGGGCGCTCTACCAATTGAGCTATCGAGACATATCTCGCTTGGACGAAATAATCATTGGGATGTCTTCGGCTCGTCCAATTTCGTCCAAGCGAGATATGTCTCGATAGCTCAATTGGTAGAGCGCCCGCGTATCAAGCGGTGGTTGCGGGTTCAAATCCCGCTTGAGGCAAAATATTTTTTGGGATATTATAAACATTAGTAACAACTCTAGCTGTCAGTGTCTGGGTGTATGTTTACAAAAATAAATTATACGTCAGTATATTATCAGTTCTATCCCATAGGTTTTGCTTAGTTTAGGACTAGATTGTACAACCCTTAAAATATAAACACGTATTATTTATTTAAATATTATAAAAATCCTGGAGCTACGATGTCTAGGGTCAGACCCTTTAACCTTTGCGTCAAGGGTCAAAAAACCATTTAAACTGATCGTAGCTATCACGAAGCAATTTGCATAAATACGAGTAGATAAAAACGGCAGAAAGGCAGGATCTGATAAATTTAAGTTTCATTATCTAAATAAATGGCAAAAGCTTGATACTGTAACTGTTATGGTCAGGCGTGGCGCTTAACATCAGGCGAAAGACTTGACCATTTCCTCATTTGCTAGCACACAAAAAGGATAAAATTGTATAGAATTGATAAAATGAACAGTAAAAAGCAACTCCTCTAGGGGGTGATTTCTTGGCTGTCTGTTTAATTATTAAGGCAAATCGTGAATAAAAATAGTTCTTTCTTGCTTGCTTTGAACTTTCAATTAGTGTGCTTTGTTTCATAAATATTTGATGCCATCAAGAGCTTGTAGGTCGTTCAAGGAAAATTACAGAATATACATTACACAAAAATTACTTTACCCGGTCGAAAATCGAAATCCGTGGTAGTCTTATAATAAATAACTACTAATAATTGTTTACTGACTTTTTTTTTTTATACAACTAAAGTGGCAACCAAGCGTACGGCCCACAAGATCGTAAGCCGTTACCGCAGCCTATGGACGCTTGCAGAGGTATCACTCGCGGGTTGCCACCTGACTTTGCTTCTTTTCATTAAACTCTTTAGTCATTGAATTTAACGATTTGATTTTTTAATTCTTTTCTTTAAATAACTATTTAATAATCATTGACCGACTAGCTGTGCAGTCAGTCAATCACTGATTAAATATTTTTTTATATAACGAGCAAATTGAGTTAGCATATTTAGGCAACCCTAAATAGCGCGTGATCGACCGCACTATATCATTTACTTTCGTTCCTAACTACTTTTGATTTTACAAAGTTTACGATCTGCATCAAAATGGCCATCACTGGGTAATTATAAGAAAGTGACTAGATGTATGATTAGAAAACTGAGATACGCACGCATTAATAGCTAGCTAGGTAAGCTGTTAAAACTTTTACTACTACATTGCTCAGAGGAAATAAATTCTCAATGTTTTTGCTGCATCGTAAAACGCTTTGTACATTGTAAATTATGCGCTAATGTTATAATTCATTTTTTTTTATTCTGGCAAGTGTTACAAGTAAGTTCGTATGAGTCAGCGGCCATAGGCATAGGTGCTAATAAAGTAGGGAATTATTTTACAACCAATTTATTTTATACCCTACTGTACGCAGTTACTTATTCTATTTACTTACCATAAACAATGAAAAATTAAAAAATTGTTTAATTTTACTTATAGCAAAAAGTAGTACTTAAATGTAAGATGGTAAAATGAAAAATACAAAAATAGTCCAACAGTTTGCCCTTTTCGGACGTAATATATGCGTAGAGTAAAAACTATTTTTTTATTCTTACCATAAACAATGAAAAATTAAAAAATTGAGTTAATTTTACTTATAGTAAAAAGTATTACCTAAATGTAAGATGGTAAAATGAAAAATACAAAAATAGTCCACGCCCGCCTGATGTTAAGCACCACGCCTGACTATAACAGATGCAGTGCCACCCAAATCTTAAAGTTTTTAAGTGTTTGCGTGGCACTGCACTGCGCTTATCACCCCGAGACATTGTTGTTATGTCTCTTTCGCCCAGTCACTTGCTACAGAAACTAAATAGTAAAAGTACGTTATAATACTTTGATTTAGTGTCCAACAATGCGACCTGAAATAGTTTTATCTCTCCTCTCTTTACTGACAGGGTGACAGGTCGCACTTTTTGAAAAAATAAAAGTGCGATCTGTCACCTTGAGGGGACAAAACTAGGTGACAGATGGGAATAATCCATCATCATCATCATCATCCACAGCCTGACTTCACCCAGGACTGCTGGGTATAGGCCTCCTTTAGTTTGTGCCATCTACCACGATCCTGTGCTAATCTAATCCACTTACGGCCCGCGACTTTCACTATGTCGTCTACCCATCTCGCCAACGGACGACCGACGTTTCTGTAGCCACTTCTCGGCCACCACTCAATAATCCACCTCTATGCTTTTTCGCAATTTAAACCAACTAAGCAAAGGAAACACTTTTTGTGGTATTATCTAATCTACCTACTATAATTTATAAATTCATTTTAAAAAAATACATAATTATACGTATTTTTACAAATTTTTACTTTGGTAATTAATGTAAAATAATAAGTAGTAGGTACTTGTTTAAGTTTTTTTTTAAGTTTGTTAGTTCGTCTGTCGACAGTACACTGTAACACAGTCTATTATGTGCGATACCTACAATCTACATAAGTTTAAGTACCATCTACTTTGGTATAATCAAACACATTTTGTTGAATGTTTTAGCATGATTGCCAATGGCAAGGGTTATCATAACATAATTTGTAAAACAAAACATGTACTGTATTAAAACAAGTCGGGGGTCGAGATATCTCGCTTTGAAGTATATTACTTTGTTGAACTTGTGATAATTGACCAATCAGACGATGCATAGCGTCGACCGCGTCGTGTGCATCGCTTTAATTGGCTGGAATAATTTTGAAATTGAGAGTGTCTAGTCACTCTTTCTTGGTATTTATAGTCCGTGGTGTCCGTGGTATTTTAAGAATAAATAATTTGGGAATGTGTAAATTATTAAGCTAAAAAAATAATCATCCAAATGAAATGAAATGAAATGAAATAGTTTATTGTGCAAATAATATAGGTACCTAATTACTACAATCATAGTACATTTTATTTGTTACTAACTTAGGTTCTAGCTGGTTGTTTGGGTGATAAAATGGGTTGTTAAGGAAGAGAATAATCGAATCAAATCGGACTACACAGTAAAAATTACGCGTTGTCGTAAAAAAATTTATACGCGTCGACTTATGTACTTACGTCTTCTGTTTTTCGTCGGTTAAAAATATACCGATTCTGTAGTATCATTTCTAAACTAAACTTACTAAAATTCTTGGCGTCCTTTTCTAATGAATTACAATACGAAGGACCGCTATAATTTTAGTTAGCTAAGTTTAGAAAATGCTACAACAGAGTCGACACTATTGGCAAACTCTGGTGAAGGAGTTAAGTAGGCTGCCTGAAGGTACAAACAAACATAACAATAGTACTAGAATAGCACTCACCCAAATTCCAGCTCATCAGGGGTCAGCATCACGATATCATCGTCTATGGTCAGCTGGCATTCCGTCTCGATCTCGTCGTAAGGGAAGAATCGATTCGACAGTCTATTCTCTTTGGTTCGTATCACTTTCAGCGGCTTGTTTATCACTGGCCATTCGGACGCTGAAACAAAAAAGAAAATTAACATTCTATTTTCAAAAATACCTTTGAAATTTTCGGAGATCCATCGCCGGCTGGCTATTTTATTTTTATTGTTGCTGATTTACGACAAAACAGGTACAAAATATATTTTAATAATGCTTGGTATAAATTGTTTTAAATAAATGAATAGCTCTAAGTGATATCTAAATAATTAAATTTCCCGTCAAACAAATCACAATATTGGCGCCACAATGATAAATTTTAATGGCACTGCGCCCGTGCTTCAAAAACACGTCTAATATTTATTGAAATAAGGATTATTTTCCTAAGAGAGAGTGTCCGCATGAATAATGATCAAGTTTATGTACTCATAGGTAGTAGCTTATTTACACACGTTTAATTATTCAATTTGCGTTTAACAAACCTATGCTTTGCTTACTGTCGTAAATGAAAACGGCCAAGTGCGAGCGAGACTCGCGCCTTAATAGAAGATATTAAATACAATGACATTGAGAATCTTTTAAGAGACAAGAATACCTATTTATTCACCTATTTATACCAAAACATCAAATTCCCAAATTACAACGAATTCCTCGGGCGCTCTTTTCGACCGACTTTTAGTGTCAAAAAATTCCGTAAGTATTTACACTTTTTCTTTTAATTTGATCGAAATATTTGTTACTAGCAGTCCGTCCCAGCTTCGCGCGGGTGCAACGAAACCTCACCCGTGCGAAGCCGGGGCGGCTCGCTAGTAATAAATATAGCCTATGTTACTGTAATAATATGATAATGTAGCATTCTAATGGTGAAAGAATGTTTGAAATCGGACCAGTAGTTTTTGAGTTTATTCGTAACAAATAAAAATACAAATCTTCTCTTTATACTATTAGTATAGATAAAAAAAAATCGATGCCGGCACGATATCCAGTGAGTAATACGATACACGCCTAGTTATGATTATGAACAGTAACTGGTCAGGGCGCACAGGGAATGGCGGAATGTTATGTATATGTTATTAGTAATGTACTCTACAACACCCTGCGTTCGTTGATGAAAAATGTTCGTTCGCAACATGCACGTTTAAATGAAACAACCCCTTTATATCTGCAACTAGTAGAACGCCCCGCACCTTTACCCGAGTTTTTTATGCAAACTGCATTTATGCAAGAGTAGTTTAATATCGGGAATTAATTTACTTACATTACACATATAAATGAGCAATGTAGGTACTCAAACTCTTCAAATTTATTTTTTCTAGGATTTATGGTTTAGGCTGTGCGTTGATTTGTCCCCCTAGTATAGTTCGCACAGCGGATCTAGGCTTCCGTGAAGTTAGCCGTTTGTGATGCGCAAAGACAATTTAGTTTGAAAAAGCTCCATTGCGCATCGAAACGGCTAATTTCACTACAGCCGAGATCCGTTGTGAGACCTATACCTATCAGTTCCTATGATCAGACTGATGAGACTAAAGTCTTACGAAGATGATCTTACGCTCTTACGGTCTTACGCTGATCAATACAGATCATCGGACTATTGAACTTTTTAGTCCGATATTACACATTTAGACTTTCCAAAAAAAATGCATTAACTTTTCTGTTTCTTTTTTTAACCACTTACGAAAGCCTTTTATATTTTCTGATGATGTAAGGTGTGAGAATATAATAAACTAGTAGTCCACTCCAGCTTCGCGCGGGTGCAATAAAACCGCACTCGTGCGAATCCGGGGCGGGTCGCTAGTAATAAATATAGCCTATGTTACTCAGAGATAATGTAGCATTCTAATGATCAAATAATTTTTGAAATCGGACTAGTAGTTTATGAGTTTATTCGTAACAAACAAAAATACAAGAATATAAATCTTTACTCTTTATAATAATGTTAGTATAGAAGTATAGATGTGTGCAATGAGACTAGCTATACTCGCCGCGTACAGTGCAGTACCCAAGTGTGGTACTGCCAGCTGACTTCGGCTGACGTGAAGTTAGTTATTTCGAACTTTTTCGAACAAAATTGTCTTTGCGCATCAACATCATCAAACAAACGGTTATCTTTACGACAGGTGGCTGAGACTCGCTGACAGTATTATAAAGTTTATTTAGGCTAACAGCAAAAAAACATTATTAATGCAGTATATAATTCGTTTAAATATTAAATCACGGGTAACGTGCCAACAATGTCAAATATTGTATAATTTAAAAAAGAATGCAGTCAAACTCAAGATGTTGCCTATGTCCAGCAGTGGAATGGCCGATTTGATGATGATGATTGTCTAAAAAAATATATAGATTACTATCAATTACCTAGGTTTACTTAAGAGCTACTATTGGAAGTTTTGTTTTCCTGGTAAGTCTACTGAGAACAAATTTACCAGTAGTCTTACTGGTACCTAAGTCTGTTGGGTTCCAAAAAAAATTCCCAGTAGTCCGATTGGTAAGACAATTCGGTAAGACTACTGAGAATAGCCCGGTTTAACGTATAAAATAGGTAAGGTATCTTAACTATCTAACCGTATAAAATAGGTAAGGTATCTTAACTATCTAACTCTAGTATCCATAATCATGAGCTCACCCAAGAGAATGAGTGCCCGATTATAAATAGATCATACCAAGGAAGTGTGGCTCTTCACTCGAAGACAAATTGCTCCAAGTGCACACGTTTTAGCTACAGATATCCAGAAGGACTAACCCATTTATGCCTATTTGTATTCGGGACCTCGGGTATAGGATCTTGGCCCTAATATACGTGGGCAAACTACAGATTTACGGGGTGAGTATGCATGACATTAGTAATGCATAACTTCGCATCGTTTAGGACACGCAACGACTGTAAAAAAGGATTTATTTGCGTCCGAAAACTATCTATATTAAATCGTTGCTTTACTGACTGACTGACAATCAGCGCTCGTGACGAAACTGGCTAAGTTGTCATAACATAACAGCGGTTTACTCTTCGCGATTTTCTAACGCGATCGGTATTGGACTTGTATTGGAATATGATGACATTTCGTACTTTGTGCGAACCTAGCGCTAAATTCAACCTTGTTCATAAGCGTTAATAGCTGACAATCATCGCCGTAGTGCTAATGACTTGATGTTCTATAGAATGTCTTGAGGCGCACTAAGAAATAAATCACTGAGATTATTTATAAGACCAAACATAAAAAGATAATTATAAAGTTTCTACGAACGGCTAAAGTCGCAGAAATACACTAGTGCTGCAAAAGCGATAACAATGATAAAATAACAAAGCCGCTTTCTGGACAGTCAGTCCGCACGCAACCTCAATTTTACACATCAATAAAACTTTACGTTAAATAGCTTTATTACCACCTGATTCTAGTTTTCGGTTGGTAAGTAATCGTTACTTTTTACTTATCTAATACGATACGATCTCGTAGCTAATTGTAAATAGCCTTATTCATATATTGAGATTATAAACAAATTTTATTTGAATTTGAATTGATTATTCTAAATGTCATTGGTTATCATGTCCAGAAGGGCAGCAATGAATGGAACTCGTTGCCAGCTTCTGTTTTTCCGGTACGTTACAATATGGGGGTCTTCAAGTCTAGAGTGAACGGGTTCTTTCTATACCAGCGTGCTCCATCATCGACCACACCAACACTTCCCATCAGGTGAGGTAGTGGTCAAACGTTGGTCTATAACCAATAAAAAAAAAGGGCAATTTTACTAATTACCAATGGATTGCAAACGGATCGAAAACGGAATTTTTCGTATTCTAATATTGATCCATCTAAAGCCCATCAAATAGAGCTACTCTGTTTACTTAATAGGCATTATGACAGTAATCAAGAATCACTAAAATCACTAAAATTAAAAAGGATTCAAGGAGTTTATAAACTATATTATTTTTTACATTAGATGCCAGATTGATAATAATTTTTAAATCAAATAAATTGTACAAACTACAGCAATCCGCCATAAAAGATTGTAAACCAATCAGAGCATCTTGGTTCTCTGATTGGTGGCGGCGGTTTCCTCAGATTGTTCCACACGACAAGTATCTTGGCGAGGCTCGGCGTCTTCACCATCATAGTGACAGGGGAGAAGCTCTCCACGCGATCGTACGTCAGTATAACGGCGGTGAAGTCATGGTTACTAACAAGTTACTGTTGGCGGCGGTTGTTTCTTCTGGTTTTAATAATTATTAACTATCATGGTTACTCACAAGGCGGCGGCAGTTTCTTCTGGTTGTAAGTATTAACTATCATGGTTACTAACAGGTTACTCACAGTGCAGCGGCAGTTTCTTCTGGTTGTAAGTATTAACTATCATGGTTACTAACAAGTTACTCACAGGGCGGCGGTGGTTTTCTCTGGTTGTTCCACACGACGAGTATCTTGGCGAGGCTCGGCGTCTTCACCAGCATAGTGACGAGGGAGAAAAGGCTCTCCACGCGATCGTACGTCAGTATGACGGCGGTGAAGCCAGGAGCCTTCGCCGCAGTGACGGGCAGGAACAGAGGGTTTACGGGGCCGTACTGTTGAAAAAGCGTTCTTTAAGCAGTTGCCGGCGACTTTTTCGCGTAATACAGGGTATTTAAATATTAGTGCATAATATTCAAGGAATATGTTCCACGCACAAAAAAAATACATGTACTTTACGTGTAAATACGTGTATTTTGTCTGAAAAATCTCTAAGAAATCGATTACAGATCGCGTAATAATTAAATATTCGAGCACGCGCAGGTCATTGACGCACGAATTATTGACACGCGGTTCATTGACGCGCGGGTCATTGACACGCGCCGCGCGCTCCCGTTTCGATTTCCAACAAGGATAATGATTAATTGACCAGAAAAACATAACCGATTTACTCGAGATTTTTCAGACAAAAAGTAAAAAAAAAACCTTCCTCTTGAACAACATTAGCGATTGATGAAAAGGTGAAAACAGCATTAAAACCCGTAGCGTATTTGACGGCGCCAGCGCCAGGCGGGTAGTTTAGCCATCTTCGTTTTATAAAGAGTAACTAAAGACTAGCCAGCGACTTCGTTTTCGTGGAAATTTTCTACACAGAAACTGCACGTTTTCGGGATAAAAAACCTGTGTGCTATATTCTAGACTATGTATATCTATTTATATCTCGTGTATATCTATTTGGCGCCAAATTTAATACACATCTGTTCATCCAAACTTTCGCAATAATAATCATCGTCATCATGACATCTTTCTAGTGTTCCCACTGCTGGAACACTAGGCTTATCTCTACTCTACTCGGCATCCATAACCATAGCAAGGGTCATGTCAAAAAAGCTAAAGGAACCCAGCCAGTGTTGTTGCCAGTTCTTTTACGGCATGGGCGCGTTGGAACTGGCGTAAATTTTCCTAGCTTGTAAGACGTTTCAAAGTGATCCTTGTGATTTTATTGAATAGAAGCATTTTTGCTTTTGATTTAGATTTTTTGATCATCTCAAATGAAAGTGATTGGGTCTTAAGAGCCCTATCCTGACAATCCTTGAATTTTCTTGTAGCCCGTGAAGTTTCGAACACTATTGTGGCTCGTGTGTTGAAGATATTTTAACGAAAATAAAAACAAATAAAAGCTTTATCCCTTAAAATTTAAGCCAACAGAGCATAATATTAATTAACTCAAGACATAACTGATTAAAAAATAATTAGTAACGCACGTTTCGTAAAATGAGCAATTCCAGTCAACTTTCGATCATTTTTTCTATGAAATAACAAAGTCTAACATATTTCCAAAAATGCAATTATAATATTCACAGTTTTAAAATTTAAGTGAATAGATAAAAATACAGCATGTTAGTTCAATATTTTTGAAAAAAGACGGTCTAAAAAACGCGTACTTTTCCCAATTTTACGCTTGTTATTTCTGCTAAAGTAAGGAGTTTACAATAAAAATACACCTACTTAATTAAAGTTTAAGTTTTTATTAAATAAATACAACAAAGAAAATAGTCTAATAGCATTGACTTTTTTAAATACGAATTTTTTAAAATCACACCTTAGCGCACATAAAATCATATCGATCGAAGCAGCGACTCTCAAACCGCGCTGAGCGCTTATAGAGGGAGGACGTATAGCTCCTCGTCGCGCGCGCTATTACTTATACTATATAAAGATACATTCACGCGAACTTCATGAATTATATCGCTAAATCTTGGAAAGGCCTCTTAATCCACCACGCGGATCCAATGTTCTACAGCGGGGATCGAACCCCCCCCCATCTACAACTACTTTCCATTGCTTAGCGATGGAGTGATTTCTTACTTAGCACCACAGAATTATATTTATGTAGAATGAAAGAGTTAGTCGATTTGTATGGAAACCGAGCGTGTAACATTTTACGTATTTGTATTTTACACACAAATGTTATTTGATATGAAACATAAGCCGCGCGAAAATGAATGATTTAAAAGCATCGATAAGCACGCGGCGAACCGATGCTAGGCACTGGCACACCACCACACCGCCCCCTGTTGAGATCGGACTGAGTTTCGCGGCGAGTAAAGAGGTTACTCAGCCCTTACTTAGCACGTCTTTTCGGAATATAGTTCTGTGCTTAGCACATAGCGAAAAGCTGGCCAATGACTTGGCAGACATCTGCCGATAAGCTTATCGGGCTAAACACGTGAGATAATCCTTATCACCATGCTTCCTTCACTAGGATGCCAGAGCTATTACAGAATAAACTCTTAAAGTTTTATTCAATACTAGCTGCCGCCCGTGGCTTCGCTCACGTACATAAATAAAAAATAGCCCTTTAAAATATTTCCGTGCCAAATTTTATCCAAATTGCTTCAACAGTTTAGCCGTGAAAAAGTAACAGACAGGCAGACAGAGTTACTGTCACTATTGAAGTGAATATAGGTATGCCTGAGCCAATGCGCCCCGAAACCATAGAGAACCTGGTAAGTGTTCCTATCGTTTCTTGGCAAGATCCTTACTGTATTTGTTGATGCCGATAGGTTTCACCTTTTTTGTTATCTAGGCAAGGAACTACTAGAAATGAAAAAAAAAAACTTACTACTAGAAAACTAGCTCCTAAATAATATTCATTTTTATAAATGCAAAAGTTACTTTGTTTGTTGATCAATTACAATAATGGTTAAACTAATTTGGATATTTGAAAGATGAGTCAAGGCAACTGTTTGGTAAGTAATCAGTGGCCTCAACATTTAAAAGGTACAAACTGTACACTCACCAAATACTCAGGCATATTCCAATCTTCATACATCCTACCAGCCAACGGGAACACTTTCTCATTAACTATCTCTAAAGTAGTCAGTGTAAGCTTCTCGATACTAGAAAAGTACCGTTCATAAACCCATCGCAACTGCCAGTATAACTCCCCTCGTCTCTCGGTACTCACTGAATGAACAATCTTCAGTAGATTCTTTATATTATCTTCAGGTATAAAAATAGCAATCCTGTTCCAGTCTATATGAGAATTGAAAGGCATTACAACCGAGTCTGCGATCACTATCGGTATACACTGCGATGCGATCACATCCATAAGCACAGCTTGCATTAGTCTCGCACTTCGAACAACGAGACAAAACATCCCTTCTTTCAATACATCAGGGAAATTGAACTCCCTGCCTGTGTTGTACTCACAGCGTTTGTTTACTTCAGTCTTACATCTTCCTAAAAGTAACAAGTCGTTGGAAGAGGATGCAATGCTTTGCAGCTCTTCTAAGTATATGTGTGGAATGTTAAGCTGGGATGAAACTATTGTGTAGTTTTTCTGCTTTGGTTGGCTACTGTCGATTTTAGCCGCCGCTTCGCTGTAGACCGGTATTGATATGTCGAATCCATGGCGGAATGTCCAGGTATTGAAGCCAGTGCCGGCGATGATAGCTTTGCCAGTGTTAAGGGTGACAACTGTGTTGTAGTTCGGAGCCGCACCCGGCAGCATATTGAAGATGAGGTGGTTCTGGCCATTGTTCCAGCTGTGGGTATTATGTTTATGTATTTAATTCAAAACTGCATTGTCAACAGTTATTTGCATACATAGATTTAACATCTTATGTATGCATTAAATATCATAGTGAAACTATAAGTACCTATTTTGTTTTGTTTCAAAATTGTTAGTGTTGTGTTAAGCAAAAAGATTATTTCTAATAAAAGTCAACAGGGATGATTAAATAGTTCGTTTAAATGATTTAAATTCTGAAATCTAAACTCTTTAATTAAGAATTTGTTGATGAATGACTTACTATTTAAGATCCCGCAGGGCTCGGGACACATGCTCACTTGAGAATGTATTCTGATTCAAAGTGTCTATACTAGGCACCAAGAGGCACGCCTCGTCAGGATTAGGCGTGTAGTATCTGCTACGCTTTATAGTATCCAAAATTACAAAAAACTCTCTAGAAAACTGTGATATGGAATTCCCATTTAGAGTCTGATAGTCTTTTAATGGATATATGTATATGGTTATCTTGTCGTGACCACCTCGTCCGCATTTATAGACGTCGAAGCAGTCCCAGTAGGTACAATTCGAAGCCCGGCCCTCCGATACAACAGCATCTCTATCCACTGTTACAATATCCACACTCCTATCCAAATTCACAGGCACAAATACGTCTGTCCGTTGCGAATTGCCGGAGAACACATTAAACACGATTGTAAACACTAAAGATATCACTATAAACAACAGCAGCCCCACGAAAAACCTATGATACAAGATTTGCCTGTACGATGTATACTTTGCGTGCTTGCTCGTTTTAAGGAGCAAGTCCCCAGCCATTTGTAATTGCGATTATCTTAGTCTCTTTGTTTTACTTATGGCACCCATTATTATCTTAAATCAAATGGTTTTCATTCATATTTACGAATTTGTAAAACACGATCACTCACTGCCCCACCGAAAAAACTCGAGAAACTGACTGACTGACATAACTTAAAGGTAGGAGAGGGAGAGGAATCAGGGTTGTTAGATGGCCACTCGGAAACCGTCCTGTCAGTCCGTAGGATATTTAGTGATCTGTGCTCGGAAATCCTTGTATATTAATATATCACGTTTTTTTTTGTAGACTTGATGCTGTTAGACCGTCGTCTGATGGTCCGTGACAGCGTTACACGAACTTTTGGGCAACGCAGAAGGCGCTGCATGCCCGCAAAGATTTGAGTTTTTGGCAACTAGCGCAAGGGCTTAGGGACCACTTAAGTAGGTACGAACCTCGGCTTGGGCTGTTGCGGGGGGGAATGGCCCAACCCCAGGGTCCGTAGCGAAATGGTATTTATCAAGAAAAACAGGTACTCCAGTTTCCATTGCAGCGCTGTGGGGCGCTGCCAGCAATGTTTTTACAAGTAGCGAAAAAAAGAAAACAGTTTGATCGAACATCGGAAGGTAAAGGAGAAATAACTTGAATTTTTTTTATTAAAAATATATGTAATTTTTCTTTTAATTAGAATATTTACAAAAAAATTATGAGTAATTCTTACTTTAACTATATAATATTCAGAGGTCGAACACATTAATAAGGAACCAACCCACACCATAAGCAGTTTTGCAAAAAGGAACCGATGAGTTTTTTATAAATAAATAGTACAAATCTTATTGTTATTATCTTAAATTATATTGACATAGATAGAAAACAGTTTTTTGTATAATATTGCAAAAATACTTTAATAAAATCAATGATTTTTTTCAACCCACAATTTAGACAAAAACTGCTTTATCTCAAAACTATCATTGTGTGGGTTGGACCTTTTATGCATAAGTAGGTCCATGTACAAAGTCAAAGACCTATTTTAAATAGTATGTACACAGAACAGATATTAGTACTACGTATGGTATGTATACCAAGAAACTAGTACATCTAACACCCCTGAGAGGAATATGTAAAAAGCTGATTGGCTGAACTGAAGTGACTAAGGAAGGGAGGTAGGTATAGATTAGATAGGTAGTAGCTAAGAGAGAAAAAGGGAAGGACGGAAGTGAGATTAATTTTTTGAAAGTGCTACCTACTTTATTATTTTATTACTGTTGGTTGGTCCGGTTGGGTTACATATCAATTAAACTAAAGTCATTACAACTACTCTCGCTCGATATAACTACGGTCAAAAGACCTACTGGTTAAAATAACTACAGGTTGTTTTATAGAATTTCGTTGTAGCTATTGAACGATATCCTTCTTTTCGTTTTTGTATTTGTTTTTAATAACTTGAGACGAAACTCATTGTTGCTTTAAAACCGCTAGGTCTATCAATACAACGACTTTGCTGGCATCATTACATGTTTAGAAGTTTGACATAGACTTATAATTATGTATTGTCACTGACAGTTACAGTACTTAAATGTTATGCTCATTGCTCACAGATGATATTTTGATGCGTTCTTCTCTGACGTTCTCTTCTCTTGGTCTTGACCACCCTGTGTGGGCAAAAAGTTATATTATGCAAGATGTAGCCTGTGCAATATTTCGCCTTACGGACGTAATATTGCACGCAACAAACATTTGAAAATGACATCATGACATGACAGCTGACATGATCAAGCAAGCAATCATTCGTCGTAGAGCGTTTTTGTTTTCCTGTCAGTTTTGTGTTGTGCGTAGTTGTGGTTGAGTTTCTCATGGCTTAATTTATTTTATTTCCTAATTTATTTTTCAATTCCACTAAAATACTTGGTTCGAGCTTGACCAAAGATGGCACTGCTACCACCTGACTCAATTTATACCATCAGGAACGTGGACAACGTTCCTGTTTATTCACTGGCTTTTAGCTTTTTGCCGGGAGGTCTCGAGAGGTTACTAGCCGGTTCTAAAAACGGCTATGTTTATGCATACAACCTTCAGGTGAGCCCACATTATGCCAAGGATATAGGTACCCATGATCTATTGCGTAGGAAGTTAGTTCGTCGTCTTGTATGTCTCCGAAAGTATTACGCAGTTCCTTTGTTTACTACGTACCCTCAATTCAACTGACCTAAAAAAGTTGGCTTGCCCACCAGTCCGCCCATACATAATAGATAACATTGTCCTACATATTTGAAAGATTTAAATTTTTATTCCTGCTATAGAATATTATAACAGAGACTTTGCTGTTTCATTTTCAGACTAATAGAGTGCAGCAGAAGATTCAAGTTGGTCAAGCTCCCATTCTCCATCTCCTCCACACCAATAGTCAACTCATCACTCAAGAAAAAGGTGGAAAATATAAAGTCTTTGAATTGACAAACAGTGGCTATGTAGAAGATGTAGTCATTGAAACAGATTACCCTGGTTTTTGTCGATTTGAAGCCAACACAAAACTCGAAACACTTTATGTACCTGACAATGAATCAAAAATACAAATCTTCAGCTTTGCCGGTGAAAAGTTAGGATGTTTAGAGCCAAGCAGTGATAAAAAGCTTGGAGATGTGATGTGCCTAAAATACATAAAGTTCCCATGTGACAGGCCATGTCTCCTTGCCGGCTACGAAGCTGGGTGGCTCCTCTTATGGGATCTCAACACTAGTCAATGCATTGGCACATTACAGACAAAGGAATGTCCAATGTCAGTAGATTATCACCTTGAACAGCAGAGAGGTATAATCGGCAATTCTTCAAATGTGATACAGATTTTTATTATAGGGAGAAAAGACTTAAGCTTGGCCCACAAAATGGACATTACAATAAAGAATCCTGGAATAAACAAAGTACAATCTCGTTTGGATGGGAAGGTGTTTGTGTCTGGTGGCTGGGATGGGCATATCCGCATTTTCTCATGGTATTCTCTACGACCGCTGGCAGTTCTAACCGAGCATAAGCAAGCTGTACAGGATGTAGCTTATTCTTCAGAGAAGGTTTCTCTGTGGAATGCCTATATCATGGCAGCCGGGGGTTTAGATGGTGCTATAACACTGTGGGATCTGTACAACAGTAAGCAATGATGCATTTAATTTGAAGCCCTAAGCTACCAGGTAGTAAAACCTATCCACCTCAATTTTTTTTTAATAGGTAATGTATGCCATTATTGCCTTTTTATGTTATGTTGTTTGAACCAATTAATTTTGGAGTCAAAAAATTATAATTTGCAATGTAATTGAATTGGATCTCAGTAATGTACAAACTCTTGACTGTCCACACAGTGTGGCCGAGCTATTAGATATTAAGTGAAGTTGTTGAATAGAGCAATCAAATATTTTCCAAGTTTTTAGTAATTATTTTCTAAAGTCGATACATTAAACGCCTTTGAAGTTTTAAAATTCGTTTTCCTATAGTCCCTAGTTTTTTGTTAGCATCACTTAGCACCTGAGAAAATAACAAATTGAGTCATTGTTTGAACAGGCAAAGCCAAAACGTTGAAGGCATTTTGTTTACCTATTTGCCAGATGTGTATTTCTTGCTTACAATTATTATTATAAAAACATGTTTTAAACATACAGGTGGTACCTACTTTGTTTCACAAATTATTAATTCTAGTAAGTAATTCTTAAAATAACTTTTTATGTGAACAATGTAATAAAATATGTAGAACATGCCAATGATCTTGGCAGATTTGGAAATCAGGGTGTTTATTATAGTCTGGGCGTCAGATGACAAGCATAACAACATTGAAACGACAGTATTAGTTATAATAAGTTTATTAGGCATACATTGAATAAATTACTAATATCACATTTACAGTGCGCCCTATTACATAGTTTATATTTACAATCTAGTAGATAAGTAATCAAACCTTAGAACTAGGACTAGCAATCTGAAAGATTATGAAAAATTAACTCTGTTCCGATTATTAATGCTTGTGATATGTATTAAAGTTAATAGCCATAAACACACGCTGTCACGCGTGGGATACAATACAACAATCGTACAATAGACCGTGAACGTTGCAGGAAAAGGGAAAGACTTAGGCCTGCAGAATTTAGCCATAGGTAGAACCTAGCGATTTGTGGGTTTTTAGACGTTTTCCTGCGCGTATTCCTGTACCAAGAACACCGTGAAAGACTTCTGTGAGGCGCTTAATGACTTGTTTAAACTTGAACAATCTTCCTTGTTTTCGGAATTAGAGCTTCGTCCTCAGTGGCTTCCACCAATCTCCGCCGTTTCCTAAGAGGCCTTGATGAGTCTGAAGGTTCTCGCGCTTTTGCTACTATTTTCGCCATTTTATTGCCTAGTCTGGTTATTTTGAATTTCGGTAAAGTTTGCTCGGGCTCATGCTCGCTTGTAGCTTTGGTAGTTTCACTATCACTTCGCTCAACATCTATTCTATCATTTATTTCGCTCGTTGTTTCTGTTACAGCGTTCTCAGTTACAGTTTCAACCGGCTCACTGTCTGCAGAATTGGTCTCCTCATCTTCTCTTCTATGGTTCATTGTGAAGTCTAACGGCCCTTCCGTATCGTCGGTTCTGGCTTCCGTCTTCACTTTAGTAGCGTGAGCTTGAACAAAAGCTGATAGCGGCATTGGAATCGGAATTGGAATAGGAAGCGGCAGGATAACTGGGTACGGGACTAGAACGGTTACAGGAGGTGGTTGGCCCAAAGTTTGTGGGAAATTCAACGGCGGGGGCAGTCGGGGTCTTTCATGCATTGGCATGTGACGAGGCATGAAGGGCATTCGCGGCGGGAACATGCTTCCTGCCATGGGGAACCTCATGTCATTCATGTGTGGATGATTATCCATGAACATTGGCGGCGGCATGCTAAACATCGGGCTTGGGAACGGCGGAGGAAGGTGTTGGTTTATTGGCTGTGGCGGAGAATGGATCGCTGTTCCAACCGTAGAAGCTGGTGACGATCCTTCTGACGGACTGCACATTCTTAGGTCCTGAGCTTTGGGTGTGGCAGTTTTCTGCCTAGTTTGACTCTGAGACGTGACGGTCGCGGAGCATTTCGAGGTTCGTCGCTTTCGCAGATTCATCTTATTTCTACTGTCCTTTTTAGATTCAGGAGATTTCTGGATCGGTGGTTCCTCAGACGTGCGTTTTTGCTTCATCAGTTTCGCTGTTGGAGCGATTGTTATTAAGGGTAAAGGTGACCTTTGAGTCTTTGGTTGTTCTGGTTTTTCTTGACTAGTCTTAATTGTTTCGGGGTTTGGGGAGCCGGAGCGTTCGGTTTCAGTGGGCGATGCCGATCGACTCTTGCAGTTTTTCAGCCAGAGTTCAGGGGTGATGAGGTTGGAGGATGAAGACGCGTTCACCAAGTGAGGGTTGAGATCGAGGTGGGCTTGCGTCTCTCGGCAGAAGATGTGCATCTTGTATTGATTTAGGCATTTGTCGGAGCAGAACTGTAGCTGGGTGGCTCCGTCCTGGAACGAAAAAAAAACGTTTTGAGGATCAGAAAGGAAACTAGCATCATAATAGGTAGGTGGTACAACAGCTGCTATGACGTGATTTAGTAAATACCGAAACATTCGCATAATAGTGTTATTTCGTAGTCGACAATAACAATGGCGTCCTTGACCATTGAGTAAAATGAAGTTTCCGTCTTATGTCCTATAGTTTTTGTAGTTCTGTCAAAGGCTGCGCCTGCCCTGCATTAGTTGACCTCGATGGAGTATTGGTAGGTAGTTGAGCGAGAAGTTGCGGGTTCGGTTACCGCTGCGGAACAAATTTTGCAATAACCTAACTACAGATATTTGCATCTCTGAGTCTTACGGTTATTGTTCTTGTAGTTTCTGATACCCACAACATAGTAATTCTTAGTGTTCCTATGTCTTTGACAACCTCGATAGAGTGATGGTGGCCGGTTGACCCAGAAGTTGCAGATTCAAATAATGCGCAAGACAAATGTTTTTGCATGAACGACAATTAATATTTGCTACGGGTTGAGTGATAGTTCTCGTAGTTTCTGACTCCCAAGACACAGTAAGTAAGTAAGTTTGTTTTTAGTTATTGGCCACCTCTGGTGATATAGTTTTTAGGCCGCCCGAAAGCCTCTGTCATGGCCTAACAACTTTGAAAAAGCCGGAACTGACTGTTTAACGTGCCCTCCGAAGCACGGGAGCGCTCAGTTGAAATTGCAACTGGCAACCATCCAAATGGGGACTACGCGAAACAGTGCTTTTTCGTTGATCTGGAACAACTTAGCCAGCTACGTCAAGACACTGTAAAACCCATTGATGGAATTAAGATTATGTGATAAGTTACCTGGAAGTCCACATAAGCGACAGTATGCCTCACATGCCGGCACCAGTCGCAAGTCTTGGCGCGCTTGAAGTTGGCGCGGCGGGATTGGCTGAAGCAGAGTTCTGAGCAGAAAGTCGCCCCGGCTTGCTGCAAGGCGCCACTCTCGCTAGTGATACTCTTGTTACACCACGAGCATTCATCTGGAATTTGAAAGGTGGAGTTTGGGACGTGTCTCACAGAATAGTCCTGTCCTCTAAAGTACGGCCAGCGGATTATAGCCACGAGCATTCGTCTGGAATTTGAAAGGTGGAGTTTAGGACGTGTCTCACAGAATAATCCTGTCCTCTAAAGTACGGCCAGCGGATTATAGCCACGAGCATTCATCTGGAATTTGAAAGGTGGAGTTTGGGACGTGTCTCACAGAATAGTCCTGTCCTCTAAAGTACGGCCAGCGGATTATAGCCACGAGCATTCGTCTGGAATTTGAAAGGTGGAGTTTAGGACGTGTCTCACAGAATAATCCTGTCCTCTAAAGTACGGCCAGCGGATTATAGCCACGAGCATTCATCTGGAATTTGGAAGGTGTAGTTTGGGACGTGTCTTACAGAATAGTCCTGTCCTTGCTTATTACTGTCTTTCGGTACATAATTGTTGCGTCAATGAACGAGGATGATGACAGGTTTGAAAGACGCAGTAGGTAGGTGTAACTATCAGAGGTTGAAAGTATGTTAGTGAATAAGGATCTACTACTTAAGTATATTATAAATGTGTATTCATTGAGCGCTGTTTGTTGTGTTTGTGTCCAGAATAAATGTATTTTCTTTCTTCTTTCTTTCTTCTTTAAAGCTAGGCCCTATTAGGCATTCGTAATTGTGAGGTTCTGCTAGTATCCTACAGG
The DNA here is from genome assembly GCA_951394395.1 of Colostygia pectinataria. NCBI lineage: Eukaryota > Metazoa > Arthropoda > Insecta > Lepidoptera > Geometridae > Colostygia > Colostygia pectinataria. Next base: position 10,871,108 of record OX596358.1, on the reverse strand, counting down.
ATAGGGAAACATGGGGCTTCAATATAAACAATTGTTATTCTAAAAACATGCACCCGACTGTCTAGCTCGGCCCCGACCGAATGAATCGCAGGCACAAGCGAAGCAACTTTTGACGACCGATGTGGCGCAGCGGGCGCAGGTCCGCCTGCGACGCAGAGGTTGCGGGTTCGATTCCCGCCTCGGGACAAATGTTTGTACGATCTACAAATATTTGTTCCGGGTGATCTGGGTATTTTCTATATATAATAAAAAATATCTATCTATGTGTTGTATTAAGTATACGAGTATATCAGTCATATAGTACCCATAAAACGGCTCTGTTTAACAGCATCTTACCTTGGGGCTAGATGATGCTGTGTGGATTGTCCAGCGTTATTTAGATTATATTATATTTATAACTCGATAAAGCGTCGTACGCATACGTTTAATCGGCAAACGCCACAGTAATTAATGTTAGCCGTTTGTTATACGTAAGTATACCGTAATGTATCTTAGAAAATACCTACCTCTTACCTTAACCAAACAATATTTTTTGTGATATTACTATTATGTTATCTGATAACAGACATTGACCGATAATAATAAAACAAAGATATTCGATCCTCTAATTTACTTAGTCTTCGAGCGATTATTCTCAATGTCTTTGCTCTAAGTAGACCAGGTAGGTACTTATCCTACCTATAATTTGTAGCATCCATCACATAGACCTACCTACCTCCTACTACCTTACCTACCTACATTACCTATTTTTACTGTATCTACATACCGCACCGGGGTGGGTGGTCTAGTGGTAGTGACCCTTCCTATCCTAAGGTCGTGGGTTCAAACCCGGTCGTGCACCAAACCAATACTAGTGCTTTCATAGGTGAAGGAAAACATCGTGAGGAAAGCGGATATCCAAGAACTAAAAATTAAAAAGTGCCAACCTATCCGCATTAGGTCCACCTCGCCCGAGAGTAGGCCAGTGTCCCAGCAGTGGGAACATTAGAAGGCTGTCATGTTGACTGTACATACGTAGGTACCTACAGCAGCAATTATAGTGATCCGGGGATCGTGTGGGGTGAGTATCGAACGAAAATAATGAAAATATTTCGTTTATTTCAACCGAAGCGCGTCTAAAGTTTCCCTCCAATTAATTTGCGAATGATATTGGATGTAAAAAAGCTTCGTGTAACAAAACACCAACTTCGTTACAAGGTTTACAATGTGTAGGTACGTTTATTTCGTTATGATCCTTGTTAATTTATGAAGCTAGCGACCCGCCCCGGCCTCGCACGGGTGCCTAAACTATACATAAACCTTCCTCTTCTAACACTTATTTAAGCAAATAAATATCTTGAATCTTGAGTCTATTGATGAAAACTGTATAGATAAGTAGGTACCTAAACATTTACGTAGTTAAATAAAATATTTCAAAAGGTACCTATAGATATTTGTTATGTTATGTTCATGATCCTAGGATCATGATTCATGACGATGCTCCTCGCTGGCTCGCAAATTAACTGTAGATTGGTGGTGTAATGAAAATAGGTGCCTTCTAATAGTCTTGCTTGGGTAATGGGTTCGAGCCCGGTTATGCACCAATGGATGGAAAACTAGCGAGGAAACCGTACGTGTGCAATTTTTTAAGAACACGTTGAACCAAACAGCGCCAGCAGATTTGAAGCGGGGAACTATTTTCAAAAAAAACTTCAACTGAGTAGATAAAGTACTGCCAGCGGATCGTGAAGTTAGCCATTTGTGATGCGCAAAGACAACATAGTTTGAAAAAGCTCAATTGCGCATCGAAACGGCTAACTTCACGATCGACGCGAACGGCCAAGATCCGCTGGCAGTACTATGTGGTAAGTACTCTAATGTCCACTCTGTAGGCCACCTGAAGACCTCCGTCATGCCAAACCACTAATACGCATTGGGGGTTAGGGCTGCATCACTCTGAACCAGGCCAAAGATAACATAACCAGGATAATAATATCGTCCTTTTCTTCCTTCGGGTGAGCTTCGAGCCTAATCGTCCGCAAAGGCCACAGGTTCAAAACAATAATATTTTTCGAAAAACCACTTTTTGCATAAGCCTCTAACTTTGTTATCATGAAACAGTTCGAAAAACAAAAATATAATTATGTTGGAATTTTCTAAAATTCTGATACTACTTACTGACTAATCTGTACAGAGTTCTAGATCGCGATTACGAAGCTTTCTTGCATTTTAGGCTTATTACGAATGCAAATACAATAGTCAAGTGGGGTCAGTCCTCCGAGGTAAGCCAGTGTGGCCAAGCTGGTCTGAATTGGCTGATCTTTCAGATGTGTCACTTTTCTCATGCCGACGTGAGTCGCTGAGCAAATTGTAGTGATGAATATTCTTGTAGTAATACATGCCAGAAGGAATTGGTTAATCCGATTTAAATTAGATGAAACGTCGAAAGACGATAATACCTACGGATACAGGACGCGGAAAATCGAAAGATTAAGTCTCGACCCCTTTTTTAAATATATTTTTAGTTATTACATAAAACAAAAAATAATAACCTACTTAAAAAAATAAAAATAATGAATATAAAAACAGATACTGGTGGACATTTTTCTAGTCCCAAACCTGTGCCCAAACTAAGTAAAGCTTGAACTATGGGAACTGATAGAATTTTTAGTAATATAAGTTAGTAGGTAATTTTTTTGTAAATACTTACATACATACAAAACATACACATGAAAAACACCCAGTCCCGGAACAAATATAATGCAGATCATGCAAGCAATTTGTCCCGCAAGGGGAATCATACCCGCCCCTCTCGCTTCTAAAGCAGGCTCGCCCACCGCGGCACCGTTAGGTAGGTACTCTGTGACCGTCATCATCATAACTTCCAGCATATTCTCAATGTCTTTTTTTATGGAAGGTATAAAGTAAGTACTAGTATCTAACCTACCTACGTACCTACTACGGATATCGGCTGTCGAGAAGTTTCGATGCGCAATGAAACTTTTTCGAAATAAATTAATAGTGCTGGGCAATACACACAACATCATCTAGCCCCAAGCTAAGCATAGCTTTGTGTATGGCACAGAGGTTATGGGTACTAGATGACTGACATACATAATAAAATACAATACATAGATAGATATATTTTATTAGGCATAGAAAATACCCAGAAAACCCAAAGCAAAAATTTGCAGTTCGTACAAACATTTGTTCTAAGGCGGGAATCGAACCCGCAACCTGAGTCGCAGGCGGACCGGCCCGGACAGGCTCGCCGCGCCACATCGGTCACACAATTGCACAAATTAATTGTGTTAAAAAAAGGGAATCACTAACGACCGGCACGGCAGTACGTGGTACGATGATGTAACATCTCTTTTACCTAGGTAGGTTAGATAGTACTTATTTACTACACCTATTATAACAGTAGGTACATGTAGATTCTGCTCGCGCGTTCATTAGGAATAGTATACCGGCTTTGAGGTATCAAATTTCTGAATAATGTTCTGCCTCTAATCTTCACTGATTGCACAAAATGTTGTGTGCTAGCGTGTTTTTATAAGTAGGTACCTACCTACTTACATAATAGGTTGGGGAAAAAGTTTCTTCGCATTTTTTAAGAAAATTCAAAACATTTTTTAATATAGTCTAAAGTATGTAGGTACCATTTTGTTCGATAACTTTTTGCCATCTTGTAGGTAGGGACATGATCCCATTGCTATAGAAATTTTGGGGCTTCTGATCAAAATACCGCGACAAGTGGTTTTGGCAGTCCTCTCGTGATGTTAACCTGACACTGCCTAAAGAATTCTGAAGAGAACGAAACAGGTGGAAATCTGAAGGTGCAAGGTCAGGACTACGGCACATGCATTGACACCTCCCAGACAAACTCTCTTAATTTTTGCTGAGTGGCTAAAGATGTGTGAGGTCTAGCGTTATCATGATGAAAAACCACACCCCTTCTGTTTATTAATTCTGGCCGCTTTCTCTCAACATCTTGCTTTAATCTCATCAGTTGTTCGCAGTAGAGTTCAGAATCGATGGTCCTGCCTGGTGGTAACAGCTCATAATGAATAATGTCCTTCCAATCCAACCACATACACAGCATCACCTTGTTGCGAGTTAACCCGGGTTTCGCCACAGTCTGTGAAGCCTGACCGGCCTTTGACCACGACCTTTTTCGCACGTTCTTGTGTACGTGATCCACTTTTCATCACCAGTTATCAGCTTCTTCAAAAATGGTTCGGTTTCATTACGTCGTAATAAAGAATCACAAATGAGTACACGGTTCATTAGGTTTCTTTCAGTGAGCTCGTGAGGTACCCAAATATCGAGCTTTTTTGTGTAGGTACCCAGTTTTTTTTAACATGTGCCAAAACTGTTTTGTGGTCAATTCCCAGTTCTTCAGCTACGTCGTAACTACTAATATGCCGATCTTGCTCCACTTTTTAAAAAATGGCATTCATTTTATCCGTAATACGGCGACCAGAGCGACGTGCATCTATAACATCAAAATTTCCGGATTGAAAACGATTAAACCATTAGGTCCATAAACATCGCAAATTTTTTTCTCGGCTTGCGATGCATTTTTGCCTTTTTTGTAGTAAAATTTTAAAATGTATCGAATTTCTTCATTAGATTCACTCATCTTGACAGTACAAAAAACAAATAAAAATCACACATTTTCCTAATTTGAATTTGGAATAATTGGAATGATGTTCTTTAAAATTTAAACTTTTAATGATACCAAAACCAGCCAGATACAAATAGTATAGCTAAAGAGATTTTATTACAAGTTCATACATACTATAATGCGAAAAGACATTTTCCCCAACCTAATACATTGACGTAAAACACACTATATACATTAGGTAGGTACATAATCTACACTGGCAATGATTAAAAGATCATTGACCAGATGAACAAAGAATAATGGGTTTATTTGTGTACTTACTTTACTACATAAACATAAATAATTTATTTAAGTACTTGTTACATACTCACTATGCACCTAATCTGCGGAGTAGTAACTGCAGCGTTGCAATCCGATGTTGTTCGACTTGTACAATGCGACTGTCTGATCAGCAAATTATATTTTACCTAGATTACCGGAACGCGGCAATTACGGAAGCATGGCGTCATTCTACACTGGGTACTTGCATCGACCAGACGTAGTCTCTTTAGTTTTAACTTAGAATATTTTTACGTAACTTTGTACGATTTTTAATTAAACTCTTTTAAAAGTCTTTGGTTTTTTTTAAAGCCATCGATTGTGGCCAACGTAATTGGCGCAGCCGGTAGGATACTTCGAAGCAGTGTGTTATTCGTCCCGGGGGCCCAAAATTGGTTCCTAACGAACAGACGGCTGTTTGGACTTTCAAGTTCGTCATCGTGGTATCCAGAACCTACGGGCACACGATCGAGGGTGCACTTGGCTATCAGTGCAGAGAAAAACCAAATGTGAGTACAGTGAAACTTTTTTGAAGTGTTGCCTCCTTTCCCACCATTTTCCACCCACGAAAAATCGGGGAGAAATCTGTCTCCTCAAGACAGATTTGTAGGAATAGCAGGTTAGACACCGTTAGGGATTTAAGTAAGTTAGATATTATAATAGAAACTAGCGAGGAAACCATGTCCACCTCGACCGAACCAGACCATATCTTTAAGGCACTGCGCCTTGTCCCTGAGTTTGACGGGAACCCTAACATCTTGACTAGGTTCATTAGAATCTGCGATCAGCTCGTGACGCAATATATTAAAACTGAGGCAGGGCACGAGTTATCTAACCTATGTCTTATGAATGGTATTCTAAATAAAGTGACAGGTCCCGCGGCTAGAACAATTAATGCTAACGGTATACCAGAAAGCTGGGTAGGAATAAGAAATGCTCTAATCAATAATTTTGCCGATCAAAGGGACGAGACTGCCCTTTATAATGATTTGTCTTTGGTCACCCAAGGGAGTGACTCCCCGAAGGAGTTTTATGACAAATGCCAAACCCTTTTTAGTACAATCATGACGTACGTAACGCTACATGAGTGTCTGCCTACGACCGTAGAGGCAAAGCGCGACTTGTATCGCAAATTAACTATGCAGTCGTACGTACGAGGTTTAAAAGAACCTCTCGGCTCTCGTATACGGTGTATGAGGCCGCCAACAATCGAAAAGGCTTTGGAATTTGTTCAAGAAGAATTGAATGTTATGTACCTACAGCATAGGAATGAATCCGTACCTGAGCGACGTAGTCCAGCTACGCAAGCTCAGCCATCAGCAAAGGTACCGTCCATAGTTCCTATTTATTCTGTACCTAAGGTTTTTAACTACGGAGCCCCTAGCTGGCAAAGACCAATGCCCGCATCCGCGCATTTGCCACCTCAACCTCAACAGCAGGGTTGGCGTCCAGCTTTTCAATTTAACCAGGCCCCACAACGTAACCCCATGCAACCATCGCGTACGCAACAAATGTTCCGGGCTCCTCCACCTAATTATAATCCCCAGAACGGAGGTTTTAGATTTCCACCTAGGAACGTACCCCCTCAGAACCAAGGTCCTAAACCTATGAGTGGAGTAAGCCATTTTGTGTCTAAGGCTCTTCCTCCTACTATCCAGGGCCACGATTGGCGTAGATTTGGCAATCCCCCTCCGACAAATTATTTCAAGACTAGAGAGGTAAATTTTAATGAGGTAGATAACTATGACTACTACTACTCTGACTATTACAGTGAACCAACTGACTTCACAGAGACTGACTATGGTAATTACTACGACTACCAGAGCGTCCCGGAGTATTACTATGAGACCCCGAACGACCCCCAGTTCATTGACGATGTACAGTCAAGCTCAAATGCGATTGAGCCCGCGCAACCGTCGTCACCTAGCCAGAAAGAGCAGGATTTTCCCAAGGGCCGTTCCAACAAAGAACAAAGATAGAGTTAAATTTACAGTCTAAGAAAGAACTACGGTACATACAGACGTCAAATCCACCTCTTAAACTACTCGTTGACACCGGTGCAAATCAATCGTTTATTAGCCCCGAGGCGGTCGATACTTATTTTCCGCACATTCCAAAAGATCTTGATCCTTTTGAGGTCACTAATTCACGTGTGACAAGCATTCATGACCACTCGATTACAATACCTCATTTTGTGGAATTTGGTGAGCAATCTAACATCAAACTTTTCATCTATAAATTCCACAACCACTTTGATGGATTGATAGGCCTTGATTTATTAGAAAACTGTAAAATAGACCTTAAAAATAACGTCTTGCTAACCGAACATGCCAGCATACCATTGTCTCGATACCAATGTAGAAAGACTAACCAACAGGAAACTATTCCTGCCTTTTCATCTAGGTTAGTTAACATCCCAATACATTATCCAGACGGTGACGTATTTGTGACGCAACAGATGATGGATAACTGTATTATTCACGACTGCGTCACCACTGTGACAGACAAGACCGGCATCGTAGAAATAGAAAACATGACAGATAGCGACATAATTATCTCCTTTGACCAACCGACGCAAGTTGACGTTTGCAATATCGAGTGCGCACGCACTCAACAAGACCCAAGACGAGTGAAAAATGTTTTGACAAAACTCCGGACTGACCACTTAAACGTTGAAGAGAAGGCGAACTTACAGACTTTGTGCGCACGCTACGCGGACGTATTTTATATTGAAGGAGAAGCTTTAACCTTCACCAACAAAATCAAGCACAGTATTAGAACTACAGACGAACTACCTGTTTATACAAAAAGTTACAGATATCCATTCATACATCGACAGGAAGTTAGGGACCAGATTGCGAAAATGCTAGAACAAGGCATCATACGTCCATCCGACTCTGCCTGGAGCTCACCTATATGGGTAGTTCCTAAGAAGGCTGATGCCTCTGGAAAACAGAAATGGAGACTAGTTGTAGATTTTCGTAAGCTGAACGATAAGACCATAGACGACAAATATCCGATCCCCAATATCACAGACGTTTTAGATAAACTTGGTAGGTGCCAATATTTCACAACTTTAGATTTAGCTTCAGGATTCTACCAGGTAGAGATGAACCCTGAGGATATATCGAAGACAGCCTTCAATGTAGAGCATGGTCATTTTGAATTTCTTCGTATGGCCATGGGATTAAAGAACTCTCCTTCTACCTTTCAAAGGGTGATGGATAACGTTCTAAGAGGGCTGCAGAACGAGATCTGCCTCGTCTATCTTGACGATATAATCGTCTTTAGTACATCTTTACAAGAACACATGACTAATCTTGAGAAAGTGTTCAACAGATTGCGAGAATCAAACTTTAAAATTCAGATGGATAAGTCAGAATTTTTACAGTTAGAGACCGCTTATCTTGGTCATATAATCAGTAGGGAAGGTATTAAACCTAACCCAGACAAAATTACAGCTATTCAGAAATATCCATTGCCTAAGACCACCAAAGAAATTAAGCAATTTTTAGGACTTTTAGGATACTATAGGAAATTCATACCCGACTTTGCTAAAATTACCAAACCAATGACTAAGTGCCTTAAGAAAACGAATAAAATCACGTTAGACTCAGAATACGTTGACTGTTTTGAAAGATGTAAGAAACTACTGACTAACGACCCGATACTTCAGTATCCTGACTTCAACAAAGACTTTGTCCTCACAACAGATGCTTCAAACGTAGCACTAGGTGCTGTACTGTCGCAAGGACCCATTGGGTCAGACAAACCGATTTGTTACGCATCTAGGACACTAAACGATAGTGAACTAAACTACTCTACCATCGAGAAAGAACTCTTAGCAATAGTATGGGCGACTAAGTACTTCCGACCCTACTTATATGGTCGTAAATTTAAGATCCTTACTGATCACAGGCCTTTACAGTGGGCTATGAACATTAAAGAACCCAACTCCAAACTAACGCGTTGGAGATTGAAACTTAGTGAATATGACTATCAAATAATTCATAAGCCAGGCAAAGTCAATACTAATGCAGATGCGTTATCCCGAGTAGAGATCAATAATGAAGAAATCGAAGATTTCCTCTCGGAAATAGATTCATTAGTGGTTCAACATTCACAGACACAACGCACGGGATCTTCTACGGCAACCGCACATACGAGCGTTGAGAATCCAATACTTGAAATCCCAATAACTGATGAGCCTTTGAATAAGTTCCATAGACAGATTTGCTTCACTATCGTAGGAGACATTAAACGACGCACGACAGCGACTAAACCATTTGACACACACACTCGCACATTCATACAGGTATCTGAATCATCTATTGAGCAAGATGTAATTAACGCGATAAAAGAGTATGTTAACCCGAAAGTTAAAACCGCTCTTAAGATTACTCCAACTTTAGGTATGTACGCGATCATTCCGATCATTCAAAAGCACTTTAGAAGCTCTTCTATGAACTTAGTTTTAGCAAAAACTGAGCTAGAAGATGTGAAGGAATACCTGAGACAGCAAGAGGTGATAAAACATTATCACGAAGGTAAAACTAACCACAGGGGAATTAGTGAATGCTACTTAGCCTTATCTCGGCGTTACTACTGGCCGAAGATGAAAGATGAAATTACTAAGTACATAAATGAATGTTCAGTATGCGGTCAAACTAAATATGATAGGAATCCTATTAGACCACAGTTTAATATCGTACCACCAGCCACTAAGCCCTTCGAGATAGTGCACATGGACCTTTTTACTGCACAGTCTGAAAAGTACTTGACCTTTGTAGACTCTTTCTCAAAGTATGGACAAGCCTACCACTTACGAGATGGTACAGCAGTTAGCATCTTACAAGGACTTTTGACTTACTGCACGCACCATGGACTTCCCTTGACTATAGTGACTGACAACGGGACTGAGTTCACCAACCAACTGTTTGCCGAATTCATACGACTCCATAAGATAAATCACCATAAGACTCTCGCTAACTCGCCTAACGATAATGGTATTATAGAAAGATTTCATTCGACTCTGTTAGAGCACTTGCGTATTCTAAGAGTAAAACAGAAAAGTGAACCAACAGTTAACCAAATGCCTTACGCAATATTAGCCTATAACAGTTCAGTTCACAGCTTCACTAAATGTAGACCTCATGACATCGTTAGAGGACATTTTGATCCTAGAGACCCTTTAGATATTGATCTCACTCAACATCTGATGCAGCAATACATCTTAACGCACCGAGAACAAATGAAGACAGTCTATGAATTGATTAATCAATCCACGACACTTGACCGTACGAACCTTATGAACAGTAGGAATAAAAATCGTGAACCGGAAGTAGAGTACGAACCTTACCAGCAAGTATTTGTTAGAAATCCTTTTGCTTCGAGACAAAAATTAGCACCGCGCTACACGCAAGACACCGTTTTAGCGGACCTCCCGATTCATATCTACACCTCTAAAAAGAAAGGACCCATTGCTAAAAATCGTCTCAAGCGTTTACCTAAGAATAGAAAAGTGTTACAGGATTCGACTATCACTGATACTTCCCCAGACGCTAGCACTAGAGATAAGACATAAGAGTCTTGCCAAACCTAAGCATTTTCAACTACCGTGTTATAAGAGGTTTTAATAATGGTCTAGGGTCCGTAATTAAAAGCATGACTGGTATCTTGGATCATTCAGATGCTGAACGGTATTATAGCGGAGCTATTAACAGTGAAAAGACATCATGATGATGATTTATTTTATTTTTAGAATCATCTTTAGATCTTTAAAATATTACTTTAGCTTTTGTACGTGCATCGAGCACTCATTATAATATGTTAGGAATAGATAACTTAGAAAATATGATAAGTAAACTTAGAACTATTTTTAGTAAAAAAAAAAATTATAGTAGATATTATATTATTATAATACTAGGTTATTATTTTATGGCACACGAACGGTAATCATTTTTAAATTCCATTATCTCCCCAAATAATTTCAATCTCTTTAAACTATCTATCGTCCCTAACAAACTTAACCAAACCTTTATTCCCCCATATCCTTTCATGGCAACCAACAAAAAAGCTTTCTCGTACATGGAGGCTGAATGCCCGAAGTTCAATCATCTTCACCTCTGCGAAGAAAACTTCAATCATCACCCTCGCAATCATCCAGACTGCTACCAGAACCTCATCATCAATTCTTGGACAAGTCATGCCGATCACTGAAGACGCGGAGAACAATACCATCAACCTGAGAAGACTAACTACAGCATGTTGAAGAAAAAATTATCATACAACGCTACCACTCTATGCGTTCTTATTCGGTGCAGCCGCACTTACTATCGTCATGACCGGAGGCAGTACATGAGACGTACTAAGCTAACGTTTGGACAACCAGCTACCAAGGAAGAGGATAATACGGAGGCGCACCCCTATGCTGTTCCTGAGGGACCCCGAACCCGGAGATCCGTCCCAGCAACATTTTCACCCAATGTTCTCAAATAGTTGCTGCTCTGAGGGTGGAGATGTTACATACTCACTATGCACCTAATCTGCGGAGTAGTAACTGCAGCGTTGCAATCCGATGTTGTTCGACTTGTACAATGCGACTGTCTGATCAGCAAATTATATTTTACCTAGATTACCGGAACGCGGCAATTACGGAAGCATGGCGTCATTCTACACTGGGTACTTGCATCGACCAGACGTAGTCTCTTTAGTTTTAACTTAGAATATTTTTACGTAACTTTGTACGATTTTTAATTAAACTCTTTTAAAAGTCTTTGGTTTTTTTTAAAGCCATCGATTGTGGCCAACGTAATTTACTGATCAATTTTATAAAGGGTGGGGTAGGTATTTCGTAGAACAAAAATAAAACAAAAAAACCCATTCGTGGAATACAAGTTAATCAACGATAAAAACGCGACTATTATCAGGCTACTTTATTTAGTTAGATCAACCAACCCTCATGCTTTTCAAGCCCTTTTCTAATAAAAAGCGCGCGAGGGATGCGTTCTGAAACTCGATTCCATAGAAACAAGCTGCAAAGTTGGATTGGATCTAGGGGTGCTTGTGCCTTCTTAGAAATTTAATTTACTTTTCCAGCAATAGAACTTTTCATAATAATTTTTAATTTAACTTATTTACGTAACAAGTTTCGATATCATGTATGAGTTTCCGTTTCCGATCGCATAATAAAAGCCTGTTTAAATCTGAGCTAAATACTGCGTAGGTACCTAACCTACCGTGTTGGGCGGGGTTATTCCCAACGGATCATTTTGATCACCTTGCATCTGAACATAAATTAAAAACCTTCATTAGAATAACAATAAAAAGTTTTCGGCTCAAGTTATTAAAAAAAAAACTGTCTATTAGGATGGCGGTAGCTCAACTGGCGAGCCCAAGAGAATGTAAGCACTACGTTTGGCGAGCTATGGTGAATGTGTAGGGAATTCAACATTGGTTGCTCATGCTGTCACTGTCTGTCATACCTCTGGCTTGTGTCAAAGTCATAGTACGTACTACGTAGTACATTAGCTTTGGTCGTACTTGAATTAAATTATTTTGCATCAAGCAGGACATGAACCCACAACTTTCCGCTTGACACGAGATGAAACAAAAATGGAGTTACCAAATTTTTTCTTGTTTTGATAACCTTTCCCAGTATGGCAGTAGGGCAGATAGCGCCATCTGTCAAAGCAATGGGAACTCCTTTTTTTTTTAATCTCCAATCGAAAACTCCTCATTATGTATTGTCACTTTGTCACTGACTGACTTTCGTATGAAACTATAACATTGCTTTTATTGACCGACCACAGGAGGTTGCGGGTTTCATTCCCGCCTTGGGTCAAATGTTTGTAGAGGTACTATTATTTAAATTATTTCCTATTTTTTTTTAAATAAGTATCCAAGTTCTTATTGTATTGTAGTAGTACCTATATCAGTCATCTTATACCAAACCTACCCATCCATCCATAGCACAAGCTCTGCTTAGCTTAGCTAGATGATGCTGTGCGAATTGTCCAGCATTATTTATTTATTATTTATTTAATAAGCATGCCGCATAGCAGTTGATTTTTCAGCAGGCTCATTCATTACTAGCAGTGATTTGACATATATCTACTGGCATGCTTTCGTGCTAGTATTAGGCATGTGTGTCGGTAAAAAGAAGTCTGACTTTTGCGTGCGTACAATGTTGCCTACCTTTATTTTTGTGTTCGTTGGCCTGTTCCGGGCTGGATGCATCGCGGGCGCGGGAGGCGGCCCATCGCCTCAGCTCGAGCCGCTCGTACCCGTACCAACCCAACAGCTCGTTCATAGCTGTCTCTGCGAACTCCTTAAACAATGAGAGAGAATAGAAATAGCATGATAAGAGTAGTAGAGTTCTTTGTAATAGAGCTCGTCTGGAGAACTACCACTATACCTATTTCTGCTACTAACCAAGCAGTAATGTTCGCATTGCTGTGTTCCGGTTCGAAGGGTATGGTTTCTGGTGAAATTACAGGTAAGTACATGATACTTTAGATCTACGCCACAGAACAGATTACTACGTATGTCTAGTCTCAGAGTGGCAGCACGCAAGTGATATATCTGATGTTGCAAGCAAGCGTACATAGGCTACGGTAACCGCTTACCGTCAAGTGGGCCGTACCACAGAGTAATAGCCGTACGCTTAGTTTCCACTTTCGTTAGTGGTATAAAAAAATTACAGTCAACTAAAAATTCACGCCAACGGACGAATCGGCGTCATAATCGGTGCCGGCCGCGGGCAAGGATTACCCGGTTGGGGTGTCCAATAGAAGAAAAAATCGCACGACGTTTTTGAGCGCTGCAAAGATGTAGCTAAGATAACGTGCTAACAGCGCGCCGGTGCGTCGTCGGTCGTCATCGTCAACGTAGAAGTAGGAAACACCCGTAACAAATTTTTGCATGATCTACCATAATTTGGTTTGTGTTGTGGCACAACATCGTGAACCAAATTCGGCAATACAACGGTTGCCAGTTAATTAATTTATTTTCCCAGTTTTGTCTCCTATGTTAATCAGGTACATATCTAAATAATATTTATTTTATTCCTAAGCTTTAGTTCTGAGGCCTCACTCACAAATAATACAACCTACAGATATTTTAAATAAGTCGTTACAAATAACCCTGTGATTTATACAAAATAAATGGCTCAAGCTTGACCTCCTTTCTTATTTTATTGCCAACGATCGCAATAATAAATATTACGAACACGATTAAACAACGCGTAACTCAAGAAAATCCGTGTCACAAATGTAATTTTAAACTTGTGTTATTCATACCTACCTACCGTCACTTATATTTGGAGTGTTTTAATAATGAGTAGTTATGTAAGGTATACCATCGTGGCCGCGGAAGTTATGAGTTCCCGCAGCCCCGGCTCTACGCGCGTGAGAAGGACACCGTGTGGTTTTAGCCGGTAGGAGTCCGGCATAACCCTCTCGTTGCCCTTGCACGAAATCCATGAGGTTCCCACAGGTAAAAAAAAATAAATACCATCGTGCAAAGGTACGAACAAAGATTTTATAGTCAAAGCGTACGAATTACGTAAGTATTTCCAAAGGTAGCGAGGCGAGCATGGCTTGTAAAAGGTAAATAAAAAAAATAATTACATGACTTCTCTTTAAACAAACACAAATTTTGTTTAGTTTGGGGTTAGGTGTTGCTATGTAAAGATGTATTTAATCAAAACGGAGTTTTCTCGACAAAAGGTAAGGTACCCTGCCATTTGGTCTAAGGCCCGTATTCAAGAACCATACTTGAGTGTGAATTGTGCGTGACTCGGCATTGTTTTAATGTAAGTACCTATTCTATGAAAAACTGTCAAAAATGTATGCTTGAGTATCGTTTTCAACTTGAGTTTCGTTCATGAAAACGGAAAACTTAGAACGCAATCGAACTAAAAAGAGAAGATAGGTTCTCTAATAATATCCATAAAACATTCGTTTATATTTTACCTTTACTAATGAAGACGGCCATTAACACAGAAATTGTATATCTTTGATGACACACGAGCATGAGCATCGAAAACCTGGATTTAATTAATGCTGGCTATGACAACGTCCAGCGTCTACGGTTTCAGAAGATGACCAGTTGTTACGCTGCTGCTAAGATAATTGGGCTCCGGTTACAGAAAAAGCTCTGATGGATGTGGTATAAACCTTAAAAGATACTTATACCAAGGTTTTACATTATTTTACTGCTTGGTTGAGTGAGACTGAGAGACCAGTTTTCTCCTTTATTTTATATTGTGATTGATCACTCAAACATTTTTTTGATTATTGTGGAAATTCCTAACATATCCTAGCAATACTAATAATTTGTTTAGTTTAGTTAAATAAATCACGTTCCAACGGCCAACTCTAGTGACTGACGGAGTTATTATATTAGGCCACCAGAAGGCTTCCGTTGAATGGCGTGAACCGTAGTATCGCAATATCGTACCGTACATAAATAAGTATTGTCTACGTTGGCGTTTTTATAAATCAATTTAAGGAGTTTAGCCCTTATTGGTGTAATTTGATGTAGTTCTCTCCATTTATTTAGTCATCTCCAAGCGGTTTCGTACACCGCTCCATTTATAAAATAAATAACATGAAGGTGCATTTTCTGTTTCTTGTAGTCCGATTTAGAAATAGTTTTTGTAAAACAATGCCACAGAATGAAGCCGACGCGCGTTTCATTTTCCCGCCAACTCGCAATGTTGCCAGTATTCAGTTGCGTAATAATTATCGCTGAAAACACGATACTCCGACCGAACGCAGCCAGTTTCAGTTTCTTCTAAATACGATACTATAGACAATTATTATGATGAGGATATTGTTTGTTTTGGATTGCTAACAACTTAGAAAGTAAATAACGCAACTTTTTCCATTTTTCCATGTCTTGTGTTGTTGATTGAAAAGAAGGAGGTTACTATTATAAAGGCACCTTTGAATAAACACATTTAACGCAGTCACCACCACATTATTGGTAAGATACTTGTCTACATTAGTGTTAAATGTAGTAAGTTATAAATCTAATAAATAAGTACAGACTAACAGGTAAGGTATACACCTGAAAACAAAAAAAACTTTATTAACAAATAATCATAACTACCGCTAGGTACCGTAGATTATCAGTTACATATCAATTGAACTATGGTCATTACAACTACTCTCGATATAACTACGGTCAAAAGACCTACTGGTTGAAATAACTATAGATTGTTTCATATATTTTCATTATAACTATTGAACGATATACATAATGGATAATTCGACTATGGTCATTTCACCTACGGTTTATTCGACTACGGTCGTTTCACCTACGGTTTATTTACCTACGCGGGTTGAACAATTACAACCTAAAGTTGATTGAAACAAAAACTAAATTTCTGGCGCTTCGGCGGCGGCGGTAATGAATAAGTGACATCTGCTTAGATCGAAATGAGTAGGTTAGGTTATGTTAGGTTAGTGAAAAACTACGCTTCGGAGGGAGCGGAGACGTGGGCGAGCCAGGCGGGTTCGCTCTCCGTCTCTCACTGGAGAGTGTGTGTGGGGACACCCGCAACTCCTCACCACTAGGTGGAATGGCCCTCATGAGCGGGCGACGCGTCAATGTTCCGGCGCGTCGTCAGGAGGTGGGTCCGCAAGGCGGACGTCGGTGGACAGAGCCACGGAGAGTTTGCGAACGGTCCCGCAGCTCTGTCCATAAACCGAGGACGATGGAACATCGTGGGCTTTTTTAGTCGGTAGGACGTCGCAGTTTTTCTGCGATGGGGAGTCCGACATAGCCCGTCTGCATCCCCCGCAGACGGGTATGCGTAAATGCATTTTTGCCCACGTAAAAAAAAAAAAAAAAAAAAAGTGAAAAACTACGCACGAGGCGAGCGAGCGTAGCGAGCGTGCCGCGGCAGCGGCCGCCGAAGCTCCAGAAATTTAGTATTTGTTTACAATAACTGTCCAGATTACGTTACGATTACTACGTTTTCAGCCATAATTACAATATCGCGCTACCCTCATTTTAGCGCAGTATTTATAAACCGTAGGCGAGTCGTCTAATAGGTGTTTCAACCAATAGTGTAAACATCCATAGCTCAACAAAACATTAGGTTAATCGTCCGATAGTGCAATTGACTATAGTCTAATTAAAATTAGGTGAATCAAACAGTAGTTAAGTCGACCAATAGGCATTATGTACATAGGTGAATCGACCGTAGTTATATCGGGAGTAGTTGTAATGACCATAGTTCAATTGATATGTAACCAGATTATCGTAGACCGGAGATATAAGTAGGTATCTAACAGATTTTATCACTGTTTATGTATATTTTATCAGAGGAAGCACGAAGCGATGCGTTCGGTAACGTAAATCTGACCGCCCATTATTCAGTTTAGTCAGGGTTTCGGAGAGCCTGCGAAAATCACACAGTAACACAGGAATATCCGAGAACGTAATACTAATTGAAATTAAACAATATATTAAATTGTAAAGTAACTAGTTGCAGAAGACGTATTCGTTTTGAACAATATTTGAATATGAATTCGGCCTAGTGTCTAGGATTTCCTTTTTTTTAGGATCTTTTGCCTAAACTTTTTTACGCCCATGGTCAAAATAAATAAAACTTTACGGTAATTTTACTAAATTGCATTAAATAAAAAAATAATTAAAATATATTGTTGCACTAAGTTGTTTAAATCAAAAATTAATTTAATATTTAAATCAGAATCTCCGCACAAAACTGAGTATTACTTATCTCCAAAACGTAGCGGAAACACTCGACTTCCACCGATACTATTTTAACTAATTTTAGTGCTTTAGTCAGGTAGGTGTTGGATTCCCTCCCACAAAGACATTGTTAGCTGGTCAAAGAGTAGTTGCGGATAGTGTGTACCTGATAATATTGTGATATCCAATATAACATAAAACGCTTTTAATGGCAGTAGCTTGGCTAAGGTAAATTTAGGAGCGTTCGTAACCCGACACGGGTTGGCGACGACGACCTACGCAGTGTTGCCAGTGGAAAGTTATAGCGCTTTGGCTTGCAATAAGAATGCAGAAGAGTTTTTATTTATGTTTCTCCATATCGAGTGAGTGACAAACTTCGTGGTTATATAATTAGAGCTTGTTTTTTTTAATTGTTAAAACTAAGTAGTTAGATACTTAGATAAGTACTAGATAAGATCATTCTAGGTAGGTAACTTTTGTAAGTAATGTAAAACTTGAAGTTCCGATTTTTATAACTTTTGAGTTTCCGGTGTTTTACGCGCAGATTTAAAAAAAATTATGCTTAGTCCTAGCTACCTATATGTAGGTATGAGCTAACAAATTCCGGTACTCCGGAATTCCGGAATCTAAACCTGAACTAAAAATTACCGAATTTGCAATCATAGCCCATTCAAAGTTTTTTCAAGTCCATAATTTTATTATTACATAACTAGCTTTTATTTTGAATCAAAAAAATAACACAACCCATATGCCTCATAAATTATTAAATATTAAATTTAATAATTTATGAGGCATATGGGTTTATGAGGCAATTAAATAAATTCGCGCCGGCGCCGGCGCGCCGGCGCGAATTTCTTACCAACTTTAGTTTTTTGTTACCCTTATCAAATGAGGTAGGTATTCATAAAATCAATATGAAGGTGTGATATATGATATGATACCGATAATCACCAGCAAATAAGGGGTCTTCCTTGACCCAGTGGCCGAGCTGACAAAGAACTAGTCGTGTGCGCGCATTCGATATCATGTCCCGAGTTCCGAGCTCACGTCATTCATTAGGTGGGGCCGGGGAAATGACACAGTGTAGTCAAATCGGTGGATCAACACTCAGAAGATCAGAAATTTTTAAAGGCAAAAATAAAAGCACAGTAAGAATGTCAACCTATAAAACCAGTTACTTCCATCAATTTGTAAAGCCTGTCAAAAAAACCTTAAGAATATAATTCATAATCAGCATACAATGTTGTATTCATCAAGACGATTGATTCATTTACAATAGTTTTAATTATAATTTTATTTTATGTAGCTGCTAGTTTATAATGGTGGGCTTAGTTGTTTATATAAATAAATAAATAATTATTATTATAATAATTATATGCCGTACACAGATTATTCTAGGCTGGGGCGCGTGAAACTGGCGTATATTCACCTAGCTTTAGGACGTTTCAAAATGATTCTTGTGATATTATTGAATGAATATCTTTACTTTACTTTACACATTATTAATTTATTGCATAGATAGGTAGGTACTTGTCGCACATAAGTAGGTACCTAAATGACAAAATATTTATATCGAGTTTTGTCTAGATGGGTAATGATTGTGATGACTGTTTTTAACGTCCTTCAGACACAGCAAGTGAAGTAGTCGCATTTTCGGTTCCCCTCAACTGTGGCAAGGGTGAAGTCGAGACGGCACCGTCGTCGGCAAACATATCAGGTGTCAGCGACTAGTGGAGCTTATAATTTACCTAATGCCGTGTAAAACGATCGCTTTGCTAATGTAGGTACCTATGCTGACTATATGGATGTGGACTGGATGCTAACGTCAGAACCATGCTAGAAATAGGAACATGTTTTGTTGAAGGTTTTTGAATGTAAAACATAACCCACGCATTTCAAGCATAATAAATATTATTAATATTTTTTTAGGAAAACAATAAACTGACTTCAAGACTAAAGTAGGTATTATCTAAGACCTACATGATTGACACGTTTTTTTATTAAAAAATCGGTTAAAAATGTTTCGGTGGGTTATAGAGATACGTATCTCGTATTATTGACAGGTTTTTTCTGTTTTTTTTTTAAAAGCGCTGAATCAATTTTGATAAAATTCATATGGGACCTGTGAAGGACTACCTATTAAACAAAAAAATAATCATCAAAATTAATTCACAATTGGCGGAGAAATCGCGTAATATAACAAACATCCTTATAAAAACAACACAGTCGAATTTCTCTTTTTGAAGTCGGTTAAAAACAATACATTTGTGGGTTGTTCTGTTAATAAAAATTTGCAAAGTAAAGAAAAAAACTCAGTGTCCTTTGTAATTCAGCTATTGGTTGCATAAAATCGGGGATTCCCAGACCGGATCAAGAAGTGTGCCAGAATAAACATCCCTGTTGGTTTGTGGCACCAACATAAAACTGATTTCCTATGAATTGGTCATAAGCACATTTTTCTAGGCTCAAGTTTCTTTTGAACCGTGAGAGGCAACAAGCATGGCTTGTCGATCTCGGGAAAACTCAGTTTAGTGACAAGTAGGTACCTACATACTTACTACTAATGGAATATTACTGTAAAAAACGAGAGATTTATATTATCTTGAAATAATGTCAAAATATTTAATCGACTTTTATCGACAAGCCATGCTCGCTCGCTAGTCTCACTCGCTACCCAGTAAATGCTGGTTCAATTCTAGTGGGTTTGGTTGGAACGCTTCCGTTTTTAGTGATCTGGATCAGTTAAACTATTACATTTATAACGGATTTTGTTCTGAAAATAAAAAGATGATTATCAGTTGAAAAAAAAATAGTTCATCATCGATACGATAAATATTTTTTTTTATAAGTACCTACGTACCTACACAAAATCAATTTACGGACTCAATCCGTTAAATCATTTGAAAATCGAATTCTGATGGGTAATTCTGAGTTTTTCACACGCCAGACTGTTAGTACTCATACAGTCAGCGTCCTGTCAAATTTGACAGCACACTGACAGTAGGTATACTGTTCGGTACAAAAAATACAAAAAATCTTCTGTAACCATATTTGATGATTTCATTGGTCATAGTAGCAACATGCACACAGTAGCGCTAAATTACCTTATTGAATGCGTCAATGCTCTAGAGTTACGCAGTCCTGCACGGTAGGGTTACACAGGCGCTTGGAACTACTTAGTGACCGGACAAAATTAGATTATCATACTGAAATAGACGCACAACGCTATCGAGTAGCTGAAACAATGTTTAGAATGCGATGAAGCTTGAAGCTTTTATCGATACGTTGCCATTTATTAAAATACTTTTATCAATTTGTTTAGGTAGCTAGGTACCTAGTACCTTACCTACTTACTAGGCGTATTGCTTCGTATATTGGTTAAATGCTTATAAGTTAGGTAAGTACCTACCTACCTAAGTGGGATAATGCGCAATTGAGATGTAACTAGTTTATTGCAATTATAATTACTCTGTTTTAAAAATTATTGTATTCAGATTTACAAAATACTTAATTAGGTAATAGTAGGTATACACTCTTCGGCCACATTAGAAACCGGTTTCGAAATAAGAATATTTTTTATTTCGAATCAGATCTCTAACATGTAGGCATAACATAGCACGTTCAACAGTTACTTAAGATTTTTTTTAATAAACTGATCTTTTTATTCAAACCGTTGCCCAAAACCAATACAACAAGACAAGAATCAACCCCTTCAAACAAGTTATCGACGCTATAAATTCATTTCCCACAATTACAATCTAAAATATAAAACCGTACCCCGCGAACAAAGGTAGCGAACCCACGGCATTGCGTTACCTCTCCGATAACCACCTATCGATTATGTTTCACATGTTTCTCATTATACCGTCTGGTTCGAAACAAAGAGAGTGTCAGGTTTCTATGCATTACTCTTCTAGCAACTGGAGATGCAGACTGTTTTGGTCATGAAACACCGCACTTTCAAGGAAGACCCGTTTTAGTTGGCAACACTGTTTTACGGTTATGCGCCTTTGTAAATTAACGCTCCGTTTTGGTAATGAGAACGCGCTTAATGTTAATTTCAGAGATGGGACAAAATGAAATAGGTACTTAGCTAGTCATTTAAGCTTCAGAGGGGCAATTGCGAGTAGTTATGGTAAGTATTTTACGATTCAACACCTCACTTGCGTTGATCGAGCTGGATTTCACCTAATTAACATTATAAAAAACTGAAGTAGTACAGGTACAGAACTAATATCTGTTCTGTGGTAGTACATAACATACTATTTAAAGGGCCGTCTACAAAGTCAATAATTATTACCCTTTTTTTTTGTAAAATATTTTACTGAGGTAGGTAGGTATCTGGGTACATTCATTAGATGTTGTTCACTACTTCATTACCTATTTTAATCAATGACATTGAAAATATATTAGACCTTTGTTAATTTTGTTGTTAAATATCATTGAAATCTTCGAGCATCGTATTATTATCGTATTCTTTAATAATACGATGCTCGTATCTTGCTTTGAAGATAAATTAACTATTGCGTATTTCTCATTGCTTGTTTTGGCTTAAAATCGGCGTGTTGTACTGGCAACATTCGTTACTTTTTACCCAAATCGAGAAAGAAACAAGTCGATCCGGCCGGTGTCAGATTACGAGATACGAATGCTATTTCTTCTGCGGCTGCCGCGGCCGTCTCGGGTTACAAGACGGTATGACAACACGCGGGCACAGGACAGAATATGGAGTCAGAATACAAGGTGTCCCGTATCGGTAGCTCGAAAGGGGTGATTCTACCAAATAAGAACAATTTTCTGCTTTACCTACTTTTATTTTGAAAGTAACTATTTAATGTGTTTTGATCATCATACGAGCCTTCTAAGGTCTGCTGGGACACTGGCCTACTCTCGAGCAAGAGTGATTGGGTCCACAACACGGACCCAATATCGATTGTTGGATGAAAGCTTTCTTTTGTATAACTTGAAATTGAAAATATGAACGTTTGCTAACTTTAAGCGTATTCGCAAGACTCTAACCCAAAGAGCGTGGACTTTTGTCACCTTTTTTCTACAGTTGAACTCTACTCAAATGGGATAGTGTGACCATCATGATACAATTTGATGCAACACTTTATTGGATAATAGGTAGGAGTATTACTTCAAAAAGTTTTTACTTTAGTGGCAAAGTTTTTTTCAAAGACATTTGTCTACAGTTGAACTCTACTCTAATAGGATAGTGTGACCATAATACAACACTTTACTTGGATAATACCTAAAAAGTTTTTACCTTAGTGGCAAAGTTTTTTACGGTATTTTTGGGTTTCCAATGATACAAAATATAAATATATTTGGTTCTGACGGAAATTAATAATGACATAACCTAATCAATCGTAAATTTCAAAATTATACTTTATGCCATTTTTCAAAGTATTTAGGCCAAGGAGGCCTACGGGCGGCCTATTAACACAATAGCCCTCCGTCACAATAATTGACCTTTGACTCATACGAACTTACTCACACCATAAATACTACTACTTGAACGCCACCCCACACATCATAGAAAAAGCTCTACCTATGTGCAAAGTATACATACGCCAGACGTTTCGCGTTACACGAAAATTAACGTCAGTCTGACAGGACGGCCGTGACGCAAAACCATCGCAAAATGGAGTCAAATGACGGCCGGTTAGTTGAGACGAGCATTAATTATACGGTATCATGTTCAACCAGCCCTCGGTAGCGTGTGGTTTTATTGTTATGACGGAACGGACGAAACCCTCTCACGTCACAGTTTTAACATAGGTTATTTTGTGATTTATGTTCTAACGTTCGATGAATATAAATTACCCATTCACTTAGGCTTTCTGTACATTTAAAAATTGGTAGATATATGTAACGGCTAAATTGATCCGTATTAATGTGGTAGGTTAGGACGCTTCAGCCAAAAGTGTGTCTTGGTGTGTAGTGTGGGTGGGTACCATCACAGTGCCAAATTTTCTGCCCAATATTATGAATGAGTGTGAAGATGGCGAGCGCAGTACATTACCATGCAGAACTTTATACTTAAAGCTTTGGGTAACTACCGCACTGCAAACTGTCATGATTTAGGTTAACAACTTGACTATCTTTTCATCCCTTGCAACATAAATAAGAGCTCAAAATTAACAGTGGCTACATATAACTGGCGTGACAAACGTGACAACGTATAGGTACCTACCTAAACCTGAAATCTTTTTTAATTTAGCAGTATCACTAAGTTTGAGTATTACCAATGTTAACATTTAAATAAATTTGAGTCTAGGTAGGTGAGTAACACACAAGGTATCTATCTACTAATACTTAGTTTTTGACACTTTGCACATAATCTTAGTGTGGATTTTTCAAGTTGAACTATGCGAATTTAGGCAATCAAATATTATCTGTCGGGGTAGGTACCTAGGTACCTAAGTACTGACTTTATTTGACAGTATTATCTCTCATTATGATATAGATGGCAGTATCAGCGAACACGTTAAAACCCATAAAGCGTATCTACCTAATCGTGATACCAAATATCATAATAAAAATCTGAGATTATGTAAATAAATTCTAAAGAACATAGTATTTTTTCATTAAAACGGAGAGGTACACCGTGTCTCAGCTTACACTAAAATTAACGACGATGCGATACCCAGCGTCGGGTGTCTGTAGCACTAAATAATTAAAGCCCGATTGAAACCTCCAATGTTCTCAAATTATAATAATTAAAAATATTTAATTATACCTCCGAAATTACTAAGATACGCAAATATTATGTTACGCGTGCTCGAATATTTCATATTTTTTATGATTTTCCAATTTAAAAGAAACTTGATAGATTGTAAGCTTTGATAATAAAATTATTAGGTAGAGCTTTAAAAATTTTCAGGTATCATGTAACAAAAAGAAAATGACTTAATTAACTGGTTTGTTAAAAAATACAGTAGATACTGATGCCGTCTTTCATTTAGGACTCAAAATGAATGAATAGGAACCTACAGTTACTGAGTAATTTCTACCACTCTACATAATATTGGTAAAGTCTTGAACTTCCAAAACAAAATAACCACCTAGCTACCTAAGTTCGACAAAAAAAAAAAAAAAAAAAAAATAGCTTATTGATTCAGAGAAAAATAGTAATTATTGATTAAAAAACTAACCTAAGCATTAGAGCAAATCAGCGATCAAATTGTAAACAATGTCTTAGAACACGATAACAATTTATAAGTAGGTATAGTTCGCACAGCGGATCTAGGCTTCCGTGAAGTTAGCCGTTTGTGATGCGCAAAGACTATCTAATTTGAAAAAACTCCATTGCGCATCGAAACGGCTAATTTCACGACGGCCGAGATCCGCTGTGAGAACTATACCTACCTCTAGTTAAAAAGAATATAACTAATTAGCAGCAATAATTGAAACTAAGCTGTTATTCGCCTTCAGTGAAACAAGAGAACTGTAAAACGATACAGGACTAAAAGCGAATCCATCGGGTTACATGTACTAGGTAATTACATAGCAGTACCTAAGTATATAATGTACATAGATTCTGTAACTCGTCCGGATGTGGACGACGACAGTGTTGCGTTACCTAAACCGGTCATTATTGGTCTTAATAATTATAATTGTGGACGGGCGGGTACTGAAATAGACAAGATTCGAGAGTTTATGCAATGTGCGCAGACATTGAGTCGGGATTGGGATATGTGCACGATGTATGCATACATTATTTGAGCCTGCAATGTCAATAGAGTCAGTGTACTATGTAGGTACTATAACAAAAATCAAAATGTCAAAGACTATTCAAATGACGAAGGCCTGTCTGCGACGCAGGAGGTTGCGGGTTCGATTCCCGCCTTGGGACAAATGTTTGTACTATCTGCTAATACTTGTTCCGGGTGTTTTCTATAATATAAAAATATCTATCTATGTAATGTGTTATGTATTGTATTGTAAGTATATCAGTCATCTAGAACCCATAACACAAGCTCTGCTTAGCTTGGGGCTAGATGATGCTGTGTGGAAAATATTTTGCCTAAAAGGTTCTAATCTAAACCATTTGATATTCATGAAATAACCAGTGATAATCATGAAAATATGTAATTCAGCTCTATATATTTTATTTTATTTAAATGGGTCAGCGTTTGGCTGCATCTCGCCTGATGGTAAGCGTAGATGAGGCCTAGTATTAGTCACGCTTTCCCAGAAGATGCTGATTATAGCTGCAATAAGATAATATCCTTACCTGCTTATACTTGAGTTAAAATTTCTGAACTCTACTTTTTTTTTTTTATACCACTAAAGTGGCAACCAAGCGTACGGCCCACTTGATGGTCAGCGGTTACCGTAGCCTATGTACGCATGCAACATCATAGATATCTACGCAAGCTATTGCTCTCCACAATCCATACCTTTTGCGATAGGTATTTAAAAACGATTCCAGGATAGGTATTGATATTTTAGGGCTCGCTAAAATATGTTCTTATTGAAATTCACAAGAACTGCAATTCAAAAAATTTCACAAGCCCACGTCCCTACTAAAAGAACCACTAAAATTATATTGCATTTCAAAAAGTCATGAGAAACGAATGGAAACTTGACACCAATATGCTGTGGTGTCACACGATATTTGGTAAACACATTATAAACATTTACAAGTGTTATTTTATGTACATTGCAATTATTTATTGTAGCTTGTTTTACACGCAATAATGATGCACAGATTGCTTGATATCGATTTCACTTTAAAATAACAAAGTGTTATGATGAGCGGACTACTTTTTGTGCTATCGTAGGAACTAAGCATAGTAAGCACATTGAAACATCTTAAAAACTGCACCGATCTTATTAGCTGGAATGGAATTCTATGACCTTTGAAACACTTGTTTACTCATAGTTATACTTAATTACAATAAGACTTTTAATAAGAATTTGACGACCAATGTGGCGCGGTGGGCGAAGGTCCGCCTGCGACGCGGAGGTTGCGGGTTCGATTCCCGCCTTGGGACAAATGTTTGTAGGATCTGAAAATATTTGTTCTGGGTGTTCTGGGTGTTTTCTATGTATAATAAAAAATATCTATCTATGTATTGTATTGTATTAAATATATATCAGTCATCTAGTACCCATAATACAGCTCTGTTTATCAGCAGCTTACCTTGGGCTAGATGATGCTGTGTGGATTTCAAAAAAAAAGAAGAGAGCATGACATAGTGTAGGTAATTGATATGACGATTCTAGTAAGTTATAGGTACTTGTACCTACCTAAATGTTATAGTAATTTACAAAATTATATGAAAAATATTATGTACAATATGTAGAGTATAATTGGATGAATAGAAAAATGTAAGTACCTACCTGTGAAATAACCACACCACACCACATAGTGTAAGTGTAATATACATAACAAAGTTAAGATCTCCGATTCAGAAACCTAAGCCCTGATCTAGATTTACTCCTAGCAAAGTTATTCAAACTATCTGGGAACCTGAAGCTTAGTGCCTAGTAATAAGGGCGAAGTTAGAAAGTCTGCAGGATCGTCGGACGTACACTTGATACGCTCACGCACGCCTCCAGTTCCGAGGTGGTGTTTATTCACCCCCATTTGACAAAGATTAAAAGGAGTGTGGGATGACACAGAACGACCATAATGAGTGGTAGTAATACAAGAGCATCTACCGTTACTATCTATCTGGATAACAACGATAATGATCTTAATTGGATGTATGTAATTATCATTTTATCATCTGCAACATTGTATAAACATTGATTTGTATAATCATAATTTTGCGTTGTGAATAATTAGGTCACAGGAAGTTGGTGGATGGTGAAGGCTCAAAACCAGTCACCATGGCACTCTTTGGGAGAGGCCTATGTCCAGTAGTGGACGTCTATCGGCTGCTATGATGCTGATGGTAAATAGGAGGGTAGTTATCTAAGTCAAAAACTAACAGCAATTGAAAAAGTTACATAAATTACATACATACTTAGACATTTAATTAGACATAACACCACATAACACCATCTTTTTTACATTATAACAAAAGGCAAACATACATCGACATTACCACCACACCGTCACCTGTCAAACGCCAATAGGTGGCAACGACCATCGTGTAGGTGACGTGGATTAGTTGATGGTAAACGACTTAAAGGACGCTGCCCAAACAGATGGTCCGACCAAATAGACCGGACGCTCAACCCTGAACACGAAATTTTACGATGCATTTGCCGCTAAACATAGAAGTGTAGCTGGCGAGATATTCTTTGGATGATGATCTAAACTGTATAAAGTGGAACCACGACCCTCAGTCATGAGAAGTGCGATGCGAGGAGGATGGACAAAAGAAAACATCGCGAGGAAACCGGCATGTCCAAGAACTAATTATTCGAAAGACATTGTGACATCCATCCACCAATTCACATTGGATCTACGAGTCAAGCGAGGATGTCTTTAGCCACTCACGCTCGAGAGTAGACCAGTGTCTAAGCCGAGGGGAAAATGGAGGCGATGAGGTATGAAGCAAGAGTGTCGCATCTGTACGTAAAGTGAGTCTATAGAAGATGGTACAATGCAGGCTCGTAGCGTGGTGTCGGTTACCTACAGCTATCGCGTAACATCCCATCGCGTGTCACAGTGTAATGTTAACATTCCATGTTTTTACGTACACTTTGTTGAGTAATTAGGTGGGAAAATACTTTTTAGGGCTCCGTAGTACGAGGAAATCCCAATCAGTCGCATCACACTCCTAGCCTCACTAGTTCACAACTATCTAGGTAGTTCTCTCGGCGGATCTAGGCTTCCGTGAAGTTAGGTAGGTAGCCGTTTCGATGCGCAATGGAGCCTTTTCTAACTAAATTGTCTGTGCGCATCACAAACGACTAACTTCACGGAAGCCTAGATCCGCCGAGAGAACTATACCAACCTACGCATTGATAAAAGAGATAGTTACAAGATACTCCATGAAAAATCAAAGAGAGATTACCAGAGAGACTACACAGAAATAGGTAGTGGTTTACTTTAATTGCAATTTTCGCGGTTATCTAACTAGTGTGACCATAAATGGTCTACTAATTTGGGATATAGTTCTAATAAAAAGTTTGTTCGTGTGAATCCTTTTGGTTGATGTGTGATGACTATTGTTAATTTGATATGCAATCTTAAAATAAACATAGTTTACCTACATTAATAAAGGAACGTCATTTTGGAGACAGCCCCAAGAAATAAATCCCTCCAAGATTAGACCTACACGATTTCTTGCCAAAGCTGATTACGATTAAAACGTCTTCCTTGACCATGTAAACACTGACCTAACTAAATCACTTGTACTAAATGAGACATCACATCATTGAATCGGACAATGTTGAACGAAATCAGCAAGATAGAAATAACATGAACCTTACACCTTGAGGTATAAGACCTAAAATCAAAAGACTAAACACCTAAAGACTACGAGTAATGGCAGAATAATTCAGCGAGTACAAAATTAATCTTTATACCGAGATACATAAAGTGTAATGTAAGCTGGTGTCGGAAGAAAAGCGCATGCAAGACAGTGTGAGCGATGCACCGACCTTGTCCTAATATCTGCGCGAACGTGTTTTGTTTAAGTGCAGCGCACCGCAGTTTCGTAAGAGATATACGGAAAAGTTTCTAGGGCAAGATGATGCCTACGCCCCAAATTGAAAAATTCGCATTTTTCAATTTGGGGCGTAGGCATATCGCTGAATAAAAATGAATGATTTTAAATAATCTGTAACCTAGCAAGCTTAATAATGATTAAATTCGCCTCAATCGAAATAATAATTGTTGGGCTTTCTTAAAATTGGAGCAAGTATCTAAATATCATTTAAATTGTTTTGTTTTCTTCTTTATTTTTACTATGATTTGATGATTTGAAATGTGTATGTGTTAATAAACATCAAATTAATATAGATATTAATTTAATAACTAACAACACCACTAAACCCCATTATCAGCTATATCCAGTCCTATCCATCCAAAGGTTGTCTAGTAGAGATCGGTACTAAGCGATAAGGAAGCCCATTGTTATACCTAAGTATAATAGTTAAACTGTTCTATCAAAACTTTATTTTATGGTGAACAGTAAAGTATTTTCTATCTTCTACCTATCTATCTATTTTTTAAAAACGAATAGCCTAATTGCTATGAAATTTTGCAGTGTAATAATTAGATGGTGTATATTACTGTTATATCGATTGTTGAAGCATTTTTTTTAATACTTAGTCTAATGTGCCTGAAATTTCACTGGCAACCATCTCTCTCAACCGGACACCTACACGGAAACAGAAACCCAGTAATGCGAGAATCGCTACTTGGCAGCAGAAATATGCATGATGGTAGTCCGTGCCCGGACTAGCTGTCAGCAAGAACTCTACTTGTCTCATACTTAATTGAGATTGACTTTTGGGATAATATTTCTATTAGAATTTTTCTCTATAGAATGTAAAAGCATGAGTCCTAATGTTTGGGATTACGTCACTTACAAACAAGGTACCTACCTACTTAGGGTTGATTCGACCAAAATCTGGAATAAGTATTCCGCGGAATAAGAAATGTCAAATAAAAGTATACTGTCCGTTTTCTCGCCAATAAACTATGATTTATTCGGAGAATAGTGCCTACGAGTTTGGTCAAATCCAACCTTACTGTAGAGGCTTGACAATACATAGTGAGTGATGACACTAGTATGTAGACATAGAAGAAAAGAGTGGATATTAATTATGCAATTGTTTGTTTTTCTGTCACCTTACGTGGTCTATATTTATCAAGTAGGTGTCTGTAAACTCAGTAGCGGGCGGGATATAGCAGGATCACGAATAATGATGTCATACGTTTTTTTTTTATTTGCTACTAGTATAGTATAGTTCGCACAGCGGATCTAGGCTTCCGTGAAGTTAGCCGTTTGTGATGCGCAAAGACAATTTAGTTTGAAAAAGCTCCATTGCGCATCGAAACGGCTAATTTCACGACGGCCGAGATCCGTTGTGAGAACTATACCTATGTTCATACACTCATATCTTTATACAAAGCATTATGAATCGGTAATCGCATGTCTAGCTATACTATACTACAATTTATTCCGTCAATTTTACAAACATTATGACATGACATGACTGAAAACCTAATCCATCGATGCATTATTTTATGCATTCGCAATTTACATATAAATCGAAAACAAGACTTGAATTTTCTGAAATTTGAATAAAGGGTTCATTCGTGCAAAATTGCACTTTTGACGGTTGCAGTTAAAATGAATTTTTATGAAGTGTGGTGCAGTGGGTAAGTGAACTTTATCTAATCTAGATTCTAGACTTTAGCAGTGTACCTAATTATCTCCTTATGGTGGATTCGACCAACATCTACGGGGCTAGCAAGCACAGCGTAGACAACGATTTTATCTAAGGTAGAGTAGAGAAAAATGACAGGTAAGTGTAGAGAGTATGCGAGCATGGCGTTCAATTTTCTCTATTTTTGACATTCGAGAATAGAACATTTCTTCGGAAACTGTCTACATCTCCTGAGACCTAGACAAGCTTTTATCTCTGCGTTTTTTGAGTAATATTGTTCTAAAAAGATCATAATTATTATCCCTTGTTTATTAAATAATAAACTATTAATAATTGTGTCATTAAAAATGAATTTGAGGAAAAAATCCAATGACACGAAAAGTTTCTCTAAGTACCTACCGCCTCCAGACTCACGCCGGGAACTCCCAAAACCCGAGTTCATCCGAAAAGCGTAAATGTGAAAATGGTGTCTTCTTTTTTCTTAATTTTATTTCTGATTACAAAATTGTAGTTTGCTTAGCAAATAATACTATTCTGCGAAGTATGAAATGTCAAATACTTACAAGTAAATTGTCAGTTTACTCGTCGTGAATAACTACGATTTATTCGAAGAACAGTGCATAATAAAGTTTGGTCGAATCCAATTTTACTCAAATAACATTGAGACATCGCTGAAGTAAAGAGTAGAGAGTTAGAATAGGTAGCGGAAAGTTAACTTGTTACCTACTTTACATTGAAAGTAGGTAGAGTTTCACACTTTAGTTTGTCTAAATACCTACCTATTCAATGTTTGGAGATAAGACAGTGTATTTTATACACTTATATCTAGTCCAAACACAAAGAAAGTATCATCAAATTGGCTATTATTTCTCTTAGCTTATCTAAAGTTTGAATGTCTTGATCTCGTTGCGCGTTGGTACAGTTGGCTTGTTTTTTTGATAATTCCCTACTGATGGCTGATCTTGTACTTAAGTACTACTTTCTATACCTAAATAATAATAATATAGTAGATAAATGTTATTCCCTTACAATAATCAACCATTTATATTTTATTACTGACTTTACGTACTAAGGACATGAAAGTTGTGGTTATTAGAAACATCATTCTTATAGTCATTTGGTAGATAGGTAGGTACCAAGACGGACAACAAAATGTAATGGGCTATTTTCAACTGCTCAGACAGTGCAAAAATAAAAAAAATAATAACAAAATATTTAGGACAAGTAAAATGTGGTGTAATAAATTAAATCGACCTCAAAATTTAAGTAATCGACGCGTGTGTCCCGTGACGTCACCAACGCGTGGACACCGCCAATGAGGTTATTGACATGTCATACTATTTCTGTGACACCAAATAAAAACGCGCGAATCGGCAGGATCGTGGATAAAATAAAATTGATGATCGTAAACATCGTATGGCCTTTAATATCACAAATTCACAATTACAAACAGATGAAAACAATAAATGGAATCGTCGTTGGATTGTGGCCTGGGACGGTCTCGAGTTTCGTTTTGAGCAAAGGAACGTCTAAAATTACCCGCACGCACACATTCAATCGGCAACAAGTACGTACACACAAACACAGCGGCAGCGCCTATATCTATTATCAAAACATCCAGCGACTCTGGTTACAGCGATCCGAGCGCGCTTCGGATATCGCGTTACACACTTTAATGGCTGGAAAAGGCCTCGAAAACGTGATAT
The DNA here is from genome assembly GCA_951394395.1 of Colostygia pectinataria. Classification (NCBI taxonomy): domain Eukaryota; kingdom Metazoa; phylum Arthropoda; class Insecta; order Lepidoptera; family Geometridae; genus Colostygia; species Colostygia pectinataria. Next base: position 10,838,441 of record OX596358.1, on the reverse strand, counting down.
TACACGCGTTTTATTGTGTATCGCAAAATGTAATTAATACTGTGTAATCAGATGCCAAATAATTTATTCAGAGTTACCCCAAGATCTGTGGAGTGAACCTCTAAATGGGTTCCCCTCGCTAATCAACGTGAATAATATCGAATTTAAAAATACAATTCCGTGTTCTCCTATTACGAGATGGACTGAAACAGGCTGCTTGCCAATAACACGAAACCGTAATAAGATGATGCTTTTACAACGGAAACACCGCATCAATGCCATAAAAATATTTCATATTAACTTGAATTTTACCTTGATTTCTTCTTCGTTCTCCTTTTTAACTTGAATCCTCGGTGAAGAAGGTGGATTTGGAGGTGTTTTACGGTCCATTTTAAAATGCCCGAAATTTGGCAGAAAATATCAAATAACTCGAAAATGAACTTTTACAATTTTTAACATTCACGTAAACATTTCAATAACGCGTCAGACATAATTCATCTGAGTAGACAACCACTACGCGCGGCAATGGCAGCACGACTGTCGCGGCGCGGTCGGACTCGCGAGGCCATGATTGGTCCTTCGGCAGTCACTCGCCGTGAAAAAGCTTATTTTCCGAGCTTGGGCGGAGCTTACTGAACGGTTAAAGCACTAGGGCGGTTTTAAGATTCAACAAACATGATTCTTTATCATGATTTTCAATCGCTTATGCGGCTTGATATTAAATTAGTATTATTATTTGCTAAGAAGAAACATTAACTTATTTAAAAAAATATAATGGTTAGGTATCACCATGTTGTTTTATTTCATAATGTTTTATAAATCTAGATAACCTAGGTTCTTAAATCTAGATAAAGGATTTTATTAAGAGCCCTATCCTTAAAATCCTTGAATTTTCTTGTAGCCCGTGAAGTTTCGAACACTATTGTGGCTCGTGTGTAAAATATATTTTAACGAAAATAAAAGCTTCATCCCTTAAAATTTAAGCCAACAGAACAAATATTAATTAACTCAAGACACAACTGATTAAAAAAATAAATAATAACGCACTATTCGTAAAATGAGCAATTCCAGTCAACTTTCGATCATGTTTTCTATGAAATAACAAAGTCTAACATATTTCCAAAAATGCAATTATAATAATCATAATCACAGTTTTAAAATTTAAGTGAATAGAGAAAAATACAGTATGTTAATTCAATATTTATGAAAAAAGACGATCTAAAAAAGGCGTACTTTTCCCAATTTTACGCTTGTTATTTCTGCTAAAGTAAGGAGTTTACAATAAAAATACACCTACTAAATTCAAGTTTAAGTTTTTATTAATTAAATACAACAAAGAAAATAGTCTAATAGCATTGACTTTTTTATTACGAGTTTTTTAAAATCACACCTTAGCGCACTTATAATCATATCGATCGAAGCACCGACTCTCAAACAGCGCTGAGCGCTTATGGAGGGAAGACGTATCGCTCCTCGTCGCGCGCACTATTACATAAACTATATAAAGATACATTCAGGCGAACTTCATGAATTATATCGCTAAATCTTGGAAAGGCCTCATAACTAACAGTGTTTTTTCAGAGATGTGTTACTTTTCTGAAAAAGTCATGCATTACGATTGACGAGTGCATGTGCATGTCACCCGCGCATCATGGTCACCCTTGTTTATTGACTTTTGGTTTTAGAGTTATTTAAAGATCTCTCGGCGGATTTAGGCTTCCGTGAAGTTAGTCGTTTGTAATGCGCAAAGACAATTTAGTTAGAAAAAGCTCCATTGCGCTTCGAGAACCTAACTACAGCGACACACAACGACTTATTTTGTTCGGCCGGCCTTTTTTATTATTTTAAACTTAGCTAATAAAGAAAGCACTCCGCGAGGGCCATGGCGCGATCGGGAATAACATAATGTGGGTTGTTAGTTGTCACAATATTAAGAAACTATTTTATTAGGTATTTTCAGTTATGATACTTTTTCGTTGGTTTATTTTTTTTGTGGATCCGCCCGTGAAGTCACCCTTTCTTTGGTTATGTCTGATAATCAGCGCTGTCCCATGTTTTTAGCATAATATGGAACAGCTTCATGCTGAGACACGGCCTGTTTGACTCACGCTGCATGAAGAGACTGGTTGGTTTCTGTTATGTAGTTGGTAGCTGCTTATGCCTACTCAGACTTTTTATCTTTTTAGTGATGTATATAGTTACCTAGGTACCTACCTCTACCTACCTTTTTTTTATATAGGTACCACTAAAGTGGCAACCAAGCGTACCGCCCACTTGATGGTCAGCGGTTACCGTAGCCTATGTACGCATGCAACATCATAGATATCACTTGTGTGTTACCACCCTGAGACGATAGATGGAAAGTCTCATGTGCCTGTAATTTCACCGGAAACCATACCCTTCGAACCGGAACACATCAATGCGAGCATTGCTGCTTGGCGGCAGAAATAGGTATGGTGGTAGTCCTGTTAGCTACCTGTTTTCTTTTTTTTTATTGTTCCTTAAAGAAAATTCTTTTTTCGGTCTATTCTATGAAGGTACTTAAGCGTGTCAATTATAAGCAATTCAGTTAATTTCACCTATTTTTATTTATCTATCTCAATCAACCCTTATTTTCTTAGGATGGAATTATTATTTCTTTAACACGGATTAGCTCTAAGGTCTGTACCTTCTGTTCAGTAGAAAAAGAATCATCGAAATCGGTTTAGTTAAGAGTGGTAGAATAAAAATGATAATGCGGGTCAACAATTAATCAACAAGTAAAAGCACCGCCTCGGATGCATTACATACCTACCCTATCTACCTATTAGAAAAACAATCAACCAAATCGGACATCACAGTTTGTTAGGTTCTAGCGTTCCTAGCTTCTTCTTCTTTTATTTATGGCGTCTGTGGCTGAGTTTGCCACAATTTTGCCAATGTCAAGTCGACAAGATTTAAAACTGTACAACGATGGAGGTTTGAGTATGAAAAATGGTCGGTCTAAGAGAGGGAGACTCAACCATAATTTGGAAACAAGGTGATTTATTCTAACCTACAAGAAAAGGACAACACAATTACAACAGCACAAATATATTATAGTATAGGTAGTAGATATAATACATAAGTATAAATATATAGCTTCTAGCTTGTAGTGAAAAAAAATGACAGCTCAACTATATTGTCATTAAAGATTATATTGTCTTTGTCAGTGTCACTAACCAACCACCAGCTGATTGTCAGTCAGTGAAACGAATCTGTCTGGCTGGAACCGCTGGAATGAAAAAGTAAGGTTACTTTTTTGTTGTTGTGATTGTTTGAGTGAAATTATATCATAGAAAAATGAATTAAATGCGTATGTAAAAGATTCAACACATACACAGCTATGTCGAAGTTACCCAAATCAGCACTGAGCTTTAAACAGGTATCTACAAAACTTAATTCAAATATATTTTTCTCTGGTCTGTCGATCTTATCAAAGTTTAATAATTAACGAAAGCGAGTAAATTAAGTTTTTTTTTTCAGTTCATGCTAAGGCAAGAAGTATTGTCGCTTTACAGACAAATATTCCGGGCCACCAAGTTTGTTCCCGATAAAACCACTCAAACTGATCTAAGGGAATGGGCCCGAGCTGACTTTAGAAACAATATGCACCATACTGATGAAACAACTATTAAGGCTCTGCTGCACTATGGAAAGAAATCACTGAAAGATCTACAACATTCACTTGCCTTAAGTAAAAGCTAGCGAATAGAATACTTGGGTAAAATAAACCTGAAAAGTACCTGTGTAATAACTTTTTACCATATTAACACTGTAGTGTCACAGAATTAAGAAGTATTACTTACCTCTTTTTTATTTCAGGAGTGTGACTTACCTATGATTAGGATATCACATTCTGAGGGCTGAATATCGACTTTAGATATTTGTTCTAGTCTCATCTTGCTTTTGCAGAAAATTCTTACCCCATTCTACATTTTTATATTTATTCTTTGAATAATGCTGAAAGCAAGTAATTTAATCTTGAGTATGTAAAGGTAGAAGACTTCAATAAAAAGATTATATTGTCATGAGAATGGTTTTTAATTATTTTATAAATGCATACTTGTACATAAACTAGTAATTATGTATGTAATAATGTACAAAATAATTTAAAGCTTATTGTAATAAATTAGGTAGCAGTTTAAAAAGTAACTTGTGATAATTGATTGAATTTCATATTATTGAAATTTTAAATTATTTAAAAAATTCAATACATGTTTGATACATAACATTTTATGTGGTTATATAAGCTGATACCTACTTAACTGTAGAAAAGTGATTATTAATTATATTATCATCTAAGTTTGACTATATTTGACTGCTCCTAACTTCAAAACTTCAGAAAATGCTAGTTTCGATAGTTTTACTAATTAACTAATCTAGCTATTATCTAAGTACACAGCTGCAGCCTTATAAAACAAATATATTAATATAGGCCCTGTAACACCAGTGCCCACAAATATAGTCAACACAGTAAAAAAAGTAATGAAATCACCATTTTTATTCAAATACTTTGCCAATAAAGTAATCAGGTTCCTAGCTATATGGTGACCATCCATTCCATAGCACGGCACTATGTTCAGAAAACCAATACCCATTGAGAATATAAAGACATAGCGAAGAAGTCTTTCAAACTGAGATGGAGAGAAGAATGAAAACAAAGCAATTCTTGGAAAATATTGATCAACAAACACAGTCTTGTGTAAGTCATACGGCAGTCCTAAATATAGCACTGGATTGTCTTCTTTTCGTTCAATAACAATTAGATATGTGTGATTGTTGAGAGATGGCTTCAAGCAATGCATATTATCTGCACAAATATAACCAGATGCTTCTGTGCATTTTGAAAATTTATCTTTAACCATATCTCGAGGTCTTAGGCATGAGTATTGCCCTGGCAACACAGACTCTCCCACAACTTTTGGCTCCATGTATTCAAAACAGAAGCTGTAAAAGTCATCTTTGCTGCAGCATTCTACAACATCATTGTCTTTGACTGTTTCCATCATTATTTCATCATTCTGAGCTACAAACTCTGCACTTGCACAAATACCAAAGCGCTCATGAGCCATTTGGAGACAGTATATCCAGTCATAAGAGTTTTTAATATCACAACCGTTTACAGATGTTATAATATCTCCCTTATCCAAGCCTCTGGCATCTTTTAAAGGAGAGTCATAGGTAAATTCAGTTACTCTAACACCGACGCCAGTTTCATACCCAATGCTGAACATTATTGGAGATGCAAAAAACAACAGTAAAGCAATCAAAGCTGTTGCTAAGTTGTGCCATACTCCAGCACAGTAAATTTTCAGTCTTTTTGTTACAGAAAGATTGTTAAGATGATCTGAGTTTAAGTTGACAAATGCTACTGGTATGATTGTGAAGACATAAAAACCTACAGACAGAAGCTGTACATCTTCTTGAACAGCTGCTAAGGCATGTCCAAGCTCATGTGTGATTGTGCTGATGCATATTGATAAAAAATACACCCAAAAGTCGGATGTAGGGATATTTATACCAGGCAACATAGCTTTCACTTCCGGAACACTGTTGATCTGAATGCTTTCATAGAAATGCTCAAATATGATGGTAAGTAAGGTCCACAGGGAAAATGGAAGGAACAGCCAGATGGTGATCAAGTAGCCGCAAGTATACCATTTCCTAAGTAAAGGAGTCATGTTCTTACTCCATCTGAATAATAATCTGTTTAGTGCACTTGTGGTCCATGAGAAATTGAAAATTCCTATCTTGAGGCCCGTTCCTTCCAGGAATGCATAATATGGATAATGCACACAACTCTGAAATCAAAGGACCTTATTATTATTACTATTGATGTGAATCCAATACAGTTTTAATTAACTAATTTAATACACTTGAGTATTGTGTTGTACAAACAGCCAATTGATTTTATTACAATTACCTTGAAAAATGAATCAAAGAACCAAATAACGACATAGAACGCTAATACAATTGAGCATAGTACGGTGAACGACATTATTTTTGCTAGTTGTCTTCGTAATACAATCAAAAGATTATTTGTGGAAACGGTATGCCCATTTCTATTATAGTATTCCGAGAGTCCATTTGTGTAGATTAAGATTCAAAGTAGCCGGTGCCGGTGGCCGGTTTTAGCTGATTTCAAAATTGTATTTAGGTAATTTTATTTTCTGCTAGCTATGCCTGTTCGAGATATTTTAACGTAGTGCTTATTTCTCTTCTCCTTCTCTCTCTGGGATATTTAGATCTTTCTTTACTCTGTGCTAGCTACACGTCCGGACGCGGACGGGCGGAGAGCGGAGCCATGCGTTAGCATCCTAGTAGTCTGTGGCGGAGCCAGTGTTTTTTTTTATTATGGCAGGGCATGTGAAACTCTGTGTGAAGGAATGAAACTTCGTAGTGCATATATTCTTCTTCTTCAAGACTGAAGGAATGAAACTTCGTAGTGCATATATTCTCTTGGTTGAAGTGAAGTCTGTGTGAAGTGAAGTGCTTACATTCTCTTGGTCTGTGATGTTAGTAGGCCACAGACACAGAGTCCCTAAAAGAAGAAGAAGAAGAAGAATATATGTGAAGTGAACTTGTGTTGTGAATCAAAAGCACAAAACTATCAAAATCCGGGTTTCAATGATTATTGTGAACTTTTAAACATTTTAACATGTGAGTGATGAGTTGTACGGAAAATGAAAGTGGTAACCCATTTCTCTTGCTCTTCCCAGCAGTCGTTGGCTGTCTGACGTTGTTTCTGGCTCGACGCTGGGCTAGTACCCAAGTTAGCACAACTGCGTCTTCAGCTTTCTCCAGACGGCGGAAAATTATCAAAGACCCGAACACGAAGCGACCGCCTCTAGCGACTTTCTGTAAAATGATGGCGGGTGCTAAGAAAACCGCCGGAGTCAGCAAAAAGGTTTGTTTTACGCTTTGCACCGCCTGTTTCTTGCTTATGTACTTCTTTAATATTTAAATAACTGAATACGCTTCCCTGTTATTAATTTTCATCTCTGTTGGGTAAATGTTAATACTAAATATCAATATATTTTTATATTCCAGGTGTCGCTTCCTGTGACAGAAGAAGAGATGAATGGCGGCAAGCGTGTGGCTCGCACCACACGCTTGCCACCTGCGGCGCCTCCTGTTCCGGCCGATGTGAAAATAGCAGAAGGGCCCATCCCGCCCAAACATGTCCCATTTCCATACATACCACAGGATGGGACATTGCTATTTGAAGCCATGACTTTTGTGTTCACTCTTGTGACCACTGGTCTGCAGTTCTTGAATCTTTACAGAACAAACTGGTGGTTGACAAACTCATTCAATACTGAGGCAATGGTAATAACTAAATTGTATTTTTATCAACAAAAAAGTATGTAATTATCTTCTTTGTCATACAAAACAGAACAAACATTTAAAAAAAAAAACAAAGCTAATAGTCATATAGCGTTCCTCTTACTAAGAATTTGGTGTAGTAACCTAGTAGGTAATTCAGTCAGAGTTCATTGTAATTTCAGAGCTACTATTTGATTGATGTGCACCTAGTGACATTTGTAATCACTCTGATCAGCCGACGTTTTGTGCTGTGTGCAGCTGTTGAGTTTCTGAAAGCTATTCTTGCACCAAAACTGATACCACATGCCATTGCTGCTTGCAGGTAAACATTACATCTTAACAATTTGCTTGTTACACAAGTTGTGTGTTGTGCATGTGTGTGAGGGTGGGTGTGTGTGTTTTGCCTGTGTGTTTTGAAAGAGAAATAAAATAGTTCTTTGTTTGTATATTTTCCACCACCACACTAAAGGAATAGTTATCACATCCTAAAATAGTTTATTTATATGTTTATTCTGTGCAATTTTTATTTTTAAAACTAAATAATAATTTAAATAGAGATCATAATGGTTTTGTTTCAGATTATTGGTGTTGGGCATATTATTCAGTGTGCTCATGTTCTGTCTATACTCAATGATGTTCAAATACACAATAATAAAAATATTATCACTACTCTATCCGTAAGTATTTACAATAGAATGAAATACCAATTTAATGCCTTACAACTTTGTTTCCTAAAATCCTTGATATCCTCTTGTTTTTCAGTTATATAATTTTACCAGCTGCCGCCCGCGACTTCGTTCGCGTGTAACTCGTGAAGCGTACATTTTTCCAAGATAAAAAGTAGCCTATGTCCCATTCCCGGTCATTATCTATCTATGTTTTAAATTTCAGCCAAATTAGTTTAGTGGTTGTCGAGTTATAGAGTAACAAACATCCAAACTTTCACATTTATAATATTAGTTTGAGTGTGATGATCCTCTAAAAACCTTGTTTGCCGCAAGAGTTTATCTGGGTAACAAGCAGTAGTATATAGTGTGAAAAAGGCTGTAGCAACTGAAATTACTAGATGGAAAAGGCTTAATAACTCTGGGTTCATCTCGGGTTGACCACTTAAGTTTAGGTGTCACTGCATCTGTTATAGTCAAACGTGGCGCTTAAAATCGGGCGAACGACTTGACTGTCACGTCGTTTGCTGACATAAAAAAATACCTATGCAAGTACAGTTCTTTATGTATCAGACATATTAACAGAACTTTTGTTATTTTCCAGTGCAGTGATATATTTATTACTATTTGGCTTCACTCCGGGTCCGTTTATGGAACTGAATACCTCTCCTCCACCCCTACACTGCTGCTCCTCTGACCCTGAGCAAATCAGACATGAGGTAATGTAAATATGTTTTTTTTTTTTTGGAAAACATCTTCAAGTAACCAAGGTCCAATCTAAGACAGATCTTCAATAACACATTAATTTATAATAATATTATTTTGGATTAGATTTGTAGTTTTGTATTTTTGTAGCGTATAATCTCTACTGGTCCAATTTCTAAAATTATTTCACTATTAGAATTCTACTTTATCTCTGAGTAACATAGGCTATATTTTTATTTTAAATACCAAAGTTTAGATGTTGTATATTTTGTTATAAGTTATTGTAATAACTGTTTGGTTGGACAAGTTTGTGTTTGGCCATCTCTGGTCACATAGTCTATAAGCTGCGCGAAGGTCTCTGTCAAGTCCTAACAACTTTTAAAGCGACAGAAGCGCTTATGAGCTCAGTGTTTAAAACAATAATGTTAATTGATAGATTCAGGCGTTACTTTGCGGAAATCCATTACAAGATAACAAACAGAAAAAAAATCTCTAGTACTATTCCCCTTCACCTTCTAACTAATGAGTTACCACAGTTAACCTCAAAAGAAAAATCGACACGTGTTTCATCCCTCCACGGGACATCATCAGGACCATCGACTTGTTCTCCGGCAGACGTGTTGCGCTCGACGACTTATCTAACAATAGTGTTGGCTAAATAAACTTTTTAAAAATATTTTTTTTGTTTGTTAAATTTTTATAAACTTAACAGGTGGATACTTTGCGTGAAGACTTCAATATGAGGATCAAGAAAATAGTATTCAACTCCGTGTTGGAAGCGTACTACTCTAGTTTTATTCCTTGCTGTTTTGCACAGGTTAGATTGACAGCTTTTTTTTACGAAGGTGGCGCAACCCCGTTGTTAGGTAAAAACTTTCGGGTTTGACTCCCGCACCTGTACAGAAATGTTTTCATGATTTACAAATATTTGTTCTGTATTTAATAAGCCTAGTTAATAGTTCTTGTTGGAATCTTTATCCGGGTAGACAGATACATGGATAACTCTTTATTAATCGATGCATGTGAATCGTGGTACTGGAGAAGTTATGACCAACGTCAACGACCATGTCAGCTCCATCTTGTCTTCACATCTGGACCAAATATTTCTATTCCTTTAATATCTCGTATAGGGGCTGGTAGAGTATGTTCGCCTCGTCAGACGATGGCGCAGCATACACGCTCAGAAACATGACCTATACATTGATTCTGTCGTTCCAGTCATATATATACTACGACGTGTACGCGGCGTCGCAGCAGACCGCGTTCGTGTGGGGCGGCGTGTTCGGCCGCTACGCGCACCAGCTGCTGCCCGCCGCGCTCTGCGACACCCCGCATCGCGCCTCCAGGCACCTCTCCACGTGGCACAAGCACGAATCTTGTGACGGAGGTACTGAAGGTGACGCTACTAATACGATTACAATCCTCACAATCAACCTGTATTCTGGCAAATAAATCAAATTTCATTTCATTTCAAACACACACACACACACACCCACTCACCAACACACCCACTCACCCACACAACACCTTCTCCCTATTTCTCACTCACACTCTCACCCTACACAAAACCACTTTAAAAGATATTTTTCTGTAATTCATAATTTAAATTGTACACATTAGTGTGTAATAATAGTAATACTCTTATTACTTTACTTTAATTATCATCCTGTTGATAGTATTTATTTCCAGTAGTATTAATTTCTACAATCACTATCTCCCACCAGAGATTTAGCGATTTGCGTTCCATATCATTGGTTTTTAAATTAATATTTTTTAGTTTTCTGTGTTATCTAACATTCTGTTCCACCATCTTTAGTTACTAAGTTTATGTTATAGTTTTCTGTGTGGTTTACAATAAAGAGTTTTCTATTTACCCACCTTAAAACCTTTTTTGTTTAACAGAGGAAGCAACACAGTACTCTGCGTGGTCTGCTAGCCGACTGTACTGCTACGGGGAGAGGGTGTGGCAAGACGGCACATTGTACAACTGCACGTCACAAAGCACGGCCGCACATCCCACCAGTAAAGCGCACAAGCGGTTTCATGTGAGTTCCTTATTATCTATCATCATGGCAGCCATCTAACGTCTCAGGGTGGTAACACGCAAATGATATCTATGATGTTGCATATGCGTACGTAGGTTACGGTAATCGCTTAGCGGATCGCTTGGTGGATGGCATACAAATTTTTCAACCAAAAAAATCCATTGGTGCACTATCGGATTTTAAACCCACGACCTTAGGATCGTAAGGCGGTGTCACTACCACTAGAGCACCGGTTATTATCTGTGCTAATATTATAAAGAGGAAAGATTTGTGTTTTTGTTTGTTATCAATAAACTCACAACAACTGGTCAGATTTAAAAAATTCTCTCACCTTTAGAATTCTACATGATCCCTGAGTAACATTGGCTGTATTTATTACTAGCTACCCGCCCCGGCTTCGCAATGGTGCTTAAGTTTTCATTGCACCAGGACGGTCTAAGTACCGCACAGTTTTGTAATGCAAGCATTTTCGTTTCATAGCGCGAAAACGGGCAACGCGAGTCAGTCCGCTACCAACACGCGACTCATCAACGTCTCCTCAATAAATTTGAAGAGCACCGGTGGTCTAGTGGTAGTGACCCCGCCTTCCAATCCTAAGGTTGTGGGTTCAAACCCGGTCGTGCACCTATGGATTTTTCTGTTCGAAAAATTTATGTGCGCAATGCCAGTGCTATCATACGGTGAAGGAAAACATCGTGAGGAAACCGGCATGTCCAAGAACTAAAAATTCGAAAAACATGTGCCATCCACCAATCCGCATTGGGTTCGCGTGGTGGATTAAGACCTAATCACTCTCGCCTGAGAGTAGGCCAGTGTCCCAACAGTGGGAACATTAGAAGGCTGTCATGATGATGATTGAATTAAATTAATAAAAATAAATTAAATTAAATACTGACAGACATAACTACGCATTTTACACAGCGCCATCTAATCAAAAACTGGTAATATGGAAACCGGATAAAATAAAATACATGTTTTTTTGTAAATACTTTCTTTATATTACACACCCGGACAAAACTATTGTTTCCCTCAGCGGGAATCGAACTCGCGACCTCTTGCTTCTCAACCAGGCACTCACTTGCGCCACTGGCACTGTTGTCTACTGAGAAGTCGGTTATTGCTAAAGCATGAGCCCCACTTACATCGATTGGCATCACTGAAGCTTTATGATGATGATCCATCACTGAAGCTTGTTACTAGATTCTTTTATACTAGGGCGCGTAGAATTGGCGTAAATTCACATAGCTTTACGACGTTTCAAAATGATCCTTGAATTTTTTTTTTTTTTTCAGCTGGTGTTTTCCAATCCATCATCACTGCTATGCTTTCTACTCTGCTCGCAGCTGTCTCTGATAATGCTGCAAATATGCGTGATAGCGAGCTCCATAGCGTGGCACAATATCCTCTCCATCATCATACTACTCTTCATAAATTACTACACACTGTTCAAGTTAGTCCGGGATTACCTTATAGCATTTAAAGTGTACCGGGCAGAAACTCTGATACAGGATAAAAACTGTGCAGTGCATACGGCTAACTGACTTTCTCAACCTAACAATCTATTAATGTGTAATGTGTATGTTCCTTATGGCGAATCACAAAAAACTCGTTTGACAATCGTAAAGCTATCGTCCATGAAGGCGATTCTCGTGCATAGATAAATGGTTACATGTGATACGTAATATCACATGTGACCATTTATCTATGGCACGAGAATCGCCCTCCAGTTAATTTGTATGGGAACTATTCAATGTTCGTTTCACGCACTAAAGAGGCGCTGTAAAAATATACATATTGTCTGAAGCCAAACGAGCGTACTTTTTGTCTTGTGAGTCGCGTAATTGAAAATAATAAAGGGATGAACAAAGCAGAAGTTTTGTATGGATCCGAATGTAGCAGAAATAAATAATTTCTGCTACATTCGGATCCATACAAAACTTCTGGTTGGGTTCTTCTTTTAATTTGTGGCGTCTGTGGCCGGGTTTTGGCTTCACTCTAAAGTTTAGAGTCTAAACTGACAGCAGAGTGCTTAGCACGAAAAACTGGTTTGACAATCGTGAATGTAAACGTATCGTCCAGCTGACAATTTGTATAGGATTTTAACAGTGCCTCTTTAGTACGCTAAATGAACTACCAAAATTCCATACAAATTGACAGTTGGACGATACGTTTACATTTACGATTGTCAAACGAGTTTTTCGTGCTAAACACTCTGGACGATACGTTTTCGTTAACGATTTTCAAACGTGATTTTCATGATTCGGCCTCGCTATTGTTTTATAAACGCCCAATACTGTGTACTCAATGATTAGAAAAATACATACAATTTAGATTTTGTTCAGTAGGTAATAGTTTTGCGTTGTCTTTGATACTAGTTCGTTGTCTTTAACAAAAAAATATTCTCTCTAATAAAAAAAACTTATATTACTATTTTACATGCTAAACTTAAGAGCCCTATCCTTGACAATCCTTAAATTTTCTTGTAGCCCGTGAAGTTTCGAACACTAATGTGGCTCGTGTGTTGAAGATATTTTAACGAAAATAAAAACAAATAAAAGCTTTATCCCTTAAAATTTAAGCCAACAGAGCATAATATTAATTAACTCAAGACATAACTGATTAAAAGTAAAGCACGTTTCGTAAAATGAGAAATTCCAGTCAACTTTCGATCATTTTTTCTATGAAATAACAAAGTCTAACATATTTCCAAAAATGCAATTATAATAATCACAGTTTTAAAATTTAAGTGAATAGAGAAAAATACAACATGTTAGTTCAATATTTTTGAAAAAAGACGGTCTAAAAAACGCGTACTTTTCCCAATTTTACGCTTGTTATTTCTGCTAAAGTAAGGAGTTTACTATAAAAATACATCTACTTAATTAAAGTTAAAGTTTTTGTTAAATAAATACAACAAAGAAAATAGTTTAATAGCATTGACTTTTTTTAATACGAATTTTTTAAAATCACACCTTAGCGCACATAAAATCATATCGATCGAAGCAGCGACTCTCAAACCGCGCTGAGCGCTTATGGAGGGAGGACGTATAGCTCCTCGTCGCGCGCGCTATTATTTATACTATATAAAGATACATTCACGCGAACTTCATGAATTATATCGCTAAATCTTGGAAAGGCCTCTTAAGCTAAACTTAGATCACGCACGACTAAGTTTGAATAAGACGTCTAAGAGCCAATTTCACCAGTCTAACTAATATGGCGTTCAGCTTTTAAACAGAAGTAAATTCTCAGTTTTCGTACAATAATTATGCAGACTACAATTCGGCTTAGAGCTAAAAGATGGTAAGAACAGTAAAATGAAACATAAATAGTTAGTTGTTGGGTGTTTATGAATGTGATTTGTTCCCGCGCACAAGTTTTCAAAAGCTTTCGTACCTAAAGTGTTTCCAACTTAGAATTATTTCGATATTTTTGAGAAGTACATTTTTAAAGTCAATTTTTTTCTAATACAAACCAAATTGTACATTCCATTTCATCCACTGTACTTTAATTGTAATAATATTTCGTGTCAAATGTACTTAATATTGTGCTCAATATGCAAGAAGCTTTTGTTAATAGAACAAAGTTATTTAAGACTGACCACACTTTATTTGGTATTTTCATATTATATAAGTTCACCTAACCCTGCTTTTGTGTATTATAAAGTAAATACTTTCTCACCCCTTCATATTTAGAATAGGGTGCTAAGAATATTAGGGCTTGTTTCACCATCTTTGAATAACTTTTACTAACTACCATAATAAGATAAGCTGCCTATTGCTAACAGTCTTAGCCTGCCTGACAATTACCCGAAAATCGTGAAATATGTGCTTTCTTTCAAAAAGTACTTAGCTACCTATTTCAGCCGCCAAGCAGTAACGCTGAATTGTTGTATATATTCCGTTTTATGTGTATGATTGCCGGTGAAAGAAAAGGCACATGAGACTTTGATGAGTCTACTCTTGCGGTCAAAAGCTATAATATCGGGACAGTTTTCGTGATTCAGCTTATGTCCGTGACTGCTCTAGACTCAGCTGTCAGCAAAAAGTGTCAATATAAGATAAGAGGGAATGATTTTCAGGGGACTTGCGGACCTATAAACTATTGCAGTGTTAAGTTTGAATTTTGTTCGTTTTTTTATTATTATAAACAATGGGTCAGCGTTTGGCTATCTCAGCAGCATCTCGCCTGATGGTAAGCATAAATGAGGCCTAGCTTAGTCACGCTTGAACGCAGTGAAAAGACGATATAAAACTAATTTATTTCGTCAGCGCTTTATTACGAGCTCTAGGCCTAACTGCTTGGTGAACTTATCTATGAAAATTGCCATAATTTAAAAAAATACAATTTTTATGTGTGCTTGCCAAACCTATTCTATAAACCTGCAATCTCGTTTCGTCAGTCTAGTCAGTGGACATGAATGTAAGTTAAAATAAACAATTGAATGAACAATAACATATTTTATTTCTTTTAGCATTAATACATTTTTACATGAGTTAATAATCAGTTAGGTAGGTGTTCCCTTATTTACAATTAATTTGTAAGCCTCTTGTAGCAAAAACTGTTGCTATTCCCTTTGTTACTTATTATGTTAGAAATGTTATAGTAAGATTGACTACCAAGAGCTTTACAATGTCATGATTATAATATTAAGAGTGGGTTATTTTTGTATGATCTCTGGAGGTAATTTTGATATTCTAGTAAGTGTCAAGGTTAATTGTAGCTTTGGAAATATAACTATCACACCACAAAGTTGTCACACTGGTCATACTGTCTGATGACTAACCAACAAGCCATCTAAGCTAGGTAAATGGTAATTAGCTTGGCACTTACTGGAGTGTGAAATAGTTTTTCAATGTTACAATCTTATTCTACTTATTCGAACATAGTCTCTTCCTGTTTTCTCTAAGTTCTCTACTTAGTAAACACCCAAGATGGTGTCTTATTGCTATCATTGATTTGAACTTTAACTGATTTCATTTTCTCTCGCACAACATCACATTCACTCATCAAGTCCTTGTTCTTAATGCTCAGTGCATTCAACCTCACTGTATGTCTAAACTCAACTAAAGTATCTATAAGCGAGTTTGATAGATTACTGTCCTGTGATTCTTTTAGTTTTAGACCAAATCTACCAAGAACAGTAGTGATATACTCGGCAATAAGCATCACAGGAACGGGGTAGTAATCTTTACTATCACCTTTGATAACTTTGTTGGTGTCAATTACTAAATTCAACAGTAAATTAATACAAGATCCAGTATCAAAGTCAGATTTCAATGATTCAAAGTTTGAATCTTCAACTTTTTGCAGATTTTCAAGCATTTTGTCCTTGTAATCTCCACTGGCTTTATAATCATTGTTGTTTACATATATGGCTGCTTCTCGAAGGAAGAACTTGAACTTATTTAGTACAGTTTCAGCATTTTGCATCAGTTCTTCATTGAATTCCATAGAGTACCTATATCTTGACATAAGACAAGCCATTCTAAAGGTGTCTGCACTGTATGAAGATAGTAAATCAGGAATAGATATAGTATTCTTTAGAGATTTGGACATTTTAACATCCCCTTTTACATGCAAGTGTCCAACATGAATCCAGTAGTTAGCCCACTGTCGTGTATTGTGGAAAGCACATGATTGGGCTTCCTCATTCTCATGATGAGGGAACTGTAGGTCTATTCCACCTGCATGAAAATCCAGCTGGGAGCCGAAAACCTTACTAACCATAGCAGAGCATTCAATATGCCACCCAGGTCTGCCTTTACCCCATGAAGCATCCCAAAATGGCTCATTTGGTTTATGAGTTTTCCAAATAGCAAAATCCATTTTATTTCTTTTAGCTATATCAGAAGGTTCTCCTGACTCTTGCATCTTCTGTAACTTACCATAGGAAGAGAACTTACTAGTGTCGAAGTAAACTGAACCGTCGTTCGCTACGTACGCCATACCAGAATCAACAAGACCTTGCACAAATGATTCAATTGAGTTTATATGTTCAGACACCCTTGTGATTATGAGTGGTTTTGCTACGTTAAGCGACGACATGTCGAGCCAGAACTCATGTTCGTACTGTTTGGCGACTGCTGTAAAGTGGGTTTTGGTGATGATGCCTTTCTTTATGATTTTATCGTCGATATCTGTGATCCCCATAGCGGTCACAAGTTTAACGTTGAAAAATGATTTTAGAATCCTTTGAATTATGTCAAGTTTCACGTAGCAGCTGGCATGGCCTATGTGAGCCGAATCGTACACCGTGGGCCCACAAGCATACCAGGTGGCGATGTGAGGGTCGCTTAGAATTACCGGAACTTTTTCATTAGCCACACAGTTGTAAATATAAGCTCCGATTGGGTTACCATTTGGCATGAGCCATCTCGTTTCTTTGTAGGGCTTCAAGCTGCACACGTGGGACAATCTCCTTGTAAATAGTGTAAGTATTTTAGTCATTTTATCACAAAGAACCGTGGGTGGGTTTAAACAATCATCACAAACATGTTGCAGAGAAAATAAAAGCACTACGTTTTGTTGTTACGAACAGCTGGCTACTTCTTCTTCTTTGATTTATATCGTCGGTCAATCAATTTATCAATTTGCCAGTGTCAAGTAATTTTATTATTTATTATTAATAATGGAATATAAATCGAAAGATAAACAGTCAACGTGGACAAACATTTTGAAGGAAATAGCAGACTAATCTACGGTAGTCTAAAGTATAATACATGTTCCATGGACTAATCTGACTAAACGTAGAGCTTACATTCTCTTGTTGTGGCCACGTCATAAACGTAGTGCTTATATTCTCTCTGCGCAGTGCGCACGTCAGTTGTGTTTAAGTCAGGTGTTTGATTTTTTGATATTTTCTGCAAAATAACAAAAACAAACGCAAAAACCACTTACCTACCTATTTCTGTGAAAGAATACCTTGCTGAAATGGTCACTTTTGCACCAGATGAAATCGGTTTAGTAGACCAGTCGCCATGTGCCGGCATCAGAGCCGATCTCAAGACATGTTTACTAAATAGTGACTGCTGTAAAAAGGTTTGTTTTTATTTTTGCATTTATAAAATAGTGCTATAAGGACGCACCGTACATTGAGAAGGTAAGCCAAGGAAATCTTTCTTGAGGTAAGCACTACTTTTACCGTGAACCGAAGAACCTTAGTCAACCTATGAATTCACCATAGCGCCCACGGCGACACGGCTACCAAGTACCAACTCTTTCATTAAAATTTCTTATAACTTACGACTGAAACAACAACCTAACCCAGCAGCTCCGTTTTAAATATCATGTTAAACCTAGTTTACTTTTTTCAGGACAGGAAGACTCCGAGAGAATGTTTAACGCAAGGAAAAGTACCAGATGAATGCATTCAACTGAGGCAGATATTTTTCGAATGTAAAAGATCTATTGTGAGTTAAATCATATTACATACTTACATAGGTTACCCCAACTGCCCCAACAAGTTAGTCACTAAGGGAATTGTTTTAAGTAAGCTGTGGCCGGTCTAACTTTTTAAACTGTATTTCTGTTTCAGTTAGACAACAGAAGAAGATTCCGAGGTCACAAAGGCTACTGATGTGAGTTAGTTACTTTATTTAATGAAATAGTTAGTTTGTTTTTATTTAAGATGTACAAAATAATATGATAATAATATGTTGAATAAAATTTATCTGTTTTAACTGAATAATTTACCTTAAATTACCTTTTATTGCTAAACTAATTTTATATCTGACAACTTATGAGCAAGCACTGCAGTGGGACAGTAATGGCAAATAGGTCCAATTAAAATACTTACACTTGCCCAGTTTTTTATTGATGGTTAACTCACTCATTAACCATTTGACAGTGGTTCACCATATTGAGCACTTACTTGGTCTCTCTTTTAATCATTTATTACCTATGATAAAGACATGGGCCTTAGCAAAACCAGACACCAATTGCACCAATGGATTTTTCTATTTTCGATTTTCTATTTGAATTTTCTTTTATAATTCATGTGCAATGCCAGTGCTCACAATCGGTGAAGGAAAATATCGTGAGGGTGAATGTCTAAGAAATATAAATTTGAAAAAACGGGCCATCTATCAATCTGCGTTGGGTCTCCATCATAGTGAATGATCCAATCTCGCCTGAGAGTAGGCTAGTGTCCCAGTTGTGGGAACATTAGAAGGCTGTCACGATTAAATATGCGATGTAGGTGTAAATAAAAACCACATAATGTTTTTAAGTTTTATTATAAAAATAGTCGAAATTTGATTGAAATCTCTATCGTAATCTACAGAGAGCTTAGCCCGTAATTAAAACTAGCTTTTCAAGCTGAACATTATTCATTTATCAAACCTTAGTCTTACTTTAGGCACACTGTCCACTCGAGCGTTGCGTTTACGCAACTACATAAATATACACGCGGGTTTTTGCTGAATTCCACACACTCACACGTTACGAAGAAAATGTTATTATTAATGTCGCGGCGACACGGTTCGGTTGCTAAAGGGTCTCTGCAGACGGCTGTGGCAACTGACGTTCGACGGCATGAGCCGTGACGTCAGTCGGCATTACTTTGCATTGCAGTATTTATATGAGACCGAATCCGCTGCTACCGTTTGCCACGTCCTGCGAAATTACACTTTAAAAGCCATGTTTTAAAAAGACTACATCGCTCGTGTGTATGTGTCGCTTTAGTGGATAGTGGGCCTTACTGTTTTTTTACAAGCCAAATGGTCTCTGAACCACTTTACATATTTTGTCCTATAGTCTAACTACAGTTAATGCAGACAATTTTGAAAACTAGCTGAAATATTTATTTAGTAAATTGTGTTTTATAGGTAAGATACATTTTAGTTGGTTCAAACATTGTGTAGGTAATTAAAAAGTAATGATATTCACAGAATACTAGACTAACAGATTTTTCTAATCGAAAAATGTACCTAGGGCGCGCAAATGATTACAGAGTTTCTAGGTCGTCCGAAGCACTGTTCCGCATAGTCATCAGAGCGCTCCCGTGCTTCAGCGGGCACGTTAAGCAGTCGGTCTCGCTTTTTAAACTTGTTAGGCCAAGACCTCGTCGTCCTCACCTATTCAAATGATGACTACGCGGAACAGTGCTTAACTTCGTCGATCTGTTAAGAACAACTTAGCCAGCTACGTCACGAGCGCTCCAATGCCAGTCCTTTCAAGCAGTGAAGGAAAGAATCGCGAGGAATATGGCATATTCAAGAACTATAAATTTGAAAGACATGTACCATCCGTTAGACCACGATTTAATCATTTTATGACACCTTGATTTCACTGCAAACAAACTGAAAATCGTCTTCTTTTAGATTTTCTATGGCATATAAATTTCCAATTTGTTCATACTTTGCTACAATTAATTTATGGGATTAGTTCAAAATGAAATAATTTAGGTACAGTCAGCAAAAAATGCGGTCTACCACCCTAAGTTTGAGATTCATTTGAATGTTATACAGAAACTTTTGTCAAAAGTTATCACTTTTGACACACTCTTTCTTTGCTGACTGTACTTACTGTAAAATAGGCGAATCTAAATTACCTACCGGAATTTTAATACTACTTAAATTATCTATTTAAAAACTTGTGCATTCAATCAAGCTTTATTTTATTGCATTTTATATAATCTAAGTTATGATTAATGTAATTTGACTTGTAGGTCTTCGATTCTTGTGCGTAAATAAAGTATTATATCTTTGGAAAGCATGGCCCAATTGCACACCACTTTACCACAAAATAAGTAAATTTTGACACATAACTTGAATGTACTAAACCACCTCTACGACACTTACCACCTTATTATCAGCTATCATTCTAAAACTAAATATAGTACTATATTTAAATATAGTTCTGTGCTTGGACCTAAGTAGGACCAAACCTTCTAAGTAGGACCCTTTAGCATGAGTTCGTCTTTGTACCACCCAGATATTTTGTCATTCAGCATTAGTGTGCAAGATTACTGAGTTAGGTTTAAAGGTTATTTTGATGCTGAGTGAAATTTCAAGACGGACGTGATGAGGTGATGAGCACAGTGTAACGCCACGCAGAACTTTCAAACTTAGGATTGAGCGACGTTGCAACTGTTATGGTCAAGCGTGGCGCTTTACATCAGGCGACCTCTTGACCATTATTGCTTGCTGGTCATAAAAAAGCAATGAACAAATACTGACATAAAAACGCCATTATAGCTACGGCAGGTTGATCAACAGGGTCAACCCGCAAGGGGAATCCGACAGGGTTAAATTTCTGGCTCATGAGGCTTTTGATCTAAGCCTCAAGGTGGCAACCCGCAAGTGATACCTCTGGTATTGCAAGCGTCCATAGGCTGCGGTAACCGCTTACCATCTCGTGGGCCGTACGCTTGGTTGCCACTTCAGTTGTAAAAAAAAAAAACAATAGTAAGTATAAGGAGTTATGCACAAGCCAACGTAGAAGATAATTTAAAGGCATGATACATTTTGTGATAAAGTGTCATGTATTTTTCTTTATTATCTATCGTGTTTAAACATGATATGTTACGTGGGATATGTCTACGAATACAAGAATACTGTTTGTGGCATTATTTTGAAAATATTGATTTATTATTGAAAAATATTTTATCTGATTTGGAAGACATCCCATAGAAAGCCTTTCTTGTATATCAGTAAATAGGTAAAACCATTATCCAAGAATGTTGTTGCTTTATACAGAGTAAAAGGGAATTTAAAGACAAGTAAATTAACAACTCTGACATGAGGTTATTTCAGTTCGAATTAACTCTGTATAAACGAACGTATATTACTCGGAAATTATGATACTTGCCGTATATACAAAAACCAATCTGATTTCTAGATAACTGTAGACCTTTTCAAACTAAAACTTTCATTTACATAGTTCCCTTTCAGACGCAAACAGACTTGAATAAATTTTTTTTTTTTTTTTTTTTATACTACTAAAGTGTTAACCAAGCGTACGGCCCACTTGATGGTCAGCAGTTACCGTAGCCTATGTACGCATGCAACATCATAGATATCACTTGCGTGTTACCACCCTGAGACGTTAGATGGTTAGTCTCATGTGCCTGTAATTTCACCGGAAACCATACCCTTCGAACCGGAACACAGCAATGCGAGCATTACTGCTTGGCGGCAGAATAAAATAAAAAGGCATTTTTCACTCTACACGTTATTTCTTAGGTAGGTAGGTAATTATTTAATTACTAACATACAGTAGGTATGTTAGGTTAAAGGATGGATGTGAATTGGTCGGACTCAGCCGCGCTGTTTTTCAGCCTCGCCTTTGACTAAATGTCCTTCTTCAAGCTTTAACATCAACTGAGATAATCGCAATAACTGTTTAGTGTGAAAAGGTCCTACAGTGGCTCTGCAAATCAAATTGATTGACTCTACAAAAAGGTACAGCAAGAACCTTCGTACGGGACTACAGTAATACTTTAGTACATACTCGACTTAAATATTGCTCTTCTAAGAAATCCTATCAAGTTATGATTAAAGAAAGCGAATCTTAGACAAAATCTAGGATAAAAGGAAGCGTCTACCAAAGTACTAAGTTGAGAAAAATCATTTTTCATATTGAAAAATCTTAAAATCTAAGTTAGCAAAGAACACTTTGATCCACACGCTTCTCATCCGAACGTAATAACATTAACTTGATCGTAGAGCGATTTGCACAACATGTTTTTCTGATCACAATACTTTAATTGCACAAAAAAGCAAAAGCTGTATTTTTGGCTTCTTTTAAATAAACAGAGGCCTTTGGGCGGCCTAGAAACTCTGTCTCCAGAGTTGGCCACTGACTCATACGAACGAACGAAGTTAAATAAAGTATGCGTATATATATGAAATTATTTTAATCTTATAAATAAGTATACTTATACCAAATATTATAAGATCTTTTAGAACAGAATAGTTGTGCAATTCGCCCTCAAACTTTATTTTTAATACTTTGGTCCGTTTTCACAACATGAGCGTTCGGGTCGTGACATCTTATGGGTCTGTCTATTGTGGAATCTCTAATTTTAGCTTTAAACTGGAGAGAAATTAGTTTTTTTTTGTCTAACATATTCCCTTGATCTCCTGTGCATATTCCAATGCAAGCCTACCATGAAAATGTCTGTTAGAAACTTTGGTAAATACGAATACCATGTCTTCGCGAAATTTGATCCGGATCTGCAGGTCACAACACTGTTTCTTGCAATTGTCTCTAGGATAAGATAAAGACGTAATAAATTGCCAGAACAGCATGATATTTGAGCGAATTTCGATTAATTCGCCCCTTGTCTTTGTAGTACAGTCACTTTGCGTACGTGTCTCGAGTTTGCCCCATATTTAAATCTGAATGTACCAATAATGCTGGTACTAAAGACTAATGTAATCCGTGTTTTACTGAAATAAGCGGCCACTGGTCTAGACTATGGTGTTTGGCCACAGTTTGGCCTCGAGTCGAAACGGTACCAAGCGTGACGTTAAAAATATTTGGACATTACTTTTCGATAAGATCGACAAGCAAGTGAGATCCTATACTCTGAACCTTGGTTTTATAAAAACTTGTGCCTTATTAGAAATAAACTGTCATTTTAGCGGATGTTAATACAGTTTCTTGTCTCTCTTATGTCAACGAAGAAAAACGATGATAAATATGAAAGACACTAGCTAACAGGTTCAAAGTGAGTTTATGAAATAGACTCTTGGTCTCCAAAGTGCATTTTATCATGTTTACTCATAAAACTATCACAGACCCAGACCCGAGAACCTACAGACACTAGAACGTTTGTATCGGTCGATACAGGCCAGTATACCCGCACAGTCTCGCCCTGAGCGCGGTTATCAACATCGCTGCTCCGGACAAGTTGTCCATGAGATGGGCACACTCACACACTAGCAGGTACATCTTGTCGCCGTGCGAAGCCACGGACTTGTGTAGAGCTATCTTCCTCATGCCGACGCTGTGGGGCAGATGGCGGTAGAGCATCCGCGCTCCGGTCCAGTATAACCAGTTCTTTTCGAATCGTTCGCCGTCGTCGCCTTCGAATACCTGGAAATACAAAGGTTTTATGAGAATTGAGGCTAGAGCTGGAGGCCCAGTCGAGTTTATTGCCTGATTCTTCTAGGAGGGCGCGTGGAATTGGCGCTAATTCATCAAAATTGTGATTATTATTGAGTAAAAATATTTAGCATATAAAAAAGCTTATATCCGTAAACTGACTGAGGCGCGTTTGCACCAGAGATGTGCGAGGATGTGTAGCAAGGAAAGTGTTTGTTAGGAACCAATAGAATCACTTCATTAAAGCTGACAGAGCGAGGTTAGGTATAGGTCGCACAGCGGATTTAGGCTTAATAAATGAAGTGATTCTATTCATCATGACAGCTTTCTAATGTTCCCACAGCTGGGACACTGGCCTAATCTCAAGCGAGAGTGATTGGGTCATAATCCACCACGCGGACCCAATGCGGATTGGTGAATGACACATGTCTCTCGAATTTTCAGTTCTTGGACATGCCGGTTTCCTCACGATGTTTTCCTTCAACGTATGAAAGCACTGGCATTGCGCACATAAATTTTTCGTAGCGAAAAATCCATTGGTGCACGACCGGATTCGAACCCACGACCTTAGATCGGAAGGCGGGGTCACTACCACTAGACCACCAGTGCTCTCCAGTGATACCAGTGATTCTATTAAATAAATAAAAATAAATAAATAATGCTGGACAATCCACACCGCATTATCTAGCCCCAAGGTAAGCTGCTGTTAAACAGAGCTGTGTTATAGGTACTAGATGACTGAGATATACTTAATACAACACAAATAGAAAATAACTAAAACACCCAGAACAAATATTTCTAGATCGTACAAACATTTGACCCGAGGCGGGAATCGAACCAGCAACCTCCGCGTCGCAGGCGGACCTGCGCCCGCTGCGCCACATCGGTCGTCGTTATTATTATGTCCCAGCTGTATGTTTTCCCATACATGAGTGACATTTGTATAAAACATTTCAAAGGTCCTTGTCAGACACACATGATTTATTTATTTTATTGTTTTATTTAATAGATTATGTACATATTTATTTTATTTAAATCTGTTGCAGCGTTAATGAACTACACGCTTAGATTGTGTTGATACTTGATTAACTATTTGTAGGTAAGGTATACGATATACCGGCATACGATTATTTAGTATTAAACATATATATCATGACGGAAACAGGCATATGCAAAAACTCCACGAATTCGCTTTGGGTCCGCGTGGTTTATAGAGAGTTGTTCCCACCAGTAAAGTACACACAGCGACACATTAGAAGGATATCATGATGTCTGTCCTTCTGGTCAAAGAGATCCTCATTCCACTTCTCTGGGTCTTGTGCAATCACTTCCTAATATTACGAGATTTACACTTTATAAAAAACTCAACAGCTGCAAAATTTTCCCACAATTTTCCGAGTTATATTAACTGTCAGTGTTCAACTGTCCATAATTTATGCATAAGACCCTCGAAGGCTGGATTTACATTTTGATTGGGATCGATAATTCGCTGCGACTCAAATGAACAGACTACTGTTTTTTTTTTATAACAACAAAGTAAAACAGGCATGCGGTCCAACTGATGTTAAATAGTTACCGTAGCCTACGGTGCGTGGAGTCGTAGAGCTATATGAAATCGACTTGGATGACATTATACTGAACATCACTTTAACCACGGTTACGGCTTCGGTCACGCAATAGCTAGGTCCTAGGTTTAAATATTTACTGGTACTGGGTTTTGTAACTACTTACCATAGCATTTTTAATGATACCGCTAAACAGTTCAACTAAACTGAAATCGGCACAGAAATAATTTTAAGTTTATAAGCAAACTTAAAATTATTTCTGTGCCGATTTCAGTTTGGTCATCAATAAGCTACTTTTTATGTATTCTTCCCTCGCGTGTTAACTAACTAGTACCTATTTGATAAACTAATAAACACACACAAAAACTTGTGTTATTAGGTTGTACTTTGAAAACTTTTCCATGAAATTGTATTTCGTATTCAGCGTTGCAGATGTGAAAGGAAGATGAATAATGGAGGCACCAATATAATAGCAATCAGCAAATGTATTTGTATTGGTTTTCGTAAAGTTATGCTATGTTTATCCAAACTGCAGAATAAGAGGGAGACAAGTATTTAAGTGTTCAGTATTTGTCTTAGTGTATATTTTCTTTGTATTTTGTGTGCTAAGTAGCGAATAAATGCGTGTCTATGTCTAGACAGTTATAGCTATAAGAGAAATTAATCTACATTCGTCTGGATTTGCTGTTAGGTTCTTAATTTGTTTGGGGTTTAGAATACCTCATCGTGGTCAGAATTATTATGTTCCTGGTGTCGGGCCCTCTCGAGTGAGAGAAATTGGGTCATTCATAATCTACCATGCAGACCTAATACCGAATTGGTGGATCGCACTTCTTTTGAATTCGTTTCGTTTTTCTACACCATTTCTCATTGCGCATACCGTTTTTTTAAATGGAAAAAACCCATTGTAAAGTATTGCACGATCGATTTCGGAAAAACGACCTTAGGATCAGAAGGGAATGGTAGATGATGAATGTAAACACATATAAAACTCACCTTATATACACTAATTATAAACCCGGTAGAAGGGGTGTGGGACTTCTTCGGACCTCCAGCCAAATCACTGAACGGCGGCCGGCAGATCATCGCCACTTCACTGTACAAGTCCAGGGTGTGTGCCGCCGAGTACCGTATCGTCTTCGGATCGAACTTATTCAGAGAAGCACTCCTCATGTTGTTGTAGAAAAGCAGGGGATCTGTCTGCTGCGTGTTGATAACATAGTACGCTATGAAAGGAAACTCTGCGTTGCGTTCCATGTTGGCCAGCAGCATCCCCCCCACAGCTGTATTCGCTGTTGCCACATCGTTCACCAGCTCTGCAGCTGCTGCTTTCTGCTTGAACAGAGGCTTGGTCAGCGGTGATTCTAAGATCGGCTCGATCGGTTCTAACGGACTCATCAGGTGGGCCAGGATGCAGAGCTTGGGGTCAGCGATTTCGAGGATGCTGAGTGAGTTCGGGGCAGTCTTTGATTGTAATCCTTTTTCGGGCGTTGGCGGAGGTACTGGCAGCTGGAATTGATAGAAAACCGGTTATTGCTTAGAAGTAAATTTTGTCATCGTCACCATCACCCAGTAGAAG
The DNA here is from genome assembly GCA_951394395.1 of Colostygia pectinataria. NCBI lineage: Eukaryota > Metazoa > Arthropoda > Insecta > Lepidoptera > Geometridae > Colostygia > Colostygia pectinataria. Next base: position 10,811,503 of record OX596358.1, on the reverse strand, counting down.
TCCGCTGCTGGAAAAATGCCTCCATCATAGCAACGAGTGTTATAGACAAGAACTACACTAAGCAGTCGGTTCCGGCTTTTTAAAAGTTGTTGGGCCATGACTTCGGGTGGCCTATTAACTTCGTCACCAGAGTTGGCCACTGACAAATACGAACTTCTAACTTGCTTTTTAGTCGGGACCGATTATTAAGCGTGCCAACGGAAGCGCTTAGATGAAAATGCCACTGGCGATCACCCATTCCAATGATAACCTCTCGGTCGTTGCTTATCTTCGTTGATGTAGTAAGCGTAATTGATAGATTCAGGCGTTACTTTGCGGAAATCATCATAAGATAAAAAACAGACGAAAAATCTCTAGTACTATTCCGCTTAACTTTTTAACTAATGAGGTAACACAGTTAATACAGTTAACCTCAAAAGAAAAATATCGACACGTGTTTCCGCACGTGTTCCTGACATGGTCCTGATGATGTCCCGTGGAGGGATAAACCCGTGTCGATACTTATCTTTTAAGGTTAACTATGTTAACTGTGTAACCTGATTAATTAAAAAAGTTAAGCGGAAGGGTTCTAAAGATTTTTCTTCTGTTTTTTATCTTGTAGTAAGCGTGTTCTGTCAGTCAAATTTTATAAAGTATTCGTCTAGATTTACTGTTAGATTTTTAATTTGTTTGGGATTTTTATGTTCCTGCTGTTGGAACCTCTCGAGTGAGATTCAGAAGAGCACTTACTGGCACGCCATCAGGCAGGAAGCGGTCTAACGCATGCGCCGGGATCACAAAGCAGTCCTTCTCCAGCGTGGCGAGGGACACGGGCTCGGTGCGGCGCCGGTCCGGCACCGTGACGGCCGGGCCGCGGTCCCAGCGCAGCAGGGACACGGACGGCTCGCGCGTCACCAGCGGCTGGGGCGGCTCCGGCTCCGGACCCGTGCCGGCGCCGAGGACTGGACCACATCTTTCTGGAATATAAGGGGATATAGTCAAAATTTTAAGTTCGAATTTTTAAAAGCGGCGACTAGTGTTTCGCAGTTGCCGTTAGCGCCACGGAAGACCAGCGCTAAAGTAGTATGTACTAATACATGCTGCTTTAGCAAAAGCGAAAGCGATAGGAACCCAGCCGGTGTTGTTGCCAGTTCTTTTACGGCATGGGCGCGTTGGAACTGGTGTAAATTTTCCTAGCTTGTAAGACGTTTCAAAGTGATCCTTGTGATTCTACTGAATAAATAATTTTTGATTTTGATTTTGATTTTGCTGAATGGCGACCATTTTCGTAGACTTTATGATCTACATTACTCGTATATGTTTAACTGCTTAGATATACACTTTTTAAATAGGTATTATTACCACCTACTATGTATCATAATATAAATATCAACTGTATCGAAATAAACTTTTATACTTACTTTAATTTACTTAAAATAGGGATCATCGATCTGTAATGGATCTGACTCATCACTCTTGCTTGGCAGGAGCACTTGTGGTAGTGACCCCGCCTTCTGACCCTAAGGTCGAGAGTTCGAACCCGGTCGTGCACCAATGGATTTTTCGATCAGAAAAATGTGTATGCAATGCTGGCATACGGAATTGTTGCTCTCGTACGGATAATAAAAATATAGTGAGGAAACTGGCATGTCCAAGAACTGAAAGTTTGAAAGACATAATGTGCCATCCACGTGGTGGATTAAGACCCCTGGTCCTAGTAAGGTGCATTCTTCCTGGCCTACCTCCATAGCTGATGGTGTAGTGTAAACGTGCTTTTATAAATATACTAACGACGTAAGTTTCAACCCAGTGCAAAGTTATCGAAAAAAATGAGTTTATAGTTTTCAATGGAGAATTCAAAATATCGTGATGAAAAACGGGAAGTTCAAGAACTATTAATTATTTATAAATTGGACTTACTCTAACTTCTTGTAAGTGTTTTTGAAGGCTTTTTAATTTCGTAGCCTCGTAGAGGTACGAAGTTAGTGTATCTCCGTAGAAGTGCTTTACGAAAATAATGTAGCCTCGTAGGACCTCTACGAAAATAATGACGTAGGTAGCTTCGTAGAGGTCTTTTACGATCATGATGTAGCTTCGTAGAGGACTTTTACGAAAATGGTGTAGCTTCATAGGGGCTCCCTACGAAAATAATGACGTAGGTAGCTTCGTAGAGGTCTTCTACGTAATAACGTCGTACAAGTGTTTTTAGAAGTCAAATATTTTTTTATATTTATTTGTGATTTACAGTTTACACCGGCACCGATGGAGGGTGACTGTTATTCATTGGTTTATGATATTCCGTCGTCTATTTATAAAATTCCTGTCATATGCAGTGCGAATATTCACCGCATAGCTCTAAAATTAACTAACCTCGTTTGGCGTCCACTGGCAAGATCGACAGTCGGTTGCAACCAGATTCAACAGGTTTTAAACACTTTCAAACATGCAACTATTCCAAAATACAAAAATATTTGTACGCTCAATTAATTACTTCAGAACTAGCACCTTAATATAAGTAGAACTGTCAATCACAGAATCTATTTAAGATGCGCAAGCGCGTTTGGTATCCACTAGAATGCGTGTTAAACACGTTTCCGTATTACAAACATTTACAGCTAAAAATCACCACTCGCAGATCAAAACAAACAACGCGTTCGCTTTCCACCGCCGTTTTAGTTCACAGTTGTAAAGATAATAGATGGTATTGTTTACCTCCTCCGTCGGTGTACTGCGTGCTGGGCCGGGGCGCCGCCGAGAAGAAGATATGGGTCTTGTAATGGTGTGGTTCTTCCATGCAGGAGAATCGTTCTCGGTCGCGTCGTTTTGCGTTTCTTCCCGCACCGAGCGCCCCTCTAGCTTTCCCCCCACCGCTGCTGCTAGAGACAGTCTTCTCCCCGCTGAAGTTCTTCCGAAACATCAGATTCATCTTGGAATATTGCCCGGAACTATCCTTGTCGCACTGACCAAATTAGCTATGCCTGTCCCGTTCTAAAGTTCCGAAACTAATACTAATTAGTGCACGTCACGGCTATAATCAGACCTCTTCCGTCTCACTTTAACTGAACTAGATTAGTTTGTTTATGTTTTGTCTCTATTTGTTTGTTAACAGTTGCGAGGTGAAATGTGATTCAGATATTTGGAACTTAAATTAGTTTCAGAAGAGAGTTGGACAGGGAATATTGCAATTTTCTGGTTTCTGCTAGAACCATTTTGACAAAATTGTCCAAACAAAATTTATTATGACCTATTTTATACCAGCGTTGCATATAAAGTTATATTCAAACTTTTTTCAAAAGTTAACTAATACACTGATATACATACACATGTAGGTATTTCATTTGTAAACTATAGAAGTAACAGAGACATACAGTTGACGACAATAATAAAATAAACAAAACGTTTTTTTGAAGTAGACTTTTGAATGACCATACGTCAAAGATATGGACGTAAGTGGCTTCCATTCTAATGCTTTCTTCGAAAGTTCTTACCTACGTGAAGTAAGTAAGTCAACAGTGTTAGTTGTATATGATTTGACCATTGACGGAGTGCAAGGGCCTCCTAAAGACCTCCGTATGCATGACGCATCTTCTTTATAAAATTGAATGGCTGTGCGTTAGTCTCGCTATAACTCGAGGACGGCCGGATCGATTTGGCTAATTTGAATCGTGAAAGATTGCGGGTTTGATGACAAATGTTTGTACAATCTGCAAATATTTGCTTCGGTGTTCTGGGTATTTTCCATGTCTAATAAAAATATCTATCTATGTATTGTACAATCATCTAGTACCTATAACACAAGCTCTGCTTAGCGTGGAACCAGATTTATTTATTTATTTATTTATACTTTAGGTAATCCTAGGTGTGTGTCTAATACTAATTTTATTGTAAAACTCATGGTCGGCTTTGCCTGTGAAGGCATTACTGTAAATTCGTAATTGTTTAACTGTTTCGTGGTATCCAACGCAAGTAGAACGGACTTGTTGAATTCAGTTTGCTTCAAATATTCAGTAGCTTTCATCGATCTAGACGTTTGGCGTCATTCGAAATTGTGTTAACGTTGGATCTAGAATTCTAGACAACTTTACAAAGCTTTTTAGAAACTTGGTTGTCTGTGCAGTCTTTTAAAATGACCACAAGTTAAGTTAGTAAGTTTAATAGTAGGCTCACTGGTCTACGCGATTTTATGGACCCAGTGCGGCTGATGGCACTACTGTCTTTCAGACTTTTAGTTCTAGTCATAGTGATTTCCTCACAAAAATTTCAGATAAGTATAGATATTTTTGTTCATTCGCCTTGGTCTAGTTATTAGTAAACTGGGCTAGAATATCGCAAATATCCTCCAAACTGAGCAATATAAGGTCGAGCTGTAAAATAAACTGCATCAAACTGCTACAGAATTCTGCTTTACTCATGATATTTTCTTATGCCGTTTAAGAGTACTGGCATTATGCACATATATTTTTCGAGTAGATATACCCATTGGTCACTACTGATTAATTGACTGGGTCACTACTGACTAATTAACTGGTCCCTACTACTACACCACCAGTGCTAGTTTGTGTAGCGGGCATAGGGCTAAGGCGCCATTAATGCTAGAATTGCTTGCAAATATAGCAATGACAATAATCATATTCATACAAGCATGCTCTAGCTTATACCACATCGTTTTACGGGTAGCAATAAAAGGCTGGCACTACCTAAGACCATAATAATAAGCACAGATTGTTATAGAAAACCTAAATTAATATTTTGTAAGTACCTATGTTTATTATATCATGAATTTATGTAGGTACAGTTTATTGTTCAAAATCGTAGTTATAACATCGATTTGGTTCTACTGTAATGATGCTATATTTAATTGTTTTCTAAATAAATAAATAAAATAAATAAATAAAATAAGTTAATTGACCAGCTTCGAATTACAATTCTAAAATTGTTTGATAAAATTGTAAAAATTGAAATTGAAATTAAAATTGTACTTATCTATACTAATATTATAAAGAGGAAAGAATTGTATTTTTGTATTTTTTTGTTACGAATAAACTCAAAAACTATTGGTCCGATCTCAAAAAATATTTCACCATTAGAATGCTATCATCCCTGAGTAACATAGGCTATATTTTATACTAGCGACCCGCCCCAGCTTCGCACGGGTGCGGTTTCATTGCACCCGCGCGAAGCTGAGACGCACTGCTAGTATCTCAATAAGTAACAAAATGCCTAAATTTTATAGAATTCAAAATAGTTTAGGGCACAACAGTTGGAAGAACCCCGCCGATAAGCGATAGCACAATATCCCTTCGTCTTATCATAAAAGGGTTTTTTTGTGGTGATATCTAACACCCTAAATGCTCGGATGCTGCCATAAGCTGAATTACGGAGATAGTTCCACTCGTATCAACGAATACCTTCAACAAATTATTGTGATAGCGAAGCACCATTTTTCAGGGTTTAGTATCCTACATAAAGAATACATGCCATGCACAAAAGCTTCATAAGTATAAGAAAAGTAATAGAAACGTTAGAAAAATGTACACCATAGCACTTTTCTACTTTCTATTTATTGAATTAAGCTTCACTATTGTCCTATTATTCCTATTTAATTATTTATTTTATTTATTTATTATTTTTTTCTAAAATACCTACGTCAATGTTAGCTGATTTCAAAATTTATTTTAACCCTAGAACGTTACATAAATCCTGAGTAACATAGGCTATATTCTATATTTATTACTAGCGACCCGCCCCAGCTTCGCACATGTGCGGTTTGATTGCAGCCGTGCTCAGCTGGGCTGGGACGGCTTGCTTCAAACTACCCAAGACTACGCACAATTTTTTTAATGTTTTTAAAATAGACTAAAATGCTGCAATTGGACACAGGAAGCCTAGCTTCCTTCAATAATTCCCTATTTAGTATTAAAGCCAGGCTTTTATATCGGCTTAAACTTTAAAATCCGTAAAAAAAAAGTCAGAAGTAGCAAAGATACAATCAGAATTAAATATTCACAGAAGGTTAACTGAGTTAGCGGTAGTTCATCTGATACGAACCATTGCTCAAGAAAACTACACGCAGCCCTCCGGGCTTTGTTGGATACCATTTGTGGAAATTAGCTTTTTCATGCAAATAAGACATTACGAGGCGAACGTCTAGCGCGATAGGCAGTGTTTTTAAAACCGCTCTCGTATAGAGTAACACTACTATTATTAATTAGTAGGAGCAATGTTAGTTATGGGGGTGAATTTCAAAAAATACGTTTGACAATCGTAAACGCAAAGCTCCAAAAAATCGTAAGCTTAAAGTCCAGCTGTCAATTTGCATGGGGTTTTCGTAGTTAATTTTATGCATTGTAAAGGCGCTGTAACTTTGTCCATACAAACTTCAAACAAGTTTTCGTAATTCGCGTGACGTGCTGTTCCGTAATCGCATCTTTGTATCATGATACACGTCTGTCGCATGCATTAGGCGATTCGACAATCTAGCGCATTCTAACTGCAATGTTCGACAAGAAAATTACTTCGCACTTCCGTACAAAAAACGTGTTGCGCACTAACCATTTTTTATAATACAAATTACTTTTTTAATGACTTTTGCTGTGGTGTGTCCAGTTTCACGTTCTTTTGAAGAGTTTTTCACAACATCGTAGAACGATTAATTATTAAATGAGATTAATAATATGTAATAAATATTTGTTGTAAGTCCCTATATCTTTGGTTTGCACCAACTATCGTCAAGATACGTGATTGCTTGTATATCTATGCAAATGTATTGCAGCGCACTCCATTGCCGCTTATCTAGCGAGTGCACGCAACTGACTGCCCACTGCCCATCCGATGGGCACGGAATGGCAACCGGATACACTCTACTGATATGAGTGCCTATAGTTAATACACTGACATTGTGGAATGTTCTAAATGAACCAATATTATGATGCAAATTCTCTCAAATTGTAATCCTACTAACATTATAAATGCGAAATGTGTGTGTGTATGTTTGTTACCACGTATCTCCGTAAGACTTTACCGATTGTGATGAAATTTAGAATGTAGATGGCTTAAGTCCTGGAATAACACATAGGCTACTTTTTATGTCGAAAAATGTACTGTTCCTGTGGGATAGCATAAAAACTGCAAAAACGCGGGTGAATCCGCGTGGGTCAGTTCGTAATGAATAAAAAAAGCATTATTGACGAAAATAACATGAGTTTGAATACAACAACCCAGGCCAAGTTTAAAAACTTTTATTTTAGGAGTCACGGTTGTAAGAACTTTTTATACAACCTTATGAACACATTGTAAGGACATACAGACAGATTAGATAAATGTTCATCGATCATAGACCAAGATCTATAGTGGTTAATTTCGTCTTTCATTATACGTGGCACTCATATTTAAATCTCATAAATCGCTGCTAGATTAATTGCAAATAGTGAAGTCTTAAAAAAAATTAAGCTAGTTTCTACACTATAGGACCAATGTTTATTTTAATAATTGTTTTATTTAAATACTTTATGCAAGTGTTTATATTGTAAATGGTTAAAAGATGTTTGTATTGTATGGTTTCTAATTAAACAAATAAACAACTGATGACTGGACTTGACCTTAAGACTATGTCAATTTAAGCTTCCGGGTTCTACAAGGATGACTAGAGTTGACCTTATACTTATGACGTAAAGAAAACCATGTCAAGCTTCCGGGTAAGGTTAGTTTACAATAGTTTACTACGCGCGTCAATAACGTGAGTTGTACAACACGCTGGCGTAGTCTGGGAGTCTGCCAACAGTCTGTCATGCGTAATGACGGTTGCAAACTGAGAGCTCACCATGAAAAACTCGTTTGACAATCGTAATCGTTGACGTTTCGTCTAGCTATCAATTTGTATAACATTTTTAACAGCGGCTCTCTAATGCGTAAAATGAACTACAAAAATCCCGTGCAAATTGACAGCTAAGTGCTTAGCACAAAAAACTCGTTTGACAATGGTAAATGTAAACGTATCGTCCAACTGTCAATTTGTATAGGATTTTTAACAGCTTCTCTTTAGTGCGCTAAATGAACTACCGAAATTCCATACAAATTGACAGCTGGACGCTACGTTTACCTTTACGATTGTCAAACGAGGTTTTCATTCGTCCTGTGAACACAAACACAAACGTCACAATTTGTTTGTAAAGTAAACGTATCGTCCAGTCGTTAATTTGTTTGAGATATTGGTTCAGGGTCTTAAAACATTGTTATTAACATTAATCCGTTACAGGAGTGGTTAAACGAACCATACTATGGCCATATAACAGTTGCGTGTGAACGCTCCATTAATTACAACAAGAGTAGATTTATACTAATATCATTTTTAGTTACATATATAGGGTATAATTAAATAAAAAATATTCGTCAAAGGTTTTTTAATAAATAAACAAATACCGAATTGATGTACCGGATTTTACATTAGAAATGTACCACAACTATAACACTATTAGGCAAAATTAACGATAATTGAAAAAAACGATCAGTAGAGCAATAAACCATGTGAACATTATTATAGTCGTCCACGAATCCGCAACAAATGTTTGAGAATCAAACTTGGGCCTCGATTCCGCTAATTCTATAAAGCGTTGATATGCGGCGAGCCTCACCCAAGCCACAGAAAAGATATGATTCAGGGACTGAGTAGGTATCAAAATTTACAATAGTTGGAATGTGCAGGTATCAAAATGTCTTTATGGACCAGCTGTCTATGCGGCAAACTACCCCAAGCATCACGCGAGTAAGCAGTGGTTTGATGTTTCTAATTAGGAACATCAGGCCTGCTAATAAAGCAAACATACCTATTTCTGCCGCCAAGCAGTAATGCTCACATTTCTGTGTTCCGGTGTGAAGGGTATGGTTTCCGGTGAAATTTCTGGCACATGAGGCTTTCGATCTTAGCCTCAAGGTGGCAACCCGCGAGTGATACCTCTGGTATAGCAAGTGTCCATAGGCTGCGGTAACCGCTTAACAACTTGTGAGCCGTACGCTGGGTTGCCACTTCAGTTGTATAAAAAAAAAAAACATCAAAACGCATATTCTCTTTCTAATACTATTCTAGAGTCAAAGCATGCTACGCCGAGCCTACTACGCCGTAGTTTTCGCAGTGGATCTTCTACGAGGCTACGATTTAGACCTACTACACTGTGGGTTTACTACGAGACTGCGATTTAGACCTACTACACTATGGGTTTACTACGAGGCTACGCTTATATAGGCCTACTAAACTGTAGATATTTATTGTAGTTTTAGTAGTGGGTCTTCTACGAGGCTACGTTATAGACCACGTATAATTGTGGTTTTCGTAGAGGTCGTCTACGAAGCAACGCCTGTATACTATGTATGTTGTATAATTTAAAGGTTATTATTATACTAAATATACGTTTTATACGTTCTCCGGCAAGAACGGTAATAAAAATAGTTATATAGGCCACTGACTCGTTCAACAACTTTTTCATGAAGTGTGTTATTTTTACGCGCTCATACGAATTGACATCAGTGCATACGATACGGTTCTTGTTTTAGGTGCAAAAATTCTGGTAGACGTTTTTGGTCGTTTCGTTGCGTATGGTCAAATTCGCAATCGGTCAAGTAACTGAAAACCCGTCTAAAGCGCGATCGGTCAAAATAGCGATTGGTGCATATTTCGAACTATCAAAATAGCGATTGGTGCATATTTCGAACTATCAGAATAGCGATTGGTGCATATTTCGAACTATCAAAATAGCGATTGGTGCATATTTCGAACTATCAAAATAACGATTGGTGCATATTTCGAACTATCAAAATAGCGATTGGTGCATATTTCGAACTATCAAAATAGCGATTGGTGCATATTTCGAACTATCAAAATAGCGATTGGTGCATATTTCGAACTATCAAAATAGCGATTGATGCATATTTCGAACTATCAAAATAGCGATTGGTGCATATTTCGAACTATCAAAATAGCGACTGGTTATGACAAAATAATTATTCGCGCATAGAACAGGTGAACACAGATTGCAAAACAAGAACTGGAATATATTTTAATAGAAGCTGAAACAATATACTAGCTACTTTCGAATTCTGATACAAGAATTTAGTGTCAACGTGTCCTTGCCCTTGACATATAACCCTGAAAAGGCGTGTACGCTTATATAAAAGGACACACGGCCGGCTTTTATTGAACACAACAGTCAGTGTTTATTGTGTTTTCAATGTCAAGATGAGATTTGACGGATGTGATCCAAAGCTCGGATATAATTTTTGAATGAAACGGCCAATGTTGTTTATCCACTTTGTTTGTCCAATTTGATATTGACATCATTTTTATTTAAAAAAAAAACCTGATTATTTTTTTATATCCTAAATAAATTCAACTCTACGTGCGAGCTGCTAATTAGTTGATTTGAACTAATTAAGTAAGTAATAATAAAGTTAATTGTTTCAATTTTATTTATCAAGTAATTTAGTTATTTTACCTTATATATTTTTATTTATTTTTAATGTCAATGTGTAAGTGTGAGTATAAACTTGTGTACACACGCGTTGTTATACATAAACATTAAACAGTCCAGTCGTTAGTGGAGTCATAACTTCCATGACCTCGTGACAATGTTGATCAAAACTGAATGCTCCCTTGATACCGTTTAGCTAGACAAAGTTTAACTTTTTGACAAATAGTTATTAACTCCTATCAATCTGGAAAGAAATAAATTAGAATAATATAAAGTACGCTACGTGTGTATTTTGAGTTTTTATCTGGTTCGATTACCGGGATTATTATTTAAATTCAGTTTTGTTTTTTTTTTAATATAGAGAATGTTTCCTTTACGTAAAATAATCTTTCTTAAAGATTTAAAGTGGCCCATTATTTTTTTCATCCTGTAGTTGCCCTTATTCATAAAAAACTGCCTTATCAGCACTTACGCACAAAAGTGGCACTGTAAAAAATCTCATAAAAATGAAGAGCTGGACGATACATTTACCTTTACGATTGTCAAACAAGATTTTCGTGTCAAATTATAAACGGCTATTTACCACATGAACTTGTCATTTATGCTGACGTTTTGAAGCTATTTAGAAACTCTTCTAGCTTCGAAACGTCAGTTTAAATGACAAGTTCAAGTGGTAAATAGCCGTTAATAATTTGATATGATTACTAACCACTATTAGTTTTAACTCTTTAAGATTTTCACTATTTTGACGACCGATGTGGCGCAGCGGGCGCAGGTCCGCCTGCGACGCGGAGGTTGCGGGTTCGATTCCCGCCTCGGGTCAAATGTTTGTACGATCTCCAAATATTTGTTCCGGGTGTTCTGGGTATTTGCTATATATAATAAAAAATATCTACTATGTATTGTATTAAGTATATATCAGTCATCTAGTACCCATAATACAGCTCTGTTTAACAGCAGCTTACCTTGGGGCTAGATGATGCTGTGTGGATTGTCCAGCATTATTTATTATTATTATTTATTATTTTCGTGATTCGCTCTCAGGGCCCTGAATTATGAAATTAATGTATATAATGTAAATTAGGTAATGTTTTTCCTTGTCAACCTACTTTTTTTTTTTTTTTTTCGCCCAATGTGCAGGCTAAAGTCCTGAGACCATACCGTCTCTTGTCATCCTACTTCAAACAACAGTGTCACCCGTGTCACCCTCGCATTAGTACCAGAGAAACTGGATCACTGCGCTAATTAGTACTATAAAGTTGTCAGTGTTGCCATGCTAGCTATACGTAGTCCGCCATCTTGTTTACATTCCATAAACACTGAACGGGAGAACAATGCACGTCGCAGACACAGGATATCCGTTCTTGTTCGCGCCACTAAACACATCACACTTTAGTTTAGCCCGCGGCTCCATTCGCGTGTTACCCGGATTTAAGCTAGCCATTAAGCTAATCACCATTTAAATTCTCATTCTTCATTTGCAAAATCTTTGCAGCTGAAGAAGTAGGTTAGTTACTAACATGACTTCTTTACGGCAAAGAAATAATGTAGTGAAAACGTATAGAAGAATATTTTGCGAAAAAAACAGGGCTCTTATCACTAACTAAGAACGCTCACATAAACTAACTGTCTAATAGACTGGTACGGCATTAGCGTTCAGCATTATTCTTGTAACACAATGTGTGATTACAATAATTATTATGATTATCTCACTTCCTAGTTTTTTTAATACATCACATTAGACTATTTCCCGAACCATTATTCATCATGACAGCTTTCTAATGTTCCCACTGCTGGGACACTGGCCTACTCTCAGGTGAGAGTGATTGGGTCTTAATCCACCACGCGGACCCAATGCGTATTGGTGGATGGCACATGTCTTTTGAATTTTGAGTTCTTGGAAATGCCGGTTTCTTAGGATCGAAAGGCGGGGTCATTACCACTAGTCCACCGGTGCTCATTACCCAGTATTAAGAGCCAAATTCTCAAAACCAAATTATAATCACCCTCGCCATACGAATAAAATTACAATCGCACGATCAGCTTCAAAGTTAAATCTACCAGAAACAGATATCGCAAAGAAGTCTGTGAACTTTGATAATTCTATATGGCCTTGAACAAAGAGGCAAAGGCTTCTTTTGGGAATTTAGAGTCTTTATTTGTGAAATATAACGAATTTAAAGTTAGGCAAGTGTAACGCTCTGTAAGATTTTGTTTTAATTAGATCAAAAATGAAAAAATGAAAGAAAGAAAAAATAGAAAACTTTATTGAGTCAAGTATTTAACAAGAAATAAAAAAAAACATATATTAAAAATAAATAGATATGCAATGTAAGAGTCGTTTTTTGTGATCGAGCTCGTCCGGGGAGAGACTACCACTATACCTATTTCTGCCCCAAGCAGTAATGCTCGCATTGCTGTGTTCCTGTTCAAAGGGTATGTTTTCCGGTAAAATTACAGGCACATGAGACTTTCCATCTAACGTCCCACGTCAACACGCAAGTGATATCTATGATGTTGCATGCGCACATAGGCTACGGTAACCGCTTACCATCTAGTGGGCCGTACGCTTGGTTGTAAATGTCCCTGAGGCTACCGGTTTTCTGACAGGGCCCAACGGCATGGTAGTGAGCTGAATGAAATTTTATATTATCTACATATTGTAGTCTTTAACATGTTAACTTACGCAATAAGTAAAAGAATAAGAAGAACATTTAGGTACCTTTTGTATGCCGACTATGAGCTATTGTAGCGCTCATATTGTTTGTATAAAACTGACGTATTTTGAATGGATATGACAGTTCATTGATTGGTCGCTGATTGAAATGGGATTACAACCTATTATAGCTACGTAATAGCAGCTCTATTCAAACTCAGATCTGCAATAGAGCTCATGTCTTTAAAAACTGTTTTGGGTTTCACTGAATTATTTAAAAGGCAGTGATAGTTCGAAGACGTAGATATTTCTAGACGGAACGGGTAAACGAAGCTTTATATTCGGAAGTGGATACAACTTTCCTGAAAGCTCTTGACGATTGGTTTACCTTGGATTATCTTGGTAAAGTAAGAATATACAGAATAACTTTTTGTATCAACTTGTACTTAAGTTATTTACTCGCGAACCGCAAAACACATCGCGAGCGAAGCTAATATGCGAGCTAAAATATCTTTATGCCATTGAACAACATACAATTTAAAATAGTCATCATGCCAGTGTCCCACTGCTGGGACACTGGCCTACTCTCAAGCGAGAGTGATTGGGTCTTAATCCACCACGCGGACCCAATGCGGATTAGTGGATGAATTGCTGGTTGGTTTAAAATAGTGTAGACTGCTAATTCTTTAGAAAAAAACGCAAAGTTATTTACCTGCGGGTTGATTTGATCACATAACTCTGTTGGCGACCAATCTAAATTGATCTACAATAAAACAATTTCACCGTTGGCAAACTAAGTTAAAATAGTTGCCAGTGTGGCTTGCGCTTATTGAAAAGTTCTAAATAAATAAATAAATATAAATAAATAATGCTGGAGAATCCACACAGCATCATCTAGCCCCAAGATAAGCTACTGTTTAAACAGAGCTGTGTTATGGTACTAGATGACTGATATATACTTAATACAATACAATACATAGATAGATATTTTTTATTATATATAGAAATAAATATGGTGACAGCCTTCTAATGTTCCCACAGCTGGGACACTGGTGGCGTACTCTCGGGCGAGAGTGATCATCTCATTGAGGATTGGTGGATGGCACGGTATGATAGATTTATTCCCTCTATATCGTTTCTCACTATACCGCTCCGTGCAAATTGGTATAACGAGAATTAGTCTAACCAGATCAAGCATTTTTTTTATATGATTGTTCTTTATGTTTTTACCTTTTTAATCTTGAATTTCTTTTTTCAATCTTGATTGATAGAGATTGTATCACATAGTTTTCCTTTATCGCAAGCTGAGCGATGCCGTCTATTGTGATGGTAATACCGCTGTCCACACCCACTCCAGCGGAGTCATTGAATACTTGAATAGAACGTGACGTAACGAATTCTACCACGAATATCTGTAGGCAGTATCTTTGTTGTCAAATCAAAACATTAGGCTGCGTTTCCACCAGAGATGTGCGTGCGAGGATGTGTAGCAAGGGATGTGTTTGTTCGGAACCAATAGAATCACTTAATTTACCCAGTGTCGCTCTGACAGCTTTAATAAAATGATTTTATTGGTTCCAACGAACACATCCTCGCTTAGCTCTGGTGGAAACGCAGCCTTAGACGGAAGCATTGTGAAATTATTATTTTTTATACAATTGAAGTGGCAACCAAGCGTACGGCCTACAAGATGGTAAGCGGTTACCGCAGCCTATGGATGCTTGCAATACCAGTATCACTCGCGGGTTAGCCTGGTAAGCCAGTAATTTCACCGGAAACAATACCCTTCACACCGGAACACAGCAAAGCGAGCATTACTGCTTTGCGGAAAAAATAGGTAGTTTTTGGATGTCATGTACTGCCTCAAGCGAAATGAAACTGATGAGGATCTACTCCAGGACCTTTGTGAAACATAAAGATCCTGAGTAGAACTTCATCATAATGGATTGGAGGCTTTAAAATAATATTGCATATTTTTTACCACTAATCCGATACCTGCAACGCATTTTATTATATTTACAACTACCTCGATGTTATTATTTATACCAAGCTTATACGCGCTTGGTGCAAGTGTATTCATATTCTTTATTCCAAGGAAACAGTAGAGTACGTACTCCATTTTTGGGTAAGTCATCGCACTCTTTGGGGGAGGCCTATGTCTAGCAGTTGAAGTCTATTAGTTGGTTGAGGAAAGCCGAAGATCGGGCTCAGTGGCGCGCATTGGGAGAGACCTACGTCCAGCAGTGGACTGCAACAGTTTGATGATGATGATAAATAAATAAATAATGCTGGACAATCCAAACAGCATCATCTTTTTTTTTTTTTGTTAACGGGGAGGAATCTGCATCCAGACATCCCGTCGCATAAGGGTACGACAGGGGTGTGTGAGGTTGTCGGACTCGACGACTCACTAAACCATCCCCGGTGGCCAGCCTCGATGCATGCCGAGGGGCTCCACGGTCCCCTAGCGCTATCAGTGGTGCCCCTCCCGCATCGCGCTCAAAGCACTTCCCGGGGCTAACAAAAGTCAGCCCCAGCACCTCGCAGTGCTGCGGCAGCACAGGGCCACCCCTGTGCTACCGCCCTTCCCGGGTTAAACAGCATCATCTAGCCTAAGGTAAGCTGCTGTTAAACAGAGCTGTATTATGGGTACTAGATGACTGATATATACTTAATACAATACAATAGATAGATATTTTTATTATACATAGAAAACACCCAGAACACCCGGAACAAATATTTGCAGATCCTACAAACATTTGTCCCAAGGCGGGAATCGAGAACCCGCAACCTCTGCGTCGCAGGCGGACCTTCGCCCACCGCGCCACATTGGTCGATGATGATGAGTTGATATCATGATGATGATTACGTTATATAGTATCTTTTTTAATTTCATTTATTTGGGTAAACAAACAGTAACACAACAGAGTATACTTAGGGATGCAGATAATTTAACATTTGTGTATTTGTGCCACCAACACCGTTTACCACGGTTTACTTAAAAACTTAGGTACTAGCTATAGAATTTAGAATTTATTTGTTTATTGCTTACATGTACATTTATACAGCTTAGATCTTAATATTAGTCTAAGTACATGCACCCTATAAGGGTACTGCAGTTTAGTTATACAAATATTTTATGAACCACAGATACAAATGTTGACACAGTAGTGACTCACTGGTTTCTGAGTTAGTATTCACTGTGTTTCAGAAAGACAGTTGATTCCCCAATATGTAACTTAGGGATATGGCAAAAGAACATTTTGTATCCTAATTTATATAAAAACTGTAATATAATTATTATATATATCTTTTTAATTCTATCTTCTATAATAGTTAAATTACAATTTATCCCTTACAATAAGTACAATTAATAAAGTGAAAATTAAGTTACCTACTTGCTTACATTCTTTATCGTAGAGAAGGCAGTAGTATAATATTTTATTTTCTGTACAAGAATTTTATGAATACACCAGCATCGTCATTATATCAAGCGACATGAAATTAGCATTAAATAAGTCAACCAGCCTAAATAAGCGTTTGCCAGCATTAGTACGGCAACGGTTAGTATAGAAAACACGGGAGGAATTACGGCTTAGTGCGTTCTAGTGGGCATTCTGTAGTATCACAGAACAGATATACGTAGTATCTTAGAGCTCTTTTGAATTATTGAATCAATTTCAATATTTAATAGTTTACGAGTTGTGGTGTTGGCGTTTATCCAATGTCGGCGTCATGACGCCCAGCCGACGACACTTCATATCTGTGATATCACTTTCAGTCACACCTTGCCAAAACGATATCCTCGATAATTTTTTTACCAGAAAACAACTGTCTCTGATGCTTAATTTCAAGTTACACAAAATCTTTTATTGAATTTTAGTGTTCACGTGTTTCATTTAAGTATTGTCTTCAATCGTCTGTTAGCAATTCAGTGCTTTAAAAAGGCGATATAATCAAAATTTGCAAATTAATAAGAAATTGGAATGTACTGTAAATTGGTCTCTATATTACTATTTATTATTGACCAGAAATAATAGGAAATATTAAATAAAATCTATTTTGTATAAATTAACTTTCTTTGTCTAGTAGCTTTGTTAAAAATATGATAACTGCCTATAAGCATCTATAAGCACTTACTCTAAGTCTAATTAACCTCAAAGGCGTTTTTGGTTGAAATAAAGTTTCATCATTGTAGATATGTGATAGAGCACGGTAGGTCTAGTGGTAGAGACCCCTTCTGATTTTAAATGTTTTTTTTTATTAAAAACATGATGTGCCCAATGTTAAAACTCGTGAGGAATTTGCATCTAAAAACCAAAAATTCGAGAGAATGTGTCATCCACCAATACCCATTGGGTCCGCGTGTGTGGATACTTTATCCAACCACTCTCGCTCGAGAGTAGGCCAGTGTCCCAACAGTAGAAAGCTGACCAAATATTAAAAGCTCTGCTAAATAGAAATTGTAGTTTTTTTTGTCAACAATTGGCTGTGTACGTTTCATTTGACCGAAATTTTAAATCGCCTGTCGTCACATGTGCAGATTTACCTAGTATTCAGTCTGAAAATATAATATCTCTGTCGTTTCATACCAAGGTGACAGAGACGGACGGTTTTCAGCATATTGTGGTAAAAGACCCTGTTGGATTCCCGCCAAAACGGTTCGGGCAACGTAAAAAAACAACGTGTCTCCTAAGGTAGAATCAGACTGTTCAGTTGGGAAAAAAAATTACTCTGTGGTAAAAAAAAAAACAGATTCTTTCATTATTATTACCATTAGGTCGGATGTTTTAATTTTAGTAAAAGAGGTACGATGAATGTAAAAACTAGAGAAAAGTGAATCGTCTGGTTCCAGCTTTAAACGTAGGCACTCAGCTGGATAATTGGCAAAATCATTGCAGAATTCTGACATCAAATGCTAGAAATAAACCGCTTGTATTTACGTTTTTAGAACTTTAGTTTTCCACTGCTTTTTCAAAGTTGTTAGGCTATGACGGAGGCCTACGTATAGTTTAAGCACCCGTGCGAAGCCGGGGCGGTTCGCTAGTAATATACAATTCTTATGCTGCTATTATCCTACAGGATAGGAAAACATGGGGCTTCATTATAAACGAATTATACTATTAACATTACAATACTTAATATCACTATAATATTTAATATTACTTACCTACGGGTGTTCTGGGTATTTTCTATAAATAATAAAAAATATCTATTTATGTATTGTATTGTATTAAATATATATCAGTCATCTAGTACCCATAATACAGCTCTGTTTAACAGCAGCTTACCTTGGGGCTATTTGATGCTGTGTGGATTGTTCAGCATTATTTATATATTTTATAGCAATTTGTAGCCACACTTTTCGTACTAAAAAAGTAAACAGATCATAATCTTGGAAATAGCATGCACTCACATTTAATAACATCATGTAAATAGTGTGCTGGCCTGAGGTCATTAGTCGCAAGGCCGGATCAGGATTTCCGCAAATTTGTTACTAAAAATGATTTACTTTTTATGAAGTTCATAAAAAGTTGTGTAAAGAAGTTTTCTAGTAATTTGGTACTTGTATATTAGAAGATTCAAGAAGAATGAAATGACTGTCGCTGAAAAAGCTCTCGTCAAGAAGAAAAAAGTTGAATTAGATTTAGTCCAATTTAAAACGATGTGCTACTTGGACGAAATTCCACCTCTTCACGTAACAAATTATAATAATAATCATATTTTAATTAAAATTAATATAAATAAAAAAGCAAAAGTAACATTTAAAAACTACTTACTAAGTACTTTGCAATCAAGTCATAATTTCAGTTTAAATAAAAAATTCATAGACTCTTCGCCCTGTGTAAGTTTTATCAAAACAAAGTTATGTTTTCATAAAAATATTATCATAGTGCGTGAAAAAAGCTTAATTAATTCAGTTAAGCAAAGCCTGGGGTGTGGTTAAAAGTAAAGTTATGTTTACGCACAATTCCGGGGGTCACGACACGCATGATAGTTTCACCTGGGATGGATATTTACAGTTGGTTTTTTAGAAGTATTCGTCTGTATTTTATTTTATGACTGATATCTCGAATGAATGTTTCATAGGTAGGTATTCCACACTAGCTCTTTATCATCTAAAGTGGTTTTAAGATATAATATTGCACAGATAATGAGGACAACGGGGATATTTTTTATTATTTAATTTAAATGTTACTGTCCCCATTATTAGATTATTGACAATGAGGACAACGGTAATGTTTTTAATCATTTTATTAAAATCCCACTGTCCTCATTAACGGGGACACGGTTGATGGGGGCATCGGGAATACACGTTACGGTTAATCATTAATATCGGTTTTAGATAGAGTATGCTTGCCCAGCGCCTACATCCTCTCAACTTAGCTAGCCACAGGAAACGTGACTTTACTAACGTGTACTTACGTTTAAGAGTAGTAGAGTTCTTTGTGATAAAGCTCGTCCGGGGAAGGACTACCACCATACCTATTTCTGCCGCCAAGCAGTAATGCTCGCATTGCAGTGTTCCGGTGTGAAGGGTATGGTTTCCGGTGAAATTACTGGCACATGAGGCTTTCGATCATAGCCTCAAAGTGGCAACCCGCGAGTGATACCTCTGGTATTGCAAGCGTCCATAGGCTGCGGTAACCGCTTACCATCTTGTGGGCCGTACGCTTGGTTGCCACTTCAACCACCACAAGCATCTACACTGTGGAAGAGTTCTTTAGTACAAAACAGCACGTAGAGTTACCTTAGGTATTTATTGGTTCCTGTTGTGTTAATTGATGAGGTAGGCACTTACCTACAATATTATTATTTTTATGACAGTACTAAATGTTATGATCAGGTATTATGAATGACACTAAGTTATTACTATTATGTATGAAATTATCGACGTGTATATTATTAATAAATGATTATGATTATTATGATTATTATTATGAAAGACATGGTTAATCCGTGTAGAGATACATATTTATAGATTTAGGTTTTTCTATGAACTAACATAAGAAAACAACATAATTGTATTTTCTATCAATTATCTGATTCCCATAGTACAAGCACAGAACAGATATTAGTACTACGTACAGAATGGCCACTCCCTACCTCCCACCGGTTTTACTTACCCCACCCCGGCCGCGATATTGCCGGCACCACACGACTCCTTTCGCCGCCACTGAAGCTAAATGCTATAGGCACGCGTTTATTTTGATTATGTGTAAGTCCCAAGCGCGCTCATGCTTGAGTTTGGGAGAATTGGGTGGGGACAACCATGACACTCACACATACAACAGCATCGCTTACGTACACAAACTACGCGTGTGGTGATTGCGACGTGTTTGCTTCATACGTTTTATTGAGAGTGTCCGGGGAGTGGTACAAGCTTTGCTTAGCTTGGAACTAGATGCGTAAAAATGACCGCCAATATTTATAAGTATTATGCTCGTCTCAATCGTTCCATACTCTCTTGCGTACTCCATGGTGTGAGTCCGGATACCGCACAAAAAGCCATAATAAGCTAGAATGGGCCTTGGGGAACCCCCGTCCATTAGCGGCCTGTGTGACCATTACGCAGGTCAGGGCCGCCGGGGAATGCCGTAGCCCCACGGTATTTGGTTATCAATAAAATAGTTTAGTGGGGTTAAAAATAGATTTTATCTTCTAGAGAAAAGTAAATCGCATAAAGACAAGCTGCAAGCCTAGTTATACCTAAGATATTTGGTTAACATCACACTAATATTATTAATGCGAAAGTTTGAATGTATGGATGGATGTTTGTTCCTTCCTCTATAACTCGACAACTACTGGACCGATTTGGTAGAAATTTAAAATATAGATATATAACAACCGGGAATGGGAAATAGGTTAATTTTTATCCCGTAAAAAGTGCGGTTCCCGAGTTCCACGCGAACGAAGTCGCAGGCGCTTGTTAAAAATAATTTCGTAGTTAGTGCAGAGAAAAAAATAACTTAGCCTTAGACAAGTTTTTACCTAATGAATTTCGTATAAATAGATTTTATGTTGAAGAAAACCAGCATGGTTATAACTACATATTTAATAAAAATAATTTCATAGTAGGGTAAGTAAATAAACATAACTTTCATTATTCAACATTATACCTTTGCTTTGGTAAGTAAACTTACTGAAAACAAAATTATAATCAAAAGATTTTCCTTTGATCCCTTCCCAAAATTCCCGTCCTTGTTACTCATATAAATACTTTTCTTTGATATTAATTTACAGAAAATTACGTGTGGAATTTTATAACTCAAGGGTACCATCTTTATTTTATAACAACTAAATAACGAATAACAAATAATTAAATAACGATTAACACATAGTTGAGTATTAGCTGAAGCAGAGATCCCTCGCATCTACGTACAAGTTTCTACTTAGTTAGAACGAGGAACTCAATGCAATAACTGGCACAAAGGTCTTTTCACACAGCATTTTTTACTTACACAACACACAGTTTTTGTTAATTTCACATAAAATAATGTTACTTGATTGAAAAATTTGATTTGAGTTACTTTTTTATCCCGGAAAAATTGACTGTTCCTGTGGGATAGCATAAAAATTTGAAATACGCGGGTTAAGCTCGTTAAAAATAAAAATATGTGACACCGAAGGGCGCGAGTCTCACTCGCACTTGTCTATTTTATTTCTGTACAATGTCAATGCTTACCATGACTAAGGATGATTATTACATGATTTACACCCATATTCTAAGACGATTCCTCAAGAATTCCTCGACTCGACTCAACCTCACACAAATGAATCCGTATTCTTCTGAATGTGTTATCTACTGAGTTCGTTTTCGTTTGAATAAATCTGAAATTTACAAGAGCACCTACTTATACGCTACTATCCTGTTAGCATACTGCTTACATTGTTTACGGTGATCTATGCAAATGTTCCTATTAACACTGATTATCCTTTTGTTGTTCAAGAACCTGGGACTGCGGTAACTTTTACTATAGTAGAGCTGATTAAATATTAGTATTTTTATGGTGGAACATTCGCGACCCCGCTTAAAGTGTACCGTGATAATTTTATGTAATACTTGCAGTCCGTCCAAGCTTTGCGTGGGTGCAATAAAACCACACCCGTGCGAAGCCGGGGCGGGTCTCTAGTAATAAATATAGCCTATGTTACTCAGGGCTACTGTAGCATTTTAATGGTGAAGAATTTTTGAAAACGGACCAGTCGTTTATTAGTTTATTTCGTAACAAATAAAATTACAAAAATACAAATCTTTCCTCTTTATAATATTAGTATAGATTTGCATGGTAATTGACTAAATTAGATTAGAATATAATAGTATAGAGAAACCATTTATTCGACATGGTTATAGAGTAGATTTATGGTTAGTAGATTTATAAAATAAAACCAAATTACAGTAACATTGGTCCAAACCAAAGTACATTTTTGCCTTGTGTCGAAAAGGGGTTTGACTCAGCATGTGCTGGGTTTCACCTAGCGCTGAATTTCAACCAAAAACCATGGACTTCACGTAGTAATTGGTCGTGATAAATCATACTCGATTGAACTGGCAGTGGTGAGCTCGGTGTGGCAATTAGTGAGGGCTCCAAGAGCAATTGACAGGCAATAGTTTACGGAAGAGCTAGTTCAATTAGCACAGAGCTTTGTGGTTTTAGTACCTCATTACCTATTTTGATAGGGCGTTTTATAGGTTGTATTTTTTCAACCGACTTTTTTCAATGGTTCTTTTTTCTTTTTTTCTTTCATAGGTAATACCAATAAATAATAAGGAATAGGTCCCATTTAAATTTTATCGAAAGCTTATTACACCTACTTTATGAATAAATCATCTGCGAAACATTTTTTTAAGGTTGAAGTCGGTTTTTGTTGTTTTTTCCTAAAAAATAATTATTTATTTTAGTTTTCAAAATCATAAAATATATAGATATAGGTACTAGGTATTATGTCGTTTTGTTTTTGTATGTACCTCTACCTATGTCAAAAAAAGTTTACTTATTTGAATTTACTTTTATTTTTTCCTTTCTTTCTCTGACTAAAATAATGTTTTGCGTAATATTTGTATCAACAGGTACTATAATAAAATTATTAGGTGTTCTTAGGCAATAGAATTTGATGTCTAGCTTCTGTTAAAATAAAACAAGAGAGTGTTGATGTATATATTTTATAAGGGCGATTACCCACTTATATTCAGCTTTTATATCTTCAACCTTTGTCCACTTAGCTTTATTTCTTAGATTGTTCCTGCTGTTTAACGATGTCCAGTTCCGCGACTTTATAGTTTTTATAGTTTTTCAAGCTATATATTTTTAGTGCTCTGTTTGACTGTCCATTAATGTGAACAGTAGATGTACGATCTTTGTAATGTAAGGTACTACTTTGTATCCTTACATTACATTATAGTTTTTAAAACTATCATGGTTATTAACATAATTTTACCGATATTTCGGAGCAGTTACCCATGGTAGTTCCCCCGCCTTCCGTTTCTAGGTCGTGGGTTCAAATCCGGTCGTGCACCAATGAATTTTTCGCTACGAAAAATGTATGTGCGCAAAGCCAGTGCTCTCATACAGTGAAGGAAAACATCGTGAGGAAACCGGCATGTCCAAGAACTCAAAATTCGAAAGACATGTGCCATCCACCAATCCGCATTGGGTCCGCGTGGTGGATTAAGACCCAATCACTCTCGCTGGAGAGTAGGCCAGTGACCCAGCAGTGGGAACATTAGAAGGCTGTCATGATGATGACATGCACCATGATTACGGGAGATCTGTTCTTCTGAATGTAACTGCACCGAAATATCGGGAATCATTAGAACTCACAAATCATGGTAAATATCCCGTTTTTAGTGAAAATTACATTAAATTGTTCCAAGTTGCAGCTGTTTCTCTGTTCAGCTTTGGTAGACAGGCCGCTTTAGTGAGACAAAGCGTGTTGTATTTTGTCCATAACAATAGGACCAAGATAGTTCTAGTGTTAGTGACATCTTTTGTCCCATCTTAAATATTGAATAACTTCATAGGGTTGTAGCTCATTTTGATTGACACTGACTTTTTAGTTTATTTTTTTTAATTTATAAGTAGGTCTATATTTATTATTCTTACCTATTAAGTATATTTATGAGAGCACCGGTGGTCTAGTGGTAGTGACCCCGCCTTCCGATCCTAAGGTCGTGGGTTCAAACCCGGTCGTGTACCAATGGATTTTTCTGTTCTAAAAATTTATGTGCGCAATGCCAGTGCTCTCATACGGTGAAGGAAAACATCGTGAGGAAACCGGCATGTCCAAGAACTAAAAATTCGAAAGACATGTGCCATCCACCAATCCGCATTGGGTCCGCGTGGTGGATTAAGACCCAATCACTCTCGCCTGAGAGTAGGCCAGTGTCCCAGCAGTGGGAACATTAGAAGGCTGTCATGATGAAGTATATTTATTATTTATACTGATTATTTCTTTATATTTTACATTTAATTTATAATTTTTTTTACAACTAAAGTGGCCACCAAGCGTGCGGCCCACAAGATGGTAAGCGGTTACCGCAGCCTATAGGCGCTTGCAATACCAAAGGTATCACTCACGGGTTGCCACCCTGAGACGTAGATCGAAAGTCTCATGTGCCTGTAATTTCACCGGAAACCATACCCTTCGGACCGGGACACAGCACACAGCAATGCAAACATTACTGCTTGACGGCAGTAATAGGTATGGTGGTATCTTCCCCCGGACGAGCTCTATCACAAAGAACTCTACCACTCTATTATTAAATATTGGAGGACATTTTGACACAGTGCATCTAGCCCAAAAAAAAAAATTTTTTTAAATATACACACTTATGTATGATACAGAAACAACCCGACCAGGAACAAATATTTGCAAACAACAAACATTTGTCCCGCAACGGGGACCGATCCCGTAACCTCTTGCTTCTCAACAGGCACTCGCCCACTACGCCACAACCGAGATTGACCAAATTCTATCGTTTCCTAAAAGCCACCTTTAAAGGTCTGTCTTTCTGGGTACACACATTCGTCAAAACAGAAACTGTTATGGTCAGGCGCAGCGCATCATAGGCAATCGACGACGTGTCGTCAGTCGTCACATAATGACGTAAAATAATCTACTGATTCTGTAATTACTAGAAAATAACAAGAATAGACAATCTTGGCAGTTTGTGGCAGATAAATCAGAAGCCGCTGAAAATATCTGAGAATCCACGTTATTCTGAGCCAGCTTCCAAATATATTGGTCGGTGCTTTTGTGTGATGTGATGTCTTTATTATGATGATGTACTTCTTTGTAAGCGCCATATGCTTGTAACTAAACACATACCTCAATAAAAAAAATTATCAGGCACCAGTCTCACACAAAACAGGTTAAATAAAACTATCTAAACATGAAATACCTCCGTCTTCAGCCTATGTACTGTTTTATTTACTAGGTACCTCTATTACTTCCATGTTGTTTTATAAATTGTAATCTGTGTTAAGAGAAAATAAATCTTTATCTTATCTTATCTTACCTCTTCAAAAATTTGACTACCATGTATATTGGTCTAATATACCTACAGAATTAAAACTTTTTGTTTTCGTTTTCAGAAATAGGGCGATGTTATCCTGAACTTTTGAAGTTAGTACACCATTCCGAAAGTTACACCATGCTAAAATTAAATGCCTAGGTAAAATTCATGATTACGTGGGAAAGCTTTTTTTATAGTTTGTCTACCTTTGACGGTAAGATCATAAATCTTTCAGGTGTTGTTGGAAGACTTCAAGAAACCCAATATTAAATTAATTAATTATTAACGGTCTTTAGATGGCTCAACTGTTTCATATGTATTTTGTATATTTTGTAATGTAATGTAATTATGTACATATTTTATTTTGTTTAATAAAGATTTATTAATTATTATTAATTAAATTTTGATTACTGACCTCAACAATGTTATTGCAGTTTTAGTAAATTGTTTTCACCTCGCAATGTAAAAAACTTACCGAATTTTGGCTTTTGCGACCTCTGAGTCAAAACAAAAACAATTTCTATTAACAAATTGAGCACTAAAAGTCACTAAGTACTTATCTCTAATAACGTATTATTTACAACTTACATTTCACTACATACCACAATTTTTTCGTCAAGTCATTATAAAAACTATGATATTTCCGAAACGCGCGCGATCTCCGAGAGCATCGCAATTGGCGCGTAAAGTTCGAATTTAGAACACTGAATGCGTCAGTGAC
This sequence comes from Colostygia pectinataria, assembly GCA_951394395.1. Lineage (NCBI taxonomy): Eukaryota > Metazoa > Arthropoda > Insecta > Lepidoptera > Geometridae > Colostygia > Colostygia pectinataria. The sequence goes on along the minus strand of OX596358.1, from coordinate 10,785,170 downwards.
TTTTTATTTTTCATTCCGGCCAGTGTTTAATTCATTTTAAAAAGTTTTTATGCGTATTTTTTTTTTTTTAGTGATGTGACGCGCGCGGTCGCGGTCGTTTGCCGACTGAGTGTCTGAGGGTTTGTTCGTCGCGAACACTACTCCTTGGTCACTGGTTAGTGGATATACCTACCAACGTATTATCGATGATTCCAATCTTGATAGCGACGAGGTCAGGGTTTGACTGGCATCGGTGAAATCCACGAAACGGATTAAGGTTTAAAAGTTTATCTTGATTAGTTGGGTGTTTGGCGGGAAATGTCTTATAGGTTACCTATAAATTGTCTGTTGAAGTGTGCAATGTTTATTTTCTAAAAGCTTTTTAGCAAGTTACCTAACTAAGTAGGTAGTTTTTGATTTGATTTTGTATATTTTTTGTTGATAACGTTTTAAATTAGTGGCGTTGACAGGTGATTTTTTTATTATTTTCTCACTTTAGTGCTGTAGTTATTAAGATTTCTGTGTTGTGTAAGCACCCAAACTCTACGATTTCTTTATTTAAAATGTCATGGCTGAGCTTTCCGAATTTCAGTGCCCTTTATGCCAAGTCGGCGTAAATCGCCGATAATTCATAATGATGTAGGGCATTGTTGCAAAGTTAATTTGCCAGACCGCTGGCTATCGCTACGTATGGGAAATACTCTCCTGAGCGTAATAAAACAATGCAGTGGCTTTCACAACGTATCTGATTATATTAGCCAATTTAAATCGATAACTAGGAAGGTTATACGTCTGTTGCCTATCTGAGCGTGAACACGAATGACAAATAAAAATGGTGGGCTTCTGCATATTAAAAATAAATTATTATTAAATCAAATTAAGATTGATTTTTGTAAATAAAATTAAATAATTCAACACGCCCCCTCAAAAAGTAATCTCTAATTTTTATACAAATCAAAGAAAATAAACTAAACAGAACATATCCACTTCCTAGTGTTTGCTGGGAATACATTATGGTCCAACATTTGTTGCTAAGGATTAGGGGAAACCCAGGAAACCCTAATCAAACCATTTCATTTATTACTTAAATGTTAATTATCTAAATCAAGATAAATCAAATCAGAACATCTATGAACTTATTCTAAACCCATTTGGCTTCTCATTTTCTGAAAAGTGATTGCAGGTAATGGCTTGGTCAAAACGTCTGCCAACTGCTGACCTGTGGGAATGTAATTTAATTTTATTACATTTTTCTCAATTTGCTCCCTAGAAAAATGATATTTAATATCTATATGTTTTGTGCGTTTGTGATTAGTTGGATTGTTTGCAATACTAATACAGCCATTATTATCTTCATAAATTATAATAGGTTTATCTATGTTTATATTTATACTAACTGCTAGAGATTTAAGCCATAACGCTTCCCTAACAGCTTCAAACAATGCCATATATTCAGCCTCAGTTGACGAGGCGGCAACTGACATTTGTTTCTTTGTACTCCAGGTTATAGAGCATTGTTCAAAGAGCTTAAATAAATACCCAGTTGTACTTTTTCTGTCTTTTGTATCATTACCACCCCAATCTGAATCTACGTAGCCACATAGAGTATTATTATAATCGCACCTATTAAAGCACAATTTTAAATCAATTGTACCTTTTAAATATCTAAGTACTCTCTTGAGACATTGCCAGAGTTCTTTATTATTTTTGTTTGTGTACCTACTCAAAATATTAACACTGGTACTTAAATCTGGTCGAGTGCATAGCATTATATACATCAGGCATCCTATAACGTTTCGACATGGAGCGTTATATTTCTCTTCAGAGTTTAATGCGTCATAATTTAGTTTATTTTCTAAGGGGGTACTGACAGGTTTACAATCATGCATATTAAATTTACTTAAAACTGTTTTAATGTATGCACTTTGATCTAATGTTATTTTACCTTCATGTCTGGTAATTTTAATGCCAAGAAATAATTTAATTTCTTTTAAATCAGTCATCTCAAATTTACTCATTAAATATCTTTTAATGTTATTCATTGTATCATTTTCTGCGCATGATATTACCAAATCATCTACATATAATACTATATATACATTTTTACGCACATCTCCATTATCTAACACATATATACACCTATCAACTGATGAGTTTTGAAAACCTTTTTCTTTTAAAACTTGTTCAAATACTTCAAACCAACATCTAGCTGCCTGTTTCAGTCCATATAAAGCTTTATTTAATTTACAAACATAATTATTTTTATTGTGTACACCTTCAGGGACTTTCATGTAAATATCTTCTTTTAATTCCCCGTTTAAAAAGGCGGTTTTAACGTCCATATGATGAACCAATAAATTAAATTGATTAGCAAAACTAATTATGAATCTGAAACTAGCTATCCTAGCAACAGGTGCAAAGGTTTCATTGTAGTCTGTTAGGTATTCTTGACTAAAACCCCTAGCTACTAGTCTAGCTTTGTATCTGAAAGGTTTTCCAAATTCATCATGTTTGATAGTAAAAATCCATTTACAATCTACAATGTTTGTGTTTTCTGGCCTTGGTACAAAAGTCCAAGTTTTATTTACACGAAGAGAATTTAACTCTTCTGTTATTGCGCTTTCCCATTGAGATCTATCGTCCCGAGTTTTGATCTCTTCATAAGAATTTGGTACTCGGCATAAAATAGATTGAGCACACATTAAATAGTCATAGTCATTATCGTCTTCATTGTACGATATTGAGGGTAGATTTTTAAGCCTAGCACTCCTTCTAAGTTCATGGTTATCTGTGTTTTCTGTATCATTTTGTGTCGTAGAACTATCAGTATGCGTATCGACTACCTGTTCCGATTCATTTAGAGTATCATGGTTTAATTTGCGAATTTTATTAGGACATACATATTCATCAGATTTAGGCGTATCTGATTTATGATTGTCAGAGCTGCGAGACTTTATTGACACTGATTTAGACATTTCGTCATCAGGTTTATTTTGAGAATTTTCAATATTCCCTTCAGGCTTCGAAGAAGGCCTGGATCGAAGAAAATTAGTCTCGTCTACAATAACATCTCTGACAACCACATGTTTTTCGCATTGAGGGTTCCAAACTTTGTAACCGTTTGGTTCATAACCCAAAAGTATACCTTTCCATGATTTATCAGCAAATTTAGTTTTGCTGGTTTTATTATGTACGTAAACCGTTGAGCCAAAAACTTTTAGATATTTGATTTGAGGTTTTTTATCGTGCCACATTTCGAATGGTGTTTTTGAAAGTTTTAAAGCTTTTGTTGGAGTCAAGTTAATTAAATAAACTGCAGTTAAAACTGCATCGCCCCAAAATCTAATTGAGCACCGTTTATCATAGAACGAGCTTTTTCAGTAATGGTTCTAACCATTCTTTCAGAAACGCCATTCAATTGTGGAGTTCTCGGAACTGTCAAATGATAGCTGATTCCTTTCTCAACGCAATAGTTTTTCATTTCAGTAGATAAATATTCACCACCATTGTCGCAATATAAATTGACTAATTTTAAATTAAACTTAGCCTCACTTTTAGCAATGAAATCTTTAAACGCAGCAAATACATCTGATTTATGTGTGATTAGATACGTAACACAGTAATGAGTGTATTGATCAACAAAAAGTACAAAGTAATTTTTGTTGTCAACAGTCGGTGGAGTGATTGGGCCACAGACATCTGAATGTACGATAAATAAAGGTCGTTTAATATGACTTTTATATTTGGCCGGATTGAACGGCAGTCGACTCTGTTTCCCATTTATACAGGCCTCACATAACTCATCATTTGGTATGACTGTATCAATTTGGTTTGTGTCGTTAACCATTTTATTATTTTTAATTTCTAAAAATTTATTTTTACTAATGTGACCAAATCGTTCATGCCATAATTTGTAATTATTTTTGTCACTACTGCATACCTGGGAAACAGGCTGACTCTTGTTCACTGATGCCACAAAGTCTACAGAAATCAAATTGTTTTTCAACATACCTTGCATGATAGTTTTACCGTCCATGCATATCCGGGCTCCTTGCTGATCGAAAATGACCGTCAACCCAGCTCGTTGCATTTTGAACACAGACAGCAGGTTGTATGGCACCTCCGGACAGTAAAGCACGTCCTCCAAAACTCCTTGAACGCCAACGTCGCTAGTAATGTGAAGCGTTCCCTTTTTAGTAGCTGAAATAAATTCACCATTTTTAGCAATTGAAATTTTTAACGGTGTATGCAAGTCAGTGTGATCTATAAATAGATCAGCCCTGTTTGTGATGTGGTCAGATGCTCCAGAATCCAACAAAAATGTGATTTTGTTTCTAGTGTCATCCTCTTGGTAATCTCCCATCATGAAGGCAAAGCCAGAAAAATCGCTTGATGCGGATGCTTGATTTATTTCAACAGCCTGGACCGTCCTTGTCCTTTCCGTAGGTTTCTGTTGTTGCTGCCTTTTAAAATAGTAGCAGTCGTTTTTAATGTGTCCTTTTCTGCCGCAGTGATGACACTTTACAAAAGGTTTCCTTTTTGCTTTATTATTTTGGTTGAAGTTGCCGGTTGTGAATTTTCATATTTTCTCTTTCTGTTATCATTTCCACTCTTCTTCTTTTCAACATGCAGTACTTTAGCACTTGTGTCACTAGATTCATTTTTCAATTTCACTTCATGATCCAAAAGCCTTGTTTTTACAAACGCCAAAGTTAAATTATCTTCAGATAATGTTTCGATCGCAGTTATCACACCATCATAATTTGAGGGTAGTGTGAGCAGTAAATGAGCAACTTTATCGGTTTCCTCCAACTTGGCTCCAGCTGCCAGCAATTCCGTTATCAAGTCGTCAAAAACAGCAAAATGTTTTATTAGTATGACGTCACCTTGCAGTTTTAAAGACAACAACTTTTTTCGTAACGCCAATTGTGTCGCAATACTTTTACGTTCGTACAGTGCATTTAAACTAATCAAAATTTCTTTCGCCGTGTTATCTTCTTTGGCAAAGCCGAGGTAGGAGTCCGATAAATATTCGACGATAACACTTTTTGCAATCCGATTATTTTTCTCCCATGCACTGTTCCGTGTTATTGGCTCGTCGTCGTCAATCACTTTTATCACATCCAACTCGCTTAGCAATGCACGAATTCTAAACTTCCAAACACTGTATTTTTCTCCGCTAAAAGGTTTAATGTTCCGCTTTGTTTTTAAATTTTCCATTTTGAAAAAAGTTTCTTGTAGGTAGACACAAAAAGCCTTTAAACTACAGTAATCGCGTAACTGGTGTCCATAACCTATGGGAAATACTCTCCTGAGCGTAATAAAACAATGCAGTGGCTTTCACAACGTATCTGATTATATTAGCCAATTTAAATCGATAACTAGGAAGGTTATACGTCTGTTGCCTATCTGAGCGTGAACACGAATGACAAATAAAAATGGTGGGCTTCTGCATATTAAAAATAAATTATTATTAAATCAAATTAAGATTGATTTTTGTAAATAAAATTAAATAATTCAACACTACGAACGTAATAGTGGTTACACGAAGGTTAGCTGTCGAAATAGAAGCCGAATTTAAGCTGATGCAGTTGATTAAGACAAAGCAGGATTATTAGTGTTAACGATACTGATATATATCTAGAAATACTCCGTTCATGTTCAGTGCATAATATTCAAGTAATAGGTTCCACACAAAAAAAATTATAGGTAATGTACCTACCTTTTTTTACATAGATCTCGAGTAAATTGATAAAGTTTATCTGGTCAATAATTATTAATATTAGGTTATCCTTGTTGGAAATCGAAAAGGCAGCGTGCGACGCGGTTCAATGAACCACGCGTCAATTACCCGCGCGTGAATAACCCGCGTGTCAATGATCAGTGCGTGTCAATGACCCCCCATAGCCTGTTAAGGGGCTGCTAGCACCTCTCGAATATTTTATTATCAGGCCGCACGTACATACTCGATTTCCAACAATAAAAAATGATGACTGGCCGGATAAACTTTATCGATTTATTCGAGATGTTTAAGACAAAAAGTAAAATTTTAAATAAAAAAGCTTTTCAGTTTCGGTACGTACTTAGTACTTAATTTTGTTCAGTGGTTTCGGCTAAACTTTCCGAATCTAAGACTTAGCTTAGCACAGCTCTACAAAATGACCTAATTCGTAAATAAGGATTGGGGTTTTCGTCAGGCATAGGTCATTTTTATAAGTTGCTGTTTGTGACTCATAAAACTTGAACATTGCCACTTTATTATTTTACCGTAGTAACATAGTAACACGATTTTATACATGCCTAAAAAATATTAGTACGTATGTAGGTAATAAAATTGTGTAAAAAAATAAATGAAATGAAAATGAAATTTTGAAATGAATTTTGAGTGGATGGAAGGAAGATGTGTTTTTTTTTTGGCAGCAGTATCAACAGTAGGATCGGTATGCCAATGTCAAGTCTTCTCGACTTCGCGACCAGTGAAATAAGTTTCTATTCAATTTGAATTTAATAAAAGTCCAGATCTAAATAAAATAGAATAGAATAGAAAAATTTATTAGAGAATTATTATTTATTAATAATATAATAAATAATAATAAATGTCTTTAGATGGCTCAACTGTTTCATATGTATTTTGTATATTTTGTAATGTAATGTAATTATGAACATATTAAAAAATATATTTAATATTATATTAATAATAGGTAAGTAGTACCTACCAAAACGATCATATACTCGTAAATAAAAATATTGTCACACCCACCAACCGAATTAGCAAACCCAAACAATTTTAACGAGCTAGCGCCGAAGTACACCTAGGTTCTAAAATTCTCTGAGTGGTCTGGTTCAACTAGACTATCACCGCCATCTATGAGAATATTGAGGCAGCTGGAAAAGCGTTGAAACACTGAAAACAGAAAAGTTTTCAGCGAGCTTTTGCGCAACGCAGCAAGATAGAAATAGTTCATAGATAATACATAGATGGCGCTACGAGCGACAATTAGTTTTGAAAGCTAAATACCTACAACAGAGAATTCGAAACAATAGACAAGCGTTCAAAACTACTTTCGAAGTCGAACCCACAACTCGGACTCAAAGCAATTTAGTATAGGTCTCACAACGGATCTCGGCCGTAGTGAAATTAGCCGTTTCGATGCGCAATGGAGCTTTTTCAAACTAAATTGTCTTTGCGCATCCCAAACGGCTAACTTCACGGAAGCCTAGATCCGCTGTGCGAACTATACATAGGTAGCACTTTACGCGAGGAATCTTAGCTATTATACGAGCGTGCAGAGTTGCTCACCTCGCTCTTCAGTCTTCACTGAGCGAAGTCAAAGCACAGAACAGATATTTTTTAGATATTATGAGAAAACATTTTTTTATTTAAAAAAAAATGTACTTCGATCAAAGTCAAAAGTCAAGAGTTTTATTCAATAAAATCACAAGGACTGGCTAAGGAATAGCTTTGAAACGTCTTAAAAGGTAGGTGAATATAGGTACGCCAGTTTCAGTTGAAACTGGCCCATGCAGTAAAAGAACTGGCAACAACACCGGCTCGGTTCCTATCGCTTGTTTTGTTATTGTTAGGCATGACTCTTGCTATTGCTATGAATGCCGAGTGAGTTTGGGAATAAATAGGTGGTCCACTACACGACTGGACTTTAGGAAACTGGATCTAAGGCAGCTGTGGATTGCCACCGTCATAATTACAGCAAGCACTTTTTTTTTTTTTTTTTTTTATACAACTGAAGTGGCAACCAAGCGTACGGCCCACAAGATGGTAAGCGGTTACCGCAGCCTATGGACGCTTGCAATACCAGAGGTATCACTTGCGGGTTGCCACCTTGAGGCTAAGATCGAAAGCCTCATGTGCCAGTAATTTCACCGGAAACCATATCCTTCGAACCGGAACACAGCAATGCGAGCATTACTGCTTGGCGGCAGAAATAGGTATGGTGGTAGTCCTTCCCCGGACGAGCTCTATCACAGAGAACTCTACTACTCTTAAAACTATTTTGGCAATAATTATACTTTTTGTATATGTATTTGTTCAGTCTTACTGAGAGCACCGGTGGTCTAGTGGTAGTGACCCCGCCTTCCGATCCTAAGGTCGTGGGTTCAAACCCGGTCGTGCACCAATGGATTTTTCTGTTCGAAAAATTTATGTGCGCAATGCCAGTGCTCTCATACGGTGAAGGAAAACATCGTGAGGAAACCGGCATGTCCAAGAACTAAAAACTCGAAAGACGTGTGCCATCCGCCAATCCGCATTGGGTCCGCGTGGTGGATTAAGACCCAATCACTCTCGCCTGAGAGTAGACCAGTGTCCCAGCAGTGGGAACATTAGAAGGCTGTCATGATTTGTTCAGTAGGTTCTTAATGGTCTAACCGTTGAAAATGAATATGGACTGGACGTAAGTTTACGGTGGCATTAAATTGGAAAATCCAATAACACAAACAGTTTATCATTTTATTTTAAATCCGTGATACTTTTTTTAACCTTTTTTTATCACGAATACACTCGTACTAGAGTCTACATATCATTAGTACAGTGTAATAAACTGTCTAAATATATAAAATCGTTGAGTTACTGACTGACTGATATTATTTTTAACCGACTTCAAAAATTATCGTAATAGTTGGTTACCAATGCAACTTTTTATGCAACTTGTATGCTTTTTTTTACCATTAAAGTGGCAACCAAGCGTACGGCCCACTTGATGGTAAGTGGTTCCCGTAGCCTATGTACGCTTCATCATAGATATCACTTGCGTGTTACCCTGAGACTTTAGATGTAAAGTCTCATAATGTGCCTGTAATTTCACCGGAAACCATACCCCTCGAACCGGAACACAACAATGCAAGCATTACTGTTTGGCGGCAGAAATAGGTATGGTGGTAGTCCTTCCCCGGATGAGCACTATCACAAAGAACTATAGGTACTACTTTCAAAGATTAGACTTTCTTTGACTACTCTATAAAAAGATCTGAAGTCCTAACGAATCACATCACATCAAACTAATATTTAGGATGTTTTGATAAATGTTTGTTCCTCTATAACTCGATAACCGATATGGCTGAAATTTAAAACATAAATAGGTTATGACCGGGAATAAAAAAGTACGGTTCCCGAGTTCCACGCGAAGAAAGTCGCGGGCGACAGCTATTTGTAAAAATAATATCTGAAAAATGGTCTATCTGATCAAATGATTGACATGATATACCACACGATAGCGTTCGTGTATGCTTTAGGTAAAAGTACTTGTATAACATAAATGCGCAATGATATAATTCCGGCTTTATAGCAATAATAAGTTACTTAATTAAAGGATTTTGGCTATAGAGGCCAATTACGTTTTAGACACTGTACAACTTAGGTCAACTGAGTTTAAAGTTTATTGCCACTCAGGCGTTTGGCGTCGGCAATATGAGATAAATGAATTTAACTTATCAGGCATATTACTTTTTAGACATCCATGTTATGCATTTTGCTACAAAGGCTAAAAGCGTTTTAGATGACTCGCTCATGAGCGGATGATGACTTGCGCACTGCACTGTAGCTGGCAGAAAGTGGATGAGAAGAGCCGGTGATCGGGCTCAGTGGCGCGCTTTGGGAGAGACCTACGTCCAGCAGTGGTATGCAATAGGTTGATGATGATGTTGGTGATAATTTTGGAAAATATTCCACTATTTGGTACATAAGTAAGTTATCAATCACTTATCAATGCAGTGGTTTGAGACCGGATACTGTATTGATAAATTTTTTACTCGTGGTTTGTTTTATAAGATTCATAAAATAGAGTGAGTTCGGGTAAAATGTGCACAAAAAAACTATGGTTTTTGTTATTTACGAAAAAGATTTTTTTTGTCAGAAGTGGGATTCGAACCCACGCCCACAGAAGTGGACTGCGACCTGAACGCAGCGCCTTAGACCGCTCGGCCATCCTGACGTAATTATCTTTAGTGAAATTAGTCAACGCTTACTACCACGTTGTTGGTGAGTTATCATCATCTATCTTATTATGCAAGAAAGTCAAGAATTCTCTTGCAAAACACTCTTTGAGCCGTGAACGATACTTTCTTATGCAACATGCTAAGAAAATAACTTATTAATTATACATGTTATATTATCATTAGGTCGTACTCCTTATTTATAACAAAAAATATTGCTCTTATAGGTCCCTAAAGCCCCTTCTCCCCGACTACGTCAATAAACAAACATACTTTGCGGTTTCCCATATTATATTTAGGAAACCGGAAACAACAAATAAATATAAATAGGTGCTACGACATGAAACTGAACATTCAAATGTAATCATCCATTCGCTATCTCTAGCTCTACAGATATAAATATATCTCGTGAAAAATACAGTCCCAAACAGAACCTCGGTTTATTTTTGTTTAAAAATGAGTGGTGCCAATCACCCCGCTGTGATAAATCTACAGAATTATTTGAAGATTCGTAGCGTGCATCCTAATATTAATTATGGTAAGAAAATTCATATCAGCCAATGGACGTCCACTGCTGGACATAAATAGCTCTTTAGGGACTGCAATGACGATCGATATTGAGCCTTCAGTCTTCATCATCCATCGATTGTCTGTGACCGCTTGTCATCTGTCTATCGAGTGGGGGGCTTCCTACACTTTGCTTTCCAGTTCGTGGTCGCCATTCGAGAACCTTTATTCTATTAAATTATTAACGGCTATTTACCACTTGAATTTGTCATTTATGCTGACGTTTCAAAGCTATTTAGAAGCTCTTCTTCATGAGCACCGCCCTCGAAAGCCAAATAGCTTCGAAACGTCAGCATAAAAGGCAAATTCAAGTTGTAAATAGTCGTTAATAATTTAATATGAATTCTAACCACTATAGTTTTAACTCTTTAACCTTTATTCTTCATAGTTTATCAGTTCTATGATAAAATGGGCTGCCCACAGTACCCACTGCCACTTCAACTAACTAATTCTGAGAGCTACGTCAGTGACCTGGTTCCTACAGATTTCCTCATATCAGAACATATCACAGCGATTATGATAAAAAGTAAGTTCGTATGAGTTAGTGGCCGAATCTGGTGGCAGAGGTTTTAGGCCGTTCGAAGGTCTCTCATGGCTTAACAACTTTGAAAAAGCCGGGACCGGACTTCATAACGTGCCTTCCGACGAAGCACGGGAGCGTTCAGATAAAAAGGGCTCTCAAAAATGTTTTCTTCTAGACGAATGCATCAGATATCTTCAGGGGCAGGCTAAGGAACTGGGGCTCACAGTGCAAGTCTTCGAGCCTGTGCCCAAGAAGCCAGTGCTGGTGATGACCTGGGAGGGCCTGGAGCCAACGCTGCCTTCTATACTCCTCAACTCGCATATGGATGTTGTGCCAGTATTCGAGGTAACATAATCATGGTCTGGTTGTTCGCACTATTGGGAGTACTTGAGTGTGTTGATAAGTAATAGTATATAGTAGTAAGAAAGTATAAGTATTTTTTCTATGAAGAACTGTCAAAAATCGATGCTTGAGTAACAATTTACAATTCACACTCGTATGGTTCTTGAATACGGGCCTGGTGGATATGCGGATTGGTGGATTGCTCATGTCTTTTGATTTTTCTCCTGATTTATTTTTTATTTTATTTAAATTCAATTGAATACTGCACATAAAAGTGGTATTGTGATAACCATAGCGTGCAGCAAGCCATTACAAACTTGTACCTAACTTACGTACGTGTATATCTAAAAAACTGATAGTCTAAAATATTATTGATAGACAAAGAAAAAAATAAATCAATTTATGGTGTTTGAAGTATGGCGTTCAGCAAATTAATGTTCGGTCATTTACCTACTGTGATTTTGCTGATTTTGCTCGAATGATGAAATAGTCATTTAACTAGTCTAGATATGTGGATGTGTAGATGATGGCTCACGTCTTTCGAATGCTTAGTTGTGGGATGCCGATTTCTACTAATGTTTTCGTTACAAAAATTTAAATGCATAATCTTTCCCGTGCTTGAGCTAGCCTCTGTTCGATCGCCATCCTATAAAACAAAGCTTAATTATGACATTCTCAACTATGAATGAATTATGGCATCTCGCCAAATCTTCAAAATCTAGGCGTTTTAAAGAGCTTACAAAGCATCCCTTACGCCTAACTACTTACTAAAAAAAATTTAATATTTATGTATTTTATAGTAGCAATAAACAATAAAGAGCCAAGCTCGGCATAACAATCCTTGACAAAATACGCAACACGGAAATCAGACGTCGGACGAAGGTTCAAGACGTTGGTAACCGTGCTATACACCTAAAATGGAGTTGGGCAGGACATTTGGCTAGACGCGGTGATGGTCGCTGGGGAAAAGCCTTGACTGAATGGTGGCCAAGGACAGGCCGACGAAATCCGGGTCGTCCAACAGCGCGTTGGGTCGATGACATTGAAAAAGTCGCTGGAAAAACCTGGCTTAGAACTGCACAGGACCGAGAAGAATGGCATAAGCGAAAGGAGGCCTATACCCAGCAGTGGGTGATACCGGGCTGAAATGATGATGATGATTATGAAAGTAGCAACCACAGTAGCAACTTCCCACCTGGTTGTTAGCGGTTACCGTAGTGTATTCGCTTGCAATATCAGAGATACCACTCGCGGGTTGCCATCATGAGAGAGATCGAAAATCTTGTTTGCCCTTAATTTAATACCCTTTGAACCGCAATACAGGATAGTTACGTTCCTTGCGCAATACAGCAAGCAATGCGAGCATTACTGCTTGGCGGCAGAAATAATTGTGTGGCGTTAAATAAATATTTTTCTATTCTATTCTATTCTATGAGCACCGGTGGTCTAGTGGTAGTGACCCCGCCTTCCAATCCTAAGGTCGTGGGTTCAAACCCGGTCGTGCACCAATGGATTTTTCTGTTCGAAAAATGTATGTGCACAATGCCAGTGCTCTCATACGGTGAAGGAAAACATCGTGAGGAAACCGGCATGTCCAAGAACTAAAAATTCGAAAGACATGTGCCATCCACAAATCCGCATTGGGTCCGCGTGGTGGATTAAGACCCAATCACTCTCGCCTGAGAGTAGGCCAGTGTCCCAGCAGTGGGAACATTAGAAGGCTGTCATGATGATTCTATTCTATTCTAAATAATTATGATAGTACTTTTCCGAACGAGCTCAATCACAAGTAACTACTACCGCGAAGTTTTGTGTTTGTTTGTATGTTTGTTCCCACTCAATTCCGTAATGACTGAACGGATTTGGATAAAACTTGAAATATACTTACCTCGTTACCGGGAATAACATAGGTTACTTTTATTCCGGATAAAAATTTGATTCTGCGTGACAGCATAAAAATGCATCACCGCTGAAACCGCGGAGCATCGCTAGCTGTTTCATAAAGCATAAGTAATGGCCAATAACCATTTAAGTTTTAAAAGTTATTATAGGTAATAGTGTACTTATAAAATGACGTTACTCCACAATTTATCGTTTAATAAGGAGCAAACATCTTCCTGTAGGCTATAAAAGTAATACCTCTTTATACGTTGGCATATATTTTATATTCCTTTCAAATAACGCAAATGGTACAGTCAACTCTAAAAATTGTGTCAAAAAGGGCTTAAAAATTCGTTATCTTCTAACTGAACGGTATTTTTTGGAACTTTGGAAAAGTTACGTTTGACAGTCTAGCTAGACTCTGGTGGCAATGGTCTTTAGATATTTTTAGTTCTTGGACATGCCAGTTTTCTCACGATATTTTCCTTCACCGTATGAGAGCACTAGCATTGCGCACATAAATTTTTCGAACAGAAAAATGCATAGGTGCACGACCGAGTTTGAACCCACGACCTTAGGATTGGAAGGGGGGGTCACTACCACCAGACCACCGGTGCCCTTATTTTATTTATTTATTTTTATTTAAAGCTAGAGAGTAGGCCACTGACTCATACGAACTCACTTAGTTTAAGGCTATTCCTTCAGGAAAGCTGGACCCACCCTCCGTTCGCAGCTGAGATCGTGGACGGGGTGATATACGCCCGTGGCGTCCAAGATATGAAGTCCGTTGGAGTTCAGTACATAGAGGCAGTACGAAGATTAAAAGCCAAAACCAACAAGCTGAAGAGAACTGTCCATTTATCGTTCGTCCCAGGTTAGTTCTATAATTTTTTTATGTTTGACGATTTTTTACAAATGTAAATAATCGTCCAAGACATGGAAGTCAGTTGGTGTTTAGTATATAGAGACAGTACGAAGGTTGAAGGCCAAAAAACAAGCTGAAGGGAACTGTCCATCTATCGTTCGTCCCAGTACAGTTTTTTTTTACAGTAAAGTTGGAAAATCTTCGTCCCAGGTTAGTTTTATACTTTTTTTATAAGTTTGTCACTACACTGGTAAAGTCGTTACTGATTAATCAAATAGAGATGCCAAATAAGTATATTTTGATTTGATTTGATTGAAAATCATTGATACCCATTATCCATTATCCACAGTAGGCATTATCCACATTATCCACAAAAACCAGTGGGATAATTTCGTAAGTGCTCGAATTAACCTAATTCCTTTTAATATCATGGTTTTTAGACAGAGTGGTACCGAATAAAAAACACAAACAATTAAATCGAGCGGTGTGTTTATAACTCTGACTGCTTTTTTTGTCAAATACTTAAATCAAATTTAATTATTTCACGTAGGTAGTACAAATAAAATTGTTTATGCACAAGATAAAACGTTACTATAAAATATAAAACACGCTCCATATTTATCATCAACATCTTTTAGAGATGATTTCAAGCCACAATCGCGCAAAGTGGAAGTCAATGCCTCCTGTTAAAAAATTGTAAGCACTTTATTTTGTGGCATGAATTTATAGCAGTTTCAGCAGTGATTCCAGGCATCCGCCGCGGAGCTAACTATCTTGCAAATGTGTCTTATCAATAAATGCTGGTTCCTTTTTTCGTTACGTCCTTCGAAAAAACAAAGTTACGTCACTGTATTTTGTTAAATATGCGAAGAGACGTGTAAAACAACCAATAGAGTCTCCTTAAAACACATCATCTTCAGGTAATTGGATGGTTTTACACATAATAAAAAAAAATATTTCCGATCAGTTCAGTAAAAAGCTTAAAATAAGTACACTAGTTTCAGCGATTACTCGCCCTTGATGCAAATCAAATCAAAAAATCTTTACCTATGCAGTAAAATCACAAGGATAACTGTGAAAATTATTACAAGCTAGGAAAATTTACGTCAGTTTCAACGCGCCCATGCCGTAACTGGCAACAACACCGGCTGGGTTCCTATCGTTTTGGCATGATCCTTGCTATGGTAATGGATGCCGAGTAGAGTTGGAGCACATTCGTCCCAAGCTTTTTTATCATCTATCTAAATAATCGGTTATTTTATAGTAAGCTTTTTGAGACAGTTTTTTTTAGATTTTTTTTGCTAATGGCTATTATTTTCGTGTCCGTCCAATTTAGACATTTTAGATTGTGGCTCACTTGCTACCCTGCTTCTTTGTAAATATGGGTGACGGTCGTTAAACCATTTTATGGAGCACAGGTGATTCGGACTATACGTATCCCCATATCTTATTTGGAGAATGGCTCAATTTTCCGGTCCGCAGCCGGAGTGAAATGGGGTGGAAGAAATATTGTGTCATTTTGCGATGTACACAACGCTACGGTTTTACAAGCTTTTTATTGGCGTAGCTTGCAGGTCACATTTTATGCTTCGATAGACTAGTTTTTAACTCTTTATTTAACAGCTACCACATAAAAAAATTTAATTGAATGTGACGGGATTTAAGTTGTATACTTATTTAGCCTCGTGCCTTTTGAAGCACCAATTGGATCATTGAAGTAAAGTATTTGTTCCAGGTATGGGTGTTTCTATATATTATATGAAGGTACATAAGTATCAGTTATCTGGTTGCCATAATACAAGTTTGGCTTAGCTTGAAGCTAGATGGTGCTGAGTAAAAATATGTCTGCCTATATTTATTATTAACAGATGAAGAAATTGGCGGCAGAACCGGCATGGCGGAGTTCGTGAAAACTGACGGTTTCAAGAACTTGAACGTGGGCTTCGCTCTGGACGAGGGAATGGCGTCGCCTGACGAGAATTTCCTGGTCTTTAACTGCGAGAGGACTATCTACCGTAAGTAGCAGCGTATTTACGGTGCATGTGACACGCGCATGCTAAATGCGACGTGAAAAAAACGTGGAAATATACGGAATAGAATAAAAACGCTAAAAATATAAAGTTCTCTTCAGGCGACGCCATTCCCTCCCAGAGCAAAACCCACGTTCAAGTTCTTAAAACCGTCAGTCTTTACCAACTATGCCGTGCCGGTTCTACCACTGACTTCCTCATCTGTTAGTAATAATCCCACCAAAACATTTTCATGTAAAAGGTTGCCAGAACAAGAATATATGACTTGCACTGGCAAAATGTTATCAGATCTCGTGTTGAGCCAAGCTTCTAACTCTACACGCCCTAACTCTACAAGCCATAACTTTACAAACTGTATACCTTAGTCAAAGTGGAACTTAGACAGACTTTCTTTTAACTCTACACATTCTAATTCTATAATCCTTAAGTTCACAAACTCTAAGTCATAATATCAAAAATCAAAAAATCAAAAATCTTTATTTAGTAAAAAGGGTCTTAGACAACATTATTTTATAGGATAATAACAGATCTTGTGTTTCTTGTAAGTAAAGAATGCTGTGTGAAAAGACCTTTGTGCCAGTGTTGCATTGAGTTCTTCGCTCTAACTAGGTAGAGACCTGTACGTAGAATATGTAAATATAAGGGCTAATAAAGTTAGAGCGTGTAAAGTTAGAAGCTTGGCTCTACATGAGGTCTGATAACATTTTCACAGAGCGATCATGGTCATATTGGCAAAATTTTACATGAAAATGTTTTTGGTGGGAAATAATAACAGATGAAGAAATCAGTAGTGGAACCGGTATGGCGGAGTTTGTCAAGACTGAGGACTTCAAGAACTTGAACGTGGGCTTTGCTCTGGATGAGGGAATGGCGTCGCCTGACGAGAACTTTCTGGTCTTCAACTGCGAGAGAACTACTTACTGTGAGTAGTACCCACGCATGTCTACCGCATGTTAAATGCGATAAGAAAAAAAATCTGCGTAAGAATTTAATTATTTTTTTTAACATATATGTAGTTTATTCAATTTTAACAATGCAAAATCTTAGACATTATACATAACATTTGAGCCTGAACTGAAAAAGTCTATGAATAAGGTTAGGATAAAGGGCCTTAGGAAATGGCGGATGGCCGCGAAATGTGGAAGGATAAGGTGGAGACCTTTGTTCAGCAATGGGATAATACACGTAAAAAGGGCCTTATTCATAAATGTACTATAAGTATCAACCTGTGTTAGCTAATGTGTCTTTCATAATCGTCTTTGTTCATTGACGGAAGCTGCTAAAATAACAGTTTATGTTTATGAATAAGGGCAAAAGGTTATACAGAGTGTTAAGTTTGAGTGAATGTTTCTTGTCGTTGATTACAGATGTAAGAGTCACATGTCCGGGCAAGTCTGGGCACGGCTCACTACTGCTTCCGGACAACGCCGGGGAAAAGGTCAGACCGATATACACATACAAAAAATAATACAGTCGTATTGATATCCTCCTTTGTGGAGTTCATCATCATCATGACAGCCTTCTAATGTTCCCATTGCTGGGACACTGGCCTACTCTTAAGCGAGAGTGATTGGGTTTTAATCCACTACGCGAATTAGTGGATGATTTGATGATTTTTGGAGTTAATTAAAATTTATTTCAGTCGATGCCATGGTACGTAAAAATTACGATCTCCATCGGGACCTTAAAATAGAGTTCGCAGATAAAGTCATTGCAAAATACGCAGAAGCTCACGATTATAGACTTCATCATCATGTGAACGCCGAGGCAATCCAACTCCTCGACAACACGGACATAGTGAGAAGACTCAAAAGGACTAAACCTTTTGAGTTAATAGTGTAAATAAAAGTTTACTAATAAAGTGCAAGTGTTAGTGAAGTGACACATGTAAAACACATGAACAAAGTGCTTCCCCTTAATTAGAGACAGTAAGAAAAGTGTTAGTGGACACATTCTTAGCAATAACTTTATTCTATAAAACTAGGTCAACGTCAAATTACTAATTAGTCTTTTATAAGGCTAGATTGTAATTATGTTTGGATTCATTTTTATTTATAAAATGGTTCCAAAAAAAAAAATGATTGATGAATATGATAATGATGACAGTAAGTATATCTAGCTATAATCATTAACACCATAGCCACATACATGACGGACATTTAGTCCCCAAGGCGTTTGGCGTAGTGCCAACTACAGTAAATCGTGTTCAGTAACTACATCGACTCAATTACTATCAAGAACTATTATACCTACTGGTCTTGATTTATGTGCACTTGCCAAGTGTAATAAAAAAAAAAAAACTATCTGAACAGAGTAACAATTCAGCAATACATAGTCCAAACAGACCGGAAACGTAACTTATTGCTGAATTGTTTGTGGGTCAAATTAAACTACTGACCTCAATAAAGTGCATCGGAAGTGATAGGAATTGGTGATTTTGATAGTAGAGTCTATGTCAGGATGGCCGAGCGGTCTAAGGCGCTGCGTTCAGGTCGCAGTCCACTTCTGTGGGCGTGGGTTCGAATCCCACTTCTGACAAATCTTTTTGCACTTTGTTTTTTCAATTGTGCATTTCATTCACACAAACTCGCTGTGTCCTAGTAGTTGAATATTCGACATTTATTTTATTAGTCTTACGCATTATAGGAACACATTTTTCAAAAACATGCTGTAACATCCTTCCAGGATATCAGCTCTCAACCTTTTCTTGAACAATATTGACTCTTCAGGAATATTGTATGAATTTTAGATACTTAATCCCAAAAAAATTGACTCATCAAGCTCGGCTCGGCGTTGGCTCGGCGCTATTGGCGCTTCAAGCCAAGAACATCCCAGGAATGATTTCGACCCAACGAGGCATAATTCAATGGCTCAACTGGTAGAGCACCAGCCTATTTTTTTTATACAGCTAAAGTGGCAACCAAGCTTACGGCCCTCAAGATGGTAAGCGGTTACCGCAGCCTATAGGCGCTTGCAATACCAGAGATACTACTCACTACTCACGGGTTGCCAGCCTGAGAATGTTAATTGCATGTAATTTTACCGGAAACCATACCCTTCGGACCGGAACAAACTGCATTGCTGCAAACAGTACCTACTGCTTGACGGTAGAAATAGGTATGGTCCTTCCCCAGACGAGCTCTATCACAAAGAACTATTTATGCAGAAGGTTTTTTTGGAGATCAATTTTAGTGGTGGTTAACACAAAAAATCCAATAAAACGGATTATTCCAGAAATCCCCTGCGATGTTTCCATGCAAAGGGCATTTCTGGACTCTACGGATGGTCATAATGATGATGATAATTCAATTTTCCAGTTGCGGTACATTATAGACAAGTTCATGGACCTTCGGCAGGAGTCCAAGAAGAAGCTGGCTGATGACCCCACGCTGACTATCGGAGACGTGACATCAGTCAACCTTACAATGCTCTCGGTAAGAATCGCAGCTGGTAAATCGGCTTCAGTGGCGCGGTAGGTGAGAGCTTCATTGAGAAGCGAATGGTTGCGGGTTCGATTCCGGCTGCGAGGCAAATGTGGCATGACTTCTTCCGGGTAGGTAAAAGTATGTATGACGTATTCTATCAGCTAGCTGGTTTCTAAAGTATAAGCTTCGCTTAGTATAAGGTTAGATGGCGCTTTTTAAAAAATGTCCGCATAAGGACGGATCGTGCGTCTTTTTCGTATAATGACTATGGGTGATTCGAAATAGATGCCGTGAGGACTTAGTAGGAGAGATGGCACGTCTCCCACTATTAGTAAGTATGTTAAAAGTGACAATAATCTACGGCTCTCAACTTATACCGCTCGAACATTATCCCGCGGGATCAGTTGACCTAAAGAATCTTTTGAATCGGGCAACTGGCTGACTGACTATTGATACATTAAATGATTTGTTTAGACACGTAAAAAATGTTTCAACATAGATTTAAGAAAACAACAATGCAACATAAACACATAAACATAAAACATAAAACTTCAAACGACTGTGTCTGGTGTAAACAACAATTCAACTGTAATTTATCTGTCATTGTATAGTAGATGGCCACAGATTAAAATGGCATGGCCCCCTGATGGTAACAGATGGCGATGGCGGCGAAGCTTTGTCTCCGACATAATTTGGTAATGGCTATAATTTCTATGACAGGGGGGCATCCAAGACAACGTGGTACCAGAAAAACTAAGTGCTTCTTTCGACGTGCGCCTCGCCTCTACTCTCAGTCCTGAGGGCTTTGAGAACCTGGTAATGTCATAATAAGAATAATGTACAAGATTTTTAGTGTTTGATAAGCATCAACTATCATACACTAAAAATCTTGTACATCAAGTTAGGTACTTACGTAATAAATTCTATGATAAATAAATAAGTATAACAAGTTACATAGTACCTAAGTGAGTATTTAAAATTATTGACGACCAATGTGGCGCGGTGGGCGAAGGTCCGCCTGCGACGCAGAGGTTGCGGGTTCGATTCCCGCTTTAGGACAAATGTTTGTAGGATCTGCAAATATTTGTTCCGGGTGTTCTGGGTGTTTTCTATGTATAATAAAAAATATCTATCTATGTATTGTATTGTATTAAATATATATCAGTCATCTAGTACCCATAATACAGCTCTGTTTAACAGCAGCTTACCTTGGGGCTAGATGATGCTGTGTGGATTGTCCAGCATTATTTATTTGTTTATTTATTAAAGTTAATTGTTAGATTTTAGATAGTAGATAGGTAATATGTGTTTAATTACTATACCTACATGGCTAAAAATGTATAATAAAACTTAAAATAAAGGTTCCTACCCAAATATATAAGTAGGTTAAATAAATTTGTAAATTTATATTATAACTCATATTGGTACATGTGTAGCTAGTACACAATTATCACTAAATACATAGATACTAGTACTCTTATGTAAGCAGCTTAGCGCCCAGCATAGATAGCCTACATATAATTTGCAATGCCTGAAAAGGGCAAATAAGTTCTAAGTGCCATCTTTAAAGACCTTCTGTAACACTTATTTATGCAAATAAATATCTTGAATCTATCTTAAATCTTGAATCTTGAACTTATACAAGAACGCTCCGCGATTTTGTTGGCTGATTTCATTCATGCTGTAATCTTCATTATCCCGTCGCACCCTCTAAAGGAGTTGAATTTCGGAAATTCCTTTTTTTTATACAACTGAAGTGGCAACCAAGCGTACGGCCCACAAGATAATAAGCGGTTACCGCTTATGGACGCTTGCAATACCAGAGGTATCACTCGCGGGTTGCCACCTTGAGGCTAAGATCGAAAGCCTCATGTTCCAGTAATTTCACCGGAAACCATACCCTTCACACCGGAACACAGCAATGCAAGCATTACTGCTTGGCTGCCGAAATAGGTATGGTGGTAGTCCTTCCCCGGAAGAGCTCTATCACAAAGAACTCTACTACTCTTATCTTAAAGCTAGGTGAATTTACACCAGCTTTACGCGTCCTTATCTAGAAGAATCAACAGACTTGGCTATAGTTGGTTTTTTTCAGTGATCCGTCCATCATAAAGCTCCAGTTCAAGCTGAGCTCATTACAATCTAGCGTATGTTACCCATCTAGGTCTTTAGGACGTGCGCGCCCCGACACGACAGAATAGTGTGCACACTCGCCGTCACGTCTGAGAGCACAACACACAACACACCACACTATAATTATGTTAACACCAGCTTTTACATTATTCTGTCAGTAACGTAAAACAGCAAATATGTATAAAGCTAGGTTTTATATTAGTACATACTCTCGTATCTCTGTGTATGGATTGTATCCCATCAAAACTTTTAAAGTTTTATGCATGGTTTTAAACAAGGTTTTTTTATTGTCGCTAAGTCAGTGGTGCACCGAGGCGGGGAGGGGTGTGAGCGTCGAGTTCACGCAGAGAGACACATTCGTGCCGCCGACTCCGCTCGATGACTCTAACATCTATTGGAAGGCCTTTTTAAAAGCTACCAATAAACAGTAAGTGCCTTATTCATAAACATACTTTAAACCTCTGTTAGCTATAACTTTCTGACTTTACCTATTTAAGCCAAAATGTATCAGTGTTAATTATGAAAAATTGGGCTGTTTTCGATTTGCATGGAGTTTTGGTACCTAGTTCATTTCGCACCGAAGAGGCACATTAGACTAAAAGGCTATGTATACAGAGTCATTTATTATCAACCTGACAAACTTAAGGGATAGGTTCCACACATTAAAAAAATATATACATATATGAACCCATATTTTTTTTTTGTAAATATATTTTGTCTTAAAAATCCCAAGTAAACAAAAAAAAATCGATTACGTTTTTCCGCTCAATTATTATTTATCATTGTTGGGAATCGAGTTAAGCGACGTAATAATGAAATATTCGAGTGTGCGCGCCCCGTAGCGGGTCAAGGACACGTGCAGGTTAATGACGCGCGAGTTATTTACCCCCGGTTCATTGACGCGCGGGACACTGACACGTGCCGAGCGCTACCTTTTCGATTTCTAACAAGCATAACTAATTATTAAGCAGAATTACGTATTTTTTTTTATATAAAAAAAAGGCTTAGTAAAAAAAAGTATTTTTTTTAAGTGTAGAACCTACCCCTTAAGTTGGTCAGGTTGATAATGAATGACCTTATATATCATTATAAAGACAAACTCATTTGACAGTATCAGATCGTACGATTTTGATAGTTTATTTTACGCACTAAAGTGGGGCAAAAACTCACTTGTAATTCCCATTTCTTTCAGAAAATTAGTCTAATTCCCTGATTCCACCGGCGAAAAAATAAAATATTTTTCTTCCTCATTCAACCGGAATTTTAGCCCTGTTTCAACAATATAAATAGGATACTTGTACAGTCAGACAGAGAAATGATTTAATTTGGTTAAAAATTAAGTTGTTCCCATTTGTTCTATAGGACTGTGACGTCATAGAACTTTTAAAACTTGTTTGTTCCTGTAGTTCAATAGTAGATGTATTGCTACGAAAACTGGTCTAAAATCTAATATTAAACAAATTTGTAGACTACGGAACCCTCCAAAACGTCGTACGTTCCCCGGCGGCACCGACAGCCGTTACCTCCGCGAGAAGGGCATCCCAGCTGTGGGCTTCTCTCCCATCTCCTCAACCGTGCCTGGCCTGCACGAGCACGACGAGCGACTGGAGGTCAACGTTTTCTTGAGAGGCATCGAGCTGTATGAAGCGATAGTATATGAGATAGCTTGTGCTTAGTCATGGATTTGAAGTCCGGAATAAAGACTTTTTATTGTATTTATTTCTTTTTTTATATCTTTTGCTATCATGGCAATTGGCCTTGCCAAGTCACAACATCGACAGCCGTTACCTCCGCGAGAAGGGCATCCCGATAGTATATGAAATAGCTTGTGCTTAGTTATTATTGCTAACGATTTTTGTAGTCAGCTAAAAAGTTTTTTTTTATGGGGTCTGTTATGTCTAACAATTTTGCCAGTATCAAGTAATTGCTACGTGGACAAACAAGCCATAGAAGAAGCAAGCACTACACAAACAAAATTTTAACAAAATGGCGCCGTTTCTTTTTCTAGGTAATAATAAATTACACCAATTACTATATCAACACGACTTTACCAGGCATACATTGTTGTCACCCGTAAAATGAACTTACTCTATCATAGATCTAAGTAAATGTTACCCGTAAAGTGAAATCACTTTATCATAGATCTAAGTAAATAGTTCCGCAAGCAACAAGTAATGGGCCACAAATTACTGGCGAAAACTTTAGTGCACCTTCGGACTGCTAATGTGCACATTCACGACAGACAATATGGCTGTAACATGGTTATAAAATAAGGGTTGCGTATTGATTCTGTATTTATTTACTCTATAGTACATGTTATAGCAACGTGATATCGCGACAAGTTTTATTTCCCGTTTATATTACGTCCATTTTTGCGCAATGAAAACAATTTAAATATTCAGCGTTCACCGGCATCTTCAAGAATGTACGTTTCGAAAATGTACGCATTGGCAATTAGTTCTTTGAAAAACATGCGAGTCGCACATCGTTCCTGAACTTTTTACACAAACAAGGAGAACTTATTGATGAACTAAGATATCTTATCGCACAATTTGTTTATCGTCATTTTTAAAACTCTTCTAATAGAATCCAATAGTCTTGAATTCTTCCTTCGGCTCATAGTTCAAAATTGTATCTAATCATATCAGAGAATATCGCCATTAATTTTCTTTGACATTAAAATACCTAAAATAGACTGCTATAAAGCATCTATATAGATAATTGTATTTTTTTTAAATATACCTAAGAGTAAGTGCAGGCTTAAAAAAACTTAATTGCATTGTTAAACATGAGAATTGCAACAAAGGCTAAACAATATTTACGCAAGTTGACTTAGTCTAATTGATTAAAATGGATTCTCAAAGGCTGCCGTGCCAGGCACCGGCTACCAATACAAGTATAAAGCCGTCATTAAATAAACAGAACCTCCCGTTTCGCATTGCGTAGAAATAGCGCAGCCCCATGTTGGGCGACTAATATAAGGTACTTTTTATTTCTGGCGCCCAAACAGGGGCAAGTACTGAATTACATTTTTAGTTTATGACTTTTGCTGGTCATGTTACCTGTTTAATATATAATATTTACCACGTGGACGGACTCTTCAGCAAGAGTCACTTTTGTTGGGTACCACCGCAGTGCTACATATTCTGTAAGGCCATGCTGAAGCCCTTAGGGCATCCTTATCTTCGCCACCAAAGTTAGCCACACTTACCTATACGTGCCTATACTCATACGAACTTACTTATGCGAGCGGCTGCACAAAATCAAAACTTCTAATGGATGCAATAAATTAAATGAACATTTATCTTTGTAGAGTATGTTAGACTGTAATATATTTGTTTTTAATAACCAAACGAGGGGGAGGGGGTTGTACACATGAGAAATGATTTATAAAAGTGAGCATTAACCGGGGTCGGCTGGATTTACGGCATTCTTCGCGCGCAGCTTGACTAATGGGCTTCTCTGTTGCCAACTTCTATTAAGGATATTTAAAAGGAAGAATAATTTAACCCTCGTTAGGCATCATTAATGCGAGAGAAATTACGAGATTAAATAAGTTGACATCAAAATCTCCTTGCAATTTAACCAAGCTAAACATTATGAAGGAAAACTTTGATTTAGAAGCCTTATATTTTGATGTTGAGTGGGACTTGAGTGGTTTTTGTCAGCATTGGCTAGACAGATAGCAATCTATCGAAAATAATCATGACAGCTTTCAAATGTTTTAACTGGCCTACTCTCAAGCAAGAGTGGTTGGATCTACGATAGCTACGATACGCTTGAAAAGCGATAATGGTGCCTTCTTTACTTTCTCAGTTACATTAGGATCCTTCTTACTATTCAATGAATTGTTCCTACAAACAGTAGGTAAGTTCCACTCGCGTGCAATCACATAAATGATTTAAACATCTATTACCCGCCGTTCTTGAACTATGCCAGCACTATAAAATAGCGCATTTCATAGCATGCTGCTTTTGGTAAAACGCCTTTGAATAAAATATACATGTAATCGATTCTTTGCGCTTCTTTGCAGCTTCAGGCTTTAAAGATCCGCTCCGCTACCCGAAACCGGAATACATAATGCAGCGTGGCTAGCAAGATCACAGTAGACAATAGCTTTCTTCTGGTTTTTCCAGTTTTCTTCGGTTTTCTCCGGTTTTCCGGCCCATATTAGGCCTATGCTTTTAGTCTGGTTTAGGCATCTGAGGCTTTAGTACACTTAAGTTACTTTAATGACTTAAGCAGTTTTCAAATAATTTTAATAATGCATCTACTGTGTTTTGTGTCATGTATTAATACTGGTTTATGTAAGTATTTTTATCGCTACGGGCTACGAAGTGCTACGTACTGCTACGCCGCCGCCCCGCTCGAACTCATTACACTTTAATTTAAAAGTTTCTGATGCAGGGAAAATTTAATTAAACTGATTAAGCAGTTATCACAAACAATGATGAGTAGTTGTTTTCATCCTGGCCTTGAAGGCTATTTGTCTTCGCCCAAATTCGACCCATGGGTATATTCATGTAGGTACCGTTTTATTTATGTACATCCGATGGCATTCCAAAATACGGTTTTGTAGTTTAGCATTCCTTTGTGACGTATTTTGCGAGTAAAATATTTTTATACTTAGATTGTAAACAAGCATACAATCTACCTCATGGCACAGATTATTTAAGAAACTCATGGTAAGCGGTTACCGTAGCCTCGCAATACTTGTAACTTATGCACCATCACTCGAGCATTGCACGCAGTTCAAAAGTCTCATGTGCCTATAATTTACCAGGATCCATTCAAATTCTGATTAAAAATAGTGTTTAAACGACGAAAAACGGATAGGTTCTCAAGTCGACGCGTATTTTTTCATTTAATAAAATCACAAGGATCACTTCGTAACATCTTTTTTTTTATACAACTTAAGTGGCAACCAAGCGTACGGCCCACAAGATGGTATGCGGTTACCGCAGCATATGGACGCTTGCAATACCAGAGGTATCACTTGCGGGTTGCCACTTTGAGGCTGAGATCGAAAGCCTCATGTGCCAGTAATTTCACCAGAAACCATACCCTTCACACCGGAATACAGCAATGCGAGCATTACTGCTTGGCGGTAGAAATAGGTATGGTGGTAGACCTTCCCCGGACGAGCTTTAACACAGAGAACTCTACTACTCTTATCTTAAAGCTAGGTGAATTTACACCAGCTTTACGCGTCCTTATCTAGAAGAATCTGGCAACAGACTTGGCTATAGTAGGTTTTTTGCAGTGATCCGTCCATCATAAAGCTCCAGTTCAAGCTGAGCTCATTACAATCTCCGGTAAATAGAAAGTCAAAAATCAAAAAATCAATCAAAATCAGAAATGCTTTAGTTCAATAAAATCACAAGGATCACTTTGAAACGTCTTACAAGCTAGGAAAATTTACGTCAGCTCCAACGCGCCTATGCCGTAAAAGAACTGGCAACAACACCGGATGGATTCCTATCGCTTTTTTGGCATGACCTTGCTATTGTTATGGATGCCGAGTAGAGTTGGAGCACACACAGAAAGGACTCAGAAGTAAACAAGGCTCCAAATTCTGCCATTTATCTAACATTGAGTTAATTGGCAGGGTTGTGTCCGGTCGCAGGTGCTTGGTCGTTTCACAGCCGCCTGGGGAGTCGTGGGCTCACTGCATATTTCAGTGTGTGCTCAGAGGTTCAATAACGAACATTACTAACGTAATGTAAGCGTACATAGCTTTTACTTGGGGTTTATCTACTCTAGTTCGAACAACGATACCTCGATGTTCAATCTCAATGCTTTTATTTTATTCAACTAAAGAGGCAACCAAGCGTACCACAAGATGGTAAGCGGTTACCGCAGCTTATGGGCGCTTGCAATACCAGAGGTATCACTCACGAGTTACCACCCTAGACAGATGGAAAGTCTCAAGTGTCAGTAATTTCACCGGATACCATACCCTTCGGACTGGAACACAGCAATGCAAACATTAGGTACTGCTTGGCGGCAGAAATAGGTCTGGTGCGTAGTCTTTCCCCGGACGAGCTCTATCACAAAGAACTCTACTACTCTCAAAACTGACATCGATGTCTCTGGATGCGATGGTACGTTTTGGTAGGACTTTTTAGCAAGAGTCCGTCTTTGGGTCCTTGTGATACCACGCTGCTTGTCATGTGGTCATGTTTGGCTAACACAGAAGTAGCATCCTAGTTGGTCCTAGTATTACTGTGTTTTGATTGAATATGAAGAGTACTGTGCTAATCAAACTAGGTGAGGATCATGGAAAGAAAATAAGCAGTTACAAAAATTTTTAAAAAAAAATTAAGCACAAGTTCTATAGAGAATAGAGAGAATAATTTATTTGAGCAAAAAATTGTTAATCTAAATAATAATCGCTACGTTATTATAACTGTCTGACAAAAACTACCATTATTACTTTTTATAAACTACTAGCCACCGGCCCCTTCGCTCTGGTATTTAAACTAAACGTACAACCTTCCTTGAGAACCGCATTAAAATTCGTTGCGCAGTTTAAATGATCTATCATCTGTATAACTGTCACTTATAGCACAGAATTCCTAGTATAAGTGACAGTGTTTATAAAATTGTAAACCTTCATTAGTTGTGATCAATAAATATCTTATCTTATCTTATCTATCTTATCTAAGCCTAGTAGTAACATCACTCCCTGGATACCCCGGGACGACGGCATCGGGGTCAGCCGAGAAACCGTTGGCGGGACGATCTATCTGGATTTGAGAAAGAATGTTGGGAAACTGCCAAAGACAAGGATAAGTGGAAAGACGAGACCTTTGCCCAGCAGTGGGCATGTATAGGCTAATTTAAAAAAATAATACGGAAACGGCTGTTTTGAGAACGGTTGTTATTGTAAACGTATAGCATGTTCCGAAAGGATATAATATTTGTTGGTACATGCATACAGACATGCATACAGACATACATACATACAGAGGTTTAGACGGCGCAAAGCGGTTTTGTTTTAAACTATGTAAAAAATAACCAACGCAAGAAGTCTGTACATTTATTTTGATGGATATTATGATGATGTTTTTCTGCATGACACCAGGCTACTTTGTTCCTATGAGATACCTTTGATTTATGATAAACCGGGCCACTGGGTAAGCGATTGCTCTATAAAAATCAGTCCAAACAGACCGGAAACCTCTGTTTTATCGTCTGCTTTGCATCGAAAGCGGTAATCAATTTCCGTCGAGGCATGTTAGTTAGATAAAACAAATTCATCCATATTTTTATCACTTTTAACAACAGATTTTACAGACTTCCTGAAAAATACGATAGTGTGTGTTTTTTTTAATTGAGCATAGACAAGCGTCACCTGATGGTGTGGTCGAGAATGGAGCTTGTCTAGAATATTCACTAGAATACACCACAAAAAAAAATATAAAGATCCAAAACCCAGATTTAAAATCACCTCAAAAAGATATTGACATAACAAATGCGCGGACGAATTAGGATTTAGTAACGTTGATGCGTCGTCATCAAGGAATTCTATGACCTAAAATCATTGAATTGACAGATTTTATGCCCGAATACTCAAACACTATTTAATAATTTAAGGTTTTAGTTTTCAAAATTTTATTAGTCAAGTAGCGTTTGCAAGGCAGATGCGACGGCTGCCGTGGCATTTTAAAATGGTCCTTATTTTCTTTACGTGACTTTTAATAGATGCTTTCCTTAGCACCCACTTAATTAAAATGCCGTGATTTACAGCAAGGCTTACTGTCCACTAAAGCGTTGGCATAATTAAGTGGCAGTGCTTCTGTAAGCTAGTCACATAGTTCGTTCAAATTACGTTGAACCGCATTTTAAATCAGTTAAAATCGTACAGGCAATCTGCCAGGCCGACCTTACATAAACTCTAAAGGTCTCAACTTTTTACGATTTGCGAAAGTTATATAACAGTGCTCATGTGTTTTAATAGCCTAAGCCTTTACACATTTTATTAGTATTCAGTATTGGATATTAATACATATTTCATCAACGACCAGTTTTGCTCGTTCATAAATTTAAATTCCATCCAACCAATCAAAAAAATAAAGAAGTTTGTATAAAAAAACCATTATATTTATTATATAAATTGAATGCAGTGTACAGTCGATGAAACAGTGTATAGTTCTCTCGGCAGATCTAGGCTTGCGTGAAGTTAGCCGTTTCGATGCGCAATGGAGCTTTTTCTAACTAAATTCTCTTTGCGCATCACAAACGGCTAACTTCACGGAAGCCTAGATCCGCCGAGAGAACTATACCTATTGCAAAAGTAAGTAGATATGTGGTTACGACAAATGAGAAACACTACGAACAAAATGGGACTTATCAGTCAAAAGTTGATTTGAACTCGACAAGTCAATCATGAGGAAGGTTGCCTGCGTGGTATTTGTTTGACGATAGCACGCGACTTTAATATAAACAAAACGTTTACATATTATTTGCTACCCACTCAGCGCGAGGTAATTCAGTTCAGTTAGACCCGATTCATCACGGCCTGTCGCGGAAACACAATTTATAACAAAACGGGGGAGCTCACATTTTTTTAAGAGTACCTAGTACAGCTCTTTGGAAAGAGCTCGTCCTGGGAAGAACTACCACCATACCTTATTTCTGCCGCCAAGCAGTAGTGCTCGCAATGCAGTTCCGGATCGTAGGGTATGGTTTCCGGTGAAACTACAGGCACATAGTTTATCTACGTGTCAGGGTGGCAGCGCGCAAGTGATATCTCTAATGTTGCAAGCGTATAATTATAGGCTACAAAAAATCTAAATTGATTTGATTTGATTTGAGCAAGATTTCTAAACCGCTCTCATAATATATATTTTTATTAAAAGTTTATATTTAATAATGTACGTTTGCACTATAGAATTATCGTATTTTTTATGGAAACGTATAAAGAGTGTTCAGGGTAGGTAGTTAACAATTTTATATTCACCCGACCCCCTATTTAACCACTCAAGGGGTTAAAAACAGGGGTGTACACATAAAATGGCTTGTTTGGACACCTAATTTAAATCTGGAGAATTAGGTGTAGCAGTTATGATTTTTTTTATGGGATAGTGTCAAGTTTTTTAATTGGTCTCATTATATTGATACGCAATGAAGAAGCTCTTGACGACCTCGCCTCGGTGGTGTGGTGGGCGCGTGCCCGGTTGAGAAGTGAGAGGTTGCAGGTTCGATCCCCGCTGAGGACAAATATTTGCAAATGTATTTACGAAAGAAAAGTATTTAATTTTTGTTATTTAGGTTAGGTCTTTGGTTCCCATACGCTTTGCTTAGTTTGGGCACAGATCAGATATTATGGTTTGGGGCTAGAAAACGTTGTGTCCGCCAATATTTATTTATTTATTGTTAGTAGACTTGCCGCGGTTTCACTCGCGTGCGATTTTTCGTGATTAATCCATATTTTCTCACCGTTTAAACCTTCCCTGGTCTCTTACAAACATATCAAGACCAAAATTAGCCGTTCTCGAGTTTTAGCGAGCCTAACGCACAGCGATTCATTTTTATATATAACATTTATTTAATTAGAGTACGCTACGCTGACGCTGATGTTGCCGCAATAAAAAACAAAACATTATCTTAGAGGCAGAGAACAACATTGAGAAACATTATTGTAGAGGTAGAGAGGAGAACTCAAGGTGGAATTACAAACGTGTGTAAAGTCACCGCTCATTATAATTCCGCTGGATGAATATTCAACACTGACTTGAAGATAAGTAGCTCGCATACTCCATGTTTTTGCTGAACACTTGGTTAGTATAGATACGCAAACCAGGGTTACGCGGTAAAGGGCGGTAGAGAGCTAATCACGAAAAACTCGTTTGACATTCGTAAACGTATCATGAGCTGTCAATTTGTATGGGATGTGTAGTTCATTTTATGTACGAAAGACGCGCTGTAAAAAAATCCATCTAAACTGCGACTGGACGATAAGGGTCTAGTCACACCGCCTGCGTATGCGGAAGCGTATCATGACGTTTGCAATGTATGAAACTGTATGTGACATGGCACGCCGCTTGCGTGACAGCTATTATGGCGAACACGTGAATGGCTATGTAAGCATCCGTTGTGCCTTGGCCTTTATTAACAAGTTATTCGTTATTCGCTTTTACCCTCAGGTGGCAAAAACGTAGGCGTCTCCCTCATTTTATGCCCCGCGTCACAGGAAACGTCTGAGTTATTCTTGTGTGTTATAAGCATTTGTTCCAAAAAAGTTAAGGCTGATAAAAGAAATGCGAAACAATAGCGCATGGGTACTCGGTTTTTCGCTCAGACCAGCATAAACTTTTACAAGTATAATGTTAGTAAGCAAAGGCTCTTAGAAACAAATATCAATGTTTTCTAAGATTACTAGTACTAATGTTAATACTATCCCACAATATATAATACGCACGAATAATACCCACAGGTTAACTGGTAGATAATGCTGTCTAGCATTAAGTTCGCCTTTGTAAGCGTATTTTAAGTTGTGCAATAAAGTATTTTCTATCTATGTATCTATCTAATATTGCAAAATTAGGCCACTTTTGAGCAACAGAAGTTTTGGATGAATTACTTAACTTACCTAGTACCTACACAGAACAGATATTAGTTGCTTACAAGGTAATATCAGCCTTAAAGCTGATATCCACTCTAACCAAGCGGAGAGAAGTAAAGCAATCATCATGGTCACATTTCCAATGTTCTTAGAAACCTGACCATGATTTACTGTTGAGATACGGGGATAAATATTCAGCGAGTGATAGGGTTATAGTCCAACACGCGGATTAGTGGACGGCATTATGCCTTTTTTTAATTATTTTTTTATACCACTGAAGTCACCACTTGATGGTCACCGGTTACCGTAGCCTATGTACGCATGCAACATCATAGATATCACTTGCGTGTTACCACCCTGAGACGTTAGATGGAAAGTCTCATGTGCCTGTAATTTCACCGGAAACCATACCCTGCAAACCGGAACACAGCAATGCGAGCATTACTGCTTGGCGGCAGAAATAGGTATGGTGGTAGTCCTTCCCCGGACGAGCTCCATCACAAAGAACTCTACTACTCTTTAGTTATTGGATATGCCAGTTTCCTCACGGTAATGTTACGTGACTGTTTCATAGGACATCAACTTAAAGGGTAAAAGGCGTTTCATTTTCACAGCAGATGGCGCTAACATATCAGGGTTTTCCCGCGTTTTACGAGCGACTTTATTACGCATACTGAATCCAATACCGTTGTTTTTCAGCGCAGTATAGGACTAATGAAATTATGTCTCTAGGGACCTTCTGGTCATAACACACAGTTGAAGTGTGTTATATTTTTACACATACGTTTAGTTAAATAAGTTGTACTAAATATGTAAAAACCTTAGAATAACAACACGAAGAATGATAGTTCCATTCAAAATTATTTCCAAAAGTGTGTTTACAAAACAATTGATGTTTGCGTGAGCGGCCTATGTATTATACGTAATTAATGATTTTATACGTGGTGTTACAGCAGCCTTTCACCACACAATACACTATTTTGAAATTATAATTGTGAGAAACGTGCGCACGATGACTTCACATTGATGAATGGCGAGCTGCTTGTCTAAGTGAGACTAACAAGTCTCACTAAAAATGATCACAATTTGCGTGCGCGTACTTAGTTTCTCCGTGTTGTTATTCTAAGAGAAAAACCTATATTGTAACATCAAAGCTAGGTTTAAAAAAATGTCTTTGTACCGTATCGTAACACTTATTAGTGACACCGATGTGTCATTTTATCGCTAACGTGATGATACAGGATCATTAGCGACTATATCCGTAGTGATCGGATCGTTTTATGTGGACCCAGCTTAATTTCGTAGTTCTGGAAACGATACGCGGTGTCTTTTGTCAGTTTTTTATTTAGTATCAACGCACTGTCGATCAATGCAATTAGAGAATGCGTTCAATGCGAGCGACTTACGTGACTAACCCACGGATTACGACGACCGATGTGGCGCAGCGGGCGCAGGTCCGCCTGCGACGCGGATGTTGCGGGTTCGATTCTCGCCTCGGGACAAAGGTTTGTACGATCTACAAATATTTGTTTCGGGTGTTCTGGGTATTTTCTATATATAATAAAAAATATCTATCTATGTATTGTATTGTATTAAGCATATATCAGTCATCTAGTACCCATAATACAGCTCTGTTTAACAGCAGCTTACCTTGGGGCTAGATGGTGCTCTGTGGATTGTCCAGAATTATTATTATTATTATATTTATTCAAATTAGTTAGTTAGTTCGTATGAGTCAGTGGCCAACTCTGGTGTCAGAGTTTCTAGGCCGCCCAAAGGCCTCTGTCAGGGCTTAACAACTTTAAAAAAGCCAGGACCGACTGCTTAACGTGCGCTCCGAAGCACGGGAGTGCTCTGTTGAAATTGCCACTGAATTTTTACTTTATTCAAATTAAGTGAAATAAGGTAGAACCTACATAAAATAACTTTGAATTATTTAAAAGTTCTACGACGCTCTACGGCGTAGCATCTTTTGTTACGGCGTAATACTTTTTGATACCTACGATACGAGTCTCAGTCAGAGTCAGAACCAGTCACTATAAACGAAGAACTGAAGTAAGAGGTCAGACGTAGTATTATGAAAATAACCAAGAATCACTTTAATTATGTGTTTAGGTACTATTATGAAAAAGGATATTTGCGATTTTCGTTTGCATCAAACATAAACTGCAGTATTTTTAATTTTTAATTACTCACTATTGAAAATTGAAGTATTAGGACAAAAGCCTAATTTATAATCAATAGGTACTTCTGAAAAATGTTTTTAAGCCAGGCATGTCCATTTTTTGTGTTTGGCATAACTAAACATATCTAGCGTAATAATACATAATTCTATTTAATTTTTTAATACTCGTAAAACGTCGTTCATACAAATGCTTTCCCAACAACAAAATTGGATGACGGTATTCACGGCACTTGTTCCCTCTCCTGGGACTACCCTCGCTAAAAAACGCTACAAAATAATAATTTGTAGCATATCCACCTAATAAGATATCACCTTCGGGATCTTGGGGTTTGTAAGCTGTATCTAGTGTGATTTTATCCGTCCCTACTTTATTTAACTTAGAGTAAACTTTATAAATGTGTAAAATTAAAGGTTAATTTAAAATTTTGATCTCATTAACTTTTGATCACGACTGGTATTTTGGTAAATAATAACCAAAGCCGACGACTAATTAGTATCAGTATTTTTTTAAATGTCGTCTGTTTTAAATTATGGCACAGAACAAATATTATAGGTAGTAGGTTTTGCTGCGTAATATGGTGAGCTATATATGAGCTGTTACCGTCGCCAAGTAGGTAGGTACTTCGACAGTACCATTGGTAAAGCACGACTGTCTGGACCCAGATTTGAAAGTCTGAATTAATGTCTGTAGTTTACCAGCACAAAGATCCTTTGAACACCACGGCTTATGAGCACCGTAAAAACGGTTTTCTCTACAGAAGTGAAAGAGATTTACATTTTTGTCTTCTCTTCCGTAGAAATAAACATTTCTACGGTGGTAACACTTGAAACACTGCATAGCAAAACATTAGACTTTATCACAAAGACTGCTACAGTAAAATAATGGTCAAAATTAAAAAAAAAAAACATTCAGGATATAATTTATCATAACAGTTAATTTTAATTTTGTATGAAATATTTAAAATTAAAGTTGCAATAAAAAAAACTGTAAAACTAAGTAAGGTTAAATTATATCATAATATTATTCTCCTTTCATTGAGGATATTCCAAGGATTTTTTTATACTATGTAGGGCACACCTACGTAAAAAAATTCTTTGGGATATTCTAACAGCTCAATCTTCTAATTTCAAACTCTAATTTTCAAAAAGATCTATAAAAATAAGGTTGCAATTTTTATCAGAAATCTTAGCAACTCATTCTAATATCAAACAATGTTTAGAAAAATAGTTATACCCCACCTACCCTAGTTGGAATTTAAGAAGTTAAAATATATCCTCTTTTCTCCTTTCATTCAGGATTCCTAGTTCATTATAATTCCAAACGAAATCAGCAGTCATACTTTGTCGTGAAGCGTGAGCTTGCCTCATTTTGGTCACAAGCACCCTGTGGTTAGTGGTTAGGTCTGCGAGTCACGTACCGAATGGCGCAAGTTCCACAGCTTCATTATTGTAGTAGACACTAACCGTTGCAGATACCAAACTAATAGATTCTAATGGGAAATATCTCAACCTTTTTATAAAATATTATTCGATTCTGTATATCTATTGTTTCACACTTTAGTTCTTTTTCGCAGGGGTTATTTGTAACTAGAAAAGCTCCGCGCATTTGTCCAATAAAATACCTATATACACGTAATGTACAAACATAGCAAATTTTGATTCACCTAAAATTCTGTGAGAATACAAAACCTCTCTACATTATGCTCAGACATTTCCGTGTGAATCCATAAAGGACGTTCAAAGTATCGACTGAGTACCAGCTTAGTTATTTTGAATTTGTTTATGGATGTCCAAAGTCTTTACCGTTTCCAAACTTTAGAATTTACTGAGTACCTCGAAACATCATCGAGCTCACTCGGTTAATCATTATTTCAACGACTTTTTGATACCAACAGATTCAGAGATACAGTTAAGAGGCCAGAGTTTTGTCCTATCTGAGCATCATAAGATTAAGCAGTTTGAAATGCAATGAAAAAATAAAGATGGTCAGTGGGTCTAATTCTTGTTCACTCAACAACAAAACAAAAAAAACAACAAAATTATTGACAACTTCACACCTGTTTTTGTTTACAAGGTGACAGAGCAAAATTCAGGTGACAAACTTTAATGGTGACAGGCCACCATATAAACCTCGGGGAGTCCTACAAACTCGTCATCAAAGTGGCTGTTCAAATAAGAGTTTACAAACGCGGTTCGAGCGGCATTATTGTTTTACGACACAGCTGACGGAGGTATCATAGTAGAACTCCCCTAGTCGAGATCTATCACAAACAGCAAATGGGGTATACATCATCATCATATCAGCCAATAGATGTCTACGGATTCCACGTTACGGACTCGAGTAGTGAAACTCCTAGTTTTTTCCATCGTCGAGCGACTTTGAGCTAGTAAATAAGACCAATAGTTAGCGACCGGGGCTCTACTGAATTGGTGTGAAATTAATAATTCCTGGGATCATTTCGTTTTATAACCGCAGAATAAGTAGCACTGGCTACACTCTGTGGAATAAGTAACAGCAGTGCTATACTCTGGCGGCAGCGTCCGCCGCTGCGCATTGCGGATGTACTTCCGTATCACACTGTACCTACCTATGTACCCGATTGTGTCGAGCTTTTACGTTTAAGCTTATTTACTTTGCGCTGGCTTGCGTGACTTTGTTTCGGGTTTTGGTCAACTTTTTGGGCTTAATAACGTACCACTTACAAATGTTGGGTCTTAATCATTCTTTTTAGTTAACAGATCAAAATAACAGAAAATTTTAAGACAGCAAAGTGCAGACTTATCTTGAAAAATGGCTACATAATATAGGCCCTTGGCCTCATTGCTTGGCCTTTAATTTTTACTGTAAAACTTTAAGCTTTAACATTCAAATTGTTGTCATAAAAATATTTTTCGAACAAGATGCCAAAAATAAAGATACTCATGAAAAAACGCAAAAAGGTTTTCATAACTTAGTTTTATTTGTCTGTCGCTGAAACGTAGTAACGCCGCCGCCGGAAAAACGGCGCACATTTAACACTTTTGTTTGTTTTGAAAATCAAGCTATTTAGGTACGGTGGTAATTGCTTTATTTTATTATCATTATCAAAAACTAAGGGAAATCTATACCCAGGAGTAAATGAAGTCAGTCAGGCTGTGGACGTGTAAAGAATAAATATTCAAGTACTTACATACTCAGATATTACTTATATTTTTATTGGATTCACTTCAGTTGTATAAATAAGAAATCACCCGAACTCTCCTAATCTAGGATAAAAAGCCAAGATATATAGCTTTAAAAACCTATACAATACCTGCTTTAACTAAAACTTGCTTGCAGGATGTGGCACCTGTTGTGTGCAGTTTCAACAACTTTGGTTGAATTCTAAGACAAATAAATAGCTTTGCAAATGTTAGATCGGTGATTTGTTTCCTTTGTTTTGTTTTACAAACGGTGGTTTGGGAAATAAATAGCTTTAAATTATTTATGCAATTTCCATTTTTAAAGCAGAAACAACAGTTTTTGCCAAGCTCAGACATGGTACTTTCGCACCATGTCTGTTTTGTGGTAAAGACTGGGTTTTAACTCAACCATGCCTTTGAGTAAATAATTGACTAA
This sequence comes from Colostygia pectinataria, assembly GCA_951394395.1. Lineage (NCBI taxonomy): Eukaryota > Metazoa > Arthropoda > Insecta > Lepidoptera > Geometridae > Colostygia > Colostygia pectinataria. Next base: position 10,747,124 of record OX596358.1, on the reverse strand, counting down.
GAGCGGTAGCAACGTTGATATAACTTTTGATTACAACACTGTCACTAAGTAAGTAAAGTAAAGTAAAGTAAAAAATGTTTTATTTCAATAAAATCACAAGGATCATTTTGAAACGTCTTAGAGCTAGGTGAATTTACGCTAGTTCCACGGGCCTAGCCTAGAAGAATCTGGCAACAAACTCGGCTGGGTTCCTAGCTTTTTTTTGATGATCCCTCTTCATCATAAAGCTTCAGTGTAGTGCCAATCGAACTACATCAGCTAGAGCGTAAATCAGTCCATCAATGAGCAGATAGCGTCCATTCACGCAGAAATAGCAGCGCAAATAGATCTATCGATAATTGGACCATCGTGCCAAGGTGACGGTTGCTGGTCAACTAACTAATTTTGTCACCAACTGCACTATTTAGGGCGGTTGGAACGCCAATACGTTGCAAGAGCACGGATCGAGGGAAATCTGAAGTTCATCATCATCATGGACAGCATCGTTTATGTCTCATTGTCGGGACTAATTACTCGCTTACTCTCGATTGAGAGTGATTTGGAAACCACCACGTGGAAAAAATGCGGATTGATTGATGGCACATGATATTTATTGAATTTTTAGTTCTTGGATATACCAGTTTCCTTGCGATGTTTTCTTTCATCACTTTTGCGAGCAATGTCATTTTGCGCACATGAATTTTCTGAATAAAAAACTCCTTATGTGATACTGGTTTCAAACCCTTTGTATCGGAAGGTGGGGTCAGTTCCACTCGACCACCAATACACTCAACCCTCAGGAATCAGGATATGCGCAAAATGCGCATTGTCCCTTCCTTTATTAGCCTTGCCGCTAGGATAGATTAACTTATTCTAGACCTAATTTCCTACTACAATAAACGTTTTATTAAAGGTTTCATTACCATGATTGCAGACACAATATTATTTTTAAGAGTTGATGAGTCTCTAAACAAAAAAAAAATTTATTCATGCAATGAGCAATGTCAATTTACAAGAAGAAATATCAAACTCTTAAATTTTCTTTCAGTGCTTTTCAAATCGGGTTTACAGTACTATTTTGGCAGGTGCTAGTAGTTCTGAGAGTAGTACTACTCGTACTTGGTCGAAGTTGTGGCCTTGTTTAGCACACCGAAGCGGGTATAGCCGCAACCGAGCAATTTTGCTGGGAGCGTCCCACCGCGTCGCATCTGTCATAACACGCGTCCCATAATCTCGAGTGTATATTTTTAATTTGTATTTTGTCTACGTCCACATCAACATACTTACTTACCTAAAATAAAACACAAATATTTTCACTTCCCGGAAGTGTCGACATGGAAAGCCGAAATATTTTTTAATATGAAAACTTTTCGTAAATCACTGGCAAAACATGCAAAAACTTTTCCGCGACAAAACTTGACAGTGACATACGGGGGTGATTCCTAGTGGCGCTTCCGTATGATATCTCTGATCTCACTGGTGCCGGTGGCAGTCTTGAACCTTGAACTGGGTACGACATTAATGTCTTTGTTCGCAAAAAACTTTTAGCGCATGGAACATGTAGAGAGAGTGTAGAGTACTTAAATGAAGTAATTCACCAAAGGGGTTAAAGAAATGGTTGATGAATACAATGTCTATTTCTGATTACCTCTTTTTTGAACTGCTAAATCCAATTGCAATTGGTAATAAAATAAATAACCGCTTCATACAATATATTTTGCGCTCTACGGGGGATCCAATTAAAAACGCTTAGTACTTACTTTTACATCTACTTTTAGTAAATTAAGTAATGGTTATAATCATTTGCACGGCAAGAATATAAAACTTTTCTGCGTTGAAACTTATGACGCTGCAGTTTTGCAACTTCGGACGGTTTTCCTAAAATTTACATCTCGGATAGTGGAACCTACCTGGTTGCAAAGTAAATTGATTCCAGCCTCGTACCTAGGGCAGGGTAGTAGTTCAGCTTCTTTAGCGGCAAAAGCTGTGCTTTTGAACTTTTTCTCTTAAAACACTTGAAAAACTTTTCGCGGGAAAACTTACCGGGTGGGGACTTGATCGGTGTGTCCGGCAGGTCGTGGTACTTCACCGGCTGTAAGGTGAACTCGGTCCCGACCTCCTCGGACCTCGGACAGGGTGTGTAGGCGTATTGTTTCTTTGTCGGAGCCGGTGCGGGCGCGACGCGGTGCTTAGCGCGGTCGGCCATGCGGCGTCCGCCGACGGCCGGCCGTAGCTTGCCACTGCCGCACTTGCCACAGACGTATATACCTACGGCTACACTTCAGCTAAGCTCGTACCAGTACCAGTCCTATCCAAAATAAGCTTTAGCTCATTGAGTTTTGATTCGTTATGACTCGAAGCATGCAAGCTTAGGTCGGAATGTTCGCAGTTTGGAGCAAAGGTTTCTACAATGGAATATGAGTTGTCTGTTGTTGTTGTTGAGTTCTTTGTCGCTTGCGTTTTTGCTATAGATTTGTGTATAGTGTCGGTTCAGTACAGTAGGAGTGAATGCATGGTATGTTAGTTTAGGTAATTCCTCTGTGCGGAGCTCGCTATAGTCGCTATCGATGCCGCGCTCATTTTTTATTTCTTAGTGATAAGCTCAAGCTCATATTTTCGGAGTAAGTATTTTAACAAGTTGAGAGATTGTATCTGTGACCTGAAAACTTTCCTGATAAGCTAAACTTTTTCATTTTTGTGTGTTAATATTTCGAGGCTGTTCGTCTATAGACATAGGTAAACGACCTAAGTATAGGATGTTTTTTTTTATTTTTATCATGGCATCTTGGTAAGCCGTAAAAACTATTCAGTGCTGGATGCATTCCAATAAAAAGGATTTATTATGTTATTGAGCTAATTTATTTGTTTACATTTGGTGGTGCCAACAAGCATGCAAATCAGTTAAAATAGGTAGCTGTTCCTAATCATGGGTCAAGCTAGAGTCAAGTTCGAGAATTGTTTAGTTGAGTGAAGTACATAAGTACCTACAATAATTTACCTTTTCTCTTTATCTACATTTTTTTAGTATTTATAAGCTAAATGCTGAACCTTAGGAAAGGGTTTTTATTTTGTATACTTTTCTAATCTGTAAGATAACAAATATATTATGCTTTATAATACAGTTTGTCAAATGGCAAACGTAGGAAAAACGTTTGTGCACGACCGATTTCAAACCCACGAGCTTAAGGAATGGTGAATTAATGAATTATGAATGAATGAGTGAATGCCTATGACTCAGAAAGCGTAATCACTACCACTAGACCACCAGTGCTAGTCAAGTTCTATGTATGCTAAGGCCTCGGTAGATAATCCACTTATCACGTAAAAGCTCAGAGCATCCTGCCGCATCCTGGCTCTGGATGCGCGCGCAATTTAACGTTCGCGTAAAACTTCACCGCAGACAAGTTATCATAAAATTATTTAAACAAGCTGCTCGTAAAATTACGAGCATAGGTTTATGCTCGTAACTTTATCTATAACATCTATAAAAAATTAAGTAAGTATCAAAAGACATTTCATTTTGGTCAATTTTGAAATACAATCCTTTGATTTCTTTAATGAAAAAGCTATTTAGACCGTTTCAAACGATGTATTACCAACAATCTATTACAGAATAAGTAAGTTCGTATGAGGCGTGGTCAGGCCACCCGAAGGCCTCTTTCAGGCCTAACAACTTATTGAAAAGATGATACTTAAATAAATTCAGATAATAGAGCGCAATATTACGAGAATTTCTGCAACAATCTGGAGTGTTTTGGTGACGTACAAAAACGGAAAAAAGGCCACGAAGAAAAATCCTCAAACGAAAGAGTACCAATCAGAGGGCCTATTCTTGCTGATAAAAGCGATTTATAATCGTGACAAATGGTCAGCTTAATGTTCTGCCCCTTGATCACATAACTCTGTTAGCGACCAATTTCCATTCCATCTTAAACTCTCTATTATGGCAGTAGAGCTATAATCAAACTGTTTTATTATACAGTTTGATAAGGAGATCAATGGAGATTGATCGCTGACAGAGTTTTTTTTATTTTTTTTTTATTTCAGCAAGTGACAAGACAATCAAGGCGCCGATGCAGTGCCACCCAAAGTTAAGTCTCTTTCGCCCAGTAATTTCACTTGCTACAGTGCCCTTCAAACGTAAACACAGTAGGTAATGCTTGCACACTACTGCTTGGAGGTAGAATATCTGACACTGCGGTGTTACCCACCAAGACAGACTCTTGCTGAAGAGTCCTACCACCAGGAAAAACCAACTCGCTAAACTTAGTTATCACCAACTCACCAATAGGCATGATGACAGTAACCAATTATCATTAAAATCACGTCTTCACCTCATGAAAAAGGATTCAAGGAATTTGAAAACCATATTTCTATTTACATTTGATGCGAGATTGATAATATTTTTATTATAATAAAACTACAAAATACAGCAGTCCGCCTTAAAAGGTTAAACAACGATCAGGACCATCTAGGTTCTCTGATTGGTTGCATCAAAAATATTGCAGAATTTTGAACCTTATGGCTAAAATTTTATATTGAGTCGCCATCTTCAGCAATGAAAGAACGACGGAGGAGGAAAGCCAGTTTTTTTATTATTTAATTTTAGAGGTATCTATAGTTCGCACGGCGGATCTCGGCCGTAATGAAGTTAGCCGTTTCCATGCGCAATGGAGCTTATTCGAACTAAATTGTCTTTGCGCAGCACAAACGGCTAACTTCACGGAAGCCTAGATCCGCCGTGCAAAGTTTAGCTTGTTCTTGTTCTTGTCTATATAAAAAAAATTAACTATTATCAAAACCGGTGGAGGGGACACACCCATTGCCTTATAAGGATTAGGTTAGATAAATACATGAAATCCATGTCACCATCCTTATTAACGTCGTCTTTTGTGTCCCGTGGGTTGTTACAAATTGCAATAAAATTGCAAGTCAATGCGGAACTGCGCCACTACTCTGTGACTGCGCCGACGGAAGTTGGATCAACTAAGTACTTAGATTAGCAAAAGTTTAAGCTTTTAGCTCTTATTTCATCAGTTTTAAACTCTACTTTTTCCAGTATATTGGTTTGGAAGAAATAAGGTGCTGTAGATTTAATAAGTAGGCATCTAACTACTTAGAACACCACCTCAATTCAACATAAAAAAAAATAGTATTCTTCTTCTTTTATTTTAATGCTTCTGTGTGGAGATTGTCTGAGTTTTGGTACAATGAGTGACAATACCTCCTGAGTAAATATTATTCAAATAAATATTTACGGGAAAAGCTACCACCATACTTAATTAATACTGTCGCCTAGCAAATAATGCTCGGATAGCAAGTATTCCGTTTCAAAGTGTAGATATGATTTCCAGTGAAATTGCACTTCAATCTATATCTCAGAGTAGCAACGCTGAAGCGATACCTCTAGTATTGCAAGCGTCCATATGCTACTGTTACCATCAGGAGGTAATAAGTGCACTTAATTGCCACTTTAATTTTACAAAATTAATAAACAGAAGAAGCAGTAGCGAGTAGATCAGATATTCAATTAAATAAAACAGGCGTGCAAGAGTCGGCGCAAACAAAGAGAACTGGAACCGCTGCATTATTCATAGCAATGTCGAATGGACCAGTCGGTACCAACGGGCTAACTGCAAACCCAAATGTTTATTACCAACGGACCAACTCCAACACGATTGCTCTGAAAAGTTTGAGTTTACGTATTTAGGATGCGGTTGTTGCCCATCCAACAGCGAAAGCAATCGTGTTAAGTGAGAGAGTAAGCCGATTACAGTCATTGGAGATCATTTCTATCAGGTTTGATTTAAACCGATAACTGGTAGATTATATGTATGTATATGCTGTTTTTTTTTGTAAACAACACAGAGCAATCATCTGCGTTCATCATACAAATTGTTTGACCTGAATGAAAATCGAACCATAGCGCACAAGGCAGGGTAGTAGCTCGTACATCTGACTAAGATGACCTACCAGAGCCTTACTGTTAAATCCAATGACAATCCGATTCAATCCCAATTTACTGCTGTTTTTTTTTTCTCATGAAAACAAGGTGTAATTTGGCGCTAGGTTTGCACTCAAAAATACGAAATGTCATTCCAATGCTTGTCTAATACCGATCGCGCTCAAGAGAGAGGCCCTAAGAAAAGTGTATTAATTTAGAGATTTTTCTTAAAGTCCATCATCAATCAACAAAGAATGTTGATTAATTGTTTTCAATTGCCTGGTTCTCTACATAAAGGATAAATAGTAATTTGACGTCGAGTTGAATCGAGAACCAACCTCATCGGCCTGTAAGTTGGGTGAACCTTAGTTATCCAACAAACTTCGGATGGACTTACAGCTCGCTACAATAAACTCTACTTGTGCACTCTGATTGCTATTGTAAGAGTTATTGTTCCAAATTCAAAATCTTCTTTTTTAATGCATCCAGAGTTTCTGGATCAACATGAAAGATTGAAAAAACTTCGCTCGGGATCCGCTTTGTGCAGGAACAATGTAATGTTTTGCAATCATTTTGCATTGTGCAATGTAAGTAAAGTTGTATTATGTATTATTGCTGTTGGTTGTATTGTTCGTTATTTTATGTCAGTGCAACAAAAACATAAAAAAATATTTTGTACAGTATAAAAACATAAAAGCTTTCTCATACTTAAACCTGTACAAATATTTTATACAATTTTCTATAGAAGTTTAAAATAACCATCTAATAAAAGAAGAACGTAAGATAAACTTTCGCTTTTAAACCCGACTTGTATTAACATTCTGAGAATCACACTACGGGCTTTACTACTTTTAAGTTTTCACGGGCTCAACATTGTCATATTGCGGAACTAAGATCCGTGTTCAAGAAAAAAACAATACCTACTCAAGCATCGATTTTCGACAGCCTTATAAAATACTTTGTCAAATCGAAAACTTTTTGTGCACAAATCCCCTGCGCCACCTAAATTTGATTTATTAAGAGGATTTCCGAACCAAGCCTTGCTTGAGTCACGATTCTCAAGTATGATTCTTCAATAATACGCCTTAAGCTTCGTCATGAGCATGTGAAAAGGCTTCAATCAAACCATAGGTTTAAGCTCAAGCAAAATTATTAAAATATCATCAAAGTTCAAGCGAGCAACCAGTCCACAGAAATATCTCTGCATCGGTGGACCTATTTTTTGTTTGACCAACACTCCAAACAACGTAATTGAAAATGTTTTGCCTTGCTCAATTCCCTCTTTTAACTCCATTGCAAAGGGTAGGTTTTTCAACAAGCGCCTTTTTATCTAGAGTACAATTTGTCTTTCATATCTTTCACTTAATAGTTATTGCCTTCCTAAAGGCTGATTTATCGCACCTACTAGGTACTTAGTTGAAGCAAGCATGTATATAATTTTGATAACAGAGTTTATGAATTGATATTAATCTCAATTGGTTTATTGATAAATTTAGGCTCCTGTACCTAAACTATGTGGTCTTCTATTAGCAGGTCTGATTTAGGTGAGAGAAGCCTGTAGGCATCACTAGCCTACCCTGTTTCAAGGTGATCCTTGTGATTTTATTGGAAAAAACTCTTTTTACTTTGACCCCAAATACGCCAACTGGCTTAGTTGGAGGTACACCAGGTAAGTGATGCCATGATCAAACAATATTATTAATAAGTATTGTCCCATGAGTAATAATAAAGAGTAGTAGAGTTCTCTGTGAAAGAGCTCGTCCGGGGAAGGACTACCACCATACCTATTTCTGCCGCCAAGCAGTAATGCTCGCATTGCTGTGTTCCGGTGTGAAGGGTATGGTTTCCGGTGAAATTACTAGCACATGAGGCTTTCGATCTTAGCCTTAAGGTGGCAACCCGCGAGTGATACCTCTGGTATAGCAAGCGTCTATAGGCTGCGGTAACCGCTTACCATCTTGTGGGCTTGGTTGCCACTTCAGTTGTATAAAAAAAAAAATAAAAAAAAAAACCTATTTCTGCCGCCAAGCAGCAATGCTCGCATTGCTGTGTTCCGGTTCGAAGGGTATGGTTTCCGGTGAAATTACAGGCACATGAGACTTTCCATCTAACGTCTCAGGGTGGTAACACGCAAGTGATATCTATAATGTTGCACGCGTACATAGGCTACGGTAACCGCAGACCATCAAGTGGGCCGTACGCTTGGTTGCCACTTTAGTGGTATAAAAAAAAAAAAACAGTAATATCTACTTCCTTGAACCTCCCTCCTACTTTTGCCATATTGCTTTTCTGTTTATCTGCATTTTAATTTTAAATGTCAAAGCCTGTGTTGGAAACATTTTTTGGGGTTAAATGGGTAAAATAGATAGGGCATGGTTTAGACATTGACAGATTTATGGATAGGTCACTTTTTATTGAATAAGCCTGACAATAAATTGCCACCATATTATATCTACTTTGTGTCTCAATAATCGTAGCTGCAATGCGGTTTTATTAATAACATTGATAAATATCTATCAGACCTACTAATACTTTAAAATTAAATGAGATACCTAGTTCATGACTAGCTCAGGTTATTTTTATTCAAGTATCTTTGCCTTCTCTTTAGTTTAACAAAGATAATCTGCAAGTAATCCGTCAACAACAACGATATTTTTTACTATTATCGCTTCGATCATGATTATTCTCAATGTCTTTGTATTATTGACAATTCGCAACCCATAAAAAATTATATATCTACTATCACTTTAGCATATTATTTAGCTTTAAGATATCATTCTTCTTCAGATCATCAACAAAAAAAATCTACTGGTACTGATGAGTTTAATATGTTATTATGAAATACATGATATTAGTACGCGATGCCCTACACCGTTGATAAGCTCGTCACAAACAAGTTTCTAGTTTTACGTTGTTTATTTATTGCTTTTGCATTTCTGTTTTAGCTTGAAAACTATTCTAGCACTGCATTATGAACATTTACAAACGTTTAAAGTAATGCTGTCCGAAGGACATTATTAATTATCCACTGTACCTTTTGGGCTACTTTTAGCACCAAATAAAAATTTTAACATGTTCAAAAAACAGTATCAAACTATATTTGTGACGGATGATGATAATGATATTCCTTCCGGCGTTTAGCAGAGATGCATGTCGGTAAAACTCTTCTTGTCCTTGAAGATTGGGCCCCACGATCCGTAACTCTTCGGCTCCTGCTTCTTGGGCGGCTGGTATTTAGATGCAGTGGATGCCGCAGTGGATGCCATTTGTTTACTAAAAGATAAAATAACACAAAATCGGTTATTTGATTCACATTGGTAACAAAAATCGACTGCAGGTAAAAGAACACAGACTTTGGATCCTGCTCGATAAAAATAGAAGGAAGTAGGTACATTATAAGCTACTTATTTGCGCTTCCTTCATTGTACCTACTTGTAAAAACCACTGACAAGGTACTTGTCTATGCCCAGAACTGAATGTAGTGGGAAAAAGAGGGTATTTGAAATATGTACCAGACGCATCATCATGAAAAAAGTCTACTAAATACTATATGAACATAATGAACTATTAAATTGATGATTTCATCAGTACATCATGGTGTCCAATAGAAACGCGTGGACAGATCCAATTTATCTCAAGAGTTCAGGGCAATGTTTGTATGAACTACAATCATTTACTGTCGGTGGTACTAGAGCGCGTTTGATCTCCACGACTCAGGGAACTTTTCCAAGATGTGTCTATACTCACTGTATTGGAGAGGTAACGTCCAACGACTTGCACGCGTAATTAGCCTTGCTGGCGGTCTTGCATTCGTCTCCGCGAGCCATGGTCTGTGCTCTGCCTCAGTGTGTGCCGGAGGGAGGGATGGATGACAAGGGGGAGGCGGGAGGTTATAGGGAAATCACGGCACGTGCTGAATATGGGTAAGCACCGAGTGTTCTAGACGATTGCCTGTATTAGCACGACGACTGCCTTTTCTGGTACATAGGCTCTTCGCGAGCCTGGAACAAAAAATCTAGAGTTAGTAATGTCTTTGGCACTTTGGTAGTTATTATTATTGTAATTGTAGATGAGCAGCTTTCACTGATGAAAGGTGTTGAAAAATCTCTTTAGGTTTTATTTTCTGTTAGCAGTAATTCCCAATCAGTAATCCAGTTTATTTTTAAATGCGTTAATCAAGGTGGCAGCAACAACTTATTCTCGTAGTTGATTCCAGTGGACCTTGTTACTGAGGAAGTATTGTGCAGTGTATTGGATTGTGAATGGGTTATTTTACAATATTACGAGTACTAAGTCTTTTCAATGACTTTAGCGTAGATCATACGAATTTTGAACAAGTTGTAAATGCGAGAAAGAATCTTCTAATGCGTCTTTCGATTAGAATATATTTTATCCTGAAGGAAGGAAAGGCGCATGCACTATAATAGTGCTATGCATGGTCTAATTGTGCCAAATAAAAAAATAATAACAAAACGTAGACATTCCAGTGGCACTATAGCATTACATTTCATTTAAAAAGTATTACTTATTATTATACTGTTCCATTGCCTTAATCCAGAAACAAAGTAGTGATGTTGTATGAGAAGCTTTTTTTTTTTTGTTTTATATACAACTGAAGTTGCAACCAAGCTTACGGCCCACAAGTTGGTAAGCGGTTACCGGCCTATGGACGCTTGCAATACCAGAGGTATTACTCGCGGGTTGCCACTTTAAGGCTAAGATCGAAAGCCTCATGTGCCAGTAATTTCACCGGAAACCACACCCTTCACACCGGAACACAGCAATGCGAGCATTACTGCTTGGCAGCAGAAATAGGTATGGTGGTAGTCCTTCCCCGGACGAGCTCTATCACAAAGAACTCTACTACTCTTATAGCTATAGTGGAAGAATTTGTTATTGGATTGTACACATCTACTGGTTGCAGCTACTACATTGTAACTTTCATTAATTATGTTTCCAATAGAACCACTTATTTTAATGTAAGGTCCACGTGTTCGATCCATGGTTTCCACGTGGTTAGTCCTTGACTTCAAAACCAGTTTCATCTCCATGATAAGATGCAAATATGCAATATTATTCTAAATGCATGGACTCCATTAATTAGCATAAAATGACTTAACACCGGTTTCATATGGTACATTATTGGCTGATGCAATGTCAATCCTTTTTACACCATATTATTGGAATACCTATACCTATTTATTATTAATAATGTAACATGTTAGTTACGCAACTTTGACTTTCTCAAGGTTTTGTTTTATTTTAAAGGTCAGAATATACTTAGGTCTGAGTTTTTTGAGTTTCTTCGAAGATTGAAGAAAGCCCTTGGGTATTAATTTTCTCATGTTCCACTTTCTAGGTGTTAAGTTAAGATACGAGTCTTTCATTTGCCCAAGAACTTTACTTGTACTATAACTAAATTTGAAAATGTAACTCACCAGAAACATGAATTTATGTTTCAGCTTGTGATACAAATTGTGATTTTCAAAAGGTGCACGAAAACAAACGAAAATAAACCTAAGTGCATAACAAACAGCAAGCAAAGGCATAAGGAGCATTGTGTTGAATAAAGTTGGTAATCGTTCATGTTACTGATTATTGCTTTGTGACATAGGTTCAATGACCACTGAGTATTTGTTTCGGGTGTTTCTATGTAGTATTATGTATTTGGAAAATAAAATAAGAATGTTACCTAATAAAATAATTGGAGCACTACCCTGCCGTCACTCAGTTAAATCTAGCACGGAGGGTAAGGTTCTGTAACTATTTGCTAATGACCTACCGCTATTATTATGTACCTACTTCGCGAGCAATATATGTTACAAAGAAATTGTACCTTCATCTTTGAAAATAAATATCTTTTTTTTTAATTATAACTATTAAATATCGGTGAACATTTAACACGGTGGGGTCCCAAATTAAGCAAAGCTTGTACTATGGGAAAACATAGACATAAACAGCTAAGAAGCTTTGCTTAGTTTAGGGTTAGATGGCGTTATGTGAAATGTCCGCCAATATTTATATATATTTATGATGTCAGTCTCGTTTAGCTACCAAGCACCGGCCACGAGTTGAGCGCGTGCACACCATCTACCTACTTAACATAACTTTTGTAAACAAATACCGGTTTAAGAATAAATCAGCCGTTATAGTAATTCGCTGTTAGTCTATTTTATACTATGTTGCCAAGAAGTTAAACTAGCAATACAGCATTGATAATAATAATGCTAGTGATAATATTTATTTCTCATAATTAAATTTAGTTACATGTACTTAGATTCGTCTTATAACGTCTTTAACCTTGGAGCTAACTTCTTAGCTGTGGCTATTTTGTGGCTGTGGCCATCTGTGACGTGACAGTGGCCGCGGTGCGGTGGCCTGCCAAGGCATGCCATTTCCTGACTTTCTTTCCTGCCCGGTTAGCACGAGCACCATAGACAACAGTTTTTTCTACAGAAAAGTAGACAAAAGTGACGTTTTGCGTTCAAAGAAAACGGTTTTTTTTCTATATTTCTGTTAGAAACCTGAGAAGTTAGAAGTCTTTTGCTGATAATTTCAGTTCATTTAATTGTAATCAATTCTGTGGTTTAAGTTAACCATATTAAAACTACTTTGATAGACTTGTATCTGGCTGTTAAAATGATTCTAAAGGCGATGATCACCAGACTTATGGGGTTATAAATCTGTTTTCTTATATTAAGTAGGATAGATCGCGAGAATAAACTGAAAATTGCCTAGATTAATGAAAAAACTATTTGCAAGAAGGAATGATATTTCTTTAAATGAAAAAACAGACGAATAATCTATAGTACTATTCCTTAGGTTCAGTTTATTCTCCGCTTAACCTCATAGGTTGAGCGGAGTAGTACTAGAGATTTTTCTTCTGTTTTTTATCTTATAATGGATTTCCGCAAAGTAACGCCTGAACCTATCAATTCTCTTTAAATTTTTAAATTTTCTTCAATGGTAATTTTGTTTATTAAAGGGCACATTCATATTTATTAGTATGAATCGGGTTATTTCTATACAATACAATAAAAACTTCAAACTTGCTGACCCACACGGTTTCACTCGCGCGTAGTTTTTCCAATTTTTTCTCTAGACTCCTACAAATATTTCAAGACCAAAATTTGCGAAATCTGTCTGGCGTTCTCGTTTTTTAACTAACTATAATATTTTTTATATGTAAGTAGGAGAAGGAGATTATAACATACATATTATGGGTAGGTACTTATAGTAACAGAACTAAACATTATGCTAGCGTTGTAATGAGATAAACAAAAAAATCTGAAACAAGCACACTAAAGTTTTTCATAAGTGCTACGGCGATTACAATTACAATTTTTCAACTTTTCTTAAACTTTCATTAAACAAAGTTTAGTTTTAAATAAAAGGGTCGAGGTGCTAATCGGAAAGTTAAGCCCATAAGTACATACTAATATGCAAAATAAAGAGAAAGTTTGTGATAATGTTATAAAATCGGTGTCTCGACGACGCTGCAACAACAAAATCTATTTGAATAGAAAATAAAACAAATAAAATGCGGGACATACGATCACATAATTCTGTTAGCGACCCATCTCTATTGATATTTATGTCATACTGTATAAAAAGACAATAGAGCCGTTGGTCAAGCTTTCCTAACAGTTTGAGATGGAGATCAATGGATCAATGGAAAATCATAGACATTATTCCAGCTATCACGCAAATGAAATTACGATTTAAGAGTATTTATATCTCAGAAGATTTAAGTACGTGAATCACTTACCTACTGAGAAACCTTTTTGATCTATACTAATAGTACCTATTTGCCTAATGGTTATACAGTTCGTTCGTTCGTATAAGTCAGAGTTCATATGAACAGTGCTTAACTTCATTGATCTGTTAAGAACCACTTAGCCAGCTACGTCACGAGCGCTCCTAAAACTCACGGTTATACAGTGAGTTTTAGGAAGAAAAAAATAAATTTTAACGAAAAAGCTAAATAAAAACTGAAAAAGTTAAAATATGAACCACACAAAAAACACGAAGTCAGAATGTGGGTAGTTTCTAATAGGTTTAGGAACGCAGACACAACACGCACACATAGAAACCGATAGGTTGCTAGGTTTTTTTTTTATACAACTGAAGTGGCAACCAAGCGTACGGCCCACAAGATGGTAAGCGGTTACCGCAGCCTATGGACGCTTGCAATGCCTGAGGTATCACTCGCGGGTTGCTACCTTGAGGCTAAGATCGAAGCCTCATGTGCCAGTAATTTCACCGGAAACCATACCCTTCACACCGGAACACAGCAATGCGAGCATTACTGCTTGGCGGCATAAATAGGTATGGTGGTAGTCCTTCCCCGGACGAGCTCTATCACAAAGAACTCTTAAATTGTGATGTGATACAAAATAAGTTTTTATAAATTCAGATATTTAATAATAATGTGATTCAATAAAAGCATAATAATAATATATTATCTATTTAAATAAATATTAATGAATGAGTGAGCTAGACTTCTAAATGAACCCGGAACATCTGTTGATCTAATATGGCCATTCTGCTGCAAACACTTGGGGCCTTATTCATTATTCAAATTATAAACCTCTGTTAGCTAATGTTACTTTCAAATTTTTTATCGTCTTCGTTCATTGACATGGAATGGCAAGGGAAGACAAAAAATAACGAGCTGTTTGACAATTTATTTTAAAACTCTATTATCAACCAATCTCGATTGATCTCTACTTCAAACTCTCTACAGACAGTTTGACCATAGCTCTAGCTTATAGTGTCTTATCAGACAGTTTGAGATTTAGATCAATGGAGATTGGTTTATGTGATCAACCCGCGTGTGTTACTCCCAAATACTAAAACGCTAGATACTTAACTAATTAAATCTTTAGTAAGTAATTACTTTTTTGACGTTCCTCCATAAGATTTTGTAAACTAACGACCTCTAGTTAACACGGTTTTAAATATTTAAATAGCGTTTAAGTATTAAGGTACTAAAAGCATAACATAAAATATATTATATCTGTGTCCGCAAACCGTAAAAATAAAAGAAAAATCAGTACTAACCTTGGTAGAAATCTGTCGGTGATAGTGAATTTTCTCTGCAGTTGTGTCATTGACACATACAAGTTATTTTAATTTAGTAACAAACTACACTCCGAAGACAGTAATTTTGATAAAAATGGAAATAGCAAGTGATCAACAATTAGAAAATGTGTTTGAACGCAAAGTCTGCATGGAGTGGTGCCGATTGGTGTGGGGACGAAAACGTACTGACTAGGCCGACATTGCGCCCGAGTATTTAAATGACGCACTGGTTCTAGAAACCGGTAGGACTGGATGAGGCTTTTACACAGGTAGGTACATACAGTACCTACATGTGAGTCTGTTCTGTGAATCTTGGTAAATTTTCCAGCCTTACACACGTCACACACTGCAAAAATCTCTAAAACAAATTGACAGGACAGGACGATAAGTTTACGTTTAAGATTGTCAAACAAGTTTTTCGTGATACGCCTTCTGTACAGACTCCGACATGTGACGCGTGTTCTTGATACAATGACTCAAAGTGACTCCCGAGAGCGGTGAGCAAAGTGACACAGTAGTTAGTAGAGTTTACCTGGTGGTAGGACTCTTCAGCAAGAGTCCGTCTTGGTGGGTACCACCGCAGTGTCAGATATTCTACCTCCAAGCAGTAGTGTGCAAGCTGCACTGTGTTTAGGTTTGAAGGGCACTGTAGCAAGTGAAATTACTGGGCGAAAGAGACTTAACAACAATGTCTCAGGGTGATAAGCGCAGTGCAGTGCCACGCAAACACTTAAAAACCTTAGCTTTGGGTGGCACTGCATCTGTAATAGTCAGGCGTGGTGCTTAACATCAGGTGGGCGCCTTGATTGTCTTGTCACTTGCTGACAAAAAAAAAAGAAAAAATCTAAGTGATAGAGTTCGTCAGGAAAAGTACTACTAACCACCTTCATAAATAGGTGGTTCCCTCATGGAACTATTAACGGTACTAGTGGAAACGAAACTTTTTGACGACAAGCAGCCTTGCATTGATGTGTTCTGGTTTGAAGGGTAGGTATTGTTTCTAGTGAAATTACTGGCACACACCTTTGATCTACGTCACAGGATGGCAACGCGCAAGTGATCTGGTGTTCCAAGGATCCATACCATCACTTGATGGTAAAGCTTAGTTGATGAATGATGGCCTACTTGGACCGTATGCTGGCTAGCCAGTAGATAATATAAAAAAAATAAGGAAGACATAAGTGACTAAGCTGCTTGCGATGTAGCTTTTACAGAAATCCAGTGAGTCTAGGTACTTATCTACTAGATCAGTTATTTAATAAATAAACATGTTTTTTCCTTAAATTTTGAATTTTGTTTAGGTACCTACATAATTATTTATTCTAACAGATGGGCGATTCACGTAAGTATCTATTCATTCTTTGTTTCATCTTTCGATAACACTAAGTTTAATGTCATTTCAACATGATTTTGACTATTTTTTATTACGTGAATTGCCCTACATTCCCAAAATTCAAAATTCTGTGACCATGATGATGTTGTGTAATCTAGTGTCAACGACCCTGACTTTTTGAACATGTCTGGTTTCAAAGCCGCACATTTTTAACACTGCAGAAGTTTATATAATTTACTAGCGTCCCGCCCCGGCTTCGCAACCTTCCTCTTGAATGAATCCAATATATGATGAAAATCGCATTAAAAATCCGTTTCGTAGTTTAAAGGATTTAAGCGTACTACATACATACATACATACATACATACATACATACATACATACATACACAGGGTTAGATGACGGAAAGCGACTTTTTTTCTGTTTAAATAGGTAGTTTAAGAGTAGTAGGTACAGTCTTTGCAGAATATAGAAAAATCCAATGGTGCATAAGCGGTTTCGAATCTACGTCCTTAGGATCAGAACGCGGGGTCACTACCACTAGACCGCCAGTGCTCTATAATAAAAACTTCGAAGGTTATTATTTACAGCGATATATCGTGACAGTTTTCATGGTTCAGCTTATCTCCGTGAATGCTCTGAACTTAGTAGTCATCGAGATAAGTTGAACTATGATATTCGCCACGATTATCGTTTGTCGCTTTCAAGAGTAAACCTTATGGATACACGTGTTTGCGATCACGTCGTCCTCAAAATGAGGTCCTCAGATGTAAACAATCTATAGATTATGCATATTTTACTGCCGTTCGATTCTAATTATTTAAAACAACGCAAAGTTAATATTTTCTATTCTATCCTAACGTTATAATTAGCACTATAAATAAACCGTACCTAGTTATATAAATAAGTGTTGCCTATGGTGTTGGCTTAGATACTACAATACAGGGAATCCTAGTGTGGGGTCACGGTTATATGCCTGCCGCGAGGACACTACTTTTTACCCCTTTGCTAAACTAACCTACTGTAACAAACTTGTGCTAACAAACCTACCTTATATTAGTGTAAGACATTGCTTTTTGTGAAAATAAATAAACTTATTATTAACTTGACGCCCCAATACTCAAACGCTTTTCAAATATTAATTAAGATCTTGATAACTGTTACTGTTTAAGAGGTTGTTAGTTTTCAAAATATCATGGAGGAATTTAAAAAAGTCATCACATAACATTTTCAGTTGTGTATTTTAGTGGAAAACTTTTTTTTTATCATTGTGTTTAAAAAAAAAAGCTCAACAGTCTGTAAGTTACAATTTATTTACACCATGGAACTAATATGTACTACCGTATAGCTTATTAAATTTCTTGATTTACACTGATTTACACAAAAACATTTGGAAAAGAAATTATAGTCAAGTGCTTAGAATAATAACACGTCAAGTGTAAGTATTATTATCATTCAACGTAAGGTTTTATCACAATATTTTCGCTCCGTCTCTTCCGTCTGTTGTAAAGCCACTCCAGCATCAACACTGTGAGTGCTGAGAAGAATCCTGGAAGAAACACATGGCCATTATCATCATCATCATTATCATATCAGCAAAGAGACGTCACCTGCTGGAAATAGGCCTCCTGCAAAGAGCGCTTAAATAATTAATCGCTTACTTAACCAATTGTGATGACATTTGGAATGTAGATGGCTTAAATCCCGGAATAACACATAAGCCACTTTTTATTCCGGAAAAACGTACTGTTTTTGTGGGATAGCATAAAACCAGGAAGAGCACGAAGAAGGAGCCCTGCATGTCGACCTATTTATAATATTAGTAGTATAGGATAGATGAGAAACCCAGGAAGAGCACGAAGAAGGAGCCCTGCATGTCGACCTATTTATAATATTAGTAGTATAGGATAGATGAGAAACCCAGGAAGAGCACGAAGAAGGAGCCCTGCATGTCGACCTATTTATAATATTAGTAGTATAGGATAGATGAGAAACCCAGGAAGAGCACGAAGAAGGAGCCCTGCATGTCGACCTATTTATAATATTAGTAGTATAGGATAGATGAGAAACCCAGGAAGAGCACGAAGAAGGAGCCCTGCATGTCGACCTATTTATAATATTAGTAGTATAGGATAGATGAGAAACCCAGGAAGAGCACGAAGAAGGAGCCCTGCATGTCGACCTATTTATAATATTAGTAGTATAGGATAGATGAGAAACCCAGGAAGAGCACGAAGAAGGAGCCCTGCATGTCGACCTATTTATAATATTAGTAGTATAGGATATATGAGAAACCCAGGAAAAGCACGAAGAAGGAGCCCTGCATGTCGACCTATTTATAATATTAGTAGTATAGGATAGATGAGAAACCCAGGAAGAGCACGAAGAAGGAGCCCTGCATGTCGACCTATTTATAATATTAGTAGTATAGGATAGATGAGAAACCCAGGAAGAGCACGAAGAAGGAGCCCTGCATGTCGACCTATTTATAATATTAGTAGTATAGGATAGATGAGAAACCCAGGAAGAGCACGAAGAAGGAGCCCTGCATGTCGACCTATTTATAATATTAGTAGTATAGGATAGATGAGAAACCCAGGAAGAGCACGAAGAAGGAGCCCTGCATGTTGACCTATTTATAATATTAGTAGTATAGGATAGATGAGAAACCCAGGAAGAGCACGAAGAAGGAGCCCTGCATGTTGACCTATTTATAATATTAGTAGTATAGGATAGATGAGAAACCCAGGAAGAGCACGAAGAAGGAGCCCTGCATGTCGACCTATTTATAATATTAGTAGTATAGGATAGATGAGAAACCCAGGAAGAGCACGAAGAAGGAGCCCTGCATGTCGACCTATTTATAATATTAGTAGTATAGGATAGATGAGAAACCCAGGAAGAGCACGAAGAAGGAGCCCTGCATGTCGCTGAGGTTGACGGTGTGGTTGTTGACGAGCTGCGCCACGGAGCCGGACTGCCAGCAGCGGTCGCGCCGCGGCAGGTACGCGCTCAGCCACTTCCCTATCAGACCCGCTTTGTGCATGCGGTTTATTCTGGAAACCAACAATATATTATCTACATCTACTTTTTTTTTCATTGCTTCTTTTAACAAACAAATGCGGAAACATGTATAGTTCGCACGGCGGATCTAGGTTTCCGTGAAGTTAGCCGTTTGTGATGCGCAAAGACAATTTAGTTCGACTAAGCTCCATTGCGCATCAAAACGGCTAACTTCACTACGGCCGAGATCCGCCGTGCGAGCTATAAATAGTGCCAAGTTATGTTTAGAATAGTTATTAGCTTTTATGTAGATACTAAAATAAGTAAAAAAACTAAAGGACATTAAGAATAATCTAAACAGAGCATTCGTCTCGAAAAAATGCAGCTCTTAAAGACAATACAAAACGGCAAACACAATACAACGGCTTGTCAGTCCGCCGCGAGCTACTAAGCGAGCGAGACGTGCGTGTATTATCATAAAAAGATGCCGTCCTGTGTGGTTACTTATGTTAAATCAGTTCATAAAGCATCTTACTCTTTATTGATAATGGAGAGGTAAGGACTGCCAGCCGGCACTATCATAGCAAGTTGTTCCTCGAGGAACTCTTCAACACCTGAAAATAATTTTAAGATTTAAAATTTTTTTCTACCACATAAGTGGTATCATCATGACAGCCTTCTAATGTTCCCATATGGTGGTATTTTTATCCCAGGCGAGCTCTATCACGACAAACTTTGCTACTCTACCGGTTTTTTCATGTTTTTTTTTTAAAAAAGGTACCTAAGCAAAAACAATGTTACCTCCCGCGCTAGTTAAAACTGTGTGGTGGCGAGGTAGTGATGATTGGCAAGCATCTATCTGAATAATAGCGCTCAGTTGAAATTGCTGGTGGTCACCCATCCAGGTGACTACGCGGAACATTGCTTAACTTCGTTGACATGTCAACTTAGCCAGCTCACGAGTGCTTAAGAATCCTATCCATGAAAGCCCGTGAAGATCGAACACGATTGTGGCTCGTGTGTTGGAGATATTTTAACGAAAATAAAAACATATAAAAGCTTCATCGCTTAAAATTTAAGTAAGTAGGACAAATATTAATAAACACAAGACACAACTGATTAAAAAAATAATTAGTAACGCACATTTTCGTAAAATGAGCATTTTCAGTCAACTTTCGATCATGATTTCTATGAAACAACAAGGTCTAACATATTTCCAAAAATGTAATTCAAATAATCATAGTTTTAAAATTTAAGTAAGTAGGTAAAAAACATCACGTTAGTTCAATATTTTTGAAAAAAAAAAGGTCTAAAAACGCGTACTTTTCCCAATTTTACGCTCGTTGTTTCTTCGAAATTAGAAAGTTTATAATAAAAATATACCTACTACATTAAAGTTTTGATATTTATTTACAAAATAAAATTTAAAAAATGGTCTAAAAGTTTTAATTTATTTTTATACGAATTTTTAAAGAATCCTCCGAATCCACTTTATAGCTTGATGCAAAACGCGGCTGCTCTCACTACGCGCTAAGCGCTCGTGGAGGGAGGACGTATCGCTGTTTGTCGCGCGAGCTCTTACGTATAATCATAGGGAGCTTATACAAATTATAAAGCGATCGTGTGGTTTTGATCCGTGATAGTTAAATCTCTAAGTAAGTACCTATGATATAATAATGTAAGTAGTAAACCACACTGGTTCTAGAGAACTAGTGATACGAGTAAGTAGCTTAGAATGTAAGTAGTAATACATAGTATACTAGTAAGTATTATTAGTAGTAAACTTTTATGACATTATTAAAATTACCTTCTTCGTGGTAGGTACATAATCTAGCACTAAGTAGTAGGTAAAATTTCTACCTAGATACCTACCTACGTACCTACTTAGTAGCTAAATCGTGGGTATCAGAAACTCTAGTACCAACCTACCATGGTAATACAAGACCCAGACAGAAAAAGCAATTACGTGTCAAGTAAAAGTATTTATTTCATTTCAAGTTCCTAGTAAGTTCCTAGGTGTTTGCAGGACACGTAAATATTTTTACCACTGCAGAATTCGAACCCGCACTTCTTGCGTCCCAGCTCAGCTCAGCTGCTCAGCTGGATACTTGCCAGCCACGCCACCAAGATCGTCAAAGTACCTAGGCTCTGTGACCTAGATCAGGTACTAGGTAAATTGTTTTACGTAAGTTTACAAAGGGCACGGATGTCCCTACGTAGATGGGTACCTTTACCATAGGTACTTACACAATCTAGCTACCTACTAAGTAGGTAGACACTAGACCTAGACTAAACTTACCAGACCTACTTTGACGATCTCGGTGACGTGGCTGGCGAGTGTCCAGTTGAGACGCATGAAGTGCGGGTTCGATTCTTGCAGTGGTTATAATGTTTGCGTGTTCTGCAAATAGATACCTAGGAACTAGGAACTTGAAATGAAATAAGTAGGTACCTACTTTTTTTTTTTTTTTTTTTTATACTACTAAAGTGGTAACCAAGCGTACGGCCCACTTGATGGTCAGCGGTTACCGTAGCCTATGTACGCATGCAACATCATAGATATCACTTGCGTGTTACTACCCTAAGACCTTAGATGGTAAGTCTCATGTGCCTTTAATTTCACCGGAAACCATACCCTGCGAACCGGAACACAGCAATGCGAGCATTACTGCTTGGCGGCAGAAATAGGTATGGTGGTAGTCCTTCCCCTGACGAGCTCTATCACAAAGAACTCTACTACTCTTACAAATTATATATATATTATTTGCGATACAATTGCATTTATCGATTTACCAACTAGAATCTAGTTAGGAGAGCTGGTACCAACTTTATCAGGTAGGTGTATTTGTAGGTAGGTATGCAAAATAATGAACCTACCGTAACTATACAAGTACCGATAGGTATGATGAATAACACGTTATTCGAATGTTAGTTTTTAGACATAGGTACGTACCTACTGGTTTCCTCACGATGTTTTTCTTTACCGTGTGAGATAGATCATTGAGAAGCGATTCTAAGTTTTTTTTTTTTATGGTAAGTAGGTATAGATAGACAATTAAATTCAATGTCATTCCAGCACCGCTGGACTTAGGTTGTCTTTCAAATTTGGACTCTATTGTCAGAGGTTATGGTATGTTATTATTTGCACTTACCGAGCTCGCTAACTCTTGATAAAATCAAAACTTTGAATCGCCTCTCTGATCTGATGGCATTGCGCACATTATTATTACGAATATTGGTGTGCGACCAACCGTCTTCGAACCCACGACCTTATGGTCGTCGGTCGGTTCGAAGCGCAGCGCAACTCTGGCGCAAGCCAGAAAAAAGCGGCCGGCGCACATCGGGCGGGCGCACCGCGCCGCGCCGCACCACTTCATACAAAATATAGGAGAGGGAGAGGGACGTGGTGCAAAACAGATAGAAGAATGATGTGCGCTGGCCGATGGCGGGGCGCGCCCCCGCGCGCCCGCGCTTCTTCTATCTGGCCTGCGCCTTGATCACAAGACAGGGTCACTCACTACCACTAGAACATCAGTGCTCCGGCCAAATTCTATGTAAAAAAATGTAAACATAGAAACGACCACGGAATGACAAACTCGGGTCTAACCCGTTTTTTTTTCACTAGCTGGGGTCCCTTTCCCGTAAATCATGTAGGTAGGTATGTATTTATTATTATATACTTACTAGTAGGTACCTACCTACCTATTTAATTATTATTAGACTTACCTACCAAAGTAACAACTTATGTAAGTATCACCCTCCCAATGTACTTACCTAGGTACTAATAACATTATTGACAGGATAGATGAAGCAGTTGTATAAGTAGATAGCCTCAATTTCTTTTGAATCTAATAGAAAACAAAATCCTATAAGGTAAAATACGAAAGTTTGTGAGTTAGTGAGAGTGTATGTTTGTCTGCGCTTACTCCGTAACGGCTGAACGGATTTGGCTGATACTTGAAATACATAGGTTATGGTATGGTATGTTTTGTTTTATGATGGTGTATGGTATGGTAGAATGAATGAGAACACTTACTTAGTTAGTTAAAAAAAAACATAAGCACGACGGTATGGTACGGTATGATCTAGTATCATAGACGTGTAGGTAACAAAATGTCCCCCATAAACCCGAAAGGGGGATATCCCGCCGAAGCACGTATAATACACGTCGTCCTCGTGTATACTTTGACGTTTGCAAAAGTTGAATAGGTACATCATAAATTCGTAATTCATTCATTACCTTACAAAAATTAAAGTAACATTATTAATTAACTTGGAGTTTACACAGATAATTTATTTATTATTAATTTATGAATGAAAAATCGTCGTCGTCAAAAGTCGTTGAAAAAACATTGTTCACCAAGACCTGTGGAATAGCCTCTTTTCGAGTTTACAGGGACATTATGATACGCCACGAATGAAGTGAATACCTACTCTCGAACGCCCTTTGTGAGTAAAATCTAAACGGTTTAAGAGTAGTAGAGTTCTCTGTGATAGAGCTCGTCTGGGGAAGGACTACCACCATACCTATTTCTGCCGCCAAGCAGTAATGCTTGCATTGCTGTGTTCCGGTGTGAAGGGTATGGTTTCCAGTGAAATTACTGGCACATGAGGCTTTCTTAGCCTCAAGGTGGCAACCCGCGAGTGATACCTCTCTGGTATTGCAAGCGTCCATAGGCTGCGGTAACCGCTTACCATCTTGTGGGCCGTACGCTTGGTCGCCACTTCAGTTGTATAAAAAAAAAAAACGGCTATAGATATGGAAAAATGTTGTCGTTTAGATTTTACCCTGTAGATAGTAAAGCAAAAAAAGCAAAAAAAGTATAGCATAGTAGTGCATCAAGTAGTAACATACCTTTAGCATAAAATATTAATATACATAAGTACTTCTTTCAATAAAGTACAAAGCAGTTGGTATAATAGATATGAATGAAAATGTAATAATATAATGGATATAGATGAAAATAATATTCATTTTCTTTGTGAAATTATATAATTACGTAAAAATTAACATATTTATGTTTGTAATTTTCAGATAACAATGTCGAAAAAAAACAAAAAAATCAAAAATTCGGTTGCGTTAAAAGAACAAAAAGGTTTGAAAAACATATTAAAACGAGCAAGAGAGACAAAAAAGCAAAGGTTTTTTTTTATTTACAGTTTATTTGTTATGTACTTTTCGATAATAGTTCGCTGTAGAAGTAGTAGCACTTTGGTGAAACCTTTGTAGTTCAATAAAGTTTTCATCAATTTCACTAAAAAAATATAGATCATCATGAGCTTCCCCATTCCTTCTTGGTCTAGTGAGTGCCCAATGCATCTAAAAGCTGTAGTGACCTCCGATCACTTCCAAATTTTTGGAATTTCAGATTTTGTAACATTTCTGTAGAATTATAGGTAAAATTATAAAACGAATGTTCCTTTATAAAATGCTACTTGTATTACAGACTCTTGGCCCCTGATACTGTGAACTCTATAGCCACAGAAAATGTGCGCAGATTGACAAATGAAAACGTCGATAGATTGATTATTCATGAGAACAATGATGAAATGGTTTATGAGAACGACAGTGGATTTATTCACCATAACAATATTGGATTAGTTCAGGAGAAAGATGATGAAATTATCGATGACACGGATGATTATGACACAGTTATTTCGGATGAAGTAATAATAAATTGCATAATACAAGTTGATAGTTATCTGTAATCAGTATATTAAAATCCACTAAGCAAAGGTTTTTTTCGTGTCCTCGATAATATTTTCCAACGTTTAGGTTTCTTCAAGAAACCAACATAATATTGCGTTTTAATAAATACGTTTAATAAATACTCTGTCTATATAAATAGTCTGCGACACAGATGAGGGGTTATTTGATTTTTTGTTTTAGTGTAAAATAACCTTATGAAAGTACAGTAAAACTGTTCTTGTTTATTTATTTTTGCAAGCAAAAAATTCATAATTATTATAAGGTTACCTACTTATTAGAAAAAGAAAATACTCAAGATACAAAATACACAGCGTGTAAAAAAACGACTAGAGATAATTATAAAGTTGTGATCTTATTATGTTGTACTATGTGTATGAAACTAGAAAAAAACGAGAAGGACGTAAACAAGTCAACATTATTTTTTGCGTTTTTTTCCGCTAAATATTTTCAGAATCATGGTCTGATCTTTCACACCGATTAATCTCGGTAGAAGTCTTTTTTTACACCCTGTATAAGTTCATGGTGTAACCTAATGTCCCTCTATGCCCGAAAAGGGGGTATTCACAGTATTCAGGTATAATACCCCCAATGTTATTTCAATTACTTTTTTTTTATACAACTGTAGTGGCAACCATGCGTACAGCCCACAAGATGGTAAGCGGTTACCGCAGCCTATGGACGCTTGCGATACCAGAAGTATCACTCGCGGGTTGCCACCTTGAAGCTAAGATCGAACGCCTCATGTGCCAGTAATTTCACCGGAAACTATACCCTTCACACCAGAACACAGCAATGCGAGCATTACTGCTTGGCGGCAGAAATAGGTATGGTGGTAGTCCTTCCCCGAACGAGCTCTATCACAAAGAACTCTAATACTCTTTTATGCACTATGACTTTTGAAATTTCAAAGTTTTTCATTCATGAAATGCGTAATGTATGCGTAGGTAAATGAAATGAATACTTACTTACTAATTGGACTTTTTAAATACGATATACTTATTCAACTTTTGCACCGTCAAAGTGTTCACGTGCAAGGGTGGAATACCCCCCTTTCGGGATTATAGGTACATTATGTTACACGTTTTAAATAATTAGATATCATACATCACCATACCAGATTAATTAAATTATTACTAGCATCCGTTCGCGTACCTACCTGGTTTATGTGTTCTTCCAAATCATAAATTATGGCATGTGTATTGTAAAACATTAGTAGGTACTTAGATAATAATCAGTACGATTTTTTTTTTATCAAGCGTATCATAAAATAGGTAGGTAGGTAATGAAAAACACTAACTCAAATATTTCATGACCATGACTAAAACTGCACTCTCTCAAGAAATGGACTACCAGCGATTCCAAGCTCTATCACAGTTCCCCGAAAGTTTATATTGCTCCGCTCGCATAGTAAGGCGGCTATAGCACCCGCGCTTTTCAACTGCACTTATTTACTATGCTGCCGCCCTGGCAGGCAGTTGTATACGCTTCAAACTATTTTATCTCGTCTCGTCTCGTCGAGATAAATAGTTTTAGGTAACTACCTAGGTACTTACTGTTAGTGTGATTTCAAATTAGCCGCAAAGTGCCGCGCGGCCACTTTCATCAAGTCACCCTTATATGTACCTCCAACCACAGAACAGGTATTAGTACTCTCCAACCCCAGCCCTGCTTGTATGGTAGCCGCGCGCTACACGCGCTAATACAATAAAAGTAGGTAGGTATCATGTGCTTGTAATTTCACCGGAAACCATACCCATCGAACTAGAGCATCGAACTAGATCACAGACGCGAGCATTACTGCTTGGCAGCAGAAATAGGTACTACAGGGTATTACCTACCTACCTACTTACCATGTAATGGTTCCTGTTTGAGGACAAAACTGAGAGTAGGTAGGAAAAGAGCGTGTGGTCCCCAGTCATAATAATAGGTAAGTAGGTACCTAACCTAGCTAGAGTAGGTACCAAGGTTTTAATAAAAAAAGCAAGTAGGTAGGTACTTACATATATATTTAATATGTATACCTACCTACCTATTTTTATTCACGTCATTATCTGTTCAACAAGTAGAGTTAGGTAGGAACATAAGGGTATGCATAGACACCTATTTTTAACATAATCATCCAGTCGACATGACAAAGGATCAAATGTATTTGTCCTTTACTTAGTTGTGTAAGTTACTAACGCACACAACGGTGAGCCGCGCACACATAGAGCCTCGCGTCGCGCGCCCGTAAATACCTAAACTTGACAGCGCTGGATCTTGGAACGGACTCTTAATAAAAAATGATTTTATTTCGATTTTTTTAGAAAAAAGAAAAAACTCACTAAGCGCAAAATCACAAGAGTCTAGCTCGACAGCATCAGCGCTCATCAAGTACCGCAGACGGAGTTTCCAGTCGATGAGAGCGTGTCTTGAAGTGCGGACCCTTTGCAGCATACTGGCCCCGGCCCCAACATTACCTCCTAGGGTCCCCATACCAGCTGTTACCTCTGCTCCTTTGTACAGGGCGCTGTACTTTGGTTCTTCCGATTTCTGTAATACCAAATTAAAAAGATTAAAGAGTAGAATAAGCTGCATTGAATAATGATGGACCAACTTAGTTTAGTCAACTTAGTTATCTTCATATTTATAGTTCATAAATAGTAGGTAAGTAAGTAAGTTCGAATGAGTCAGTGGCCAACTATTTTTTTTTCTAATAGTAGGTATCATAGGAGGTTTATTTTGCCTGGACTTTACAAATACAAATAGTTTATTTGGTATAGAAACACATAGGAAATAAAAAACAAGAGAACTTTGACAGCTGCGCAGTCCGCCTGCGACGCGGAGGTTCGATTCCCGCCTCGGGTCAAATTTTTGTACGATCTACAAATATTTGTTCCGGGTGTTCTGGGTATTTTCTATATATAATAAAAAATATATTTATGTATTATATTAAGTATACAGTATATTAAGTATACAGTTATATTAAGTATACATATATATAAAATGACAAGGGTAAAATGAGTAGGTACTATTCCACTTAAAATAAGGAAACTAAAACCTTTCTACTATCTCATACTAAATGTATGGGAGTGATTAATGTAATTTTTTTGGATATTTCTCGTTTTATTTTTAAAAAGTTATTAATGTCATTTTACTCATTAGGTAAAGTACTTTCGATATCAGTTTAAAGTTTTTTGATATCTGCAATAGTTACGGAATAATCGCCTGTGCACACTTAACGATTACACCCTGTATATCAGTCATCTCGTACCCATAACACAGCACTGTTTAACAGCAGCTTACCTTGAGGCTAGATGATGCTGTGTGGATTGTCCAGCATTATTTATTTATTTATTTTCTATCAGTTCTGTCGTCAATCAAAAAATAATAAAACCTTTAGTTCCATCTCCAAGTAAGATCCTTTACTGATAGACCAGGTGTAAAAGGCGCTGTTTTCCACCAGCTCGCCCACAGTGGTGACCGGCATCTCCTGCTTCGGGAACGTGAGGAATGCCACCAGGTTCCCGGAGTAAGTGGTGACGACTACTAGTACCACAAGCCACCACGTGCCAACCACTAGACGACCACTGTCCGCTCGAGGGAGGTACATGCCACCTGGAAATGAAAAACACAAAGATTAATCATTAATCATTAGATTATGGAGATACCGTCATTTTGGACACTATAGATTTTCTATAGAAGTTACCGACAATAGATGTTATAGAGTTTGTGTCTGGTGTGGAAGCAGAACAAGAGGTAAGTTCTTGTCTAAATAACGCGGTGAGGCCAGCGCAAGGCTTTTTTTTTCCTTTTTTAAATGGCAGTCTGTCTGTTTAGACAATATTGCCAGTGTCAAGTAGTGTCGACGTATACATCAGACGAACAAGTTCGAATTTTGAATTTGACGAACAACATTTTGAAAGAAATTATGGCGTCCTTCAAAATTTTCTAGGAGAATCTTCGACCAAATTACAAACCAACATCACCCTTCCATTTCAATCACTTACACTTGTGCCAAGACTACGAGTCGTATTGGTTAAACTGCCACCAAATTTACACAATTAAACTCAAAATAACTCGAGAAAAACAATTAAAATGGGAGGAACATGTCGTACCGGCAAAATGACCGAAGAAACTCCCAGTCCAGCGCAAGTCAGTTTCCATTTTGTGAAAATTGTGACAGTTCTCAAAGTCATTGAAAAAGCAATAAATTGTAGTGTTATCATCCTAATGAAATAACCCAGGTGCCAGAAATCATTTTAACCACACACAAGAATGAAGCCACTAATAGAACAGCATAGGTATATAGTTTACCTTGCTGCAAAAGCGCTCCATAAATATACCACAAGCAATTGTGAATGGTGGCCAGACCACCTTGGCGCGTGATCTCTTTAGCCTCGTAGTACGGGCTCAGCCGGTGCACAATGTACAGAGTTGGTCCCATGAGGATCACGGCGAAACCAAGGCACAGCCAGGTCTGGGAACAGAGAGACAACAGACCCTTGATCACATAACTCTGTTAGCGACCAATCTCCATTGATATCCATTTCAAACTGTCTATTATGACAGTAGAGCTATGGACAAACTGTGTTATTAGACAAACTGTCTTATTAGACAGTTTGTCTAATAACACATCATCACACATCACACACACACACATCTTATTAGACAGTTTGAGATGGAGTCGCTAAGTGACATTATAATTATTTAACTTCTCCATTTCTGGACTGGAACTGAACTGAAACTTTAACTTAAATAAAACTTTTTTTTCTTTTTTTTCTTTCCAAAGGTTACTCACATCTGTAGTAAAAGGTAGCAGAAAAAGCATAGCTCTGCTCAGTTCTCTCGGTCGTGCGATCATGAACGAGTACGGTTGAGTGCTTATAGGGATGGTGTAGTTTATTCCTGGAAAGAAACACACGAGAGATAGAAGAGATTCACTAGGATCTAGATAGTCAGTGGGTATTGACCTACTCTCGTCATAGTTGGTTTTATTTTACCGTGTATTTACGTACTTATATTCTTGGCATGAGCCTCACCTAGTTCGATTGGCACCGCACTGAAGCTTTATTATGAAGAGGGATCATCAAAATTAAAAGGTAGAACCCAGCCGAGTTTGTTGCCAGATTCTTCTAGGCTGGGGCGCGTGGAACTGGCGTATTTTCACCTAGCTTTAAGACGTTTCAAAATGATCCTTGTGATTTTATTGAAATAAATCATTTTTGACTTTGACTTTGTAGGCCATGATGAAATCCTATACCTAAACTCCGCCACAAGACTGTTCTCTGACTTATTTGAATTTATTACGTTCAGTGGTGTTTGGTTAATGATGACGATATCCACTGCTGGGGGGCAGACCTGGCTTACCTCTTACTCACACGATAGCTATGAATGGTCAAATTATCAATGGGTTATATCGTCAAACAATATTTTGATGATTTGTAGTTTACCTACGCTACAAATGGGATCATCAGTTCTCTTGGTTATTTAGAACATACCTGGTATAGAGTCTGGTAAGACAGTGAAGGAAGCTGCAGCCAACGCTACCTGACCCTTGGCTATGGCAGCCATCGTTAGCATGGCGCTTTTACTGCGCTCTAACTGAAATAATACACCTATAATGTGCAGGACGACTTAATAGAATAGTTTAGAGAAAGCTGTGAAAGTTAAAACTGTTAAGACATTAGCATTGTTTCGTTGTGCAGGCCGATATAATAGAATAGTGTAGGTAGTAAAAAGCTTTAGCGTTAAAACTGTGTAATAAATAGCATTGTTTCGGGTATTCTTAACACAGATGTCAGCAAATGTTTCAATGTTTAAAAGTTTTACTGCGTTAGGAAATTTGAACAAAAGTTAGCAACACAATAGGTAATACAGTAATAAAATAGTAAAATAAAAATGTAAAACTACGAATAGGAATAGGAATTCATATTGTTTAAGCGCGTGGGAACGTGTCGGTCCCGACGTTTCCAGAAACATGAATCCCCACTGTAGTATGTTTGTATAAATACAGCGGGAATTGTTGTAAAAACATTCAGTCAAGCAGTACCAGCCTAATAGTGAAGAAGCGTACAGGAATAAATAGAGACAGCTCCAGTCTGAAGAAGTCTTTTATTACGAGGGCTTCCCTACCCCGGCAACTAGGTGTGCACTGCCCGCACATTTAATGATCCTTGCGAGTCGGATCTGAAGCCCTAAGAAGAATTTCGAAGACCATCGTCCAGCCACAATGCCGATCACTCGCTCTATAGTAAAAGGGCGCCCGCCGTCGTCGGCCATGAACACGTCCTTGTCCGAAGCCGCGACTGGGACTACGGCGGAAACCTCTGCAACCGGAACAATGGCAGAAACCTCCGCAATAGAAACGACGACGACAGAAGCCTCTGCGGTGACTGGCGTATCTACCGCCAGGTTCGCCGCAACAGAAGAGACCGGCACGATGATGAAGAAAGCTGATACGCTCAAAAATACTGCCACGCCGTCCACGGCCGTTATTCAGAACCCTGCCCCACCTTTACCGGTGGATCCTTTGAAGAGGGTAACGGCTCAGAAGACACCACTGAATCCATGCCTGATGAAGGAAGGCATGCTGCCGGAACCGCATGCACAGAAGAAGCGTGCTGGGTCCACTCGTTCAAGAACGAAAGTACAGAGAATAGCAAAAGCAAAGGAAGAACTCCTGCGCGTTCAAGCCCAGCTAGCTGCAGCAACGCTAGCAAGAATAGAAGCCATGAACACAGATGATGAAGAAGATGACGAAGTCTCTGTGTATTCAAAAACTGAAGCCGATGCCAGAGTGGACACTTGGTTGGACAACCAAGCACAGACAACGATGTTAGCAAACACTCATGAACCTCCGCCACCTGCACATATACTTGTGCCTGCACCAGAACCAGTCGCCGCCATTGAGAAGAACAAGCCTAATCAACAGAATGATCAATATAGAGCGCCGTCAAAGCCTAGAGATGTACTGTCCGTACCGGCGGGAGTCACCCTAGAACAAAACTTCTCAATCCTGTCTGCTGCAATCACAAGTGCCGTCAAAGCAGGACAACAGTCAAAGTTCATAGAGTTACCAGAATTCAACGGATCTCATCGGGACTGGCTGCCATTCCGAGCAGCTTATAGAGAAACTGAAGAGACACTCTCAAAAGTCGAGAACGTCAACCGCCTGCGGAAGAACTTGAAAGGAAAAGCCAAAGAAGCCGTACAGAATCTTCTCGTTAACGACACACACCCATCGAAGATAATGGAAACTTTGGAAACAAGATTTGGAAGACCAGAATCAATCGCCATGCTGGAGATAGATACACTTCGGGCCCTGCCTCGCCTGAATGACTCACCAAGGGACACCTGCGTGTTTTCTTCACAAGTGACGAACGCCGTATCTACTCTGGAAGCTCTAGACTGCGTTCACTATCTCTACAATCCAGAAGTTTTTACAACCTTGTTGGAGAAGATCAGCCCGTCGTTGCGCCTCAAGTTCTATGACTTTGCGGATACACAGCCAAAGAAAGATCCAGCCCTATTGAAGTTCGATAGATTTATGAAAAGACAAGCAGAACTGTGCGCACCTTTCGCACTACCAGAAGACATCGTATCACAGAAAGATAATAGACGTCCACAAAGGATACACACAGTCACGGAGACACAGTCAAATGAAACAATAAAATGCCCTATTTGCGAGGAAATGGGACACACAGCGCCAGACTGCCAAGAATTTAAGCAAGCGGATGTTAACGGAAGATGGAACATAGCAAAGGTTCGACATCTGTGCTTTCGTTGCTTACGGTACAGGAGTCGAGTCCACAGCTGCCGAACGAAGATATGTGGCGTCAACAAGTGCAAATACTCGCACCACACGATGCTACACTTGAATAAACCAGAAAATCCGGCAGAACCAAAAGATGAGAAATCAACAGAATCAATCAACTCCGCGTGGACGATGAACAAGCAGTCATACCTAAAGATAGTTTCAGTGCAAGTGTTGGGACCAAAAGGCACCGTCGACACCTTCGCACTGCTCGACGATGGGTCAACAGTCACACTTATCGATGAGAACATTGCCGATTCCATCGGAGCCCAGGGACCCATCGACCCTTTACACATAGAAGCGATCAACGCCATGAAGACAACAGAAACTAGATCAAGAAGAATCACCTTCGTGCTCAAAGGAACGAACAATCACGAAGAAAAGATTCAAGCCAGAACAGTGAAGAATTTTAAACTATCGCCACAAGAAGTTTCCGAGGATCATGTCAAAAGATGCCCGCACCTGAGAGACATCAGCGGAATAGTTAGCTACGAGAACGCGAAGCCACAAATACTTATCGGTCAAGACAACTGGCACCTTCTACTAACATCGAAAGTCAGAAAAGGGAACGCGGACCAACCGGTAGCCTCACTCACACCACTTGGTTGGGTACTGCATGGGAGTCACACCCGCACACTCGGTCGCAGCATCAACTACGTGACACATATTAGAGAAAAGCCAGCTGAAGACAATCTAGAAGACCTGATGAAACAGTACTTCGCAATGGACGCGCTCTGCATCAATCCAAAGAAACCGAAGACAGATCCTGAAGAGCAAGCCCTACGTATCCTGAAAGAAAATACAGTCCACACCGCAGAAGGAAGATACGAAACCGCTCTACTATGGCGAAAAGAAGATATCGTCTTACCAGACAATTACGAAGCTTCACTAAAGAGACTCTTCGGTATAGAGAGAAAATTAGATCGCGACGAAGCTCTTAAGAAAAAATACACAGAACAGATGGAAGCTCTGGTCAAGAGAGGGTACGCTGAGCCGGCCCCTACCGTGAAGACTCCCAACAGAACGTGGTACCTCCCGCACTTCGCAGTGATAAATCCTATGAAACCGGACAAATTGCGGGTGGTACACGACGCCGCAGCCAAAACAAGAGGAATCTCACTATAACATGCACTCGTGCCGGGACGCGTGCTTTGTGATGCAACGAAATGCATAATTTCGAGCACATGCCATTTTTTTATTTAAAAAAACCTGATAAAAAGTGACCCAAAGAGCGATTATCTAACGGGAATCCGTTGGGTCGATCTATTGAACATTTTTTGACCCGTGGACAGAAAATAATATAACGTCCAGGTGCGACTTCACATAAAAGATACTTTTATGTGTTGTTTGTATAAACTGTTAAAAAAATTAAGATGGTAAGAACAGTGTCTGGAATATTTACGTGACTCTTAGGTACCTATATCTATAATGGAATATAAGTATAAACGAATAGCTATATCTACTCAAATAACTTCGTATAATACGTAAGAATACAAATCATCGTAGGTATTTTTGATGGGGAACGTTAGATCTATTTGCGCCCCGTAGAGTTAAAGGCTTGTGCATACTGAAAGAAAAGTCATCATCATCATACTTTTTTTAATATCTGAACGTAAAAAAATCTTGTTATGAATACCGCAAGGACCAGACCTTCTTCAATCTTTGCCAGGAGTCGTGATGAGATTTCGACAGCACCAAATAGCAGTAACGGCGGACATCAAAGAAATGTTTATGCAGGTGAAACTCAGAACACAAGATCGAGACGCCCTCAGATATCTTTGGCGTAAAGATCGACGAGATGATCAACCTCCAGAAGAATATAGAATGACATCTCTTATCTTCGGTGCATCGAGCTCACCCTCAACAGCAATATACGTGAAGAACTTGAACGCCAAGCAATACGAGCAATCTCATCCAGAAGCAGCAGCCGCAATAATAGAGAAACACTACGTCGACGACTACCTGGACAGCTTCAGGAATATAGAAGATGCAGTACGCATTACTAAAGACGTACGCGATATCCACAAAGAAGCCAGCTACGAGTTAAAGCAGTGGAAATCAAACTCGCCGAAACTGTTAGAAGCTCTTGGCGAAGAAGACTCAGAACAGAATATAGAATTGTACAAATCTGAAGAGAAGATAGAACGAGTCTTGGGACTTATATGGAAAACGAACACGGATGAGCTTACTTTCAACTTGAACCTCGCACGCATACCACTGTCTCTCATCGAGGGGAAGACACCGACGAAGAGAGAAGCTTTGCGAATAGTCATGTCTCTATTCGACCCACTCGGTTTCGCTTCACCGGTCACCATCAGAGCTAAACAGTTGCTTCAAGAAGTATGGCGCCGAGGGACACTGTGGGATGAAGAAATACCAGAAGACCTAGCTGAACAGTGGAAAAACTGGATGGCGAACCTGAGAAATCTGAGCAACGTGGCTATTCCAAGATGGTATTTACAGTATAGCGATGCTACTTCATTACAGCTCCACGTATTCACCGATGCCAGCGAATCAGCCTATTCAGCGGTCCTCTATTGGAGAACAACAGCAGAAAACGGAGAGGTCAACGTCACACTCATCCTGGCCAAAGCAAAAGTAGCGCCACTGAAACTCACTTCGATCCCAAGACTAGAGCTGCAAGCTGCCGTAATGGGAACGCGCCTAGCTGAAGCAGTTATAGAAGAACACGAGAGAAAACCAGACACTAAGACGTTCTGGACAGACAGCAAAACAGCCCTCACCTGGATCAAGACTGGGTCACGGTCATACAAGCCGTACGTAGCCCATCGACTTGCAGCCATAGAAGATGTGACGACGGTCAACGAATGGAGATGGGTACCTACAAAACTAAACGTGGCAGACGACGCTACCAGAGATGTACCAATAGGATTTAATAGAGAACATCGATGGTACAAAGGCCCAAAGTTCTTGTATCAAAAGGAAGAATCTTGGCCAACAGAAACAGCAGCGCCGTCTTTAATAGAACTCTCAGAAGAAGAAAAAATCCATCACATTACCGTCAATAACCAACGGAAACTTGCAGAAGGCCTACCAGATGTCACAAGGTTCTCCAACTGGCAAAGACTCCGCTTCACGACAGGACGAGTTCTACAGTTTATACAACTCTGTAGAGCAGCCAAGCAAAGAGTCAATTATAGAAGAAACATGAAGAACCCAATAGCAGATCCAAACTTGAGGAAAAACGCAATTCAAAAGAAACCGATGTTATCCTCCATGCAGAAGTTGGACAATGAAAAAAGGAAAGCTCTTCCTATCTCCGCAGAATTCCTCGAAAAAGCCGAAAAACTTCTGATGCAATCTGCACAGGAAGATTCGTTTGGTGACGATATAGAACAAATTAGAAAACAAAAGCCAATCAACAAAGAAAGTCGCCTAAAGCAACTGAGTATCGAATATGAAGATGGAATTCTACGACTCCGAAGCCGTATCCAAGCTACAGATAATATCCCAGAAGAGCTCAAACGGCCGATGATCCTAGATGGATGTCACCCTACAGTGAAGCTTTGGATCATGGCTATCCAAAAACAGAGGCATCACGCCGGTGTTGAGGCAACAGTAAACGAATGCCGGCAGCAATATTGGATCCTGCGTCTTCGCCCAGTGACACGTTCGCTTCTGCGTCAATGTCTACACTGCAGAATGAAGACCCAAGTACCACCGTACCCGAGAACAGGAGACCTGCCTTCGTGTCGTTTAGCTCACCATAAGCGACCTTTCACATACACAGGAGTGGATTACTTCGGTCCCCTAACAGTCACAATAGGACGCTGCCACCAAAAGAGATATGTAGCTATATTTACATGTCTGACCACGAGAGCTATTCATTTGGAGATAGCAGCATCACTCAGCACGGACTCAGCGATAATGGCACTTCGCCGAATGATAGCGCGACGAGGGCAACCAATGCAGATTTGGTCTGACAATGGGACCAACCTAAGAGGAGCGGACAAGGAATTACGACGAGCTATCGACGAGGCGACAGCACAAGAAGCGGCGAAGAAGACCATCTCGTGGCGGTTCATCCCACCTGGAGCGCCATTCATGGGAGGCGCCTGGGAAAGAATGGTCCGCGCAGTAAAGACAGCGCTAGAGGCTACTCTTCATGAGCGACACCCAACAGAAGAAGTTCTCTCAACCCTACTGGCGGAAGTCGAATACACGGTGAACAGTCGTCCGCTGACACATGTATCAGTCAGTGAGGAAGATCCTGAAGCACTAACACCCAACCACTTCTTACTCGGAGGACCTGGACTAGTGCCGACGCCAGGAGACTTCAATGACAAGGACAACTTAACAAAGGCAAGCTGGCGCGCCGCACAAAGACTAGCCGACATCTTTTGGGCTAGATGGATGAAAGAATACCTTCCAGAACTACAGAAACGACGGGAACCACATGGCAAAGGACCTAGCGTCAAGGTCGACGACTTGGTACAACTGGCCGACGCAAACCTGCCAAGGAATGTATGGGTTCGAGGAAAAGTGATTGCAACGTATCCAGGACCAGACGGCGTCGTGCGAACAGTCGACGTGGCAACAAAGGGAGGAATTCTGCGAAGACCGGTGCGCAAGCTGCTAGTCCTACCCATCGACAACGTCGCCCTACCCACGGACGGAGGTGCAACGCGGTTGCACGGCGGGAGTAATGTGCAGGACGACTTAATAGAATAGTTTAGAGAAAGCTGTGAAAGTTAAAACTGTTAAGACATTAGCATTGTTTCGTTGTGCAGGCCGATATAATAGAATAGTGTAGGTAGTAAAAAGCTTTAGCGTTAAAACTGTGTAATAAATAGCATTGTTTCGGGTATTCTTAACACAGATGTCAGCAAATGTTTCAATGTTTAAAAGTTTTACTGCGTTAGGGAATTTGAACAAAAGTTAGCAACACAATAGGTAATACAGTAATAAAATAGTAAAATAAAAATGTAAAACTACGAATAGGAATAGGAATTCATATTGTTTAAGCGCGTGGGAACGTGTCGGTCCCGACGTTTCCAGAAACATGAATCCCCACTGTAGTATGTTTGTATAAATACAGCGGGAATTGTTGTAAAAACATTCAGTCAAGCAGTACCAGCCTAATAGTGAAGAAGCGTAAAGGAATAAATAGAGACAGCTCCAGTCTGAAGAAGTCTTTTATTACGAGGGCTTCCCTACCCCGGCAACTAGGTGTGCACTGCCCGCACATATAATTTATAAACCTAAATACCTAGTAAATTATTTAGTTATTAGCAGCAACGTAATATTTACTGTTTTTCATTAGCTCATGAATGCGTTTTACAGGTTGACTTTTTAGGTGTATTTTAAGTTAGTTAGAAAATAGAAAAATAGAAAATACATTTATTTACTGTAAAAATACATGTAGGTACAGTACACAGAAAAATAAAGTAAGCGAGCTGCTTTTATGTAGAATTACACAGTATTTTACAGATAACTTATTAACTAAATAGTAAAAACTGTTTAGGTTAATCCTGTTCTATATTGTAAGCATTACCATTCTCATCATGATATAAACTGTTAGTTTTCCAAACATGTAAAAATAAAATAAAATAAAGTGGTAATATCTGTTGGATTTCTCACTAGGCTCAGCCTGAATCGAGAAATCCTAATTACGAAACAGTTTATTTGTAGTTACGAAATCATACTCACGCCTAATGCTGAGGCATTGGAGATTTCATGCTTGATGTCTTTGGGAAGTATTATTTTTATACTGAAACCAAAATAAAGGGCAATTTTGTTATCAAACGACATGCAATATATACATTACATAAAACATATATATTTATAAATATATTATCAGTATGCCTCTACGCCGTAGGCAATGCTACGAGTAATCTTAATGAACTGCAGTGTTTTAGTCTCGCTAAAACTTGACAACGGCTGAATCGATTTCGCTAATTAATTTGTGTGAGTCCAGGAAAAGGTTCAAACCATGACAAAATGTAAAAAATTACGCGAATGAAACAGCGCGGGTCACCTAGTAATAAAATAAAATAATTGAAGATACAACAGCGCGCTTATAAATTTTTTTTAGTAGGTAAAGCTCCTTCATCCGGGTCTACCCAGCCATTATAGCCCAGGGCAAAAGAGCTTACGTGAAGTTTTTGCTCTTCGCTAGCTGGTCGATAATGTCGAATATGAGGCCGCTGTACTTGACTATGGCTCCAGACTCGTTCACTTTCAGCATTGTCCATGGTGGGTTCTGGA
The DNA here is from genome assembly GCA_951394395.1 of Colostygia pectinataria. NCBI lineage: Eukaryota > Metazoa > Arthropoda > Insecta > Lepidoptera > Geometridae > Colostygia > Colostygia pectinataria. The sequence continues at coordinate 10,708,048 of OX596358.1, read as the reverse complement.
AGATCACAAGTTATTAATATCATGGACCTCTATTCCAAAATTCTACTCTCTAGCTTGTTTCGTATAACCAAAATTGCCTGCCCTACAAGCATAAGAATACCTACGAGACGAGATCTGTTTTTCCAAGACCCATTTTGCTTTCTCGACTACCTTGCGTTTGTCATGTCGCTTGAACGGAGCAATTGGTAGATTTGTAAAACTCGGCAACATGTTTGTGCCATAGTTTTTTATAATATTTGCGGGATTTTATCGCGTAATTACCTTTTTATTTCCCAGACGTTTCGGTTGTGTTGCAACAACCGTGGTCACGGGCAGACTGGCGATAAAATCCCGCAAATATTATAAAAAACTATGAGTTCTGATCGCGAAAGTTTAAAAAAGACTATGTTTGTGCCATGTTTATCAAACAAATGCTTGCAATGTGTATGGGGCTCAATGTGGTAACCTTCTGTTCAAAATGTACCTACTCACTTCTCTTTGTATTATAGATCTCACAACGGATCTCGGCCGTAGTGAAATTAGCCGTTTCGATGCGCAATGGAGCTTTTTCAAACTAAATTGTCTTTGCGCATCACAAACGGCTAACTTCACGGAAGCCTAGATCCGCTGTGCGAACTATACCTATGACTGTGTATCCATGATTAAATGTATTCTTTCTTTCTTTCTCTTTTCTTTCTTTGATCTATGATTTTTAAAGTTAGTGCCGGTTGATGATCAGAATATTCTAATTGCAACGTTTTAAGGATAGTTAAATATATATTAATTAATAGGATAGATAGTGGGGCAATCCCCAAGGATTATTTATAATAATTTAAGGATTATTATATTGATTTTATTGCTCATTACGTGTGCACTGGTGGCAGGACTCTTTAGCAAGTGTCCATCTTGGTGGGTACCACCGCAGTGCCAGATATTCTACTGGAGTAGTGTGCTAGCATTACCTACTGTGTTTAGGTTTAAAGGGCACTAGCAAGTGAAATTACAGGACGAAAGAGACTCTCGGGGTGATGAGCGCAGTGCAGTGCCACGCAGAACTTAAAAACATTAAGCTTTGGGTGGCACTGCATCTGTTATGGTCAGACGTGGTGCTTAACATTAGGCGGGCGACTTGATAGTCTTGTCACTTGCTGACATAAAAAAAAACTTACGTGGTAAGTAATAATCGGAAGTTCCTTTCCTCTGAACCCATGTTCCACGTGGGGGAACAGAACATCGGTGAAGGTCACTGCATCAACTGGTCTCCAGTATCCGACCTGAAGGGACATTTCGGGATCAAACAACTGAAATCTGAGGTTGACGTGTTTTTTTTTTTATACAACTGAAGAGGCAACCCTACAAGACGGTAAGCGGTTACCGCAGCCTATGGACGCTTGCAATACCAGAGGTATCACTCGCGGGTTGCCACCTTGAGGCTATGATCGAAAGCCTCATGTGCCAGTAATTTCACCGGAAACCATACCCTTCACACCGGAACACAGCAATGCAAGCATTACTGCTGCGGCAGAAATAGGTATGGTGGTAGTCCTTCCCCGGACGAGCTCTATCACAGAGAACTCTACTACTTTCGAGATGAAAGGTCGCATGCGTTTGTAATATTATCTCATACATTTCTATTGATTTTTGAACCCATTCTATGTAAATTTGTTGATTTTGACAAAAGAAAAACCTAATGCGGGGCGAAATGGATTTAGCCTTTGAGAAGCTGACAAAAGTTCTTATTTCTTATTCTTTCTTATTTATTTATTTAAAAAGTTCTTGTTATACCTACTTATTTATTTAATTGTATTATTACTAAATACCCCAAAGACCCACTGTAATACCTGTGATAAAGCTCTTTGGTGCATAGATTATCCGGGAAAATGCTTGCATCATACATACCATTTCTACCGCCAAGCAGCCCCTTTCCTCATTACTTATTTACATTTATTATACCTTATACATTTATTATACCTTACATTTATTCACCACAACTTGCTATTGCTATTGTAAATGTGGTTTTTTGAAAATTACTTCGTAAAATTGTTAGACAAACTCCATCGAATGAAATAAAAAACCCTCACATGCAAAAGCTCTATATGTTCAATAGCCCCCGACATGGTGCTGTTGGTGGTGTTGGTGGGATCCTTCAGCTCCTGCGTGGAGTCCGTGAAGCCTCGGTATGTGGCGCCCCATGTGTCAGCAGCTAGCACGTTCCACGTGCTGCAATTGCCGCACACGCTCTTGCCTAGAATGTGTTGCTGGAACCAGATAAAATACCAGTTCACAGTTGACAGTTTTTTTAAATCAGATGTAGATTGCTACTAGCGGTCACCCAACCAGACGATAACTGCGTACACGTTTCTGCTGGTTCAACAGCAGTCCTCAGATTCTGCTGTGCATGCACTGTCCTACTCTCGGGCACTAGACTGGTGATCTGCTAGGTACTTAATGACATAAAAATACAGGTTATTCGTATATCCAGAGTTGGCCACTGACTCATACAAAACTTACTTACAGGCTGCTTTTTCTACAATTGCCATTGGCTGGCTAACCTACGCCCTTGCTATGATGGTAAGTAAGTCAAATATCGGCAAACTACCTGCATATGCTTTAGCAGGTTATTCTTGCGATGGTCCTTGGTAGGTCGGATAGCCTCCCACTCCTCATCAGACACCTGCGCGGCCACGTCGAACTCGTCTTGCACAGCCGCATCCAGGGCTGATATGAAAGCGTTCATCATCTCTTGACAGTAGCATATTATTCCGTTCTGAAAGGACAGTTAGAAATAATTCTTGCTTATTAGTATTCTACATTACCTACGAGTACTACGCGACTGTTATTAGGTATAGGTTAACATTTATCATAATAAACATACTACTATTGTAGGTATGGTATCATGAAGTATGAGAGTAAGCCAGTATACATGATACTGGCCTACTCTCGAGGGAGAATGATACCATGCCCGGAGAGGCATACCTAATACAACATGTCTTTAGAATTTTTAATTCCTGGACAGCTTGTTCATGCAGTACGCTGGTAGGTATCAAACCAGTTCTCTTTTGTGAAATAAAATACCTAGTCAAGTGTGAGTCAGACATCGCAGAGTGTCGTATCTGTAATTAAGCCAATAAAAATTACACATAAATATTACAATTCCCTGCTACAAGATCGTAGCTAGTTCTTACCTTGCATTCAGGACTATCATCTGTGATATTGTAGATGTACGCCAGGTTCTCTCCCTCATACAGCGCGTTGATTAGTCCGGAGAGGTTGCCGTTATGACTGTTGGTGTCAGAGATGAAATACAGCCACTGTGCTTGCGAGTTAGCCATGCGGAGCTCCCTCGCAGTGTCTGCCATTGTGGTCATCACATCCGTTGTCACAATAGCTATGAAGTTCTCGCCTGGGAACACCATCGTCATAAACACACTCAACCTGACTTCATGACGATGTCAGTACGGCGAGACGGTCAAGTCATTCGCCTGGTGTGTGTGTGTGTGTACAGTACCACCTACCTCTACGTTTTAAAGTTCTGTATGATGTATATTTAATACAATACAATACATAGATAGATACTTTTTAATATACATAGTAAATACCCAGAACAACCAGATCAAATATTTGCAGAACGAACAAACATTTGTGCCAAGGCGGGAACCGAGCCCGCAACCTCCTGCGTCGCAGGCGGACCAAGCCCGCCACGCCACATCGGTCATCAATTTAATGTAGTTTAGTGCCCTTTTAGCCTAAGCAGTAATGCTAATCTACTGCATAATATCAGGCTCTATCTATACAGGCTAATGAGCACGTAGACAACATTTATCTCTTTTTATTTTCTCAGAAAACCCTATAGGTATAGTTCGCACAGCGGATCTAGGCTTCCGTGAAGTTAGCCGTTTGTGATGCGCAAAGACAATTTAGTTTGAAAAAGCTCCATTGCGCATCGAAACGGCTAATTTCACTACGGCCGAGATCCGTTGTGAGACCTATACACTTCTCTTCTTTCACTTTTCTCTACACTTCTCTACGCACCGTAGAAAAAGTTGTTTATGGTGCGCTAATGGTAGCATGTTACTATACATAAAGGTCATCATCATGACAGCATTCTAATTCCCACTGCTAGGACACTAGCCTACTCTCAGGCGAGAGTGATTGGGTCTTAATCCACCACGCGGACCCAATGCGGATTGGCGGAAAGGCGGATGGCACATGTCTTTCAAACTTTTAGTTCTTGGACATGCCGGTTTCCTCACGATGTTTTCCTTCGCCGTAAATACATAAAGGTAGTAAGTAAGTGCCTATATTCCTTTTTTTATAATCTCGGAGATGATGACTGCCTGCTCATGTTGTAAAACAAGTACCTACCTATAAACTTGACAGGAAGCTTCGACAGTACTCTATGCATCTCCTTCCTTCTCAGGTACTCGTTGATCTCGTGTTTCATTTTGAACACAGTGACAGAGACTGGCGGGGCGCTGTCGTCGTCTATTTGAGAGGTGAGGGACTGAACCACTCGGGAGACCATATCCCGACCTGAAAGAACAATGGATTCTTGATTGAATATAGCACTGGTGGTACGCCAGTTCCACGCTCCCCAGGCTAGAAGAATCTGGCAACAAACTCGGCTGGGATACTAGCTTTTTTTTTGATGAAATCAAAGAAGTAAGAGTAGTAGAGTTCTTTGTGATAGAGCTCGTCCGGGGAAGAACTATACCACCATACCTATTTCTGCCGCCAAGCAGTAATGCTCGCATTGCTGTGTTCCGGTTTGAAGGGTATGGTTTCCGGTGCAATTACAGGCACATGAGACTTTCCATCTAACGTCTCAGGCTGGTAACACGCAAGTGATATCTATGATGTTGCATGCGTACATAGGCTACGGTAACCGCTGACCATCCAGTGGACCGTACGCTTGGTTGCCATTTTAGTGGTATAAAAATAAAAATAAAAATTTGAACTAGGTGAGGCTCATGTTAAGAAAATAAGTATTTATGTAAATAGGCAGGTACAGTCGAGGAAGTGACCTGATTGAAACTACCAGTAAACTTACTCAGTGTATCATCATGCAGTATCACAGCAGACTTCCATTTAAAAGCATTCTCCGTTCTCAGATCTAGGAGCAACTGAGGCAGCTCCTCACCAGGCTCAGTATAAGTCACTGTGATTGCCTCTCGGATCGGCAGCCTTGGGCAGTCTACTTCAGTTAGCGCGAAGAGTAGAAGTTCCTCTTCTTGGGTGCGGGAGAATAGTGACCAGGTGTCTCGGCAGGACGCTATGCTGAAGACAGCGAGGAAGCCTAAAATATGTCCTTATTTTATGATCTCATCCAGATGTTTTTTGGCACATTTGAATAGGTACACACTTTATGCTGTGCATCACTCATCAAACTACAGCACTCCGCTACCGTCACAGAGTTTAAAACTACGTGAGCCAGTGGCAATCTCTAGCCGTTCGTAAACTACGCTTTACCAGGTAAAAGATTGGACTTTACAAGATTTTGTTCTCTTTCATCTTTGGGTCTGGAACATTACTCATAGTTAGAATAGGATCAAAGCGCCTACAATTGAACTTTTGTCATTGTCTAGTGGATATAACATTTTGCATTACATCGAAAATTAGTGCAGTGTGTTTACTAAAGTTTTGGTAGTTACATTGTGAAATTTTTTGTAACTGGCGCCCACCTAAGGACCGTTTTTAAAAATCTACAAACAATCAAACCTTTTTGGAGGCTTATAGAGGTCCAGGAGTAGTAATGGACGTGCACGCCACCATGCTTCAGCTCGACCCTGGCCAGCTCTTTGATATAATCCTTCAGTTCGTCAAGAACTGCCTGATACTTCTCGCCGAGGTAGCTCCTGTCTAGAACTACAGCTTGGGAAAATAGGGCACTGTTATTAGAACAGCAAGTTCTTACTTAGAAGTCAACTCTGGTGGCACAGTAACTGAATGGGCGTGATAGGGTGTGGTTTTTCGAACAGTGTAACTCTGAATTTGTGCTTTACAGTCTCATCTTATTATATTTTATTTTATAAATGGAATCATCTTGTCGATAATTATGTAAACTCAATGGTAGTAGATACTATACAAAACTTGGAACTTGCTTGCGGGGACGACGGATAGCGCCGCGTGTCAAGATTCAAAATTTTATTCAATTATTTTTAAACATCACAACAATTGTAGTTACGTAAATTAGATACCTATCATTTTAGAATCAGTTATGCGCTAGGACGTACCCAGAATTGTGTTTTATGTGGTTGAAAAGAGAAATCATCGCGAAAAGTACCTGCCTACTTACCTATAGATGCATTTGCTGTGATAAGAGATGGAAATTCTTCCCCCTTTACCCCTGCCAGTAGGAAAACTGAACAAACTGCCCATAACTGCATCTTGCTTCCGCACAATCGCACTACTGAATGTCTTGTATGATTTTCCGATCATAATTCGTAAAAATATTATTTTTCAGAAAGATTAATTAACACTTATTATTTAGGGTTTCATGAATTGAATTTGGAGCACGTGTGTGAGTGTGTGGCATGTTAACATTTCATGGGGATAGAATGAAAGTCGGTAATTTCTTGGAGCACAAACCTATTGAAGATACAGGGTGCCCCTAAATTGTGCCTACGTAGAATGTTCTGGAATACCCTTTTATATAGCACAGTTACTAGATACTATGTTTCATTTTTTTATGGAGAATTTTCTTCGGTTAGATACGAGTACAATCTAGCCTACCTAGGCGTCATTAATTGCCACTAAATGAGACTGCAGGCAAACTCATGCTCCTATGCCTATGGAAACTGATATTTTAGCGGCTTGCCAAGTATCTTATTATATTACTTTTTCATATTACTTTTAAGACCTCTTGTAACACTTTAATATGCAAATAAATATCTTGAATATTTTCTTGTCTAGAAGTTTGAAGAATCAAAAGACAACTTTGACTTCAAAGACATTATCGAGGTTATCATACATTAAAAGGGAGAGGTTAAAAGTAACGTTTATGATTATATGCAAGTAAGTAAGTTAAGGCCCTAAGTCTTACATATAAGTTTTTTCTTGTTTCGAGATATTTCTGCAGATAGAAAGCATCCTGTATCTTCAGAATAGGTGCTCGCGAAAGGTCAGTGGAGCTGATTAAACATTAACGTTTAGTACCAGTAATTGGCCAGGTGGGGGAATTAGATTCAGAGACTTCAGACTCAATGAAGACATCATTTATGATATATTATGGTACTAGGTTTATTCTCTTGCAGACTAAGGAAACTACTTTTATATTCCATTACGATACTAAAACAAAATCCCAAAAGCCCGTCGTGGCTTAATGAGAGAATGTACCTAATAATAAAGACCAGAATATTATTCAATTTATCCTAAAAACAAAGATGGAGCAGGAAGAAAGTCCGTTCCCGCCTGGAAGTTTCCTAGAATTTTACACTACCTTTACCTACCAAATGCCTAGGAAGCTGAGTGGTTATTAACCTCGATGCTCACCACTTTCTACCCACAAATGAAAACTCTACTTAGCAAAACCAATCAGAAATGAGTACAAGGACGGGTCGTTTCGAAAATGCCGAGTCCTTCATGCCTTTGCTTTGGTTGGTAGCGTTCAATTAAATATTTGTGGTGCAGGCGTAGGATTTTGGTTTGGTTACTAAGTAGTACCGGTAGTCGTTTTAAACGCCTTCTTTCTAAAGTCGTCTTCTTTTTAAGAGTAGTAGAGTTCTCTGTGATAGAGCTCGTCCGGGGAAGGACTACCACCATACCTATTTCTGCCGCCAAGCAGTAATGCTCGCATTGCTGTGTTCCGGTGTGAAGGGTATGGTTTCCGGTGAAATTACTGGCACATGAGGCTTTCGATCTTAGCCTCAAGGTGGCAACCCGCAAGTGATACCTCTGGTATTGCAAGCGTCCATAGGCTGCGGTAACCGCTTACCATCTTGTGGGCCGTACGCTTGGTTGCCACTTCAGTTGTATAAAAAAAAAAAAAAAAAAAAAAAGTCGGTTAAAAAGAAATGGTCAAATTTTATAGTATATAATAATGTAAGGATAAGATGGTATATAAAGTTGTATCCGCTGTTGGTTTTCCCTAGATATAAAAATAAAATAAAATATATAAAAAATAGGCATAGGTAGGTACCTACGCTACCTACCTCAGAAAAATACTGTATTATAGGTACTTGAATCAATCAAGCTATCTAAACGAAACGTCAAAAGCTATCAAGAAGGTCAACGTAAACGGCGCTATTTACCAATCACAAACCCGATATAAAAACATTACTGCGCGCCCACCAAATATTCGGTACACAGTCGTAATCTAGTCGATCCGAACGGTAATCCGACGCAACGAAATTCTTCGCAGTTTCCGGTCCAACATGAAAATAGTAGTGACCGGAGCGGCCGGCTTCCTCGGCTCGCGCCTCGCCGACGAGCTGCTGAGCGACTTCTCGCCGCTGCGGCCCACCGAGCTGCTGCTCACCGACCTCGCGGCCCCCGCGGCGCGCAGCGACCCGCGCGTGCGCACGCTCGCGCTCGACCTCGCCGCGCCGGGCGCCGCCGAGCGGCTCGTGAGCGCAGACACCGCCGCGCTCTTCCACCTCGCCGCCGTCGTCAGCGGCCGCGCCGAGGAGCAGCTCGAGCTCGGCCTGCGCGTCAACCTCGACGCGACGCGCGCGCTGCTCGAGGCGGCGCGGCGCCGCGCGCCCGGCCTGCTGCTCGTGTTCGCGAGCTCGCTGGCCGTGTTCGGCGGCGAGCTGCCGGACGAGACGGCGGTGGACGAGAGCACGGCGCCCGGCCCGCGCACGTCGTACGGCGCGGCGAAGGCGGCCGCGGAGCTGCTCGTGGCGGACTACTCGCGGCGCGGGCACGTGGACGGGCGCTCGGCGCGGCTGCCGACGGTGACGGTGCGCGCGGGCGCCGCCAACGCGGCGGTGACGTCGTACGCGAGCGCGGTGGTGCGCTCGCCGCTGGCGGGGCGGCGCGCGGCGCTGCCGGTGCCGGCGCGGCGCGCGCTGTGGGTGACGTCCCCGGGCGCGGTGGTGCGCAACCTGCTGCGCCTGGCGCTGCTGCCGGGCGCGGCGCTGGGCGCGCGGCGCGTGCTCAACCTGCCGGGGCTGCGCGTGTCGGCGGCCGAGATGCTGGACGCGCTGGCGGCGGCGGCGGGGGACGAGACGGCCGCGCTGGTGGATCATCAGCCGGACGATGCGATCGACCGCATCGTTGCGACGCTCCCGACTCGATTCGACGACTCGATGGCTCTCCGCCTTGGCTTAGAGGCGAACGCTTCCTTCGCCGATATAGTTCAAGAGTACCTTGTAGAAATCGGAAATGTCCCACAGACATAAACAAGCACCTACCTAATAAATACCAATTTATATGACCCAGGTACCTACTTACTTCAAATAAATATCTCATTTCTGTAAGTGGTTCCACTGGTTCCCCTCAAATTCTAAAAATAAATTGTACGAGTAGGTAGGTAGGTATAGTTCGCACAGCGGATCTAGGCTTCCGTGAAGTTAGCCGTTTGTGATGCGCAAAGACAATTTAGTTTGAAAAAGCTCCATTGCGCATCGAAACGGCTAATTTCACTACGGCCGAGATCCGTTGTGAGACCCCTACCCAGCTACTCTAAAGAGTCTTTGATTAATTATTAATCGAGGAGACTCGAGACCAAATAGGTACAGGGTGATCCAAACATAGACGTCAATAAGAAAAAACAGATCCAGGAGTATCCGAAAGTATGTATGAAAGTATGTAGGTATGTTTCCCGATTTTTGGTATTTTTCGCGCTATGTTTTTTTTAATGTTTTATTTGAGAATGTTTGGTCGGAACGTTTGAAACTGATAAAAAATCTGATACGAAACTGCCAATCATGCTTATAATAATAAACTTCCTAGTATTAGTGCAAGTTATAAAAGTTTTGATAAAAAGTGACGAATTTGTGTTTAAGAGAGTCAAAGTTGAAAAATCCAAAAACCATATTGTTTGTAAGTTTTCCTAAAAACTTTCAAGAACTCTAAGCTTTCATCATACCACAAAAAAAATTTTTGCTGAATCGGCCTTCAAAGATAGTGAAGATTCGTTAAGTTAGCGCCAGTCGACTTTTTGCAATAGCCATAAAAAATAAAAGAAGAATAAATAATTCGTCGACTTGACATTGACAAAATGTGGCAAAGTCAGCCACAGAATAGACAGAACTATAAAAAAGAAGAAGAAGCTAAATTAAAAGAAGAGGAAATGTAAACAAACAATAAAAATATAATGAATGGATTGAATTAGTTTCTAAAATGGCTAAAGAATACAACAATGTATTTATTACAGTTGGAACCACAAGGTTTGATTTACTTTGTGAGCATATTAGGAAGCCTTCTGTTCTGGGCGCTCTGAAAAAAATTGGCTGCAAAGAGGTTATGTTTCAGATTGGCAACAGTGACGTGGAACCAGGGTCTTACGACGAGGAAGGTGTAAAATTGAAATTATACAGGTTCAAGGATGACATTCAGGAGGATATAAAGAATTCTGATCTCGTTATTAGCCACGCAGGAGCCGGCAGTTGCTTGGAAACTTTGGAATGGAAAAAACCGCTTTTAGTTGTCGTAAACGAGAATCTAATGGACAACCACCAGTTAGAACTTGCTGAAAGACTTCAAATAGACGGACATTTGTATTACTGTACTTGTGATACTCTAGTAAGCACATTAAACGATGTGGACTTTAGTATGTTGAAGCTGTATCCTGAAGCAAACCCTGTATTGTTTATAAAATACCTAGATAGTATTTTTAAAATCAATAGATGTACAAAGTAGTTACCATTAACATTGTCATAAACAGATTTTGCTATTTTAATAATACTAGTTGTACTAATACCATTTCACTGTTATTTGAAGATTGTAAAATAGGCACTTACAGAATAGGGACCAAGTAATTATCTGACTAAATAAATGGTGCTAATATAATGTAAATAAAATATCACACTGTACAATTTTATTTCATTTCAAAAAAATACAGATCACATGAATTCCATAAATCAACTTGATTTGAATTACAAACAAATAGGTAATAACTTATTGAACAAAATAATAGCACAAATTATGATAATGTAGGTATAGTTCTCACAATGGATCTCGGCCGTCGTGAAGTTAGCCGTTTCGATGCGCAATGGAGCTTTTTCAAACTAAATTGTCTTTGCGCATCACAAACGGTCAACTTCACGGAAGCCTAGATCCGCTGTGCGAACTATACTAAACTAAGTTTCAGGTGAAAATGAGATACCTAATCACCCTTCATAAGTCTTTATTTTATTATACTTGCATGCATCTTTTGGAGCAGTAAGTCAAGCCAATAAACTAAGGTATGCCATAAACCAGTTGATCCAAACACTTTAGCTTCTCTTATTGGCCAAGCATTATAGATAGATAATTTATTTATTATGGGCATACATATTAGATAGAAAGAGAAAGTAAAACCAAATGGGGCTAAAATATCTCATTCTTACATGAAACACATAATTTAGACTAGCTTTTTCGCCTCAAAGAAACTCTTGAGATGTTTCATTTGCCAGGAACCAATACCAACTAAAACTCCTGTTTGGAGCAGACTCCACCACAGGACACGCTGGTTTGTGCTCTCCGATGTTTGTCTGAAGCGTTCCTCGCGATGCTGTAAAACGCAAGAAAGTATTATTATGAATGTCAAGCTTAAATACATATTATTTATAACATGCAGAACAAGACCAGAGATCAACATTACTGTCATAATGCCTCTTCCATAAACCTAATCAATATATTTTTTTAAATCCCATGTATTTTTACAAAAATATAATAACTGATGAGATGATATATCAAAACCCGCTGAGTAACAATTAAAAATGTATTGTGTTTTTTTTTTTTTTTTTTTTATACCACTGAAGTGGCAACCAAGCATACGGCCCACTTGATGGTCAGCGGTTACCGTAGCCTATGTACGCATGCAGCATCATAGATATCACTTGCGTGTTACCACCCTGAGACGTTAGATGGGAAGTCTCATGTGCCTGTAATTTCACCGGAAACCATACCCTTCGAACCGGAACACAGCAATGCGAGCATTGCTGCTAGAATTTTGGTCCGCAACAAGCTAATATGAAGCATAAATACAAATACAAAACATTTATTTTCCAAAACCATTACAACTCAAGTAACTCAGATAGCAATGGAATGGGCTCCGCACTAGGCAATGGCCTGAACTGCGGGTAACCGGACAATAGATCAATGTAACTCTTACTTTGTTCTTTCGCTATAAGTATTCTAAACGTGAAAACCTATTATTGGCTTCCTGTTTTGTCATAAGATAGTATATAAAGTTTTATCCGCTGTTGGTTTTCCTAAGAAATAAAAATAAAATAAAATAAATTTACCATGGAAAAACTTATGCAAGACTTATTAAATAATAGTATGCATCAATATTAAATAATAGCACATGGTTTACCCTTTGGTAACTCTGCTCCTTAGTGATTTGATGGACCTGGTCAAGCAACTGTCGGATTCTCAACTGCAGTTCTGTTAGTTTATCCTTCTGCGCTACATTGGCATAGTCAATTGCATGCTCACCAACTTGTATATCTAGATGCACCTAACAAGGGAAGTAAAATAAGATTATTAATTAATTAAAGCATCAACAGTCAAGTCACAATAAAAGAAAGAGATCATGTTGCAGATCTTAGTAATTAAAAAATTGTTTATTTCTCCTATATACATTATATTTTATAGTAGCCCTAATTACCAAGCTAAGTTATAAGCTCGTATTTTGGCAAGTAGTGCCTTTCCTTTTTATTACATATTCTTTGTACAATTATTGTATTTATATTACTAAAAATATAACTATTATCTTACCTCAGTAAAATTATCTCATTAATAATAAAAATTATCAAATAAAATTAAATTTTATCAGTCTATTTATGCGACTGAGTATATTTGTTTATTTCGTCATAGGCTATTTTATATGTTTAACAGGTAGGTAAGGTTTTTTTTATACCACTAAAGTGGCAACGCAAGCATACCCCCCACATGATGGTAAGGTTACCATAGGCTATGAACACTTGCAACAGAGTTATCATTTACACATTGCCACCTTGAGACTTCGATCTAAAGTTTCATGTGCCTGTAATTTCACCAGAAACCATACCCTTTAAAGAACTCTCCTACTCTTTAGGTACACAGTTAGTGCAATAATCATAAAATCTATAGCATTATTTGCACAAGTGCAGATCCAATAGATTACTATTCTTATTTATAACATTTCTAGTACCTACTCATTTTATTTTAGTTCTAAAAGCTTCTACTCACTCTGAGCTGAGAGCCAGCAAACCATGAGGTGCTATTTGAGTACATGCAAATAACATGCTCCCCTGGTACATGGGATGTGAACGAGATCATTCCCTCAGAGGAGTACACTCTTGAGAGCACAATCTGGTTATTAGGGTCCCGAACATCGACGTGCATTCCGATCCCAGGCGTCGATGGCATGAATCCACCCGATCTTGGGTCGTAGAGCTCCACTTTGTAGTTTACTGAAAAATAAAACCGTCAATGTATGTTTTGTTGATGAAATTGAGATGACTTTGGGACGTGTTAAAGGGGTCATCAATTGGTTTTTGAGTTGTTTAATCATAGTAATAGATTGGAGATGGTATTGGAAAACCTTTTAGGCCACTAAAAGTAATCCAAACGAATTATTTACCAATAACAGTCGTGTCATCTGGAACTTCTTCAATAAAACATTTTCTTTCGCCTTCGGCTATGTGAAAGTATAAAGCCGATGCTGCGTCCAACACAAGTAGTAGCGCTATGATGGATGAGAATTTGAATAATGCCATTTTTTGCTATTTTTACAGATAATCGGCGAAATTTAGCAGCCCGGACTGACGATTAGCGATCCAATAATGACATTTCTTTCACACGTCATCTGTGCTCATTACTCCTCCTTTTTTTTAATGGATTTTGCCAAATTGCATTTGGTTTGGTCTCTACCTCTTTCTAACAAGACTAATTTTATATTTTTATTTTACACCCAACCCTGTTTTAATGCTGCAAGTCTGAAAACAACAAAATTTTCATTATGCTAATCAAGTAGCAAGCAAGTCGAAAATATGATAATGAACTTTTTTGATAGATGACGTGAATTACATAAGTGACGTACCTAGTACTGACGTATACAAAGGAAGACTGACATTCGTTTGATTCATTTAATTTAACTCTAGGGTTCCGTATCTCAACACGAAGAAGTTTACGACGCAACACAAAACGGATACTGACAGAATTGTGATAGATAAAAGTCATAGAAACCTCTAATCAAAGAAGTCAATCTCAACACGAAGAAAAGGGCACTCATAAATATAGAGGATCACCTTGCTGCTTGTCTGGATCTTTCTTCTGTCTATTTATTAAACAATTTTTTTTAAATGGCCTAAAGTATTCGCTACTAGTGCGGTATAGTAGTAGTATACCAAATTACGATCTAAACGAGCTTAATAAAGTACCTACCTACCTACTATAAGAAAGTTCACTAAATATTATAGCATAATTACTTATGTATTCTAATAAAAAAAAATACTATTTTATCAATCAATTTTTTTAATGGAAAAAAAACATGCCTCAGAGCCTTCTAATGCCCAAATGCTCACACCTCCCACAGTAGTCCCACTAAAGGCACAGAACAGATATTAGTACTACGTAGGCATACTATATTACATTAAACATGCTACAGGGTCACTAGTACTTTAATAGCCTACTCTGAAACGGGATTGCTTTTAAATGTACCTAAACCTAAAATGAGATTGCAAGTTTAATTGGCCAAGTTTTTTAAGTAAAAGTATGTCAAAATCGATCAAAATCATTTAGTTTTAGGTGTGTACAGAATAATGCCCTATTATAAAAACAAACTGAAATATTAGCGGATTGCTAAGTATTGTTTTTCCTTACTTGTCGTTCGTAGACGTAGGTCTGTCTCTATACAAAGGTATTAGGTATGATTTACATTGAGTCTGCCCCAATGTAAATCGCATTTTACTTTTATGGCAGATTTGAAAGACACGATAAGTGACTGAGGGGTTAAGACAATACATCCTAATTACAGTGCCTACCTACCTACGTAATATACTACAATTAAAATTATAACAGAACCCTCAGAGCGCAATTGTTGCTATCACACTTGTCCTTTTTTTACTATGCTGGGTTTGGTTTTACGGATAGCTAAGTTCCTTGGTTTGGTTGGTTGGTTTTACTAGAACGCAACAAAACAATACAACTTGTTCCAAAACTTATTTTGTTATTGTTACTACAAATAGAGTGAGATTATCCAACGGCTTAGAATAAGCATAACTATCTATTCCTACAAACCTTACAATAGGTAGTCTACTGGTTATTTGATAAATCTTCACGTCTTCGATCGTAGTCAAAGCAAAGACGACAATAACCTGAAATTGTAGTGTTCTGTGACTTAGTCACTATAACTACGGACTATGGATCCATTTATAATTGCGGCTGTAATCAGCGCTATTGTTATTATTATACTCTCTATAGCATTTCTACGGGTGTCCCAAGTCAAGCCACAACGTAAGTATTCTGTTCAAAGTTTTCTATTCAATTCAATGTAAATTATACGTATGAAACATATGCTGTCGTTATCTATTCTCAGCTGGAGGAAGACCTCGGGCTGTCGCTCCCAGAGAAGGAGGCCCTGGGAGAGTGCAAGCTGTCCGGAACCAAAGAGCAAGGATGAGAGCTAATGGTAAGTTTCCACTACAGCATTATCACAATCTTAGGCGGTCATGCGGATTGGCATGTCATGTATGCCTCATGATCTTCCAGGGACCACATTAGGTAAATACAAACCATTAGACTATGAATTCATTGAATTGTCTAGCTATCATTTAAATTGCCTGTTAAATTATTTTTTGTGGTTTTAAAATTATATTTATTTTATTACGTATTTATAATAATTATCTGGTCCCCATAGTACAAGCTTAGTGTGGTGTGGGAACTAGGTGCTTCTAAAATATACACCACTATTTATTTTTTATTATCCTGAGGTTATTTATTACCAAAGCTATTACTTTTCATGATTATTAGTCTAGTGACATTAAAAGTTTCACATGCCTATTATTTCACCAGCAACCACCCTATTCTCCTATAACATAGGTCTTTCGACTTATGAGAAGATCTCAAACCACCTAAAGGAAAAACTTGTAAAAACTTCAATAAATATTTTTGTATTTTGTATTTTTGACAAAACAGCAATGGTGGCAGAAATCTACTACTTATAATCTTATTGTTAAAAGATTAAACTGCAATGGTTCATACAAGTTTGTTTATTCTAAGAACTACCATTGAAGTTAAGCAGTGATATCCTTCTTCATGTCGACAATGCTAATTTGATGTTTATTAAGTTGCACTCTCAGTATTTAAAACATTCCTGACCTGCTTACCTTTTTACAAAATTTGTTTATAGTAAACTGAATGTGTGACTTAACCTACCATGATCAATGAATTATATTAAAATGTTTTAAGCTGCCAGGCACCAAGACGCAGATGAGCCTGAAGACATTAATGAAGAAGATGAGGAAAATGCACAGGAGGCTTCTCAGAAAGTTGAATTTGATGACAAAATGGGTGCCAAGGTAACTTGTTTAAAATTATGCAAATTATATATAGGTATCTATTCATAAATCATGCTAAAACTAGCATGATTTATGGGTATTAAAATGATATTTAAAGGTAAGCACTGTAGCAGTCTGTTCCAGCTTCGCGTGTGTGCAATCAAACCGCACCTGTGTGAAGCTGGGGTGGGTAGCTAGTAATAAATAAAGCCTATGGTACTCAGAGATAATGTAGCATTCTAATGGAAACATTTTTGAAATTGGACTAGTAGTTTTTGAGCTAGCATCATCATTACCTATCACCTTTACTTATTTCTTAATAATACAATCTAAATTCACAGAAAAGAGCCAAGCTAGAAGCTAAAATGGAAAAGAAGAAGGCTCGCGAGGCAGAAGAGCAAATCCGTGAGATCCGCAAGAAAAAGGATGAAGAGCATGAACAGGAAAGGAAGAAAATAGAAGAAAAGGAAGAGGTACTTTAGGAAACTTTCTTGTAGCGTTCTGTCACTGCATCATCGGAGCGCTCGTTACGTAGCTGGCTAAGTTGTTCTTAACAGATCAACGAAGTTAAGCACTGCGGGGTAATAATTTGGATGAGTGACTGCCAGTGGCAATTTCAACTGAGCGCTCCCGTGCTTCGGAGGGCATGTTAAGCAGTCGGTCCCGGCCTTTTAAAAGTTGTTAGGCCATGACAGAGGCCTTCGGGTGGCCTAGGAACTCTGTCATCAGAGTTCGCCACTAACTCATACGAACGGACGAACTGCATCATCATAGTAATCCACGAATCTGCTACTGGAAGAAGTTAGGCTGTTATAAATAACTAAATAATGCTGGACAATCCACACAGCATCATCTAGCCCCAAGCTAAGCAGAACTTGTCTTATGGGTATTAGATGACTGATATACTAAATATAATACATACATAGATAGATATTTTTATTATACATAGAAAATACCCAGAACACCTGGAACAAATATTTGCAGATCGTACAAATATTTTTCCAAGGCGGAAATCGAACGCGCAACCACTGCGTCGCAGACGGACTTTCGCTCGCCGCGCCACATCGGTCGTCTGGCTATAAATGTTATAATATAATCCTCCAGTTGAATTTCGGAAATTCCTCTCTTAGTGTAATCCCTACACTATTTATTATAAGAGTAGTAGAGATCTCTGTGATAGAGCTCGTCCGGGGAAGGACTACCACCATACCTATTTCTGCCGCAAAGCAGTAATGCTCGCATTGCTGTGTTCCGGTGTGAAGGGTATGGTTTCCGGTGAAATTACTGGCACATTAGGCTTTCGATCTTAGCCTCAAGGTGGCAACCCGCTAGTGATACCTCTGGTATTGCAAGCGTCCATAGGCTGCGGTAACCGCTTACCATCTTGTACGCTTGGTTGCCACTTCAGTTGTATAAAAAAAAAAAAAAAAAACTATTTATTAGGAATATACCCTCGAAGTTCTAAGTTTCTAGCTCCAGCTATTTATGACTACCTGTAACCCACGGTTTCACAGTTTTAATGCTAGCCCATGAATAAGAATTTATTTATTTGACACACACACAAAAAAGGAAAGTAATACAAGACAAGGTGAGTAAGTGAGTATAAGTAAGTACCTATTTCTTAGAATAAACTAAAAACAACAATACAGAAACAAAAGAAAATAAAAATAAAATAGGATACAACGTAAGTATTAGCTAAATATGTTTCATAGGTACCTAGTACCCACTAAATTAAATTTTAGTCTTTCCTTGCGTGTGCGGTCAAACAGTCTCAGCTTAATGCCACTCCCTAGCAGTGAGGAAGGAGTGCTGGTTTTCAGACTGTGCCTCACCAGAATGACATTACGGGCGAGACAAATTTACATAAAAATATTTTTTTTAAATTTTGAACAGAAAATTATCCAGGATAAAAAGTAGCCTATGTGCTATTCCATTATATATTATTCTTGCAGGAAGAGGAACGCCAACGCGAAGAGGCTGAAAAAAAAGCTGAAGATGAAAAGAAGAAGCGAGAACAGGAGGAGTACGAAGCTATGAAAGCGGCGTTCTCGGTGGAAAGCGAAGGCTTCGAAGAGAATGATGACCAGGACCAGGAGAGCTTGCTGCGGGACTTCATTGAATACATCAAGGTGGAGATTAATCAGTCTCAAACTGCACGCCCCGCTCTAACTGCAACAGTTGTCACAATCAAATCTATGACAAATGCGGTGGATGATCTCTGCAATTACAACAGGGTCACTCATGACAGCCTTCTAATGTTCCCACTGCTGGGACACTGGCCTACTCTCAGGCGAGAGTGATTGGGTCTTAATCCACCACGCGTACCCAATGCGGATTGGTGGATGGCACATGTCTTTCGAATTTTTAGTTCTTGGACATGCCGGTTTCTTCACGATGTTTTCCTTCACCGTATGAGAGCACTGGCATTGCGCACATAAATTTTTCGAACAGAAAAATCCATTGGTGCACGACCGGGTTTGAACCCACGACCCGAGGATCGGAAGGCGGGGTCACTTCCACTAGACCACCGGTGCTCTCAGGGTCACTCATGGTGTATTAACTAAATCATTCGTAACAGGATTAGGTAAAGCGACATTCTGAAATTATTTGGTGGGTACATTAAATGCCAGTGGCAGTTACATTTGTAACTGCCACTGTCGAAAAAATTTGTAGGTAGGGCGTAGTTTTTTTTTTAAATAAGACTTATTAAAGATCCTTTTTAGGTCTCTCTCAATAATTTCTTAATTTTACCATGGGATATTTCCAGGCGCAAAAGGTGGTCCTTCTTGAAGATTTAGCTGCACACTTCAAACTAAAGACCCAAGCAGCGATTGACAGAATCACCGATCTTCAGTCTTCTGGTGAACTAACTGGTGTTATCGATGACAGAGGGAAATTCATCTACATCTCTCAGAAAGAGCTAGAAGATGTAGCCAAGTTCATAAGACAGAGAGGGAGGGTGTCTATCACAGACCTAGCTGAAAGCAGCAACGATTTGATCAACTTAAACCCTGTTACTGTACCATAAATGCTGACATGTTAATATGATCCTATGTAAATAAAACAAAATGTAAATATAAACATTTATTATAAAACAAATCAATCATTGTTTACTTCATACCCAAACATATCCCGACCTTTTTCTATCAGCAGGAGGTTTGATTCTTTGATTCTCTCCAAAATCTCCATTAGTTTGTTTTTAGTAAATACTTTATACAAGCTTCTGTTTTCAGCAGCGATAATATCGCTTAGTTTTACAGCTTCCTTGTGGTTCTCAACATCATCAGTGCTTTGCAATATTTTCAATATGAGTATCACAACTTCTGGAATACAAAGTCGCCTCAGGCTTTCTAACTGTTTGAGTCTATCATCTTTTTCTCCTTCAGTGAACTTTGATGATGTTGTGCTATCAATTTCGTCCTGAAGCCACCCACCAGGGAATATCAAAACATTGTATAGCAGGCTCTTTGTGCGTTGTGATTGATGCAACACAGCGTTGTGCCATCTCGCCTTCTGTTGCTCAACTTGTGCACATCTCTGCTCATAGTAAACTTTATCAGAGAATGAAGCATCTGCTTGTAGTGGTTCTACATCTTTAGGTTGCCCACTGATAAAGTGTCTGTACCATGTGGCAAATCCTTCTAAAGCCTCCAAATATGCTTTCAAGCACAAATGCTCTCTCAATTCTGATGAGTTTGAATTAACTTTTGTTATGAAATCTGGGAACAATTTGTTGACATTTGCAACACAAACCAAAGCAGCATCACTGTTTCCAATGAAGATAAATGTACGAATCATTGCATTGCTCAGCCAAAGAGCTTCTTCCATTTGATTTGGAATAAGAGATAACCATTCCAGTGAAGAAATAACCTGGCTAATCAAATTTTTATCTTTTTCCACTGCAGTAGTTTGTGATATAGTGTAATCTAAATTGCCATAGCCTTGTTGGATGTCTGCTATAGCTTTCTTTATGGCAACTCTAGCTGATGCGGGCACATCAATTCCTGCAATGAGTCCGGCTTTAACAACCCCTTCTCTGTAGTCGCTTTTGTGGATGTGATCCATAAGATCTGCATAGAGATTGATTTGCCTTTCCACTGGTACAGTTGAGGTGTAATATGCTATGAGTTCAGGACAATTCACTTTGCCATCTATTAGTCTGTCAATGAGTTGAGAGACATATTTTTCCAGAATTTTGTCTCCGATATCATGCTGAGGGTCTTTACCCATCAGCCTCATCACCAATATTATATGAGCTAGGAATCTGATGAATCTTTCTTCTCCACAATCTAGCCACTCCAGAGAGTCTTGCATTACAGCTCTGACATGGCCCAGCATCAAGTGACGCTGACAGGTTTGATAGTAAGATTCTCTTTTTCCATTCATCAATGCTTTTACAGCACTAAAGACTTGTTGTAGGGATAATTCTTCAATCTGTAGCTCTGTTTGCAACAGCTCCAAGACATCTGCTGGTGTTGTATTGGCTTCAGCTGTAGCATGATGTTCTCTCAAAAATCTATCAACTCTTGCCTCAATTTGCACTTTAAGATGAGCCCAGAGCAGATCTTCCCAACTACTTTGACAGGCAGGCAAGGTGCTTGATAGGTGGCCACTCAATATACCAACAGTCGCCCTATAGTGGATATTTTCTGTTATGTTGTTGGCAATGCCCAAAGCACACCATTTCCAAAGATCTCTTGATGGGTTACCGGAAATTTCCAGTGGAGCATTTTCATCTCTAGGCAAGTAGTCCAGCAAAATCCATCCCTGCAACACAGCCCCTCTCCAAGCTTGTCCAGCACTAATGCACAGAGAGACAGCTTCTTTGAACTTACCACACCTCACTTCAGTAAATACTCTCTTGCACAAATCATTATCATCTTTCTGATCATCTGAATGTATTATTTTCTTTTGACGACGAGGTGCGTCTGGATCCATACAGGTGATCATAGATTTATTCCTGTCTTTGTTAAACAGACTATTACCAATCAACAACTGATGCAATGTATTACTCCAGTGGACATTGTTTCCGATGATAGGAGCTGACGTTTTAGTAGTCTCTTCCTGATAAGCTGCTGTCGCTTCCAGCCAATCAACAATAAGCTGAAGTAATCGTAGCTCTGAATCACTTCTAAATAAAGCACCTACCAATGTTTTTTGAGATAGAGTGGACTCCTTCAACAAGTTATCTAAAGACTCGGGATGTTCATTTATTGAGTCCGAGTACAAGCAATGTAAAAGTTTCCACGTGTTTGCTTCCTCTGCAAGCCAGTAATTCTGGGCATTGTACCTGTTCCAAGGTTCTACTAACTCGAGAGAGTCGCAGCAGACTTGAGACAACCTCAATAACGTGTCCAATACATCACTGGGCCGACTTGATTGTATTATTTCGAAAAAAGCTTCATCCAAGTCTTCCCCGGCATGTCCAGCGTTGACTAGTATCGAAGACTCATCCAAAGCTTGCCTCAGGCTTGTATCATTTAAGTTTTTGAAAATAGATGTTTCATTGAAAATCGGCGACAAGTTCAGTGTATCTTCTCGCTGTAGCAATTGCCTTGATCGTTTACTTTTCAGAGGCGTGTGTTGTATAGAATGATGACTTATATCAAAATTCCTGGCCATTCTGGAACTCTTACCTAATTTAACAAATTTTCGGAAAAACAAATAATATTCAACAGATGATCATCAAGCGAAGCGAAACTAGCGGGAAACGGTAATGCCCGACCATATGATAATTCATTACATTTACTTTGTTTTACAAAATTTAATTAGGCTGATAATCCGTTACATTGACATCAATTATCTAGTTGTGCAATATTTTGTAATGAAAAAATTATAATAACTATACAGCGTCTAAAAAGAAGACTACCGAAAACGAACGTGGGTGGTACAGCACCCCAAAGCAAACAAAAAAAATCCCCTGCCTAAAAAAAATAGTAGCAGGAGAAAACAAGATTTTCAAGTTTTTATTTATTTTAGCAATCAGCAATGTATTAATCGTGTGACGCGACCGCGCGATTCAGAGAGAGATGGCGCCGGCGTGCGGCGTGCGGCGTCCACAGGAGTCTCCCGTCTTGCTCACGCACTCGGTCGATGACCTGGCGAGATCATCTGTTCGTGTTGTACATTGCTGTTTATTAATTATATTTTGTTTTTTACTTTTATTAATGAGATAATGCGATAGATATGGTCTTATTATGATGTACTATGAATATGTAGAAAAACTGAAATGACGTAGATGTCAACACAAATTTTTGTCAACCAACCCCCCCCCCGTTTATGGTTGAAGTCTTTTCACACCCTGTAGTTCTCAGCTCAGCCGCAAATTGGTTTGTACATATATAAAAACTGGTTAGTTCCGAAAAAGAATACGGTTTTACTTAACAACTCTCGATTGCATGGTTGAATTAGTACAATATAAACAGGGCTTGAATGATGTAACGAATTATAATGCTGGACTTTCCTGGGTGACTGGGTAAGCTATAAAGATAATCCATTACATAGGCATTCTTTGCTCACCATGATAATTCGTGTCATAACAATGGAACTCTTGCATAATCTGTGTTGTGAAATGAGTTACCATGTCGTACAATAACCGGACGGATAGAACCGGACCCAAGCAAGCGACACGCGCGGGAAGAAAGAAACGAACGAAACGGAAACATTATTTAATGTTCAGTTGGTCGGATTTACTGGCTTTTTCAAAGTTGTTAGGCCATGACAGAGGCCTTCAGACGGCCTAGAAACTCTGTCACCAGAGTTGGCCACTGACTCATACGAACGGAACGGACCGGTCTATTTTTTCGGGGCAGTTTGCTTCCCCCACTACCTTAGCACCTTTCACATTCCTCTGTCTGTCTTGTCACTTGTGGCTGGATTTATCTGAACGCGAGGCCAGTGCAAAGAGCAGGACAGTGTTATTTTTTATTCGTAGTAAGTACCTATTAATTGACCGAGCGAGCTAAGCGTCTTATTTTCGAGATTGGCCAAAAATGCTTGTGGTTGTCAGTCAGTTTGTCCGGTCAATTTGTGTTGTCGTCTTTGATGGCGTATTAGCTCCATCGCTATCACTCGCAGACTGTCATAGCTAAACGTCATTGTCCTTCCAAACTGTTCTGCCTGTCTGTTCTGCCCAGTGAGCAAGGCCAGTGAGGCAGAGAACAGTGGGCAGCACAGTACTGCTACTGTTTGAACGCACAGAAAAGATTGTCTGTCAACTGTCTTGACAGAAACCAAGGCAGAACAGCTAATATTTGCCGGTCTATTTTTCGGGGAAGTTTGCTTCCCCCACCACCTTTCTCACTCGTCTGGACTCGTGTGAACGCAAGGGTAAGACAGTATGCGCGCATGCGTCCCTACTTGTTGTGCATGTGGCGTGTGGTTTGTTATAAATAGTTTGTTTTAATATAAAAATGGATGACATCGCTATCATTCGCGGACTGTCATAAGTTTAAACGCCACTGTCCTTCCAAACTGTTCTGCCTCACTGTTCTGTCCTCGTGTGAAATAAGCCTAATGCTAAACCTATTTTTTTTTTAAAGTCAAAGCAACTGCCCATTGGGCAAAAAAAAAAAAAAGAAGTTTGAGCAAGCAGGGCGCCGGGCAGGGAATTTGAAATCACTTTGTTTTGTTGGTTTGGTAGTATATTCTACAGAAAACTAAAAATAGTTTATTTTTATTTCAATAGCAATCAGATTAAAATCCTTAATATTTATAATTCATAATACTTACCTACATAGCTACAATAGGTAGATACTACCTACATTCGTTAAACTCGCCACCAACCAACCCTGTCCAAGTTGACTTCATCTGAAATCTAAACTTGTCGGTCTTTCTTGGATTAATGTAAGTAATTCTATGTATTTATTCCTACCCAAATATCTAAATAAACCCCCAAAATATTGGTTTGAATTTTCTGGGTCACTAAGATTGCCTCTAATAATAGGTCCCAACCTGAAGACCTATCTAAGTAGGTACCTACCTAGATCAAAATAATGTTTATTATTATTAGAACTTTGGAGGCAGTAACAGCAGTTCTTTTCTATTTTCTAATATAAAATAATTATTGTAGTGTTACTGTCTACTGCTATTTGGTGGGGTTTCAAGAACCCCCAGGTCTTAAAAGTTCCTGTCTTTTAGACAAAAGTTTTAATTATTAAAAAATTGTTGTTAATGTGTTATTATGCCATATCCTATGGCCTTAGTGCTGCAGTGATCTTTTTTCATTCCATCATTTCCATAATATTTGTTTCTTGGCTAGGTGCTGGGTACCATAAATAGCACACAAGTACTACTTATACAAGTACCTAACTACCTACTAAACAAGTCCTGGTGTGTGGTCAGGACTATGTTTATAATTATTTGTATGTGTTATGTGTTTTTTCAAGAGTTTTTGAGCTTTGAACTTTAAACGTGCACCAAATGTAACCTTTATTCATCATCATCATCATCATCATTATGACGAGAAAGTAAGAGTAGGGAGAGTGTTGGGTCCACCACTCGGACCCAATGCGGATTGGTGGCTGGCACATGTATTTTAGTTCTTAGACATGCCGGTTTCCTCACGATGTTTTCCTTCACCGTGTGAGAGCACTGGCATTGCGCACATTATATATATTTTTCAAATAGAAAAATCCATTGGTGCACGACAGGATTCGAACCCACTAGGAACCTTAGGAATCTTTATTCAATGAGTAATAATAATTGCTTTGTTAAAAACTAGGTGATATTTCTTATTGGGTATTTCAAACCCCATGGTCATTCAGGCACACGGAATCTGAAATATTTTATTTATAAATAGGTACGTAGATAGAAAGATCTTCCTCATCCAGTTGAGTTTATTTATATATTTAATATATGACACCCCATAAAGAAATGACAAAACATACCTAAAATAGCATTACATATCCAGTTTTCAAATCTATACTACTACCTATTATGTAAAATAAATGTGTAGAATCTCTGAGTACCTATGTAGTAAAATACATTTATGTACCAACTAACTTTGACATTCCTGACCATGATATTATTATTTAAATTTTACCTAATAACTTGGACATGCTTGTATTGTGTAAGTTAGCAAGATGTGGATTGCAAGATTTGCAAGGTACAAGATACCTATTATGTTCTATGTAAAACAAAGGTTTCATTTCTATTTTGACAATTTGGTACCACAATATATATTTTTGTGGCAGCCCAAAATTAAATGTCACTTTATTGATTTCTGTAACTGTAGTTAGATTACCTATTTAAAGTTTTCAAGGGATACTTTTATTATTGGATTTCTAGAGTATTCAAGTTATAGAGTATTTTAGGACCTGGTTGCTGTTTAGTTCAAGATGGGACATATAGGAGACTACATGTTCAATGGTAACAATGAAATGGTGTTGAACAACTCACTACAACATTCAAAGGTAAGGTCATTTCTTTACTTATGTACTTAGGTATTAACTGTTTAATAAAAACAATAAAAAAATACTTGATTGACAAAACTGCTAAATTGCTTTGTTGAAATTGCTGCCTGGCAAAGTTTTATTTTAACAATTGTTAGAATTTGTTTTCTGCTTATTCTATACATAGGTAACACCTACTTAGTACTTACATCAAGGTAAGTACCTACCTACATACATACTTGATTAGGGCACAGAAAATATAAAATACCTAAATAGACTGCTACAATAAATGCCTAGCATTATTGTAGGATTGCAAAAAAGCATAAGGGCCTAAAAGAAAATATTAATTTAAATGTTTTTCAATTATTTAAAAACATGAAATTCGCCACCAATTAATATTAATTTTAAATACCTATGTAAGTACTTAGTAGGATTATGTTATTTGCAAAGATGTTTGGTTTAGGTAGGTAGGTACGGGAAATTAGCCAAATCAGTCTGGCCGTTCTCGAGTTTTATCGAGACTAACTTTATAAGATTATTGACTATAATTATATGATACATCCGGCATCATGTAGAGTAAAATAAACCATTTTGCATGCCATGCATAACGGGACGGTTTCGCTCGGCACAATGTCGCCTGCGCTGCGCTGCGTATAATGAAACGAATTATACGTTCCGTATTTCGTTATTTACGGGTTCGTCATCCGTCGTCGACGCGTCGTGCGTGCGTGATACTGTGCGATACGCAGTTAAAAGGAACGTAATGTAAAGAAGTGGAAGTGGAACTCCCTTTACGATTTAATTCTGTGTAAAATATCGAATTTTATTTTTTACATATTCTATAAAATATCAAAATTTATTAACAACAACAGAGCACACATAATTTTGATTAGATTAGATTTTCTAATGCAAAATAATGTTGCATGCATGCACGCTCCACTCCACACGATGTATTTAACACGATTTTTGTTCGTGTATTCTAATTTACAACCCATATGATTTTTAACAAGTTATGATGATAATGTACTCAGACTTCTTAGTGGATAATATTTATCAATGAAAACTATTCTTGCGATCAAATTGCATCATTTTATATTAAAACGAATTTGACTTTACCGCGCAAGTCATGAGCGCAGTTCTTCGTCAAGGACGTTTAAATAGGTTTCGTGTCATCCTGGTCTATTTCACTGCTTTGATACGTTAAATAGACCCCTCTCGCTCTTTTTGTCGATGTTCGTTTCGTGCGCGCGCCGTGTGGAGTGTATAGTTTTCTCGCTTTAGTCTAGGGATGATAAATGTTGTAATGTAAAAACGTCGATGAACGCTATTTGATATTTTGTTGAAATGTATCTAAAATGTTTTTTTTTGCAACCAAATTAAACTTGTTAGTCTGTGAGCAGAAGATCTTGCGAGCACAAACTTCGAGAAGTGAGTAATAATTTTCTGCATTTTGAGGAGCTATTTTCTGCTCATCACGCCGGAGATTCCTATCAGGATGGAACTAAGTTTCGTCTTTAAATTGTTTGTAAAATACGACGTAGGTAGAGGATACCAAGAAACTGACAGACGAAAACAAAGAACCAATTTCATAGTAGCCTAGGTCTTTGTAACACCATAGAAAAATTGGAAAAAAATATAAGACTAAAGCGAGCGCGAGTCGGTTCAGATCCGCCGCGGGAGTTTTTTTTTTAATTTGTATGGATAACAAGGATGACAACACACTGAACGCGGGACCGGCTGCCGCGCTTCACCCGACCCGCGCCCGTGTTCAGAGTGTTGTCATCCTTGACGTCAGTACAAATACAACAAAAAACACCCGCGGCAGAATTGCCGCGGGCCCGCGCCCGCGTTCTGTGTGTGTTGCGCTTAACAGTTACAAACAGTTTTATATTTTTAAGTACACAAACAAAGTTCTATAGGAAAAATGTTTATTGTGTTGAGTTTTCTAAAACGGAAACACTAGAGGTCCGCCATGCATGACAGGTATAAGCAAGGATCACGTGACGCATCTTCACTTTGACAGTTTTGGTTTGGCTGTTTTGTTTGGTTTGTTGTGCGTCAAAATGTCAAAATGACATTTCAGTATTTCACGCATACTATACGTATTTCGATTACAATAGATTTTGGTATATATCAATAAAAAACTGACCTATTATTGACAGGTTGGTGATAGAAATCAGATTACAACTGGAAAACTACTTAATAACCCAGCTGTTTGTTAAACCCACCATGCGCCATATTGTTTTGCATTGTGTTGCACTCCTTCACAAAGATATACTTACTTATATATTATAAAAGCCAAAATAAAATAAAAAAAACAGTGTTAGACGGTTTCTTCAATGATTATCTAATTATCTAGACCCCTACAAAAGACCAGGGCCCGGTTCTATACTGCGTGAAACAACTCCTTTTGTCTGAACTGAACCTCAAGCAAAGACTCTTCGCTCGCTTCGCTTACTCGGCTATCAAGCAATTAGTGGTTTTTTTTTCTTTAACAAAATAAAATTACTCCAATTTTCGATGTTCGTGTTGCGTTCATAATTTGAAAAATACAAACTTGTCGAATGAACGAATGGTGTTTGCAAAGAAAATACCAAGAGGCTTTCAATTTCAATATCTACATATAAATATACGATCTTACGATAGAACATGTTCCAAGCATATTTTATCGATTATAAAACATCGACCATCCCTACTTTGGCCGTGTGTTGGCTGGCTGGCTGTGCGGTGCGGTGCGGGCACAAAAATGTTTCGTCATAGATGCGTGCGATGCTAGTGCCCATACAATAGTGTTTTTGGCCTAATTCCGCCATTATTACTCAAATATTTTCGTAGTAATACTAATTGATTAGCAGTGCGTTATTAGAAATCTCTGTGCGTAAAAAAACTTACGTGGGGCATCAATTTTGTCCAAAGAAATTATTCGAAAAGTGTATCATTTTTCGTATCGTCGCGCATAAAAACAAGCTACTGCGATTGCTAGCATACTCTTTTTGTTATCACGTGGGTCAAATTTCGAATTTTGTAGCTTTCAACGTTGGATTCGCTTGTTTACTACTATTAGAGTGTCTAAAATGTGTATCGCGCCTTAATAAACAAAAACCGGCTCGTAACCCTCGTGAACGTTGTTTTTCAGGAGCGCGCCGAATCTGCTGCGGTTTTAGAACGTTTTCGGATCGCGATGGAGCCGGCGGGAGATTGATCTCCAGGACTCTAATGTGTTGTGAAGTGTAGTGATGCGCAGTGTTGTGTCAGTGCAGTGGATTCGCGTCATTGAGTGTTATATAAGGGTCGGAATGGCCGGGAGGGGCTGGCTCGGGTGAAACGCCCGCGGGGCGCGGCGCGGCAGGCAGGCGAGGCTCTAGTCATGGCCCCCGCGCTGCCAATCGCACCCCGAGAGCCGCCCGAATTGAACCTTGATCCGATCGAACAGTCCCACCGCAGGCAAGTGCTCGCGCCTGTCGATAACCTCTCAGAGGATGATGTCATGGGCCTCCAGAACCATCCCAACATCATGAAAGATCCCTCGCCCCTCGGGGACCAGATGCTGGTCGACCTCTCTAGCAATGACTTGCTCTCGGTTATCAAAACTTTAGAGACTAACAATGATCCTCTCTCAACGGGTGATACTGATTCTATATTTCCTCTTGACCTACCAGAGACAGTTGATTCAGAAAGTGATCCCCCAGAACAGAAAATAATGCAGACACAGGTCCGTATTGAAAGACGATGTGCTTTTCTGTTGAGAAGATTGCGTATATTGCAAGCGCGAGCATTAGGAAAGAGAATATCTGATGAAGCAGCCCAAACATTTGATAAGTGTACCCGCGGTGCTCGTAAAGATGGCTGCGGACGGCCCATGGGGCTAAAAGCCTTATTAAAAAGAATAGAGACTACAGCAACATTACAAGCGAGTGCTGCATCTCGCAGTGTTGTTGGTCCTAAGTACTATAATGTTGGGACATCGAGAGGTGATGCATCCAAATCTGCATCAGTTGGGATATCCTCTGGCACCCTGGCTGGGCTGGAGGATACTGCAAGTGCATTGAAGTCGCACCTCTCGGTGGTGAAGCATGAACTGGACTCTGATGCTACAGCTTCTTCATCAGGGGCTGAGAGCAATGATGAGGCTGTGACATACAACAATCCTCACCAGCAGCCCATGCCCATGTAAGTGTTTGTATTTGAACAATGCATGCTTCTAAAATCCTTGTTATAACTAAGTTCTGATAGAGATTTTTCCAGTTAGTATGTGTCAACTGCCCACACAATAAGCTAAGCTATCTAAGCTTTCCATAATTATTACATTTTGGAAAGTATAGATGGCTATAATTTAATATTATAGCTATTGAGTTTCAATGATAAGCTAAAACTCTACTTGTAAATTATTATAGTTCATGTTAAATATAGTTCAAGAGTAGCGTAGAGTTCTTTGTGATAGAATATGTCTGGGGAAGTACTACCACCATACCTATTTCTGCCGCTAAGCAGTAATACTCGCATTGCTGTGTTACAATGGGAAGGGTATGGTTTCTGGTGAAATTACTGGCACATGAGGCTTTCGATCTATGCTTCAAGGTGATACCTCTGGTATTGCAAGTGTCCATCGGCTGCGGTAACCGTTTACCATCTTGTGGGCCGTAAGCTTGGTTGCCACTTCAGTTGTATAAAAAAAAAATTATACCCTCAAAATAAAGGTTCAATGATCTATATTACCCAATCATGATAAAAATATAAACATTGTTATCTTAAGTTGTGCAATGATTACAGAAGAGCTTTTGACTTTTACACTGTTGCCTTGTGTTGCATCAGCCATTTCATAGTGTGTTAGAATTTTTCTAATTAAAGCATGAACTTTTCTTTGCTTTTGGTGATTCAAGTCAAAATCAATGTACCTATATTTATTACTAAAGTAAGTAAGTTTGTATGAGTCAGTGGTCAACTCTGGTGACAGAGTTTCTAGGCTGCCTGAAGGCCTCTGTCATTGCCTAACTACTTTTAAAATGCCGGGACCGACTGCTTAACATGCCCTCCAAAGCACATGCAAACAGGTTACAGGACAGACATTCTTATCATATCAGTTTTTGAATCATTTAAGTAGGTAAAATGGCCCATTTGCCCTAACATTGTCTATTGAAATGGTATACCTAGAGATAAGTAAATTTGATGATTTTTTTCATTAAATTAATTGAATATGGGTAATGTTCTCTCAAATATTTTGTCTGAAGTTGTGTTTCTATTTATAAATAAAAAATATTAAAATGGGCTAGGTTAGTATGAAACTGTTTAAATGTAACTGATTTACCTGTGCTGGACATAATTAATATTGTGACTTTCCATTAAAGGAAAGAACACCTAATTTCATCATTTTTAAGAAATCTTATTCAGCTGTGGTGTTTGTTTATGGTGGTAGTGTGTTCTTGTCCATTCATTATAATCATAGAAATCAGTTGTAGGTATAGATATAGATGTTAGGTAAGTAAGTAATGAGGTAAGGTAGTAATTAAATCTAATTATAACTTGAACTTTGGCATACTTTTAGTCAGTAATTTGATACAACTGGTTTGCCTACATTGATATATTTTATTACACAGTTATGGAAAGAACTAGGATTTGGTGATAATTTCATTCATCATTGGATAATCATTATCATATCAGCCTATAGATGTCCACTGCTGGACTAAGGATCCCCTCTAATACGCGCCACTGAGCCTGGTTTTTGGCTCTTCTCACTCATTGGCTTAGTTAGAGGATAGATGGCGCTGTGTCAGTTACACGCCTTTAAAAAGTTTTTTATCCCACGGAAACTCATATTTTTTTCGGGATAAAAAATAGCCTATCTGCTATTCCAGACTATAAATAAACTATGACTGTGCCAAATTTCATACCGATCCGTTCAGCCGTTCTGGCGTCATATTCCCACAAACATTAAACTTTCCCCCTTTTTAATATTACTTACCTACCTAGGTAGTAAGATTTATTTATTTACTTTCTGCGTGCTGCCTTTCGTAGGTCATCGGACTATCTAGCCGGGGGGCGCCCCACACTACGTTTGTTTGGCTAGACGCGGTATCCATTTGGGAACTCTTTTATCCCAACGGTTGTCGGTTCTTCCGCATAATATGTGGCTGACCCAGTGCTCTTATGGAGCCTGTGGAGGATTAAAATAATAATAATATAATAATGCTGAACAATCCACAGCATCATCTAGCCCCAAGCCACAGAACAAATATTAGTACTACACCCAAGCTAAGCAGAGCTTGTGTTATAGGTACTAGATGACTGATGACTGATATACTTAAATTATATACACAATTTAGATAGATATTTGTTTATTATACATAGAAAATAGCCAGAACACCTGGAACAAATATTTGCAGATCGTTCAATTGTCAACAGTCGGGAATCGAACTCGCAACCACTGCGTCGCAAGCAGACCTTCGCCGGCCGCGGCCTATTGGAACTTTATTTAGGCCCTAAACCATTGTTTTATACATAACATACCTGAATTATTTTTTACTTTTCAACCGATTTTGAAGAAAATTGGCAAACAAGTTCATTAGTTTATTATTGTTTTCTAGTTGATCATGTCTGCAAAGACTTTTAAAAAAAAACTTCTTCCTGCCTGAATCCTGATTTCCTACAATGATAAATAATAATTAACCAGAAAAACGTAACCGATTTACTTTCGAGATTAATGTTTTTTTTTTTTGTGCGGAACCTATTCCTTTAAGTTTAAATACACTAATAATGATTACCCTGTATTTATGGTGTTCAGCGATAAATTATTAATGGCACCTTTTGTATTACAGTGAGAAACGCGCGCTTTGGACGTGGCATCGCGAGCGCGCCTCTATCGCGTCGCGCTGGTGCTGGCTCCAGGCCCAGGTCCAGGAGTTGGATTACAAGATCCGCCAGCACAAGGAACTGCACAAACAGGTCAGTATTTATCCTGCACTAGAGCCTTACCCTAGGTCCGCAACATGTATAGAATAAACATTCTCACTTTATCTATTGACTAGACCCTGGCGCGGTTTCACTCGCATTATTATTCTCAATATTTAAACTTTCCCTGGACTCCTACAAACATTTTAAGACCAAAATTAGCCAAATCGGTCCAGCCGTTGTCGAGTTTTAGCGAGCCTAACGCACAGCAATTCATTTTTATGAGATGAAAACCCGTATCGTTGTATAAAAGATCTAAACGTACATAACGTATTAACGTGCGGAGGGACAGATGGGAAGCGACTTTGTGAGAACAAATTATAATTTAATCTAAAACACTTAATTTACAACTTTTTAATTCGTTTCACATAGGCATGATATGACAAAGATGTAAATTACTGGCCGTCCCAGTTTCGCGCGGGTGCAATGAAACCGCACACGCGCGAAACCGGGGCGGGTCGTAATAAATATAGCCTATGTTACTCAGGGATAATGTAGCATTCTAATGGTAAAATAATTTTTGAATTCAGACCAGTAGGTTTGAGTTTATTCGTGACAAACAAAAATACAAGTCTTTCCTCTTTATGATATTAGTATATTAGATAACCCTGTATGTAAAAGTTAAATACAAAAATCCCAGTCAGTATGTATAGTAAGCCGAAAGAGGTTAATCTTCACATAATAGAGATATTCTTTTAATAGAGATTTTAATAGAGATATATCTACCTCATATCCAAGAGAATTATAGAAAAAAAACACGGGCTATATCACAACCCCTTTCAGGTTTGCGGTTCCAAGTTCCCATACATGTTGTGGAACACTGTAAAATTCTATACGAACCGTAATCGCCTATTTTATTTTTAAGTTTAGAATATTTTACACAGGTAGGGTATGTTATTGTGTAGAGAATTACATGATACAATTTTCCTGGTGGTAGGACTCTTCAGCAAGAAACCGTTTTGAATGGGTACCACCACAGTGTCAGATATTTTACCTGCAAGCAAGTGCAAGCATTACTAAAGCACTGTAGCAAGTGAAATTACTGGGCGAAAGAGACTTAACATAACAACAATGTCTCGGGGTGATAAGCGCAGTGCAGTGCCGTGGGTGGCACTGCATCTGTAATAGTCAGGCGTGGTGCTTAACATCAGGTGGGCGCCTTGATTGTCATGTCACTTGCTGACATAAAAAAAAATACTAACTGAAATGATATCGCTACTGATAGTTTATCTCAGACTAGCCTTTAATCCGTAATAATTTACAAATCTTGCGAACGGCCAAACGCGTCCATTTTGGTTCACTCTTCATTTTTCTCTAAGTACCCTCCAATAGAAAGCGACCACTAGTGCCACTCGCCATTCTTCGGAAAATGATCGAATGTATGAATATGGACGAATGGCTTTGCGGCCCGAGTACTGCCAACAATTACATTTTTAATTACATTCTAAAAATATAATAATAACTGAAATAAAAATTACAATAAATCAGGAATTTAACAATCGTTAAAAGTAAATTTAGATCTAAATAACTATTATTTTATGATTATGACCGGATACTATCGCATTGCATTCCACCCCTAGCTTGTCTATTGCCTATCCCTCCCTGACCTACGCTACGTGAACAAAAAGAAAAGTTTCATTTCCTCAAGGTAATTGCGCAAACTCTAACCGGCGGCAGTAGGTACTATTCTGTGACGCAAATAGGGTTGAAAGTCTCATGCAGCAGCGCAGCCTGCTCGTCGCGGGCATTTGATATTTATTAAACTATCGACCCATTATCGTTCTTATGCAGTGAGTCATAGAAACAGACCTAAAATTAGTTGTTACAAAAGTTTATGGCTCGTTTTCATATAAGTCAGCAAATGAGATGGTCAGGTCTTCGTCGCGTCGGTCGTTCGCCTGATGTTAGCGCCTCACAGTGCCACCCCTGCAGTGTCACCCAAAGCGTTTAAAGTTCTGCGTAGAATTGCACTGGGCCCGTCACCCCGAGACGCTCAGGATAGGATTTTTAATAGGATACCAAATGATATTGTTAACTTAACTAAAATTGAATTAAAAAAAAACTGAAAACTATGCTTACACAAAAGGCTATAATCAATCACTTTCATGTTAACGCCTACCTTGAAGATAAAAGGCCCTGGGTGGGAGCTTGGCACATGATTATTAAATTATTAAGTGAATGTTATGATACTTCGTTTTATTTTATTGTTTTGTTACGTTTATATTGACATTGTAAAAATGTACATTTGCCGACATTTAGGTTAATCACTTACATGCAAGAAATAAACGATTGAATTCTAGGTAAATTGAGTCCGAGGTAGTACAGCCAGCGGATCTAGGCGTCGCGAAGTTAGGTGCGATTTACATTGAGTCAGTGACTGACTCCAAATGAAGTCAGTGCTGACTTTGAGAACTGGCTTTCTCTGTTTACAATGGGTCAGTACAGTACGCGAGAATTTAAAGTCAGTACTGATCCGACAGCGTACTTACATTAGGTCAATATCGGGTCAGCAGTGACTTTGCTCGAATTTGGAGTCAACACTGATTTTGCTACTGACTCAATGTAAATCATACTTTAGCCGTTTCGATGCGCAATGAACTTTTTCAAAACGGCTAACTTCACGATGGTTGTGATTCGTTGCCCAGCAGTTAGGTACCAGCAGGTAAAATTATTATCCATAGAACAGTGTGCGCCGGCGCGACCGCGCTTGCTTAAAACAATCGTATCAGGATGACTCATGTAGGTAATGAATGTTTCATAGTCATTTATGTGCAGCTGGTAAGGGCTTGGCTAAGCAAATCAATTCGATCAGGAAATGTTTTTATCGGGGCCTCGAAAGGCATTTTATGAAAACATAAAAGAGAGTAGTAGAGTTCTTTGTGATAAAGCTTGTCCGGGGAAGGAAAAACATACCCATACCTATTTCTGCCGCCAAACAGTAATACTCGCATTATTCAAATAGGAGGAATGTATGACTACCTAAGCAATACTAATAAAATGCATGATGACCTAAAATAGATTTTACTTAGTAGTTTCATACATTTATTTTACAGAACACTGGTAGTCTAGTGGTAGTGACTCCACTGGTAATCTAGTGGTAGTGACCGCCTTCTGATCCAAAGGTCGTGGTATGAAAACCGGTCTGGCATCAATGGATTTTTCGATTCGGAAAATGTATGTGCGCAATGCTTTTTACATAACGATGAGGTTAAGAATCAGGATAGTTCAATTTACATCATGAATCTGTTGTAAGTAGGGCATCGGAACCGGTTTTTCCCGGTTCCGAAAGAACCGGTTTCCCCGGTTCATGGGGCTTAAAAAGAACCGGTTCTCAAAATCTAGTTGTAAGTACTACAAAAAACAAAGAACTGTTTGATTTATTTTCTAACTAATCCAATACAAGTTAGGTACTAAGGCTTACGCACAGGAAACCAAAGAACCAAACAGCGAGCTCAATGCCACGAAGCCATGCCACGTTTATATTCATTGGGCGCTCTTTATATTCAACACTTTTCACCCTTCTCATTATACAAAATCATGAAAGAAACATTCCCTGTTTCCATCTTGCTCAAAAATGTATTCACTGTACTCGGGACCTAGAGTCGAATTGAGCTTCTCAACGCCGAACTGCAGTTGCTAATTTGTTGCTTCAACTCTGGATATTCAACTCTAACGTACAACATTAAGGTTGATTATTACATGTCAGCACCTGTAGTTTGACCCTTACCGAAAATAAGTGACCGAGCGCCATGCCACAATCATTGTATCAGACTAATTTCTTACTTCTTTGTATGTAGAGGTTGAAAAGTCTGTATCTGATTGAAAAAAAATTAGGAAAACGGGCTTTGAGTGCCTTTACTAGTTACCGGAAAATATACCCACTAGAGCGTTCAGTATATCATATTATTTTAATTTGTCCTCTGGCTAGCACGCGAGCGAAGTTCCAAGCAGTAGCAAGTAATATTATAAGCTGTCTGTATAACGCAATATTTGCGTCCAGCCTGTAGCCCTGTATTGATCGAGAGCTCTATGACGTCACGTCATCTCACTTTGCCGTGTTTAGTTGCAGATTCTATTTGCCTAAGCTATAAGAACACTGGCGGACATTTTTTTTTAGCGACATCTAGCTCTAAGTTAAACAAAGCTTGTACTATGGGAACCAGATGACTGATTGAATACACATACCTAATATACCTACATAATATATATTTTTGTAGAATAAATACTTATTATTAAAAAACATAGTTTAAGAAGTTAGCCCGTATTCAAGAACTAATATTTGAGTGTGAATCGTGACTACACGTTTAAAATCTATTCTTGAGTATCGTTTTGAGCTTGAGTTTCGTTCTTGAATACGGACTTTAGACTCCGAAGTAATGCAAACATTATTATCGCAGCGGGAATCGAACCAGTAAGTAAAGTAAGTAAGTTCGTATGAGTCAGTGGCCAACTCTGGTGACCGAGTTTCTAAGCCGCCCGAAGGCCTCTATCATGGCCTAACAACATTGAAAAAGCCGGGACCGACTGCTTAACGTGCCCTCCGAAGTACGGGAGCGCTCAGTTGAATTTGCCACTGGCGGTCACCCATCCAAATAATGACTACGCCGAACAGTGCTTAACTTCGTTAATCGAACCAGTAAATTCTTGCTTCTCAACCAGGCACAAGGTCTGATCTCCTGACTGCTCCACACTAGAATTCCCTGAGTCGTGGGTATCAGGTCCCATATAACATTTTTCGAAATCTGTTTAGTGCTTTTTGAATAAATCATAAAAATACTTTAATAACTACATCGCCTCGTATCACCACAATCTGCTGAAACATTTTTTATAGTTTGAAGTCTATTTTTGTTTTTCTGAAAACTAGCAGTCCGTCTCAGCTTCGCGAGGGTTCAATATAACCGCACCCGTGCAAAGCCGGGGCTGGTCGCTAGTAATAAATATAGCCTATGTTACTCAGGGATTATGAAGCATTCTATTGGTGAAATAATTTTTGAAATCGGTCCAGTAGTTTTTGAGTTTATTCGTAACAAACAAAAATACAAATCTTCTCTCTTTATAATATTAGTTTCTAAGATGTAATATTCTATTCCAGGTCCGCGAAGCTAAAGGCCCCGTTGAGTTCGAAGGCGAGCCGGTCGGCTACGAGGGTTCACTGCCAGGGTCCGACGACGCGGAGTATCCCGACACCTGCGCCCGGCACCGCCCGCTGCGGCGCGAGACCTTCAAGAAGCGGAAACTGCTGCAGATGCACAACTTGCACGTGTCAGGGAACAAGGCGTCTAAACCAGCTGATATAAGGTACTTATTAGCGTGACGAATGTATTGGAGTAGAGCTTGTTGCAGATGCACAACTTGCACGAGTCAGGGAGGGAACAAGGCGTCTAAACCTTTTTTTTGTCTCTAAGCTTTGGGTGGCACTGCATCTGCAATAGTCAGGCGTGGTGCTTAACATCAGGTGGGCGCCTTGATTGTAATGTCACTTGCTGACAAAAAAAACCGCTGATATAGGGTACTTATTACCGTGCCGAAAGTATTAGAGGAGTAGAGCTTGTTGCAGATGCACAACTTGCACGTGTCAGGGCGTCTAGCTAAAAAGAAACGCAACAGAAAATATTGATTTGTTTACGTCCTTTTAATTTTCTAGTTACATACACATAGTACAACATATTAAGACCACATCTATCCAATTAACTAATAATAGAAGCAAAAAAACCAAAAAAAAAACAGCAATGTACAGCACGAACAGATGATCTCTTCGGGTCATCGACAGAGCGCTTGAGCGAGACGGGAGACTCCTGGAGACGCCGCCGTCTCTCTCTCAATGGTGCGGTCGCGTTACACGACAAAAAAATAAATAAAAACATAAAAATCGTGTTTTCTCCTGCTATAATTTTTATTCGGACGAGTGTTTTTTTTTTAGTTTTGGGGTGCTTCACCACCTCCTTTTGTTTTCGGTAGTCTTCTCTTTACACACTGTATTAGTCGCACCAATTAAATATATAAGCACCTTCCATCAGCAGTTACAATGACTGTCTTCAGTAAAATAATTGATAGATTCAGGCGTTACTTTGCGGAAATCCATTACAAAATAAAAAACAGACGAAAAATCTCTAGTACTATTCCGCTTAACCTTTTAACTGATGAGGTCATACAGTTACCACAGTTTCGTCTGTTTTTTTTTTGTCTTCAGTAAAGTAAAGTTTTTTTTTATTTTTTATAAATAAATAATGCTGGACAATCCACACA
Organism: Colostygia pectinataria; assembly: GCA_951394395.1. Lineage (NCBI taxonomy): Eukaryota > Metazoa > Arthropoda > Insecta > Lepidoptera > Geometridae > Colostygia > Colostygia pectinataria. Next base: position 10,668,855 of record OX596358.1, on the reverse strand, counting down.
GCATCATCTAGCCCCAAGGTAAGCTGCTGTTAAACAGAGCTGTGTTTTTGGGTACTAGATGTCTGATATATACTTAATACAATACAATACATAGATAGATATTTTTATATAGAAAATACCCAGAACACCCGGGACAAATATTTATACATCGTACAAACATTTGACCCGAGGCGGGAATCGAACCCGCAACCTCAGCGTCGCAGGCGGATCTGCGCCCGCTGCGCCACATCGGTCGTCAAATTTATAGATATTTATTCAATCATATCACAAGGATCATTTTGAAACGTCTTAAAGCTAGGTGAATATACGCCAGTTCCACGCGCCCCAGCCTAGAAGAATCTGGCGACAAACTCGGCTGGGTTCCTAGCTTTTTTTTGATGATCAGTAATACCCTAACTAACTACTGTAATTAAACGTAATTTTGTTACAGTTTTGTTTAAGTACATAATTCTTATTAGTCTGTTTTTTTTATATATACATACTTAACATATATCTTATGCAGGTATATTGTATACTATTTAATTATATTTATTTTTTATAATTGATTGATTAATATTTCTTATCTTTTTTTCTCGTTTTAGTTGTAAGTTGTAAGTATTTTTAATTTTTAGCTGTTGTCTGTAATTTTATGGAAAATGCTGTGCATGCCTGTAATTGGCACATAGTATTTAAGCTGTAATGTTGTTTATTTAATGTTTGCTATGTGTACTGCTGGCGTTGCCTATTAAATAAAATAAAATAAATAAATAAGTGTAACCCTGGTCCGTGGTGCAGATGCAGCTGCCAGTACCCTGTGGAGAGCTGCGCGGTGTGCACGGGCCGCGCGGACAGCACGTGGCCTGTGCCTCCGCCGGGCACGTTGCCGCCGCAGCAGCGCCTCGCGCTCCTCGACCCCGGCTACCACCCCGTGCTCAGCGACCTCAAGGGTATACTTCTCACGGCGGATCTCGCACGTCGTCAAGTTAGCCGTTTCGATGCGCAATGGAGCTTTTTCAAACTAAATTGTCTTTGCGCATCACAAACGGCTAACTTCACGGAAGCCTAGATCCGCTGTGCGTTACATTACCCCTCCATTTCAATTACTTACACTTGTGCTAAGTAAAAAAGTTAAATTGGATAAACTGCCACCAAATTTACGAAAAATAATTAAAATGGGAGAACCCATTTTTTTTTTATACAACTGAAGTGGCAACCAAGCGTACGGCCCACAAGATGGCATGCGGTTACCGCAGCCTATGGACGCTTGCTATACGAGGTATCACTCGCGGATTGCCACCTTGAGGCTAAGATCGAAAGCCAGTAATTTCACCGGAAACCATACCCTTCACACCGGAACACAGCAATGCGAGCATTACTGCTTGGCGACAGAAATAGGTATGGTGGTAGTCCTTCCCCGGACGAGCTCTATCACAGAGAACTACTACTCTTTCTGTCTGTCGTTTTGACAAAATAGCCAAAGACAATCCCTAACTACTTTCAGTTCCAATACTGTGTAACGTAGACACATCAGCGAAAGCTGCTCGTCTATAGTCAATAAATAAAGTAGTCATCATTTGGATGAGTGACCGCCGCTGGCAAATTCAACTGAGCGCTCCCGTGCTTCGGTGGGCACGTTAAGGCACGTTAATGACAGGGCTTCGGGCAGCCTAGAAACTCTGTCACCAGAGTTGGCTCATTTTTTTTTCATTCATCTAATATGTTTACGAAGCAACACAAACGGACACGGGCAGAATTGTGACAGATAAAAGTCACAGAAGCCATAAAATAAAGAAAAGTCAAGTCAGGAAATACTTGCGGGTTCAGAACAGTTGGTTGTGTTAACTATTAATAATAACAAGTATATTCCAGACGTTCACCCCGCGATGCACATGTCCGCGCTGTGCTCCCGCGCGTGGTTCCGGCCGCGCGTGAGCAAGCCGCCGCGCGCGCCGCGCCCCGCGCCCAGCGAGCCCAGCGAGCCCTACAAGCCGTACCCGCCGCCTAAGCCGCCCAAGAAACACCCCAGTTAGTACCACAAGCCAACACACTTAGAGCGTTATATAGGGTCATTCATTATTAACCTGACAAACTTAAGGATAATGTTCCACCCATAAAAAAACACATGTACATTTTTTTTTTACATTATTTTTATAATCTCAAGTAAATCGATTACGTTTTTCTGGTCAGTTAAGAGTTATTATTGTCGGAAATCAAAAAGGCAGCTCGCGGCGTGTGTCAATGACCCCCGCGTCAATGAACCGCGTATCAATAACCTGCACGTATCAATAACCCCCCCTATAACCGCTACGGGGCTCGCTTGCTCGAATATTTTATTATTAGGCGATTTCCAACATTGATAAATAATGATTGATCAGATATACGTAATCGATTTACTCGAGTTTTTCTATACAGAAAAAAAAATTGGTACAATATTATTTTTATTGATGTGTGGAACTGTTTGAATTTTCATCCACCGCCCAAGCCACCTAAGGCAGTTGTCCCACCGCGGGCGACTGGCGATGAGCGAGCTGTCGCCAGTAAACAGTACACGTAAACACAACCCAGTTGGCGTATGATTTTGCTTCTTGAGCAAATAAAAAAATAAATTAAATATTCTGTTCCAAAATAAAGATTATTATTAAAAAAAAAAATGCTGGACAATACACAGCAACATCTAGCCCCAAGCTAAGCAGAGCTTGTGTTATGGGTACCAGATGACTTATATACTTAATACAATACAATACATAGATAGATATTTTATATTATACATAGAAAATAACCAGAACACGCGGAACAAATATTTGCAGATCGTACTAATATTTGTCCCAAGGCGCGAATCGAACCTTCAACCTGCCGCGCCACATCGGTATAGTACATCTGGGTATACACATCCTCAAATCAGATGAGCTAAGAGACAGCATCCCCAAATAAATCCTCCAGTTCTTGGAGGAATAAAATAGTCCTTCTGTATTTATTGACCGATATTTAGTAATTAAGTAATCTTCTATTCTGTTACAGAGTTAAAAAGAGGAAGGCCTCCACTATCGAGGAAGATAAGAGAACGAGAGCGCGATGAAGAAGCTTCTGGACATGACAGGTATTTTATATACCATAGGTACTGTACATGGTTTTACTCGCATGGAAGTCATTTTACGTATAATCCTTTTGTTTACACAAAACATGCATTTTGTGATTGCGACGATAAAAAACAGAAGAAAAATCTCTAGTACTACTCCGCTTAACCTTTTAACTAATGATGTCACACAGTTAACACAGTTAACATCAAAAGAAAATATCGACACGTGTTTCATCCCTCCACGGGATATCATCAGGACCATCGACTTGTTCTCCGGCAGACGTGTTGCTCAGTCGAGCGCTGGATCCAAAGCAGTCAATCTTAGATTGCGACGAGTTCGTTTCATACATTTTATTCGGAGCGCTCGTGACGTAGCTGGCTAAGTTATTCATAACAGATCAACGAAATTAAGCACCGCGGGGTCATCATTTGGTGACCGCCAGTGGCAATTTCAACTGAGCGCTCCGTGCTTCGGAGGGCACGTTAAGCAGTCGGTCCCGGCTTTTTCAAAGTTGTTAGGCCATGACAGAGGCCTTCGGGCCTAGAAACTCTGTCACCAGAGTTGGCCAGTGACTCATACGAACGAACGAATTGAGAGTGTGTTAATGAGTGGTATAAAAACATGTGTTACAGCAGGGGCCGCGGGCGCACAAGCACTGACTCGCGCTCGTGGCGCCGCCAATCGTACGACATCGACAACATCGTGATACCGCAGAGCATCGCCGCTAACAACCGCCCGCAGATACTCGAGTACAAGGAGATTATCACGCCCAAGTCAGTCTGACTGTTATACTTTAATAGTAATAATAAATAATGCTGGACAATCCACACTATCGATCGCTATCTATGTCGAGACTGCCTGCCCTGCCCCGGCTTCGCACGGGTGCTATAAACCTTCCTCTTGAATTAATCTATCTATAGATGAAAACCGCATTAAAATCCGTTCATATAATAGTACTTTAAACCTATGTAAGCTAATGTATCTTTTAGTCGTCTAAACGTCATGGCCTAGAAACTCTTTCACCAGAGTTAGCCACTGACTCACACAAACGAACGAACGAATGAGTCGTCGTCTTTGTTAATTGACATTGAATTTTACTATGGTTATGTATTGTATTTCCTTGTTCTGGGTATTTCCTATGTATAATAGAAAATATCTATCTAGGTATTGTATTGTATTAAGTATATCAGTCATCTAGTACCCATAACACAAGCTCTGCTTAGCTTGGGGTTAGATGAAGCTGTATGGATTGTCCAGCATTATTTATTTATACTTAAACAAAGAAAGACAATACTAGCCTTGGCAAAATTGTTGCCAACGGAGAATTGAAATAAAATTGTTAATATCGTGTGTTATTTTTTACAGATGGCGAGTAATGGAAATAGCTGATGCTCCTTTGAACAATGGCATGTCCAAGTTCAACCATCGAATGTCATTTGAGGAGAGTGATGTAAGTGTAATTCCTTTTCATCAAGCAAGTTTGTATGAGTTAGTGGATTGCACCAGTGATTTATAACGCCCCTAGGCCTCCGTCATGGGTCGTCACGCGTCAAGACGTCAGTCAAGACCAACGGATTGATCTTTTTTTATATGTCAATGAGAGACAAGACGATCAAGGGCAACGCCTAACCATAAAAGTTGGCACTGCAACTTTTACAAAGCTTTGAGCTTTACTGCACTGCGCTCATCACCCCCAGGTCGTTTTCGCCCAGTAATTTCACTGGCAACAGTGCTTTTCAAACCTAAAATGTAATGTTTGGACATTAGAGACGTCTGGCACTGCGATGTCACCCACCAAGACTGAATCTTGCTCAAGAGTCCTATCTCCAAAAAAAAAAAAAAAGTAGCGACCCGCCCCGGTTTCGCACGGGTGCTTAAACTAAGTATAAATCTTTTTGAATGTTTTACTCTATCTATTGCTGAAAACTGCATTAGTTGCGTAGTTTAAAAGTTCTAAGCGTATACACAAAAGGACAAACGGCGGGGATGATTTATTATATACAATTTAGGGGTGGATTCAAACAACCAACATCTGGATTTTACTAATCTGCGGAGTAAAAAATGTCAAATACAAGTAGACTGTGAGTTTACTCGCGAATAAATACGATTTATTTGGAGAATAGCGCTTATTCGAGTTTGAATCCAACCTACCTAGTTCATAGTGTTTTTAGGTATTAGGTATGTATGCCTATGTATGATTATGTGGGTCAATAAACAAGTTATATTTCTTCTTTCTTTTCTTTTGAACCTTAAAAAAAGTCTTTTTTTTATGATTACCCTCATAGGAGAGTGAACCGTTCCAGGACGAGGATGTGACGGAGGCGGCGATCCACTCGCGGCACCACCGCGCGGAGCGGAGCGAGCGGGAGCGGTACGTGCGCAAGCCGCGCGTGCGCCGCGCGCCGCCTGACGAGCCGCCGCCTCCCCCTCCTCCCCCTCCCCCTCCCCCTCCGCCCCCTCCGCCTCCGCCGCCGCACGACGAGCCGCCCGCGCCGCCGCCGCCGCCGCCGCTGCCTGCAGAGGTTTCTAACTGATATTATTATAACAGAGTGGACCTCTGCTTATCCGTACCCGCGACCTGAAGCCTTATTCGCTATGATCAAACGCAGGCTTGTTACGATATCTGCGTGGAATCATGTTTTAGGGCTCGTCTGACGGTTTTTTCAAGGTCAACTATATCAATGGCGATATTATCACTATTAAAACAACACAAATACGGAAATTCATTTTACAATTTCACACCATGGCGCGTATAGAACACGTTACTGAGTTACATGTTATTGATAAGGAATCTCCTGTCACTGTCCAAAACCGCCGTCGTCGCCGTCATTTACATCACAGCTTTTCTACCCCCTTTGTCGATTCCAACATGGCCTGTCCATACCCGCCGTCGAATACACCGTACTCTCTTGTGTTCCCAGGACGCCGTAGGGTCACTGTAATACAGAGGAACAGCTCCCTAAGAATCATAATAGCCTATTCTTGTAGGGCTGTCACAATAAATTAAATTTTATTGAAAAGGTAGGTAAATGTATTGGGCTCATCAAAACAAAACAATTAAGCCCAAACTCAAGGGTTTTTTTTTTATACAACTGAAGTGGCAACCAAGCGTACGGCCCACAAGATGGTAAGCGGTTATGCCTATAGACGCTTGCAATACCAGAGGTATCACTCGCGGGCCTCATGTGCCAGTAATTTCTCCGGAAACCATACCCTTCACACCGGAACACAGCAATGCGAGCATTACTGCTTTGCGGCAGAAATAGGTATGTTGGTAGTACTTCCCTGGACGAGCTCTATCACAAAGAACTCTACTACTCTTTGTTATAGTGGAACTCTTCAATGGCTGCTAGTTCCAATCGATTCGACAATGAGAAGTAGGTTAAAATAGATTACAAATATTAATAAATACAGATTAATGCACTTACTATATAAAAAATACTTAATTTCGATAAAAAGGTAGGCAGGTAGGTACCTAAATAGTTAAACTTACCTGTCACGATCTTTGGATAGGTAAAATATGAAAAGTTTTTAATCCTTCTGCTATTATTACAGCATGCGAGTATAATATTATTAATAGAGTTAATAGTGAGTTAAGTATAAGAGTAGTAGAGTTCTCTGTGATAGAGCTCGTCCGGGGAAGGACTACCACCATACCTATTTCTGCCGCCAAGCAGTAATGCTCGCATTGCTGTGTTCCGGTGTGAAGGGTATGGTTTCCAGTGAAATTACTGGCACATGAGGCTTTCGATCTTAGCCTCAAGGTGGCAACCCGCGAGTGATACCTCTGGTATTGCAAGCGTCCATAGGCTGCGGTAACCGCTTACCATCTTGTGGGCCGTACGCTTGGTTGCCACTTCAGTTGTATAAAAAAAAAAAAAAAAATTGCACTGCAAACATTAACCATTTTGATTTTTAGAGATAATTGATTAATTACATAAATTGCCCTGCATTCCGAGTGTAGTAACTCGCGCCCGCCAACATACTTGTAGCTTTGGCGGCCTGCTTGCGTCCCTGCTGCTTCGTCCGCTCGGTTGCGCCGGAGCCACCCGAAAACTCCCGAACCGTCCGCTAGCTCTCGTACGTGAACCTGTCGGTGAACGCTCACGCAAACATCGCTGCGCATGTAGTGAAGTACCTACAGAAACGCGTTCTTTGAGGCTGTTTCTCTGTATTACTCTGTGGCAGGGTGGTCCTCGGGACACACGAGTGCGCGCAAAGTTGCACACAAATCACAGCTTACCATTACGTTATTTCAGACGATACCGCCGTACTCGCCGCGTCATTTCCCGCTTCCCGAAGACACCTACGTCGAGATGCTGTCGGCCATGCCCGACGGCTACCGGCCGAGCAGCCCCGACCCGGACCCGGACCCAGACCTCACGCAAACCATGGACGACATTATAGAAGACGAAAGCAGCACGCTCTCCCCCGTATCTCCCTCTGCGTACGAGGGCGATGACCCCGACGATCTAGAATGGGATCCTAGTGTTGAAAAAACGGACCGCAAGAAAAGTACATTTAGGTAGTCCAAGAAACGACAATAATTTAACTAAATTATTGTCAGTGCAGTGAGTGATGAACAAATTGGTGTTGAACTTGAATCTTGTTGAATGAACGGTGTATTGTCATGATGGTAATTGTGGGTCGACTAAATACTAATTACTATTGTCACGTAGTACAGCACTTTTGTCTTATTATAATACTAATGTCGGGCTTCAAGCAGACCGTACTCAACCAATGACATTGTGTTAAAATTGCGCCATTGCGTTACTTGAGTTTCTACTTGATTCTCTGCGTTGCTTTAAAACACACATAAGTGACATTATCACAGTGTCTACCAATGTAATTGTCTGAAAATCGCGCGAAATCGGTTTGTCGCAGTTAAGGCTCGATTTCGATACGATTCTATTGATTAACACTAGCACTCTGTGCATGATTTTCCTAACAAGAGTGTTGTTCAATGCACTCTATTCTTACCTACAAATAAAACTCTCCTGTACGGACGCATCGCTAAACATGCGTTGTAGTTTGCCTTAGTAAGAAGCGTCTTAATTATAATCAATATTTTTGAAACATAGTTAACTTCAGATGAAATATTCCCTTCTGAAATAACCCAGTTCAAACAAAAACAAACTTATAACTTTTATACCAGTGAATAAAATGTATTTACATGAATTTAAGGAGTTTATATAATGCCCGAGTCAAGATGGGCTTCAGAAGTCACACAAGTAATAGATTAAGATTTATAAAACCCGCAACCTAGACACTACATCATATAAAACACGCCTCAATGTGACACATTTTTACATGAATTTGAAACAATATTTAGGTATTAAGACTGCATGTTATGTAGTGTTCGAGACAGCTGGTGTATATTTTAACAATGCTTATTGTATGTAAAATATGAAATCCTGTTATTTGGCCTTGATAACATTTAAAAATCCATTGTCATTGCACAATGCTAGCTTAAAACGTTGTAAATATAATGTGTTGTTAGAATGCTTTTAAACATGTAGGTACATAATTGTACTATGTAAAATAATTTTGACCTTGTTTTTATAGAATTAACTGCTTGAACCAAAAATAATAGAATAATCTCATAACAAAGGTTATGTCTATTAACTCTGTTACCAGAGTTGGCCGCTGACTCATACAACCTAAACAAGTCATGATGTTATAAGTAAGTTAGCCTTACTCACAATGTCCCATGACTACTTGCTCAGGCCAAATGAGAACCCACCAACACCCCATGAGTCATGGGTGTTGTGGCTCAAGAAACTTCTAACCACCTACTCATAACATTATTATTAGATGCATAATTTTTCTTGTAACATATTTCGCAGATAGTTTACATAAACAATTTGTATGTCCCTAACCAATACCAGAATTCATGACAATAGTTTTTCTATTGTTCATGGCAGAAATAGGTTACAGTTGAGGGTCTTGGAAGGTTAATAGATCCAACATTAATTTGGCAGTCATGCTTATTTTCAAAAAGTTGTATTACATTCATATTGTGTTCATTGAGGTTATTTTAACTTCGAATATTGAAATAGCACCTAAAAGTCTAGATGATAATTTTAATTGTACTCACTTATAATTTATGCTTTTTATGAAATACTTACTTCATTTTGTTTTTTACAAATAGTTTTTTGGTATTTATAAAACAATACTTTTAACATTTCTGTAGTCAATGTTAGCAAACTCATTGGTCTTTTCTTAAAATATTATTATATATTTTATGTATTTCATAAGTAATTTGAATACTTCTGTGTTTATATTGACAATAATATTAATTTATGAGTGCAAACACAGATAATTATTACTAGTTAGTGATCTAGCATTAATTCAACATAAGTGCAAAACCTCTAAAAAACTCAGTTAATCTCTATCAATGTAAATATACGATATCAGATTGATTTCAGATTGATTTCTCATTTAAGTAAAAAATACGAGTTGCGTTGGTAATGTATTTGTGATTACTTTGATCAATATTTTCTAAACTTTTTGCAACATTCCGTTTGATATCTGAATTAAATTATATATTTAGAATGAAGTATCTCTGTAGCTGATGTTAAGAACTCTACATAATCTAAGATGATATCAATTAGGTGTGAGTTGTTCATTCAATATTTTTCTGTCTAAATTAAAGTATATAGATTGTATTTTGTATGTTTAGTATTGAGAAGCCCAAGAAACGCTTAGCGATCGTATAAAATTAAGGGTGGATTTTTAATAGACTGGCTTTAAAAACTGAAGTAAAGAATCTCTATAAGAGTGGATAGTATTTTGGATTTATAAGAACTTCTGAGTTATTTTGACCATAATCGCCGTACGCTGCTGGTTTTTTTTAAAGATGTAAGTCTTTTACGTAAGATTTAAAAGTTGAAAAACAGAAAAAACCACCCACATCAAATTATGTTTTCCATGTTTGATGGGTGGTTTTTTTCTATTTCAAGAACAGCCTTCTGTTCTCTCTGCTCGGGCATTGTGTCTTTATCCTCGATAAATTTTCAGTTTTTTTTGTATTGTAATTTCCCTGAAAGTCATTGACATGATACGATTAAGATTGTCAAGAAAATAAGCATAAGTACAATGTATTTACGTATTAGTATAATATTTTATGTATAATAGAGTTAGCATTGGTGGTTTCTAAATTGGTTTATTTTATATTACTTCTAAAATTTGGAACAAGCATGGTATACGCCGGTAACAAAGGTTAGCCAAAGCTTATTAGTACCTAGTTTAGTCACATTGCGATGATCTATGCTGAGCGCATATAAATATGTGCTCATTTTGAGTAATGAACTAAACTAAGTTGTGTTGGATGCTGCTTAGAGGCATGTTGATTTATTTGTGCCAAGTTGAGAGTTTCTAAAATCTAAGTTTTCATAGTAACTAGGTACAATACTAAATTTGTTTATTTCTGCTAATGTTCAGAAACTTACCAAGTAAGAACTAAAAGGATTGAAATTATTTGAAAGTATGATTTTAACAGCTTTTTAGTTTGCGAAGCATAATTATAAGTGTAGGTATATACACGTCTCTGTACATAAATCATTTCTATTCTCACGAGAAAATAGTCTTCATAACTATAGTTTTTATAACAACTTGATTCAGGTATAGTAATGGCTGATGTATTCAAGTTTATGTGTAGCGTAAAATAAATAAAGGCATTAAAACTATTATTTGGTTTCATTTATTATAGTTGCTAAGTTATCAAGCTTCTACCTTCTCTACTAAAACAAATGTGATGTTAGATCTAATTACGTAATCAATAGAACTCAGAATCCTTACATTATATACCTACTATAGGTAGGTACCTTGTAGAATTAACTACGACGCCTGATGCGGTGACTCATCGCATCGGAGAGCAAAGACAATGCTATTCTTACACCGTGTAAGCCTTGGGGGTAATTATATAAATTGTACTGCCTGCACCATCGAAAAATTCTGAGTAGTTATGCCATACAATTTAGTGCTGGTGCAAACTATTATCATAAACCTAGTCTAGTACTAATATCTGTTCTGTGTGCCTGTAACATGGCTTGGTCTAAGTACCTCCTATTACGACTGGCCCTACTCAGTAGCTTAGTGTGAGTGACACTCTTTAGTTTGTTCTAAGTACAAAGATATAAGAACAATGTTTTTGTTGCAAGACGAGCATTTCATCTATTTCACATAGGAAGGGCCAGATTTAGTAATTTATGGTTTTAGTCACTAATTTTTATTTTAGATTGCAAATTAAAACAAACTTTTGGTAAATTTATAAATTGTGGTAAATTTTTATTATTGACATTGCCGAATAAATGATGCAAAAAAGGAAAAACAAAATGTCAGCACCCTTCCTGTGAAATAGAATATACACGGTTTTTTCTACCAGCTAGAAGAGCTTCGCATCGCTAAGGTAAATAGAAAAAATAAACAAGCTTCATTTAGGATACTTTATTGTAGCCCAACATTACTTTAACTTACAAGCAATGTACTTGACTAGCTGCTTACATACTATAAAAGATTATGATTAGGAAGTACATTCACAAACTAGTCTTATGTTAACCCTCTTATTCATAATCAAGTTTAATTTTAAACTATTTATACAGTAAAGTTTGTCCTTGTCAATTTTACGTAGATGCAAAAAAGTCTGCTTAAATGGCAATAAATACACCGTTTTAGCTATGGTTGACAAAATGATTATGAATAAGACAGTGTAACTACTTTAAAAATTGTAATGTAATATTTTTTTACATAAATGTTCATCACAGCTAAACTAATAATACTTACATTGAATACATATTAATTTTATATTTAAAACATTAGTGTAAAATTTAATAAGTTGCATCTTTAACATAGTACTTACATACTTGTCTAAATTGTAGGAATTAAAATTATTATTACAACCAATTTGTAGGCTCAAAAACAACATAACTATATGTGTTGCGAGCTATGTATACATCTAAGTCTATAATTTAATAACGTGTGTTTCGATGGTGTTTTATCAAAACTCAAAATAAAAGCTTATCCTTTATTATGGCACTTATTTAAACAATAATTTGAGATTTACCAACAAGTAATATACATTAACTACTTTCATTAGTACTTACTGCTTTTAATATAACACAATATTCTAGAAGTTAATTCAGAGATTATTTTCACCAACTAATATAAAGTTTAGCAACCTTAGAGTTAATATATATATATATAATTATACAGTTTGATAAACTATTTTTGGCTAAAGCTACTTTATCGATAAAATTACCAAAAACTTGTATAAAAAGCATGATTTTATCAATTAGTGCCGGTTTCAGTAAAACTGTGCTCGAACACAGCTAAAATAAAAATAATACTGTAGCCATTTACAAAAAAACATAATAACTAACTACTAATAAACTGGTTACAATAATTACATCTACACAGCCTTATTACATTACTATAAATGCTTGGGGAATGTTACATAAATCAACATAATTAATAATAATACTTTCTACAACATCGGTAGGCGGGTTAGCAAATTACTATTGCAAATTATTTTAAAGACAGATAGTACGTATCACGGTTTCTATGAAGAGCATTCTCTCTCATTCATCTATGAGGCTTAGATTGTTTAGTTTTTCCTAACATACCAAGTTAAGCAACGTTTGCGCGGCACTATTGGGATAACAAAGTCAAGAGTAGTAGAGTTCTCTGTGATAGAGCTCGTCCGGGGAAGGACTACCACCATACCTATTTCTGCCGCAAAGCAGTAATGCTCGCATTGCTGTGTTCCGGTGTGAAGGGTATGGTTTCCGGTGAAATTACTGGCACATGAGGCTTTCGATCTTAGCCTCAAGGTGGCAACCCGCGAGTGATACCTCTGGTATTGCAAGCGTCCATAGGCTGCGGTAACCGCTTACCATCTTGTGGGCCGTACGCTTGGTTGCCACTTCAGTTGTATAAAAAAAAAAAAAACAAAGCACACACAACTGTCACAAATAGTCCACATACTAGGATTCCTATATCGTAAGTATCAGAAACCATAAGTAAGTTCGTATGAGTCAGTGGCCAACTCCAATTACATGGTTTTAGGCCGCCCGAAGGCCTCTGTCATGGCCTAACAACTTTGAAAAATCCGGGACCGACTGACCTAAGTACTACTGTACCACAACGCTCAGACCAGCAACAAATCCTACATCTCACTTAACAACTGCTAAAAAAGGTGCTAATAATTATGGTATTCATTGATTTTCTAGTTGATATTCCTAGATAAGTCTTGGATGCGACGCGCGTTACATTCCCGACAGTACAAGTGATTGTCCAGCGGATAACAGCCTTTGCCCTCCTGAAATAATAAAAAAAATAGTTTGCATTTTTACAGCTGGTTTTCTAGGCTACAGTGTAGTGGAGTGAGACTATAATATCTTAGCTAGTGTACTTACAGTGCTAGTGAGACATGTGTTAGCTAGTGTACAGTGCAAATGAAACATGTATTAGCTAGTTTACAGTGTGAATGAGACTGTATTAAATAAATAATGTTGGATAATCCACACAGCATCATCTAGCCCCGAGGTAAGCTGCTGTTAAACAGAGCTGTATTATGGGTAATAGATGACTGATATATATAATACAATACAATACATAGATAGATATTTTTTATTATATATAGAAAATACCCAGAACACCCGGAACAAATATTTGTAGATCGTACAAACATTTGCCCCGAGGCGGGAATCGAACCCGCAACCTCCGCGTCGCAGGCGGACCTGCGCCCGCTGCGCCACATCGGTCGTCATTAGCGAGTGTAGAGTGTAAGTGAGACTATGCGTTAGGTAGTGTAGAGTGCGAGTGAGACCTGTCTGGTGCAGAGTCGGTCGTCATTAGCGAATGTAGAGTGTAAGTGAGACTGCATTAGGTAGTGTAGAGCGCGAGTGAGACCTGTCTGGTGCAGAGGGAGCTGCCGCAGTCCTCGCAGGAGTAGCAGACGATGTGGAAGCTCTTGTCGAGCGCGACGATGCGCACGGTCTCCTCCGCGCCGCCGCACGGTACGATGGGCGCGCGGCACCGAGCGCAGCGCGGCGCGTATCTACATACACAACCACTACAATCAACTGACATTTCTTGATACAGCCCTTGTGACAAATCAAACAGATATTGCCACTTTAGTTATTAAGTTACCTGTAAAATACTGTGTAAATTGTATAAGCAGCTTACTGTGTACTGTACCCACATGTATTATTACAGCAAATAAATGTATTTCTATTTCTAGATATGGAATGTGTTGGCAAGAAACTGTCTTCTGTAACACAGCTTTACCCTTAGCTACCACAGGAAGAGCTCTACCTATATTTTATACCTGTTACTTTAAAAATATACATTAGTTTGTATTATTTGTAAAAGTTAATAACGCCTAGACAGTAGAACTCAAAGAAATCTTATCTTAGGGCATCTAACAACTGAACTATACTAAAAACTAAACTATAACAACTTTTGTTTTTAATACTAAATATACCTACTGTTTCATGGTGTTGATTTTTTATTTATTAAATGCCATGAAATATCTAAATCACACTAAAAATTATGGAAGGCAGCACAGTGATAAATTCAAAAAAATAGTTACCTTTTATGGAAGTCTTCAATGCAATGTATTCGGTTGACTGCGTCTACGGTGAAAGGGATGCCGTCGAGGCTCTTCTGACAAACGACGCAGGTGAAACAGCGAGGGTGGTACGGCTTGCCTATAAAATACCAATAATTTGATATCATTTTCACTAAAACGGGATATTTATCATGATTTGTGAGTATATTGTTACCCCGGCTTTGCACGGGTGCTTAACTTTTCATTGCACCGGTGCGAAGCTGGGGTAAATCGACTAGTATAAAGTCGTCCCCACCGTCTGTCTCTTTGTATGTACACTTAGATCTTTTAAACCATGCAACGGATTTTAATGCAGTTTACAGCAATAGATATATTGATTCAAGAGGAAAGTTTATCCATTGTTTAAGCACCCGTGCGAAGCCAGGGTGGGTCGCTAGTGGATAATAACTTGAATGTGAGTGGGATCGTACCTGTGGCCCGTAGTATTCGATCGAGGATAGGATCCTGGCAGACGCAGCATTTCTCCAAGGTTTCTAGATAGTCTCGTTCACAAAGAGCCTTCCCTTGGACTGCATAGAATGGACGGCCCTGAAATCAATGTTTATGGGATGTGATATTTGATGTTTTTTAATGCATACAGCAACATATGAACATGAAAAAATATTTATATATTTGCAACATAAACAGTTCATTACATCTAACTTATTACATTTATAATATGCTACTATTAACAATAAAACCTGTTTACATTGATGTGATTAATACTAAATAAATCTATCTGACGTGATGATCTTAACACTAGGCAAAGCCTGTATCGTATGATTGGGCTATATTCGAAACACTCTTCGTTGTCTTTGTGTTTGGTAATATTGATCTGTTTTGCTACATAACCAAAACGTATTGTTCTCAGGGGCCTTAGTATTGATTCCATGACTTGGTTTCTTTGTCTTGATTGGTATTGGACAAGTATTGGAATATCAAATTTCATACTTTTGAGTGTAAATCTAGCGCTAAATTCAACCTTGTTTTGAACATTTAGACAACAGTAAATTTAAAATGGATTGGAAGTATGAAATGTCATATTCCAATATTCATATTCATATGTTTATTCAAAATTTTGGATCACATAAAGGAACTCTTAGTTACGTCAAGTGACATAATTACCAAAAATAAAGAAAAAAGTAAGTAAAATTAAAAGTTACATTGTAAGTTAGCAGCTGTATAGGGGTTTTGTCAAATAGATAAAAAATAATAGCAATATACAAATAAAATATAAAATAGGTACTTAAGCTGCTGTTGCAATACTTGTTGAATACCAATCGCGTTCAAGAGTATGGCCCCAGGTCTATATCTCGTATGTTAATAATAATAGAATTGTTATGTAAATAACATAATACCTATACAGTAGTGAATGAAACCTAATTACCTGTAAGTTTATTCCACAGTTATGACAGCAGAAGCACTTTATATGGTATATCCTCTCCATAGCTGTGCAACCCGTTGTCTCTCCCATGATCTTTTCCTCACAGCGGTGGCAGTTTCCACAATACAGTGCGTCTTCAGGCTCGGGCGGAAGCTCCATAGGTGCTACATAGCCCCCGTATAGAGATGTCCCGGATAATTGGCTGCATGGTCGAGGGTTTATGGGCTCGTACAGTGACTCATAGGTAGATGATGTCTGAGAGCCACCTAATAGAGAATGAAAATGCATTTAACTACACAACTTAGTGGCACATTCTACTTATAATTGTAGTTTAAGGAATACTAGCTTCTGTATGTCACTTCTCTCACAACCAGAATAAAAAATATACTAAGATTTAATTCAGCCTGCATGAGCACTGTAGACAAAGCTTTTTAAATTTTGAATTCTACTGTAATGTAAATAAGTTTTCTTAGATCATGTACCTAATTTATGTCTACTCTTCCATAGTCCAAAAAAAGTAGGTTTTTCGATCCAGAGCCATTACAGAGCAGGTGATAGGTTGAACTTTAAAGGAACTTACCATAAGTAGAGAAGTCCTGGGCGTTTACGGAAGCGGACGACGGCGGGTAGGCAGACCCCGGTCGTCGCAGCTCGCTATAATTCGACTGGGCTCCCAAATCACTAATCCTCGACACCTCAGACCTCGAATCGCGATCTCCATAAATACTCTCTGTGTAATTCCTCTGCATCATCATGTTGGAGTACACGTGATTCGTGCCCCCCGGAGGCAGCAGGTTGCTGTACAGAAGAACATCGCCGCTGCGACTTCTAGAAGTGTTCCTAACGATACAACTTTTCACAGGCACCAAATTAGAGTACGTAGAGCTGGCTTTACTTCCGTACTCAAGCCTCGACGAGTAGGAAGGTTCGCAAGCAGCCTTCACCGTGTAACTCTGCGGTATCTGAGGAAGCGGAGCTTTGCCTTTTTTTGGTGGGATTGAGGGTTTCTTTTTGGTGGCGTTAATGTCATCTTGCAGTTTTGCATCCAACTCGTTTGCGTAGATCCTAAGATCAGCCAGTTGTTTGTCGAGAGTATTCATTTTCTTTCATTGATTTTCAATTCCATGCACAAACACAGAAAAAAACTTGCACGCCCTGATTTTTTTTTGTTGTTGTGAATTGTGTGATTGTGATGATGATATGCCAGACAATAGGTTAAAGTCACTACGATATCCAAAACTATAGTACAAATATCATAAAATAGTAGTATTTCTAAGAAAACTGTAGTACACCTTATAAATCAATATAAAACGTACATAAAATCATTAAAACTAACACTAGGTTAACCAATATTTTCTTTTCTTTTTTTATTACTTCTTGACTAAATAAGTTTCAAACATTATTCAAAAGTTGTTCAAAAAACAAAAAAAATTTAAACTAATGAATATTTACGATAATATAAAATCTTTTATTGCTATTACACATTTGGTTCATTTTCATTCGTTTATCGAATGTGCTTGTCGGAAGGTTTCTCGTTGTGTTTTCTTGTCCTGCTCACGTTTTGTCCAGTTTGTACTATGGGGTTGGAATAGGTAGAAATAGATTTAGACTTTGTAAGCTTTATAGTGAGATGCAGATGAAAATATTTACAGAAAAAATCATAAAATAAAATATATTTATAAATCAAGTTTTTAGTTCAGAGCCAAGTGACAGTTCTTGTCATTTTTCTTTCTTCCGGTAACCATGGTGATGATTATGCGTTACCATAGAAGTTTCGATAAGTTAATGAAATGAGTCGCCACCAAGGAAGTCGATAGATAGAAGGGCCCTGTGTTGTTTCTGTTGATCTTTGTTGGTAGACAGGTAGTAGATCTGATTCTGATTAGTACGCGGGTACAAGTTTTATCGATCCAAAGGTTTTGCTTTTCTGAGATACACAAAATTGACATTTGATAATGACATTTGTTTGTTTACCTTTTTGGGCTTGAATTAAAAACCAGACTAAAGAAGAAGGAGAAAAACCAGACTATAACTGATAATACATAATATTAGAATACAATACAATACATTGGTTGATATTTTTTATTAAACATAGCAAATATCCAGACCCGGAACAAATATTTGCAGATCGTACAAACCTTTGTCCCAAGGCGGGTATCGAACCCGCAACCTCCTGCGTCGCAGGCGGACTTTCAGCCGCCGCGCCACATTGGTCGATATCGCGAGTAAGAGCTTTTTCACACTGTGTAAAAAGTTTGAAAATGACAAACAGAAAATAACGTACCGAATTACGGCACGATATTGTCGTCCACGGCATTCCGCGCGGAGCTGTAATCTGTATGAAAGTCATGGACGACACGAGCACGACATGCGAAACACGTCTTGTCCTAGGAATAGTGTGATTTTCCCTTGAAATATATTTTACTCTTTGAGTGTGAGTGAGTGAAATGCGAGCATACCGACTATACAGACAGACCTACCACGGTTTAGGTGTCATTTTAGCGTGTGTGTGTGTATAGTTCGCACGGCAGATCTAGGCTTCCGTGAAGTTAGCCGTTTGTAGTTCGAATAAGCTCCATTGCGCATCGAAACGGCTAACTTCACTAGCGAACTCCAGATTTAATTATGTATAGGACTTTTTTACTGACTCATTTCCTACGTAACGTGTTACCAATATTGGGTACCCTATAGGTAAAACCTACCTTCCTCGTTTTTGTTTAGGTAGGTAACTACTGCTGCTCAAAAACTTGTTCTTACAATGTTCTTACCAACCCAATTAATTCGTAGAAAAAAATGGTAGGTAGAGGTACCTACAATCAATCAATCAATCAATCAATCAAAAAAAGGTACCTACACCACCTACATTATTATGTTTTATTACATTTGTTAGCAAAAGCGATAACATAAAATATAACAAGTTTAAGGATAAAGTGTTCATCGTTAAAAATATTTTTTGTGCAAAATGATATCGCCACATGCGTATTTTTATATTGTTACTATTATTTTACTGAAACTTATGGTAAATATATAATTAGAGTTGAATTTACTTTAATTGAAGTAGTTAGGTGGGTACATGAATAAAAGTGTTAAGAATAAGAATAAGAATATTTTTATTGTAAAACTGTTATAAATGTAAGATGGTAAAATTAAAAATACAAAAATAGTCCAACAGTTTATTTTTAGAATATATTTTTTTAGATCAATATGGTGACCTCTGATTTTGTAAACGACGAAGAAGGTAAGTACCTATCCTACCTAAATACCTAAGTGGTTATTTATTATTTACCATTGTCATTAACATAATCAAATAGGTATCAAAATTCAAAATTCAAGGTCAAAATTTAAATAATATTTGCAGAAGACTACTTCAAAAAGGAACCAACTGAAGAAGAAGTAAGTACTTACTGTAATGTATGTACCTAGATTAAGGGTAGATGCAACATAACTATCTTTTATACTGTGGGTAGGTCGTTTTCTTGTCGTGTCATTCTACGAATAAATGGTGTTCACGTATCTAGCACGCTGTGGTTTCTTTTGGAAAAGCCCTCGAATCCCATCCCCAACCTAAAGATATTTCACTGGCGACGAGTTGGATCTGCGTGTGTATGGGAAACAGAGAAGCAAAATCATGTCGGTGGGAAAAATTGGAGCTTTTCAACTGGATTCCGACAATTGGACTTTGTACGCGGAGAGGTTAGAACAGTACTTCTTGGTTAACAATGTGAAGGACGAGCTGAAAGTACCTACGTTGATTACGGTTATGGGCAGCGCAGGATACGAACTATTGGTTACGTTGTGCACCCCAGAAAAACCGGCAAGCAAGAAGTTCAATGAGCTAGTAAAAATCATGACCCATCATCTTCAGCCGAAACCAAGCATTTTAGCGGAGAGATACACCTTCCGACAGAGGAAACAGGCACAAGGAGAATCAATTGCGGAATACGTGGCGGAGCTACGGAGACTATCAAAACATTGTGGTTTTGGTGAGGGCTTACAAGAAAGCCTGCGTGATCAGTTAGTATGCGGGTTGACTAATGAAACGATTAGGCAACGTTTATTTTCGGAGGAGAATCTGCCGTTTGAAAAAGCCCTAAGATTGGCGGTGGCTATCGAGGCAGCGGAAGTAAATGCAGCGATCGTGGAAGGCAGAGAAAGTCAAAACGGTAGAAAAAACGCATTGGAACTGACGGCGTGCAATGCGGTAGGAACGCGGTATCCAAGCCGACAGTCGAATGGAATGATGCGGCGGCCGACAGGCGGTGGCGGCGGCGGCGGCAGCAGCGCGGGCACACGCGGGTGTCGGCCCTCGCAACAGTCGCAGCGCTCCAATGCACGAGCGGCAGCGGAGCGGACGCCACAGGTCAATGCCACGGCGACAACGGGATCATCTAGATCAGCTGATCGGCGGCAGTGCGCAGTCTGTGGCCGTGAGCACGATGCAAAAGTTTGCAAGTTTAGAAATTATGTTTGTCGAGTGTGTATTCAACCGGGACATTTGAAGAAAATGTGTCCCCGGCAACAAAGAAGTTCGCAAAATGTAGAATCATACAATAACGACGTACGCGAGTCGGTAGTGCAGGGGGATACGGACTACAGCAGCGACGAGGTAATTGATTTGTTTAATTTCTCTAGTTTGGATCGTATGTGTGGTCCAATAGAAATAGATGTGTGTATGGAAGGTCACAATATTAGAATGGAGGCAGACACAGGATGTCTCATATCTTGCATTAGTTACGACCTTTATAACAAATTGTTTTCGCATTTAACCTTATGTGAACATAACCTAATAATGAGTTACTATACGGGCGAAACAGTGAGACCGATCGGGAAGATATCGCCTACCGTTCAATATAAAGATAAGACCAGTAAGCTATTAGATCTTTATGTAATCGATAACGGTCGGAAACCTTTGATGGGAAGGAGATGGCTACACGAATTTGGAATCGCATTAAAAGAGGTTAATTGTCATGACGTTAAATGTATGTTGCCATTCACCATAGAATCTCTCAGTTCCAGATACAGTGAGGTGTTTTCTGAAGGACTCGGTAGGTATACTGGCGGGGAGGTGAGCCTGCACGTGCGCGCCGGCACCCGGCCTGTGTACATGCGCGCGCGACCGCTGGCGTACGCCCTGCGCGAGCCGGTGGAGCGCGCGCTGGACCAGCTGGTGGCCGACGGGGTCATCACACCGGTCGAGACCTCGGACTGGGCCACGCCAATCGTGCCAGTGGTAAAAAGCGATGGTACTATTCGGGTATGTGGTGATTTTAAATTAACACTCAATAAATGCCTAGAGGTGGACCGTTTTCCTTTGCCTAAAGTAGAGGACTTGTTAGCGAAATTAGGAGGGGGGGAGAAATTTACGAAAATAGATTTATCCCAAGCTTATGCGCAGTTTGTTTTGGACAAGGAGTCGCAGAATTACACAGTAATAAATACGCATAGGGGGCTTTTTAGATATAAGCGGTTGATTTACGGGTTATCATCTAGCCCTGGTATTTTTCAACGGAAACTAGAACAAATGTTTGCAGACATGCCTAGAGTAGGTGTATTTTTAGACGATGTTATTATTAGCGGTAAAAATGACCTGGAGCATTTAGAAACACTACATAAGGTATTGCAAAGATTGCAGCATTACGGCTTAAAAATTAAGACAGGGAAATGTTCATTCTTTGCAGACTCGGCTACATATTTAGGATATGTTATTGATAAGAAGGGAATTCACACAAACCCAAACAAATTAGCAGCCATAAGGGAAGTCAGGTCACCTACAACTGTCACAGAGGTACGGGCATTTTTGGGTATGGTCATGTACTATGGTAAATTTGTTAAGAATGTAAGTACGGTTTTATGTCCATTATATGCATTGCTTAAGAAAGGGGTTAAATTTGTTTGGTCGAAAGAATGTGAGGAAACCTTTTTGAAAATCAAAGAACTGCTGTCTTCTAGCGAGGTATTGGCCCACTATAGTTCGGATCTGCAGCTTATCTTGACTACGGATGCAAGTGGGGTAGGTGTAGGTGCGGTTATATCCCATATTATGGAGGACGGTTCGGAGCGACCTATTGCTTATGCGTCACGGGTATTAAACGCGGCCGAGAGGGGCTATTCGCAGATCGATCGAGAAGCCTTAGCCATAATTTACGGGGTTAAGAAATTTCACCAATATTTGTATGGCCGAAAGTTTATATTAAAAACCGATCATAAACCGTTAGTATCAATATTTGGTCCCAAAACGGGGATACCTACGATGGCGGCATCGCGATTGCAAAGGTGGGCAGTAATACTGGCCGGTTATGAGTATGATATTAAACATGTAACAACGGATAAAAATGGGGCAGATGCTCTTTCTCGTATACCATTAGGCGGGACGGAAAAGAGAGAAAAGCTAGAAGTTACTTATATAAATTTTGTTAATAATTTTTTACCCATCACACAGGGGCAAGTAGGACAAGAAATTAAAAAAGATTTAGTTTTGTGTAAAGTAGCAATGTACCTGCAGTCAGGGTGGCCATCAAAATGCACAGAGCCGGATTTGAAACCATTTTGGCTTAGAAAAAATGAACTTTATTTGGAAGAGGGCTGTATCATGTGGGGCTATAGAATAGTTATTCCGAACGCTTTTAAAAAACAAATTTTACAGGAATTGCATGTAGGACACATGGGCATTGTAAAAATGAAGTCAGTAGCTAGGAGTTATGTATGGTGGCCAGGTATCGATAAGGACTTAGAGCAAGTAGGGAAAGGGTGCCACACGTGTGCTATAGAAGGCCCAGCGCCACCACGAGCCCCGCCACAACCATGGACGTATTCGGCGGAACCATGGAGCCGGTTGCACATAGACTTTTTAGGACCATTTGCGGGAAAAACTTTTTTCGTGTTAATAGACGCAGCATCAAAATGGATCGAGGCGTTTCACATGATTAACACAAATGCGTCGGCTGTACTTAGGATACTAAGGGAACTTTTTGCTCGCTTCGGACTGCCCAGAGAAGTGGTATCGGACAATGGACCACCTTTCACAAGTAAGGAATTTAATACTTTCATGGAGTTGAACGGGGTGAAACATACGCTGACTCCGCCGTATCACCCGGCCTCCAACGGGGCGGCCGAAGGTGCGGTAAAGTTATGCAAAAGGGCCATTAGGAAAGCAGTACGAGATAAATATGAGTTAGATACGGCGTTACAAGCTTATTTGATGGCATACCGAAATACACCGCATTGTACTACCGGAGTGACGCCAGCGATGCTTTTACAAAGGAGAAGTTTACGGTCGCGACTAGATCTCTTACGCTCGGGGGGCGAGGTAAAGGAAAGAGTAGAAGTAAAGCAACAGCAACAGGCGGAAAAGGTAGGAGGTAAGATAAGAACAATCGATAAGGGAGATGCTGTGTGGGTGAGAGAGTATGGTGCGAAAGATAAATGGGTAAAAGGTCAGGTGGAAACGGTGTTAGGGAGAAGAAGTTTTACAGTGACAAAGGAAGACGGTTCATCGTGTAAAAGGCATATGGACCAGCTAAAACATCGCTCACAAATTGGCATATTGGCGTGTCCCACGGCGCCGGCGTCAAGAGTACCTCTTATTAGTGTCAGCTCCCCACTTAGTATACCGGACCGGGTCGGTCGGATACGCTATCCGGTAGAGCGTTACGGTAGTCCCGTCGCTTACTAAAGCGAATTGTAATGTGCGCGTTAGTGAGTTAAGTTAGTCGTAAGTTGTTAGTTATTAGTTTTAATTCTTATTGTTTTCAAGAGTAGAATACGTACCTACCTTTATACCTTAGCTGCAGGTCTTTACGGTAAATTCCTTAACACACCATCAAGGTCTATGAATTGGTTGTTCGAGTAGTATTCTTAATTAAGTAGGAGGGTGTAATGTATGTACCTAGATTAAGGGTAGATGCAACATAACTATCTTTTATACTGTGGGTAGGTCGTTTTCTTGTCGTGTCATTCTACGAATAAATGGTGTTCACGTATCTAGCACGCTGTGGTTTCTTTTGGAAAAGCCCTCGAATCCCATCCCCAACCTAAAGATATTTCACTTACCTAGGTCTCAGTTTGGGTGTTTAGGTATTGTATTTTCTTATAAAAAGACATGCGTAAGGGGGCCGGGCGTCCCAAGCTTACTTATGTAGGTAGTTTATATTTGAAAAGTCGTTTTTATTCTATTGATAGAAATAAATTTAACACTGAACACCAGCGCTACAGACACATGCAAATCTGTAGCACATGCTGAGTGGTTGCCCTTTATTGTCACAATAATTAGTTTTATTATTTTGTAGTAGGTATTATTATTTTTATGTTTAGGTATTGTGTGGTGCAAAACAAATAATTTATATTTCTATAATTTATTTCAGTGGCACATGGATTTCATGCCTGTAAGTATCAGTATTCACGTAAGAAGTAAAAACTCAGTTAGAGTTACATGAATGTTGAGTTGTAAACTTGTAGGTACCTAGTAGTAGTTTATGAAATCCATTGGGTTCTGCCTATTCACGGCGCGCAGGTACAACACTTTTAGTTATTTCCACCTAAGTACCTATGTGATCTTTAAAGTGAAGTGTGTTCACAATATTTGGGTGTTTAGGTATTATATTTTATAAAGTTATTTAGGTACTACATAAAAAATCAATGTTTTATTCTTCCAGACAGGATACCTACCAGACAGTGTTTACAGAGAGCTTGCATGGTATGGAATCCTACAGATCCAACCACTGCATCATAGTTCTAAACACAAGGTAGTTGCAAAATTAATTTGGGAGCATACATTGGGAAGACCTCACGTCATCATGGAGAATCCACCGCAAGTAATATTTATTTTAAAGTTATCTCACGTATCTATCATTTACCTTGCAGTTATATCATCAGGTTAATTTCCAAGATAAAAGATATTATTATCATTTAACTTTCTAGTCGACACAATCACCGGGAAAAGTAAGTCGTCAGATTTTAGCAGAAGAAGCGGCAAAATGGTCAAGAGAACAACGGGCAGCTCAAGAAGTGTTGATGGAAAACATAAAGAGTGGTGGCAACGGCATTACAGTTAGAACGGTTTTAAGCTCTACCAAAAAGTCAGTTTATATTATACAAAATGGTAAGAAGTACGAAATCACACAATGGCAAATAGTATTTTTTATAATGTTCAAGTGTACCTAAATGCAAAAGTTGCGCGTAGGTACCTACAATATCAATTCAAATCTGTAGGTTACAAAATAGCTTCCTCCAAGCTGTCGAAAATTGGCAAGAATTGATCCCTTGACAAGTGATTAGTAATTAAAAAAGTACCTTAGAGTATATAGTGAAGTAACGTAATAGGTCGAACCACGGAATAACTAAGGATAATTATTATGAGCCTTGACGACTAAGATCTTTCAGCAGTAGGTAGGTTAGGTACCTGGGTAGGTACCTACTTTTTGCTGTTAAAGTTTGGAATTTTCTGACAGGAAACTACTATGAGTGTCCTCATGGATCTGAACCAGATTTGGATGCATATAGAGTACAAGCTAATATGCATGAGCGTAAATGTACCTATGATAAAAACTCGATACCAGTTTCTGTAGACCCGTGTATTGAAGCTGAAGTGACTCCAATAGAGTTCTCATTTCACGAGGGTTGGATGTTTTGTCTTGGCAATGGAGAACGAGAGAACAACTATTTCCAGAACGGTACTCTTGACTGTGGGAATAAAATTAAAGTAAGTTCTTTTTATTTGTAGAAGTAAGTAGGTAAGTACTTCCAAACTTTAATCATCTTTTATTTTTTTACAGATCAGTGTCGATGAGTTTTTGGACAAATGTGCGATTGATAACAACATAGTGATAACTTTCGATTATTTTGGTGATGAGCCGCGTAAGGACATGATGCGTAACGCCTCGTTGTGTTCATCCTGGGACCCTTGTCGACTTTCCTATTTGTATCGTCTTGAGGTGATTTTAATTATTATATTAAAGGACTTTCAGCGCTTTCTAAATCTTTGGCGTGTCATTGCTTACAACGATTTATTAGTTTATTACAAGTTAAATGTAGGGTGTAAGCTCACCTTTCACACTATTATATTAATACTAGCTGTCGCACGCGACTTTGTTCGCGTGGAACTCGGGAACCGTACCTTTCTGAGATAAAAAGTAGCCTATGTCCTATTCCCGGTCATTGTGTATTTATGTTTTAAATTTCAGCCAAATCGGTTCAGTGGTTGTCTTGTCGAGTTATAGAGGATAAAAAACAGACGAAAAATATCTAGTAATATTCCGCTTAACCTTTTAACTGATGAGGTCACACAGTTACCACAGTTAACCTCAAAAGAAAAATATCGACACGCGTTTCATCCCTCCACGGGACATCCTCAGGACCATCGACTTGTTCTCCGGCAGACGTGTTGCTCCGTCGAGCGCTGGAGCCAAAGTCTCCAAGAAATTTTTCTTTTGAGGTTAACTGTGGTAACTGTGTGACCTCATCAGTTAAAAGGTTAAGCGGAATAGTACTAGATATTTTTCGTCTGTTTTTTATTTTGTAATGGATTTCCGCAAAGTAACGCCTGAATCTATCAATTGAGTTATAGAGGAACAAACATCCAAGCAGTGTCTTTAGTGTGATCTGTGACAATGCTTACGGTAAAGTCGGAACGACAACTTTTGTACATTTTGCCAGTCGTCTGCCGTGCCGTGTGACGTCGACGTCCGGCGATCTCATGCCAAGTGTGAAAGCGCCCTTGCTCAACATTGTTTCCGCTAATTTTAGAGGTTTTTGGGACTTGGGAGATTTTAATACGATTATTAATCATATTTAGCCACCTCCAGTGGAAATGATGCCTTCATTCCCAACGACACCAGGGGATACAACTATATGTCCAGAATGCATGGAGGGATACAACCCGGAAGAGGACAGAAAATCTATTGTTGAACGTAAGTACAAGAGGGTAGGTAGGTAATTACTAGAGCTGTTAGTTATAGTTTTTTTTTTCTAAGCAAGGTTCTATAGAATGTTCTGTCTATTTTTAATATACACAATGACTTAAGTAGGTAGGCACATTTTTTTTTATGTCGGCAAGTGACAAGACAATCAAGGCGCCTGAACCTGATGTTATGTACCACGCCTGACTATAACAGATGCAGTGACACCCAAAGCTTAAAGTTTTCTAGTGTTTGCGTGGCACTGCACTGCGCTTATCACCTCGAGACGTCTCTTTCGCCCAGTAATTTCACTTGCTACAGTGCCCTTCAAACCTAAACACAGTACCTAATGCTTGCACACTACTGCTTGGAGGTAGAATATCTGACACTGCGGTGGTACCCACCAAGACGGACTCTACCTATTGAAACCTTGAACTCTACTATATAATAAGTGTAATAATCGTTTCTTCCATTTTATTTAGACTTGTTCGTACAAGACGAAGAAGATAAAGCTTTTCCACACGGTTACGGGCACAACAAAGACGACACTGAATGGGCCGTTAGCAAGGATAAACCACACTATGACGAGGTGTTCCAGAGCCTTAACCCTGTCGATGGCAGAGTCTCTGGCACAGGTATAGACCACAGACTTAGAAAACTTACAAACATTCTGTAAACTGGATCTTTTGTAGAAAAGAAAGTATACTTACTTAGCTAGAGATCTTCTTTGTGATGAACTCGAATAGAGAAGTACGTATAGTTCGCACAGCGGATCAAGGCTTCCGTGAAGTTAGCCGTTTGTGATGCGCAAAGACAATTTAGTTTGAAAAAGCTCCATTGCGCATCGAAACGGCTAATTTCACTACGGCCGAGATCCGTTGTGAGACCTATACCTACCTATACTTGATTAGGTAGCTACCTTAATCTATCTACCAGCCGCTATCGGTAGGTATCTATTTTTGCCGCCAAGCGGTAGGTACATAATGCTATTGTGGTTCGATAGAAAAGTACCTAGGCAGGTATGAAGAGAATTACAGGCACATATTGTATTATTTTTTGCGAAACTACTCGGGCAGTAGGTAGGTACTTTAGTTAGATTATTCCCATCTGTCACCTAGTTTTGTCCCCTTTTTGAAATTGGGTGACAGACTGCACTTTTATTTTACCGTACCTGCCTATTGTTTTTTTATTTGCACATCTTAATTTTCCACAGCTGCTAAGACCGAGATGGAAAAGGCCAAACTGGCTCCAGACGTGCTCGGAAAGATCTGGGACCTCGCAGAGATCGACAAAGATGGCTTTCTGGACGACGAGGAGTTTGCGCTGGCCATGCATCTCGTGCGCATGCAAGTTGACGGACACGACCTGCCCGACAAACTACCTGAACATTTCATACCGCCTTCTAAACGCGAATAAACTGACATTATACAAAAAATAAAAGAAGTAAACTGACATTGACTGCTAGGATACATCCATTAGAGAACAGAGAAATACCAGGGGGGCGATTCTCGTGCCGTTGATAAATGGTCACATGTGATATTTATATCGTCAAAACTGTATAGTTTTGACTATATAGGTATATCACATGTAACCATTTATCTGTGCACGAGAATCCACAAATTAAAAGAAATACCTGTAAATACGGGTATAGTTCTCACAACGGATCTCGGCCGTCGTGAAATTAGCCGTTTCGATGCGCAATGGAGCTTTTTCAAACTAAATTGTCTTTGCGCATCACAAACGGCTAACTTCACGGAAGCCTACATCCGCTGTGCGAACTATACCTACTTAACCCCCATTTGTTCTTAATACCTCATGCGATCCCCAGTCTATTATTTTACCTATATAAGTATGTACTTTTTATATAACCACTGTAATTATTGCTTCTCGTAGTATATCCAATTTGTACAAAAAGGGTGGGCGAATCTAAATATTAGCGATAAAAATAACATTTATGTAAAGCGTAGCCTTATGTTGATTTTTATTTATGTTATTAAAATTTTAACTATGGCTTGATATAATTTCATGGGAAATAACATTTGCACATCATGCAAACATTTGTCTCGCAGCAGGCATCGAGCCGGCAACCTATCGCTTCTCAACTGGGCATTCGCCCAATATAGCCACCGAGGTCGTCAAATAATGGTCTGCGTCGTTTTGGAAATATTTGCTAAGACGATAAATAAAAGGCACATTGAACACATGACTGTCTACTAGGTAGACCCACTACCTAATTACTGAAAAAAAAAAACTGTAATGGCTATCAAATTTTATCTAAACTGGTTTAGCTGCAATTAACATCTAAACTTTTGCATTTATAATTTTTGTATTGTGATTTGAAACAAAACATTGTTTATGTATTTTACAAAAATAATTTAATAGGCAAATTCTTTAATAAAATGTTCAAAAAGTGTCATTGGTGTGTAAACAATCTTACAGCTAAGCATACAGCATCAATACAATGAAAAATCTATAATATTCGTTGTGGCAAACGCTTACTACTATTCCTTCCTACAACAATAGATATTAGTGCTTTTGAGAATAAAGGCACTTCATAATTTCTTGCCTGGCACAAATCAATACGACATAGAATATATTTTTTTGCACAAATGCCCGTATGTTAAAAATGCATAAAATAGCACAGTAAACATGATCAAGTTCATACAATCTTAGGGTGTGTCCAAACATAGCACGGTAAGGCGGGCTTACCACGCACGCTAAATATTTCACCGTTTTCCCCCTCGTAATCAAGTAAAATACGAATGTGGATGAATGATAGTGAATACGGAACGGTACGGAACAGGCGTGATTTTATGTAGGTATTTAATAGGCATGATGGCTGATTTTGAAAAACTGTTCTATTGTATTCAAAAGTATCGACTTTAGGCAAAAAAATAACTTATATTCCAAAAATTAATGGTTTAGTAGTAAAAAAATGCGATTGAAATTTGAATTTAAAAATTCACGCTAAAACGCGCTGAGTCGCGGTGCGACAGCGGTGACGTCATTATGTCAGTTTTCAATATAAAATTTTAGCCTTAAGGTTCAAAATTCTGCAATATTTTTGATGCCACCAATCAGAGAACCTAGATGCTCCTGATCGTTGTTTAACCTTTTAAGGCGTATTGCTGTATTTTGTAGTTTTATTATAATAAAAATATTATCAATCTCGCATCTAATGTAAAATAAAATATGGTTTTTGAATTTCTTTAATCCTTTTTCATAAAGTGAAGACGTGATTTTAATGATTATTGGTTACTGTCATCATGCCTATTAGGTAAAAACTGTTTTGGTGCTTTACGGAGAATATAATAGTGTATCTAAAATGGGCGAATACTGAGATAGACGTGCCCAATCCCAATCACACTAATATTAGAACTAATGCGAAAGTTTGGATGTTTGTACCTCTACATAACTCGACAACCTCTGAACCGATTTGGAAAAAAATTAAAACATACTGATCATTTAAAACATATTGATCGGGAATAAGACAAGCAATAAGATAAGCTAACCAAACGACAAACAATAAGATACGTTATCAAATAATTTTGCATTGTATTAATATCGCGGTTGCCGCACATGTTTGGTCACACCCTTAAAAAAATAAAATTACTTGCACAAGTCTGATTTTAATTAGGGTCAAACTAGACAAGATGGCATGCTTCAGCATCACGCTTATTGAATGTCATAAGCAAAACCCACACTCCTAAACGTATGGGTTACTAAAAGCTAAACCATGCTAAAGCATACCGAAGCTCAATTCCAAGGCGTACCTGGATTAACTGCATAATGTGTAACAGGGTACAGTCGCGTTTATTAATCGAGTCATAGTTTTAGGGTTTTTTCTACCGATAGTCAATGCAACTAATAGTTAAAATTAGACAGCGGACTGACCTGATTAAAATCGGATTGCAACAGTTTCGTAATAGCTCAAAAGGTTTAGTTGCACGGCAGATTTTGTCAACGATAGACACTGAAGCTAGATGGCGTTAGAGACTACAAGAAATAAAAACGCGACTGTACAAGATAAAGCCAACGCCACACTTGCAAGGCAGTATAGAAGCGCTACGCTCTTCGCATCGTATAAAAATGTAGGTGGCACCACATATACTGACTTAGAACACGTTGTCACACTATAGTACAGTTCTTTACAATATTGTACATGGCTGTAGAGCGAGCCATGGATATAGGCGCGGTTCCATTGGTGCCCACGCTACGCACAATTACAAAAAAAAACTGTCATACAAAGTGGACTAACAAAGTTTGTATCATGTGAAAACGACCTTAGCGCTGTGGTGTGCGAAGCAATGGAACCGCACCTAAATGGCTAATCTAATCAAGTAATCACGCAACGTCACTGCATTGACGCGTATTGTAAGCGCTTTTGTATGCTTAAATGAATACTTGAATGAAATTACCGCTTTTGAAGCTACAGAAGAGCCCAAAGCTAAAAAAAAAATGACTTGGTGACTGCAAGTAATGAAAGCATTATTGCTTGAAGACAGAAATGTAATTTACTTGTGTACTAATTTTTCGGGAGCTCTATCACAAAGAACTCAACTACTTATCGCGACATTGAATCGAGAAGTCAAGTCAAGATAGTAGAATTGGGCCCCTCCTATGCAGCTACGCTTTAGTGGACAATATGCCTTATTAACATCGGTTGACATTAAAGTTCATAAAGTAGGCACTCATGGTAGAAGTGTTAAAATTTACAACTACTTAAATATAAAAATACTAAAATCTATATTGTAACAAAAAATAATATGGCTATCAATAATTACATTAGACTGAAGAAATAGAGAATCTTATTTAGCATTATATATAATACCAAAATACTTTGTGAAACACATTGAAATGCAATATTAAAAAAATATATGAAAATAGCACAATATTCTACTGTAATCTACATAAGATAGAAATACCAAACATACATCTTTAAAAAAAAGCAAACATATTTTCTACAATAAAGTAGAAAGGAAAAAATGGCGTCTGATTTTAGTCTGGGAATTTTCTTTCACACTTTTCCAGTCTTATAGGATTAGTCAAATCTTTTACAGACAATAATAGGAATGTGAATATTTGGAAATTATATTTGCTTAGGATAAGCAAGTTAGGATAAGCAAGTTGAAATGGCAATGGGTAGGTCATATTGCAGACCCTATAACCGCTGGGGATTAAAGGCTCTCGAATTTCAAAATAAAGTGCAGGGGCCCCCCATTCTATGGATCGATGACATTATATCGGTTGCAGATCAGTGGATGGTGAAGGCCTAAGTTTGTATATTATGGCACTCTGGGAGAGGCCTATGTCCAGCAGTGGACGTCTATTGTCTGGTATGATGATGACATTTTGGAAATCCAGAACAGTAGGTAATTAATTGCATTTTGGTATATAGAAAGATAGTACAAAGCAACAAAACGACTAGCTTAAACATCTATGTACATTTTTGGTAAATTGTGCGGATATAATTCAGCCATTTTATAATAGCGCAAAATAATAAGCAAAAATATATTTTACGTAATTCGATGCTAATTCAATTTGATAAAATAAGAACTTGGACAGAATTTGTTAAGTAACTATGATTTGAATCTAAACCCAATTAAATTATAGTGTATGGCCTTACTAATAAACATTTTAAAATACCTTGTTTAAAATTACCAATGTCTTTATGACAAACAGACAGCTAACTTTAAACAATGTGTATTTAAATAGCGTTTATAAGTAAGGATGATTAGACAATTTAGGCTGAGATAGACTGCAGAAATACTTTGTCACGCGTTTTGATACATTCTTGCTCTAAGAGGCCTAAATTCTTATGTAGGGTACTCATATTTGTATGGATAAACTACATTGCAATGTGATGTCTAAAATTGAATATCTATATCAGTAGCAGATACCATATCTGTACGAGTTTAATGATAAGACAAGGAACGCAAGCCTTGAATATTGTCAAAATAAATATCTCTCTGACTGTTTAAGCGTGATGATACGTTTCATTTTACTTTTACGAAAGCATATAAAGTGCTATGCGCCTTGGCGATGAAAGAAATGTTCATCGGTATATTTTATCACGTATATTGGAATATAAATTCAATTTGTTAAACTTTGTAATTGTGCACTTTATATGAACAATTAGTTGATGAACCGTGTCAACGCGCCTTAAGCTACATAAATGAAAACTATTACTGTACCTACAATCTAATATAATAGCACTCATCTAAGACAATTCATGATCCCTCTTCCAAAGCATTTGATACAAATATCAAAGTTATATAGACCATATATAACACCAAATATACTAATTGGCACCCATCGCATTCCTTAATTGTACATACAAAAATGTAAATAGTTACAAAAGTGGATATATCGATACAAAAATAACAGGAATGGAAGCTAACAGTCTCAATCCATGGACTTGTGGAGTATCTTTTGGGCAGCTTTGATGAGCGGCGTGAGGGTTCGAAGTTCCATAGCACAGTCCAGGAACGGATGTTTCAACAGCTCGTCTGCTGTAGCTCTTAGATCCACGTCCACTTGCAAACACTTGTCTAAGAAGTCCTGGAACTCAGGCGACAGGTTATCCCACCTCGGTATCTTAGGACGGCCGACCGCCGCGATTAAATACAACGCTCTTAACGCGGCTTCTTTCATGTACGGCGGTTCGCCTTCGATCATTTCAATCGCCATTATACCAAGAGACCACACGTCAACTTTTTTCCCGTACTGCTTTCGTGTGACCACTTCTGGGGCCATCCAGTATGAGGTCCCGGCCATCGTCTGTCGTTTCTCATCACCGACGATGTTCGCGCAAAAGCCGAAGTCTGTTACTTTGACTATCCCTGACATTCCGAGTAGTACGTTGTCCGATTTGATGTCCCGATGTATTGTGCCTTTGGAGTGTAAAAAGGCTATAGCTTGGAGGGTTTCGCGGCATACTGCGGCGATGTGTCCCTCCTTCATGACTACTTCTGTAACCACATCTGTGAGAGACCCGCCATCTAGCAGCTCCATAGCGACCCACAGGTTATCGAAGCTCAGGAACGCATCGAGGAAGTTGACGAGGTTCTTGTGATTAAATCCTTTGAGTATATTAATCTCGTTGAGTATAAGTTCCTTTTTGGATTGCTTCGTTAAGTCTATATCTTTGATTGCGACTCTTGAGTTGTCCTTATTGTCGATAGCGATGTACACCACACCTGGGATGTAAACAACATTGTGATTAGCAACTAATTAGTAGTGAGCACAGAATGAGTACCTTTCCACTTGTTTGAGATATAATGAAAAGGTTACAAGTTCTTAAGTAAGCGAAGCTGGGGCGGGTCGCTACCGCCCCAGCTTCGCAAGGGTGTTTAAACTGTAATAAATAAATTATGCTGGACAATCCACACAGCATCATCTAGCTCTAAGCTAAACAGAGCTTGTGTTATGGGTACTACCTAGATGACTGATATACTTAGTTAATACAATACATAAATAGATAAAATGATTTTAATATGTATAATTTTTTACTCTTGAATTTTCTAATAGCATTAAAATCCGTTGCGTAGATTAATAGATCTAAGCGTACATACATACATACAAAGGGACAGACGGCCGGAAGCGACTTTTTTTATACTATGTATAATTAATAAAATATAGTAGTAGAGTTCTTTGTGACAAAGCTCATCCGGGGAAGGACTACCACCATTCCTATTTCTGCCGTCAAGCTGTAATGCTTGCATGCTGTGTTCTGGTTCGAAGGGTATGGTTTCCGGTGAAATTACAGGCACACGAGACTTTCTATCTAACGTCTCAGTGTGTAACACGCAAGTGACATCTATGATGTTGCATGCATACATAGGCTACGGTAACCGCTTACCATCAAGTGGGCCGTACGCCTGGTTGCCACTTTAGTGGTATAAAAAGTCATCATAACAAAACCATTAAACAGTACCAAATAAAAATACCTATTTGATAATTTTATTCAATCATTGCTTTTTCCCTATAAAATTTTACCTTTTATGCAATACCTGAATTATTTTTATTGGTAAAATTTTTATTTCTATAAAGCTTACGCTATGCTAAACCCTGAACCATAAAACCGTGAACATATTTTATTTTATTTATTAAGGACACCCAACACAGGATAACACCATACACACAAAAATATATTCTAAAGGTTTTACACTCTAGTGTTCCCATAATTATAGGGCATCACAGCATGCGCAATAGTAGCAACAAGACAAAAACTTACTTAAAATCTAAAATACTAGATCTTGTATGTAATAGCTACGAGTAGGTACATATCTTGATTTACCAGCATTTTTGTTGATGGGTGTTGATTGTGAGCAATACAAAAGATTAGATCAAAATTATGTCTATGATTGATTCAAGATTATGAAAGTTATGCAGGTATATGTGTTTTATAATAAGGGAGCACCGGTGGTCTTGGTCCCTCTTCCGTCAAGGTCGTGGGTTCGAATCCGGTGGTGCACCAATGGATTTTTGACAACGAAACATTTATGTGCGCAATCCAATGCTCTCATATGGTGAAGGACAACATCGTGAGGAAACCGGCATGTCCAAGAATTAAAAAAAAACGAAGACATGTGCTATCCACCAATCCGCATTGGGTCCGCGTGGTGGAATAAGACCCAATCACTCGAGAGTAGGCCAGTGTCCCAGCAGTGGGAACATTAGAAGGCTGTCATGATGATGTATTTTAATAAAACGCATTCAAGAATAAACTCGATGCCTGGTTGCGAACAAATAAACTATTGACAATTAAAAACATTCAAAGGAGTTGTTTCTCGATGTATGGAGCCGGGCCTAGGTCCTTTGTAGGGGAGATAGATATTTAGATATTTAGATATTCAATAAAGTAACCATTTTAAGCTGTTTATTTAATTTATTTTAGCTTCTTTCGCAATCTTATGTAAGTTTATCTTTGTGAAGGAGTGCAACACAATGCAAAACAACATGGCGGGTTTAACGAACAACTGGGGTATTAGGTACTGTCAAAGTCAAGATGCGTCACGATCATTGAATCAGTGCTTTTACGTGAACTTGACTTTTCAACACTGTGACACAGAGACATCAGCGAAAGCTGCTCGTCTATTATTAAAATAATAATAATAATAATAATACAGACAATATCAAAACAGCATTTTGAGGACAGTTGGTAGTTGCGTCACATCTCCGCTCTGGAAGCTTTGTGCAGAGGTTGACTAATGAAGGTGAAACTATTTCTTTCATAAGTCTTTCTCTGCTTCCTAGCTCACCCCATTACCGACTTATTTTTATTATATTTATTTTAGTTTATAATTCTATGTTCTAAGATAATTGATAGATTCAGGCGTTACTTTGCGGAAATCCATTACAAAAAAAAAAAAAAAAACAGACGAAAAATCTCTAGTACTATTCCGCTTAACCTTTTAACTGATGAGGTCACACAGTTACCACAGTTAACCTCAAAAGAAAAGACACGTGTTTCATCCCTCCACGG
Organism: Colostygia pectinataria; assembly: GCA_951394395.1. NCBI lineage: Eukaryota > Metazoa > Arthropoda > Insecta > Lepidoptera > Geometridae > Colostygia > Colostygia pectinataria. Next base: position 10,632,425 of record OX596358.1, on the reverse strand, counting down.
GACATCCTCAGGACCATCGACTTGTTCTCCGGCAGACGTGTTGCTCCGTCAAGCGCTGGAGCCAAAGTTTTTTTTTTTTTTTTTTTCTATGTTCTAGATAATATCATTTATTTTTCTTATGGATATTGCATTATCTGATATAAAATATTTTTATTTTTATTTATAATGTATTTGTTAGAATTTATATCAAATGGTTGTTAATAATATATGATTATATTATGTTGATGTGGACCATTTTTGGCCACTTCAATCATAGTGGATGACTCATATTGTTGTTATTGTTGTGTTATAATTTTAGATTTTATTTTTCAGAAATGAAAAACAAGCTGCTACTATCATTGACTAACTAACATAACTAGCTGACCCGGCGAGGTTTCGCTCGCGTTATTTTTTGCAATTTTTCCATAATTTCTCAAACCTCCTGTCTTCTACAAACATTTCAAGAGCAAAATTAGCCAAATTTGTCCACCCGTTGTGGAGTTTTAGCGAGCCTAACGCACAGTGATTCTTTTTTTAAGAAGATTATATCCCATCTGATGATACCTTTTAATTCTAATCTGATTTGTTTCTTTGAATCAACTACAGTTGATAGATAGATAGAAAATACTTTATTGTACAACTTAAAATATGCTTACAAAGGCAAACTTAATGCTAGACAGCATTATCTACCAGTTAACCTGTGGGTAGCAAAGATACATAATATGTAGGTAGTGAACATAAAATTTGGTAAAATAATGAATAAAGAGATAGGTATAGTTCGCACAGCGGATCTAGGCTTCCGTGAAGTTAGCCGTTTGTGATGCGCAAAGACAGTTTAGTTTGAAAAAGCTCCATTGCGCATCGAAACGGTTAATTTCACGACGGCCGAGATCCGTTGTGAGAACTATACTTAATTGAATTCTAACATAACAGTTAATAGACCTACTTTACTTATACATAGTTGATAGTAGTAGCAGTGGTCCAAGTTCAGTGTACTCTTAAATTACTCATCTTACCTACTTAGAGAGAAGACACCATTATTAATAACTAGCTGTTGCCTGTGACTTAGTTTGCGTAATATAGCGTCTTCTTGAATTACTATCTATTGATGAGAACCACATTAAAATCTTTTGCATAAGTTTAAAAGATCTAAGCATACATACAGATAGACAGATGTTGAGAATTGACTTTGTTTTTATACTATGTAAAGGTGAAATTTTGTTTTAGCCAGCGCCTAATCAGTAATAAGTCAGGGTGGTGGATTACACTCCAGAGAGTAGGCAAGTGTCTTAGCTGTGTCAATATTAAGTGCTGATTATTATGATAGAGATGATTACCTGAAGCTCCAGCACCAACTTGTTTAATCCTTTCAAACCTGATGTACGGGTCATCCGGGTTACAAATCCTTTTCAATTCTTCATATATTTCCTCATCATTCAGTTTCGCATATTCAAGCTCCTTCTTCCTCAGAATAGGGCTCTCTTCCTCCTCATTACCAATCAATGTTAGATCCTGAACCACAGAACTGAGATCTATCATGGCATCCTTCTTTTTAATACTGTGTTTGATTGGTGAGGCTGGCATTGTTTGCCGGTTTGAGAAGTTATCTTGTGATGTCACTTCTTCCTCGCTGCTCTGTCCAATTGACAGATCAGAGTCTTGGCTTTGATGAGCATTTTTATGGTCGAGGAGCTTTTCTATTTCTTTATCCTCCTCGGTAATAGCTTCTGGTGTAACGAATGGTTTGAATGGCTCACCAGCTGTTTTTTGATTTTTGATCGTGTACATGTGGAACTTGACGGCCTGGATGGCCGCGTCTGGGTTCTCATGCTGTTCCGCTGGCGTGATCTGAGTGTTGAGGAGTCTTAGCCACGACGAAGGTAGCCCTTCCAGCTGGCCGGTCTCAGAGTTCTTACTTACATGTATGTGTTGTTGCACATTTGTAGGCATTCCGATCTCAGTCGCACGCTCATCTCTGTCTTTATGATGCTTCTTGGCGAAAAGCTTCCCAAACACACCGCGACCCGATCGACTCATGTTGATTGATGGTCGTTTTTATACACTAAGCCATTTCACTGCAATCCGCGATGCACAACACTTTTTCTTGAGAAACAGACTGAGAAATTAAGTAAAGTAGGAGTGGCAAAAGAAGGAAGGACGGATTTTTAGGTACTCTAATCGACGGCAAAGCAACCACTTTTATCAATGGGTCCATAGATTGTAAATTGTGATAATTCGTAACATACGTGATAAATCACAGCCTGATATTTTCACGTCACAAGTTTTCTGTATCCAAATGTTTGGCATTATTATGCCGTACGTATTACATCAACAGTAGAGTAGCACACTATTAATTATTGATCTGATATTACCTGCACTGCACCTAATCTAATAGTTATAGCTGCTTAAAGAAAATAAGGAATTTTATTGATGGTAGGTACCGTGCCACTGACACACAGTGGAATGTCACGTTTTTACAGCATCAATCTTGGTCACAAATCTATATAAAGGAATGATTATGTATGAATGGTTATGATTATGTGTGTGTTTAGTGGACTCAATATGATCAAGGTAAGTATATAAACACGTGACAGTATTATAAGTAGGTATACAAAATATTAATCGCACCTGGATAGTTGAAAACAGTCTAAATCAGATATTAGATTACATAGCTGTACAAAATATTGTAACGAAATATCAACCTGTGCACATGTTATGAAATAGCGCTATGCACATTAGCGGCTCCTTTTAATACATATTATTTCTGCATTCAGCAATCTGTCAAACAAAATCTGAGAAAAAAAAAGACGTGGAGCGTTTCGTTCTACGTTTCCAGGTCTGTTTTTTCCTGGCATAATCGCAAGTCTCATTGGGTCATTAGTCAACGCATGGGTAGGTACCCAAAGTTATGTGGTGGATTGCATTTTATAACAAAGCATGTCACCGTAAAAATAAAAGTAATTATGGAACTTAATTAATTAAATTAATTGTTAGATTTTAGATAATAGATAGGTAATATTGTTGGTTTAACCATATACCTACATGGCAAAAAATGTATACAACTTAAAATAAAGGTTCCTACCTAAATATATAAGTAGGTTAAATAAATTTGTTAATTTATATTATAACTCGTATTGGTAAATGTGTACCTAGTACACAATTATCACTAAATACATAGATATTATTACTCTTATGTAAGCAAGCTTAGCGCCCAGCATAGATAGCCTACATATAATTTGCAATGCCTGAAAAGGGCAAATAAGTTCTAAGTGCCATATTACTTTTAAGACCTTCTGTAACACTTATTTATGCAAATAAATATCTTGAAATCTTGAAACTTAATAACAATTTTTTTTATTAGAAACCGTGTAATGAAACGTCGTCGTTATGCGTCATATTATTACATTTTATCGCAGAAGCCCGCCCCTTTAAAAATCTTCACTAATAGATGATTCACCTTTTAATCTTCAAGAAATCTTTAGTTCTACAGATAGAAGTCCTATGTTCTGTAGGTATGTGGTCCTGTGCTTCTTATGGTAGAAGACAGAAACAACAAACAACTTAACTTCTGCGTGTTGTAGCATTTTGTAGGTAGGTAGTACTTTTGAAAACAAGGTTGATTGAATTTGGCGCTAGGTTTGCTGTCAAAAGTACAAAATGTCTTAATTTAATAAAATCCAATAATTGTCCAATAACGATCGCGTTCAAGAGTGAGTCCCCTCTGCTAATGTAAGTAGTAGCTACCTACTGTATGTACTGGATACTAACTGTACCTACTGTTTGTAGTAGACATTTGCGAATATTTTTCTAGCAGGCGTTTTGATTGCGTCGTTTCTCTGGTTTAGTGGAGTGGGTGGCAGGTAGACAGGTAGGTACTTTATTTAAACGGAATCAGCCAAGTAAAAGCAAGGTAGGTATAGTTCGCACAGCGGATCTAGGCTTCCGTGAAGTTAGCCGTTTGTGATGCGCAAAGATAATTAAAAATAACTAGACCGTCACTGGAAGCTTATAAGGAGAAAGCGTATCCGTTTCCGGCGCAAATCTACCAGTTTTAGTACTTTTATCTCTGAATTTCCGACCCAGTGGCGACACCTGGCAGCCGCGCTCTGCATTTTTTGTTTCATAAAAATAAGCAGCGCTATTTTTCCTCATTGGCGTTTCGTATCCGTCGAAGCAACTTGTGCTCAGCAGCCTTGTCTCTGCGGCTAATTCTATTTAATAAAAGTGGTTTAATAGTGCGAGAATACTGTAAGTAATCGTTAAATAATTAAACCTTGGTACGTGATCATTATATTAAACGGATTTACCGTTCGGATCTCGTACGTTGCTTAAAATTTACCAGTTCTAAATAATGAGGGTAGTACTCTAAAAAATTTGCATCCACGTGCTGGATGAAATTATAACGTAAAAGTCCTAACATTGTTTCTTTTGCAGTAGTGATGGATTCTACAGAGCCCGTCATGCATGTGGCTGGTCCTAGCGAGGCGCGCAAGCGCGATCGCAGCAGTTCCAGTAGCAGCTCGACAAGCAGCAACACATCAGGCTCTTCCGCATCGAGCAGACGAGTTAACAAGCGACACCGCCGTCAACGTCGTAGGAAGGCCAAGCGTGCTCGTCGGTCTGCGGATCCTAGGATGGACAAGTTAGTTAAAGACATGAGTCAGCTCCAAAACATTATTAAAAGTTATATTAATAAGGAGGGTACTTGTCAAGATGCTCTCTCACTTTGTTCTGAAGCTAGTGGCGATCTATATCAGAGCGTTACTGATGAACCACCCTGTCCTGGCAATGAATTTCAAGATCAAAGTCGTAACTTTACCTTTGATATCGAGACAAAGCTAAAAGAACCCGCTGTTCCTAAAACACCTGATAGTTATTTGAAAATGCTCTTAGAGGTTCAGCGCTTAGGTAGTACTTCATGGTCAGAGGTAAGATATGCTGAAACACAGAAGGCTTATAACCATACACCAGGTTTCATAGACCTAGAAACAAATGAGGAGGTAAAAACATATGAGGCCTTACGCCACCAGGTACACTCTGAAAAATCTTATGCAGCCATGACCTTCTGCATTCTGAAGCAAAAAGAGATATTACAGGATTCTATCCGTAATCTTCTTACATGGGCAAAAAATACAGACGTTAGTTTTGAGAGTTTGAGTGGTAAAGTAGAAGAGCTGTTTCAAAAAGGTGATCTACCAAAAGTGTCTTCGGATCTCTTACAATTAGTGTGCGGCCACCGAGCTGAAGCTATTGAAATGCGAAGAGAGACCATCACTAGTCAAGTTAAGGACCCATTGGTAAAAGCGTCACTGAATCGGATACCTCCGTCGTGCACATACATTTTTGAGTCTGAGCCTTTTACGACTACATTAGAAAAGGCTGGGGGGGTCCGCAAAGCTTTTTGGCCTCCAAAAACAGATGGTCTTTCACAAGTCAAATCAAGTACAAGCCGCCCCTCGCGGGGGCAAGGCGTACGCAAACCAGTGGTTCCATCGCGTGGAACCCAATGTGCTTATAATGAACCAGGTCCTTCAACGCATATGCATGCGCATAACAACCCACCCTCGCGGGGTGAATACCAGCACAATACTGCACAGTACTTGCATAGAGGTCGGCCTTCGAATGCTTCCTATGAAAATCAAAACTTCAAAGGGTCCAAAGGTTCGTTTCACAACCGAGGCTCGCGGCCCGAACGTGGTAATAACAGAGGACGCTCGAACGCATCAAAAAATTTTAGGGGCAACCAAAAAAGATACAATCAATGACATGAAACATTTCCAAGCCGGTCAGTTAGCGCACTACCAAACACAGTGGGCAAAAATGAGGGCCCCAGAAATTATATTAAAATTGATTCGGGGTTATCGCATACCATTTCTTCAAAAACCTCCGCTTGTTTACCCAAACACAAAAACAGGTCCATTTCACACCCCTGTATCGGAAGAAATGTCTGCAATTGTACACAAAATGAAAGTACAGGGCATTTTGAAAATAGCTCAACCTTCTCCCAGTTTTATATCTCCTCTGTTTCTGGTGCCCAAAGCAGACGGATCTGCCCGTCCTATATTCAATCTCAAAGCGCTAAACGACTATGTACTTGCCGAACCTTTTCACCTAATAAACATGTATCGCATTCCGGATTTTCGACAACCAAACGACTGGCTGTGCAAAATAGATCTTTACCAAGCTTATTTTCATTTAAACATAGCAAAGTCACACAGGCGCTTCCTACGCCTTGTATACAACAAAGAATTGCTAGAAATGACTTGCCTACCGTTCGGTCTAAGCACGTCCCCGAAAACGTTTTCTATACTGACAAATTGGGTGGCACAAACATTACGAGAAAGGTGGAAGGTCAGAATTATTGTCTATCTCGACGATTTCTTAATAGTAAATCAAAATGCAAACATACTTCGCGAACATGTCAAAGTTACAATTCAAACATTGTCAAATCTAGGGTGGAATGTCAATTTCGAGAAATCGATCCTCAATCCGCAAAAAAGCATAACTTATTTAGGGATACTGTGGCAACCCTGGGACAATCTGAAATCCCTACCGAAAGAAAAAACAATGGCGGTCATCGAAAAAGTAAATCAAGTTCTCGACCGACAAAAAGCAACTCTAAAAGATTTACAGAGGGTAGTAGGACTTCTAAATTTTGCCAGCTTTGTTATACCTCGAGGACGACTCAACCATCGACAGTTGATTATGTTCATGAATTCCCTACCCGAAGCAGCAGCGCACCCGCACCCATTACCAAAAAGTGCTCTCGAAGAACTGAGTTGGTGGTCTCAGAATGTTTTAACGTCAACACCGCTACATTACCCTCCAGCAGCAAATTTTCTAATAACAGACGCATCCGATCAAGCTTGGGGCGCACAACTGAACGATGTGGCTCTCTCGGGCAGTTGGTCACAAGAAGAAAGAGCGCTACACTGCAACCAGAAAGAGATGCTGGCCATATTTTACGCACTTCAAAGCCAAGCTCATGTACTGAGTCACAGCTCGGTACTCATACAGTGCGACAACAAAACTGCTGTCGCTCATCTACGGAAAGAAGGAGGTACGAAATCAATACTATTAATGCAGATAACTTATCAAATTCTAAATTTGCTAGATCAATATCAAATTCACTTCAGCATACACTACATCCCGGGCAGATACAACAATCATGCCGATCACCTATCTCGTCATCGCAAACTTCCAGAGTGGCATCTACTACCAGCCTGTGTGGACATAGTGTTTGCAAAGTGGGGTACCCCAGTTATAGATCTATTTGCCTCAAAGACCGCGCATGTAGTTTACAATTATGTGTCTCGAGACCTGAAAGATCACCAAGCTCTGTTTCACGACGCGTTCAGTGTTCCATGGAACTACCCACTTGCGTGGGTGTTTCCACCACCATTCCTGGTCCCGAAAGTTCTGACTCACCTAAATCAGTCAACAGGAATATATTTATTAGTAGTCCCCCGATGGGAAAGGGTATACTGGCGTGCGGACCTCAAAGCCCGAGCGCTAGCAGCACCATTTACCCTGAAAAACTTACAGCTACACCTAATCGACACAACAACGGGATTACCGCCCCCGAGGGTCGAGAACATAACTCTCGAGGTATGGAAGTGTGGGGGTGGACCGATGCAGTAGAAACATGGAACACTGATCAAGTATCCTTGCTTAAGAATTCTTGGCGAAAGTCTACTTTAAAGACTTACGAAGTGGCTTGGAAACGTTGGGTTTCTTGGTGTGATTCCAAAAACATTAATGTAAAGCATCCTAAAGGTTCACAATTAGCACAATTTTTATCAGATTTATATTTAGTTAGTAACTTATCTTACAATACAATACTTTTACACAAATCTGTAGTTTCAACGTTATGTAATGCTGAAACTTCCAGTGAGTTAAGTTCTCACGTTCTGGTGAAACATATTTTAAAATCAATTGCACTAAAAAATCCAAAAATTTCCAAGCCGCCTATCTGGGATGTTAACAAACTTACTTCGTTTTTATCTGGCTATACAGTAGACATGAAAAGTTTATTTCAAATATCGCGTCATACTGCTATACTATTGCTACTTTGCTCAGGCAGACGCATACATGACTTAACTTTACTGACAGTAGATTCAAATCACTGCATTAGATCTGATGATAGTATTATATTTTGGCCTCAATTTGGTTCAAAAACTGACAGCAATAATCACAGACAATCTGGATGGAAGCTACTATTAAATACCAATTGTCCTAATTTAAATCCTCTAGTATGGATAGACAACACTATAACATTAATGAATGAAAGACGTAACACAGCTAAATCAACAAATCTCTTTATTACAGTTAGAGGTGACTCTAAACCTGCCTCACGCATGGTCATAGCGGGCTGGATTAAAACCCTGTTCAAAGAAGCCGGTATTACAGCCGCTCCAGGTAGCGTGCGATCCGCCGTAGCCTCCAAGAGCTGGTTGGAAAGTCTTCCACTGGATGAAATATTGGCTCGAGGAAATTGGCAATCAGCTAACACATTCCAACAATTTTATAGACGTGAAGTGTTGAACAGCAATCAGCAATCTGAAAATATTACACACTTGTTCAAACCGATCCATTAATTATGATTATAAAATAGATATGATTGTTTAGTGACACCTAGTAATAATTAAGTACAACATAAAAAAATGTAAAATAAGTTTGTTGAGGTTGAGGTACATATACCTACAGTGTATACAGCAGTGTAGTTTATAATTAAGTACAACTTATAAGATGTAAGATAAGTTTGTTGAGGTTGAGGTACATATACCTATACTACCTATACTACCTAGTGTATACAGCAGTGTAGTTAATCATTTTCAAAGAGAAATATACTTGTAAAAATGTAACTGTTGTTTTATATCACATTGGCGCTAGAATAATACTTACCAATCCTGAAAGTGGCGACACCAGGCGATAACAAACAGGTCTCCTTATAAGCTTCCAGTGACGGTCTAGTTATTTTTAATAGCAGCGTTTTACCTGAAATAAAACGCATATTAAAATATACTTACCTCACTGGAAGCTTACTTTTTTAATTCTGCCTGGTGAAAATAAAGCCAATGAGGAAAAATAGCGCTGCTTATTTTTATGAAACAAAAAATGCAGAGCGCGGCTGCCAGGTGTCGCCACTGGGTCGGAAATTCAGAGATAAAAGTACTAAAACTGGTAGATTTGCGCCGGAAACGGATACGCTTTCTCCTTATAAGCTTCCAGTGAGGTAAGTATATTTTAATATGCGTTTTATTTCAGGTAAAACGCTGCTATTTAGTTTGAAAAAGCTCCATTGCGCATCGAAACTGCTAACTTCACTACGGCCGAGATCCGCCGTGCGAACCAATATTCAAGTTACTTTATGGTGCGAACTCTAGAAGAGGTTCAGTGTTCAAGCCAATTCGGTTCAACGACCAAACAATAGCAACCAATTGAGCTCGTTTCAATTCAACAGCTGGGATTGAGAACCATGACTTACCTTGTTATTCATTAGAGTTATCTTACATAACTACCATATCTTGCATTGTAAGTACCTACCTAGGTAGTAGGTAATAATAATTTATTGGACATAAGGCACAAAATAGGAAATCCTACGGAACGAATAAAAATGTTTATTTAATTATTTACTTATTTTGAGTAAGTACTGATGTAATTTTAATTAAATATTAGGTAATAATTCTTTTTGTCTTGATTTTTAAATATATTATACCAGCGATTTTGACGAGAAGGTCAAATCGTTAGCCCATCGAGTACCTACCTACTACACCTTGTTCAATGCTTGATGCGTTGTTAGTACAGAAGTGGATCTAGCGTTATTAGCACAGAAGTGGATCTAGCGTTGTTAGTACAGAAGTGGATCTAGCGTTGTTAGTACAGAAGTGGATCTAGAGTTGTTAGTACAGAAGTGAATCTAGCGTTGTTAGTACAGAAGTGGATCTAGAGTTGTTAGTACAGAGTTGATGACGATGAGACGCCTCCTTAGTTTTTTAAGTAGCACTTAATTTAGAACGAAATTATTGCGTTATTGCATCCACACCTGGCTATCGTCTTTGATGATCGTCGACGCAACAGAACAGCCATCAAATTGATTTGTTTAAACTTTCACGAAGTTAATTTTAAAGCTAAAGAAAGCTCCAATAGCGAGGAAATAAGAACTAATTTTGAATGGGAGAGTGATCGCACTGAAATTTTTATCCGGTTTGTTTTCATTTTCTTTCGGGAAAAAGTTCGCATAGTGGTGGAGTCAGCAGTAGATAAGTTATCGATAAAAACACTATCGTAGCAGCGTATAGCTGTGAATCAGGTTAGTTCACCCGCTTATAGCCTTGTAGGTAGGTAAGGTACTTAGCTAGATCAGCGGTTAGAGTGGTCAGATTAAATAAAATGATTTCCTTGACCTAATTGGATGATTCAGGCAGATTGAAACCAACAAGATAGGCATTTTAATAGTCTAATATCAGTGTCTAATAACATGTGGCATGTGGTTTTATCGATACGATGAGAATTTAGCGCCATGCATGACACGTTTGACCTAATACCTACGTGCTAAAACCTTGGCTTCGTCCCATATTCCAGAATTGAGACTTAATTCGCTAGCGTTTTGGCTCAGATTTCACTGACTGCGCAGTGTGCAGAGCTGTCATAAGTGCTACAGCAAAACAAAGCAAGTGTCATCATAATGATCTGTAAACGCCCACTAAGGACAGACAACACAAGTGGCGCACAATTTAAAGGCCAGCATGGCCGCAGTGCTAAATTAGCCGAACTAATTTATTAAAAAAGTGGTTTACTTACCTATGTACTAAAACACAAACGAAATTATAACCAAAACGTCTACGTTCGAGAATAGCGCGGTGAGCGGTTTTTCTAAATAATGCTTTCGCAAGAATGCTTTCACCATAAAAAGTCACGGGTACCTATTCCTAGTTTGTAATAAAATAATGTTTGAATGACATGTAATAGTTTCTAGGAAGTCTAAAGATTGGAGTTGTTGTCTTGAGGTTTTAATGATGTTTTTATCGATGTTGAGTAAGAATCTGTAAGATTTCACTATGTCCCATCACTAGTAATTCTTACTATCTTGTTATCTTGTGATGCATTGCTCGATAGACATTAGGCGTGAACTATAAACAATTTCTTCTAGTGAACTACTACTTATTTATAGGTCAATCACAATTGGATACGCTCATCTGTTGCATGATTGAACCGCAATGTACTTGCACATTGCTCTGCTAGCTTCTGCAACACAATGTAGTATTATAGATTTGAACAATCACAGGTTGCATGTCATTTGGAAAACTGTAATTTTTAGAAACCAGCTAAATTGTTTATCTAATTTTAAAGGAAATGGTCAACATGAAATTACTGTCATTAATTTAGTTCTAAGTTTAATCTTGGGTGTAAAGGGTTAGAGAATCATTTCCTCTGAGCTTGGGTGTTATTTGTTTAAGTATCTCTACGTAAGTAAGTAAGATCGTATGAGTCAGTGGCCAACTCTGGTAACAGAGTTTCCAGGCCGCCCGAAGGCCTCTGTCATGGCCTAACAACTTTGAAAAAGCCGGGACCTACACACAACACAAGGGTCACAAGGCCACAGATGGCAAGGTAGAGACTTAGTTCTCTCCAAAGATTTCTGATATAAAGTCAAAGGTTCTCTCATCATTTCAGTGTGCGCTGCGCGACGCCGCATTCTACAGAGTTAGGCAAAAACTTAGGTACTCTCACTTAGCAAAATTAAAGGATGCTCGGAATATTTTGCTAAATGCATGCATGACGGCTGTGTAGCGTCATACCGGCGCGCTTAGACACAGCTTCAATAAAAGTTATTACGACTTGCGTGCAGAATAACTTTCAGTTAGTATCGTCTGGGCGGCAACCGCCCACTGAAACAAATTCTGCTAAACACTCTACCAGTCTCGACGTCCGCTCCGCGCGGTCCGCCTGTCGTTTCCCGCAACAAACTAAAATAGCCCTTATTAACATTAAGCTAAAATCCAAAGTACCCAGTGATACTAATTAAGAAAACGAATTTTCTAATTTATACATGCGGGAAACGACGAAACGCGATTCGAAACGTTCGAATTTAATTGTGAGGTACTACTTAAATTTTTGGTGTTGTGCTTTTGGTTGGAGGATCATCATTTTTGGATATATTTCTTTAAAGGTAATAACGTAAACTATTTTTTATAGAGATCATTGTTGTACCTACGAGTACCTAATAGCCGTCATGGCCACACTACAACGGGTTACTGATCTCTGCAGGGTGACCATGAAATAACAACGATACCATAGTAACGATACGGCAAACTAATGGCACATACATGCACCTTATACCTACTTCTCTGCGTTCCTACCATTCCTACCACCAAAGAATGTCACAAATCTATGAATCCAATGAACGGAACACAATAGCGTCGTCACTAGAAAAAAAAAACACTCGCAGGCTATTTATGAATCATGAAACAAACATTAAAGATGATGGAAGTGAGATTTATGAGCTGAGCTGAATAAACAGAGAATTATTTTTAGTCTCACAAACCAGTATTTACAAGCTAGGTTATCCTACCACATAAAAACATAAAGCTCTATCGATTTTATGAAGTTATAAATGTCTTATTATTATTAGTAAGGTATACTGGTAAGTAATTTAAATCGTTTACAACTGAGGAGCGATTATGTTATTCGGTTGCAATCGATTTCACATGGTTGCCATCAAAAACTGACGTATTTTGTATGAATATGACAGCTTGTTGACAATTCGCTGATAGAAATAGGATTGCAACCGTAATCCCCTATTTTATTGAAATAGATGGGTAATGAACCTTGATTTTATGTAATGAATGAATGTTGGATTGTAATTTTGTAGTAACTATTTTGCAAGTGTATGTATGGTAAGTCAACGTGGACAAACAAAATTTTGAAGGAAATGGCGGCGTTTCCTTAAAATAATAGTTTTAGGAGTCTTCGAAATTAATTTGATAGACGCCATTAAACAAAGAAAGAAGCAATTACTAAGTAAGTAACAAGTAAACGTATGATGTTGAATTTTTATGAGTTTTCATATCGATTAAAAGCCTACGAAAACTGTATCGCGTGACTCGATCCCCAGGGTTAACAACCCTCCCTCAACATGGTTCTTGTTCCATTAGTGGATATTATTTCTATGTCAACACAGCCGCGGCTCATCGATATTCTTTCATCGCTAACAAAATTAAATTTTAACACGTTGAAAAGTTACTGAAAACATATTTTGTAGGCACCTTTTGTATTAATACTGTTAAAAGTATTTCAAATAGGATAACGTAGGTATATAATATTTAATATGCAGATTAGATTGTATTACAAAAGGGTAGAATAAGTTTAAAAAAGAAATTACCTTTATGTACCTTTAGGGGTTCTGTCCCTATTTTCTTTTTACGGAGCCCCAAAAGAAACTTATCTGGGTACTTGCGAATATAAATATTTTAAATTATTTCAGAATTTTCTGCCAAGGGTAGCATTTAACTTACCTACTATTAGCAGAAAAATAATAAATTGATCTGTGATTTGGATCAGTTGATGTGATGAGCTACTTCTATAGATCGTTTGAACGGATGGCTCAACTGTTTCATACATGTATTTCGTATAGGTACTTGTAATGTTATTAAGTACCTAAGTACTTACATTTTTAACTAGTTAATAAATGTTTTTTTTATCTAGAAATAATAAGAAAATAAATATAGAGGTCTGGTGGTAACCATCGATTTGTTAATAAATACTCTCCGTCTGTTAGCGAGGGATTTCCTACAATAACAAATTCTTATTGCTTTTCTTGTTGGCAAGTAGGTAGGTTATCTTAAATTTTAATGGGAATCAGCTAAGAAATTTCTCTAGTTTTACGAGTATTCTCTGATGAAAGTTGTGAGTCACTATACATAACAAGACATAAAGCAACACACGTCTATTCAAAGAGTTAATTATTAGGTTGTCTGTCCATGTTTTATTTTTGAGAGTTTACTTTATGAAGCCATTTAAAATGTAAATGATACAGCAAACAATGGTTTAAGTAAACAAGTACATACTAGCATTACATGAAACATTAGCTAAATAATATCAAAATTACCCTTCTGTGCCCTTACGGTCTACTGATTTGAGTGACGTTAGCGTGGCTTTGCCTGCCACCAATCGTTAGTTTTGCATTATTTTGCGTTAAACTACTATAACTTTACTCTAGTCAAACTCAAGATGCAATATTTACTAATATTGAACTGCCAGGTGAATCAGTTGGTAGCAGGGGTGAAACACATTTTTAGGGCTGTGCTAGTTCTATTTAAACGTAGTATTATCAGGTGTTTAACTAATGAATCATCATCATTACCATATGAAGAGAAAAGATTTGCAACGAATAAACTCAAAAAATTACTGGTCCAATTTCAAAGATTCTTTCATCATTAGAACATTATCCCTGAGTAACTTTAGCTATATTTTATGTCCACCCGTGCAAAGCCGGGACTGGCCATTAGTGTAATATAAAAAACCCACTAAGCTAACATACAGGGTGATATGAAACGTTACTCCCAATTCAATAAAGCTGCTAAATTAAAATTATGCTCTTTGTATGAATAGTGTATAGTTTGTAGTGCCATTCTTAATTCCAAATCATAGTTAAAAAAGTAACCAAATGTTTGCAACCCAGAAATGCCATCAATACAATAGGTAACATAGATAGATTTTTTTATTACCTATACATATATCTATAGAAAATACCATTCTACTAGGAGTTGTTATTTTGTGCTCATTGGGTATTACAGAATCAATGATTCTAGATTCCTAGAGCAGCGTTGGTTTTGTGAGTTTTATAAAAGTCAGCGTTTGAAATTCCAACTTGGAATAGAACTATAAGGTAGGGACTCTTCGGTTCATAATAAATATGTGCCCTTGCCGAGCCGTAATCGCCTGACGCAAAACAAATTTATGCGTTTAAATTTCATGAAATCACTGAAAGCCACTGGCACAAAGCCATTGAACATTCAGCTTTGGACGAAGGTCGTGGTATTTTAAATTCGACTTACCAACCCGAATGTTAACTTTCGGTCAATGCAATAGTAGTATAGTAGTATAGTATTTATACGTGCTATATAAGTACTAACAATAACATTATTGATGTCGAATGTCAAGTGGATGTATAAAAAAAGTTCTCGCGGCGGATTTCGGCCGTCGTGAAATTAGCCGTTTCGATGCGCAATGGAGCTTTTTCAAACTAAATTCTTTGCGCATCACAAACGGCTAACTTCACGGAAGCCTAGATCCGCTGTGCGAACTATACCTACCTAACTGGTCGATTTGATAATCAGCAATAGGTATAAAGAATTCTGGCGCTGCCGCTGGCACAGATGGGCACGTGCCACACAATCTGTGAATTAATGTTATAGCTTTTTTTTTATACCATTAAAGTGGCAACCAACGTACGGTCCACTTGATGGTCAGCGGTTACCGTAGCCTATATACGCATGCAACATCATAAATACTTGCATAGATATCACTTGCGTGCGTGTTACCACCCTGAGACGTTAGATGGAAAGTCTCATGTGCCTGTAATTTCACCGGAAACCATATCCCTCGAACCGGAACACAACAATGCGATTTGCATTACTGCTTGGCGGCAGAAATAGGTATGGTGGTAGTCCTTCCCCGGACGAGCTCTATCACAAAGAACTCTACTACTCTTACAAAGCTTTAATCAAAATTGGAAATTAATACCTAAGTACAGAGATAATTTGCCTAATTTTAATAAGATGCTGCGAAACCACAGAACCATCTTCTGTAAGTAACCGGCGAAGGTAGGTTAAAGTTGAATGACATTCTATTTTTGAAATTAATCTTGTTTATGCTTGGTAGAGCGTTGCATGGCAACGGGAAAGAAAAAAACGTACCTAACCTAGCTTTTTGGTTTGTTTTTATACTTACCTATTCGTGTAAAACGAAATCCCCCGTCACATTAAAGCACACAAAAACGGAATAACACATGAAAATATGGCATAGAAGTATATGCCACCAGATTTAGACAGCAGTTCGGCTGAGCTTTTGACTTTGAGAATTTCTAGAACTTTTAAGCTTTTAAGAACTTTTTTTGTAGAATAATCTAGTCTAAGATTAATATTGTTGGCCTATGATCGTCAATGGCTGCTTAGTCACCAGCAGCGGTTACGTTCCATTACACGCATACAATGCGACGCGTATGAGGCAGACTTCCGTCTTGCACTCAGCATTGACAGAGTATTATTAGAATCCCTACCCGCTTGAGTGGCTCTTGCTTTTACTACCACGCCCTTGGAACTTTCAAACCACTGCCAATCTCTTTGCCACTGGTTCATTTTTGGTCACATTGTGCGTGGGAGGTAGGGTAAAGAAATCTCCCGGGTTCTTACACCGGTATCGGTACCTTAGAATCATCATCATCATGACAGCCTTCTAATGTTCCCACTGCTGGGACACTGGCCTACTCTCAGGCGAGAGTGATTGGGTCTTAATCCACCACGCGGACCCAATGCGGATTGGTGGATGGCACATGTCTTTCGAATTTTTAGTTCTTGGACATGCCGGATTCCTCACGATGTTTTCCTTCACAGTATGAGAGCACTGGCATTGCGCACATAAATTTTTCGAACGACCGGGTTTGAACCCACGACCTTAACATCGGAAGGCGGGGTCACTACCACTAGAACACCGGTGCTCTACCTTAGAATAAGACTATTAATCTAATGTGTGTTTACAACAAACTCCTATTAGAAATTACGGAGCTTCCTCAAAGCCAATTTAAAATATAAGTACCTAAACAAATTATATTTTTAGAACGGCATCCATTCTACCATATTAATGAATATTTGAGTTGTTCATTCTCTGATTTGCAAACTTAGCAAGTACCTACACTAATTATAATGAGAGAATATGAAAGTAAAATGTACAATTTGACTTGCCTATGTTATGCATAAGTTTTAACGAAACACGGCATTATTAAATGAATATCTGAATAATTCTAAGCCGGTGACAAAACCTTAAATTTTTTTTTTTTAATTATTCATTTATACAAGACATAGACATAGACATAAACATATTTTTATTTGCTATTAAGACAGACACAATACAATACGTACATACATAAAAAAAAAAGAAAATCAGCAGTACTCGTTATGCAATTGTAGCCAATTAAATACCTTCGAGCATGCCCGTCTTCATTCAGAGCAAAAACATCCAGAGCATTTTGTTCTTCCTAGTGGCAAGGCACAATGCTGAGTCGACGCCTTTTTGCTGTTGTGCCACACAAGTATAGTTCGCACAGCGGATCTAGGCTTCCGTGAAGTTAGCCGTTTGTGATGCGCGAAGACAATTTAGTTTGAAAAAGCTCTCACTTCGCGACGGCCGAGATCCGTCGTGAGAACTATACATGACAGCGTCAATTGTTGCTGTTAATTTAAAAATTGTAAGGTAAAGTCATTTTTTTTTTCATTATTCATTTTTACAAGACATAGACATAGATATAGACATATTTTTATTTGCTATTAAGACACACACATACAGTACGTACATACAAAAAAAAAAAAGTAAATCAGCAGTACTCGTAACAGCAACAATTGACGCTGTCATGTACCTGTGTGGCACAACAGCAAAAAGGCGTCGACTCAGCATTGTGCCTTGCCACTAGGAAGAACAAAATGCTTTGAATGTTTTTGCTCTGAATGAAGACGGGCATGCTCGAAGGTATTTAATTGGCTACAATTGCAAACGTCCTTTGTGCTAGTTCCTGGATCAATTGATCCTAATTCATATAACATTGCTCAATTCTGACTGATACAGATCAACATTGCGCATGCACTGAATTATAATAAAATATAAAGATCAAGGTAGGACGCCCACTCGGTGGACCGATGAGATTAACGCGGTCGCAGGAAGTCTGTAATGAAAGATCAAAGGATCAAAATCGATCGTCATTGCGCACTTTGGGGAGGCCTAAGTTTACCAGTCTATTGCTGATAATGACGATGATGATGATGATGATGAACTATGGTGAATAAAATAATTTAATGAAAATGAATTTCAAATTCAAAAATATTTTAATAAATTAAATGACTAGGATCTTTTTGAAATAGCCTACATGCTACACTAACGCACGAAGAATCCAGCGTGATGGGGCCTAGCTTTATTTTTCAATGATCCTCTTCATCATGAAGATCCAGTGTGGTACCAATCGAACTAAGTAAGGCTCACCTTTTGTTGATATAGAGCTCTGCTACTAAAATAATCTTCACTCGCTAAACTTGTATCTCTCGTAAACTCTCGTGAAGTCATGACTATTGGTAAACACACTAGCTTAGATTAGGGCGTGTTCAACACTTTCAGGTTTTTAGTTTAAGTAAAGCGCAACACACCCTGATAGAGCAGGCCGCGGCGCGCGGCGGGCCCGCCGTCGCGTCGGTGTATTTTGCCTAATTTGTATGGACGACAAGGATGACAACACACTGACACGACCCGACCCGCGCCCGACCCGCACACGCTTCAGTGTGTTGTCATCCTTGTCCGTCCATACAAATTAAACAAAATACAACCGCGACGGGCACGACCCGATCCGCTCCCGCGCTTAAATCAGCATCCTATTAGGATGGTCTGTGGCTTAAATATAACCGAGTATTAGCTCGTGTTTCGGCTATTAGCTAATGATGTCATTGCGAGTGGCAAAGGCGACGACCGACGCGGCGACGCCCTATTTAAAAGGTGTTATAGATGTGTCACACTACGTTGAGAAATAGGTCAATGCTAAAACTGACGTTTATACAGTTTACAACACCTGCGTCTATCGGCGCTAAAATGTTTAAATAAATAAATAATGCAGGACAATCCACACAGCATCATCTAGCCCAAACTAAGCAGAGCTTGTGTTATGGTATCCAAATACCTTCCCACACAATGCACACATAAACGCAGGGTGTGAGAAGGTATTCACGTCTTGCGTTCCGAAGTATCTGAAAGACGCAAAACAGTAGCTCGCCGATAGGTGTTTAGATTGCTAACGCTAAGATGTCACGCAAGTACGGGAGAGACATTCAGACAGTATGCTTGTATCGTATCATCTAGTTTAATTATGACTGAGCTGTATAACGACGCAAGAAGTTTATCATTGGATTCCATAAGAAATGGGATGTAGTCAGATGGCTAAATATTCTACACTGAGACACTTCACATCAAAAAATAGGTCACTACGGACCTATTTTTTGATGTTTATTTAAAATACCCAGATGTTAATACGACTATCCTGAATCAGAGTCTCTGTCTCTGAATCATATGCAATTTAGAACATCGATTCATACTGGTTCAGATTATGTATTTATAAAATCTAGCTTGTTTAATTAAAGTTATTTGGGGGTGGTATTTAATAAAATTTCGAGTTGTAGAATGTCGATTACATATTACTTAGGAAGTACATCTATTTTTATACAAATCTAACATTTTCTTCTGCAGTCTCAGCATAATATTACTCCCTGAAAATGATTAAATCGTGTAGGTAGGTACTTACAGTCCTCATTTACCATTTTTATCTATTAATAGATAATAGATAAAAATGGTAAATGATGTGTGCCTGTGGCTATGCAGGACTTTTAAAGAAGATAAAAATAAGAGTTGATGGCTGAATTTTTTGACAAAATAAAATTATCACAGAACTATTTTGCATAAAATAAATAAACCATGTGTCATTTCCTTGTCTCGTTACCATTTTGCATTGAGCTTTGGCTGTGCTCCAATTAATATGAGTTCATATCTAACGTTTCAGGATCGGCCGACCCGGTACCGAGAACCACAAGCATCGAACGTATAAACGACATTGAAGCGATCCGTACTTAGTACGAGGCAAAAGACCGCGGACGACGGGACACGTTCCCGAAAAACGAATAACGGTGACGTCATAATGGCGTCCACCGACACTTCGACCGCCAGCAGTCAAATCTCCGTCCCAGAGGGACACAAGCGAACCGTCGACGAAGCGTTCCTGAACAAACTGAAGGGACTCGTCGAAAGGTTGCGGCTTGACAATGCGACCTTGAAGAAAGCGCTCGACGTCGAGCGGAGCGAAGTCAGAGCGCTGAAGGCCCGGCACGACAGCACTTTAAGAAACATGAAGACTGAATACAGAAAAAAAGAAGAATTCTTAGAAAAACAACTGCGAATCCAACCCGACCGACCGGATGAGGATTTGGGAAATAGCAGACTTGTAGAAGCAAAGAAGTTAACGACAGAAATTCAGTCTTTGAAGTCTGCAAACAAGGGTCTTCAAGAAAAACTTAAGGTAATCTAACGTTTTGTAGCAACAAATGACTTCTGATACGAAAATAATAGCGCTTATAAACATTCCAACCAGCATCACGTAAAATACTTCTTTGATGTTGTCCATGCTTAGAGGGTTCCTCTGTTTTTGGTCGGCATAAATTTTCCGTTGCAATGCGAATTCCTCAGTCATACTCCAGTGTTGGATAATCCCGGCTTCATAAAGACGTGTCACTATAAAGTTGATCCTTGAAAGGTATGGGCAGCCGTACCTAAGACCGTACACCATGAAACACGGAACGGGGCACTCTTGGACTATGTGAAAGAGTCCCCTTCCATTGTGCAAGTTTGCTGGTTTAGTACTAATGTAGGTCGCGTCTGACTGCCTTATCAGAGTTGCGTACTGGAACTCACGTTTCTCTATAACATCCTTAATCTTCTGATCGTTAAAAATTTCTATTCGATTCCCAAGACCTTCGAAGTGTAATGAGCTGAGACTTTTATTGAAAAGGCTGAAATCTCGGTTGTGTATGCCGATAGTCAAGTTTGTATTAACTAATTCAGATATGGTGTTTATGTAGGGCTTGAACCGTGCATTTGATAGTGCAGAGAATATAACACCCTGAAACCAACAAAAAAAACTTAGTTCTAACAAAATCTTCTCTACTGAATTATCTGCTCTGCTGGGTTATTAATAATAATTATTATTGATAAAAAACTTACATCAATAGCGCAATCCACGATCAAGGAGTAAATTATGACCACTATGGTAAGAAACCTGAAGCCAGGACCCCAAAATTTAATATCAACGGTTTGCCTGATTAAACACTTAACTAAATCCATTGCAGTCTCCCCAGCTGTCTGCTTGTTATCTAGTTTCCAGATTTTACTCTCGATCTTTCTAACAATTATTGCAAGAGCGATGCAAGTTATCACAATTAACATAAACGTGAGTAGCAATATGTTTGATATCAAGTCAATCGTTGTCGTAAAGGTAGCTTGTTTCTCCGTGTTTTTAACTAAAAAACATAATCGGTCTTGAGTTAATGGATAGGTTGTATCGATGTAGCCGTAGTAGGAGTTTTTCAAAATTCTGGGGCTTAGTTCTAGATCTGTGTAGCCGTCTATCAAATCCGCTGTAACACCGGTGGCTACTCCATTTGGGAGGAGATCACCTATAGTGTTCCCATCTCTCGGCACCATTGGCACACAGGTAGCGTTCAGAAAGCTTATGACAGTTTTAGCAAGATTTGAATCACACAGAATCGGCCCTTTTCTATCAGATACATATAACGTTCTATATACGCTGATTCTCAGTCTATACCCGTAGAGATTATGGTACTGCTTCGCTAAAAGGTGACTGATATCATTTACTTCAGAAATATCCTGAACCTCGTTGAAAAAAGGGTTGTATGTGTAGATTCTTAAGCGATCAGCCCACAAGATCAAAACAGAGTTGGTTATGCTTCTGCTCCAAAGTAACTGAAAATGATTCTTGACAGTGTAATAAAAATACTTTTCGATTGTCACCACTTCATTTATAACGAATATGACTGCACTTCTTGGCTTAAAAACTCCTGTCCTCTCGAGAGTTTCCACAACGAATTCGCTTCCGTCTACGGTCAGATC
Source organism: Colostygia pectinataria (assembly GCA_951394395.1). Lineage (NCBI taxonomy): Eukaryota > Metazoa > Arthropoda > Insecta > Lepidoptera > Geometridae > Colostygia > Colostygia pectinataria. The sequence goes on along the minus strand of OX596358.1, from coordinate 10,610,516 downwards.
TTCGGAAGTTACCAAGTATGCTGTCTGCCCGTGCTTATCCAATCGTGGTTTCACCCTAGATTTGTTGGTATCAGGGCAGCCGTTAATAAGCAGAACTGGGTATCCATCGCCGTAGTTTTCTGTGTTCTTCAGGATTCTATTTTCAAAGTAGGTGAACTCGCAGAAGGTGATAGTGAAGAACCATTGATGGAACGCGTTGTAGATTTTGTTGACGACTTCATTTGCGAAGTTGGCTTTTTGCGCAGTTGTTTCGTGATAGGCTAAGACTTCTTGAAATAAAGTGTTGTTGGTATTTAACGATGAAGTCTGATGACACGTTAACAGGATAATTAAAATTGCAACTTCCATTTTCGCGTCTATCAAGGAACGTTGCTGGGCACTAAACTGTAAAGCTAAAGGCCAGTTCAGTATTAAATAGAACTTTTGAAATCATTAGCGGGAATGTCATCATGTTGCTTTGTTTGTTTAATAAAAGCATGTCAATTAGGGGCTGAAGGAAAATATTGTCGTTTAATTGTTCGCCATTTTGTTCGTGCTTGCTGTGCTGATAGTTGGTGACGAACGACTAACGATGTTATCAAATATTTGTAAGAATTATTATACCAGGACAAATGTTGGTTTTGAGTAGGGTTCATTATAATCTTAACCACCATAGGTGTCCATGTATTAAAGATATTCTTAAAAGATTTTTATCAAGATTTTTGCCATGTCAGCATTTAAATATCACGTACTAGCTGCGCCCCGGTGTTACCCACAACAAGTTATTTATCCCACGAGAACCAACCATTTTTCCAGAATAAAAGTAGCATAATGTGCTTTTCCAGACTATAATCTATGCTTGTACTAAATTTCATACAGATCCGTTCAGCCGTTCGGGCGCTGATACTCCCCGTACATACATACAAACTTTAAGAGTGGTAGAGTTTTTTGTGATAGAGCTCGTCCGGGGAAGGACTACCACCATACCTATTTCTGCTGCCAAGCAGTAATGCTTTCCGGTGAAATTACAGGCACATGAGACTTTCCATCTAACGTCTCAGGGTGGTAACACGGAAGTGATATCTATGATGTTGCAAGCGTACATAGGCTACGGTAACTGAGCCGTGTAAGTGAGCCGTACGCTTGGTTGCCACTTTAGTGGTATTAAAAAAATACAAAAAAAAACATTAAAACTTCCCTCTTTTTTTTGGCATGTCTGCATAGAAGTAATAATTATGGTATGTGTGGTTTAACGCAATGTCTGAGGTGGATATTTGCTCATGTCACAGGTCGCGCAAGCGGCGGAGAGTGCGCGTGCAGCCGAGCTGAGAGCGCAGGCGGCCAAACACGCCGCGCTCGAGCAAGCCGCCCGGCGGGATGCGCGCGCACAGTGCCATAAACTGGTAAATGTAGCATTGCAAACGGATCTCGGCCATCGTGAACTTAGCCGTCTTGCAGTGTAGAAAATACAGAGTATTAATGCAGTGTTGCCAACTTATCACAAATTAAAATTACCACAGATAATACCTAACACAAAAAGCTGTTATAATCTATGTTTACTGGCTCGAAAAAGCTTCAATGCGCATCGAAACGGCTTCACGACGGCCAAGATCCGCTGGCATGCAGCACCATACGGATAGGAACAGAAAAAGAGTTCGTTTTGATAGAGCGCCCGGGGAAGTATTGCGAAGGGTGTGATTGCTCGTAAAACTGCATGAGACTTTAATTGTTTCAAGCAGGGTGAGAGGCGCACGCCATGCTACATAGAGCAAGTCCAAACCATCAAGTGGGCCTTCTGCCATTATCTAACAAGCAGAAAACCCGGAACCCTTATCACTATGTTATCCGTTTGTCCGTCTGTCCGACTAGTGCTAAATCACTTAGGACGCTTTTACTACCTAGATGATTAGAAGCGTGGTATTATTCTAAGGTTAGAATCAGTTTAAAGCTTTTGGGAAACAGAAGGCAAAAACCGATTCTATATATACCTCTGCATCTATTTGAAATCCCAAATGAATGAATGAATGAATAATGCTGGACAATCCACACAGCATCATCTAGCCCCAAGCTAAGCAGAGCTTGTGTTATGTTTTTAATTTATTTTATTTTTTACAAATGACTACAACACAATAATAGATAGATAATTTTAAATACCCAGAACACCCGGAACAAAAAATTGCAGATCGTTCAAACATTTGTCCCAAGGCAGGAAACGAACCCGCAACCTCCGTGTCGCAGGCGGACCTTCACCCGCTGCGCCATATCGTTCGTCGTGGCCATAAACAAAAGAGATGCATCTTTATGCAATGCAGTCCCAAAATCACTGGATAGTGTGTAACTTTTAGCTTTAGAACACCACAGCATGTGGTTAGTAACCACATTTTGTGGTGATCAATGCATGGATACAAATTACAACTTCACTGACTCTAACAATCTTAGCGAGGTGCTGCTCTAAATCCAGCGCCTTGATGTTTGCAGCAGCAAAACTAGATGAGTTACTTTATTTCTATCAGGCGCTTTCCAAAACATTTGTTTCATATTGCATGGAGTGGAGTGTAGTTCTGTCTCAGCAACAGAGAAAATACACACACGCATCTGCACTACGATGATATTATATGATATATATTATACGAGCTGAACCATGCGTTTTTACCCGCACAATGCAGTTCTGATGCTATTTTCAGGAACAGTACATTTTCCCGGATTAAAAAGTGGCCTATTCTAGGATAAGTCCTAGAATAACACATGATTCATCTACATTCCAAATTTTATCACAATCGGTAAAGTCGTCACGGAAATAGTGGTAACAAACATTCACACACACAGACTTTGGCATTTATTTAAAATATTAGTAAGATATTAGGTTAGGATAGGACTTACATAAGACAACCCGGGAGCGGGAGGGCGGTAGCACAGGGGTGGCCCTGTGCTGCCGCAGCACTGCGAGGTGCTGGGGCTGACTTTTGTTAGCTCCGGGAAGTGCTTTAAGCACGATGCGAGAGGGGCACCACTGATAGCCCTAGGGGACCGTGGAGCCCCTTGGCATGCATCGAGGCTGGCCACCGGGGATGGTTTAGTGAGTCGTCGAGTCCGACAACCTCACACACCCCCGTCGTACCCTTATGCGACGGGATGTCTGGATGCAGATTCCTCCCCGTTAACAAAAAAAAAAAAGGACTTACATAAGACATTGGTTGATGAACCAATATAGACGTCCAGTGCTGAACATAAGACCTATCACATGAGCCCTAACCATCCACCTACTTCGTTTGGGGTCCGTCCTATAGATAAAGAATGATGAAATGTCTAAAAGCGGGTTTTGTTCACAGCTGGAGGAAATCAAATCGAAAGAGAGGGTGAACATACAACTGAAACGAGAAATGGCGCGGATGGCAACCGCACATGATCAGGTTAGTCCAAGTAATAAGTACACTTTAAGTTAAATAAAATAGAATAGCCCTTATTTCTAATGCTTCTTCTAATTCTATGCCTGTGCCAAAGGACCAATTTCATAGTGTCCTAAGTCTTTGTAACAGCATAGAAAAATTGGGAAAAAATACAAGACTAACAGTAAAAAACTATTTTATTTTTAAGAAGACAAACAAAGTTCTGAAGGAAAAATGTTTATTGTGTTTGAAACCACTCCTTTCATAAAGATCCATCTAGCCGTTCTGGCGTGATAGTCCCACAAACATCCAAACTATCCCCCATATAAATATATTAGTAATATAGAGCCAATAGAGTTTTAGCAGGAATGTCCAAGGGCCCTTTAACCAATCGCTTCAAAATACGAAGGCTGTGCCATATTATGATGGTTTTCGTTTTATTGAAGACTTTCAATGAAGGTTCCCGATCTCATTTGCCCTCGATATTGATTACCTTATAATTAAGCATTTAGTTTTGTTACAAATCGACTACTCTATTTACAAAACAAAACTACTCGATTCCATTTATTTAAGATAAGTACTCGCATGTTATGATGCAAGTTATGATCACATCTTTTGGTCTTTTGAACTGTGTCTTTGGTACTTTTAGATCTTTTGGTATTCCTGATTCGTTGTATAACTCTACTGGTTTCATCTCGATTTTCCTTCCATTGGTGCACGGGTTCGAATCTACAATCGAAGTGCGGGGTCACTACCACCAGACCACAAGTTCCTAAAATGTCTGTAATAAAAAACACAAAATTCTTATCCCTTCCCCACAATTACCCCTAAACACCGTAATTAATGAAATTACAAAAGAATCTGTAAACTCAAAAGCCGATCCCAGCCGTGGGAAACCACCCGAGGCTTCCATGTGGGCCCCGTCATAATGACAGTGCTACTTAGGGAGTGGTCGAAATTAATATCATAAGCCCCCAAGGAATGCCTAATATTTTGGATATTGGAACATGAATAAAGTCAAGTGCGAGTTCGAAAAAACTGAGGGTTCAGTTCTTTCTTAAAAAAAATTCAAAGGTTCTAAAAATAGCCTTCATTTCCCATACAAATAAAACGTATTTATGAGGTACTAGCCGATCCGCCCCAGCTTCGCGCGGGTGCAATGAAACCGCACCCGTGCAAAACCGGGGCGGGTCACTAGTAATAAAATATACCATATATTACTCAGAGATAATGTAGCATTCTAATGGTGAAATATTTTTTTAAATCGGACCAGTAGTTTTTGAGTTTATTCGTAACAAACAAAAATACGAAAATACAAAAATCTTCTCTCTATAAATATTAGTATAGATTTCAAGCATTACGAACAAATTCAAAGTGTTATTGTTTACTCGAAAAATACTTTAAAACCACTCATTCATAAACCAAGTTCTCATTATCATATTATATTTATCACTGTGTATTACATAGTTAATCCATTTTATATGTATTTTTGCCTATAATTTGAGGGTTATCCATTTCTGGATTTTCTGGGTTGTAATGGTTTCCTCCATCTCTTGCCAGTTCCTTTTTTTTTATTGCGCTGCGCGTATTAAAATTTTCCCTGCAATAGGGACATTTGCAACCATATTCAGCGGCGAAAATGTGGTATTCTTTCACTCTTTCACTCTATCTGTTGTAATTTAATCTCGCTGTGTGATGTGACCTATCAATTTGCTGCCATTTCGTGCTGCGTCTGTTAGATTTGTTTTAGTTCGGATCAGAGCTACCTATCTTGCTTCGTTTATTGCTCTTTGGAAAGATCTCATCTTGATTTTGTTATTCATTGTAAGTGCCCATGTTTGGCAGCCATAGAGCAGAGTTAGTAATAATTTGTTATATATACTGTTTTTTCGAAAATGTTTTTACTTAAATATTTCTTTTATTATTTTTTCCATGCATTATGTTTTATCTCTTTTTTAGTTCTGTCTGTAAAGCATAATATTTTGGCCTGATGTATATGTATTAGTAGTTGTCAATGTACTCCAGTATTGTTTGTAGTGTTATTAGCTTTTTAGTCGTTTTTTAGTAGAAATGAAATTGGTTGACTTACCTTCTCAAATTATTATGACCCGTTACTAGTTTTTTATTTTCAACATCACTAACCGTAACCGTAACTTTTAAATTTCGAACCAAATGACACGCGATTATAACATTGACATGTTATTCGGTTTTTAAATTATTACTGGCGCGTTGAAATCAAAACACCGCTATTTTATAACTTTACGGCCTACTCCTGTTATCTGAGTATCATAGGTAGGTATGTTTAATTAAATCATCTTTTGGAGATGGAAAATGTCTATGATGATCATGACTCTTGTGAACAAAAGCGATAGGTATTCGTGACAGTTTTCGTTGTTCAGATTATGTCTGTGAATGTTTTGAACTTAGTTGTCACCGACATAAAGTTGTTCTACGTTACAGTCACGATTATCGTTTGTCGCTTTTAAAGAGTACCTACTATCTAAAGAGAAAACTCATTCATGTAATGTTGTGATCAAAATGTTTTTATGTTGTTTAATTAATATGAGTTAAAAACTGTAGTTGGTATCAGTTATCGGTTAAACATTAATATTATCCAATTTACCAAAACCTAATCGGTTATGTAGAGCTCCACTTGACTTGCCTACTCATAACAACTAACTAATATAATAGGTACTGAATCTAAGTCAGTTTAAAAGGTTTTTTGCTCGACTTATACACGAAACTATAATAAAACTAGCAAGAAACTACCTAACAAGCCAATTAACTTGCATTTTATTTTATCATTGGTCTATATTTTGCAAGGAAATATTAAGCTGTTTCAGAAAGGAAATGCCGGGAAGTTTCAAATTAGTGTGACTGCCGATGCGCTCTTAGTTTCCTAGTTTTTTCACGCAGTAAACAATAAAGAATTGTGTAAAATAAAAATAAGCAAAGATACCCCACATAGCTTACAATAGATGCTTTTAGATGTTGACAGCATACGGGATCTTAAAAAAAGTATTGTGCTCAGGCTTGTGTTGTGTGGTCTTGCATCGAAGACAACGTTGCCCGCTGTATAGAACTCTGAATTATAGTATCAAGCCAGTTAACTACTACTCACTTGTGAAGTAGTTCGCATGAGCCAGACAGAGTTTCGCTGCCACTGAGAGCGCACGCGCGGCCATCTTTGTTCCCAACTGTCACTGATTATTTATCGCGCTCCGTTTTCAAAATAACGTTCAATAACCGTATGTGCTTGACTTTGATTATTTTTTTTCGTGATCTGTGACGTTTAGTGCTGTGTTTTTTTTCTGAACCACTGTGACTGTGAGGTCGTGATCTAACATTTTGGACTCTAATTCGGATTTACTTTCTATCTATCGCTGTAAGTAACAGTTTTATATTATCGTTAAGATGAAAGATATAGGCTAGAGAAAGTTTTTCTTGTACTTAAATAATGCATTGTGTCAATTAATTTTACAATAAAAATCTTATTAGAAAGGAACTTCGATATGTAAACCCTATTATAAAATATCGGTCATTGAATTCATTATTATTGTTCGCAATTTGAATTTAATTTAACATAAAAATATCGTAAATGTAGGCATGAGAACGTGCCATGCCAATAGCCAATAACCAGTAACCCAATTAGGCAACGTTATTAATAATTATTATTACGGAAAACTAACTAATCGTAGGAAACAAAACTGAAATACCAAACACGATAAACATTGCACTATCGCAAACCACTGGTTCTTTTACAGGAAATACTGATACCAAGACTGCAATAACCGTATATTATAAATGTATAGGTACCTACTTATGTGTTTTGCAGCTTTTTTAGGATCTTTCAAATATGTCATAAAATATCTTCAAGAATATGACCTAATTTTGAACCTTCTTTGCTGAATCTCGCTGTAGGTATTTGAAACCAAATACGCTAAGTATTTACAATTTGTTTTGAAATTAATACCGAGAAAGTATTTGAATAAAATATTGTTGACACAGTTTTGATTTGACCTAGACTTTTTGTTGTCGTTATTTAATTAGCCAATACAAAGTTTGCATGTTTCAACAGCACTTTCATTTTTATAGAGTTGATATTTTTATGATCCTTTACTTCGTAATTAAATACCTAAGTATTTCATGGCACGAATATTTTTGACACCTTGTCTTTTTTTGAATACCTACAGATAAAATGGCATCAAGCTTACAGCTTATGATAATTACTGTTATAGTAGCATATTTATGGACGCTTGTAAAACGGTAATACCAATAGTATCCCTCGCATTACCACCCTGAGACGTAGGTCGAACACTTCTGTGGATGTAATTTCACCGGAAACCAAAATAGGTATGGTGATAAACTTCCCAGGAGAGAGTCTGGTGCGTATTCTGCCCACTCGAATTTCAATGTTAGCTTGATGTAAATATTTCTTACTAGTTTGTGGTTCTAGATTTAGAGAACCCTTATATTCTAACGATAATTAAACCGTTGATACATGCTGTGGTTTTTAAGGTTCTGAAGCTCAACAAGGTACTACCGATATAGTTCGGTCATCATCAAAATATTCGTCATTGTATGTCTGTCTATCTGTCTGGATTCAGATTCTCGCAAGTTAATCATGCAATTTTTGCTAAAAACTATAACTTTTTAAGAACTTTGGTCATTACTAATTTTTATTTTAACATTTGCAATAAATATCTGCCAGTCTGTAAAACTTTCTACTTGCTGAAGCACTTTCTTAACAGATCCGAGATGAACTGATACAAAATGAATTTCACCATTGGCTTCGGCTCGCGGCTTCGCTCATGTAGGTACTACCACATAGCCAGGATAAAAAGTATTTCTGCTTTAATCCAAGTCATAATTTATCTATACTTTCTACCTATACCTCGTAGACGTAGTAGTAGTGTACAGAGATATGAACATCCATTCAAACTTTCGCATTTACTATAATAATATTGTGTAAATAAAGTGTGAGTGTGATTTGTACATAAATTACCTAGATTTTCTTAACAACACATGCATATTTTATAAATTGACACAAATATTGACGTAGAGGTGTTTGGGATTCCGCAACCGTTCTCCGATGAGCGATTCGTCGATGGACTGTTCGCCGACAGGACGATTCGTCATTGACCTGTTTGGAAAAAAATTACTAACATCAGTGGCTGCGACGGATGCTGACAATCGCTTGTTTGTGTTCAATAGAACAATATGGGATGGATGTCTTGGCATTACTGAATCATCACTTTTATTGCAACATCTATTGATCATGGCTCACATGGCTGGCATCACAGAATCGTAGTATCGGTAATCCTCAGGAAAATGCTGCTGCCTATTTTCTGGTAAATATCCTTTAGTCGGCTCTTACGACATCCAAATTCTAAAGCTGGAACTACCACAGTTTTTTTTTTCTTTTTGTTTTTTGTCATTTATGCTGACTACCATCGAACCATTTTTGAAGTTGTTCGTGAGCAACACCCTTGACCGCGTACCAATATTTATTTACTATTTATTTATCTAAGGTGTGAACAACAGCTCTATCTATGGGACGTCTGTGGCATTACTGAATGATTAGTCATATATAATGGAACGGCCCGATAAGAGATTTTAGCGCCATTGAATATGAATGAAGGTTAATTAGAATACAATAAATTATTCGTTAATAAAACACATAATATTATAAATGCAAAAAAGTTTGAATACATGATTGGATGTTATCCAAACAACATTGATAACTTATTAGTTTTGCAAACAGAAGACCTCGCGAACACAATAACTTTTAAAAGTGAGAAATTGATTGCATTTTGAGGAGCTTTTTGGCTCATCACGCCAAAGATCCTCATCAGATCTTTACCAAATATTTATAAAAGCAATTTAACTTTAATAAGTAAAAAAAAATAAGGAAATTGGATCTGATAAGACGCCCTCGAATAAATAATCCCCGACGACTATAAAATTTTTAAAACCTGTAAATATAGTACTAAAAAACTGCCAGATGAAAGCAAATTTTGCCAAACCCGAAGCAGAGAAGCTTCGCTTGCTCGAACAAAAATAAGGACTCTATAATAAGGTTCGAACTACTTCGAACTAGCGAATTAACACACAAAACTAAACCGCAACAGGCTCTGTGAAGTGTTCTAACAAAAACAGCCCCGCTCACCACACGACCTCGCTTCTCGATTGTTCGACGGGAACCGACACGCTACACAAACGTATAGATATTGTATTTCTTTAATTGTTTATTTGCATTCAATTGAATGCTTGTGAAGAAGTCTGAACTACATCTCGTTAGTTATTGACCTTTGACGGCTGATGTGACTAGCTGGCTGGAGATGGTTTCAATTTCGACGACGCGCGACGGGACAAAGGTTTCAAGACAAAGTCAAAGTCAAAAGAATTGATTGCTTGTGAAGAAGTCTACGCTTTTTTTTTTTTTTTGAGGGGTCTCCCTTTTCCGCATTTGGACTCGTGGTTGGTCCATTATGCGTGGGAAGTCTACGCTTATAACAACACATTGTTAGTTTTTTGACGACTGTGGAGTGACTAACCGGCTGGGATGGCTTCGATTTCGACGAAACGAAGACAAATATTTCAAGTATAAGTCAAAAGTCATTCAATAAAATCATTTTGAAACGTCTCACTAGCTGAATTTACGTTTGTATTTTCATGACAAGCTATGCCTATGTAATAATGTAATAAGACAGTTGGCACTTCTGGATATAACTTATATAATACGCCTCTTGCAATCTTCATCTCAGTCAGACCATCAGGCTAGTCTGGTGGTCTGCCTCTTGGTCATCTCGCATCCCTTGGTAACCTTACCGCATTAGTCCATCACCCGTCTTCCCTTCTAACCAAGTGTCCCGTCCATTGCCACTGGGTATCATTTGATCTCACGAATTTGACTTTCAATCCGCACAGTACTTACGTCTACGACTATTGTGCGATACGTCGTAACTCTTTATAAGTATGTAAAAAGGCTCTTCATCATTCATAACGAGATAACATTGTGTACCTAAGTACTTAATTCTTTTTAAATCTTGAAATTCACAGCTGCAGTTTTATCTCATTTGTAAACATTTGTTATCTGCGATTATCTCGAGTGCACTTATCAACATTTCAAAAGTGCTTCTTTATAACTCAACAGCTTACTTATCTAGCTTCTGCTCGCGGTCAGGTACCTGGTAGTAAGACTGTTTAGCAAGAGTCTTAGAGAGCGTCTCCATGGGTACAACTCTCGTACGACTCGTCATATGCTGGCATATAAAAGTAGCCATTATACCCGAATATATCGAACATTGTAAACTGTTTTAGAAATAAAAATTAAGAGCTATCGATTTAGAGTAAAAATTCCACTGTCGGTTGTCATTGACAAGTCACTTGGTTTTTTTTGGCGAACCACTTAACTCAGTAACGTAGCACAGAAACTTGAGTTGAACTCAAGATCAACTGGTATTCTTTGGTTGACTTTATTCGTTCCAGTTCCCATCTCATCAATAACAGTATTATGATTCAATGCAGTTCTAATTTCCATCACCTATTGAATTCAATGAGGTATCTTCATACCGTTATTTATGCTTATCTACCAAACTGAGAAAATCACATAAACTATATTTTGTACGGACTACGGTTCAAAATAAGCTGGCATTTTTCTCAGGCTGTGGAAAAATTTACGATAATCGAATTTATTTTCAGGTTTTTATGATTCAAAATAAGGTTATTCTTTACTACTGGTAAAAATTAAAAATCATACACGATGAAAATTTCATTTTGGACTTTACGATAGGGTATTATAGTTCATTATTAGGGTTGGTGTAGCATTGTTGCATGATATCGTAAATATGTTTGTACAGATGCAGTGAACAGCTGCAGAGTAAGCAAATATCTTGTATCTTCTAGTGACAAAATAGTTGCTAATTTGACTTTTATCAGACTATAAAGTTCCATGCATCAGACTGGTTCATTGTCCGGAAGTCAAAAGGTTATCTTTTTTATTTTTTTATTGGTTTATTTAGACAAGCTTGATGATGTTTCTTTAGAATAATTCCATCATTCAAATGGGTTTGATTTTACAAATTCCTCTCCAGTCAGATTTCAAGATTTCAAGATATTTATTTGCACAAATAAGTGTTACAAAAGGTCTTAAAAGTAATATGGCACTTAGAACTTATTTGCCCTTTTCAGGCATTGCAAATTATATGTAGGCTATGCTGGGCTATTCAGATATCTACCCTAAGGGCTATAATCCATTAAAGTAGAGCGGAACTCTACCAATGGAATCATAATCAAATCTACGTCATAATTAATTGCGTCACGATGCGCTCGCTTTGCTTTGGTGAACGATCGCTAACTCTACTGAGTAAATCTACCTATTTTATAATAAACTCACATTATTGCGTCCTCTGAGTATCATTCAATTTCAATGTTACCATGAATTCGGTAAATGCAACTGAGTAATTAATTACAAAATACTCTTTTAAAATTGCTGAATAAATAACTAATAATTGTCCGGATTAATTTTATCGATTTACTATATAAAAAAAAGTAGATGTATTTTTTTGAGTGGAACCTATTCCTTGAATAGTATGCGCTAATAATAAAATACTGCATAAATAGGATATTTACCTATCACGATTTCTCAAAATTTGCAAACATTATGATAGTGTGTAATAATAACACACCCAATAGTTTTAAAAGTTCTAAATAAAATTAATTAAGTCAGTCACCTATTGCAATAAAGATTTTAGATTGTCGGTTTAAAAAATGCAATAAAGTGTTAGAATTATCTTTTTTGGCCTTCAAAATGTACCTAGGTAGTTTTGTCTAACGTCCGTTTATGGTCCAAAGTAATGTAACGCCTCGTGATTTTGTCCGCGTATGTAAATGTATGTGCGCAATGCCAGTGCTCTCATATGGTGAAGGAAAACACCGTGAGGAAACCGTCATGTCCATGAACCAGAAATTCGAAAGACATGTGCCATCTACCAATCCGCATTGGGTGCATGGTGGATTAAGACCCAATCACTCTCGCTCGAGAGTAGGCCAGTGTCCCAACAGTGGGAACATCAGAAGGCTTTCTTGATATTTTGTGATTCAAAAGCCCAAATTCTACATATTTTAATGCGGGAAATTCCTACTAATTTTACTAAAAGTTCGGATAATATACCGCCTGTTCATGCACCATCGTTTAGCTTTTGTTCTGCTGACAGATTTCGCTTTAGCTCGTGAAAGTTCTCACACAAATCAAATGTTTACCTACAAAACACAAGTCTCTGTACTAAGCGTGTGCTAAAAGTATCATTAACCATGTATTGTAAGTAAATGACTAATGAAATACCCGTGACTTCTCTTTTGCTTTATGTTTTTATCTTACAACCTCTCAATTAGACCCTATTTTTATGTACCGGAGACTTTATGCCCAAACGATGGATATCTCGCTCTGAAAAAACGTTTAAAAGGTAGAGTTGTAAAGTTCTTTGTGATAGAGATAATATGATACATTAGAAAACGTATGCACAGACCCTTATGTTTAGTCTCTTCTGCAAATTGTGGCGTAAATTTCGGTTTTTTTCTCTTAGACCTAATTAAGTTATTTCTATCAATAATTACGAGGTCTATGTTTTATATAAAAAAGTAAAACTAATGGAAAAAATGACACTAACGAAGTACTACTATTAGAAGAAAATTTCCAGTAGTTGAATTGGTACAGACTACTCGGTAAGACTACTGGGAATAACACGAATTCTCTTTTTTAACAGTCTTTCATCTAGTGACAACGATTTTATACATAAATGTATACTGGTAGTATCTATTTCTTCGATAATAATAACTATCAATGTCTCTTAACACTAATAGACAGACATTTTACTTGATTTTACTTCAATCGTGGGAACTAATAAATTGACTCGCAGAAAATCATACACAGAGATTTAAAGAATTTAAGACTCTAAAACGTACGTGATAAGAGTCATATTATACTAAATTTGATGTAAGAGTAGCGTAATTTTAATTAAAAGTTTTACACGAAGTGTCAGATATGAGAAAATTTATGAGCCACAAACGAGTTGTAATCCTAACTTTTATACAATACCTCAGCAGGGCGATTATGTTGGCCGCATACTCTATTGCAGTGTTTTTTTTTGTTGCCAAAACTATTTCAAAAAACTGTCAAAACTGTTTTAGTTAAGAAAATGCCGTTTGAGAGCGCTGGCATTGTGCGCATTTAGTGTTTGCCCTAAGTGGTTTAAAGGGCCTTATTCATAATTATACTTCATACATCGGTTAACTAATGTGTTTTTGAAATCTGTCATCGTCGTCATTGACATAAAAGTGACAAGGAAATACAATATTTAGCATGCCAATTTTACAGTTTCTTTTATAAATAAGGCGGTTAGACCGTGTTGTTATTCTAAGGGTTAGACTATAAAAAATCTATTTTGTATGGTGCCAACGCTTTGCTCACCGCTCTCGTCGAAAACACAGTCGTACAAACACCTAATTATTCCAGTCATCGACTCACTAATCAGAGTTCCGTCCTCAGTGAGGTGTGTAGAGAAAACCCTTCCTGTGTGTTTAAATGAAGCGGGTATTTTCAATACTCGGTTGGTGAAACTTAATTACTAGGTCAGAGGTGCTAATTTTTGCGAAAGGTAACAATGCATTTTTATCGCGGGATTACGTATGCATTTCAGAAATTCTATATAATCCCATCGCTAGTTGATACGCACGTCCCTATCTAGTTCTTATTCACGTTTCTATAGGACGGAAAGTACTAATTATTTATTAATTACTTAAAGTTATTTTAGTTTTTATTTGTATTGTTATTTTTATCGTTTTTATGTTAGTTGTGTGGCGCAAAATAAATAATTCTATTCTATTCTATTCTTACCAAAGTAGGGGGAAACGCGCAGAAATTCAGTGTTTTGTCGGGATAATTATACAATTACACTTTGTTTTGAAACTAGCTCGAAAAGTAAAAGTACGAGTAAGTTTGAAAACTGAAATCGTTTAAAAATAATTAGCTCGAGGACCACACAGGAGTCAGTAGGTAATGTAGCGTTTGAAAATCGAATCCAAATTCCAAAAACACACTTTGTTCTACTTGTCAAATTTGAACTTCGAATAGTGTCGCCAGAGACTACAAATGAAGGTTGTTTTGAATTGCATTTTTTTTAAAAAGAAAAGTAAAAATATTTTTTTAAATAAATTTTATTGATTCGACTTTTCATAATGATTACTAAAAAGATGTTGCCTTTGTGGCTGGTGAAAATAATATTTTACACCCTACTAGAATCATACTATTTCAGACTAATCGAAACTACTCAATTTATCTATGGTTAGCACTAACTATAACGTGACCGTATGTAACACTCGTTTCTAGTCAGCTATGTAAATGTAGTGAAGCCAACCGGCTATTTTCCAGGTTAACTAGCTAATGAGATTGTATTAATTGTCTAGTTTTCACGCATGTCCGGTTAACACACATTGTGCCTCGCAGGCCTCGCAGCTCAGTTGGGTAGCTCGCCTTCTGAGCGGTAGGTTATAAGTTCAATTCCCACTCAGGTTGCACAGTTACATAAATAAATGACTCCAATAGATTGGATATAATGTTGCAAATCTTCACATGATGAGTAATTTCCTTTATTTTTCCTTTATTGTTTTTGTCTTAAAAGTTTTTTAAACCCTTTTTATGAATCTCAAACATAATCAGTTTATAACATATCGAAGGGTCGATAACCCTTCATTATAAACATTGGTTTCCGAGCGATAATAATCAAAACGTGATCAAGTCGTTGAACCGAGCATTGCCTCAAAGTTACGAATTATGTTGAAAAAGTAGAGTTTTTTGTGAGTTAATTTTAAGCTGGATTATGTTTCGCGTCGCTGTTTGATGGATTCGTCGATTATTTACGCAGTTTGAAAAAAAAGTAGAAGCTACGGTGGGAAAAAAATAATTTCGTCGCAGAATTTTTCTTATGGGCTCTACCATAACTTCTATAGCAGCGGTGCACTGGCAAAACCAGCGCTGCAAGAACAGCTCATAGTCGGTACAGTTTATGAATTTCTTACATATATAAATGAACATAGAATCACCATTAGAATGGCTGACCGCCAGTGGCAATTTCAACTGAGCGCTTCTATGCTTCGAAGGGCTAACGTGCCCTGTTGGTCCCGGCTTTTTTAAAGTTGTTAGGTAACGACGGAGGCCTTCAAGTGGCCTAGTTGACCGCTGACAAACTTACTTTATTTTATTTTATGATTTACGGTACAGTACAGGTCTGTTGCTAAGCCAGTAAATAACGTAACGATTTTATTATTTGTTACGAAATAGAAGGGTATCGTTACCTTGAAGTATATCTATGTGACAGTCTGTATTCAATCCCATCAATTAGAATTGATAATAATAAATCTCTGTTACTAATAGCTGCCTATAAATATTCTCGAACACAGTCATTGAATATAACCTAATTTGTAAGTTGCCACAGTCGGGTAACGATGTCACTTCACCTATCGTTTATCGTGGTAAATATCGTAGTTCAACTTATGTCTTTAACAACTAAATTTAGAGCATTCACGGACATAAAGCTGAACCATGAAAACTGTCACAATATCGATTTGGTCCGCATGAGTAGACCCTCTGAAGATAGACCATTTTTCTCGTTTTATGTGGATGGAAGACTCATGTGCCTGTTTTCACCGGAAACCATACTCTTCGAACCGGAACACAGCAATGCGACTTAGTTAGTTATGGTGGTAGTTCTTCTCCGGACGAGCTTTATCACAAAACAAACACAAAATGTTTATTCATTATCTTAATCTGTAATATAAGGTCATTAATGATGTTTTTTGACCTGTAAGAAATTACCAATAAACTACTATTGACTATTCATTATCAACCTGACAAACTTAGGGGATAGGTTCCAACGTAAAAAAAAAATACTTGTACTTTTTTTTTATAAAATTGCGTTTGGAGACCCCCTTTTAAGTATAAAAATACCTGTATCACAAAACAACTCTACTACTCTTATATCTTACTAGCTGTTCGCGACTTCCTTCGCGTGGAACTCTGGAACCGTACTTTTGTCCAGAATAAAGTCTATATCCTATTCCTGGTATTATCTATCTCTGTTTTAAATTTCAGCCAAATCGTTTTAGTGGTCGAGCTATGAGTTTTTTTTTATTTTTATTATGTCAGTAAGAGTAACATGCATATAAAAAGTTTTAGATGGTTGGATGTTCCAACCATCTAAAACTTTTTATATTATTATACGAACTCCTGCGACGCGGCGGTTGCGGATTCAATTCCCGCCTCGGGTCAAATGTTTGTACGATCTACAAATATTTGTTCCCGGTGTTCTGGGTATTTTCTATATAAGGTCATTCATTATCAACCTGACAAACTTAAGGGGTAGGTTCCACACATAAAAAAAAAAATACTTGTACTTTTTTTTTTTCTACACGTTTTTTTTTTATAAAATTTAAAAAAAATAATTACGTAATTCTGCTTCATAATTAGTTATCCTTGTTAGAAATCGAAAAGGCAGCGCTCGGCACGTGTTAGTGACCCGCGCGTCAATGAACTGCGGGTCACTAACCCGCGCGTCCTTGACCTGCGCGTGTCCTTGACCCGCTACGGGGCGCGCACACTCGAATATTTAATTATTACGTCGCTTAACTCGATTCCCAACAATGATAAATAATAATTGAGCGGAAAAACGTAATCGATTTTTTTTTGTTTACTTGTGATTTTTAAGACAAAACATACATAAAAAAAAAAATTATAGGTACATATATTTTTTATTTTAGGTGTGGAACCTATCCCTTAAGTTTGTCAGGTTGATAATGAATGACCCTGTATATATTATAATAAAAAATATCTTTCTATGTATTGTATTGTATTAAGTATATATCAGTCATCTAGTACCCATAATACAGCTCTGTTTAACTGCAGCTTACCTTGGGGCTAGATAATAATAATAAATAAATAATAATAATAAATAATAATAATAAGATGATGCTGTGTGGATTGTCCAGCATTATTTATTTTCTTACTCGTATTTATTTATTTTATTTATTAGTGTGATGTTATGTGATAGTGTTATTGTCTATAAGTCTGATGATGATGATGACATTATGACTACCACCATACCTATTTCTGCCGCCAAGCAGTAAAGCTCACAATGCTGTGCTCCGGTGTGAAGGGTATGGTTTCCGGTGAAATTACTGGCATGAGGCTTTCGATCAAGGTGGCAACCCGCGAATACCTCTGGTATTGCAAGCGTCCATAGGCTGCGGTAACCGCTTACCATCTTGTGGGCCGTACGCTTGGTTGCCACTTCAGTTGTATAAAAAAAAATTACCATGACGCCACTGCCCCCCCTGATTCATAGTCCAAAACAAAGTGAGCGTCAATTTAAACTCAACTATCGGAACTTATTGCTGTATTGAGTGGCTTTCTCCGTTGTGCTTCGTTACATGAAATTTGATGAGATACTGTTACATGAGATGAGGTACTGATTCGTTTGTTGCATCATTTTTGATGGGTTCTTGAGTTTGTAGGTCATCATCATAGTCATAGTCATAATATTTATTGGTCATAGGAACACTGGGTACACCTGGTTTCGTTATAATAATAATAATAATAATAATAATTAAATATATTATTATCTTATGACATAAGGTAACAAAACAAACTAACACATAAAATAAATAAACTCTAAGGCTAATGTACAATAGCACACATAATTTAAAATGATAATTAATTGTGCGGCTGTAAAAGGGTCTTGTCAAGTTTAATCATTATCATTATATCAGCCGAAATGTCCACTGCTGGACATAAGCCTCCCCCAAAGAGCGCTATGACGACCGATTTTGAGCCTTTACCATCCACCGACTTCCTGTGACCGCTTGAATGTCATCCGTCCATCTAGTGGGGGGCCGTCCTACACTTCGTTTCCAGTAGTTCATTCGTTCGTTCGTATGAGTTAGTGGCCAACTCTGGTGACAGAGTATCTGGGCCGCGCGAAGGCCTCTGTCAGAGGTCAAAATGTCTGCAGACCGGCTGTATGTGGCAAAAAGTATGAACGTCAAATATATAGTATTATGTTACAAAAAACAACTAATAAAAAAAAATTTAACATCAAAAAAAATAATAAACTAACTTACCTGGTAAAAATTAGTAAAATGTAATTTAATAATTTTGTTGTGATTCGGGGGTTTCTTACTAAAAACTCCTAAATACCTCTTTTGAAGACACAACATTTCGAAATCTAAGGAAGAAAAAATGGATTGTAACACCATAGACAACGCGACCATACCAGCGAACCAATACATATTGATCTAAGGTCAAAATGTCTTATTATTAGACAGTTTGAGATTGAGATCGATGGAGATTAGTCACCAAAAGTGATGTGAATGATGTGATCAACCCGCAGGTACTTACACGAGTTCCGTTTTTAATGTTTACCTTGGAACCCTAAAAACACCTGCTTGATGTAGAGCAAGGCGTTTCTGGCCACGATCAGTTTATCATACGAGGCACGATTTCATTTTATTATTATTAATCGTTCATTTTGCACTTGCAACACAGATGCTTTCTATAGCATGTGCTCTATTCATAATGCTTACGTTAGTTTCGTTTTTATATTCGGTTCTGTTTTTATCATTCTATGCAACATAATATTATTTTAACAGGCCTAATGCGAATGGGATTTCAATTTAAAATGCTATAAGTACTTTAAATTGAATGCCATTAAAAATATGCTTTTACCAACATTGGTAAATCATTTACTTGCAAGAAATAAATGATTGTATTGTATTGTATTGTATTGGCATAATAAACCTTGTGTGGTCTTAGGTACATAATAATATTTGAATTTACACATTGTCTTAAATGCGTGTTAAATTTTAATAACTTTTGATAACTAAGGCTTGAGATTTTTTAGTCATCTACGCAGCGTAAAAAAACAAGGTTATAGGTCAGAACTAGTCAGAAGAGTCGTTAGAACCTGCACAGTAAGGGAAAATTCATCATGAGACTTTTATATCGTTGATATAAAGAACAAAATGCAATGATTTACAACTCTTCTCTAATTGAGAAAACTCTATCATGCTAAAACTAATTTATATACACTAGCATTGTTCGAAAACCACAATACTTATGCCATGCCAAGCAAGCAATACGTTGTACTTGAACGAAATTCAAAATTAACAGTACTACCAACCCAATTATTTAACCACATAAAGTGACAAACAAGCAGACTAGCCGCCTCTTCCGGCTTGTGTCCGTGGATTACTTGGCAAAACTCGAATCATTCGTATGCGATTCAAGTCAAAGACATTGAATGAATGAGAATAATCTTTTCTCTGAGATTCAAGATAAGATAATTGAGACTGAGCTTGAAGCTCCAAAGTGGTTTTGACACAAACATTCCCAAAATCAATAACCCATCGCATTCAACTGTCAAAGAATGCGAGAATGTACCAAACAATACTGTCGGTAAGACTATACCGAACCTACAACTTAATAATAACACCATACAAAACAATTACTCGTATTAGTAGTCACGCTCCGCTCTAAATAGTAGCTTCATTTGCATACAATGCGTGCAATGGTTGCGACCTGTCAGTGTGTTTCGTAAACCCCCGGTATGGATATTAGTTTATCATTCGAAGCAAGTTTGCCTACCTTGATGATATAATCTCTACTAGCGATCACTGATATAATGTACATGATAGTTACCTAAAACTTCAACATCGCCGTATTTCCTTAAAAAATCCTAGTGTGTCGGACAAAACTTAAATTGTATCACTATCACTTTTCTCCTGAGCCTTTTTCTGCATACAATTTTTTTTCTTTCTGTATACTTTCTTTACAAGAAAATACATTACATTTTGCATTGACTTATCTATTTGTGCCTTTATTATCTGGAGTTTAATTTCAGCTTTCATAAATGGTAATAATCCCAGATCCAGGAAACGACAACATAAAAGCATAGAACAATAAAACGGATGCACATCCTGTACACTTCGAAGAACATATTGCACTGGAATATGTAATTTACACTATAATTTACATAAATATTATGTAGTTTTATACTGTTCAATCCATCAGAGTCCCGTAGTGTATTGTAGGTATCACAATAGGTACTTGTAAAATGTATACTTACTCTGTACACTATTAACAGTATTATGACTCAAAATAGAGTTTATTATTATTAATTTGAAGCTAACGACAAATCTGGAAATTTGAAACATTGCGCAGTTATAATAGCGCTGCAATTCAACGAACAAAATCCGTTCGCAGATTTTTATATTCAAAACGATAAAAATATTTTCCCGATCTGGCGGACATTTTACTATATCCATGAAGCAGTCTGGGGTTTGCAAAACTTGGAATTTTTGCTCGAGAGCGTGTTTAAAAGTTGTTTAACCCTATGTTCATGAGAAACCAGTCAAGCTACATCAAGTCTGGTTTCCCTGGACTTATTCGTCTATCGTCAAGTCACGAGCCCCGAGATTGTTCTAATATCGTGACCACCTCGACATAAATGGCGCTGGAGAAAGCAGGTGTTGCGTTATACAATATCAGCACGTGTTTATTTAAATTCACGGCATCGGTATTTGTATCAAGAGCCTCAAGGGGTACGTAAGTGTTGCTATAAATATTTATTTCTTTATTATACTTACTAGCGTCTAGACTGGTAAAATACTGGTGGACTGCCTGAAAACTTAGTGTAATTGGTGGTAACACCATTGCTACATAGGTTGAGTTATTGTTAATAACGTTTTTGACTTTTTATCGCCTGTGGAAGTTCTTAGTGCTAACTAAAACAGGAGGAAGTACAACACTATGATTGTTTATAGATCACACTCGTACTATACGCTGTCTGTATTTCGCTTTTCGTGTCATATAGTAACGCAACGTTTTATATATTCAAATTTATGCGAAAAAAGGTTCCGCATCGATTTTTATAGTCATAATAATACTTTTTGCCTACTTTTTGCCTTACATAATATAAACTTTATCGAATTCAAACAACACAGTACAGCCTTCTGATTTTCTTACTGGTTGAAGCACTCACTGTCTTAATAAAATTTAGTGATGATGCTGATTGTTAGATGGAGACTAAGAGTACCTAGTTTGAAGAAATTGGAGAAATACACAGACGTAAGACTGTATAGTAATACAGTATAGTAATGTATTCCTCCAATTGAAGAATGCTGTGCATGTATGCAGTATTCATCATAAAATAAAAAATAAATTACGCAATTAGTAACAGGTAATAAAACTTTTGAAAAGAAATTGATTATATATACTTACTTATTATCGCGGTAATATACTTTAGTTTAGAACAGGATATACCTAGTATTTTATAGACCGAACTAGCAGGATACGAGATCTAGCGTATTGCCTCTTACAGAAGGTACGAGTATTAATAGAGCATTGAGGTGATTGACCGCAAACTTGAGCAACAAAAACTTAGTTAGGTATGTGCGGACATGTTTAGTCTTAAATAAATACTAAAATTTGAAGTGATTTAGATGTTCTTGCAACCTGTTACATAAGAAACTTACCTACTACTGTAAAAATTGTACTAAAAAAATGTAATGTAATGAGATCATAGAGGATTTGTAAAAGTCAAAGTCAAAAGAGTTTTATTCAATAAAAACACAAGGATCACTCTGAAACGTTTTACATCTACTGATAAATAAATAAAATAAAAAATATTATTATTAATATAATTAATTGCTAATACTTAATCATTATTTATTAAATTATTTAATAAATTTGCATATTTTTTGAAATTACTTAGGATTTTTTACGTTTATTAAGCTTTTAAGTCAGTCAATAAATTACCATTGCTGAACCTTTTTGCAATTCAAATACATGTATAATGATAATTTAGCTGCTTACAAAGTAGCAATGTATTCAATAATCTACCAGTTATGTTGAAAAGAGATTGTAAATGGTTTTTTAAACAGGGACGAAATTGCCGAAATTTTGTCGTTTAATTTAGTTGCAAAATATTGCATTGACCAGTTGTATTGTAACATCTGATTTGTTATTAGATCGAGTCTGTAGAAACTGTAGTTTTTATGTCTGCAACGCGTCATATTTTTTATTATCAAAATGCAGTGCAGTGCAAGTGTTGTGGCACTCTGATCATAAAAATAACAGGTGCAGGGTTCAAGACTTAGTATTTATCTTATAATATAAGTTATCTTTGCAACAGCTGCTTAGAACTTCCTTTGAATCGCAAATACATTGATTTCTATAAACGCCTCAGTAAACAATGCTATTTCATTACGTAATCTAGCAGTTCATTGTCTGCGATGAATAAGTGCAGCTTGACTGAATCTCCGTAAAAAGCTTGATCATTGACCTTCAGTTCCACGCCTTCGATGGATTCGTTCCATATAACTTCAGATTCGTCCATAAACTCATTCGATACAGAACTTCAGGCTCAATGCCAAGAGAGTAACGACTCGGAACATTGATGGTAACTCGTAAGTTCCGCTCCCATGTGCTTATTGTTTGTTTCATATTGAAATGTTTTGTTGATTTTGTTTATTTCGATCTGATACGAGCTAGTGTTGTTAAGAAACGAGAGGTTATGGGTTGACTCTTGACAAAATGTTTGCATGATCTTCAAAATGAAACCTTTGTTCCATGGATGGGTATTGTAGTTGGTACCATAATACTCGTTCGCTGTCAATTTTAACGATTAGCTGCGTTGAGAAGTGATCAGAGAGAGATTAATCAGAGCTCAATGACTTATATGTATTATCCAGATCTAAAAAAAACATACTTTTTATAAAGCTTTCGGAAATTCTAAGTTTTCATTCAAATTCCGCTAAAGACATTCCTAACCATTCCTCAGTTCCATTTCCTCATCAGAAGTGGTCAACAAATAACTCTGAAGAATCCACCGGAACGGACACTTGATGGCCAGAGGTGTGTCAAATGTGTGACTAGCACTAATGCGCGGTTCCGTTACTGGGCGCGTGCGCAATGTGCGCATAGCCTTACTGTTTGCTCTTCCAACTGGTTTCTCAAGAAAGTTGGTTTGTTTTGGAAAGAAGGTGGATAGCATGGTTCATAAAAGCACCAAAGTTTCTGACTGGTTGTTATAAGTTCTAGCACTTCTAAAGTGGAACAATGAAAAGAATGGACAGAGATTTTAGAGATATCTTCAATCAGCGGAAATTTTTTGACGTTTTTTGTTTTATGATTGTCTGCCCAGATAAAGCATGTTCGGAAGATTTCTATTTTGCTACAATAGCGATAATTCTGTGCGCGAATGTTTCGCGAGATTTGTTTGTAGGTTATTGAAATCGAAGAGAATAGTGGAATAACCCTTAGGAAAGTGACTTAAGCTAATGTGTGTATATTGTCTTGAGTGATTATATTAGTATTATTGTAAGTAAATCTTAAAATCTTTTAGCGGTTAAAGATGAAATCATGCTATCTTCTTCGTGCACAATGTAATCTTCATTTTTCTAATAAAAACCAGCATATCTTAACGGTACGCCAGTCAATGGGTAAATAGAGCACAGAGAACAATGACTTCTTATCTTTATTATAATAACAGCTAAACTGTTATGATGGGAACTGGCAATTTTTAATTATGTTTTTTTTTGTTCCAGGTAAGTTGTGGCTATGACGTTTAGTGTTCTACAGTGGAAGTCTTCAATGTGAGAATAGATCCTATTATGTCTTGCAGTTGCATAGAAAAGTCTAATTTTTAAACGGTTTTTTGTAGCCTGTAATCAAATTTTGATAATAGCTTGCTAAACGCGGTGTAACATGCGAATGTTGAAACAATTTTGCAGGTTCATTGCACTATGTGAACATGTATTTAACATTATTGTATTTTGAGAGAGATAAAATTTTAGCATACATTTTAACTTGACGTTTCGTTAATCCACTTGTACAGGTAGCCCGCGCAGGAACATTGCACCGTACCTCCGCACGATGAGATAATTAATCATTTTGGTATAATTTCAAGACACAATTTGATGATTTTCTCAAGCAACTATACAAAACACCCCACCGTAAATGATCTTGCGACAGACCTACAAAAACACAGCACATTGTTTTAAATGTCAGCCTCTTTTGTTTTGTAAACTTCCGCCTACACGTTAATTCAAAACACTATCTTGAGATGTCATGTAGGCGTTTCCAAATATGTAACCAGATTACCAGATCGATTGATAGTTCTATAGTTCTGTTAATTTAGAATCTGTATTGACTTTTTAGATGACAACAAGCTTGAGAGTGCAGTTCAAGATTTACAAAATGTTTGCTGCTGAAATATTGTTCACGTTTATAAGACTAATTAGATAAGCTGCAAGTCGCTTTCCGAGCAAAGATTTTAATTTTTCCAACATAATAAGACCCGTAGTTATTTTGAAGCACTTGTTTGCTATCAATTCAATATTTTCGATAAATAAAAGACTATTTTGATATTTTTAAAAGCAGTTTCTTATCAAAATTGAGCCCCGTTCTCCCAAGTTCCAAACAACATGTTTCCATAACTATAGCCGTTTATGTTTTCCCATCAGAGAGCGGTCGAGAGAAGTCACTCAGTGAAGAATAGGGCAAATATATTTGTATCTACTCTAATATTATGCTCTATTGCAGCGCCCTTGCCTACAACTCAAAATCAAAATCAAAATCAAAAATTATTTATTCAGTAGAATCACAAGGATCACTTTGAAACGTCTTACAAGCTAGGAAAATTTACACCAGGTCCAACGCGCCCATGCCGTAAAAGAACTGGCAACAACACCGGCTGGGTTCCTATCGCTTTTTTGGCATGACCCTTGCTATTGTTATGGATTCCAAGTAGAGTTGGAGCACATTCGTCCCAAGCTTTTTTATCATCTAGGTAATCGGTTGTTTTATAGTAAGCTTTTTGAGACAGATTTTGTTTAATTAAGTTTTCAAATTTGACAATTGATAAATTTTGTATGTCGCTTGGGACTTTGTTAAAGAAGCGTACACATTGCCCTTTAAAAGATTTACTGACCTTAGTGAGCCTAACTGTGGGAACAGCGAGTTTATTTTTATTTCTAGTATTAACATTATGATTATCACAATTTTTTTTAAACAGATTAATATTTTTGCGAACATACATAAGATTTTCATAAATATATTGACAGGGCACTGTCATAATATTGATTTCTTTGAACTTATCTCTAAGTGATTCTCTGGGACTCATGTTATAAATTGCGCGAACAGCCCTCTTCTGCAACACGAATATGGTGTTAATATCTGCAGCACTCCCCCACAACAAAATACCGTAAGACATAATGCTGTGAAAGTAGCTGAAATAAACTAGTCTGGCTGTATCGACGTCGGTGAAATGACGGATCTTTTTGACTGCGTATGCTGCAGAACTAAGTCTCTTCGACAATTTATCTATGTGTGGGCCCCATTGCAGTTTATTATCTAAAGTTAAGCCTAGAAAAACTGTGGTGTCCACAAGGCCTAGCTTTTCATCACTTATTTTTATATTAGTTTGGTTTTGTTTTACATTAGGTAGTATGAAACGAACGCATTTCGTTTTATTTTCGTTTAACAATAAGTTGTTTACATTAAACCACCCTACAATTTTAGAGATTGCATTGTTTACTTTGTCAAAGTTAGTCTCTTGTCGCTTTAATTTAAATAAAAGTGACGTGTCATCAGCAAACAGTACAATCTCATGATCGTTCCTAACAAGCCGGGGTAGATCATTTATATATATTAAAAACAAGAATGGCCCAAGTATTGATCCTTGTGGTACAGCAATTGTTACCACTGATCCCGGAGAACGCTTTCCATTTACGTCAACTCTTTGTATTCTATCACTTAGATATGAAGTAACCACACTATCTTATATTAGGTTTATTAGTATGTAAGTCATCCATATACATAATGTACTAGGTATGTAAAAAAGTAATGCAAAAGGAAAATAAGCTCAGTCAGTACAATCTAATTACGCGAGCTCTATTAGCAACTGAAGATATCCAGTTACTGGTTTCAGTGGTCGATGGCATAGCAACACAGTGTTGCGCGATTTTGTGATGTAATCTAATAATGTTACGGTATGTTATCGAACGTAACTGTGGATAACGGCTTGTCGAGTAAATGTATCGAATTGAAATTAGGTTTATAATGAGGTGTAAATAAAGTGTGAAGTTGTTACTGTATGGCTTTTTGCACACTATTACCTCCGTATTCAATAAAGAAACTATGATTCTAGTGGCACGGTAAGTATTAATTGACATTATTTGTCAGAAATTTTGAACAAATATTCATAGCTAAAAGAGATTTACAATAAAATAGTGAATAAGGACCTGAGGGTCTATATAGAGATACTCTTTTGGACAAAAGCGATAAATAAAGTCAAATTTAAAATTAAAGCCAAGTAAAAATCTCTTTATTCAATAATGTCTCAAGGATAATTTTGAAACGTGAAATCGAAATTTTGAAGCTAGGTGACGCCAGTTCCACGCGCCCCAGCCTAGAGGAATCTTCCAACAAACTCGGCTGGGTTCCTAGCTTTTTTTGGCGATTCCTCTTCATCCCATTCTACTTACTCGTATCTCGACAGTTTTCGTGGTTCAGCACCCACAAGTGAAACCGCGAGACGTAGCTAGTTCGTACATAATTAGGTATTTTGTAACCCTTTACAAATCCAGTTGCATAATATCACAATAAGTCGTTACGACTGTTGTGGGCAGAACAATAGGTACAGGGCGCAGCTTCCGACCGGACGCGTGCACGTGAAGATGTGTTCTGTATACATGTACCTAATTAATGTGTAATGCAAATAGGATACGACATGGTCTATACTATTGTGCAAGAGATAATTGTGGTAACAAGTTACTCCTTCCTGTAGGGCGATTACGCAACTCGGTTTCAATCCGATTTCAATCAGCGAACTGTCAATAAGGTGTTATATTCATACAAGATACGTCAGTTTTTTAATGAATGTGATTAGTGTGATGCTCCGAAAAAGGGTCATTCTGCATATAAAAAATATTCTAGTTAATAGGAAGTTGCAGTGCATTAAAATTTGCAGACATAGTCCCCAATTTTAGTTTAGATAAGAATAAGAAAAGGGGTCAATAAGGATATAAAAAAATTCTAGTTTAAGTATAGGAAGTTGCAAATTTGAAGACCATGCCATAGTCACACAATTTAGAGTACAGAATACGGACCACATAAAATTATGTTCGACTTTCAAATGGTTCGTTTAGTCTCTGATTGGGTACCTACATAATAATAGTTTTTGTCATCAGCGACATTGTTCACAAAACCATCAATTTACGAAAAGAAAGCGCGCTAGTTTGCGGAAAAGTAGGATACAATGCATCTCGATAAGCTTCGGCGAACTTGGTAGGTACATATATTTTTATGTCAGTAAATGACGAGACGAGTTATTTTAGCACGAGTAAAGAAGTTTGAAGTTTAAACGATATTAATTTAATTTAAAGATTGAACGAATTTAAACGATAAACGACAGGCAAAAGATCGAAAGGGAGGAGCTCTAAACGATGGTCTGACCAGGTGCCTTACTCTTGAATCCAATGACAATTCTGATCTAATGCCAATTTCTATTTTCTGCTGTCAAATTTTTGTACTCTTGAAAACAAGGTTGAATTTGGCGCTAGGTTTGCTGTCAAAAGTACGAAACGTCATATTCCAATACTTGTCCAATACCGATCGCGTTCAAAAGTAAGGCCCCTGGTGTCGGATCAGCTTGAGACTCCAGTCAACGTCACCCTCCATCAAGCCGAGAGGAAAACTATAGATAGTGTCCCTGCACGGAGTTACGATCCTTAACTATGGGGAACCGATTTAGGAGGTAGAGTTTTTGGTGCTTGGTTTTCTGATACGAGGATATTTATTCAACAGAGACGTAATGGAGGAAAACTTCAAAACTTTTAAAACTGGGGCTTAGGGGAACATGATCGCGTGTGGAAACCCTTCAGTTTATTCACGTAAAAGGGTAAGTTTTGATACCGACCTTGGTAGTGTAATCGAAGAAGTTTGAAGCTAATCCAAGATGGCCTATTTTATGAGTAGCCATATCATGATACTGCAGTGTCGATCTAGAACTTTTGATTAACTTGGCTTCTCCGGTTTTTTCAAAAACGCTTTCAAAAACGCACTACAGACACGACAGCGTCACGCTACAATCGCGCTGAGATAATATAAACAAAGAGGAGATATAGCACCTATACTCAAATAACAATGAATCTTACGATAGAGTTTTGTTCTTTTGTTTTCTAGAGATTGCAATTTGGTAAATATTGGGGGATATTTCAAACACTAATCTAGCAAACTAAGCAACGCTGTAGGTATCTACAGCGTTGTGAATCATAGTATTTTTTTTTTTATTTTTTTTATACAACTGAAGTGGCAACCAAGCGTACGGCCCACAAGATGGTAAGCGGTTACCGCAGCCTATGGACGCTTGCAATACCAGAGGTATCACTTGCGGGTTGCCACCTTGAGGCTAAGATCGAAAGCCTCATGTGCCAGTAATTTCACCGGAAACCATACCCTTCACACCGGAACACAGCAATGCGAGCATTACTGCTTGGCGGCAGAAATAGGTATGGTGGTAGTCCTTCCCCGGACGAGCTCTATCACAGAGAACTCTACTACTCTTAAGTATAACGATTGATATATTATATAGATCGAGTGAAGTCATGGACAGTAGCTAGTAGAATGTATTCTCTATAAATAGCGGTAATCGAGTAATATCGTAAAAAATATTTCCTATCGTTAACGAGGTCCTAAGCGAGCTGGGCGTTGGTTAATGCACTGCAGGAAATTAACGCGATAAACTAGTAACATTAACTTACCACATTTTACTCAACACACATTAATTATCTCTTTAAGTACATAATATTATGAACCATACGCGTAGGTAGGTATATATTGCTTAAAGAAATTTTGTAAAAAGGGTTATTTTGGAATCGTCCTTAGGTCCATATTAATTACCCCAGCCGAGTTTTTTGCCAGGTTCTTCTAGGCTGGGGCGCGTGGAACTGGCGTAAATTCACCTAGCTTTAAGACTTTTCAAAATGACCCTTATGATATTATCGAATAAATATATTTTTTGCTTTACTTTGCTTTATTTCACCAAACGAATACGCAAAGTAGACAAGTCCTAAATTTTGATAACTGTAATTTTGAATTACTTTGGTTGAGTACAAACAGAAATAATTGCAAGCTCACGGACGTTCAAGTGGTTAAGTAAATAACCATCAGCTAAGATAGTTTTTGTAAATAACATCTTTCTTATTCTAGAGAGTCTTTTTCTTCAAAAACAGGGTTACGCGTGTGAATAATTAATATAGTAATCCATCAAAATAAACTGAATGGTGATTTCTGTCTGGTGTTTTCACTTTTGACGGTGCAAAGTTCTATTCTGCGTCGGTGTCGGTGTGTGTAGGATGGTTAAAGGCTTTAAACAGGTCTATAAGGCTGGTTACAGCAATCTCGGTGCATATTCGCGCTGATTGCGCCCGACTTGATGAGCGGGTAATTGTAGTAATTATCCTTTTATTTATGGTAATCAACTAGCCAGTTTCACTTTTTAACGTGGCGTGAACGTGATGCCTGGATTTCCATTTGTGTTTATGAATTTTAAAGATATTTTGCCAACATTAGTTATTCTTTTAGACATAGATCTGTAGTCTTTTCTATTGCAAAAACTTATAAATTATTGTTAACTTTCTGATAAATTTTCAGTTGAAAATGCTACAGGATAATACGTGGTAAATGTTTTTGATGTAATCTATTATCAAAAACCACATTAACATTACTAAGATACAAAAGAATAGATCTAATTTAGGCAATTTTAAGCAGCGAGCAACGATTTTAGAATTATTAACTCTACCGCCTGCGAATCCCAAATATAAAAAATCCAAATAATGCTGAAGTGGTGTAAAATTGAAGTTAACAAGAAATTAAGAATAAACTCTTGCAATTGTAGATATAGGCAACTGTGCAAGTTGTACCTATAATTAAATTTAAGCCTTTCTAAAGGTTTTTCTCACACTTCTGGTTTTAAGCCTAAGGTTCGTGTTATCAACAGGTTGTGATAACACAGACCACTTTCGCTATCGGATCGCTTTCCATGATAGTTAGCTTCGGCTTAGTAGTAATCTTACAAAGTGTTACATTGCTGTTCGTGTTAGGATTAGCTGTAGATAATATATAATTGATATGTGTATCTAGCACAGACTGTTGTTTGAAAGTTCTTTCACTGTGTTTGCATTTATGAATATTTTTTTGCTGACTTGACTAAGGGCCAAAGGTGTGCTGTGTTGAATTTATAAAATTTTAAAGAATGCAATGTTTTTTTGTTTGCCGTACACTGGGTTCAGTAGATACTCCTTCATTTAATAATAGAAAAACACTAATAAGTTTTTGTTTAGCGATTGCGTATTGAAACCATAGTCTTTCTTGATATTTCACAACTTGTTCCAGCTTTGTATTTAATTATTTGTTACTAGCTCCCGACCGCGGTATTGTTCGCATACATAAAAAGCCTATGTCATATCCTATACTATTATACCATCTCCGGGCTATATCATAAAAATCGGTTCAGCGGTTTAGCCGAAACCCACCAGACGAGAGTTACCTTCGTTATTATTATATTAGTAGCATATGTTCCTAATGTTATTTATAATATTTTATTGAATACTTACTCACTTTATCAAACGAAAGCTATTTGTACTTGTTTTACGGGTACTTTCATTACAATTCCTATGGGTTTCTGAATCATCGTGAAAGTTTGATTGATGACTAAGCGTCATCGTTATACAACTCTGTACACTATGAATTGGACAATCAGCTTTTAATAAGAGTC
This sequence comes from Colostygia pectinataria, assembly GCA_951394395.1. Taxonomy (NCBI): domain Eukaryota; kingdom Metazoa; phylum Arthropoda; class Insecta; order Lepidoptera; family Geometridae; genus Colostygia; species Colostygia pectinataria. The sequence continues at coordinate 10,579,261 of OX596358.1, read as the reverse complement.
ATGGTTTTCTATTATGTTGTAAACTTAATTATATTTCGTCTTCATACACGACATACATGGTATTAAGTAGGTACTGTATTTATTATGGTAAGCATTTCAATAGAGGATAGTAAAATAAGTCTATCTATTGGGACTATTTGCTTTAGTATTTTATCTGCGTTCATATCAACTCCTCGGTGTCTCAAAACATGTATGTCAACCCGAAAGGGGAAGTAAAAGTAAGTAAAAGTAACATTTTGTTTTTAATAAAGGTAAAAGCTTGAATGTTTTGATTTTCGTCATAGTTGTACTTTAGAAAACAAACGAGGTTAAGTCATTACGCTTTCTTGTCCTTTGGCTATGTAGTCCAAAAGCAATGTAACCCCAACGCGATATAGTCATATCGCGATTTAGTCTTAAAGCGATCTAGTCATATCTGCTGCCTAGTCAAATAGAGATGTAGTCGTAAAGCTCCTAACCCATTAAGCCCATGAAATTTCAAAATTTTAAGGATTTCATATTTATCTGCCCTAAAAATGTTATGCAAAATTATGCATCTGTATACATATAAAACTTGGACGAATATTTATATTTCCATACTAAAAAGAATAAATAAATAAAGAATGCTGGACAATCCACTAAAAGAATAAAAATAATAACCTCCTTTCTGGATACCATCCATGTACTAGCGTCTGCTTGTGATTTCGCTCGCGTGGTATTTATATAAAAAGTAGCATAAAGACTCATCATCATCATGACAGCCTTCTAATTTTCCCACTGCTGGGACACTGGCCTACTCTCAGGCGAGAGTGATTGGGTCTTAATCCACCACGCGGACATATTTTCGTATTATATGATGGTGAAACCCTGTAGGTAGATAATAGTAGAAGAGTAGTATTCTTTGTGATAGAGCTCGTCCGGGGAAGGACTACCACCATACCTATTTCTGCTGCCAAGCAGTAATGCTCGCATTGCTGTGTTCCGGTGTGAAGGGTATGGTTTCCGGTGAAATTACTGGCACATGAGGATTTCGATCTTAGCCTCAAGGTGGCAACCCGCGAGTGATACCTCTAGTATTGCAAGCGTCCATAAGCTGCGGTAACCGCTTACCATCGTTATGAGCAAATATAATATATGAGGTTAGTTATTTATTGTAGCGGAGTGTTTGTTACCGTGCTAACTGTGTTCTACCACGGCATATACACATTTTTAACTCATTATTTCGAAATGTTTCATTGTTAAAGCTAGTCTAAAGTCCAAACTAGGTCTTCCGCTTTCTTGATTCACGTTCAATGTGTGATTTCCACTTCTGACAAAGTCTAGGCCATTTTATATGAGTTATATATATAAGTTTCTGCCAGCGGCTTTGATCGCATCATCATTGTGAGGTTTTGCTAGTGTCCTACAGGATAGGGAAACATGAGGCTTTATTACGATTGTTATTGTCATTCGCTCGGCCCCGACCGAATGAATCGCAGGCACGAGCGAAGCAACTTTATGACGCGTCGTACGCATACATTTAATCGGCAAACGCCACAATCATCATAAAAATGGTTATTACCACCTGGTGGTAGGACTCTTCAGCAAGAGTCCGTCTTGGTGGGTACCACCGCAGTGTCAGATATTCTACCTCCTAGCAGTAGTGGGCAAGCTGCACTGTGTTTTGGTTTGAAGGGCACTGAAACGTAGCAAGTGAAATTACCGGGCGAAAGAGACTTAACAATGTCTCGGGGTGATAAGCGCAGTGCAGAGCCACGCAAATACTTAAAACTTTAAGTATTGGGTGGCACTGCATCTGTTATAGTCAGGCGTGGTGCTTAACATCAGGCGGGCGTCTTGATTGTCTTGTCACTTGCTGGTATAAAAAAAAACTATTGAAACAGAACCCTTACGCATACATATATCTAAACTTTTTTTTTTTTTATACAACTGAAGTGGCAACCAAGCGTACGGCCCACAAGGTGGTAAGCGGTAACTTTCGGATATAATAGAATAATTTGTTGAAGATTTAGACAGTGTCTAGTCTAGTGGTCAAACTGATCATCTGGTTACTTTCTTTTACAAAGTTGGGTACATTACAGTGTGTCGAAAGAAGTGTGCCAATTAAAGCTGAAACACGTGGCTGGTATGTGGTATGTGTGACGGACAAACAGACCGAAACATCTTGTAATTATAGTAGTTATGTGCTGTTTTAACTGTCAACCGGTGTTGCGAATGTTTTTGAGAATGTGACTGATACAGGTTATTATACAATTTTAAAGAACGCATTTTTTTTTGTTACGTACTTTTACCGACTTTATTTTCGCAGTTGGCGAGTGCCGGGTTGAAAAGCTAGAGGTTGCGGGTTCGATCCTCGCTGCGGACAAGTGGCACGGAGATAGTTTAAAGTATGGGAAAGGCTACACTTTTTACCTACTTTTTATCGCACGCGAGCGAAGCCTCAGACGGCAGCTAGTTTTATATAAATGTTCAAACCAAAATTTCGGCTTAGTGAATATCATTACATATTATTTATCTTTATCTTTAATTATAAGTCAATTGTAGAAAGTAATTGCGAACTAGTAGCTAAATATACTTTATAATTGAAATACATTACTTAATTAAAACTACCGCTATGTCAAGTATGTTACGCAATATTTATTCTATACATTTATTAACAAATTAAAATATGGACACAATTTTACATTATATTACAAATTTACAAAGTATAATGAAACAGTTAAGCCATCTAAAGACAAACGATCTATAGATAGCTCAACTGATCCAAATCACTACCAAACGGAAGCGTTCCCAACATGCTGGCTGCATTGCCACGCTGAATAGCATTGCTGATACGCTGAGCCAGATATGAACCAGCCTTTGGATCACGCGTCACGTTTTATGTAATTAAATATTTTAATTTTATGAATTCGTAAAATGTCATTCCACCCACCCACCGTTTGACCATCTTACAACATTCGCTTTCTTTAGTTTAAATATTACACAACAAAATGCCCTAAAGGACCGAAAATTATAATACCCCTTTAAAATGAGCCCACATTAAAAATGGTCTCACTTTTAGTAATTATTTTAATCATGGCTCCAATTTTAAACCTTGTTCTGTTTTTTGTTTCAGGTGAGAGATACTTCCGTTAAAATGCGTTCTCGGAGTTTTGAGCAGATAACTTAAAGGTAATAAATCTTGTTTTTGTTGTACCCAATATTTTAAGTGAGTCAAATAAACAGAAAGGAAAAGAAGAGAAAATTTACCATACAATTTACCACATTTTCATAGATCACAATAACCAAAGTGATCCCTAATAAAACTCTTTTGAATTTAAATAGGCCTACACGGTCGCAGTTACAGAATAGCCTCAAGAAGCTTTCAAAAATAAAAATCACCACATTTTCACCAATAACTCAGACGACACAGGGGATGCGTAAATACGTGCTACCGCCTTTTCCTTACACAATAGCTGCTAAAAAGTTATGAATCTATAAAAAAGAAATGTGTAAAATGAAATAATTTAAACAAATTTAAAACAAGATGAAATAAACATAACTCATATTAATGCAAATCAAACGCACAAAAGACGTGGGATGACAGATAAAGATTAACATAGAACATAACCTAGATATTACATCGAACAAGTCTGGTTTGAGGTCAAGATCTTCGCAACCACTTTGATATTCAAAAGATTAATGATAGATTTATTACAAGAACCACATATTACAAACAAAACAATTGTAATTGATGTAAGGATGCTAGAAAATGCAATAAGTTATCGGATATATTAATTGGCCCTACATAAAAGTTTTCAACGGATATTTTACACCTGGCTTACATTTTATTTTCAGTAACATGTAGTTTTTCTTTACTACAATACAAGATCACTGGTGGTCTAGTGGTAGTGACCCTGCCTTCCAATTCTAAGGTCGTGGGTTCGAATCCGGTCGCGTAATATTTTTTTCTATTCGAAAAATTATGTGCGCAAAGGCAGTGCTCTCACACGGTGAAGGAAAACATCGTGAGGAAACCGCCATGCCAAAGAACTAAAAATTCGAAAGACATGTGCCATCCACCAATCCGCATTGGGTTCTCGTGATGGATTTAGACCCAATCACTGTCGCTTGAGAGTAGGCCAGCAGTGGTAACAATTAGAAGGCTGTCATGATGATGATGACAAGTTGATGATGATGATAGCTCGGAAGTAGAAAATTTTAATAGTTTCCGTTCTAATTACAGGCACATAATTTTTTCCTAAATTTTTTTTAACTACCCTTTGAACTGGAACACAGCAATACGAGCGTTACTGCTTGTCGGCAGAAGTAGGTATGGTGGCAGTACTTTTCCGGGCGGGCTCAATCACAAACTATGATTAATTGGGGTTCTTTTCGAACAATCAATTTACCTAGTAGTAAATACAATACCAACTTGTTAGAGTTACCATGAATGATAAGGAGAAAAAATCGAGTTAACTTTGAAATCTGTTGCACAAAAAATCGCAAGCTATACCAAAAGTAAAACGCCCACGTTTTAATACCATACTATGAAAGGGGGTGGTCTTATCCTAGATACATAATAGTAAAACATAGTCATGCTAGGTAATGTCGTCATACCGCGCCCTTGCTGTTAAAAGTATAATTATTATACCATTATACATTGTTCGAATGGTCATGCATGAAGCGAATTAGCTCGTCCTTGGCACAGAATTATGAAGTAGAAATATTATTATTGTTACTACTCATTCGTGTTTTAATTTTAATTATTGTTTTGCTAGAAAAACAACACATCAGAAGTGAAGGGTACTAAATAAACCTTAGTTCTAAGACCTTTTGTGATAATGGTATAATCGTGCTAACCATCTCTTACTTTACAATAGCAAGGATCATGCCAAAAAAAAATTATAGAAACCCAGCCGGTGTTGTTGCCAGTTGTTTTACGGCATGGGTGCGTTGGAATTGGCGTAAATTTTCCTAGCTTGTAAGACGTTTCAAAGTGATCCTAGTGATTTTACTGAATAAAGTATTTTTGATTTGATTTGATTTGATTGATTTACATCTACATAGATTAGGGGCCTTATTCATAAACGGACTAAAAACCTCTGTAATGGGTCATTTAAATTTATCATCGTCTTTATTCATTGACATAAGAATAACAATTAAAACTTAACAAGCTGCTAAAACTTGTTGTAATTTAACCATGGTGTATAATAATTTTGGAAATAAAAAATTTGATTCCATTATCCAGGAATCAAACAGTTGTAAATTCAATAAAATGTTGGTAGCAGCTAAATAGTAAAATAAATGCAACACAATAAACAATTTTCTTACTAAACATTTCTAAACACTTAGAAACCCGTCAATTAGAAAATACTCCGAATACCGAACAGAGGTGATAAAGAACAATTATGTAATTTACTTGTCTCCGTGGAAAGGTGGTTTAGACATGGTCTTATTTAGACATCAGTGCATAGTGTTCACTGACGGGGAACACGCGAGCTGCAACACGTACATAATTATCTCGATTCGTTGTGAACGTGCTTTTAATTACGACACCCGTTTTGGCGTTCAATAGATCAATCAAAAGTTTGACATGATACAACATGATATGACCTTGAGTCACGCTAAGGGGTAGAAGAGCTTAGTAATTATCTATGTGTATTTTAAAATAAAAAAAGCACTGGTGGTCTAGTGGTAGAGAGTGGTAGTAACCCCCTTTCCTATCCTAAGAAGAGACCTTTGAAACCTCATAAAAAGAGACATTTAGAACCCTTTTTTCAAAAGATTTTTCATGAGTAGTCAACACGCAGTTTAGGTATTAAGTTTCTCAAAGACCTTCGAAAAACACTGGGTATAAAAGAGAAAAGTTCAAACTTGAATGAGAGCAAATAATATCAGACAAAACTGACACGAACCGAGACTTTCGTCCTTGACTGTCTGGAAACTGACAATCAGACCAAACACTGTTGATTTATGAAGTGGTTTATGAATCAGGATGGGTTCGTTGGTTCTATATTGGGCTTATTTTATGGACTCTTATTAAGGAAAATGGCATGAGTACGAAACTAAGCAGTTCTCTGTCGTACATTGATGATCTCTTGTGTGGGTGTCATAAATTAAAATCCGACTGTTTTTTTTTATTTTTTTATACAACTTAAGTGGCTACCAAGCGTACGGCCCACAAAATGGTAAGCGATTACCGCAGCCTATGGACGCTTGCAATACCAGAGGTATCACTCGCGGGTTGCCACTTTGAGGCTGAGATCGAAAGCCTCATGTGCCAGTAATTTCACCGGAAACCATACCCTTCACACCAGAACACAGCAATGCGAGCATTACAGCTTGGCGGTCGAAATAGGTATGACGGTAGTCTTTCCCCGGACGAGCTCTATCACAGAGAACTCTACTACTCTTTCACAGAAACTAATTCAAGGAATAAGGAAAATTGTATCAGTCATCTACAATTAAATTAACTTTTAGTATGTTGTACAATTTAAATTTGTAATGGCGATTAGCTTGCATTGTAAATTTTTGGAAAATGAGTAATGATCACAGAAGTATATTAAAATTGTTTTCGTAGTAAGGATTAATACTATACTTAAAAAACTCCTGCGTATTTTAGGGATCTGTTGCCTAACGTGATAGCTTACAAAGAGGTAGGCAGAGACAATTAACATCATTACCTACTTACTTTATTACCTTCAGCGATAAATATTTTAAAAACACTTACCTATCTATCGAGTAGTTTTATTTTGTACTAACAGTATCTCGTTTGATCTGTAACGTAGTAACTATTTGGTAAATAATGTCGGGGCTAACGAGTTCGGGGGCAAATGACCGTAACCCCTAATAATTATCTAAAAAGAGTCTAGTTTTCGGATCACATGCTTTGCCTATATTGCTTAATATTTAAAAAAAACAACGCTTTTTTAGATGGGACCGTGCGCAGTATTAGGTAATATCCTAATAGAGTATGAGCCGAGCTTATAATAACAACTTTAAAATTACTTTGATCATTTTATGATTCTTGAGCAATACTGCGTTTCAAATGTCAATGCTCAATCTTTTGACCTTTGGCCTAATTGGTGGACTAACAATGAAACGCAGTAAAGTGGCACTTGTTATTGAATATGAATTAATGATCAACAGTACTTGTAGTATTAAACGTAAAGCATAGTAATTTCTTGCTATACTTGACCTGATGACCGACAGTTACTATCAATTTGTTTATAACATTTAAATTGCTTGTTTGGACATTCATGTTTGCAAACGTAGAATCAGTAAATGTTACTGAGAATAATTAATAACACGATTTATATAGCTTTTACCTGTCACCTTTGGAATACTAACTAATAATATTACCATGCGAAATGTGGACATGTGCCAAATATAATGTTTAGACGTCACTACGCTACTACTGACTAGATAGCCTCAAGGTGCACGCAACTACTGCAAAAGCTTGTATAAAAGAAAAATAGGGTACATAAGTAACGTCCGAAAATCCGAAATCGGCTTAGAAGACATCATCATCATTATCATCAACCTCAAGATATTGAGTTTTTAGAGATCTAAGAGAATGCCCTCCAATGATTGGTATCCACTAATCCGCGACTTAGGCTAATCATAAGCATGGCAATTACTGTAAACTCTTGTGCAAGATCTGTAAGCCGGGATTCTATACATAAACAGATTGTAACAAGCTTCTTATTTTATTAATGCCTTCTAATGTTCCCACTGCTAGGATACTAGCCTACTCTCTAGCGAAAGTGATTCATGCGGATCCAACTCGAATCGGTGCATATTTCATAACTGTTTGATATGTTGATGTGCAAACGATCCTTGGCTAAGTTGTCATTAAGCCAAAAATGGAACAGGTAAACTGCCACATGAATTAGTTTGGAAAGTCTAGGTCATGTGGTCCTGTAATATGGGTCTTGAATAAATTATATGTCAGCTGACACTAATAGAACAAATATCGAGACGTAGCTGACTAAGTTGTTCTTAACAGATCAACAAAGTTAAGCACTGTTCCGCGGGGTCATCATTTGGATGGGTGACCGCCAGTGGCAATTTCAACTGAGCGCTCCCGTGCTTCGGAGGGCACGTTAAGCACCGGTCCCGGCTTTTTCAAAGATGTTAGGCCATAACAAAGGCCTTCGGGCGGCCTAGAAACTCTAACTCTGTCACCAGAGTTTTTTTTTTTTTTTTTTTTATACAACTGAAGTGGCAACCAAGCGTACGGCCCACAAGATGGTAAGCGGTTACCGCAGCCTATGGACGCTTGCAATACCAGAGGTATCACTCGCGGGTTGCCACCTTGAGGCTAAGATCGAAAGCCTCATGTGCCAGTAATTTCACCGGAAACCATACCCTTCACACCGGAACACAGCAATGCGAGCATTACTGCTTGGCGGCAGAAATAGGTATGGTGGTAGTCCTTCCCCGGACGAGCTCTATCACAGAGAACTCTACTACTCCACTGTTGGCCACTGACTCATACGAACGAACAAACGAGTAAAGATAGACCAGTCTAAAAATGCACGCCCCACTCCAAAAATTGCTATTGTTGCCACATTCAAATCTATGACAAACGTGGTGTAAAGGCTCTGAGACTAACTACATGAGAAAGACTAACTATGGCGGTTCGCCCATCTAAGAAGCACCAAGCATCGTAACTTGACAACCGATACATGAATCGATAGACGTTATTCCATTTCCATTTATCTCCTTGCGAGCATGCAAGAGTGGTGACTTGCCAGGGCAAAGTGATCGATAAATAAAATAAAATAAACGGTCCTCGATGTTCCTGTGACGGTTTTGGAGTCACGTCACTTGATTCTTAGATGGGCGAACCACCTAATGATCCTGTTTCTATAATAGAACTAGTCGACTGTATTCTTTATCAATGTAGTAGGTAATAAACACTAAAACATTATCATTCTACAGTAATTTAGTTTAGCGTTGACATAACAATGCAGTTCAGGCTATGCGTGAGATCTCCTGATAAAGCGAGTGCTAATAATTTCAAAACAAAGTCTACAATATCGGCTAACCTATTGTAAAATTGTCTTATTAAACCCAAATATGACCAAATTTGGATTTCAGTACGGCTAACGATATACCCATAAACAGCTTATAAAGGATGGCTGGTATTAAGATCTAAGTTAAGCTAAGGTAGCTTAATGCACGTGTTAGATATGATCAATTCACAAACATGGTGGTTGTCTCGATTGCATGCTGTTGATATGCCAGCGCCGGCCGTCAAAAGTATTATAAAGAGCCTTTTGATAGAGCTTGTCCGGGAAAGTTCTACGTCCATACCCATTTGTAGTAGGTTCATTATCTGTTCGTGACCATGCAAAAAGTTAACATTTCTGTGAGCTGTGTTCTGATTTTGACTCAAAGGGTATGGTTGCCGGTAAAACCTACATCTCAGGGTGGCTTTGCGCAAGTGTTAGGATAGGTATTGCAAGTTTTTATAGGCTACTATATATATACTATATCTAAGTGACCTTCCAATAGTTACCTTCCAAAAAGAAATACATTTTAGCTTGGCCAAACTTTTGCGGGACGAATATGGCATAAATCTATTTTTGAAGCCCTTCAGGCCATCAGATACAAGTCTAGATTGCAGTTTCAATAGCTAATTCGTAATTTACGACCACCATTTAGTAAATTGAAAGCGTACGATGTCCCAGAATGCTGAGCCAAAAATGGTGGTGTTCACTACGGGCAATGAAAGCGGCCCGTGCTTTGTTATATTAAAATATGCAATAGGTATCTGACTATGCAATTAAATTGCTATTTGTCACATCAAATAATAATATAAGTTACGCACGTATAGAAACGCAACTCTCTTGTGAAACTTCTAATTGTTAGGTTCTGCTGCACTGCAGTTTTTGACTAAAGCATCACACAAGTTATGTAATTATAAATGTTCTACTTGCACCTTCACACTTTTTTACTACATCTACATTATACTATAGTAAACCCATCGTTATCAATTATATCCTACATCTAAGCTTTAACCTAATATACTTATAATATTTAATTCATTTTCATTAAAAAAATACAGACACAAACGTCATACCACTACATACTTAACCTACTTAATTAATAAAAGGTGTTCAAGTGGCAAGGTCGTAAAAACACTGGCTGCATTCTCGCGTTAGTTTCTTAATTAATTTATACCGAAGTAAGCAGGTAGGTACTTACTTTGACAGCATTACGACCCGTCTCGTGGTGACGGGCAGCCGTCGGCGTCCTGGTTGGTTTTGACAAAGTTGCAGTGCAGGAGTTTCACTTCTAGACACTCTTTGTAATTAGATTACCTTTTAAGTGCTACAGTTGTGTAGAATATTGATCTTCGATTAGAAACTAATCGCTGCGATATGATCGGCAACTCACACGTGATGGCGATTGTGTAATAGATTTTATTTACGGCTTTTACTTTTATAGCTTCCTGCTTAGAAATTGTTTTATTCTTTTTGCTATATTTCGCGTAGTCATGCTGGTAAATGTGAGGCTAGTTGGTTATCTATGTACGGTTAGGTAACCACATAGAAGAGCCGCTGCGACTTTTTGGTCAACGCGTCGTCGTTGTCGTTTTTAAGCTCTTGAAATAACAACGATTTATTTATTTTACTGTATTGTAGTATATCACTCATGTGTGTCCAGCAATATTCATATATTTATTTATTTATCTGGATTGTCCAGCAAAATTTATTAATTCAGCAACTAGCGCTTAAACAACTTGTATCGAATCCAAACTCAGACACGAGTTGCATGAACGCTAATGGTAAAAAAAATACTTTTTTTTTATGGTTCAATTTTATTTTGGCGCTTTTTTCCGACATGACTCACTTGTCATAATTTTTTGAAATCGGTGTGCCTTGCCACCCTAAAGTACGCAACAGCATTTATTGTGACAATTAAATGAATCCGACGAACCTTCATGATAGCAAACTGCTTTGTAATTCGTTTGCAGCATCATTTATGCAGGGCAAATGTCTTCCCATCTCCCTTCCACATACTTATTATTATAGTAAGGTATCCTTGTCAAATGTGCCCAGGGGCCATTGCAAGCCGTGTATTCATTTATGCTGGTAATTTTAATACAATGATGCTTGTGTTTCAAAAGCTCTGCACAATGTAATGTAGTTTTTGTTTGCAAAGCAATTTTCAACCCGCAATTAATATAAAATTATGTTTTCTGTAAAAATGTGGGAATTTCTAAACAGTAACCGCAACCACGGATTATGTGAAAGTTACATGGTGGTAACTGGTAACTGGCCATCCATGACGGTCTGTCGTGGGAACACTAACCGCTTCCTGATATCATTCCACTAAACACCAGAAGAAACACTAACAGACCATTTATCTGGCAATTTTAAAACATTATGAAATTAATCTAAAAAAGGTTAAAAGGAACTGATTATTTCGATGACAAAAGAACTTGGGACCGTTGTGCTTGAACTCTACTCGGCATCTATAACAATAGCAATGATCATGCCTAAAAAGCGATAGGAACCCAGCCGTTGTTGACCAGTTTTTTAAATTTCAAATATTGCGTGAAAAACCTGTCAGCGTAAACGTGCCTTTAATTTATCATAGTATTTCACCTTGAAAAATGTATCTAGTTCATCCTCTGACAATAGTCTTCACGATTCACAACAGGAATAGAACCTGCTATTCATCTCCACGATCCGGTAAGGACACATCACAATGGATACCGGAGGTTGGAGCCTTGACCAACTGGGCACATAAATGACTTTTGTGAATAGGCGCCGGTTTTCAGAAAAACAGTAGCAAAGTAACGAAGTTATTGTTATTACTTTTACTTCGAGCAGGCAAAGCGTTTGTTTATGCTTTAAGTCTGGAAAAAATTGCTTTAGTTTGTCAATTTGTTGGTAGTATTCCTCTACAGGTTGTATTTTACAACCGATCTAAACGAAACTTGGTATACAATTGATTTTATTTAGGACTTTTTATAGATTTTTGTCATCAGGGATTCCAGATTAGAGGAGAACTTCCTCCGAAAAAAGAGCAAAAGGGGCCAATGGATATCTTTCCCTTGTGAGATCCGATTTTACTGGTTCTTTTTTTTTTGATTTTTTTTTGAAAGTTTAAATTAGTCTTATCAAAATTTGGCCAACAAAATAAAATCACATAAAATTAATACTGCACATTCAGCATGCAACGTTGCATAGGACCTTAAAGGATTACGGGTGTTGCTCTTCTAGTCAAATTATATTTGCCACTAACGGTCTCTGATTAAACAAACGGTATTTGGTATACAGCCTACCCAGGACATGTAAACATTGCATAGGTGGTTCAATAAACTATGTATTTGGGTTAGGTGCGGGCGTTATCAGTTACCTTCTTACGAAATCATGTGTGCTTATAGTTTTATCAAATGCAGCTTGGTGTTTGCTAAGGTCCGTATTCTATATCGAGATTTAAACAAACGAAGCTAGAAACGTTTAACTCAAGTGCAGTTCTATAGAGCTTATAATAATTAGGCTCGTATTTTGAAACTGAAAATGTACTAGAGAGCGAATTTCAAACAAAATCTCAAGAGCAATTTTGATGTATGACTCAAAAATGATACCTCTGGTATTACAATAAAGCGTCCATATTCTATGGTAACCGCTTACCAACAGGTAGGCCGTAAGTGCCGCTTAGTAAAAAAGCTGCGGGTGCACCGTTTTTGCGATACTTACGAATGTAACGTTAATAGGTATCGCAAAAACATTGACACACTTACTTTTTGCTATCGTAAGTATTACTGTAAAGTAATTCAATATTGTGCTCAAAAATTCAATTGTCATTAGTTACTGTTACGAAATTGAGATGAATGATCGTTTCAAACCTACGTGTGACTTTTAAAAAGGTTCATTGGTCTTCTTTACACTTGGTCATCCTGTGGTCTATGCTCTTGTTGCAAGCACGCGTCACATTTGTTCCGCAGCGGATATCCGAACCCACACGCGTTTAGAACACTCGCCCTTTACGCCACAAGGGCAGGTATCCACCGAATCGTCGTGTGTAATGTAAAATCATCGTCCACCGTGGTGGCAAGGTGAGTGAGTGTCCAGAAATGCGTAAAATCAAGGACATAGGTATTACACGGAGATGTTGCGTGTTAAATTCCCGCAGCTAGACTATTTTGTAATGGTAACATACTCACTCGTAACTTCTGAATTCACGGGAAATCTTAGTGTGGATTTGACTTGTATGTGAGTGTTATGTTAGACGATGATGACGCGTCTCTATTGGTTGACTTTACACACCATTCCAATTACCAATCCGCATTCGACTCGCTGACGCAATTACTCTTTTTTTTATACCACAAAAGTGGCAACTAAGCGTACGGCCCACTTGATGGACAGCGGTTACAGTAGCCTATGTACGCATGCAACATTGTAGATATCACTTGCGTGTTACCACCCTGAGACGTTAGATGGAAAGTCTCATGTGCCTGTAATTTTACCGGAAACCATACCCTTCAAACCGGAACATAGCAATGCGAGCATTACTGGCGGCAGAAATAGGTATGGTGGTAGTCTTTTCCCGGACGAGCTCTATCACAAAGAACTCTACTTCTCTTAATTACTCTAACTCTTGCTCGAGGGGAGACCAGCAGTAGAAACATAAGAAGGCTGTCATGATGATTACACACCTCCATAATGTACTTGAACCCTGGCATGTTTAATCATCTAATATCGTATTCGTGCGGTGTTCTATTCGAGTGATTAAATCCTATTGGTTCTGTGAATCACGGCGACGATCCGCGGTGAGACGCAGTGGTGCAACTCAATGCCATCACTGGTGTCATGTAGCCGTCTAAACCATAAGACGAAGCGGCTTCTGACTGGTTATTCCGTTTCTCCATCTCCTACTCATCATCCTTAACAAGAGCAAGGGTCATGCTTAAAAAGCGTGAACCCAGCCGGTGTTGTTGCCGGATCTTTTACAGCATGGGCGCGTTAGAACCACTAGCTTCCAAGATGGTTTAAAGTGATTCTTGGGACTTTATTGACAAAAACTCTTTTGGCTGTAACTTTGACATAGCCACCATGACACGCGTTCCCGAGTATCTAGGTATCTGTTTTTGGGTGGATAAACGAAATGACCCCTTCTAGTAAAAAACTGCGGACGTTTTTTCTTGGAATTCATTTGTGTTATGTTTTTGTCCGCTCAAATGGTGATTTATTATGTCAGCATTTGATAAGACTGCCTAATCTTGGTGGATGGTTGGAAGATCTAAGATTAGTATCAAGACCTATTAGCGTTCTTGTCTTCCGTCTATTAGCATTATGGTTAAAATCCTTGTCGGTTGCAATAATTGTTGTTATAAAAACTATGTTTACAATAACAAAATGATTGTCATCTAGGTCACCAATCTTCATTCTTTTCTGCTGGTGTCAAAGACACAATCATCATTATTTTGTGCCACAGCAAGCAATTGAATATGCATTGTTTAGCTGTAATAGCCACTTGTAGCGGTGTCCTATTGTATACCATCACTCAGCGTTTTGATTCATCAGACAGGTTTTATATGTCAATCGTTGCGAAACGACATATTAAATTAGTTTCATAACTTACGCAGATACTTTTAGAGGAGTTGTTTCACGCAGTATGGACCCGGGCCCTGGTCTTTTGTAGGGGTCTAGATAATTAGATAATCATTAAAGAAACCATTTATCACTGTTTATTTATTTTATTTTGGCATCTTTCATAATCTAAAGTAAGTTTATCTTTGTGAAGGATTGCAACACAATGCAAAACAACATGGCGGTCAAAGTCAAGATGCGTCACGATCATTGGCTAATAGCTGTCATGGCAACACAATAAGAACTTCCTTAGAACTTTGCTTGTCTACTTAAAAATAAAATTGTTTGTTACTGTTAGTCTTATATTTTTATCTATGGTGTTACAGAGGCCTAAGCCACTATGAAATTAGTCCTTTGATGGGTCTTCGTTTCATCAGCCTTCTAATATTCCCACTGCAGGGTTTCTGGCTTACTAGATCGAAAGGCATGATAACTACCATTACACCACTTACCAGTGCTCTACCGTGCTTTGGATAGCACATTAAACGTAGACGTTGCTTTAAATATATATTCGGGCATCTCTACATTTCTCGTATCATGTTTCTACACGCGGCGTCGCTAGAGATACGAGAAAAAACAAAGGTTTTTAAGTTTCTAACCAAGACATAATTTATTTATAAGCACTCGTATTTATACTAAACTTCATCGAAATTGGTTCAGCTTAATGTGTTCAGTGTTTAGTAACATGAGTGTTATAGTAAATCTTGTTTTATTTTATTACCAACTAGCGGAGCCACCCTGGCTTTGCACGGGTGCTATACACCTTTCTCTAGAATCACTCTATCTATTAAAAACCGCATCAAAATCCGTTTCGCAGTTTTAAAGATCTAAGCATACGTAGAGACAGACAGCGGGAAACGACTTTCTTTACTATTTAGTGATGGCAATTGCTTTTATTTGGCTAACTTCGTGCCAAAGTCAAAGTTAACGGCTAAGTAACGGCCACTGCTTTTCAAAAATGCAGAGAAATGGTGTTTTGCATGTCGCTATTTTCCGGTTGGTTAAACACGACTTACCACTTTTTAATCATAGTTATGTGAGGTTTCTATTTACCACAAACACTATGGTTAACTGAACGATATTGCTAAGAACATTCATTTGCGATGTGAAGCCGGACGCTAGCCGTAACTGAGCATACCTGCGGCTAACTGATGGTAAGCAGTTACAGTAGCCTATGGATAGACGCTTGCAATATCAAAGGTATTTATCACACTAGTTAATTAAAATATTCATTTAATAATTCAAAACACCATAAAACCCCATAATTAATTGTGACGACCGATGTGGCGCAGCGGGCGCAGGTCCGCCTGCGACGCGGAGGTTGCGGGTTCGATTCACGCCTCGGGTCAAATGTTTGTACGATCTACAAATATTTGATTCGGGTGTTCTGGGTATTTTCTATACATAAAATATATCTATCTATGTATTGTATTGTATTAAGTATATATCAGTCATCTAGTACCATAACACAGCTCTGTTTAACAGCAGCTTACCTTGGGGCTAGATGATGCGGTGTGGATTGTCCAGCATTATTATTATTATTATTATTGTTATTAATTATATATTCAGTCCTATCTATTCAAAGGTTGTCTGGTAGATCGCTACTATGCGATAAGACCGCCTATTCTTATATCTATAGTTAAACTGTTTCTGTCAAAACTTTATTTTAAGAGTAGTAGTTCTTTGTGATAGAGCTCGTCCGGGGAAGGACTACCACCATACCTATTTCTGCCGCCAAGCAGCAATTGTGTTCCGGTTCGAAGTGTATGGTTTCGACGAAACGGTTTTAACGAAATTACAGGCACATGAGACTTTCTATCTAACGTCTCAGGGTGGTAACACGCAAGTGATATCTTTGATGTTGCATGCGTACATAGGCTACGGTAGCCGCTGACCATCAAGTGAGCCGTACGCTTAGTTACCACTTTAGTAGTATAAAAAAAAAGTGCGAGTTTTACGCAGGCATAGGCCTGCGCTTATACAAATAGCACTTTAAACTTTCCCTTCACACTGCACTGCGTTTCAACAATGGGCGATGACAGTGCTGTAAATACAATGTTTTATTGTCTGTCTGTTTATGTGTCTAAATTACATCGTTTATCCTAAGGCCTTCTGGCAACCACTTAGGGCCGATTTGTCCGAACACTTCTAAGCTTTCTTAGCTATCAAAGATTAACTTTAATGTACAATGTACAAAGTCGTCATGGATTAGACCCAGCCAATCCGAATTCTATCCAAAATCCACCGGAATAAGTTTAGGTTTAAGAATATATATTTATTTCTTATAAGAATAATATTCACTTAAGTACATGAGATATAACTTTATTGATAACTTACAAAAAATTTTCACTCGGGCTAATCGCACCTCCACTACACTATTATTACTTATTTCTAAACAAATTTTATAAAACGCAATATAGTTATTTAACAAACATCTAAAAGAGTAGGTAGTTATGTATTACTCGCATTAGCAAAACTCACACAAGCATTAACAATGTTATAAAAATTTAAATGTTATGTAAAAAAAAAGTTTCAACCAATGAAATGCCAAGCAAGTACAGTCAACAATATAGATTTTTTTAAAATATGAATTTAAAGTATTCAAGCCAAATGAATCGAACTCTAGCTCATAAAAACTGACTAGTCCATAGTTAGTACCGGCGTATTTAGCATACGATTCTCACGTACCCCGATAGGAACCGTTGCGTGCCGTATCACGCAATGCAAATACAACATCAGCAGTAATTTATACTTACTACTTTGAATAATTAGATATGGATTCAGAGAATTAAACATTCTGAGGGAAACGGGAATGGAGAATGTGAACTGGCTATTTACGTATAAGCTATGCAAGTGGGCGTCTGTTGAAAATCGCGTCTAGGGAAAGCGTCAATGCGCTTTTTACAAAGCATAAACCCATTAATCCATTATAGTTAAATTCTGAGTGCCACTACCGATTTTTCAATTTTTTATTTTTATCTCATAAACTTACACCTTTAGGTCAAAACGTTTACAAACTACGAAACCCAATAACATAATACAAGTAGTAAAGTAACAAAGCACACATGTAAAAAATAAATTAACTTATAAAAAATGCGAATTTACGACTTCGTTTCCTTTTATTTTAGATTTTTATACACTAGAAACAAAACATTGGTAAGTTCCTTTAATCCTTTTTTTCGAATGAGGTTATCGCAAACCTTTATAAAAGTTTTTATGTAGTTAAAATGCGCACGGGCAGAGCCTGCTTCATACGTCCTTGTAAACTTATGAGTTAATAAAGTAAATATTTTTTTATTAAAATATCCAAACAAGAAACACACAAATACATTTTAAATTAAATAAGAAAACCATGGAATAACAAGGACAGATTAAGAGTATTTTAGCAGCTGTGCTAGGTAAAACCTGTGCTAAAGCTGCTACACTTCCTTTAACAGTTAATTCGTTAAAAAAGTTATTTGGTTTGCCAATAGCACTGTCTGTGACTGTCTTCAAAGTAGCAGCTTACATTATCATATTAATCGGATTCGTGCTAATTGTTCAGGCACGCGTCGCGATCTGTCTGACTTTGATTACAACGGGATTTGGTTGGTTTAAATGCTATTGTACATCCGGACAAGCAACAATAAACAGGCATATCATCTGTGATAGGGAGACAGATAAAATATTATTAGTTCTAATGCTACCAACAGGGTGACAGAAAAGTGCAACCTGTCACCCTAGGCGGACAAATTTGGGTGACAGATGGAAATAATCCACTACTAAGGGCGTCTTTCACCACCTTTTAGTGTGTGTCTAATATATTCAAAATATTATATTTACCTACCAAATATTTTATACAACATACCAGTATCTATCTTATAATAATTTCTAAACACGAAGCCTATTCAAATTTCAATGTTCTGAGAAAGTACGACTGTGCGGTACACCCAGAATAACAATACAATCGAAAGTGTACATACTGCGAACTAATAGTTATTGTTCCATGTCTAAAATACTGACTATTTGATATTCCGTGTATGCCGGATACGTCCACAGATAACTTACAGAATCGACAAACAAGGAACATTGTGGTATATTACTATGTCTTAGAGCGTCAATGTCTTTGTATTATGTAAGGAATAATGAATCGTTTTAATGCGGGTATCTAATTTTGCGAGTGTTTATTACTTATCTATCTGTGTATTGTATTGTATTAAGTATATATCAGTCATCTAGTACCCATAATACAGCTCTGTTTAACAGCAGCTTACCTTGGGGCTAGATGATGCTGTGTGGATTGTCCAGCATTATTTATTTATTTATCTACCTAGGTCATTAGTAATTTTAGCTAACACTTATTTTAGCGCTTGTAGACGAGGCCAGAGGCACAGATCAGATATTAGTATAAAACAATTAATAACTAACTTTCTTAGTCTTACTGAAAAACCTTTGAAGAATAGTGTATAATATGTTAATAATGCATTATTATCCGAGAATGAGCGCTATTAAAAACATAATTAAAACACAAGGCTGAAATTATACTAAGAAATAACACAAAACTCCTTGGCCAACTTACACGGAACAATTAAAAAATGCTCATCTAACTGTTGTACAGTAATTACAGTGTGAGAATAACCCAGAATAAAAGAGTCTCATTTATGTTCGAAATTAAAAACAAACAAGTGTTCTAAAATACCTAACGTATACCTAATTAAAACAAAAACATTTCCGTTACAGACTAGCGCAATAAGCCCCCAGAATATTATATGATATTGAAGCATGTTGTTCCTTTTATGATCAAAAGTATAGTTCTCACAACGGATCTCGGCCGTCGTGAAATTAGCCGTTTCGATGCGCAATGGAGCTTTTTCAAACTAAATTGTCTTTGCGCATCACAAACGGCTAACTTCACGGAAGCCTAGATCCGCTGTGCGAACTATAAGTAATTGTAGCTTAGAAACGCGATGAGTAAATCACTATCAAAATATTTCCGCATGCATTGTATGATGAACTGAACTTGGCAAGAAATGTAGATGGTGCGATGGTATTTTAACTACTATCTGGCCTTGCCTCATTATGTTCATTGTACAAGATCTCTGTGGCATCAGGGCCAAGATTATCTGGTGGTAGGACTCTTCAGAGCACTGGTGGTTAAGTGTGACCCCGCTTTCCGATCCTAAGGTCGAGGAATCGTACCCGATCGTGCACAATGGATTTTTCTATTCGAAAAATGTACGTGCTCAATGCCAGGGTAGAGTAAAGTCAAAGTCAAAGTCAAAAATGATTTATATCAATAAAATCACAAGGATCATTTTGAAACATCTTAAAGCTAGGTGAATTTACGCCAGTTCCACGCGCCCCAGCCTAGAAGAATCTGGCAACAATAACGGCTGGGTTCCGAGCTTTTTTTTGATGATCCCTCTTCATCATAAAGCTTCAGTGTGGTGCCAATCGAACTAGGTGAGGCTCATGCCAAGAATATAAGTAGGTAAGTAAAAAACAGTAGGCCAGTGTCCCAGCTGTGGGAACATTGGCTGTTATGATAGTACTGTCAATGGATTTTGGTCAGGTTTTTTTTTTCTATACAACATAAAATGGCAACCAAGCGTACGGCCCACAAGATGGTAAGCGGTTACCGCAGCCTATAGACGCTTGCAATACCAGAGGTATCACTCGCGGGTTGTATCACCTTGAGGCATGGATCGAAAGCCTTATGTGCCAGTAATTTCACCGGAAACCATACCCTTCACACCGGAACACAGCAATGCGAGTATTACTGCTTTGCGGCAGAAATAGGTATGGCGGTAGTACTTCCCCGGACGTGTACTATCGCAAAGAACTCTGCTACTCTTAATTTACTGACTGAAGACCAGCGCTGGTTGTCAGGATCAGCACATGCTGAGTCAGGGTCCGTTTTGCAACTACGCAGCTAATATTATTCCATCATTTATACACCTTTGTTTTTTCTTGTGTACGTTGCAAATAAACTTTATTATATTCTTATTCTACTTTACTTTATGATGCGCAATGACAATAACTTAGTTCGAAAAAGCTCCGTTGCGCATCGAAACGGCTAACTTTACAACAACGGCCGAGATCCGCGCGGGCGGCAGAACCTGTCTAGCGTTAGAAATAAAAACTTCGTTTAATTTTGAACTGAAATTGTTTATTTGCTTGACGTATGATGCATTAATTTTTTTGATATATAAATACAGTTTTTTTTATGTTAGCAAGTGACAGGACAATCAAGGCACCCACCTGATGCCTGACTATTACAGATGCAGTGCCACCCAAAGCTTGGTAATAAATGTAAAGAAAGGTAATAAAATGGTTCCGCATACCTCACAGATGAATCGGCGTGCAAAACAACACGTGCAATTACAACAAACCGCTCTTTTGTTAGGCAATAATCACTTGAATATTAAGTGAAATAGACACCTAACGTTAGTATTGTGGAACTGTGTAAAAAATCACTCAACATGGTATCATTGCGTTATATAATTTGACCGATACCTGTCTTAAAGTTACCTAAAGCGGCTACGAAATGCGGCCATGCAATATTTTTACCACGCTATCACTATCGTCTTATGTTCCCACTGCTGGGACACTGGCCTACTCTTGATTGAGTGTGATTGGATCATGACCTACCACGCGGACAGAATGCGGATTGGTTAATGGCACATGTCTTTATTTTTTTTTAGTTTTTGGACATGCCAGTTTTCAAACTCGCAAAGCACATCATTAAATACATAATAAATAATAAATAATGCTGGACAATCCACACAGCATCATCTAGCCCCAAAGTAAGCTGCTGTTAAACAGAGCTGTATTATGGGTACTAGATGACTGATATATACTTAATACAATACAATACATACATAGATATTTTTTATTATATATAGAAAATACCCAGAACACCCGGAACAAATATTTGTAGATCGTACTAATATTTGACCCGAGGCGGGAATCGGACCCGCAACCTCCGAGTAGCAGGCGGACCTGCGCCCGCTGCGCCACATCGGTCGTCAAATCATTGTTTATGTATTGGGCCCATATTTTTTTTTCATTTGCAAGCGACCGGTTTCGAAGCCACTACCGATTAGGCGGAGTTCTCTACTACTAACCCACCAGTGCTGTCAGTACCGACGTAATTATTCTATTTTGATCACTCTCGCTCGAGAGTAGGGCAGTGTCCCTGCAGTGGAAACATTAGAAGGCTGTTGTCATGAGGATGACTATTTAAAATAATAAAATTCAAGAGCACTTTCGTACGCATGGCTGGTGTTGCCAGCTTTTACTATGTCTGAAATAGTTATTTACAATTAACCCGTCCAATGATACGCTGGTACCAGTTTGTGGTGGAGTCGTTTTTCCCAGCTGTCATTCACCCCGCTGCTGGCTGAACGGGCGAGTTGCGCAATGACACCTCTGCGGCCGATACCTGATCTTTGCGGATTTATTACTGCGATTATGTAAATTGAGTAATGCAAAGTCAACAATGAACGTGTACATTATAATCAACTATGTAGGTTGTTGAATATAAATGTGCATAAAAGAGTAAATATTGACTTCCGGCGAAGAGACTGAAAAATTAAGTAAAAGTTAAGTTGTTTGTTAAGGAGAGTGCTTTGTATACCATATGGTTTATTAGATAAGTAATATTTGCAGACTTTTGGTCAACCTCAAAAGTTACCTAACCTCTCTGAGGATCTGTGAAATTTAAAATATCATCGATTTCGACTAATATACCCTTGTTTTATAAAATTATCTCTTTTTGATAACATAACCTAAAAATGTGTGAAAAATTTTGCTATAAAAAGCGCAAACTCAGAATCTTTAGTATTTTCATAACTAAGTATGTTTTTTTTTTTTATCTAATAATCAAAAATCGATAAGCATTAGAACTAGAGAGAGCTTCTCGCTACGAAGTGTTAATCGCTCTACCAGCGTTGGTAAATAAGTTGGTGTTTGTTCGCAGATCTCTATTTGTTGTTCCCACGTCCGGTGCCGAAGCTTTGACGGTCTCTTGACTCACTCACCCAACAATATAATGGTGAATTTCCAGTTTTTATAAATAAAAATAGGACTATTAGTATTTTTTTAATGTTATTTTATCTGATAAACTACGGTAGGTTAGGCATATAAAAACACCTTTCATAATTAATTACAACAATAAAGAGAACTTATGTTTCCATATCAAAAAGTTATAAATCTACTTTACGATGCATAACATTGCAACACTGAAATAAAATAAAATATAATTAACGCGATCATTTCAATATAACAAAAAGATATTCTTATCTCACAGTTTTAAATAAAACTATGGCTGAATGAAACGAAAAAATAAAACATTCCACTTAGATTTAAAACAGTGATCACTGGTCTTTTTTAATTACTGGAACGATTTCAAAAAATATTTCACTATAAGAATGCTACATTATCCCTGAGTAACATAGGTTATATTTATTTTTTTAAATTTATTATAATAAACTTCGTTTCTTGAACATAAAATAATTTACTGCGCGACTCTACCTGTGACTCTACTCTACTTCTAATAATTACTCACCCTGAGACACTCTCTAAACTGTGTCTTAATAATCCCGTGCAAATTAAAATTATAAATATAGTTTTAGTAAACAAAACCACAAAGATCACTTTGAAACGTCCTAAAACTAAGTGAATTTACTTCTGTTAAATGCGCCTTATTTGTAGTATTATCCAGTACGCGAAAATCACCGTTAATTAAATACGTGTAAGGACTCCTATTACAAGACTCGCAGCCAAATTATTAAATAATTAAAACTGTATCAAAAAATAGCTCAATAGCGCTTGAGTCACACGATCACAATAGCAAAGTAAGCGTCTATTGTAGACTGAGAATTGAATGCTGTGTCAGTGTTCCATTACCAGCGGTCTGAAGTTCACGCGTGGGAAACCTAATAGGGCCTTAATTGAAAGCCTTGGAGTACCAAGAGTATAGTAGTCCTTTGTGATAGAACTTGTCCGAGGAGTACTAGCTTCTATAAAGCTAGCAGTAGACACTTGGCCAAGTGTAGGGCCAGCATGTTGGTTGGGCCAAGATTTTGGCTCCCAACTGTTGCTGTTTACACACTTGGCCAAGGGTTAGGCCAAGATATCGGATACCAAACTTATATTTACCAAATTGTAGCTGTTTACACATTATTTTAGCTATCATTTTACATTGTTTTTTTCCGATTAAATAACGCACGACAGTACTTTATTAGAACGAACAGAATTGAATGCCAATGTATGAACACGGTTGGCGGAGCGTGCCAAGATTCTTTGATGTTTGCACGAAAAACCGACACTATTTGGTTTGCCAGCCAACATTGGTCGCCAGCTACGCACCAATACCAATACCAACACGCCAAAGTAGTCACCAACATAGTTTCTACACGCTGGCCCAATATGTTGGCCCAGCTCCTTGCCAACCATTGCCAAGGTGTGTACTCCCGGCTTAAGCGTTGGGGATACCATATATTACCATAAAATATGAAATAAACATTATTTTTTAAAATCTGATGGAGGTATGGCATTATATTATGAAGACTGGGCGCTATTGTCGCTTTTACTATGTATTTCACTAAATAGAAAGGCGCGTGCCCGCACTGTTAAAATCGAAATAGGTGTGCAATTTTGCACGGTCGCTTGATGCTGCAATCAAACCGCATATGTGCTAGATGCGCATGTAACATGCGCCGTGTATAAGGTGGCATGTTCTAGAACAAACCCTGTAAAAATAAAGAACCTTAAAAAACATGCGCCGTGTCTACGCATATCATTTGATTTTTTTATGACTCGTTTGTAATATTATATTTTTCATAAAATACAATAAGTAACAATGTAAACTACTTAAACAAATTCTAAAGATTCGATATTATTTATCGCAGAAAATATTTCACTCCTGGACTATTGAACTTGTAAATATTCTAGAATGAAATTCAAAAAAAGAACAATGAATACTGGCTACGGATAAAATAAAAAAGTTATGACAAGAACAAAGAGTTTCAATGTTTTTTAAAATATTGTATTTTTCTTGAGTCAGTGTTTAAATATTCACTACACACCCTTTAATAAAACTTTCTGGTATTTAAATTGAACTTCACTAAGTTTTTTGACCTTTTTTGTAGGTAAACATTGTTATTCATTATATTCTCATCATGTTTTGTCTACAAACTATGCATTAAACACATATACTTATGTAGTTAGATACATAATAGTCTACAACGACAAGATAATAATACAAGATGGTAAGCGGTTACCGCAGCCTATGGACGCTTGCAATACTAGAGGTAACACTCGCGGGTTGCCACCTTGAGGCAAAGATCTATATAGTCAAAGCCTTGAGGCTACCAGATCCATATCCATTGAAACAGAACACATCAATGCACGAGTACTGCTTTCTTACTTAAAACAGTAACATTATTCCCTTTATTCTGTTTATGGCAGATTCAATCTGTTTAGGACAGATTTTGAATATGCAGACTCGTTTTATTTATCTCATTTGGTATTCATATCTAGCCTAAACTTCTAGTCATACTTTACATTCATAAAATATTCAGTGACCGTACTATTACTGCCTTACTTATAAAAATAAATCAAAACATAGCTTTTAAGGACTAGCGGCTCGCCCTGGCTTCGCACGGGTGAACATAAAATATAGCCTATGTTACTCAGGGATAATGTAGCATTCTAATGGTGAAAGAATTTTTAAAATCGGATCAGTCGTTTAATAGTAATTTTTATTCGTAACAAACCAAATACAAAAATACAAATCTTCTCTCTTTATAATATTATTAGTATAGATTAGTAATTAATTAGAATAGATGAGTTTAAATATATTTCTTCCTATTTCTGCCGCCAAACAGTAATGCTCGCATTGCTGTGTTCCGGGGTGAAGGGTATGGTTTCCGGTGAAATTTCTGGCACATGAGGCTTTCGATCTTAGCCTCAAGGTGGCAACCCGCGAGTGATATCTCTGGTATTGCAAGCTTCCATAGGCTGCGGTAACCGCTTACCATCTTGTGGGCCGTACGCTTGGTTGCCACTTCAGTTGTATAAAAAAAAAAAATAAAAAAAATAACATGCACACGTAACAGTAACATAGAATAGGCATAATCCCACACATTCGGACTGCTATAGATAATGACCAGAAATAGGATAATACTATTTTACTCATAAAACTATCGTGAACTATATCATACATTTTTACAAACGGGTGTTTTCACGTACCGGTATATCGGTGAAGAGGTACCGACACTGTAGGAAGACGCTCGCCGTGTCACTCAACCCTGATGAAGACTCTCGAAATTGAGTCGAAATAGTGTCGGTACCACTTCACCGATATACCGGTACGTGAAAACACCCGTTTGTAAAAATGTAGGATAATACTACATAAATGTTTTGTTGTCATTGTTACATGATGCAATAAATTGAAATTGAAATTGAAAATGTACTTAGTACTTACTTAGTACTTACCGTACTTAGTACTTACCGTACTTTTTTCCTTTAAAAGTACGGTTCTCGAGTTTCACCCCAACGAAGTCGCAGGCACCAGCTAGTAATCAAACAAAAATAAAAATTCAATTACAAAAAAGTATCAATTCTTTTGCGAATTATAAAGTAACATGTAACTTTGGCGTTATGGCGTTTACATCATGTAGACTTATTAGTATTGGTAAGAATGTTCTCACACAAAATCTCGATATTTTTATGCAATATACACATTTTGCGATCGTTCAACTTGTCGAAATATACGCTTTAGGACGTGCACTGCGAGCGAAGTCGCGTGCCCTCACGTACTTAGTTCTCATAGTGCGTGTTGAATTATTAATTCGTAACAAATATTTTTGTTGCCGATT
Organism: Colostygia pectinataria; assembly: GCA_951394395.1. NCBI lineage: Eukaryota > Metazoa > Arthropoda > Insecta > Lepidoptera > Geometridae > Colostygia > Colostygia pectinataria. The sequence goes on along the minus strand of OX596358.1, from coordinate 10,552,821 downwards.
TAGCAATAAGTTGATGTAAGTGTATGAATTCGTGAAACATGAGCGAAATAGTTCAGAAAGTTTTAGAAAATTTAAAGAAGATTAGTTTTAGATCATTTATGTTTTTATGTATTCCCACTGTTGGGCAAGCATTTTTATATTTAACTTTAACAACTTACTCATCGTAGTTTCTTAAGTGCTCTGAGGGATTGTCATTTGGACGGGTGACCGCAAGTGGCGATTTCAACTGAGCGCTCTCTTGCTTCGATCCTGGCCTTTCGTTTTTGAGCCACGACAGAAGCCTTCGGGCGGCCTAAAAACTCTGACACCAGAGTTGGCCACTAACTCATACAAAGCTTAGACACTTACTTCTTGGAGTTTTGTTGACGGCTCATGAAATAAATAAATAATGCTGGACAATCCACACAGCATCATCTAGCCCCAAGCTAAGCAGAGCTTGTGTTATGGCACAGAATAGATATTACTAGGTGACTGATATACTTAATACAATACCTACATAGATAGGTATTTTTATTATACATAGAAAATACTCAGAGTACCCGGAACATATTTTTGATCTGTCCCGAAAAATGAATGCGACACAGAAGGTTGGGGGAATGGAACCCGCAACCTCCTGTGTCGCAGGCGGACCTTCGCGCGCCGCGCCACATTGCTCGTAAAGCTTCTAGAACTTTGTTGACGGCTCATTGCACCGAGCGATGTGATGCGCAAATGAGCTGTGGACCATTAATCACAAAGTATTTAATTAAGGGAGCGACGGATGATACGATACGCACCAACGGATCACTTCCCGTAGCTCTAGCATAGCTCTTATTAATCGGCTAGGACACTATTTCTAAACTAGTGGAATTCCCCCATTGATAATGGACTACTAATTTTTTTTTATCTAAAGTGGCAATCAAACATACGGCTTACTTGATAGTAAGCGGTTACGGTAGCCTATCTACGCTTGCAACACGCGTTGCCACCCTGAGATGTATTTCCAAAGTCCAACCAAGTTCGGCCTACTTGATATTAAGTGGTTACCGTAGCCTATGTACGCTTGCAACATCAGAGATATCACTGCGCTTTGCCACCTTGAGTCATAATTCTAAACTCTTATGTGCCTGTTATTTCACCGGAAACCATACCCTTCGAACCGGAACACAGCAATGCGAGCGTTACTGCTTGGCGGCAGAATAGTTATGGTGGTAGTTCTTCACCAGACGAGCTTTAAACTGTTCGTATTGAGTTTTCGTACGAACCTCATTTTTCCGCTCTGTGTCCTGAATGTTGAATTTTGAATTTTTATTTCTTAGTTTTTCTAGTTATACATGCAATTTGTTTTTAACTGACACCTTCAATCACAAATTCTTTTATACAGAACTATAGAAAACAATCGGTTTGTTATGTTTATGTTTGAGAATTGATTAACATTTTCACTTGTGGCTCACGCACTTGTTAAAACTCACTTACTGAACTAAAATTAAAAAGATCTATTGTGTTGGATGTTTGTTTGACTTAGTGTGTCAGCTATTCACAGACAGCTATGTGAATAGTTCTCTGGCTAATAACCAGCTGTGATATATTTCCTGTGAGCTTTTTGCAGCAAAGCTCACGTCGTTTTAACTTTTTGTTGAATAGAAATCTAAAGAAAGTGGTCGGGTGGAAACTATCGTTTTTACTTCAATAGAAAATTAAAGTTTTATATACTCGTATTACTGGCTTCTGTACGCGGTTTCGCTTTCGTGGTACATAATTAGAAGTAACCTGTATGTCCTCCTCAGTCTAAAACTAGCTCAGTGCCAAAAGTCATCCAAATTGGTTTAGTGATTTAGCCGTGAAAACGTACCTGTTTTACTTTTGAATTGACCTATATAATTGTTAGTAATTTTTTTTTCTTCATCAACACAGTAATATTATGTTTTCTAAAAAAAATTGTAGAAACCATCTAGATGGTGCTCATTAAACTGCAGTTAGTAATCTCTCTAAACACTTTCTAAGCGACTCGATGCGACGTGGCATTTATTCTTTAATATACACAACTACACATAATACATTTAGAGAACTACACAAAGGACTTACAACTACACACATAATAAGTACATTTAAAGAACTATAAAAAGGACTTGTATACAAGCGAACCCTAGAATAAAAATAGTTCTCTTCCAGCAAACCCAGGTAGTTTTTCCTGTGGTATTGCTTGCTTATGTTTTATTAGGTTCTATAAAACATTGTCAACCCATGTCGTACATATAGCACGATATGAAAGCTTTATGTACCCAGTAGCTTAGGTGGTATGTGATACTTCGGGCTATTTATAACACAATACCCACTCCTGTTGGCCGATATTATAATGATTCTTAACAGTAATTTATTCTGTGACAGTACTTAAGTAAACACAAAAATACTAAGGTACTAATTGTACTAAGACCTTTCAGATGTTTTATAAAGATCACCGCATCAGCTGTTCCTTATTAACAAAAAATATACCAATACAATAATAAGCAGTATACTGACTCTATTGCTCAGTAGAGTAAGAATTTGTAACAAAAACTAGTCCCGTTACAAAACAATACACCAAAACACCTTTCGATAATAACACGCTCGTGCCATCTTGCATAACTCCATCATTCGAAGACTTTTATCGATTATCGATCGGGGCTTATTGCACTAAACGTTAGCGTGACAGAAACGTATTGGTTTAAGTTTAGTTCGCACTGTGTGAACATAGAGCAGAGTGCATTGCACATTAAATACGTATGAAAATCTAAAACGTAAACGTACCAAATATCAATTTGTTTGGAATTTCGGTAGTTCATTTAACGCAATAAAGAGGCGCTAGAAGAGTTTTCAACATTTGAAATTATAAAAAGCCGGTGATGGAACAACGAGCCAACTTTGGAAATACGTCTAACAACTGTGATAAAGCCACAGTCGCAAAAACAAAACGTTCTGTTTGACGACCGGTTTTGTCAGCTGACAGCTCTGACAGGATGAGGCTTTCACCTGTTTATCGACAGGTTGTTGGTTCTAAAAGTAGCCAAGTATGTGACAGTAGGTCAATCCATACTAATTATTATACATACGAAAGTACATCTGTCTTACACTTTTTCACGGCTAAACCGCCGGTTATAAATAATAATAATAATAATATGTCTATTGACAAAAGAGTTTTATGCAATTAAATCGCAAGGATAACTTTGAAACGCCTTACAAGCTAAGTGAATTTACGTCAGTTCCAGCGATACCAATGGCCTCCAAACGACTGACACGTCGTCTATTGCACCTAACAAGAATAGAACTCAAAACCATCGTGGGATCCTTAACAGGACACTGTCCCCTGTACAAACACCTCTTTAACATCGGAACCACAGACAGCCCACTCTGCAGAGGCTGTCTAGCCGAAGAAGATACAGCTGGCCACGTAGTCTTGGAATGCGTGGGAGTAGCCACTCAACGAACATAAATCCTCGGCACACCGAGGTTACTCCTCGAAGCCTGTGAAGATCCCAGGAAGCTTCTGTGCTTCTGGGAGGAGTTAGGCTGGTTACACTCGTAGCCAGTACCCACGCATAATGGACCAACCATTGAGTCCAACTGCGGAAAAGGGAGTCTTCACCAAAAAAAAAGTCAGTTCCAATACGCCCTTGCCGTGAAAGAACTGGCAACAACACCGGCTGAGTTCATATCGCTTTTTAGAAATGACCCTTGCTTGAAACACATATGCATTAGATACAACAAAGCCATCGTCCAAATCGGTCGATCATACGATCGGGGTTCATCGGCCGATCTAAACTAGAAACCAGCGTAACCTTACGGCATCGGCAGCGGCAACTAATCACGAAAAACTCGTTTCACAAAGTAAACTTAAATTATAGTCCAGCTGACAATTTGTGTAGACTAAGGCTATGTTTCCACCAAAGAAGTGCGAGGATGTGTAGCGAGAAAAGTGTTTTAGGAACCCATAGAATCACTTCATTAAAGCTGTCAGAGAGAGATGAAGGTAAATGAAGTGATTCTATTGGTTCCTAACAAACACATCTCTCGCTACACATCCTCGCACATCTCTCGTGGAAACGCAGCATTATGGTGGTGAATTTTATGCACTAAATCAGTGCTATTAAAACTCCTTCGAAATTTGAGAGCTGGACGATACATTTACGATTGTCAATCGAGTTTTATGTACATAATTACATTACATTACAAAATATACAAAATACCTAAGTAACAGTTGAGCCATCTAAAAACCGTTACAAACGACCTATAGATAGCTCAACTGATCCAAATCATTACCAGACAGAAGCGTTCCCAGAATGCTGGCTGCATTGCCACATTGAATGGCAATGCTGATACTGAAAATTGAAATTACTGGGCGAAAGAGACTTAACAACAATATTTCGGGGTGATAAGCGCAGTGCAGTGCCACGCAAACACTTAAAAAACTTTAAGCTTTGAGTGGCAATGCATATGTAATAGTCAGGCGTGGTGCTTAACATCAGGTGGGCGTCTTGATTGTCTTGTCACTTGCTGACATAAAAAAAAAACGTTGAGCCAGTTAGGAACCAGCCTTAATAATGATTAATGATTAACTCTTCTCTTACTTTACAACAGTCGGGTAATATAAGTACAAGATCGCCTAAATTGGCAGTAAAACATTCCAAGATTTCACCTGCCCAGTGCTACCAGTGCCCACACAAACGCTTATTGACAGGTGGTACAGAAGGTGGGCACAAATTAAAGTTATCTAGGCATGATATCGACCGAGAAAACAGACGATTAAGCTGATGGTAATGACCGGCGGACATATGAACTTGAATCTAATCGACACTTTTACTTTCTATTTATGTTTGTTGTGAGAAAAAGTAGGCATTGGAAAGGTATTTAGAAAGACTGCAAAAAAAAACTAAACGTATTGTTTGTTTTTAGAGCGAAGTTTGGCAACCGAAAAATTAGCTCTTTGTTTTCAAATTATCTCTGCCAATATTTATTTATTTTTATTTATTTATTTATTATTTATTTTATTTGTAGAAGTTGAAAAAACTAGTCCTTATTCAAACATACATAATTTTGCATAAAGAATCTCATTCTCCAGAATAATATCTAGAGAAAATCCAGGAATATTTTCTGAGATTAAACTATAAAGAACGTGTTACGTTCTAAAGCTTTTAAAATACACGCTCCACAATATAAAAGCTCTTCTCAAGAAATGATAAATGAAGACTAAACACATTTTATGCAAACTTTACCTGGTGTTAAAACTTTTCAGGAAGAATCCGTCTTGGAAACCGCAGTGCTAGACATTCCGTCTCCAAGCAGTAGAGTGCAAGCACTAGTGCGTCCAGATCTAAAGGGCTATATAATTTTAATATACATTAAAATTATATATTAATATTAATGTATATTATTATTTGTTAAGACACCGCCAAGAAAAAACACGAGTGATAGAAAGACTTGATAGGATAGGATCAGATGGTCTAGAGTTCAAATAAGATTAACTTTATTACGAAACAGCCTTCAATTTGTATTCGAGTTAAGAACAATAAAAAAAGAATGCTTCAGAACAACATAATAATATGCCAAATCGTTATACATTATGTCAATGAAGCAACACCTGAATATTCAAGAATTGCTTTTTTAATTGCTTGCGGAAGTTAGAGCATCCGAAAGAACTACACCAAGCGAGCGAAGGAAGCGCCTCTTTTCAAGTCTGGTAAAATTTGCTTTCGTCCGTCATTTTGTTGGTCTACAAGCCGTATTTTACAACCGATCTGGATGAAACTTGGTACACAGGATTCACGATTTTATTTGTTTCTTGTCACAGTGTTTTTTGATTCTAAAAATGGGGCTAAAGGGGCACTACTGAATTCTGAAAATACTGGAAATACCTGCTGAATCTCCGCCATAGGGTTCGTTTTTTCATTTAAACATTTATTAATTAATCTTATTAAAATTTGGTGAAGATATCTGTGGATAGATGAGGATCTTCGGCATGATGAGCAGCATAGCTTCTCAATATGCAATATGCATGAAATTGCTCACCTCTAGAAGTTTGTGCTCGTGAGGTCTCACTGTTCGCAGAACCACACTAGTCGTAGGTAATATATCAAGCACAAGCACGTTCAATACCTCTGGGTTATATAACATTATTAATAATAAACGCATTCAATTTCACACTTTAATTATACAAATCGTTGAATTATTATTGTACTTAATTGTTTTAATTCTTTGGATTTAATAATAATGGTTATTTCTTATTAAATTTAGAAAAATCTATTAATAAATCATGAGAAAATAATTATTGCGCAGTATTATTATCAGCCCAGCTATCATGCCAGCTATCACCAGATATTCAGAAATACGAATTATACTAATTATTAGTAATCAAAATGTTGTGTGTTTCCAACATTTACAATATCAAAACAAAGCTGGAACAAAATTAGACTATTTTCTATTACGCGAACTGGCCTTTTGGTTTCTAACTAATCAAAATTTAAGTAAGATTAACCACCATTTGTTATTACTAAATGGGTAGACGTAATACCGTGTACTGACCTACAGAAGACCATAACAGTTTAAACAAAAGCACCAATATTGTGCGTTACAAATCAGCAATCGTGACTTACGAAACATCACTTAGTTACTAACAAACTAACTTCTGGAATTATGTAAAAAACCTCTAAAACTGCAATAGCTTTGAGAATAAATAATACTTTAATACAACTTCTAAACGACTTTAATTATTTTCTATATAAGGTAGTGCTTTCGGAAGCAGTTAAAATAAATTGAACACAATATCTAATTACTTTACTGCACCCCAATATAATTATTAACAAACTGATCCACTTACAAAAACGTGTAATTCCAACCATTAAAATAGGGAAGTGAAAGCCGGAGAAAAAGTAATATAAATAATACTTAAACTGTCACTCGGTCGAAAGCAAGTTAAATGTCAAGTTATAATTTTTGGGTTAATGCATCCGAAGACTCACTATTCAAGAATTTAGTGCATCGTCGGAAATGTCGTTGAAAAGTGAAAACACTATTGTGACGATGTGCATAGCTCGTTTATATTAAACTCGTTTCAGTGAAACTTGCTTGGTATAAAGTAAAAATTAAATATTATACGTAGGTCAAAGAAAGATCAAGATCAAGACCAATCGCAAATATGCTCAATATTTTCTCCTAGATAGCTTTCACAGAAAAAATGACAATGGAAAATGAAAATGACAAATGAATGGATATAGCCGTTCATACAATAATATTTCAAAATAATTTGCTAGCTCTACAGTTTTAATTATCATTATTTTTAAAGCTTTGTTAACGCAGTTCAATTTCAATTTATTTATTTACTTTAATCAGAACGGCGCGAACCAATTACACTAATTAAAGACTACACAATTAACAAAATCCAAGAATTATGTCAATAATAATAATAAGTCTTGTACAAAATATAAATAACAAATCATCTTAATATAGTTACGAGTATCTTATTACTTAGTACGCACAGCTACTATTCGTTGGGTATTTTAAATTTCAGACGATACCTTTGAATTACAGTACGAGGATTAAATCCTATCATTGTAAGAAGGTCACGGGTGCGGAAGCTTTCTCTTACATAATAAACTTTTCAAAATTACATCACCATTACGGAACGTGTTAATTTTACGACGATGTACAAAAGGGTTTCGCGTTTGGGTGATAATGGACATTCACTTGACAGCTTCAGCCTATTCTTTAGTATATCGTAATTACTGTCTTACTAAACTACGAGGCTATTGACCATGAGTCTTGTTCATAATCATACTAGAAACGTCTGTTAGTAATAAATGTCTTGTCTTGTTTCTTTGTCTGACAGTGCTACTGATAGCTAGCCTATTCTTCAGTCTATCGTAAGTACTGTTATACTTAACTACGAGGCTATTGACTAAGAGCCTTATTCATAATCATACTATATTACGTCTGTTAGTTAACGTGTCTTAAATCTGTTGTTATTTTAGTTTATTGACCTGAAGAATGATGCGGAAAAACAATATTTAGCAAGCAGCTAATTACAGTTTGTTTTATGTAAAAGTAAAAAAGTAAAAAAAAAAATTATTCAATAATATCACAAGGATCATTTTGAAACGTCTTAAAGCTAGGTGAATTTACGCCAGTTCCACGCGCCCCAACCATGAATATGGGGTTTAACAGTAAACGTGATTTTAACCTTAATAACATCATTAGTAGGTTTGTTATGAGCTTGTCCGCGTAAGTGTCATACATTTCTTCGAACACTCAGTAATATTGACAATCATTTTGACATTTGCCGCTCTTACCCCGAACAACCCTTTCATCATCGAAGACTATCAAGTGCTTATAGAATTTCTAGCATAATATTGAAAGCTTAATTTAATTCGACAGTTCACCTAGCGTGCGAATCGCGTGTTAAACTTAAATCGTTATTTTCCACGATTGATTCTAACCTTAATTCACGGTTCACGCTAAAAACTTAGCTAATTTTAAATGCTTATTGCGATAGACTCGAGTTTTATTGTTATTTAACATTATTTTTTTTATGTCCGCAAGTGACAAGACAATCAAGGCGCCCACTTTAAGCTTTGGGTGGCACTGCAATGCGCTTATCACCCCGAGACATTGTTGTTAAGTGTCTTTCGCCCAGTAATTTCACTTGCTACAGTGCCCTTCAAACCTAAACACAGTAATGCTTGCACACTACTGCTTGGAGGTAGAATATCTGACACTGCGAAGGTACCCACCAAGACGGACTCTTGCTGAAGAGTCCTACCACCAGGTAAGTCAAAATCAAAATCAAAATCAAAATCAAAAATTATTTATTCAGTAGAATCACAAGGATCACTTTGAAACGTCTTACAAGCTAGGAAAATTTACACCAGTTCCAACGCGCCCATGCCGTAAAAGAACTGGCAACAACACCGGCTGGGTTCCTATCGCTTTTTTGGCATGACCCTTGCTATTGTTATGGATTCCAAGTAGAGTTGGAGCACATTCGTCCCAAGCTTTTTTATCATCTAGGTAATCGGTTGTTTTATAGTAAGCTTTTTGAGACAGATTTTGTTTAATTAAGTTTTTAAATTTGACAATTGATAAATTTTGTATGTCGCTTGGGACTTTGTTAAAGAAGCGTACACATTGCCCTTTAAAAGATTTACTGACCTTAGTGAGCCTAACTGTGGGAACAGCGAGTTTATTTTTATTTCTAGTATTAACATTATGATTATCACAATTTTTTTTAAACAGATTAATATTTTTGCGAACATACATAAGATTTTCATAAATATATTGACAGGGCACTGTCATAATATTAATTTCTTTGAACTTATCTCTAAGTGATTCTCTGGGACCCATGTTATAAATTGCGCGAACAGCCCTCTTCTGCAACACGAATATGGTGTTAATATCTGCAGCACTCCCCCACAACAAAATACCGTAAGACATAATGCTGTGAAAGTAGCTGAAATAAACTAGTCTGGCTGTATCGACGTCGGTGAAATGACGGATCTTTTTGACTGCGTATGCTGCAGAACTAAGTCTCTTCGACAATTTATCTATGTGTGGGCCCCATTGCAGTTTATTATCTAAAGTTAAGCCTAGAAAAACTGTGGTGTCCACAAGGCCTAGCTTTTCATCTTTTATTTTTATATTAGTTTGGTTTTGTTTTACATTAGGTAGTATGAAACGAACGCATTTCGTTTTATTTTCGTTTAACAATAAGTTGTTTACATTAAACCACCCTAAAATTTTAGAGATTGCATTGTTTACTTTGTCAAAGTTAGTCTCTTGTCGCTTTAATTTAAATAAAAGTGACGTGTCATCAGCAAACAGTACAATCTCATGATCGTTCCTAACAAGCCGGGGTAGATCATTTATATATATTAAAAACAAGAATGGCCCAAGTATTGATCCTTGTGGTACACCAATTGTTACCACTGATCCCGGAGAACGCTTTCCATTTACGTCAACTCTTTGTATTCTATCACTTAGATATGAAGTGAGAAGGTCTAGAGCAACACCCCTAACTCCATAGTGTTGTAATTTTCTAATTAGTGTCTCATGATGTACACAATCAAATGCCTTAGATAAATCACAAAAAATGCCTAAGGCATCTTGCGATTCCTCCCAGGCTTCAAAAATGTGTGATATCAACTCAACACCGGCATCAGTTGTTGAGCGACCTCTTGTGAACCCAAATTGTTTACTATCAAGTAAGTTATTCATACTAAAATGTCTTTGTAACTGAATAAGAATAAGTTTTTCAAAAATTTTACTAAATGTAGGCAATACTGATATAGGCCGAAAGTTACCAGGGTCAGAATGACTACCTGATTTGAAAAGAGGTGTTATCTTGCTATGTTTCATTAAATCAGGAAACACACCACAGTCAATACATTGGTTAAATATAAAAGCTAGGTCAGGTGCAATGATTTCAATGAATGATTTCACAACGCTAACAGAAATGCCCCAGAGATCAGTGGTTTTTTTTACATTTATCAGTTTAAATGCTTTGATAATATCATTATTATTTACATAATCGAAATGTAATTGTATGTTGCATTGTGGTACATTATTTTTTAACAATGACTCTGCAATTATGTGAGAAGAGTTTAAAGATTTTGTAGTAGAAACTGGAATATCAGTAAAGAATTTTTCGAATGCTTTGGCTACTTCATCATCATGCTTAATATTACTATTATTAATATTTAAATTGAAAACATTATTCTGAGTCTTGACTCTTCCAGTCTCATTATTTATAATTTTCCACGTAGCTTTAATTTTATCTTGACTGTTTTTAATTTTTGAACATAAATATAGTGATTTTGCAACTTGACAAACGCTTTTAAAAATTTTTGAATAATTTCTAACTTTTACTTTAAACTCTTCACTAAAGTTGTATTGTTTTTCGCTGTAAAGTTCATACAAGGTTTGCCTGCTTTTATGAATACCAGCTGTTGCCCACTCACAAAATTTTGAACTGCCTGATACCGTAACCGTCTTGGATGTGAAAATCGAATTGAATACTTTATTAAATTCATTAAAAAATAGATTATACGAGTCATTTGGATTATGATAGTTATATGATAAACCAGGCAATCTAGAAATAAGGGTAAATTTTACTTTATCCAATCGATCAATGGTCACAGGAATAAAAGTTATTTTTCTATTTACTTTTTTTTTGTTTCTTGCTTCTACATGAATAAGTTGACCAAGATGGTCCGATTTAATATTACTTATTATACTTTTTCTTAATACTTTTACATTAGAAAACATATTATCTATACATTTAGCCGAAGTGGCAGTTATTCTTGTGGGCTCCATAAATAATGGTTCAAGGTCAAATGATTTAAATAGACTAGTTATTCTGGTACTTAAAGAGTATGTTTCAAGCAAGTTTACATTAAAGTCACCGCAAACAATAGTTTGTTTATTTGATTTTGATACTATTTTAAACATTACCTCTTCCATTACTTTCTCAAAAACATCAAATGAGGCGGTTGGTGGGCTATAAGTGCTTATAACAATGAACTGCTCCAACTCCACACAGGCTATCTCAATGTGTCGTTCTACAGAGTGGGTGACAATGTCTTTACGTTCTCTAAATTTAATTTCTTTATTAAGTAATATTAATGATCCACCCCTCATAAAGTTAACTCTGCAGAAGGAACTACCAACTTGGTGATTACTGAAATTGAACATAAGCTCATGGCTTTTCAGCCAATGTTCAGTAATGCAAATAATGTCAATATTATTTGAGTTCAGGTACAATTCCAGTTCTAACTCTTTGTTACAAATTCCCTGAATATTCTGATGCACCAAGCTAGTAATATTTACATTCTTTGATTTATTTTGACTTTTTTTATAACAATTATTATTTAAGTAGTAAGTAAGTAAGTTCGTATGAGTCAGTGGCCAACTCTGGTGACAGAGTACCAGGTAACATAGTAGGTACATAAACAAACTTGTCTAGATTTTAATAAACTGACAAACGTCTTCATCGATCTTGAACAAAGTCCTTGTCTTCAACACAAATGTAACAACTTTCATAAAATGTTTATGTCAAAGGTCACACCACACTATCGTTTACGTTAATTCAATTATCAAATGACGTATTTTTGTCTAGACTTTGAATAAACTAATAAACTTTATATAGGTCGATCTAAAACACAAAATAATTAAGAAAATATGTTTAGTTTAAGACAAAGGTCACACAATTTTGGTAATAATTCGTAAATTTTAGAGGTTTTAGACATTTTTATGGTTAAAATTATTTTACCAATTTTCATAGAAATCTGTGAAACAGGTGCTTATTGCACAGAATTATTACGAAAATCAATCATTTCTAATCTGATTTGTAATAGGAAAAAAAATACTCTTCTAAAGTGGACCTTTTAGCCCACCTAGGTGTGTCACGCACTAGTTGTCATTAGGAATGAGTACGGACAGTCACACAATGCAATAAAGCTGTTGTATAATTCAATTTTCTAATGAAAACGATACCACAGACGAGCGGGCTTAGTAATTGCCTAAACAATACAAACTGTTTCATACACTGTGTCAGTATTTGTAACACTTTGGGACTAGTTTTAAAGAATGTGGATAAACATAGTGATGAAGAAAAAGTAATATTGCCTAACTGAACTGAAAGTGAAGTACGAAACTCTAGTGATTCACGTTACAAATATTTGTTTGGACACATGCTCTACTCGTAAATAAATAATTATTTGCAAATCTAAAAAAAAAAAACATTGCACTTTGCAATACCATCAGGTCTATAAAACAATTTGGTGTAGTTGGTCCCAGCTTAGCAATCAGCCTTCGGACAGTCTATAAACTCCGTTACTAGAGTTAATAAAGACAAATGAAGGTAATAGGTTATCTGTGTCTAACTAAACTATACTAATATACCATACCTATTTCTGCCGTCAAGCAGTAATGTAAGCATTGCTGTGTTCCGGTGTGAAGGGTATGGTTTCCGGTGAAATTACTGGCACATGAGACTTTCGATCTTAGCCTCAAGGTGGCAACCCTCGAGTGATGGTGGTATTGCAAGCGTCTATAGGCTGCGGTAACCACTTACCATCTTGTGGGCCGTACGCTTGGTTGCCACTTCAGTTGAATAAAAAAAAAAAAACTAATATTATATATATATAATATTAGTTTTTTTTTTTAGTTTTTTTTCTCTATAGAGAGAAAATTTGTATTTTGTATTTTTGTTTGTTACGATTAAACTCAAAAACTACTGGTCTGATTTCCAAAATTCTTTCACCATTAGAAAGCTACATTATCCCTGAGTGACATAGGCTATATTTATTACTAGCGACCCGCCTATAGCAATAATATAAATAAATAAATAAATAATGCTGGACAATCCACACAGCATCATCTAGCCCCAAGGTAAGCTGCTGTTAAACAGAGCTGTATTATGGGTACTAGATGACTGATATATATTTAATACAATACAATACATAGATAGATATTTTTTATTATATATAGAAAATACCCAGAACACCCGGAACAAATATTTGTAGATCGTACAAACATTTGTCCCGAGGCGGGAATCGAACCCGCAACCTCTGCGTCGCAGGCGGACCTACGCCCGCTGCTCCACATCGGTCGTCAAAAAAAAAAGAAAGATTTGTATTTTTGTATTTATTTACGAATAAACTCAAAACGACTGGTCCTATTTCAAAAAATCTTTTACCATTACAATGCTACATTATTCCCGAGTAACATAGGCTATATTTTATGTCCACCTGTGCGAAGCCGGGACGAGCCGCTAGTAACTAATAATAAAACGTAGCTTAGAACTCTTTGAATTCGAATAGCTGACATTTTTTACCGGACTTGCTAGCAATAGTAACTCACAGTAGACACAATTTATTATGTAAACTAAAATAACCATTCGTAGCAAGCACGCCCTTAAAAGCTGCACAGATTATATCAATGGTTATTCAACAAGCCCAAAAAGGAATGGTTTCGACATGTAACCTTTATTGCCCGGTCACGAGTTGTCCAGAGTTGTATCCTCTTGTTACAATTGATTCTCAGAAGTAGAACCACAGAACTATATATGTAAAATTAAAGAGTTCGTCGATTTGTATGAAAACCGAGCGTGCGTGTAACATTTTGAGTATTTTTATTTTACACACAAATGTATTTTAGTGCTGAAACATCGATAAGCACGCGGCAAACTGATTCTAAGCACTGCCACACCACCACACTGCCCCCGGTTGGGAGTAGACTGAGTTTCGCGGCGAGTAAAGAGGTTACTCAGCCCTTACTTAATCCGTCTTTTCGGCACGCGGGATACCTACACTCACTCATTCTACTTAAATATAGTTCTGTGAGTGGAACAGACCTTGGAAGTTTAGATACTTTGAGACCATTCACTGTATCTACAATGTCTTTAAAATCTATAGCCTTTTTTTTTTACATTACACCTCTTTGGCGCGGTGGACGAGAGCTCGGTTGAGAAGCTACAGGTTGCGGCTTTGATCCCTGCTGCAGGACTAATGTTTGCATGATCTGCAAATATTTGTTCTGTGTTCAGTGTTTTTCTACGTATTATAAGTATTTGTTTATTTTATAGTTGCACAAAAAATATAAATTATGGTAAGTATCTATATTAAATTAAATTTTCCTTGTAATTTAGTTTTAGTTGTTATCTTAAACCAAAAGATTAACATGACTTAATTACCTCACTAAAAGTAGTTGTATGGTGTGGAAATCAAACTTTTAAGTTTTATTCTAATACTGAAAACATGTATGAAACAAGAGTAGTAGAGTTCTTTGTGATAGAGCTCGTCCGGAGAAGGACTACCACCATACCTATTTCTGCCGCCAAGCAGTAAAGCTCGCATTGCTGTGTTCCGGTGTGAAGGGTATGGTTTCCGGTGAAATTACTGGCACGTGAGGCTTTCGATCTTAGCCTCAAGGTGGCAACCCGCGAGTGATACCTCTGGTATTGCAAGCGTCCATAGGCTGCGGTAACCACTTACCATCTTGTGGGCCGTACGCTTGGTTGCCACTTCAGTTGTATAAAAAAAAAAAAATGTATTTCTTCAACATTCTACATTTTACTACTGCATTCTAAAATATAAATAACTGCTATTATCACTTCTTATTCGTCAATTGAAACACTAATGTTCCTCCATTGAGATAATGATCACGAACGCTTGCAAATCTTCGCACCACTTGACCATGATTAGCGACATCCCGACGGCCATCATTACTCATTTGTTGAGCTTTCCATTACCCTCCTACTTTTCCAATTTCGACTCTAGCTTCTACATCACATGATTCAGTTTTCTTTACGCGATTGTCTCAGCCAGATAATTCTTCAGCGTCCCAGCAGATATCATTATAGTTCATAATACGTTAGATTAGAACTCAAGTTGGGTCGATAGGAACTGCCGGATGGAGTATCCATGATCGCAAACGGATGGATAGATTGCTTTCCTGTGTATCTGTGTTTGAAGTTCTATTTCCCATTGGAACAGTATAGGTACTACGTATTAACAGTTATTTGATCGCCATTCTGGGACTTATGTTTTTTTTTGTTACAGACGCCAAAAATGGAGTGTGGAGCAAGTGAGATGAACAGGAAGCTACGGATAGAGCCGGTAAGCAAATATTAAAATAGTGACAGTTGAAATGCGTCGGTATCTACTACACCTCTTACTCAATACTCAATTTTTTTTTTGCTCTCTTCTTCCGGAACACTAAGCAAAGGATGAAGTTTATCGAAAAGCAGTCAAATTCTCAAAGAAATGGAAATTTAACACAAAAAAATATTTAGACTTTTATTTATCAAACTTTTATCGAAAGACTATGATCGTTACTGTTTCTATATAATACCTAAATGATTATACCTACCTACCAATCTACTTAACCAGAATATTCTAGAATATTAAATTAATATAATAAGTATGTACTTATCCTATACCTATTTATCGAAAGCAACTGAGTAAAGTATACAAAGTATTTAATGAATTACATACCTGTTGGTTTGCAGTTAGTTATCTAAAAGTCATTGAGATAATTATACCAAATCGTGACCAGCTTTGAATTAACGAAACAAATTTCGCCATTCATGTCATTAATCAACCAGTTATTTAAAAAAAATAGAGCTGCTACTAATTTATTACTACTACGTTTATTATAAAAGACTAATCGTGTGCCCATGCTCTAATCACCCTTCAATTGGACACGTCCTGTCAAAGTGACAGATGTCATGCAACCGGTTTGACAGCACCTGTCATTGAAATAACCAGATCAACTTGTGGGGTATATCGTATTTTTAAAGTAAAACGAAATTACATACCTAGTTGCGCCATGGATCCAATTAAATCCACAATACGAACAGATGGAAACAAATTGGTTGATTGGCAAGAGAAGGGTATCTCTAGTAATTGGTAAATTGTAGCATTGATAAAGTGAGTAGGTAGTGTTCATAAAGATCTACTTAACCATGAGCACTTAAAATAGGTTAAAAAATGGTGAATACAAATGGTAAAACTCCCTCTGTATTTGACATTACCATGTTCCAAAACAGTTATTACTCACCAGTATTTATGTTTGTTTTCAAAGTGATCTTTGTAATTACGAAATAAAACTCTTTTGACTTTGACTTTGTTCGAAACGCAGTCTGTTTTAGTTGTTGCCAGGGTGGTCTAAAAAACTACCGATACGCCAAAGAAAATTCTACTCGCAGCATTGTTTATTGCTTGGTTTTTAAGTATCACCGTGCCAGTTGATTTAAAATGTAAATCCTATCTGAATTATACGATAGTGACACGACACGACTACGACTGTGTTGGCCACACACACTGACATTATATTTATTTATGAGCGCCATCTGCCGGTTCCCACGGGCGTCCTATCTCAACATTTACCGTTTGGCACCTACGAGTTGTGACGCACTGTAGTAGGAATGGGTGTCAATGGCTTTTTTACACATGCAATTCCATCGTAAATCACTAGAGAAAAGGCTTCTTACCAGCGATCCCAACTGCAGTCCACAATTTTTGTGAATAGAAAAAATAAAGTTGGATTATAAGATCTCGAATGGCGACCACTTACTGGAAAACGAAGCGTACGTAGGTCAGCCACTTAATGCACCGATGACATTGAAGCGGTCGCAGGAAGTTAGTGGATGGCGAAGGCTCAAGATCATATCATGGCACTCTGGGGTAGGCCTATGTCTAGCAGTGATGGGCGTCTATTTTCTGACATGATGATGATGATGACGATGTTAAAGATATTATAATACTTTTATTTCCTCTGAGAATAATGATGAGTGATCACTGACACGTAAAATTAACTGTTTGAGGTGTAATTAGTCTATTCTACAATATAGTCAGTAACTTATCCAGCCCCCTTACCATGAACTCTTAGAGGGATTCAATTTAGGACCTAAACTGAATTGTCAAAAAATTTGTACCATGACTAATTTTTTGACAATTCAGTTTGAATCGCTATAAGAGTTCATGGTATGGGGGCTGGTCACACCAATTTTATTTATTTACTAAAACTGCACTCCCGTATAATGCCAAAGACATGTTTATACCGCATTTATTAAGAATATTGTAGGAATCGAATGTGCGGTAGAGTAAGTAGGCGACATCAGATTGTACCGCCTCATAACACAGTTACCAAAAACCACAGCACTGCTTCAAAAGCCATTTAAGGTGCTTCCAAGTTATCGGCAATCAATCACACTTTACGCGCGTTTTACGACGAAGCTGAAGCTTTTGTAGCGTATGGCTGTTTTAAAAGCTTTGCCGTCCCGTACGAAGTAAAGAGCACCGGTGGTCTACTGGTAGTGACCCCGCCTTCCGATACTAAGGTCGTGGGTTCAAACCCGGTCGTGCACCAATGGATTTTTCTGTTCGAAAAAATTATATGCGCATTGCCAGTGCTCTCATACGGTGAAGGAAAACATCGTGAGGAAACCGGCATGTCTATGAACTAAAAATTCGAAAGACATGTGCCATCTACTAATCCACATTGGGTCCGCGTGGTGGATTAAGACCCAATCACTCTCGCGGCTCTTGCCTGAGAGTAGACAGTGTCCCAACAGTGGGAACATTAGAAGGCTGTCATAATAACGAAGTACGTTTGCGCAAATACATTCCAAAATGCGCCATGCACTTGCAATTTCCGAACATTTTTTGTTAAAAAAAGTCGATTTAGAGAGAATTGTTGGATTTCAGATTCAGACGATCCAACTTAGATGCAATATGGTGACTAACTACTGGTTATAAATATGGTATCCACACGGACATAGAGGTAGCCCGCCAGAGGCAGATCGGAACCGTAGACCGGTCGGCGCAAACGGTACTCGTCCGTCGATTAAGGAGAAGTGAGACGAGTTTTATCAGATTTTGTAGTTTTTATTACTACTCGGAAACGGCAACATCTTTTGTGGTTAGAATTGCAATGAGACAACTTTTATTGCCATGACGAATTCTTTAGTATAAAGGTGATAAACTAACATGAGACCCCACCTGTTGATAAGTAGTTACCGTAGCCTAAAGCTGCTTGGAAATACCTAAGGTATTACTCATCGTTGTTACCCTGAGACATAAAAACAAAATTATCAGTGTCTATGATTTATCACTACTTTTTCGATCGTCTACACAGTAATGCGACTTAAATACTTACATCAAATCTTTGCGTTACTGTCTGACTAATTGACTGACATCACGCTAGTCACCCGTGGTCCAACAGCTTTGTCCAACAGTTTCGATGCACAGTTAAAGTAAGTCCTAGAGACCTGAAATGTTCTGTAGAAGAGCAACAAGAAAGGAGTTTCTGAAATTCTACTCCTAGCATTGGAAAAACGTTGTAAATAAACTTTTTTATTATTATACACACGCCGGCAAAATTAGGGGAACACAAGCGAAACGTTAGGACAGTTAAAATCAGTTATATAAATAAACTAATGTTTTTAACTGTCCTAACGTTTCGCTTGTGTTCCCCTAATTTTGCCGGCGTGTGTATTATATCAGCCGTTGGTGTCCCACTGCTGGGCAAAAGCCTCCCCTCATTCCCTCCAGACGTCTCGATCCCGAGCCAAAAACCTCCAATCTACCAAAAATTTCTCCAGTTCGTCCCGCCATCTCCGTTTTGGTCTGCCGCGTTGCCTTCTAGCAGGGTCAGGGCGCCACTCGGTGGCTACCTTTGCCCGCAGCTCATACGACAGACATGCCCAGCCCAAATAAATCTACTAGTCTTAATAATGGTATGATCAGTACACTTTCCCAGAAAAACTATCGCATTCACAACAGCTCCTGAACTTTTAGGCGGAGCAGGTCATATTTGGAAGCCAATTGAGCTTTAGGACAAATACTGAGTAGGTATGATTCTGGCCAAGTCTGAATTGTCTGATTTCTGGCCAAGTCTCTTCTGGTTACCATCCACCAGAAGAGTAAAAGAGTAGTAGAGTTTTTTGTGATAGAGCTCGTCCGGGGAAGGACTACTACTATACCTATTTCTGCGCCAAGCAGTAATGCTCGCATTGCTGTGTTCCGGTGTGAAGGGTATGGTTTCCGGTGAAATTACTGGCACATGAGGCTTTTGATCTTAGTCTCAAGGTGGCAACCCTTACCTCTGGTATTGCAAGCGTCTGTAGGCTGCGGTAACCGCTTACCATCTTGTGGGCCGTACGCTTGGTTGCCACTTCAGTTTTATAAAAAAAAAAACACTTCCAATGTCATCTGTCCATCGAGTGCTACTTTAGAGTTTTGCTATAGGATTGCTATAATAATGACGGTTATTGACTGTTGGAAAAGCATATAGCTTTACAAATAGTTACAATAAACTATCGGATGTAGATCATTGCAGTTTTTACACACGCGTTCGTATCGAGCGTTTCCGTTTGGGAAGCACTTACCCTTAATCGATGGTACAGTCGGACAGGTTATACAAGTTTATGGATGTGGACTATTGGGTTAAGGTGCTCTTGTGAAGAGATTCATGGTGGATTCAAAGGAGTGGTTCCTCAAGGGGTAGTTGCTCTATTGCATAGTTTGTTAACTAAAAAACTATGCAGTCGAGAAGAATGCGTTTAATGCGAGGAATACGTAACTATTACACCACCTTTTCACAAGTTGAGATCACCTCGGAATAAAACCCAGTTTTCTTGACAGCAAGCTAAGAAGAGACGCACGAGATTAGGTCGCTATAAAACGTTATTTTCTTGACAAGTCTATGTTATTTTTTAATTGAATCTCTACATAATCGTCCAACCAAATTACAAACTCATTCACAAAAATTCCTAAGGCATTTGCTACCGCCAACGCAAAATTGATTTTAGAGCTTATTTCCATTTTAATAAGGGTTATTATATGAAGGTTTGTCTGGGTCCTGACAAAGAGTCCTCTTACCCATGACACGACTTTGAGACCGACCGGTTTGTCGAACCCATTGAGTGAACTGCGGCCCATAGCTCAAACCCGTTTGGAACGTGTGTATTGTGTTAGAAGAACGGATAACATCTTAGCAACAAGATTATTATAAAAACTTCAGGGTGTTTTGAGAAGTTACATATAATTATACTTACACTGTAGTCAGAATCGTGAGGTGACTCAGCTGAGGGGTTTTTTTCCACTTTTCCCGGCAATGTTAATCTACATATGACTTGTGCGCTTTCTGGCAACTTAATACAATCTTACCACGGTCTTAATTTTGACCACAATCAAGTAATATCAATGCACAATACAGATCTGCACTTACGTCCCGCATTTCTAAATTCTAAATGAGGGTTTTCAAAGCAATATCTTCGTTACTCCTAAGTTATGCAAATCAGAAAGGTAACAAAGATCATGCGAAATTTGCATTTTTGCATTGCAAATGCACGACCAACGTGGCAGTACATGCTCGACCATGGTCTGTGAATCATGAACCACAAGGACATTTATAAGCCACAGACCGGAAGCTTGCGAATTCTCAGGTGCTGTCTTCTACATTACAAGTCACAGCTTGTAAGATTTCACTGCGGTGATCACACGCGATGAAATTTCACAGAGAGAAGAGATTTTTCTCAGCATTTTTTTGTTAAGAAGTTCGTTGTTTTCTCTTTTCTACTTATTTCGTCGTGGCCTTTTAACACTGTTTCCTATTATTCATAATACGTTTTTATACTCAGAATTATAACAACATATTTATAGCCAATGAATTGACGATATAATTCGGACGACCGAAGTGGCGCGGCGGGCAAAGTTCTGCTTGCAACGCAAGAGATTCGATTCCCGCCTTAGAACAAATATTTGTACAATCTGCAAATATTTGTTCCGGTCGTTCTGGGTATTTTCTATGTATAATAAAAAATATTGTATTGTATTATGTTATATACAGTCATCTAGTACCCTTAACACGAGCTCTGCTTAGCTTGGGGCTAGGTGATGCAGTGTGGATTGTCCAGCATTATTTATTCATTTAACCTCAGCCGCAACTTCATAGCAATCGCTTTTATTTGTTTGAATAAGTACCTTGAGCTTGAATCTTCGATATCAGTTTGTGTTTTAACTCTAAGTTTCAAAGTTTCGAAAAGAACGAACTTTATAATCTCCTCAATAACATCTTAACTCTTCTTTAAAGCTGTCCAAAGTTCTATTCGACTTACACATTCCAAGACCACACTCAATTTCCCCAAATCAAAACATTGTTCGAGCATGGTAGCAATAAACACAAACCAATATATTCGACCCGCCAGAATGACTATAAAAAGCGTGTGGTTCTCATACAAATCACCGAAGTAGGCTCTGTCGGTAGACTTTTGACCCTGGCCAGCCGCGGGCGATGCGATGGAAAGCGGCTTAAGTGGGACACTGCTCTGTCCCGTGGGTGTCCACCTGCTTGTTTATACCTTCACACCAGCTTTATACACTTGATGCCAAGCCAATATATGTTCTAGGTCTGGTTGTTTCTGTGTAGTATAATAATAATATACGTAATATAAGAATAATGTTGGACAATCCACACAGCATCATCTAGCCCCAAGGTAAGCTGCTGTTAAACAGAGCTGTATTATGGGTATTAGATGACTGATATTCTATACAATACATAGATAGATATTTTTTATTATACATAGAAAATACCCAGAACACCCGGAACAAATATTTGTAGATCGTACAAACATTTGACACGAGGCGGAAATCAACCCGCAACTTCCGCTTCGCAGGCGGACCTGCGCCCGCTGCGCCACATCGGTCGTCGATTATGTGTTTAAGAAAAATCAAAGCACGATTATAATAATGTGTACTGGTTCCCATAGTACAAGCTGGCCCGGGTAACTCCCATTAGTTCTATAGGACTGTGACCTCATAGAACTGTTAAAACTTTTTTGTCCCAGTAGTTTTATGGTAGAACTGTTATAACAAAAACTTCTTATTTGTTCTATGGAACTAATAACACCTTGTCATAGAATTGCTAATACTTTTTTATCCTAGTAGTTCTTTGATAGAACTATTAAAACAAAAACTGTCCTATTGGTTCTATAGAATTAATAATACCTTGTCATAGAACTGCTAATACTTTTTTATCCCAATAGTTCTATGATAGAACTATAAAAAAAAGCTGTCCTGTTTGTTCTATAGAACTAATAATACCTTGTCAATAGAATTGGTAGGTAATACTTTTTTATCCTAGTAGTTCTATGGTAGAACTATGTCCTCTTTCTGCTTAAAAATGTTCGCCTATTTTTAGGTTATTTTTCATTCAAGAGCACTGATAGTCTGTTTAACTTTGATCTGTCACCCTATAGATCTGTAACCCTGTAGGTCACTCTATAGATCTGTCACCCTGTAGGTCACCCTATAGATCTGTCACCCTGTAGGTCACCCTATAGATATGTCACCCTGTAGGTCACCCAATAGATCTGTCACCCTGTAGGTCACCCAATAGATCTGTCACCCTGTAGGTCACCCTATAGATCTGTCACCCTGTAGGTCACTCTATAGATCTGTCACCCTGTAGGTCACCCTATAGATCTGTCACCCTGTAGGTCACCCTATAGATATGTCACCCTGTAGGTCACCCAATAGATCTGTCACCCTGTAGGTCACCCTATAGATCTGTCACCCTGTAGGTCACTCTATAGATCTGTCACCCTGTAGGTCACCCTATAGATCTGTCACCCTGTAGGTCACCCTATAGATCTGTCACCCTGTAGGTCACTTTATAGATCTGTCACCCTGTAGGTCACCCTATAGATCTGTCACCCTGTAGGTCACCCTATAGATATGTCACCCTGTAGGTCACCCAATAGATCTGTCACCCTGTAGGTCACCCTATAGATCTGTCACCCTGTAGGTCACCCTATAGATCTGTCACGTAGCTCTGGCCGCCTTTTACCCACTCAAATACTCAAGAATTATTGGTCGTAGATTCTTTAATGAGATCAAGCCAGTCCTCAGTGTATTCTGAAACGAGCGACCACATTACGCAACGGATTGAACATCCACAATTGAACTAGTGAGCTGCACTGACGGAAGACAGGACAGGTGAAAGTTGACCGACTGTGTAAATGCCAAAACTATAAGTAATTCCCACCAATCCGCATCGGGTCCGCATGGTGGATTACGATCCAAACAATCGCTTGAAAGTAGGCCAGTGACCCAGCAGTGGGGACATTAGAAGGCTGTCATGACGAGGACTCTTCAGGAGTTCGTCTTGGTGGATGATGACAAGATACTTAGAGTACCGATACTAAGTTACCAAAATAACGACACGGGGGCTTAGCTAAACCTTTTTGAAAGGTTCAATGTTTCAATTGAAACACTCTATCTTTGGATGAAAACCGCATTAGAATCCGATACGTATTAAATAAGCTCTAAGTCCGTAAAAAGGAGTAAAATTCACTTAGCCCTAAAACGTTTCAAATTGATCTCTGTAATTTATTAGAAAAAGTTCATAAAAACATACTTATGGTACATACATACTTATATACGAAGGATAAATGTCGGGAATTAAATGTTTTATACCATGTATGTAGAGATTTTCTCATACTTTATACCTATCTCTGGTTATTACGGTCGTATCTCACAGCTAGTGCAGTTTAAAAACCCTGCGCATGCGCGGTCGTAACGTAAACTGAAACCAGTTTCGCCTGCTTGAAGTCGCCGCAATGGAACTCAGCGCGTGTTTTAAAACGAATTTAAACTTGTTTTATTTATTTTTGTGGGCAAAATTATATTTATGTACGTTTTATTTTTGACGCTTTTTGATTGGTTATGTTTAGAAAATAAAAAAAAGAGTAAGTATTAGAGTTCTTGCGATAATAGAGCTCGTCCGGGGAAAGACTACCACGTTACCTAATTCTGCCGCCAAGCAGTAATGCTCGCATTGCTGTGTTTCGGTGTGAAGGGTATGGTTTCCGGTGAAATTACTGGCACATGAGGCGTTCGATCTTAGCCTCAAGGTGGCAACCCGCGAGTGATACCTCTGGTTGCGGTAACTGCTTACCATATTGTGGTCGTACGTTGGTTGCCACTTAAGTTGCAAAAAAAAAATGAATTATGTTCGTGCAAATGAATATCACTTATCATTTATCAGTAATGTAGAGATATTCGATGTTCTAGACTTCTAGCTAGAGTGCAAATTCACTATCGATCTCGATACTCATAAATTAGGTTTATCGATACAAGCGCCACTCTAGTCGTGCGGTTAGCGCCCACTGTGACTGTGCCGCCGCCATCGGATCAAACGAAACGTGATTCAGCTGGATAAATAGAAGTTAGGCGTTCCACCCACCTAAGAAACAATCACTAATGTGTCAGCAGCCTAATGTTTCCACTGCTGGGACTGTTTTCTTGATAAGGAGGTCACAAATCTGTAAAATACTGTCTAAGTCCCTTCACTTTGCTGTATGGATGTAAGTAAAGTGAAGGGACCTTTTGGGATATTTTGCTGAAAGTTCATTTTGGGAAAGGGACATTTATAAAAGGGAACTTTTGCGAAAGGAGTAAAGAGACGTCTGGGAGTGGAACCTTATTCACCCAAACAAGTTAAATATATTTCATTTCTAAATCGTTCTATTCGGTGCTCTCGTGACGTAGCTGGCTAGTTGTTCATAACAGATCAACAAAGTTAAGCACTGTTACGCCAGTGGCAATTTCAACTGAGCGCTCCCGTGCTTACGGCACGTTAAGCAGTCGGTCTCGGCTTTTTCAAAGTGGTTAGGCCACGACAGAGGCCTTTGGGCGGCCTAGAAACTCTGTCACCAGAGTTAGCCACTGACTCATACGAACTTACTTATTTCTAAATATAACTTTTAAACATGATTACAATCAAAAGCAATGCGAATTCCTTCAGGATATTGCAAAACAGCTGCCGATCGATCAACCATAATCCGACCGGCGGTAAATCACGCACAGTAACTATCCTATCGACGTTGCTGGGAACTGGGCCACCGCAGCCAGCTCTCGACAAATAACCCACAGGTACTTGTTATTATGGCCTGACTACTTTGTGGCTGTATTGTAGCTGAGTTAGGACAATCGATGGTGGTTTGCACATGAATAGCGCCTGTGTTGAACTTTGACCTTTAACTTTGCATAGTATAAAGTATAAAACAGCCTGTGCCTCTGTATGTATGTATATCTTCGCAATGGATTTCAATGCTGTTTTCATCAATAGATATAATAGTTCAAGAGAAAGGTTTATACGTATATTACTCAAACGAAGTCGCGGGAAACAGCTAGGATATAACAAAATCGTGGAAAAGTAAGTGATACAGTTTTATATTTTTGTAAAAACAAACTGAGCCTAATTAAATAGGTAGTACTAAAAAAATAGCCAAGCGTATGGTATTGTTGAGTCATCGGAGAAATCAGAAATCATTGACGCACCTTCGTTAGGGTATCGATACCGCACAAAAAATAACACGGTTACGAGATTGTGTCGAATCTAATCATCGATATAATCGACACGTGTCATTTGATTTTCATCTCTGCTACTTCCCTACTTGTAAAATAGTATATTTCATTAGCGTTTGAGAACGTTGCGTCCATATATTTTTCTAACAAGAAAATCTACTTGCACAACAAGATTTTTTTCTTATGTCAGCAAGTGACAAGACAATCAAGGCGCCCACCTGGCCTGACTATTACAGATGCAGTGCCAAAGAGTTTGCGCGGCACTGCACTGCGCTTATCACCCCGAGACATTGTTGTTAAGTGTCTTTCGCCCAGTAATTTCACTTGCTACAGTGCCCTTCAAACCTAAGCACAGTAACGCTTGCACACTACTGCTTGGAGGTAGAATGTCTGAAACTAAGGTGGTACCCACCAAGATGGACTCTTGCTGAAGAGTCCTACCACCAGGTACACTGCGGTGGTACCCAAAGTATCAGCGCAGCGTGAATTGATATTACTCTATTGGTTCTAAAGGTAAATAATCGGAAGAAAACCAAGACAAGCTAGTCTGTCCGGTCGCTGAACTGATTCTCATAACATACTGCACAAAGCTTTCATTATTTCTACTGATTACTAGAGAAGGCGCAGTGAAAGTTTGTTTTGGTCTGACTCCAGCTATTTGTGCGGTCTCCAAGATTCAATTTCCCAGTCGAGTGGTGATGCAAAAAGCTTTCCATCTTGTTTAAGCAAGGGCCAGCATTCTGGATAGGTAGCCACAGAACAGACATAGCCACTCCCTACCTCCTGCCTGTTTTACTCACCCCACCTTTCTATTATTGTCTTTTGTCTATTATTTTACAAACACTTTTTTAGATGATTGTACTAAAATTTACCCAAAGTAAACGTGGTGTGAGTTGCAGAACGAGGAGTATAGATTTTTTACGATTCGTCAACTCACACCAGTTGGGACAAAATTTATAGTGTGAGTTGACGAACGACTCCACAAGTTTGCCGGGACCGCACGACACCTTTCGCCGGCACTCAAGCTAAGGGCTATTATGCACGCGACCGCAAGCGAAAGTGTGTTACCTTGCTCTTAAAGAGTTCGTTCGTTCGTATGAGTCAGTGGCCAACTCTGGTGACAGAGTTTCTAGGCCACCCGAAGGCTTCTGTCATGGCCTAAGTCATATTAAATTATTAACGGCTATTTACCACTTGAATTTGTCATTTATGCTGACGTTCCGAAGCTATTTAGAAGCTCTTCTTCATGAGCACCGCCCGCGACCGCGTTCGACGGTTGCTCGGCGAATACCTTGCTCTTGCTATAATTGGGTGGGGTCAACCATGCCATTAACACATACAACAGCACCGTTTACGTACACAAACTATGCGTGTGGCGATTGTAACGTGTTTGCTTCATACATTTTATTATGAGTGTCCGGGGTGTGAGGTAGGTATAGCGATAAACTAATGTGATTGTTCTTTGCGGTAGTTTTTGTGAATGATTAGAGCGCGTTGAGATCTTTTGTATGTAAAACAAAAGGTTCAGCAAAATTGACGCTGATATTATGCTTACTTTTATTATGTGCCATAAAAAAATTAATTGCTAATAAAAAAAGCTTGGGCTGAATGTGGAGCTGAAAAGTAGGACGAAACCAGATTTTTTATAGTAAAATATATTTTGGACCGTATACGGCATACAATGTGGGACGAAAGCAGACTTTTTTATTTGGGCCGAACTTTCGCGGGATGAATATCAATTATGAAAAAAACTCACTGATGGTTGTGTCACTAATAATGTCAGTTAATAATTAAATCGAATATAATAATAATCTAACAGTTTATCGTTTTTATCCTTATTTTATCTCTTTCATAAACATAAGCGTTGTTGTAGTTTATTACACCAGAGAGAAAAAAAGAAAGAAAGAAAACATGTTTATTGACCCCCAAAATCATACGTAAACATACTACCTAATACATAAAAAAAAACACTGTGAACTAGGTAAGCTTAAGGGTCAAAAGGTCCTGTCTCAGCAAAAGCTGCTTAGTTAAGCTGCTGCTGTATAGTTCTCTCGGCGGATCTAGGCTTCCTTGAAGTTAGCCGTTTCGATGCACAATGGAGCTTTTTCTAACTAAATTGTCTTTGCGCATCACAAACAGCTAACTTCACGGAAGCCTAGATCCGCCGAGAGAACTATACATGACTCTCTCGATACGCTTTACGTAAGAGCTCTTCACGCAAATTGATTTCTTCAATTGTTACGCTGCTGCCGATTTATTTATCAATCAATTCTAATTCAGAGCGGGATGCTATCTCAATCATTTGATCGGTATTGAAGCACTTTCTAAGCTTTCATTTACTACGAACGAGTAAAGGTAGGTAAAGAAACGAATGTACTTATTTAGTAGTATGTTAAATGCACAATTTGCGTATTCTATACAGACGTATGCGCGCCAGTGTTTGTGAGAAAGAGTTAGATCTTGTGCCAATAATTAAAATAAGTAAATAATGCTGGACAACCCACACAGCATCATCTAGCCCCAAGGTAAGCTGCTGTTAAACAGAGCTGTATTATGGGCACTAAATGACTGATATATGCTTAATACAATACAATACATAGATAGATATTTTTTATTATATATAGAAAATACCCAGAACACCCGGGACAAATATTTGTAGATCGTACAAACATTTGACCCGAGGCGGGAATCGAACCCGCTACCTCCGCGTCGCAGGCGGACCTGCGCCCGCTGCGCCACATCGGTCGTCTAAAAAGAACTGTAGTTTTAGTATTTAGCTAAGTATTGTCTTTCCTGCTTTGTTGTATTGTTCTACTTCTAGTTCTAACTCTAGAGCGCGAGTGATTGGATCCGATGCCCCAATGTCAAAGATATTTCTCAAGGCTAATTGGTGGAGGGCACATGTATTTTGAAGTTGGACATAAAGTTTCTTCACGGTATAGAATTTTCCTTCTCCGTTTGAAAGCATTGCGCAAAATGAGCGCGTTGAAGTCTTTTGTATAGAGTTTGGTTTCTACATCTGGTAAAATAGTTTTTAATAGTGTTTATAAAAAAAATTACAACTACGTGTATACGTTATATTATATTGCCGTAATAAATTAAATTTTTACATGCTAAGCCACCTAGCATTCATAATATTTACATGTAATTTTAATTATTTGGCGTACAAGTTGCAAGTTGCCGGTGTGGTATTCATGAGTCTAGACAACTCAGTATTAGCACAGAATACATTTGTTAGTAATTACAAGTATTCGTAAGTTTTAGTTCATGAGCATGGCCAAAGTGGCCATTATCACAGAGAAGGGAATGGAAATTGGAGAAAGCCATCAAGATAAGATAGGTGCCTTAATGCCATATTTGCGTATCCAGTGATTTGTTACTTAGCATGTATTAGCAACAATGTGGTAAGCCGTATTTCCATAGGATAGGCTTTGCGGCTTTGGTCATGTCATGCATGAGCCTTACTTACCTGCTAGTAACTAGTTACATAAGAGTCTAAGTTCGTGTGAGTCAGGGAATTAACAACAAATAGTCGAGCCACTGCTTAACGTGCTCTCCGAAGCACGTAATTAAAGTACTTTTTGATCTATGACTGTTGGCGTTGCAGTCAATAAATTAAATGTTTCGATTTGAATCACGCATGTATTCGTTATAACAAGATTAATTCGTTTTAGCTGCTAACCAAATGGTTCTCAAAACAATTGCCTTATGTAATGTGTTACTGTTGCATAATATCTATCATTAGTTAAAACGCAAATTAAAACGGTCGGATAGTTCTAAAGAATTTTAATTGAACTGCCAGATTTCAAGTGCCTGTTTGATTTGTTATAGCAGTTACCCATGTGAAAAATACTATTGATTTTGTCAGGCAATTTGAAACTTGACCACTTTATTTCTGTTCTTAGACTTTAATTCAAAGTGTTTCAATGAACACTAAAATCGATGATAATTATTTACATTCATGAAGGTGCCTACTTATTTTACTTTCTCGAACCCTTATTGGTTATTTATTTTACTTATTTTTATTTTACATGTAAACAAACAGTCGTTAAAAACAAAATATAATTTTTTTTCATTATAAAAACTGTCATTTTAGCAGTTTGCTTAGTCTTTCTTTATAAAGATGGTAACAGTGGTTTATATTATAGTCCATTATGAATAATTCTCTTAGTCTATAGGTGCAATGTAAACGTACTTACCCTACGAATAATATTTATTTTCAATTATACACAATATTATGATGCAGTAATTTAAACCCTTTTACCATTTACCTATCTGAAAAGCCGACGTCTCATTCTTGAAATTAGTTTGTTTTATCTCATTCCCTCTTCATACGCTCTGGCCTGTTCGTAGTAAAGAAGAAAGGAAGCACTTACAAAACCATCACTTATCTAACTAGTAAAGTAATGTGGTATTATAACCGGGAAGACTATTACAGGCACAGATAGACATGTCGTAAAATATATAAATTATTGATATTTTCTAGCAATTAGTCATAATAACCGGTCGTAATTACAGCCTGGGTCGTGATCCAAGGCACAGTTAAACATAAATTTATTTTAAGCGCCACTTTAGGACGCATTTATGTAGAAACAAGGACTATTATTAAGACAACCTCGGTGTTCTATTCCACAAACCCCGTTTTTTTATACTACTAAAGTAGGAACCAAGCGTATGGCCCACTTGATGGTAAGCGGTTACCGTAGCCCATGTACGCATGCAACATCATATATATCACTTGCGTGTTACCACACACGTTAGATAGAAAGTCTCATGTGCCTGTAATTTCACCGGAAACCATACCCTTCGAACCGGAATACAGCAATGCGAGCATTAATACTTGGCGGCAGAAATAGGTATGGTGGTAGTCCTTCCCCGGACGAGCTCTATCACAAAGAACTCTACTACTCTTAAGATTTGACAATGATGATTTGACCCTACACATGGGATTTTTGAACTTTTCGCCCAAGAAATTATGCCGCAACACGTGGCAACACGCGTGACTGAGTGAGTGCCGGTAAATCCAGAATTCTCCTAATCTATTTAGCTATTTACATATGGATTTATGTTTTTTTTTATCTTCAAACATCTATAGAAATAGATTACCAGAATAAACTAAATTAAATAGGATAAGGGTAGATAATCTACCGGAGTAGACCATAAATATGTTGTATTTGTACTGACGTCAAGCATGACAACACACTGAACGCGGGCGCGGGTCGGGTGAAGCGCGGCAGGGATTGTCTTTGGCTATCTTGTCAAAACGACATGGGTCTTCCCATTTTAATTATTTTTCTCGTGTTACTTTAAGTTTTATTGCGTAAATTTGGTGGCAGTTTATCCAATTTAACTTGTTTACTTAGCACAAGTGTTAGTAATTGAAATGGAGGGGTAATGTTGGTTGGTAATTTAGTCAAAGACTTTCCAGGAGAATTTTGAAAGAAAAGTCATCGTTTCTTTCCAAATTTCGTTTGTTTACGTTGCTAAGCGACAATCAAACTAATACACTTGACACTGGCAAAATTGTGGCAAACTAGCCACAGAGGCCATAAAACAAAAGAAGAAGAAGAAGAAGAAGAAGCGCGGCAGCCGCTCCCGCGTTCAGTGTGATGTCATCCTTGACGTCCATACAAATTAAAACAAAAAACTCCCGCGGCGGATCTGACCCGACCCGCGCCCGCCCGCTGTGTGTGTTGCGCGTTATAGTCGTCGACGTCGCGACATTTTTGTTCGTTTGATTTTTTTAATTTCCGCTACGATCCGCTATAGGCCGAACAAGAATAGAGTAGCGTTATGTAAGTTAAATTCTCTACAGTTTACATTTAAAAAAACCGCCTGATAAAAGCTAAAAAGCATAGAAACGCGGCATCATACATACCAATGAATTTCGCTTCAAAGGGATGAGGATATTTTTTGTCATAATACCCTATTATTCCGAGCTTCAAGCGCCTTACTCTTGAATCCAATGACAATTCCGATCCAATACCAATTTAAATTTTCTGCTGTCAAATTTTTTTACCAATACCAATAGCATTCAAGAGTAAGAGAGTAAGATAAATTTTGACACTAACCCGTTTGTTACTACCGCCTCGTGCAGATAGACAGGCGTCTGCAGCCTGTTTTCCTTGTTACTGCTGCTATAGAAAGTCACAAAGCCAAGTAGCCTGTGACCTTCCGAGCCCACTAATATGATTTGCCGATGCCAGGTTACTTTCAATGATTATGCAAAAGAATCACTCACGCACGGCATGATCTATGACGGATATTATGCTTGTGCGAGAATAGATTACGGTCATATAACTTTTATGTAATTCCTTTGCTCTGAGAAGTATCTCAAAAAAGGATGCAGAGACCTAGACGAGCACAGTGCAGTGCCACTGGGCGTGACACTGCAACTGCGGTATTGCCGGTTTTATAATGTACAAGCACTACTACTAGCATCAGCACAGAATAGGTATAATAAATAAATAATAATAATGCTGGACAATCCACACAGCATCATCTAGCCCCAAGGTAAGCTGCTGTTATACAGAGCTGTATTATGAAATGAAAATGAAATGAAATGAATGAAATGATATTAATAAAACTCGAGAAAGCAAGTTTCGTTGTAAAATAGGACAATAATAATGCAAAAAGTAATATGTAATATTACTAACTCATATTAAAACCACTAACTAATACTAAGACCAGTAACCAATGGTGACTAACATCTGTTTTGTGTTGTTACAGGGTAAAGAGAGAAGCGACCGTGAGGACCTAACAACAGATATCCAGCATCGAAAAGAAACATTTTACAGGGTTCGTAACAAAAAATATAGTAATTGCTAACTTAGGCAGGTCGCTAACAGCAAGCGTTGATTGGATCGAACGGCGGGAACCGAAGCCGTGATGGAATAAAAAAACTGATGTTCATTCGCTTAAGAAGCGTGCTTTTCTATAGAAATTTGCTTCGAAGTCTAGTGCCGCAGCTGCCCGTGCCGGTCAACTTTTGCTGTTGTGAGGAACAAAGTTATCATTATATATCATTTGTAAGAAAAGCAGGTGCATGCGAAATGTATTCTTACCCTGACAAAACTACCTGAGCAATAAATATTGATTGCTCTACAAGCAACAACAGGCGTACAACAGTCATTGTTTAAGAGTAGTTTTAGAAGTTAAATAATACCATTTCTCACCAAGCAACCGCTAAGATGTTGATGATGTTGGGATAATGGATGTATGCTTGTTCCAGGAGGCTCCGTCGGCGTCGGACGAGGACTCTGCAGTGTCGTCCGCGCCGGCCTCTCTCTCCCCGCAGCCCCTCAACGACATGTGGGTCAGTATCTCATCTCTTGAAGAAGTGGATTGATTCAAGACAGTTTTCTTTTCTAACAGACTCTGCTATCGATCCATTTTTTTTAATTTTCTTTTCCCCGGACCGTTTTTGATACAACGTTTAAAAATAGCGCAGTTGGCCTCCTGGCAGATTAGTATATTTTGCTGGTAGTATTTTTCTTAATTCACAAGAACTCTGCATTGGTTAATTATAATTTCATTGATTCACCGATAACTCATAACTTAACTACCTACACGGTCACATTAGCGCATAGAAGTTAATTGCATTAATTAGTACTGTGCAGTGTGCCACAATACCTGTAACATTGTTGTAAACCAATTATTATTAACAACTATAGCGCTAAAAATAGTTAAGCAGGATCAAATCGGCTTATATAGCTATTATTACTGATAGACCGACAGACCGATAGTTAATGCAAGCTAAAACAGTAACACCTATAACCTTGACTTTCAGAAGTGTTACTTTTAGTGTATTAAAGTCAAAGACCCTTTGAGCAGAGTGCAAAGAAAAGAATTCCCGAAATTCAACTCCTAGAACCCAGCAGAAAGAAAAAGTTTGTAAAAACAGTCACGTAGACAAAGTAGTAAGGCGTTTTGCTGGTGCTTGATAAATATATAGCCTTTGTTATTATTCTAAGGTATTAGCGACGTCATTCCAAGACATGTATATAAGACCCCCCACCCCGCGATGTTACCCGCGGTTAAACAGTTAATTATCCCACGGGAACCGAACATTTTTCCCGGATAAAAAGTAGCCTGTGTGCTATACTCCGGATTATAATCCTATGCCTGGTGCCAGTGGAGATATTTATGCTCTCAGGTGTTGTATGAAAATAACGCAAGATGCCTGTAAACTATGTCAAACAAAAGTAACAGCATTGAATTGACGTCAATCGTAAAGTAAAGCTGAGAGCAGGATCTTACTAATACTTATTATAATTATAGGGGAAAGTTTGGATGTTTGTATGTTTGTGGGAGGGGAGTATCACGCCAGAACGGCTGAACGGATCTGTATAAAATTTGGCACGGGCATATATTATACTTTAGAAGTAGGCTACTTTTTTATCCCGGAAAAAATGTTTGGTTCCCATGGGATAAATAACTGTTTGACCGCGGGAAACACCGCGGGACGCAGCTACAAATAAATGGTTATAAGATGTCGACCTTGAGACAAGAGTACACTTCATGAGAACCAAAATGTCAAGCATTGCAATATTATACGTATAGATACGTCTTAGCTAAACATTTTGTCACCCACTAAACTATTGGCGCTGGCGCTTGCGTCACTTGTATTGTTTCGAAGGCACAGGAGTGTAGGGTAGCCAGTAATTAAAATGAAACAAAACTCCTGTGTGATTGAATAGTGATTTTTTTAAGATGTTCCAAAATTATCCTTATGATATTATTGAATAAAAAGATTGTGACTTTGACTTTGAATAGTTAATGCAATAGTTTATAGTGCAAGTAGTAAATGAGTCGTAGAGCATAGCAATCGCAGTTCAATCCTTGAGTTACGACCGAAAAATTATATAAAACAGCTACAACTTGGCCCTGAGGCCAGTTAGGTAGGTATAGTTATGTAAATGATAAGTCGAACCGTCAACAATTCTCGTCGCTACGCGTCTCGTATCTGTCGCTGCTTCGGGTATATATTTTTAATAATTCATCAATACAAACTATTAAACTAAGTTTGTATAAAACTTTCACAAAGTTGAATTTTTATTGACGAATGAAGCAAACTATTAATTCAGTTTCAATTTTTTTGCAAATTATTAATTCAGTTTCAATTCAATTCAATTTCAATACAATTTATTAACCATAAGTACAACATTACAGAAGACATCCAATGCGTTATACAAAAACTTTTTTAATTATGTCGGGGCGTGTCGTGACGCCAGAACGTTCATTTTCTATGACTAGATTTACATTAGTAGATTGTGTTGTGGCGTTATACTAAATGTATGAATACGATATACTTACGGCGCGTCACGACACTTCTTGACACAAAAGTATGTTTCATCATACTCAGGATTATCTCACGTTATCCTAAAACGTTGGTTGCAGTCGTGCGGCCAATGCCGCGTGTCGACGGAGCGCGCAGCGGCGTCTGCGCGCGAGTGCACGCGCCTCTCGGACGCGCTGCGCGACGCGCGCGACCAGCTTGAGCTCATGGAGTTCCGACTGCTGGAGCTGGAAGACGCCAGCCCTGATAAGGTACCTTCTTTACACGCTTGACAGAGACATAGTCGTAACATTAATAAAAAATGGTTTTATTTAAGTTACGGATTCAATTTATGATAGAGGTTGGGACTCTTCAGTTAAGTTTTGTTAACCTGCGTTAGAAGGTTAACTGTGGCTTGCTTCACTACGCCACTCATCTCGAATCGCAGCTTTCCTGGTAAATTCGTCATTTAGGAACTCAATGGAGTCTTTAAACAGTTTTTTGTGGTTTTTTTTTCATGGTAAAGACATCTACTACTGTTTTTTTAGGGTTCACCTGGGCGGTTCATTTGGTTACGGTAACCCGTTATCCAACTGAGTGTTATAAACAAAGTACACCAGGAATGCAGAAGTTGGTTGCATAGTGATTTATGTAATGTCTCGGACTTAGTTTACTTAGAGCCATGTTAGGGTAAAGAAATCGATTATTTAATAAGCCATAGCATAGCATAGAATAGAATTATTACGTTATCAACCTCATAATTTTTTTTTTTCCTTATTGCATTAATAACTCAACAAAAATGTTGTATAAGTTGACCTATTTTTTAACTCGACTCGACTGACTATTTTTTTGTGAACAATAAGTACTTAACGATACGTTATGTATTTGCTTAGTAAATAATGCAGATGTTGAAAATAGATGTTGCAAAACAAAACAATAGGAAAGTAGTGCACGGTAAACCACGCTAATTGAAGTTGTAAACCAATCGGATCTACAAAATCTACGGCATCTACCGTTTTCATTATTTTTGCAACATTAGTCATACAACAAATCCCGCATTTTTTTTTTGACCTTGCAAACATTTTGTCCAGTACTGTGAATCGAACCTACACTTCACACGTTACAGCGCCGCCGAATTATTTATTTATTTAATTACGGCCAAACATAAATAACTAAGTAATCTATTTTTGAGTAGGTAAGTGATCAAATCAAAACAGAGTCACCATGTGAACGACGTAAAGACTATAGTAATTTAAAATTAAACAGTGTGTCTCAAGTATGCGTTGAAATCATACAGTAAATATTGATGTCATCCTTGAGGTTCGAGGTTCTACTTCTACCATCTAACACGATGCATTACTAAGTGGCCTTTACAACGTAAAGCACGTGTTTAGCTCTGAATTGTTCTGATATCTATTGTGATAGTTTGCAGAAACATTGCAGTAAACACTTGAATTTATCGAATTTGTTGATAAAGTTTACGTGACCTAGTGGAACAAGTGATTATAATAGTTTGTGATTTTTGTGAATGGTGAGTGAAACGCGATGAAAATCCTAGCAACTTTGTCAAAAGAGCCATCAGCCTTCTAAGTTCCCAATGTATTTCTTGATTGCACACGCTCCTAATAGGCAAGTCAGCTATATCGTGGTTTTATTCCAAAACATAGCGCACCATTTTTTTCAACCATTTCGTAATACTTATTTGCGCAATGCCAGTGCTCTCTGTAAAGGAAAACATAGTGAGGAAATTTGCATGTCCAAAAACTAAAAAAGGTGAAAGACATGTGCCACAAAATTCATATTATACTAAGATAGTTAGGTAGGATGTAGCAGAACTGCATAAAGATAAAACTAGCTAGGAAATATAAAATAAGGAAGTTAACCTTCACATATTTCTCTCGACGACGCGGTAGAGTCTATTAGTTAGGTAAAGAAATAATTTTGTCATTGGGTTTTAAGCATGAAACATACTTTAGCTTAATTATATACGAGTACATAGCTTACATATAGCATGTATAAAATATTTAAACTATTGTTTTACTGACTATTTGGTTCACGGGAAAAGTTCCTCTGGTCTAACTAGTTGAACATTATAGTTGGACTACCAGGCTGTAGCGAATAACATTGTTATTTTGTAAATATGGTTATTCGTCCCGTCTTATAGGGCAGGAAGGGTGGAATTTTTCATCATTATTCAGCACAACTAATGGTTAAAATTAATGAAAGCGAGCGGTCAATTTTCTTCATTGTTCCTTTGAAGAAAGTTTCATTTTACTATTTTGACAAATCCGAGGAAAAAACCCTGGAATTATTTTCTAATTATGAGAAAATCTCTGCGTGTATACGTAAAAGTAAATCGACGTCACTTTTCTATTGAGTACTATCTGAAATTCATAACTACTTTTGTTATCTAAACTTCAGTTTTATCTTATCTTAATCGTGTTTCAGTGGGATCTGTGATGCTATTACGTTGTATATTCGCTTTATAAGTGCTGTTGTTGCTATTCCACACTGTTCCACTGCTGGAAGAGTTACTAAATTTCCAGAATAGGGTATATAGACTTATCATTATCATTTTATTGTGATTTTAACAGCATTAGACATTACTTTGTCACACATAACTTACACTTAGGGCACCGTTTACGTACACAAACCATGCATGTGGTGATTGCCAGTCCGGGGTTAGTCTAATTAAATAATCATTTATAATAAAGCAAGCATAATGAGATAGGAGGGATGAATAAAGAGTACCAAGGTTTTAAATAATAAACAATGAATGAACAGAGGTCAATACCCAAACAATTGATGTAGAATAAGGACACGCTGTAATTTAACGGTAACCGTCAAAATTATCTCTATTCTTATGGTATCCGGAACTACAGACTGTATAAGGGTAGGTGTGTACCTATATAATAGGTTAACACTATAAAAACACTTGCGAGTAATGAAACTCTGTTATGTAGTAGCTATGTCCTATTCCAGATTATAATCTATCTTTGTATTAAATTCCATACAGATACGTTTTGTCGTTTTTTGCGTAATTGAGAAACAAATATCCATCTATCCAAACTTTTACATTTCTCTAATAAAAATGTCATTATTATTAAAAACTTTAATAGTAAAGCTTGTAATAATAATGACATTCGAATGACATGTGCCGTCCACCAATCCGCATTGGGTCCGTGTGGTGGAATAAGACCCAATCACTCTCGCTCGAGAATACTAGAAGTAGATATTGTTAAAAGTGGTCAAGATGAGTACTGGATATTTTAAGTAGTGGACATTAATAAAAGTGGTCATTTTCATTTGTGGTTCTAAACCGCTGAAACGGAGTAGGCTAGTGTTCCAGCAGTGGGATCATTAGAAGGCTGTCATGATGATGGATTTCTTCTTTCTATTCTCAGCTAAAGTCCGTCTCAGTGGATACTACCATAGCGGCAGATATTCGGCCTCCAAGCAGCAGTGTGCAAGCATTACTGTGTTTTGGCATAGGTGACATAGGTTTATAGGCTTAAAGGGCATTGTAGCAAGTGAAAGTACAGACATACGCGGGGTGACGAGTTCAGGGCCACGCAGAACTTGAAGTGACACTGCAATTGTTATCAGAAATTGCAAGCTCACATCAGACGAACGACTTGACCGTCTCGTCAGGGTATATTTAGAAAATTGTAGACTAACAAACACACGTAAACGTACAATAAACGTTTATTTGTAAGGCTATTACACTTCTCTAGGTTTTGGTTTTGGGTTTCGTCGCGGTATCTTGAGGAAATTGTAGAGTTACACATCTATATTATGCTTCGGGTTTTTTATGTCTCGTCGCGGTATCTATAGAAAATTGTAGAGTTACACTTCTATATGCTTCGGGTTTGTTATGTCTCGTCGCGGTGTCTATAGAAAATTGTAGAGTTACACTTCTATATGCTTCGGGTTTGTTATGTCTGGTCGCGGTATCTATAGAAAATTCTAGAGTTACACTTCTATATGCTTCGGGTTTGTTATGTCTGGTCGCGGTATCTATGGAAAATTGTAGAGTTACACTTCTATATGCTTCGGGTTTGTTATGTCTGGTCGCGGTATCTATAGAAAATTGTAGAGTTACACTTCTATATGCTTCGGGTTTGTTATGTCTCGTCGCGGTATCTATAGAAAATTGTAGAGTTACACTTCTATATGCTTCGGGTTTGTTATGTATCGTCGCGGTATCTATAGAAAATTGTAGAGTTACACTTCTATATGCTTCGGGTTTGTTATGTCTGGTCGCGGTATTTATAGAAAATTGTAGAGTTACTCTTCTATAATACATATTTCGGGTGTGGTGTGTTATGGTGTGGTATTGCTATGACGATACGAGGTTAGTCATAGCAATGTGATGGTAATGTTAAGTACCTAGATTTGACGGTTTGTATGTTCCCGTGTGAATTATTCAATCTTGCGTACGTATAGGTAAAGTATTTTGAATGGATTATTCGAACAAGACAAGCATGAGTCTTCTGTCTCAATATTATTAGAGAATAAGTGTGTGATTTTATTAAAATAAGAGAAGTAAATTGATGACTAAATAAGTATACCCAAGCAAAATGTTTGAGATCTAAGTATATAAATTCCCTGTTATGTGACGTACCTATGCGTAACTTGGGGAAGAACTTTTATCTGTATTTTTACAACTATTAAACAACAAATTACATAAACTTACATAATTATTAATAAAAATAATAAATAAATAAAATAAATAATGCTGGACAATCCACACAGCATCATCTAGCCCAAGGTAAGCAGCTGTTAAACAGAGCTGTATTATGGGTACTAGATGACTGATATATATTTAATACAATACAATACATACATAGTCATTTTTTTATTATACATAGAAAACACCCAGAACACCCGGAACAAATATTTGCAGATCCTACAAACATTTGTCCCAAGGCGGGAATGGAACCCGCAACCTCCGCGTCGCAGGCGGACCTTCGCCCACCGCGCCACATTGGTCGTCGAAAATATATATTGACAAAAAGTCTATACTAGTTTGTATGTAAAAACCATCATACATAATAATATAAGTACAATATGCTTACCATGATGCCTTAGGCAACTACGTATTTATATTGAGATTGAATAACTTTACATAGTAAAATTTTAATCAGAGTTTTAACAGTACAAATAGTAGTAGTACTTATCTAACGCCCTTAGATTAGGTATTCAATCAGTCGGTAACGGATAACATTCTAAGCCTTGAACTAGAATTCGAAGGTCATTTTGTTAGCATCCTGCATATTTGCTCTTACCTTTGTTTCTGTGTTGTACTTAAAGCCAACAGATTTTTGATAAAATTAAGCAAAATCAAATCAAATCAAAATCCATTTATTTCAGACAAGATGTCCATAGTGGGTTAGTAAACATAATAATAAGATCTTGTTAGTATAATAATAACGCTAATATAAAACATAAAATTAAATTAAAATTAAATACTACTACCTAATACTACCTAAGCAATAGTTCAGTGGAGTATTGGTTGAATACATACAAACTTTTCATCATACAGAAGATACTTATATCGGTCTGGTAATTTTGAAAACTGCGCTCTTCTGTAAATACAAAGGTATACGTTGTACACGTGGGATCAGTGTGTCTCTAGCACTTCCATATCTGATAAAAAACAATGTGATTTACGAAAAATAAAACGTCCTTCGCTAGTCACGTGTAAACAGTTTCATAGGCTATCGACTCTCGTAGGCGCAAGATTTGGACACGACCCACACTAATATGCCTATTGGTAGCAACATGTTCCACTAAAACCGTGTTCTCATCAGGTTACCTGTCGTAGATCAAGATATCTCTATTTGTATAATGAATTGTTTCTTGCTGCGTCATTATGCATTAGGTATAACTGCGTCTTAGTTTTAATACAAACCAGAATGATTTCTGTTTTATATCAACTTTTCTGTGTTGGAGTATCTTTACCTAAGAGCTCATAGATTTTTACATAATGTTAATGATTTTCTGGGTTCTAAGTTGTTTCGTTGCGGCGTGATTGAATAAAAAATTTAAATTGCATTTTTAATATTAGTAGGCTAATAAAAAATCCCACGCTAAATACTGCTGTAGGGTTCAGCAGTTTGAACATTAAAGGTAGCTAGTTTACCTACTTGCTATGAATTTATAACTTTATTTCAAAGTCAACCACAGATAACCTAATACAAGTCAACCGAGTTCTACTCAATAAGGCCACCTAACCAAGAATTGATTGATGAAATTGCTAGAATAATTCTAACTTACGAAAAATCATGAATTTATGTTAATGTCTTGTTTCAGGGTGCTAGGGACAACCTAACAGACACAGATTCGGGCTGCGTGTCCCCAGGGTCCCGTATCAAGGACTCCGCTTCCCCCGAGCTCAAACGAATGGATTCCGGGTACAAATCCCCCCACGCCCCGAGCAGTCCTTGCAACCCCCGACGGCACCTAACCCCCCACGATGATTTCAAAGAAGATTTTGCAAAAGCACAGTTCCTGGCTGATATTTTAGATCGTAATTCAGAGAGCACAAGCGACTCGTTGAAGAGTAACCCAGTAAAGGAACATCTGGAGCAGATGATCTTGAATGCGGTGTCCGTGGAAGATAGGAGCTGCTTGGAACAGGTCCTGATGTTGCTGTACAACTATCAAGCGTTGAGCAGCTCCGTCAGCGAAGACGAATGCTTTCTGGTATGCAGACTTTATAAGCAAACTTCTTTTAACTAATTTTAGCTATGATTGCCAGAATGACAAACTGTCACAATCAGTGACATTTTTATTAGTTTATTTTGGTTTGGTTTAAAACAGTGAAATTTTTGTGATTACAGGCAAAACCGAGAAAAATATGTGACGTTAGAACGAAAGATACCGACATTCCATTGCACAAAACTCAAAAGGCTATAGCAACAGTTACACCTTACAACCAGAAAGGCTACAAATGCGAATCCCTCGAGAGCTTATGCGAAGAGCGGAAACCAAACATATTACAAGAGAGCGGT
The DNA here is from genome assembly GCA_951394395.1 of Colostygia pectinataria. Lineage (NCBI taxonomy): Eukaryota > Metazoa > Arthropoda > Insecta > Lepidoptera > Geometridae > Colostygia > Colostygia pectinataria. The sequence goes on along the minus strand of OX596358.1, from coordinate 10,510,651 downwards.
ATCTTTGAAGGCGTCGAAACTGAGTCTACAAGTACTCAGACCGAAGTGAACGATACCTTCGAATGCAGCGGTGAACTAAACACCGAGATACAACGACTGAATAGTATAAGAGAGAAACTAGAGAGGCAGGGAGTTAGGAATAGGACTTTAAATAGTAAAGAAGATGCAGAGAGCCTGGAATGCAGGTGCGTGAAGTTGGGGAAAAAGCACAAGCAGTATTACGAAAGGAGGCTAAAGTTTTTGGAAGGAAAGATCAGTATATACGAAGCAGCCCAAGACGTGAAGGAATCTAAGCTCGCGCAAAGACTGCAGAAGGAGTATCTTCTGGAGAATAGCATACAGGTGAGACCCTCAGGAATACTGTACTTTATTACTTATTTAGTAAAATATGAATTGCTCGTGCTTAGTATTACCAAATTCATAACACATGGATATTGATCTGTTAATACAGACTTTGTTTAAAAACAAGTACAACCGAAAAGTGATTTGATAATAGGGCATAATATTTGTGATTTGGAGGATACTTTAAACTGTGGAGTGGACACCTTTAGACGCTATAAAGTAAAGCACAAAGATAATGTTGAATATTTCATTGCAGGAACTCGAATCGCAACTTTCAGAACTTCAAGATAAATACGAGAGGCTAGAAGAGGAATGTTGTGAATTAGAAGAGATCGAAAATGACACACGTCTACATTGGCAGCAGTAAGTTAACTTTGTAAATTATTGTACTTCTTCCTCTTACATTCATACTTTTAATTATTCTATCTCTTTTCTTTGTTACATTGTTAATTTCTTCTATAGTTTTCTTTGTTTAATATCGTTACTGCTACAGACCAACTATATTGTATCTTATTTCCCTTCGTAATCTGTATGAGACCTCGATCATGACGAAATGATGAAATGATTCTTTAGTCTTTATTAAATTATGTTACACGTTCATCTTTTTCTCTATTTTTTTTTTAAATCCTTTCTTACTTAGTGCATACTATTTTAACTTAAGTACCTAGGTATTTTTTTTCTGATTGGTTCTTGTTAAGCTCAATTTGAATTTGTTTGGTTCTAGGCTTGAGATGGACTATGAGCTCTGTTCAGCACAACTAAGAGACATGACGGAGCAACGAGAGTGTTCGAGGGCGAAGGCAGAGCGCCTTTTGGCCGAATTAACGAATAGGGAATGCGCTTTGAAATCTAGAGAGGTTTGTGTTTCCACCAAAGTAAAATTAAAAGTTTGAGTTACAAAGTTGATAGAGCATCTGAGATTTTTAGTTGACTATAAAAATGTAATAATCTTCTTCCAAAAACTTTCGATCACATTTTTGATCCTGTGTTTTACGCTGCTTCTGTTTATGTTGTAATAGTTCTTGGTCACTCTTGGTCACGTAATATAGGTATGGATTGCCAATAGGCTTAGTAAACCAAGGTTGCTGTAGGTGTGTCTCTAAAATAATATTATTTGATTGTACAATAATTCCATACGTGTTTTGAATTAATAGACTAAGTTTAGTCAAGGACACGGACATACAGAAAATAAACCAATTTATATATAATAACTATTAGTCAGAGTAATTAGAAAGACATCAACCTATAGATTTATGTTACACACACACAAAGTTTGGAAATCAGTATTTGATTTTGAATTTCAGACCGAGTTAGTGACGCGATTGGAAAACTTAGAAAAAGCGGTGCCTGCACTGATAGCGTGGAATGTTATGCAAGCCGTCGGCGCAACCATAACTTCTGGTGGAAAGGTAACAGGCATAGTCCATTAGTGACAATTTTGAGTTAAACTGAATTTGAACTGCGTTTGTTCACTATTATCCTTGATTAATGAAATGAAAACTAGTAAAGATTCATAGCATAAAGCATAGCCTATGATAAGCATAAAGTTTAGCAAGAAAGGGTTTTCATTCTAGGTCTCTTTGTACATATAATGAACTAAATACAGAGTTCAAATTGATATTATTTTCAGCGAGCTTTAATGAACCGTATGGGACAGTACGGACAGAGCACGAAGATGGTGATTGCACAAATCAAAGAAGAGTCTAACGCTTACAAAAATGATCATTGCGGGGCAGTGGTCGCCTGGAACGATATAGAAACTGGCACACCGCCGACTACTGGCGAGTTGCAACACAAGATTACTGTGTAAGTTATTACTTTGGCATCTAAAAATGGAAATTCCCAAGTAATTTTTTTTCTGTAAGTTTTTTAATATTAATATCAGAGAATCGCAAGGTTTTTTGCTTTTGCAGAAATAATCTGATACAAGTTTGTTTGATTAAATTAGTTCAGCGTTTTGTTTAAATTTTAGATTGTTAGGAGAAAAGAAACAAATAGAACATCAAACGTCTCACATCACACGAACATTGGAAATAAGAATAAAAGAGCTAGAGGAAGAATTGGAAACAGCCAAAAGACAAGTGGCCGCGACCGTCTGCGGTGCTGACGTCAAGAAGGAAAAGATTGAAACTAAGATCAGTGAACTAGAAAATAAGCTCAAACAAGAAAAGGAAGATGAAAAGGTAACAAGACTTTTTTTACTGAACGAGGTACTCGTTATTCTTTCACACTACACCGTGGATACCAGTGTGGAGTAAGAACTATGTAGACGGCTGTGAGTTTTTTCTTAATTTACTAAACATTATTATATTACAGCAACCAGCAGATCCAACAATGGGCAGTAAGATCAGAGCCCTATTAATCAGCGAACAAGAGCTCAAGAGTCGAGTAGCAGAGTTGGAAAGAAGAGAAACTGCGTATTTGGAGATGTTGACGCAAGCCGATGATATGTGGGCAGAGATGGAAGGGGGGTATAAGAGGAAGATTGAAGAGTCGCAGACTACAGAAGTTAACCTCAAAAAACAGGTGAGCAATAATACAATTGTAGTTAAATAAATTATGAGTTTGATTATATAATATCTGTAGTTTTCTGTCCAGGAGTAAATTATTTTTCATGCATACTTTTTTTTTCCTAACAACAAAATGTTTGTACGCTAACAGATAAAGAAACTAGAAACGCAAAAGGACGAGTTTAAAAAATGTTTCGAACCACTCAAAAAGAAACTACGAGAAGTAGAAGAATCAGAGTCGGGAATGCGGATAGCTCTAGACAAAGCAGAGAGAGATACCAAGCAATTGAAGAAACAGAACACTACTTTAAAAGCGGTGGCTGCAAAGGCCGACGCTGAAGCTATAAAATTTGAAACAGAGTTCAAAGCCCTTGATGATAAGTTTAAGGTAAGCTAAATGTTCAATAAAGAAATTCATAGATATTATTAATTATGTTACCGTAAATAGTTATAATAATAATAATTTTAAGCTATTTTTACACTGTTTGGCATCCCAAACAAGTCATCACTAAACCAGAAAAAAAAACATTATTTTATTCTCAAAATATTTTTAAAAAGACAATAATGATAACTAAGAATTTATGTTTATACATTCAAAGCTTATTTAAAAATTGTTTATAGAAGGAAATGGAACAGCTTCTTAAGACAAACAAGAAGTTAGACGACGACCTTAGGAACCAAAAAGCAACCTCCAAAAAAACGGAGATGGGGTTTATGGGTGACCTGGATTCTATCCGCAAAGAGCTGAACCGATGTTGCAAAAATAACCAAGAGCTTGAGGTCACTAACAGCGAATTAAAAGAGGAGGTAAGAAATTATGTATAACAACAGCAACAACAAATAATTCTTAACAAAAATCTTATTTTGTTATATTATTGACTTGAAAACTAATATGGATGAGGCTAATTAAACTAGGCTAGAAAAGGCTAAAAAAACAGCATTTGGTAAAACAAGTTAAGAATATTTAAGAACATTTCGAATACACTAACGTATCAATAATACTCAAGCTTCTTTGTGTTTTGGTTTTAAAAAATTGGATATATTGCAGATTAGCTTAGTTTAGAATACCTTATTCTCACGTAGAATTGCATTTATTTGTCTAGTTTAATTGCATGTGCTTACCGCAATGTTAACGCTATCTATGTATGCTTTTAATCGTCCTACTAACGCAACCCGCATGTTCGCTTGACACAGTTTGTCGGTCACGGTCTGATCGTTCGTTCACGGAATCGGTGCATGGCGTGGTGTGTAAATATGCATGAAGATTCGCGAAGACTAAGAAGCCATGTGTTCCCAGGTTGAATCTCTGGAAAAGCAGCTAGCATTAACGCAGAAAACTTTAGCGCAGTGCAAGCGGAAATGCGAAGAGAAGATCAAAACTATGAGCCACGAGCTCTCCATCAAAACCGAAGAGCTAGAGGAACTGAGAAGCGAAACAATGAGGCAGTCATTCCACGCGTCAAGAGTAGAGCTTAAGCCTGATAGAACGGAGTATGTGGACGAAGGATATTCTATATACACCGCTGTACCAAAGAAGACTGACTACGGAAGAATGCATCATAGCATGAGCTACATAAGCTCCGATACCCGCTGCTCCTGTCCCTCCATGAGAAGCCAGCTTGTCAGCCAACTAATCGAAGACCTTTTCGACAGAATACACAATACAGTAGACGATGATTTAACAAGACTGTGCAAAGACCTCGCGTCGGTCACCTACAGGGACATTACGTTTGAAACCAAAGCAAAAATCACCAATTACCTATTAATGGCTATATCGAAGGAGCTCGTTAGGTCCATAGGGGACGCCGACGCTAAGACTGATACAGAGGTCAGTATGGTTGATGGCTTTTATCCTATAAATAATTTGATTGTAACTAAAGCGTTTGCTACCCTTACAATATAACTAATGTTGGTAACAACTACCTACTCATGGTTGTGGTCGTTTACTAGATAATATGTTTTTCAACGTATCAGATTTGCAATATACCAGACAAGCTTGCAAATACTGCTGGTAAGTTTTGTTATTCAAAGTTTCATAATATAGCAGATCTAAAATAACACTGGAACTAGTACTAGTATTTTTACAATACAATTTTTAAGTTGAATTGCACCTGAGAACAACTATATTGATTGGCACAAGTCATAATAAAAGTTATTCCTTATGTACACCTTTGTAGCCAGTTGAATAACCCTCACTTGGCTCACTTTAGGGCACCTGAAGTACTGATATCAGGCAATTTAAGTTATTGAGCAAGTGCTAAGTAATTTCTGTTCTTTTAACTTTGATGACCTCAAAAAAACGCATTGATGCTATAAAAAGCAGGAGTGATAGCGGTTGGTAAGTAGATTTTCGATTCAGGAACGGCAGTGAATGGTGTTATTGATGACGATGCTACCCCCTTAAAGCTGCGACGCTAGTGCGGAGGAAGCCATGCCTCCAGCTGGCTAAATAAGTGGTGCTCAGGGTGCCTTTACATCAACGAACCACTGACTTACTCACATCTGAGCGCTTTTTTAAATAGTACAAAACAAAGTTAGCTTCCCGTCATCTGTCTCTCTGTATGTTTGTATGTTTAAGTACTTTTAGATCTTCTAAACTGTGCGTCAGGTAATGCGGTTGTCATTAATAGTAAGAAAAGTTTATATTATAGTTTGAGCACCCGTGCAAAACCAGGGCGGCTAGCTAGGTAGTATGCAACCGCAGGAATAGCAACGCGCGATATCGTGGATGACACTCGCACGCCGACAGCGTGAAAGAGGCTAACACCCATATTCTAAGAAGTTTCTTCGAATCTTCCTCCACTCAACTCAAGGTAGGTTTAGACGTACCTTGAGTTTGACAATAATTTCCTCACCTCCGGTAAGGAAAATTTTCGAGTAGAAGTAAGTGGAGGAGAATTTTTGCAAAATACGGATTTATTTGAGTGAGGTTGAGTCGAGACGAGAAATTCTTGAGGAATCGTCTTAGAATACGGGTGTAAGAGTAATTCAAGAGGAAGGTTTATACGTAATACGTATAGTTTATGCATCTAAAAGCTGAGGCAGATTGGTAGTCTATACTTTTACAGAGAAGATTTGTATTTTTGTTTGTTACGAATAAACTCAAAAACTACTGGTCCAATTTCTAAAATTATTGCACCATTAGAGTGCTACATTATCCCTGAGTAACATAGCCTATATTTATTACTAGCAATCCACCCCGGCTTCGCACGCACGAGTGCTAAAGTTTTCATTGCACCCGTGCGAAGCTGAGGCAGATCGGCTAATTAGGGTATCATAGAGTGTGCAAATACAGGATTGGCAGCGCGCGGTATCGTCCATGACGTACACGCCTTACGGGCACGCAGCCGGCAGCGCCGAGGAGGCGCTGTCGCTGCGGCTGGCCGGCAACGTGGGCGTGGTGCGCGGCGCGGCGCGGCTCGCCAGCGTCAGCTGCGCGTGCGCCGCCGCCAGGCTCTGCGCCGCCCGGCCCGATCTCGCGGATCCTGTCAAGGCCTGCCAAGAGGTAATAAAGATAAAGATGTTTATTATCAAATAAAGGTACCTGCAATTTCTTTGTAACTTGATGGTCTTCCACTGGTCTCAGTCAATAAAGTTTTTTCACTTATTTTTCAATAACGGGAGCGTTGGTTTTGTTGTTGCAGGAAGTGCTGGATCACGGTGATGTTAAGATAATGGAAGAGCAGTTAGCGAATGCCATCGAAAGTATTGTTGTAAGTCATCATTACGTAGTATAAAATGAACTCTCTCCACGCTGTCTGTCCCTTTGTATGTATGTATGTTCGCTTAGATCTTTTAAATTACGCAACGGATTTTAATGCGATTTTCAGCAATAGATAGAGTGATTTAAAAAAAATGGTTTATACGTAGTTCAAGCACCCGTGCGATGCCTTTCACTTTCACTTTGCTTGAAGACTACTTGGTGTAAATTTCTGCCATCCATTTCTGTTTCTAGTTAATTATTGTACTAATTACCTGTTTAATTAATTTCAGAATTGTCCATCTTGTGCGTTGGGTACAAATGCGATAGTTTGGAGCACGGACGTCTAGTAGTGCCGCCACATGTTTTTTTCTAATTTTATGTAAGTATTTTAACGTAGTTGTTGAGTCATAGTACTTTTCCGATCCTAAGTCAAAGTCAAACTCAAATGAGTTTTATTAAATAAAATCAAAAATCACTTTGATACGTCCTGCAAGCTAGGTGAAACTGGTCGTGCACCATTTTTCTGTTTTGAAAAATGTGTGAGCTAAATCTCAAACATCGAAAGAAAACATCGTGAAGAAACAGGCATGACCAAGATTTAAAACTCGAAAGTCCATGGCGCATTGTGCCAATCCATCAATCCACACTGAATGCTCAGCTCAGTGTCTAATATAAAAGGTCACATTAAAAGTAAAAACTGAATAGCACAAGCTACGCCGTAGCACCAACTACGCCGTAGCACTTGCTTCGCCCTAACGACGGCAGCCCTAGCTTTTGTAATTTTTTCTTTACAATTTGTTGTAGTAATTAAAAGGTCTTTCGAGACGGTACATCTCAACTTCAGATGAACGACTTGGGCATCATACGTTAACTTCTGCCGGATTAGACCGTTTTTGGCCGTATCTTAAAATCTCTTAAATCTTAAGGTTACCACTTTAGTAGCATAAAAAAAAAAAACTTAGTCGATCCGTTCCGAAATTATATTACAATAACTTTGTCCTTGAAAATATTTTTTTCTGGTTTATTTATTCAGATAAAGTGTATTCAATGTGTGTAAAGTTTTTTTTATTTCCAGGTGTTATACCTCCACCGACCTCATTCAGGTGCCTTCTAGTTAAGATCATAATAATAACGAAATGTAAATAAATGTATCATAATACGATTAATAATACTCTTGTTACGATAATAATGTATAATTAAGTAAGTGAAACTATCGATCAATCGTACCTTCTCTAACGAATAAGATTGTTAGTGTAATTTTTCGAAAACTTTTGTTTTGTTTTTTTTTTCAGCTGTTTGTTATTTTTACTGTGAGATATAAAACTGCCATTTTGCTAGCGACAAACCGATGCGGAAAGTTCGCGCAGAGTTTTGCACCATCGATTGTAATGCCACTTTATTTGGCATATTTGCTTATGTTTGCGTTATTTTGTAAACTTTGTATAATATTTTCACAGAGTAACTTTTGTATGGATGAAATAAGCAATCATTTTAGCAAATATGCCAAGTGAAGGTGCAACATCACAAATATAAATGTTTCAAACACCGCGTAAGTTTGAGGTACCTATCAAAACAAATCACAACTTCAAACAAAAAACGTCGGTGTGTTCCGTAGTTTTGTCGCTAGATTTAGTGTTTCGTATCTGTTATAACAACGGATTATTACGCACTTATTATTTATTACTGCATGAATAATGATTAAGTACATAAAGAACATGTTTATGTACATACCTAACGAAAAATATTTTATATACATAAATTGCGTACTGAAGTTTGTAATACCTATGACTCATTTTATTGTATGCAGTTTCATTACCCGGAAAGTCTTAGGGTGCGTTTTAGAGCGGAGCAGAGCGAAAACTATACCAATTTTATTTGGTTAAGTTTTCCTCTCTCCGTTCGTCTGCGCTCCAGTGCCAGAGCTTTTTAATTTGCGTTAACATCCTTAACGTTTGTAATGTTGACAATATTTAAATAACAAAATTGAAACACAGTATATCTATGTAATTTTCTGGTATTATTTACGAAAAAATGATTTCAATTGAATAAAATTCTGTAAATTATAGCCTAGTTGTTTTATTACATTTATACATAGTTTAACTAATTCAGTTTAGGTTCGCAAATCACGTACGCAAAAGGCTTAATTAGAACCATTAAGAGTCTTGAGTAGTTAAATACTTTAGAGTACAGGTAGATAGCTATAAATCTTGCATTCATTAATTATGTAGCTATACATAGAATAGAATAGAATAGAAAGAATAGAAAAATATTTATTTAACGCCACACAATTAACATAAAAATAAAAATAACAATAAAAATTAAAACTATTAAAACTACATAGGTGTAAGAAGGCTGTAATTTTGTAGTGCAAATAAATTAATTAGATCAAAGGAGATCAAATAAGAAATCAAAGACAGCTGTTTTAGGAATCTGACTTTCGATCTTTGAAAGTTATGACAATTAGAAACTTCTTTCAATACAACTCAAAAAATTCTTAAAAATCTTTGTAAATAAAAATGTAATAAAATATTTTTATATGAAAAACTGTGGCCCGCACACTAAGGCCACTGGTCTGTGAATTATATTGAAATTAAATTTTAATAATAGCTAAATAAACGTCAAATATAATATGGATAAGTGCTCATCATAGTAAGCCGGTTTTAAAGTGAGCATTTAATATTAACATTTATTTTTATTTTTTTTGTCTGGAAGAGATCGCTTTTAGCTATAAGACCGCCCATTGTACTTCCGCTATTACGTTACTTTCTGTTTATATGTTTTTAAATTCATTTTCTGTGTGGTGTGCAATAAAGCGTTTTCTATCTATCTATCTATTTACCTACTCGTAGGTACAGTTATTTACTTCGTTCTTCTTAGCTGCTTCGTTTCGACTCCCTACAGAGAAGAGCCGTTAGGATCGTCAACGATCCCAATATCTCAACCAAGTTAGAGCCACTGAGCCTTCGCCGAGACATCGGCTCGCTCAGTGTATTCTACCGTCTATATAATGGGGAATGCTCTGAGGAACTTTTCAACCTTATACCCGCATCGAGGTTCTACCATCGTACCTCACGACAGTGGAACAAGGCTCATCCACACCTAATCGATAAGTGGGTGTCTCGCACTATTCGCTTCATGAGATCTTTTCTTCCCCATACGTGCAGGTTGTGGAATGAGCTTCCTTCTGATGTTTTTCCGCTGTCGTACAATATGAACAGCTTCAAAAAAAATATAAAAAAGGTCCTACAAGGCAGGCAACGCTTCAGCAGTACCTCTGGTATTGCTGAGGTCAATAGGCGACGGTAACTGCTTACCAGGCCGTCAGCCTGTTTGTCTCCAAATTATATAAAAAAAAAAAAAAAAAACTTTCTGTTTTACTACTAAACATGTAAAGTAGTAGAGTTCTTTGTGATAGAACATTGCTGTGTTCCGGTGTGAAGGGTATGGTTTCCGGTGAAATTACTGGCACATGAGGCTTTCGTTTTATGCCTCAAGGTGATACCTCTGGTATTGCAAGCGTCCATAGGCTGCGGTAACCGCTTACCATCTTGTGGGCCGTACGCTTGGTTGCCACTTCAGTTGTATAAAAAAAAGGTCTGGAGACGTTATGTAGGTATAACTGCAACAAATGATAAGTAATTTTCTTTTCAGGAAGTAAAATCGGCAAGTTTATGTTGCCGAAGTGTGGCATCAGTACAAAATTTCTCATCCAAAAATTCCAATGACATCAAGCCAAAGAAACACGACTGCCTAAACTCTCCATCTCCAAGTGTAAATAAAAAATAAGTAAATATATAATGAAAGAAACCCATAAGGTCACTGTAGGAATAAGTCCTACACCCGAAATCTTAAACCCAAAATGTTCCTGTACTGAATGTGACTCAGTCAGCTGTTTCACCAAAAGGCGAATAGCTGACGCGTGTGGATGTAAACTTTGTACAAACTCTAAGTCCTGCCTGTTTCCTAAGACTGATACAGACCTTAGCGAAAACAAGTCTAGCTCAGTAAACGACAAAGATCTTGTAACTGAACTAACGCCAGAAAACATAATCAGAGAACTGGTAAAACACGAGATAGTGTACGAGTTTGATAACAACAACCACATGAGAATTATAAGCAAAAAACGATCCAGACTTTTTTACGAAACTGTAGAAACGAAAGATAAAAGTGGCAAAGAGAAAAACGACAAACCTGCCACAAGTTTTCATAGCATACCTGTTACCAGTTCTTATAAAGAAGCAAGTCCATCAACAGGAAAACTAAGTGCTCAAATAATGGACGTGCCGTACCAAGATTTTCAAAAATCTATTTATAAACCAAATATTCCTTCTAATTTGCCCAACTTATCTGCGTTAGATATCTTCAACAGGATCAAAGAAGCTTACAAAGCTTGTAGCTGTAAAGTCTGTGAGTGTATCGTTGGAAAATCTTTGCCAAACGATCTTTGCAGATGTAAACCCTGTGATTGTAACGATTGCACCAACTTCACCAGGAACGTAAAAAGCTTCACGGAATTTGAAGGACAAATTTTGCAAGACGATAATGGATGTCCTTGCATTAGATGTAATCGTAGCTCGTGCAAAGAAATTGGAAAAGGGAAAAATTTAAAGACCCAAAACTGCGATTGCGTAGGCATGTTGCAGAATGACTATCTTAGAAGTGATTCACATGCTTGTGACTGTGAGCCTTGCCAGTGCATTGATTGTAAACCAAAATCCATGCATAGACATAGAACAGTGATTGTCGCGCCAGTTGGAGAAGATTATCAGCGTCGTAACGTATGCCAGTGTACTCCTTGTGAATGTTTCGATTGTGGACACGGTTATGGGTTACCATCAAATGTACATAATGAGATGTCCACCAGTATGAACAGACACCCTCAATGTCACTGCGAGACTTGCCTCAATGAAGCCTGCATCCCAGATGGCAACGAAGTTTGCAGATGTGAAAGACAAAGTAAGGTGATGAGTAAACCATTCCAACAAGACTACCATGATTATGATATACGTAGAGCAGCCATCACATATGACGGTAGACAAAAGTATAAAGAAGTCAACAATTATGATACTATAGCAATGTTTGCTTCTGTAAAAAACTCCTACCCAAAACGTGATGCTAATAACAAACAATGTGATTGTGATCAGTGTGAGTGTTTGAGTTGCAAATATAAAGGTAATGCAGATAAATCATCTAAAAATAAACCTGATAATTACAAATGCTCGCCTTGTGAATGTGAGTTTTGTGCTCAACATAATTTGGAACCTACCAATATTAAAGAAACTAATATATGCGGATGTGAAATTTGTAACTGTATAAAGTGTGATGGTTTACCAAATTTTAATGTTAAATCAGATCAACCCAATATCAACAAACCAGAAAGTATTTTTTTTAAACAAAGAGATTGTAAGTACAACCCTTGTGAGTGTTCTGAATGTGAAAAAAAAATGATGACATCAACATTTAAATGTATCAAACGAACTGATTCTGATGAAGTAATTTATCCAGTGAAGAGAGGAGAAAAGCTGACACCATTATTATATGAAAATAAAATAAAAGATGCATATATGGAATCATGCATTTGCACATTAGATTCAAAAGAAGCCATTTTAAAACAACGTCTAGCATTTAGACAATCGCCAAAGAAAACGTCAGCGTTTCGGTCAGTTGAGAAAACAAAAACACGAGTTCAGAATGAAACGCATGATAATTGCATTGTCAATGAGAAGTATATAAATTGCTTTCATGACGTGAAAAGTAACCCATACCATCAGATTGCATATAAAAATCACACTAGACCCGAAACAGTGAAGCAAGTGTTAATATCAAAATGCACCAATGCTACTAACTTGCAGAACAAAAATACCGAACCAGGTGCTTTAGAGTCAAATATCTCCACTAACTCCTCAGTGTCACTAGTTAAAGATAATGGAAGTATAACACCGTCAAAATGTAGACTTAAATCCTGGGAGAGTTCTTGCAACAGCTCGGGTCATGATTATCCAAGTTATTTGATTCATTTTCCTAAAGCAACCGTAGAAACTTGTATTAATGATGTTATGTGTTATGACAGCGAAAACAATATTAAGCTTGCAATGGCTTTGAACTCTAAAAGTAATGTGAAAAAGCAAGGATCACAAGGATATAACAAGGATTTAAATGTGAATTTTCGAATACCGCCCAAATATTTGCCAGTGAAAACCAATTTTTCTCAAGGAAATTTAACAGAAAATAAAAAAAGTAAATCACAAACAAAAGAAAATAATTGTTTCAAGTATTCCGTTCAAAATTTTGAAGACAAACCCTATATAGCTCAAATTTTTGAGACCAGTAATCCAGAAAAAATAAATGCAATTTCTGTATTACGAGATGACTGCCCATTTCTTTCTTCAAATAAGACCAACAATTTGAGTAGTTTAGAAGAAGATTATGAAAGAGTACAAAATACTCTACAAGAAGCTCGAGTGTTTACTTTACATCTAGTTCAATTACTAGAAAAATATGAAAAAGCTAATAGGGAATACGAGAGTGTATCTGAAAAGATAAAGAAGTCATATGATAATTTTTATAAGACAAATATCTCAAACCATCCGAAGACTCAAGTATATTTTTTTAATTCAATTGATATAAATGAAGTGCCAACAAAGGAACAAACCTCATCTGGATCTTCTACTGAAGAACTGGTTTCAATCAATAGGAACGCTAAAAACGTTGATGAAGATCAGTTTGCAAATAGTCATGACATTTATTCTGATAACATTTTATTAAACGAAGTTTGCAGCGAAAATAATGAAGGCCGTGATGAAAGTGGTGATAACATTAATAAAATTAATGAACTTTTAAATACAATTGCTGAAGAGAAAGAGTCAGTTGATATTTCACATAAACGAGAGAGGAAGAGAAAGGTGGTAACAAAACTTCGTAGAAGGTTTAGCAAACTGTATAGGCGTTCTATGATCTGCTCTAAAAGAATAAAAAACGTTACAAATAGCTCTAGTGTGGGAATAAATACTACTATTGGTATCAAATTAAATACCACCCAAATACCAGAAGTTACGCCTGTTGAACAAAAAAGATTAATTTACCAAGTTACTAAGGAAAATTTGCTGGATTTTAATGAAATAAAACCAGCGAAAACTAGCGAAGAAGTCAATGTGCTAAAACGAGTAAAAAAATCTACCACAGAATTAAGAGTTTCTGTCACTGAGAAATATACAAAAAATCATCATCTTTTACAAAAAGATGTGATTATGATTAAACAACCTATGATTGAGGTAAGTGATTATGTAGATCGAACATCTTTAGAGGATTATCAAGATCTGAGTAACTACTTATTTCACTTCAGCACATTTATAACATAAACTTCAGTCATATTTTATCACACCTAGTATCGATTTTAAAAGCCTGACTAAGAGTTGATGTGACAAACCATTGTTATTTTGCAGGACAATAGAAGCATTCTTGAAATAAAAAGAGAGGAACCATGGTCTATTTTGAGGAAGAACATGAATACCCACGATAGACTATTTTCGTTACCTACTGAGTTGGAGATTGATGTGAAAACGGCTGCACAAGCAATTTCAAAGCAATCTGCTAACGAAAATGCTACGTATGTCTATGAGAATAAAGCTTTAGTAAGTTTTCCCTAGCAACCTAATAATCGGACGGATAGACTGACCGATGACATAGCGGTTGCTGGTAGTTGATGGATAGTGAAGTGATGGTGATAGGCTGCGTTTCCACCAGAGATGTGCGAGGATGTTTAGCGAGGAAAGTGTTTTTAAGAACCAATAAGATCACTCACTAAAGCTGTCAGAGCGAGGCTAGGTAAATGAAGTGATTCTATTGGTTCCTAACAAACACATCCCTCGCTACACATCCTCGCACATATCTGGTGGAAACGCAGCCCTAAGACATCGCGGGGGCGTTATAGCAATTTTTTGCAGGCCTACCAGTTGACCTCTGAGATGTTTAATTATTAATGATGACAGTCACAGTTCATAGCTAGTAATAAAAATAATTGCGAATGTTACAGGTAAAACTACATTCTGAAGTAAGGAAACTTTTAGAAATGCCAATCTTGAAAAAGTTTGAAAATACCATGGGTAGTCAAAAGGTAATTTCCAATAGTAGGTACCTCATTTAATTTTTTTACAAGAGTTTCTTGTTGGTTGCTATTATCTACCTTTAGATTACACATCAGATTTAGGTATATATTATTATATTATATAGTAGGTATTACAGATCTTTAAAGATCTCGCGGCCCGACTCTTGTTTTATCCTTCTCTGCAAATGGTGCAATCATTATTTTTTTTCAGCCTAGTGACATAATGCACAACATTTTGTCGAAAACTTCGTCCTCGCAAACTAATGAAGGAGAGCACGGTCAGAAAAGTGCTAATATGAAAACACTGACTGCCAAGGTTACATGCAATTATTTTGAACCGTACGTAGGTAGGTAGGTATACCTTTCCATCAAAATATTATGCGCACCTTGTAGGTAGGTAGGTACCTACCTACCGAAATTGTGTGAACCTACTATTAATATTTCTGTGCCTACGATCTCCGAAGGGTATCAAAGACAGCCAGTTACCATAGCATCTTCAATAATCATGTGATTATTGTTAGGTAGGTACCTACAGCTACACTGATGTAAAGATATCGTAAGATAATCATGTCGGCATCGGCGGTTTTTATAACTTTAAAGAGTAATTCAATAGAAAGTTTATACCTACATAGGTAGCATCCATGCGCAGCCAGGGCGGGTCGCTAGATAAAAATAAATCATTTTCAGAGTTCGAGAAACGGTTGTGACACGCTGAAAGTAAATTTTCTTACCGTGCGACGTGTTTCTGACCACACGCTGTTGGTCAAGTGGATTACTCCTCGGATGCTATGCAATGTCGAAGGTTACGAGGTTGGTTTTCATCGTCGACATTATTAAAGATTATAATATCCCAAAAATTATTTTGCCTCAAGCGGGATTTGAACCCGCAACCACCGCTTGATATGCGGGCGCTCTACCAATTGAACGTTTCCCCTGTAGGTGGAGCTATCGGCGCTTCGAGCCGAAGACATCCCAATGATTATTTCGTCCAAACAAGATATGTCTCGATAGCTCAATTGGTAGAGCGCCCGCGTATCAAGCGGTGGTTGCGGGTTCAAATCCCGCTTGAGGCAAAATAATTTTTGGGATATTATAATCTTTAGTATTCCCCTAGTGTGATGGTTAACACTATAAAAAAAAAAAAAAAAAAAATAGCCAATTGAATAAGCAATGCGATACCTCTCGTCAATGAACTAAATTAACTTTAGTCATTGAACAGGCTTGGATAACTGCAACGTTTCCCCTGTAGGTGGAGCTATCGGCGCTTCGAGCCGAAGACATCCCAATGATTATTTCGTCCAAGCGAGATATGTCTCGATAGCTCAATTGGTAGAGCGCCCGCGTATCAAGCGGTGGTTGCGGGTTCAAATCCCGCTTGAGGCAAAATAATTTTTGGGATATTATAATCTTTAGTATTCCCCTAGTGTGATGGTTAACACTATAAAAAAAAAAAAAAAAAAAAAAAAATAGCCAGTCGACATTATTATCACCAAACGTCATGACAATCATCAATCAGCAAGGTCATGATGGGCTAACTATAATATTTTTTATTTCAAGAGTTAGTACCTACAGCTCAGTGTTTATTACCTATTCGTCTGGGGAGATAGGAACTACTTATTGCAACCAATATTCTGTTTTTGCTGCCAAGCAGTATCTAATGCATTGCTGTGTTCCGGCCAAGTTCCGGCACAGAATAAATACGTACCTACTAACCGGTTCTAAGTTAGGGCGCCGGTAGAACAGGTACCTACCTACCGTACCGTACACCTAGCACAAGAGGTTTTCGATTTTCTACTCACGTTTTTTTTGTAAGAGATCTAATCAGCATCATCATCATCTACAAGTGCCTAACTAACATAATACCTATCTACATTAGAACTTTATCCCAGTTGCTAGTGGACGGTCGAGCGGTTCAGAAGATCTTCAGTCCGTCGTGTTCCATGGCGGTGGTGACCTGCCTCCCGCACTCCGATAAGGTTCTACTCACAGTGCGAACTGTCTTACGGCCGCCTCGCCCCATACACTGCCCCGTGACCACCGTTATCTACCAGTCGAGAATTAAATAGATTCAACTTCAAATTCATTAATAGATTGATAGTCAATAATCGAAGCTACGTAACTCTCGAGCGCAGCGAGCTACAACTACGTAAATAAGATAGCGCGATCCTTGCACGTATCCAGTCATAGTGCGTAAGTATTTAACTGAAAGCAATTTTCATTGTCGCTACTGCACCTTGCAGAATAAACTTTCAGAAATAAACATTACATTATTTAAAACTCTCGTTTAGTTTTGTACCTACCTACGCTACCTACAACCTTCATAAGCTATTGCATAAACTTAGGTAGGTACCTACTTAACTACATTTATCTACCTACCGAAAGACACCGCAACCAGCTTGTGTCTCTTCGTTAAAGAGTGTAGGTGTAGGTATAGGTAAGTACATAAGTTTTCCGTCTATCATGACATATTCTGCCCCCCGATTGCGTAACTCGGTTTCAATCAGATTTCAATCAGTGAAACGAAAAGAAAGAAAAGAAAAAAAGGCAGAAGAAAGAGTGAAAGTTATTTTATCAGAGTGGAAAAAAAAAACATTTAAGCCGCATTAGAGGTAAAGTAAGTTCTTATGAGTCAGTGGCCAACTCTGGTGACAGAGTTTCTAAGCCGCCCGAAGGCCTCTGTCATGGCCTAACAACTTTGAAAAAGCTTAACGTGCCCTCCGAAGCACGAGGGCGCTCAGTTGAAATTGCCACTGGCGGTCACCAATCCAAATGATGACTACGCGGAACAGTGCTTAACTTCGTTGATCAGGTAAGCTAGTTATTATAATCTTTGCTGTTAGGAACAACTTAGCCAGCTACGTCACGAGCGCTCCGAGTATAGGTGATTTTGTGACAATGAAAAGATTTGTTGTTGCTTTGCAACCATTACTCGCCACTAACTATATTGTCAAAATTCATCGACGCCATTTAAATAAAAAAAAAAAGTTCAAACAAAAACCAAACAAAAACACAAAACACGATTCTCTCTGCACAAAACAGTCATCGCGGCACGGCAGGCAGTCTCGTTTTTTAAATTTTAGAAAATACTGAATGAAATTAACAGAAAGATACTCAAAAATGTGCGAATATCAATACTGTACAGCATGTTTAGTCACAGGGATGAAAATGCAAAGTTCCAGTTTGAGAAACTTTTCATACGTGGAGGCATTTTCAAAAATGCTGGAAATTCCAGTAAGTAATATTAGTATTATTTAAAGTATATTTCTGTATAAAAAACCGACTATATTTTAGTCGGTAGCTTTTATTAGTATTATCCTGCAAATGGCTTGCAAGACTATTTATTGATAGGTACACTAGCAGTCCGTCCCAGCTTCGCGCGGGTGCAATGAAACCGCACCCGTGCGAAGCTGGGGCGGGTCGCTAGTAATAAATATAGCCTACCTTACTCAGGAATAATGTAGCATACTAATGGTGAAATAGTTTTCGAAATCGGACCAGTAGTTATTGAGTTATTTGTAACAAACAAAAATACAAATCTTTCCTCTTTATAATATTATTAGTAGTTATAGATTAGTATAGTTGCATTGTTTCTGCTCTCTGTTTCAGGTGACACTTCACAAACTTTGTTTTTGTTTCGAGTGTGCAAGTTTGTTAGCTAAATATGAACAGTTTAGATCGAAGTGCTACAGAGCTCAAAGTATTTTGTCTGCAATCAAAACTGAAGATACAAAGGTATTTTTTTTCTTACCTACTTATTTATTATTAGAACTCCCTACAAAAAAAAATACCTAGGTCTGGGAAAGTTTTTATTTTAGCGCAACAGTACTTAAGTACTATTGTTTTGATACTACTATTAGGTACTATAATTTGAAAGTGCTAAATGAAAATTGTGCTCTATGAATAGTATATAGTTTGTTGTGCTAATTTTTAATTCCAAATCATAGTTAAAAAAGTAAACAAATGTTTGCAACCCAGAAATGCCATAAAAGGAGGAAATCAGCTGATTTCCATTGTTTGTAAATATTTCATCTTAAGTTTGACTAGAGTGTAGGTAAGAATACAGTTCATTACTAGTTCAGCGGGTAGGGTGAATAAACTGGTCAGAACCATTTGTCAACATAATCTATTATCTAGTAGATATACACCTTTACTTACCTTGGATAGTAAATAACCAGTAGAGTAAATTTTTATTAAAAAAATTATTAAAATTATATTTTCAGGAAATTTACAAGCACATTCTAAATGTTGACCGAAAACAGAACAGGCTGTCTTCAAATCTAACACCATCACAAACAAAATATCATGATAATCAAGTACCAATCATCATGCATGATGACACCATACATAAGAAAGATACAGATACCATAAAAATAGAAATAACAGAACATGAAGAGCTTAATGAATTTGATTTTGAAGATACCGTTAACTATAGCAGTCCGGAATACAAACTTGATTCAAATATTGAACATAATAAAAGAAAAAGGAAAAAAGACCTGATGAAACCACTTAAAAAATCTAAAGTCAATGAATCTTCAAGTGATGATGAACCTTTATCTAATAAAATCACCAAAACATGCAACAATATATATAATGCTAATGGAACTAATAAAGTTACCGAATTTAAAATCCATAGTGCAAATAAAAAACAAACTGCTAAGAAAATAGACAGTGATTTTGAAGACTATGCTACAGTAGTGTTTTTGTCTCTAGACGATGCAAAGAAAGAAGTATTATTGAGAAAGGAGTCTAGTAACTACATTAATTCTCAGTTCAAATGTGATTTGTGCTATAGAGGATATGAGGCCAAAAGAGCTTTTGAGAATCACATGAAAAAACATAGCATTGTAAGTACAAGAAAATAATGTATAACAGTAAACTGTTATACATTATTTTCTTTGACCACTCTATGAAATTACTGAATTTACCGGGTGAAAGAAACTTAAAATAACTACCAAGCTTCATGCAAATGAATACCATGTAATTTCATTTAAAAAAAAATTGGAGATCCTTTGCTGTAAGTTACAGCCTGTAACAGACATTCCTGGTGCTTTTTCTATCTCTTTCTCTATCTTAATATTTCCAGGAGTATGGTGAATACCAGTGTGATATCTGTCATCTTCGCTTCCCTGAACAGAGGTACCTTTGCAAGCACCGGCTGGCATCGCACAAAAGAAAGTTTTGCTGCAAAATATGCCCCTATGTTTGCTTTTGCATGTAAGTATGGTATTACAATTATATTGTTTGATGTTAATATACGTAATCAGTTTACTCGAGTTTAAAATATACATTAAAAAAAAACATAGGTACATAATTTTTTTAATGATGTGTGGCTGTTCCTTGAATATCGCGCACTAATAATCAAAGACCCTGTATAAAAATGAATTACTGTGCGTTAGTTTCGCTAGAACTCGATAATGGCTGGATCGATTTGGGAAATTTGTAGGTCTTGAAATATTTGTAGGAGTCATCTAGCCCCAAGCTAAGCGTAGCTTGTGTTATGGGTACTACACTCGCGAGCCCCCGTAGGGCAATGTTTCGGCAAAACAGCACTGTGCAAACCGCTCGCCTGGACGCCTGTAGACTCAAGCTCTCCTGTCACTGCCATGCAGACACACTCTGCACTCGTCAGTGAACAGGACTGACTGCCATTGCTCAGCACTCTAATCAATGTGTTCACGAGCAAATTCAAGGCGCGCTTGTCGGTGAGTTGTGGTCAATTTTGGGCCTCTGGCAGGCTGTCTTGGAATGAGGTTCGCTTCTTTCAATCGTCGTCTTCTGGCCGTCCATTGACTTACAAATACTCCTCGAACCTCTCTCAGCTGCTGCTGGACAGAAACACCGGTGAGATGGCGATTTCTGAGATCCGTCGAAATGATAAAACGGTCGTCTCTCTCAGAAGTAAGCCGGCGCCGACTGGTATCTGGCCTCCTAGAGTAAGAACAAGTCTCTTGGAATCTTTTGTACAACCTTGACACAGCAGATTTGCTGAGATTTAGTCGGGGAGCGACTTTTCGCTGGCTAAGGTTCTGTTGCAGCAAAGCAACAACTCGAGCGGCTTTTTCTGATGTTGTATCCATAATGGTTGTAAATCGAGGATCGTAACTTGCGTAGGTGTGTTTAGGTCAACGTTTGATAAGTGAATAAAAAGTATGCACTGATTGCAGGGGGTTTTAAAGGAAGTTGCGACGCGCGCGCGCGGCTACCGCATAAAGTGCATTTTCGATGCTTACACGGATATAACGATATTAAAAAAAAAATAACTGAATGAATTAAAATGATTGGTGTTATTTAAAAGCATATTGACTAAGCTTTAAAAAATATTAAATAAGTAGGTGCATTACTCTAGTAATTTTCGAAAAAAGTTACACTTTGTACTTTTGTAGAGGTGAGTCGATTCTGCTGCTCGCGAGTGTAGATGACAGATATACTTAATACAATACATAGATATTTTTTTCGAAGCCGCAACCTCCTGCGTCGCAGTCGGACCTTCGCACGCCGCGCCACATCGGAAGTGAAGAGAACCAAATTACTGATACAATGAAGGATTGAATACATAGACAACACAAAGATGGGGAACATACTGCAGTTCATGCAAACATTTGTCGTAAAGCGGGAATTGAACTCGCAACTGTCGCTCCTGACTGAAACAGCTTCTGCGCCGTAGTGCTTACATTCTCTTGGTCCTGCGCTATTAATTAAATTATTAAATAAGCTCAATGTGCCTTATACGGAAGACGGAAGCACTCATTTCGCTTAACTTATTAGTTCGATTTATATTAAATTAATTCTACCCTTGTAAAGGGTGTCAAAAACATGAAAGACTCATTTGAGTGTTCCCCTCCACGGAAATCTTTAGTAAAAGGCGAAAGATTTTTACGTGTTGAAGGGAAACCAGAGTTACATTAAAATTGTGACGACTAGCATACGATTAACAGCTCGCGGTTTTCGTCAGCGCGATGCAGAAAGCGTACGCGCTTACTAGCGCCATCTAGTTTCAATCTGCAGAAGCAAAATTTTACTGTTTACTATTTTTCAGGCACCAAGCGAAAACGCATGTCAGCCTACATAAGGGAAAGAAATACCCGTGCAAAGAGTGTCGTGAAGTATTCAGGTGAGCAGAATGTATAGATTATGTGCTTTAAATAGGTACGGTGGTAGTCCTTCCCCGGACGAGCTCAATCACAAAGAACTCTACTACTCTTACATGTTTTACTATGTTTTTTATTTATTTATTTATGCATACATACCTATTGTGTTGTTTGCCAAGTTGTAAATAAATATGTATAATTTATGTTTAATTGTTTATGCATATTCAAAAACAAAAAAAATTAAGACATACCAACCATAAATTCAGAGTAGTAATTTCTACCATGAATTGGTGGTTGGCATGTCTGCCCACTTGATGGTAAGCGGTTACAGTAGCCTATGTACGTGACCCTGAGACAAAAATCTAAAGACGACCGATGTGGCGCAGCGGGCGCAGGTCCGACTGCGACGCGGAGGTTGCGGGTTCGATTCCCGCCTCGGGACAAATATTTGTACGATATACAAACATTTGTTCCGGGTGCTCTGGGTATTTTCTATATATAATAAAAAATATCTATCTATGTATTGTATTAAGTACATCAGTCATCTAGTACCCATAGATATAGAGCACTGTTGCATTGTGGTAGTCACCCGGTCGTGCACCAATGGATTTTTCTGCCAGTGCGCAATGCCAGTGCTCTCATACGGTGAAGGAAAACATCGTGAGGAAACCGGCATTTCCAAGAACTAAAAATTCGAAAGACATGTACCATCCACCAATCCGCATTGGGTCCGCCTGGTGGAATAAGACCCAATCACTCTTGCTTGAGAGTAGGCCAGTGTCCCAGCAGTGGGAACATTAGAAGGCTGTCATGATAGTACCCATACGATAACACAGCTTAGCTTGGGGCTAGATGATGCTGTGTGGATTGTCCAGCATTATTTATTGATGTATAACAGCATGCCGAACAGCCTGCTAATGCACAGGCGGCAGAAGCACGCGACCGAGTGCGTGTGCGAGCTGTGCGGACACTCCTTCGCCACGCCGCGCGGCCTCTACTCGCATCACACCAAACTGCATAGACAAGTAAGTTATTAACTTGCAGCGCCCTTACAGGGTCCATGTATAGTTCGCACGGCGGATCTAGCCTTCCGTAAAGTTAGCCATTTGTGATGTGCAAAGACAATTTAGTTTGAAATAGCTCCATTGCGAATCGAAACGGCTAACTTCACGACGGCTGAGATCCACCGTGAGACTTTATAAATTTTTATAGAGTGATAACTGTTTTTCAGCATATAAATGAGAAGCTGGGTCCGAAATGTGAGGAGTGCTGCAAACATTTCGCTACAGAAGCTGCTTGGAAATTACATCTCGTGCTCTCTTCGAAACACGACGTTAGGTAACTACCCTATTTATAAATATAAATAATGCTGGATAATCCACACAGCATCATCTAGCCCCAAGGTAAGCTGCTGTTAAACAGAGCTGTATTATGGGTACTAGATGACTGATATACAATACTTAATACAATACAATACATAGATAGATCTATTTTTTTATTAATAGAAAATACACAGAACACCCGGAACACATATTTGTAGATCGTACAAACATTTGTCCCGAGGCGGGAATCAAACCTGCGCCCGCTGCGCCACATCGGTCGTCAATTTATAAACCTGTGTGTGTGTGTGTTTTTTTTATACCATTAAAGTGCATGCGTACATAAGCTACGGTAACCGCTAACCATCTTGTGGGCCGTACGCTTGGTTGCCACTTTAGTTGTATAAAAAAAAATCATATATTAGTGTGATTTAAGGCACTGATAAGAATGATAATGTTATTTCCAGTAACGGTTGCAAGTACTGCGGAGAAACGTTCACCAGCTCTCAGGAGTTAAAGTCTCACCAGCGAATGCATGCTCGGAAACACAGACGTATCGACTGCATTGACTTACCGGCTCTGTGTACTATGGTATGATTGGGTAACTCCCTAGTTCTATAGGACTGTGACTTTTTGTACCACTAAAGTGGCAACCATGCGTACGGCCCGCTTAATGGTAAGCGGTTACCGTAGCATATGTACCGTAGTATGTAAAAATGTATGCAGCATCATATATTTTTTTCTTATTTATCTGCAATCGGCTCCTTAGCCATAGATAGATAGATCTTAGCCTCAAGGTGGCAACACGCGATACCTCTGGTATTGCAAGCGTCCATAGGCTGCGGTAACCGCTTACCATATTGTGGGCCGTACGCTTGGTTGCCATTTCAGGTTGAATAAAAAAAAACTCTAAATAAAGCATTGAGTATTCTTTTTTTCTCTTATGTATTATTAAATTATTCCGATTTATTACGGAATCTCAAAAACAATTTGTTAGTACGGAAACCTCAGTCATAGTGCAGTGTGGATCACACTTGTCTAACACTACTAAGTTGCCCGTCTGTCTGTCGATAGTAATATACATTGAATTCAACCCGACCATAATCAAGAAACGCACCAATAGCGCGTTTTACAATTGAACTCGTTTTAGCAACGCCATCTAGCCGTGAGTGAAATAGTTTAGCATAAATATTATTTACTAGCAGTCTGTCCCAGCTTCGCGCGGGTGCAAAGAAACCGCACCCGTGCAAAACCGGGGCGGGTCGCTAGTAATAAATATAGCCTATGTTACTCAGGGATAATGTATTATTCTGATGGTAAAAGAATTTTTGAAATCGGACCAATACAAATCTTCTCTCTTTATAATATTATTATAGTATAGTAGACTAGTAGACCCGGCGCGGTATCACCCGCGTTAATTTTTTCGCAATTTTTTTACGTAATTTCTCATTATTTTAACCATCCCTGAACACCTACAAACATTTCAAGACGAATATTAGCCAAATCTGTTCAGCCGTTGTCGAGTTTTAGCGAGCCTAACGTACAGCAATTCATTTTTATATATGTTTATATTACGATTACGATTACGATTAGTCTGTTGTGTCCCACTGCTGGGCAAAGGCCTCCCCTTGATCTCTCCAGTCATCTCGGTTTTGTGCCAGTTGGACCCAAGCTCTATCAAAGTTAATATAAATAATGCTGGACAATCCACACAGCATCTAGCCCAAGGTAAGAGCTGTATTATGGGTACTAGATGACTGATATATACTTAATACAGTACAATACATAGATAGATATTTTTATTATACATAATATGTATATACTGGGTCATTCATTATCAACCTGACAAAATTAGGGGATAGGTTCCACACATAAAAAAATACTTGTACTTTTTTTTTATGTCAGGAACCTATCCCTTAATTTTGTTGATAATGAATGACCTTATATATATATAGAAAATACCCAGAACACCCGAAACAAATATTTGTAGATCGTACAAACATTTGACCCGAGGCGGGAATCGAACCCGCAATCTCCGCGTCGCAGGCGGACCTGCGCCCGCTGCGCCACATCGGTTGTTATAAAGGTTGTTTTTTATTTCCAGTGTGACAAATGGCTGCACGATCGCGCAGAATACATATCGCATGTTAGTTCCGCTCATCCACAGTCCGACGCTGCGAGGAAAATGGACGCTGTAACACCATTTGTCTGTGAAGTTTGTGGCAAGATGTTCAAGGTAAGAATAAGAATAAGAATAATTTATTTTTTGCTAAAAAAGAAACTTATTAAACAATAGGTTATTATATTTCAAGTATTTATTACCATTCTTACCTTGAACCTTTTTACGATAGAATAAGAATAATTTATTTTTGCTAAAGTAACTAAACTAGGTTAGGAGGTTGCGGGTTCGATTCCCGCCTCGGATCAAATGTTTTTACGATCTACAAATATTTGTTCCGGGTGTTCTGGGTATTTTCTTAATAAAAAACATCTATGTATTGTATTGTATTAAGTATATATCAGTCATCTAGTACCATAACACAGCTCTGTTTAACAGCAGCTTATCTTGGGGCTAGATAATGCTGTGTGGATTGTCCAGCATTATAAAAAAAAACGATTTATTCTAGAAACAGTGTTTCCTAACATACCACCAGAGGAAACACTCGGGCGAGCGTCCGTACAAGTGCGGCGAGTGCGGGAAGAGCTTCCAGCTGCCCGGCGCGCTGGCGACGCACAGAGCTGTGCACCTCGACAGGCGCAAGCACAAGTGCGGGATCTGCGCCCGTCTATTTACATTCAAAAGCGTTCTTAACAAGCATATGAAGGTGGGTTAACATCGTTTTAGCACAGTCCAATCACATCGTCATCATATCGATCGGAGCGCTCGTAGCTGGCTTAGTTGTCCCTAACAGATCAACGAAGTTAATCACTGTTCCGCGTAGTCACAATTTGGATGGGTGACCGCTAGCGGCGTTTTCAACTGAGTAGAGTTGAGGATTTTTTTTGCTATATTGCATCTTAGTCAAACCTACTAAAGTTTTTCAGATGTATTTAGACAACTCTGTAACAACGTAACTATATTACCTATGTTAAATAAAATAAAAAACTCCCGTGCTTCGGAGGTCACGTTAAGCAGTCGGTCCCGACTTTTTCAAAGTGGTTAAGCCATGACAGAGGCCTATGGGCGGCCTGAAAACTCTGTCACCAGAGTTGGCCACTGACTCATACGAACTTACTTACTTTATCATCATATCACGATAGACGTCCACTGCTGGACATAGGCCACCCCTAAAGAGCGCCATGACCGATTTTGAGCCTTCACCATCCACTGACTTCCTGCGACCGCTTTAAATGTCAATGATCAAAATGAATGTCATCGGTCCATCGAGTGGGAGGCCGTCCTACACTGTCCAATAGAACAATGCTATAACAGCTAACTACAGTATTGTAGGTTTTTGACACTTTTACCACACATATTTGTGACCTTATTTTTATTAGTAATCTTCACATAGTTTATAACGTAAACATATTGTAACCTTTGAAAGAGATTCCGTACGAATAAATAAATATATGAAAGTATAAAACAAAATCGCTTACCGCTGTCTGTCAATCAAAAAATATATTTTCAAATATCAATTATGCAAAAAAAAAACATTTAGGTACTCATTTAGGTTTCAAAAAACGATTTTTTCAGCCGAATCGGTTTATTGGTTGTCGAGTTAAAGAAGAACAAACATACAAACTTACGCATTTATAATAATAGTGTGTTATTTTTTAAGAGTAGTAGAGTTCTTTGTGATAGAGCTCGTCCGGGGAAGGACTACCACCATACCTATTTCTGCCGCAAAGCAGTAATGCTCGCATTGCTGTGTTCCGGTGTGAAGGGTATGGTTTCCGGTGAAATTACTGGCACATGAGGCCTTCGATCTTAGCCTCAAGGTGGCAACCCGCGAGTGATACCTCTGGTATTGCAAGCGTCCATAGGCTGCGGTAACCGCTTACCATCTTGTGGGCCGTACGCTTGGTTGCCACTTCAGTTGTATAAAAAAAAAAAAAAAAAAATTATATTTTATATAATGACGTATGAATGAATGAATAAATGATTTATTCGCAGAATAAGGGTGTTTATAATTAAGTTCTTAAAATAAAGTATTAGTCCCACAAATTCAACTGTATTATTAGGTAGTATGCGAATTTTTTTTTTTACACAGCAAATATTGAAACTACCCAAATAAAATAAATTGAAGATATTAAAAATTGTGATTCTACGCATAATTAACGTATATTATTGGTTTCAGGTTCATCTAGGCATCCGGCCGCATCGCTGTGACATCTGCAACAAGTCCTTTATATCGCCATGTGATGTCAAAGTGCATATCAAATACGTTCACAATAAAGTGCCTTGGCCGAAACGGGATAGAAGTAAACAGACTGGACCTAGCTTTATTTCCTACTAGAATATTGTATTTGTCTCGCTAAAATTAAAAAACGGCTGGACCGATTAAGATGATTTGGCTCTTAAAAGTGTCAGTTTATTTGTGTAAGTTATAATAAATAATATTTATAAAAGTTGTGTATAGTTTGCACAGAGCAGTAATTTTTCAAGTAGATCTAGTTGTCTCCAGCGATCTTGTAAAGTCAGTAAAATTAGGACTAAACTAGGGCAAATAAAATAAATAAACAATGCTGGACAATCCAAACAGCATCATCTAGCCCCAAGGTAAGCTGCTGTTAAACAGAGCTGTATTATGGGTACTAGATGACTGGTATATACATAATACAATACAATACATAGATAGATATTTTTTATTATATATAGAAAATACCCAGAACACCCGGAACAAATATTTGTAGATCGTACAAACATTTGACCCGAGGCGGGAATCGAACCCGCAACCTCCGCGTCGCAGACGGACCTGCTCGCTGCGCCACATCGGTCGTAAAATAAGATCAAACAAGGAACTAAATTAAAAACGCGCTAGAACTTTAGGCTATTCTATCCTCTGTAGCTTTAGCTTTATTTAACAATTTAATTTTAAAGGTGCAAAGATAAAAGCAAGAACTAGAGGTGTGGAAGATGCTAGGGAAGATGAAAAACACATGGAACTAGGCAAGGAATTTATTTATAGGCAAAACAACAATCCAATTTCAAGGAATTTTCGGTAGTAGGCTACGCTACGTACAAAGCAAAGATTTCTATTCAAAGGCACAGAATAGATATTAGTACTACGTATCAAAGGTACAAAGATTTCTAAGGCTACGTAGTAGGTATAGTTCGCATAGCGGATCTAGGCTTCCGTGAAGTTAGCCGTTTGTGATGCGCAAAAACAATTTAGTTTGAAAAAGCTCCATTGCGCATCGAAACGGCTAATTTCACGACGGCCGAGATCCGTTGTGAGAACTATACCATGTTAGTTACATGTCCAATTTGACTTCTGTCACAGAACATATATTAGTACTCTTCTGTTTAATAAGTCACAGAAGCCACAAAATAAAGAAGTCAAGCCAAGTCAAGTATCAATAAACTCTGGGTAAACGTAGTGCTTACATTCTCTTGGACTCTGGGAGACAAGTACTCTTCTGTCAGCCATAAAATAAAGAAGTCAAAGTCATGTCAAAGTACTCTTCTGTCACAACGACATCGTCATGCACATTCAAAACAAAATGCCCGCCCGAATGTGATCAAAATCTGTTGTATTTAAAATGTTTTTAGCAAAATGAACAGAAACCAACGTAGACTCGGAAAGTGTCCGAAGAGGAACGACAGCGACGCCAGGATCCGGGTGGTGAGGAGGAATGGAGCTGATGATGTGGAGGAGGTGCTCCCTCCAAGGTATAGTTTTCTAGATCCTTTAGGGCGAACCACTTTAAATTCCTACTGCGGAACAAATGTATAAAATCTGCAAGTATTTGTTCCTGGACTGGGTGTTAAGTATGAACACACTCATTGTTTCAGATAAATAAGTTCACAATACAGGTAAATTCTAGTGTGGGCTAGAGATATTAAGTACCCATGTTATATGTGCTATAGATGAGTACCTGTTGGATGTGCTTAATCATAACATGATTTAACCATTTAC
The DNA here is from genome assembly GCA_951394395.1 of Colostygia pectinataria. Taxonomy (NCBI): domain Eukaryota; kingdom Metazoa; phylum Arthropoda; class Insecta; order Lepidoptera; family Geometridae; genus Colostygia; species Colostygia pectinataria. The sequence goes on along the minus strand of OX596358.1, from coordinate 10,481,505 downwards.
TCCGCCAGAGGTGCGAGAAGTGCGGGTGTATTATATTAAATATATATCAGTCATCTAGTACCCATAATACAGCTCTGTTTAACAGCAGCTTACTTTGGGGCTAGATGATGCTGTGTGGATTGTCCAGCATTATTTATTTATTTATTTATTTAAACTACGTCTAGCAAACGAATGTATCCTATGTTACGTTTGCTAAGTTTTGAATTTAATTAAGTAGATAAGTCCTTTGTTTCTGTGGGATTAAGGAGGATATTATTCACGCGCTGACACATGTTCGTAACTTATATGACAGGCGATCAATGTTTGATGTTGGACTAGCAACAGTGTGTTGGCTGATCCAAAGTCTGACTAGCCAAAACATGTTTAATTTAGTTTTTTTTTTTTCTCTTGTCACTTAATCTTCTTATCAACTTTGTAAATATTACCGATTGGGTGGTGTGGTTGCTCAGCGACAGAGCCCTTCTTCAATAAGTATAAAAAAGTCCTTTGTTTATGATTGCTATTAGAATATCGAGAAGGGAAGCTAAGGAGAAGGCGATGAGGAACAGATGCTGCGTTGCGGATTGCAGCCCCGACCACAAAGAGGTCGGACAACTAACCGACACTGTGGATAATGAGCTGGTAGGTCTATACATGAAAATTTTTTTAGAAATAAAAAACCCGGTACCGTGTTTAGAACCCACGTCCTCTGAGTCGAAAGTCGGGTAATGCCGAGCCCGACGTCCAAACGGGCTTCCTAAAACACGGAAGCACACAAAAATACTTTCCATCTTTCCATGACAGCTTCTAATGTTCCCGCTGCTGGGACACTGGCCTACTCTCAGGCTAGACAGATTGGGTCTTAATCCACCACGCGGACCATAAAAATACTTAAAAAAATACTTACTTCGAATATAATTATCCTACTAATATTATAAATGCGAAAGTCTGGGTGTGTGTGTTTGTTACCACGTATCTCTATGACGACTAAACCGATTAGCATGAAACTTGGAATGTAGATAGCTTAAGTTCTGGAATAACACATAGGCTACTTTTTATCCCGGAAAAAGGTAATGTTCCTGTGGGATAACTTGAAACCTGCAAAAACGCGGGTCAGCTCGTAATTTATAACTCTTGATACATTTTCAGTATCAAAACATGCTAATAGAACAATACGGCTTCAACCCTATCATCCCGGAGACTATAACCCAGCTGCAGGAGTTGCGAAGAGTACTCTGCGGTAGTAGCCATAAGGTCGAGAATAGCTCGCAGTACGCCAAGCCTACCCACGCGTATGTAGAGACATCTGACGGCGCTCAGTGGCAAAGTGTGGACAATGCCGATGATATCGATAGGTTCATTCTACAGGGGAAAGATGAAGGTGAGCTTTTAATGCTCTGTAATAAGGTTGAAAATAGCTTGCAGGCCAGGTGAATAGTCAAAAGACTGATAAGCACAGCCTAAGGCTGCGTTACCACCAGAGATGTGCGAAGATGTGTAGCGAGGGATGTGTTTGTGAGGAACCAATAGAATCACTTAATTTACTTATCCTTGCTCTGACAGCTTTAATCATCATCATCATCATCATATCAGCCGATAGACGTCCACTGCTGGACATAGGCCTCCCCCAAAGAGCGCCATGACGACCGATTTTGGGCCTTCACCATCCACCGACTTCCTGCGACCGCTTTAATGTCATCGGTCCATCGAGTGGGGGGGCCGTCCTACACTTCGTTTTCCAGCTTTAATGAAGTGATTCTATTGGTTCCGATTCCATCGCTACACATCCTCGCACATCTATGGTGGAAACGCAGCCTAATGCCCTTTTTCTTGTATAATAAGAAACTGTAAATTTTGCGGTTTGCTAATGATTGCCTTTCCTTGTCATTCATAAGTCAATGAACAAACACGTGATAGATTTGAAATATAAATTCTAACAGCGATTATATAGTTTATAGTACGATTATGAATAAGGTCCTAAACTTTGCCTTAGAGAACTGAACTTAGGGAACGGGTTTCGAACCCGACACCTTAGGATCTTATGATGGGTTCACTACCACTAGACCACCAGTGAGTTTGAAAGTTGCACTGCACTGCGCTCGTCACTCCCAGGTTTAGTTCTTATAACTCGCCCAGTAATTTCACTTGCTACAGTGCCCTTCAAACTTAACACACTACTGCTTGGAAACAGACACTGCAGTGGCGACAACCACCAAGAGAACTCTCGCTGAAGAGTCCTACTGCCTCTGGTAAAAAACCCACTCTCGCTCGAGGGTAGGCCAGTGTCTGGCGAGATGATACTAATATTACATATTCCAGAAACGCTGACCCAATATACAAATTTATCGAAACCCATCCATATATCAGATGTGCCACGTGTTAAAATCATAGCCGAAAAGTTTAGCAGATACAAACAGAACAACGTGGAACTCAGGAAGCTGGACGAGAAGGTAAAAGAGCTTCGGACCAGACTACTCGGCATCCATATTTTTTTTTTATACAACTAAAGTGGCAACCAAGCGTACGGCCCACAAGATGGTAAGCGGTTACCGCAGCCTATGGACGCTTGCAATACCAGAGGTATCCCTCGCGGGTTGCCACCTTGAGGCTAAGATCGAAAGCCTCATGTGCCAGTAATTTCACCGGAAACCATAACCTTCACACCGGAACACAGCAATGCGAGCATTACTGCTTTGCGGCAGAAATAGGACGAGCTCTATCACAGAGAGCTCTACTACTCTTATCCATAACAATAGCAAGGATCATGCCTAATAAACGATAGGAACTCAACTGGTGTTGTTTCCAGTAAATTTACCTAGCTAAGACGTTACAGAGCTGTCTTTGTGATTTTATTAAATAAAACTCCTAATTGACTTCCTGCAACTAAGCATAATAAGGACATATGGAGCGAGAATTGAGCCCACGACCTTATTAAGAATCCCTCGATTCCCACAGTTAAAGTTTGGCTTAGTTTGGAGCTAGATGGCGCTGTTTAAAATGTGCGCCTAAATAATCAGAGGAGCTACTCTTGAAAGCGACAAACGATAATCGTATGGCAAATCGTAGTTCAACTTACGCCGGTCGGTGACAACTAAATTCAGAGATTTTACGGACATAAGCTGAACCACGAAGACTGTTACATTGCTTTTGTCCGCAAGAGACATAATCAATAATTTACGACCGATGTGGCGCAGCGGGCGCAGGTCCGCCTGCGACGCGGAGGTTGCGGGTTCGATTCTCGCCTCGGGTCAAACGTTTGTTCCGGGTGTTCTGAGTATTTTCTATAATATAATAAAAAATATCACAGCTCTGTTTAACAGCAGCTTACCTTGGGGCTAGATGATACTGTGTGGATTGTCCAGCATTATTTATTTATTATGTTCTCTCTCTGAGATAAAGTCTATCCTCAGGTGGTGTGCGTGGAATACGACGTATTCGACCGTGATGACTCGAAGCCTTATCAGATTATGCGAGCATTCTTCTCTATAAAGCCTGTTTATGATGATGGTATTGTTACCTATTACTTCTTCAATGTTACTAGTTTTGTGTAATATTTTTTGGGTTTTTTTTTTTTCTTTCTTCTTGGCTTCGCGCTATTTTTTGGGTTCCGAAGTCCAACAATGATCCCGTATATAGAACAGATATTATTACTACGTATAGAATGTACTTACCTTTTTTGTACCATTTATTCGGCAATGCCAAAGCTTCTATGTAACAATTTACCACAATTTATAAATTTACGAAAAGTTTGTTTCAATTTGCACTAAGTATAAACTATAAAATATAGTTTAAAACCATAAAATACCAAATATGTCAGTACCTTTCCTATGTGAAATAGAGAACTTAAGGTGTCTCTGTTTACAGATAAAAATAATCGCGAGTCACTCAAAGAGCTCCCGCCAACAGTGAAAAACAAATTCAACATAGCCTTTGAAGATCTGCAGAAACTCAGCGAAAAGGAGGTCGAAATGATCGACGGAAAAATAGCCGATAACCAACCTTACTTAGACGACTTACGGAAGGTGTTGCGGAGAAAGCAGGTTGTATCAAAAAAGAACAAAAACTCCTTGGACACGCAAACTTTGTATGGGATGGCTACGATGGAGTATTTTAATTTTGAACGTGATAACGCGAATTTGCTATCTAAAGAGGAATTACAGGATGTAAAAGGTTTAATTCTTGATAAATGCAAGTCCAGTGTTTACGGGATAAGCAGGCGGACAGTCAAAAGCAAGAGTGAGACGGATGGTGCGAGGGAGATAGAAACAAGCGCTATCTCACAAAGTATTGTAGCGGAACTTCTAAGAGAGTAGGGCAAGATAAGACTGAATTAAACGTTGATTTCTGTGTAAATAATTATTTTATTTACATTTAACGGTATAAAAATATATATTTATCACTATCTATTCTAAAGGTCAATGACAATCAAAGTGTAACCAATTGAAGATATTCCAACAAAATATTTGATTGAGATGGCACAATATTTCTTATTATAATACCTATAGGTCCATTCAGATATAAGCGGTATTCCTTGTCGCTGTGGGCGAGCTAGCTCTAAATCGAATAGGAACTGCGTTACCGCGTACTTACTTATCACTTATATTTAAATAGGCCTTCAATTTGACTTGTCATTGAGCGCTTGGATCAGTTTCTGGGTTGAACGCCGGATCCAATCCGAGTTTCTTCATCTCAACCGCCATCTCAAACAAGTAGTCGAAGCATTCACACCTGTATAAGCAAAGTGCTATTATAAATCTTTATATACTTAGTACTAGCTGACCCGCGCGGTTACACTCGCGTTGTTATTCCATATTCTTTCACCGTTTAAAAAAATGTAGTGTAGAGCTCTTTATGATAGAGCTCGCCCGGGAAGGACTACCACCATACCCATTTCTGCCGCCAAGCAGTAATGCTCGCATTGCTATGTTCCAACTCAAAGAGTATGGTTTACGGTAAAATTACAAGCATATAAACTAGATCCACGTCTCAGGGTGGCAACGTTTAAGTGATATCTATGATGTTGCAAGCGTACACTGGCTACGGTACCCGCTTACACAGTCAACTGTCGTTTTCCGCAGTCTGCCCCTCTGTATGTATGTACGCTTAGATCTTTTAAACTACACAACAGATTTTAATGCAGTTTTCATCACGAGAAAGAGTGATTCAAGAGGAAGATTTTATATGTATAAATAAAATAAATAAAAAGTAAATTTATTTATGTTAAACCAGCATCTATAATTATCTAAAAATTAGCACAACTTATTAGGCATATCTTAACTTGTACTCACATAGTCTTGTACTCACATAGTCTTAGCTTGTACTCACATAGTCTTAGCTTGTACTCACATAGACTTAGCTTGTACTCACATAGTCTTAGCTTGTTGCCAGGTATCCCCCCACACGTAGAGCCCGTGTCTCCTGACTAGTATAGCGCTGGTGCCGGGGTACTGGGAGAGCGCACTAGCCATGCTGTCGGCTAGATCGCGCTCGAAGGGTGTGTTCTCTATGATCGGCACTATTAGCTTCTCGTCGTAGCGGAGGTAGCGACCTAGGGTCGCGTCGCGTATACCCTGGAATTATAAATTTTATACTTGCTCCTTTATTCAAAAAATATACTGTCATTTTAGCAGTTAACTGTGTAGCTAGCTGGCGTAGCTGGCTAAGTTGTCCATAACAGGTGGCCTGAGAGGGCCGTGCACATCTATGAAGTAAGTAGCCGCGCAGCTAAAACGCGCGGTCGGCTACCTTATGAATGACTAGCGACCCAACAGCGACCCGCCCCGGCTTCGTACGGGTGCTTTAGTTTTCATTGCACCCGTGCGAAGCTGGGACGCTAGACTTAAATGTTTATATAGCGATTGAGTATTCGGGCATAACATAAGTGTTGTCTTTCCTTGTAAAAGACACATTAGCTAACTGAGGTTTAAAGTACGATTATAGATAAGGCCCAGTAGCTATACCACAGGCAGATGTACCTTGATCATCTCCTGATGCGTGATCACAAACTCCGTGCGGTAGAGCAGCGTGCAGCGCACCGCGTGCGGCGAGTGCGTGTGGATGACGGCGCCGGCGCCGCGCTCGCGGTACGCCAGCATGAACAGTGGTGTGCACTGGCTCTTCTTGAGCCTGGGTAATGAAAGGATAATGCTAATTATATTATAATCTAGATATTAAAAACACTAGTTCCCGACACTAGCTTTAACGTCATGTCCATCAAGTAGCAGGCCATCCTAAGCTTCGTTTTCCAGTTAATGGTCGCTATTCGAGAACCTTTATTCCTAACGGTTATCTGTTCTGTGAGCTATGTGGCTTGTTTACTACAAACACCACAGCCTATATAAATAAAAATAAATAATAATGCTGGACAATTCACACAGCATCATCTAGCCCCAAGGTAAGCTGCTGTTAAGAGGCCTTTCCAAGATTTAGCGATATAATTCATGAAGTTCGCCTGAATATATCTTTATATAGTATAAGTAATAGTGCGCGCGACGAGGAGCGATACATCCTCCCGCAATAAGCGCTCGGCGCGGTTTGAGAGTCGGTGCTTCGATCGATATGATTATAAGTGCGCTAAGGTGTGATTTTAAAAAATTCGTATTAAAAAAAGTCAATGCTATTAGACTATTTTTTTTGTTTTAATTATTTAATAAAAACTTAAACTTTAATTTAGTAGGTGTATTTTTAATGTAAGCTTCTTACTTTAGCAGAAATAACAAGCGTAAAATTGGGAAAAGTACGCGTTTTTTAGACCGTCTTTTTTCAAAAATATTTAACTAACATGCTGTATTTTTCTCTGTACACTTAAATTTTAAAACTGTGATTATTATAATTGCATTTTTGGAAATATGTTAGACTTTGTTATTTCATAGAAAACATGATCGAAAGTTGACTGGAATTGCTCATTTTACGAAACGTGCGTTACTAATTATTTTTTTAATCAGTTGTGTCTTGAGTTAATTAATATTTGTTCTGTTGGCTTAAATTTTAAGGGATAAAGCTTTTATATGTTTTTATTTTCGTTAAAATATCTTCAACACACGAGCCACAATAGTGTTCGAAACTTCACGGGCTACAAGAAAATTCAAGGATTATCATGGATAGGGCTCTTAAACAGAGCTGTATTATGGGTACTAGATGACTGATATATATTTAATACAATACAATACATAGATAGATATTTTTTATTATATATAGAAAATACCCAGAACACCCGGAACAAATATTTGTAGATCGTACAAACATTTGTTCCAAGGCGGGAATCGAACCCGCAACCTCTGTGTCGCAGGTGGACCTGCGCCCGCTGCGCCACTCATCGGTATATAGCTTAAGCAAGCCTTTAAAAATAGTAAGTATTCATAATTATTTACTGTTTCTCAGGTGGTGGCAATTCCAAGTCCTCATCATTGATTGTCTGCACAAACATATCATCATTTTTCATGCGCTCTTTCTGAACTCCGGAAGGGGCTATGTAGATTTTGGATCTGAAAATATAATTGTTGATTTGTTATATGCTACTAATACATTATCAACATCCTCAGCCACTGCTGGGTATGCCTAGGTCTTCCTTAGTTATGTTACTAATGATATCAAAATTAGTTGCATTTTTATGGATAATAGGTATCAGGTGCCTTACTCTTGAATCCAATTACGATTCCTATCCAATACCAATATCTATATACTGCTGTCAAATTATTGTACTCTTGGAAACAAGGTTGAATTTGGAGCTAAGATTTGCTGTCAAAAGTACGAAATGTCATATTCCAATACTTGGTACAATACAATATCGATTGTGTTCAAGAGTATGGCCCCCTGTTCTCTGTTTCAAAATTATATGGTCTTTACATGACTCAACTGTTCCATAATGTAGGTATTTAATAACTAAACTCAATTGGAAAGTCTAGCATTGATTTATTAACAGTTTTTCATATAAACTACAAAATTAAACTAACACAAAAACAATGCTGACAGTTCACTCTAAGTACCTGAAGAGTAGGTCTGTTATGTTATGTGTAGAGTATAGCTAAAATAACTGAACATGCCCTCCCGTGCTTTGGAGAGCACATTAAAAGCAGTCGGTCCCGGCTTTTTAGAAGTTGTTAGGCCATGACAGAGGCCTTCAGGCGGTCTAAAAACTTTGTCAGAGTTGGCCACTGACTCATACTAACTGACTTACGATATTTAGTTAGTTGCATTATTGTTTAAGGCTTACCCTTCCTTGATAGAGATCCCTCCTCCCGTGCCCGTGACCCATCCTAAGTGGTAAAACTGTTTGCACAGCTCCGGAATCAGGTTACGTGGATGTTCCTGTGCCAATAACATAATAACCAGCTATCACACCCACCGAACAGTCACAATAATGCTGACCCCATGTTAACTATATTACTAGAATATATAAATGAAACAGAACAAAAGTATGTGTGTAGGTAAGTCAAAGACATTGGGTATCTCAATGTCTCTCGTGTGTTTAAAAAATTGGATACCCCTAAAAACCTATCACAGGCACCAGTCTCTCGCAAAACAGATACACCTATCAACGGCCTATGTACATGATCAAAAAACTTTAGTTGTGATAGAAATAAATAATATATTTTATTTGATTTGAGTCATAAATACCGGGTCAAGTCCTGACATTGTATTGATTTGTTTGATTACTTCCAACTTGTGTGCGAGCGAATGGAATTATGTTACTGACTGAATTCGTTGGTAATCTTATTACTTGCCGGGCGGCAAGGTTTTATCTTATCGTGTACCGTAAGTACAATAAGTTAAGTAAGTTTATTACTTTTTATATAATAGAAACACACACTATTCACAATCACAAATTAAAAACAACTATCATAGCAACAAACAAACAAAGTAAATTAACTTGAAGGCGCTTCCAGACCTACATCAGAACTTCCTATAAACGGGTGGGCGTGTTTTAGTTAGTGGGCGTTATTAGCCAATGCAGAGTTTCAACTTCTTTTTATGCATTCTATTATCTACATATTCTTCTCTAGAACTATTCTATTCTACTCCTGTCGAATATGATTAGAAACATGAATCAATACTTTACACAACAGGTAACTGGCATATTTACTACGAACATTTACAAGATTCCTAAAAATCACTACACTTGGATTTAGTAAAGATAACTTGTACAATATCGAGTCGTTGTGAACTGTAGCTATGTACTTAGCTTAGTAATGCAACATAATTTCACAATAGTTGTCCAAAACGATTACACATTGTCTAATAACTGATAATTCCGATAATAAATTCTCGAACGATTCGTTCTAGTCAACGACGATCTCAATATGGCTGCCTGCTTACCGAATCCCCTCTCCGTTACCCTTTCTCCTCGCCTTCGCCTCGGTTATTTTCACGTAAAATGGCGCGCGCCGTCACGGCCAGACTGACATACGCCCGTCCCTGGGCGTCTTTCATTATCTCTGAAACAAATAGCTATTAATCATCACATTATTCGCTCGTCCTACCTGACTGACCAATAACCGCTGGGGAATAAAGATTATCGAATGGCTACCACGAATTGTAAAATGGCCCCCTGCTCGATAGATTGATGAAAATTAAGCTGTCACAGAAGGTCGGTGGATGGTGAAGAATTACAATCGATCTTCATGTCACTCTTTGGGGAAGAGCGTCTAGCAGCGTCTAATAGACGCTCATAAATATGTAAATGATAAAGCCGTACTGTTTGATTTCAGCGACAGCGACGAGCATGCATAATTATAATAATTTGTTACAAGAAAACAACCGCCTTTGTATGGATGTCACAATGAACGTATCATTTTTTTTTTTTTTTATCTCAATAAATAACTCGAATGTTCTCCATTCAACTAAATTTGGAAGCTCTTGTGTACCAGACATAGGAATATCTTAATCCTAACCAGAGGGTGTGAGCTGACCATAGCCAACCAGGCTCATCTGGACCGGACCAATGAATCCCTTCATCCCACAACCCGTAAGGGTGTGAGCCGGATGTCATTGCCGACCAGGCTCGACATTCATCTGGACCGGACGAATGAATCCCTTCATCCCACAACCCGTGAGAGTGTGGGCCGAATTACATTGTCCCTTCGACCAGGCTCGACATTCATCTGGACCGGACGAATGAATCCTTTCATCCCAACCCGTAAAGGTGTGGGCCGAATTACATTGTCCCTTCGACCAGGCTAGACATTCATCTGGACCGGACGAATGAATCCCTTCATCCCAACCCGTGAGGGTGTGGGCCGGATTGCATTGTCTCTCTGACCAGGCTCGACCAGTGAATCCTTTCCAACCAATCCTTAAGGGATTGGCGCGGATGTCACTAAACACTCTCTATTGCTCAACGACCCTCAAGACGAATAACTCTAATAACAATACCATACATAATTTAACAACTATCTTGCTCGGTATCTAATTCGTCTGGCTCACGAATGTCTTACTCGGTGTGTACTTCTACTTCATAATTTGTACGTCACAATTTATCAGAATCAGAACATAGACTGAGACTATACCTACTCTGTACACTCTCTAGGCTAGCAGTCAGTGTATAAGAATCATCGGAGATGGAATTATAGCACGTTGTCAAAACATTAGCAATACCGAATACATTATTACCAATATTAGAATCTAAATTTTCACCCATATATTTTGGTGCCGTCACGGTATCCTTGTAATTCAAAAGGCTGTTAGTTATTCTTAGCAAACATGACTTCAGGGCACTTGCACGTAAGTCCTTATAATCATATTTAAAACATATTTAAAACAATATTGGAGTTAATTAAAGGTATTCTTTACATCTATCATTGTCTTATATTGCAGTTATAATAATACGACTTTTAGTTTTAATATCTAGCATCATTTCAATATCTTTTAAAGAAAACCGTTTCATTGGTGCGTCACCACGGTTGAATCGGGCTACTTCCGATGTTGCCGCTTTTTAGATATAAGTTGTAGCATCTTATTGTAATGAGTCAAGTTCTAAGCGGCTTTGCTGCTGAATACATTAGGGATTTAATTTTGACAAACCCTAAGACTACGTATCGTATGGTATAATATGGTATTATTGAATCAAGAGAAGTTGTGTGTGTCTAACAAGGTACTTTTATTTAGTAAAAGCGTCAATTATTTTCAAATCATTCACGAGTCTATAATTTTAAGCACGCATCTGGACATGGTCAGAAATCCAAAACTGTTCATTTTGCCCAGAGTACTATCTTGTCCCAAATGTTGCAGTTTGACATGTAGATGGTTGGAGTCTATAAAATCAAAGAACGAGGAACTATTAGTTAGCCAGGAGATCTTCTTGTTTCGTCCAACTTTTCTGAATTCCATTTCTAACGCCATTATGATTGAGCAACTGTCTCTGGAAGTTTCTTGACATTTGTAGAGATAAGATCGTGTATCTCGCTATCACGTTCTTGCTCGGTAGAATGCCAACCTTGATGGAGTTTGGCAAATTTAAACACTTGAATTTGTGCACTTTCAATGTTAGTGGGGCTAACTTTATCAATCGGCGAAGAGTTCCTTGAGATGTAGTCTGCATGTTCCATCCCCCGTCTTTCGCAATACACAATGTCAAAATCATGAGCTTACAAGATAGCTCACCAGCCACGCACAGGAGGTGTGAGGTCAACTTTGAAGTTCAAAACCTTTAGTGAATTACAAAATGTAAATACCACAAATCATCGATCGTTCAAATAACGCCAAAAGTGCTTAATTGCTCGTAAAATCACTATCATTCAAGTTCTTAAACGTGATAACTTGACTCTATTTGATTCATTATAATCATCAACCTATTGCACGCCAATGCCACTTTAACTTGCTTAGCTCTATCCACCACGTCCACGTTTCAGCAGCATAGGTCATTACTGGTAGTCTTCAGGTATTAAGGGATGCACGACGAAAAGACTTGACGCAGTTTATTTGGTTGTATGGCGGCTACATTCCACGAAATGTAGCAAACTGTTTTGTTTTCTTTTATATGAAGGTAACACTCTTTCGAGCTTGCATTGGTACGTAACTCCACGGACATTTAAGGATTGAATATTAATATATCGAGTCGTCGTGCCCATTGAATCAAATTACTCAATTTCGTTAAAAGAGTACAGACAAAAGGCTTAAGATTTGAGTAAACTCAGTGATAAATTTACGATAAAAAAAACGAGGCAAAGCCAATATATTGTAGAATTTATGTTGCTGTTATAAATGTTTTGCAGATCCTAGAAGAGCTTGTATGTTTCTTGTGTTTGGTGTAACTTTTCTTGCTTGTATGGAATACCATAAATAGTCAATTTTCTCCTTCCTAAATTTGTATTTCTGCAAGCTACAGGTGAACCTAGCACCTGCAGCATTTAAACCCATAACCCATCTCATCAAGTTGAAGCAACCCTCGGATATATTAGACGAAGAACATTACATAAAATTGTTATTATTATTATTATTATTTTTTGAAACAAAAAAAGAAGTTGGTTTAAACCCGTTAATTTACCTATTTGTTCCATACGTGGCATAAATAATGTTTGGGTAGCGTATTGCAAAAGATGTAAAACTTTTTCGTATTAATCAAGCAAATATTTGTCTGTTCGAAGCTTCTAACCAACAAGACATCTTTGCACTGTTTTGTGTGGGTCGAATTATATTTTGAACTCCTTGGTTTTCGTCATCATCATCATCATCATCGTCATCAGTGTTTTAAGCAGGTGCCTTAATCTTGAATCCAATGACGATTCCGATCCAATCCTAATTTCTATTTACTGCTGTCAATTTTTGCACTCTTGAAAACAATGTTGAATTTAGTGCTAGGTTTGCTGTCAAAAGTCATATTCCAATACTTGTCCAATACCGACCGCGTTCAAAAGTAAGGCCCCCCCAGGTCTCTATATTTTCCCAGTAAATCTGGTTCAATTTGGGTAAAGTGAAGCCTGTTTGATGCTATAATAATGATTATCACTAAAGTGGAAAATTGTTGTTTCAAGTAAAATAACAAAAATTCATTAATTTATCTAAATATTTTCTTCGAGAACAACGTACAAGAGTACACTTATTGGCAGTTTATCAATGTTTTGCTTTACTTAATTAATTAAATTAAAAAAAAAACCCATTTGATGTTATCGCTATGCATCAATATAGACAATACCACCATGTGATCGTATTATAAGCAAGTAATACGATTTGCTACCATTAACAAGAAAAGAAACAAGCTTACCAAAAGATTGCTGTCGTACACGACATCATCGCTTCGAGAGTGCCTAAAATTTTTTTTTTTTTGCATTCTCCATTCTAACATAATTTTACTTATTCATTTTCTGGTCCAATGTATCCCACTTCTGATGAAGGCGCTTCCAGACCTACATCAGAACTTCCTATAAACGGGTGGGCGTGTTTTAGTTAGTGGGCGTTATTAGCCAATGCAGAGTTTCAACTTCTTTTTATGCATTCTATTATCTACATATTCTTCTCTAGAACTATTCTATTCTACTCCTGTCGAATATGATTAGAAACATGAATCAATACTTTACACAACAGGTAACTGGCATATTTACTACGAACATTTACAAGATTCCTAAAAATCACTACACTTGGATTTAGTAAAGATAACTTGTACAATATCGAGTCGTTGTGAACTGTAGCTATGTACTTAGCTTAGTAATGCAACATAATTTCACAATAGTTGTCCAAAACGATTACACATTGTCTAATAACTGATAATTCCGATAATAAATTCTCGAACGATTCGTTCTAGTCAACGACGATCTCAATATGGCTGCCTGCTTACCGAATCCCCTCTCCGTTACCCTTTCTCCTCGCCTTCGCCTCGGTTATTTTCACGTAAAATGGCGCGCGCCGTCAAACTAATGTGAACAAAAACAAAGAGTAATATATCTATGGGAAAACCAAATCAGAAAATGTAACAACCCAAGAGAATGTAAGCACTACGTATCAGTTATTAAAATCTTTGCTACGTTTACCAACCTAACAAACAACCAACCAACCAACTTCACTTCACTGACCAAGCAATCAAAACAAAGAAACAAACCAACTTACATTTTCTTCTTTTTCTTCTTCTTTTGTTTTATGGCCTCTGTGGCTAGTTTGCCACAATTTTGCCAGTGTCAAGTGTATTAGTTTGATTGTCGCTTAGCAACGTAAACAAACGAAATTTGGAAAGAAACGATGACTTTTCTTTCAAAATTCTCCTGGAAAGTCTTTGACTAAATTACCAACCAACATTACCCCTCCATTTCAATTACTTACACTTGTGCTAAGTAAACAAGTTAAATTGTATAAACTGCCACCAAATTTACGCAATAAAACTTAAAATAACACGAGAAAAATAATTAAAATGGGAAGACCCATGTCGTTTTGACAAGATAGCCAAAGACAATCCTTTTTCTTCTTTTAATTTGTGGCGTCTGCAAACCAACATAAAAAGACACGCTTCTTCGTGTCATAGTTGACATGTTGTCAAAATAACTGTCAAAGTCAACGTTTGTCTTTGACATATCTTCCTCCTTGAGAGTCAAAGTCAAGTGAAGCAAAGAAGTCAACTCCGTCTGAAAAAAAAAGTTTAGAACGTTTGAAAGTTGCTTGACGTGTACTAAGTAAGTAAGTAGTTAGTAAGTAACTATTAATAACTAGTATTTATTACTTACTTACGTAGGTAAGGTAGCGTTAAATAGTGTTCTGTGGCACAAAGTAATCTGTGGTGTAGGTCATGGAACTAAATTAAGTACCTACGTATACTACGTCACAGAGATTATTATTACTATTTGATTTGAATGTGTAGTGTGAACCTGTGTTATGTATGTCTTAATTTTCTAAAATAAACTATAATAAAATTACCTACGTACCTACGTAAAACAAAATTTACTTGGTTTTCAGTAATAGGTCCTACCTACATAAGTAAATCAAAAAGTAGGTAGGTAATTTATTAACCTACCTACGGTACCTACCCCATCATGACAGCCTTCTAATTTTTCCACAGTTGGGACACTGACCTAATCTCGAGGCAGAGGATTGGGTTATAAATTCACCACGACCCAATGCGGAATGGTGGATGGCACAATACGACGTCATTATTGTCTTTCAATTCGAATAAATAGGTAAGTAAATGTTTAGTTCTTGGACATACATAAGCCGGTTTCCTCACGATGTTTTCATTTACCTATTTTTCTATACCTACCTACCTACTTACAACATTTTAAGTAGGTAGGTACCTACCTAACCTACCTAATTACGTACCTACTACCTAGTAGGTATTTAATTATTATTTTGATAGGGACGAGCCGGACAGCCAGACCATTTCGGTCTTGGCTGTCTAGGCACAATCAAACTTTTTGATGGCATCAGATTTAAAAGTAGTTAAGTACCTACTCTAGGTAGGTATCTAAAAGCATTAACAGACGATCGCACCGCACCGTGACCTTGGTGCGCTCCGGACCATATTCGATAGTGTGTACATCGGTCCGCCGCACATTATTATTATTATTGACGGTCCGCTCGGTCGGATGGTTCTGTCAAAGGATTTGGTGCGGTTCGCGCGTTGTTCGCTCGTGTGGACCACGCACCGCACCGTTTAGCGCTTTAGTCGCAATTCTGCCTCCGAGCGAGACACGCGTAACGAAGTTGTAATGGCGGCGGCGTCGGAGCAAGAAGCCGTAAATATTACGGAGAAAAAGTTGATTTTAGAAATCATCCAAATTTATAAGGATTTCCCATGTTTATGGGATTCTTCCCACGAACTCTATTGTAACAAAGACGCCCGCAATCAAGCATTAGAAATAATATTAGAAAAGTGGAAAACGGGTTACCCACATGCCACAATAGAGGACGTTAAGAAAAAAATTGAACACCTATTGTTTATATATTGGTTGGAGGCATGTCTGACGCGATTAAGCACGGATAGCACACTGGACCATCTCGTGTGCGGTGCGGTGGTGTGGCGTGTCGAGCGCACCGTACCGGTCCGGCGGTTCGGGCGGACAAGTTCGATCGTCTATTAAAGCTTTAATAATAGTTTAAAATTTCAGACTAAAATCAGAGATTAAAGACCTGTCACCTACCAAAAAAAAAATTGTAAAAAATCTGAATCGTGGCTGACTAAATTTCAAAATTCTAGCCAATTTTACCAAAATTTTGGAAATAAATTAAAATTGTATGCTGTGAAATCAGACTATGTCAGAAAACACAACCTAAGTACCTACATAATTAAATCTTGAAACTTTTGATTTTGACTGTAAAATGCAAACTTGTTGATTCCCTTTAATTTTGTCGATTTATCCATTCAAGTACCTAGGTACATCCTAATTTTTCTACCCTCCTTTCCCATTCTATCCCAGAGACAGACAAGGTAAACGAACATGTAACATAACAAGGTACTTATTTGTAGGCCAAGATTACTACCACACCATTTAGGTATTATAGTCTTCTGTATCATTCCATCATCTGTAGATATTATCTCTCGGTTTAGATTAAGTATGTAGATACACCTACCTGTATGACATGTATAGTTCGCACAGCGGATCTAGGCTTCCGTGAAGTTAGCTTTTTGTGATGCGCAAAGACAATTTAGTTTGAAAAGGCTCCATTGCGCATCGAAACGGCTAATTCACGACGGCCGAGATCCGTTGTGAGAACCAGCGGATCTAGGCTTCCGTGAAGTTAGCCGTTTGTGATGCGCAAAGACAATTTCGTTTGAAAAGGCTCCATTGCGCATCGAAACGGCTAATTTCACGACGGCCGAGATCCGTTGTGAGAACCATACCTATCTGGTCCTATCTTGCATGTGCCTTAGCACTATAATTTATTAAGGTCATCATTCACACTAGTCACCCAACCTTCAAATTTACATTAGGGTTACATAAGTATTACATTTACGAGTAAAAAAGGGTTACATATCTTTAAAAAAAACTTGTTTTTAGCCTATAAGTACCTACAGCTAAACAGTAGGTCTAACAGATAACGTAGAGGTATGATTAGGTATATTGGGTCAGTGACTGACTTCAAATGGAGTCAGTGCTGACTTCGACTTGCTCGGTGTACAAGCGAAAATATTGAAGTGAAGAATAAGAAGGTGAAGTACCTACCTACTGAAAGGCGACAACGCTTTGCTTACTCCATATAATTTACACTAGGTCAGCACTGACTTGGTTCGAATTTGGAGTCTGTCACTGACTCTGCTACTGACTCAATGTAAATCTTAGGTAGGTACTTTATGGTAGGTAAGGTTCATCACATTATCTAATCTAGGTACTACTTTCAGTCAAACTACCCACAAAAATGCGCGACACGCCTGACTGCCTGAACCGCCGATACAGGGCTTTGGATGAGTTGATTCAGGAGCTAAGCTCCATTTCACCCCAAGCGTCTGAGACTGGGAACCCATATCCACACAGTGAACCTGGAAATGACCCCGGCATCAAACTCATGTGCGAGTTTTGGAACATACTGAAAGAGGATCCCGATTGTAATCTGACGGTAAAAACTTTTGTGCATAATTATGTAATGTGTAGGTAGGTAGGCAATAGAACCAATCATACCAATCCCTGAATTCGACTAAGTAACACATAGCTTCACCATCATGACAGCTTTTTATTGTTCCCACTGGTCGGACACTGCCCTACTCTCAAGCAAGAGTGATTGAGTTCTAATCCACCACGCGGACAGAATGCGGCTTGGTGGATGGCACAATGTCTTTTGAGTTTTTAGTTCTTGGACATGCCAGTTCCTCACGATGTTTGCTTTCTCCATTCGCGTTACACATTAATAATATTTTTATTTATTTATTTTATTTTATTTTGTTCGGATAACAAATACTTTATAAAACTAAATATTAAACAACTTAAATAACTAAACACCAATAATATGTTTTCGCACATTAGACCAACTACGTCAATCAAACCAGTGTTTCGTAGGTACCTAAACTCGCAATCCGTAAATTGTGCATAATTTTTTTTTTTAAATAAATAGTAATCTCCTAATATAGTTTCGTAGTAGGTATTCGTATCGAAAGATCGATTACGAGATAACGATTCATGGAACATAATAAGAAGGAGCGCTCGTGACGTAGCTGGCTAAGTTGTTCTTATCAGATCAATGAAGTTAAGCACTGTTCCGCGTAGTCATCATTTGGATGGGTGACCGCCAGTGGCAATTTCAACTGAGCGCTCCCGTGCTTCGGAGGGCACGTTAAGCAGTCGGTCCCGGCTTTACAAAGTTGTTAGGCCATGACCGAGGCCTACAGGCGGCTAGAAACTATGTCACCAGAGTTGGCCACTGACTCATACGAGCTTACTTACTTACTTACTTACTTACTTACTTACTTACTTATGGAACATATTTTCTTTATGTTTGCTCCAGCAACAAGTGAAACAGCGCATGGGACTGCCCAGTGCGAGCAGTGTGTTCCGACCTCAACGAGTGACCTGCTACATGGCGAAGAAACAAACAAAGCCATGTTGTAAGGAAGAGGGCGACGAGAAGCCGCGAGCTGCTTTGGACAAGATAAAAAAGTTAGACTTAACTTGACACAGCAAAGCTCTATAATATTGGAAGTTAGTCATTGCTAGATGGCAGATGGCCAAATGGCAGATGGTTAGATGGTCTGCTCTTGAGAATTACCAACTCTGAAAGAATCATCGTGCCATCCACCAATCTGCATTGGGTCCGTCTGTGAGAATAGCACGATAATAAAATTCGTTTAAGTAAATATCTTGGAAATGCTTGTTTTTTTCACATTTTAAAGTGTGCCATATTTTTCAGTCTGTGCTGCCAAAGTAGCGCTACAAAGGGACAGACATGTTGCGCTTCAAAGTTGCCAATCTCTCCTAGTCTGTCCAGCAACGACACACTGCCGCTTAGTAAAGTCTTGTGTAATTTGAAAGAGGTTTAGTATTTCCAATCATTTTTAGTACCTACCATAAACTAGAGCTTTGCGTGATAGCTTCGATCTATTCGCTTATGTGTGAGGAAGCACTCCCATTTGCTGAGCCAATCAGTAGCTTAGTGAGAAGGGTGTGACTCTGAAACAGTGCTTTGAAATAAAATTAACTTATGTAATGTACCTAATACATGACCTAAGATATAAGTTCACTTTTTTTTAAGGCGGCTTCGTTTGACAAGAAATGCAGTTCCAAAATAACAGAACTAATGGAGACACAGAAAGAGCTGATGGATCAGATCCAACATTTGGAGCACCGAGAGAAGGAAGGCATCCAGTTGCTGAAGCAGGCAGACTGCATGTGGTCATGCATGGAAGAAGCTTATAAGAAGAGAGTTGCGGATTCCTTGGAGAGGCAGAAAACATTAATGAAACAGGTTACAATAAAATTAACATAATGTCCTAATCTGTAAACTACAGAGCCAAACTCTGTTGGTAGGACTGGCGCAGCATCAAAACAAAATGACAACTGAATGATGACAAAAATGACATGACATGACAATGGATAAAGGTGGACAAAAGGCCACCCAATAAGGTTAAGTCAGGCTATGAATTTTGTGATAAGCGAGAACTCACAGAATCTACTAGTTTAGGCAATAAGTAGGTACTACATAACCTACTAACTATACTTAACAAAACAAAACCGATTTTTTACAGCTAAAAGAAGTGGAAACAAGCAACGCAAAATGGCGCAAGAACAAAAAAGACTTGGAACTCCAAATGACCAACATCAACAAATGCCAAGAGGAGATTACAGAAAAACTCACACAGAAAAACAACGACATTAAATGTATGGATATTGAGATCAGTGACTTCAAGAAGCGCATTGAAAGTAATAAGAAGGAAACCGAGGTGGCAAAGAAATCTCTGGTTCATAAAAAGCAGGCTTCAGATGTGTGTTTTTACTTTAATTATTATATTTTATGCTAGGAAACAAAACTTTTAGTTTTCTCCAAATCGCGATTGTAGGTAGCTTACGTGCGATGGTTTTTAGATTATATTCAGACGCTGCTAGCAAAATACAAACGACCATGATTATAGTAATAATTAAAAAGTAAGTAGTAATACCTATATTTTTACTGTTTTCAGATAAAAATAGCAGGCATAGCAGCAGAAATTACGAGAATTCAAAAGTCTCTCAACGATGAGTACAAATTCAAAAATAACAAGGAGTCTGATGGGACAAAATACGTAAAAGATGCAAGAGGGGATCTACAGAAAATTTGTAGAGTTCTTCTGCAGAAAAAACTGGAGAGTGAAGACCTTAAAGCAGGGGTATTTATTAATAAGTTACTTATAAAGAACAACTAATAATTCAAACACAACAAGTGGTGGAAGGAATATAGTGAAAGTAGATAGTTACTTAGAGAAGCAGTTTTGAACCACTAATCATTGAAGATTTGTAGATTCAGAGTAAAAAAATATTAAGAAACATTTTTCAGGAAAACGCACTTCTCCAAGAAATAGATTTGCTAAACCAAACCATGGATCTATGCAAAGACCGTTGTAAGAACAAAGAAAACTCCATCGCGGAGGAAATCAAGAAACTCGACAGTGAAATATCCGCGTTCAAAGTCAAATGCATCAGATGCCATCAGTGTACAGACACTCTCGATGTTAGGAAGTATTGCACTGATTGCCCAAGATGCGCTGAAGAAAGGTATAATTTTGACTACTTCTACCTACTGTTTACATAATAAAGTCAAATGAACTCGTGACTACAGAGTAAATTTTGGTATACCACTAGTTAACTTGACGATTTGTTTATATATTTTGATAATTAATTTTAAAGGGATTGTTTATACGAAGATGGCCATTGCACTCCAGATAGTTCCAATGATTGCGTATGCATGAGCGTCAAACAGAAGTTCCTAGACAATGTCTTCGATAACATGTATACTGTACTAGAAAGGCAGAGTAAAACCGGACCGGGGAAAGCTGTGGCTGAAACAATTTTGGGTTGTCTTAAACAAAGTAGGAATGGAAAGCTCAATGACGAAACTAAGAAGATTTTGCAGGAATTCATTCTCAATACGGTCAAGAAGAATTTGAACCTGACAATCATCGGTGGCGCTGTGAAAACTCGTTGCGAGGTGAATTATGAAAATATGCTATAGATGTCTTGTTCATACTGCATTGATCTTTTGATTTATCCAAGGCATTTGATTTCGTGTTCTGACTGAACCTTGGTAATAAATGTTAATTAATCAAAGTGTACTTAGCTATCACTTCTTTTTATTCAAATCAAGGTATTCATAACCTCATTTAAATATTTAGCATTTAGACGTTTTAGAGTTTTCTTTTTAAACTACCAGTTATTAGGTGTATCGCAGGGTTTAATATTTTAACTCGCTCTATTTTTAATTTGGGTTAAGGTAATGTTTATGTGAGACAACAATCTTTGTTTTCAGATGGATCCCGATACTTATAAGCAACTGATGCTTTGTCTGAAGCAGGTGAAAGCAGTTAAAGCGCCCAAAGTCGATAAAGGAACTGTCGCGAAAAAGGTAGCCATTTGAAAACTGTATCTAACCATTCGTGGGGAATGCTTTTGAATGGCTTAACAAATCTGTTACCAGAGAGCTAGCACATTTTAACTTTTTTGTTTTTTACTATTTTTATGACCATTGTTTATAAGTTACATGTCATTTAGAAATTTTGACAGTTAATTTCGCTATAGTAATTTTTTATTAGTTTGTTTTGGTTTATTAGTTTTAATTGTATTAGCTACTTTAATTTGACATTAGTTTCATGATCTTAGTTACCTACTTATTATAAATATTTTGTCAACCGGTATCAATTAAAATTTAGTTGCATGCTTGTTTAAGCAAAGTTTAGGGACATTCTAGTTCATAAGACCACTACTGTATTTAACTATACTATTAAATTACCTTTGCTCAGCAGTGGGACAAGATAGGTTGACTAAAAAAAAAAAACTAATAAATTATTCTGATTCTGATTCTTAGGAATCGTGTCGTCGCTGGGGTGGTACAAGTGAATGCAACTGTCCCAGCGGTCCCAAAGCCTGCGTTTGTACTAAGAAGGCCCCACCACCTCCAAGCGACCCCACGCCTTGCCCTCCGAGTAAAGACAAAGAAGATGACCCGGTATAAACTCATAATACTTTTTACATTGATATAACTATATGCTTTGAAAGTAAAAAATATAATAGGATTTTTATTATAAAAACTAGGTTTATACATTATTATGTGATTGATCGAATAGTTTCTGACGTAGTGTGTCTACGGCGTAGCTGCATAGAGCTGACAGAGTGTGTTTATAAGAGTTGGTGCGTCTACGCCGTAGCTCCGTAGAGCATAACCATAAAAGGTCATAAATTTGATTTCACTGAGCTATGGCGCCTACTGTAGCACCAACTTCCACCCAAGCTCAGCTGCATAACGATGTTTATGATCCATTCGTGATTGTAGCACCTCTACGTCGGCGTTGTAGTGTTTTTTATATCGAAGAACATTAATAAGTATCTACAATTTTTTCTCCTATAATCAAACTCTCATCTCCAGACGCTGTTTGACAGATGTTTTCATCTGATTGGGTGATTTGTGAGAATGATTTACATTTTGTAACATTAGCAAAAGTGCAGAATCCATAGTCACTGAATGTTTCCAGGGTGAAGTTGCTGTTTGCCCTCACAAGGACTCCACCGCATGCGGTCCCGACTGCGCAATGCATGCTGTTCCATCAGCTGTTGGAGCTGACGTGGCGCAGTGGAGGCCTGACCCCTGCTCTGGCGCGGCCTGCCCCTTCAACAAGAGCATGAGGGCTGCTCAATGTGTGTTAGGACCAGAATCGTTGAACTCCTTACCAAAGAGTTTCATGTCTACCGTGCCCTATGTGCCTGATATACCGGTGTTTGAAGATTTGGTAAGTTCCTTGTGTGATGTGTGTAAGGAACAATAAGCATAATCTACCGGCTAATTGTTGGCAGTGGCAAAGTTTATAGCCTTATCTAAAAACATATTTTAAATCTCTGTTAGCTAATCTATCGAATATATTATCATCCTCTTTGTTCATTGACGTAAGAATGAAAAGGAAAGACAATACAGTTTTTTTATGAACAAATGTGCTAGCTAAACTAACTAACCTATTATTTTCTTTTTACAGATAACATGTAGATGTGGGAAGACTCCAACAAAGCCTTGCACTTGTAAAGGAGGTAAGTCAACTCCAATGAAGTAGTTAGTTTTATTACGTGGGAGTACAAATTAAGTATACGATTAAGTATTTCTTGTTATGAAACGTTATCAGCAAAGAAAATTTCATTATTTTAGATCGTAGAAGTCGTCCGAGAGAAAGGATTATCGAAGAAGTGATGGGAAAGTATATTGAAGTGTCTCCTATTGAAAAAGTAAGTTACACAATGTTGAGCAGTGATTCTGTCTACTTTAAATCTTCTGGGACTTGTAGTAGGGACTTTCACGACGCAAATTAGCCGTTTAACTATTTAATAATTTATTTACTCACTATGTTGTATTTTTCTAATAAATTCACAAACTAGCATGGTGGTTTTATTTCTGTAGTTACAATTTCCAACCACCATGCATAATTCCATATCTAAATGCATGTTTTCGTAATAGGTAAATTCAACAAACGAGCATGAAAAAGCGTTGAAAAGCACTGTTGACGAAAGTTGCAATTGTTCAACTGTAAATAATATAAGATTCATTAAGTTGGCATCCAAAACATCCGAGAATCAGTTTCAAAAACATAAAAGTACATCTGAGTTCGTACTATTAGAAGGCACTGATGCTCTTATTGAAATGCTCAAAAAGAAAAAGCACATGCATATGTCTAAAAAAAGTAACAGTAAAGATATTTCTCAATCAAAAGAACTTATCAGATTATTTCCGAACCCAGAAGCTAAAGGAAAGTTTGGAGATGTCAACACAAGACTAACAGTAATTTTAGATCCCAAATTTCATCCTCCTAACGTTAGAATGGATGAAAATACAAGCCCACTTACAAGCTATCTAAGCGCCTGTAACTCAAGATGTAAAGATGGTGCTTCTATAGAAATGAATGTGGGCAAAAACGATTGCAGTTCCAGCGTTAGCTGTTTTGAGAGAAATATTAACGATACTGTGAAGGATTTAATGAAATACATTATTGTGTCAGAGAGAAATGTTAAAGATTATGATCCTGAAGTACAATGGATGACTGTTTCATCTTTAATTAAAAAGTTACCTTCCTTAGACAACGACAGTAACATAACTAACGAAGAAGTCGAAGTTAAAAATGAATTCTTAGAAAGACCAAAAAATTCTAAGAAAAAACAAGTGACTTCTTATATTAAAAATTTGTTAAACAGTATGGTTCTAAAGAAGGTAAAAGAAGATGTGGCAAATAGTCTTACAAACTTAGAAGTTAAATGTTCTCAAGGTTCCTTTAGTGGCACGGCAAAACGAGAGAGAGACATCAATGAAATCATGTACCCAAATATGCATGAACAACATGATTCATCTCAAAATTTACTTTCCGATTCAAGTATTCCTATCAAAGTAAACAAAACTAATTCACACGGTAAATGTCTCAAATATTTTATTCAAAATATGGTAAAGAAAACAGAATGTCCAAGCCAAAGAATTTATCGATATGAAGATTCAAGTACATATAATAAAGTATCTGCAATTAGATCTAGAAGAAAAAACGTACATCGCTTACACAAATATTTAAATGACAACTTCAGTAAAACTTCTGCGTGTAGGTACTGATTTCAAAAATGCTTATAAAATATTGATTGTCATGGAAAAACAAATAAGTGCCACAAAAATATTACCTCCTCATTGTAAGTAAAATGAACTGCCGTTATTTATTTGAATTTTATTTATTCTATTATAATTTTGAGTTGTACTCCCACGTAAGTTTGTTATAAGTTTCTGCTTTAAAAGCCTTATTCTTACATAATTACAGATCACAAAAAACTAGAAGCAAAAATTGCCAAAAGTTGTGATATGAGCACCTGTGCCACTATTTGGGAACAAGAAGCCCAGCGCAGATTTTATTTAATTGAAAAAGAAATACGTAAAGAATCTTATGTCAAATATCCTGCACTAGACCCGACTAAAGAAGATTTGCAAAGCGTGCAGAATGATGTATTTTCTAAAGGACAATGCACGTTAAATATTGACCAAAATATTGAACGGAATATTAATACTAACAAAAGCGTAACTTTTGCTGAAAAAATTACAGATACAACAAAGAATCAGTTTAAAATTGTAACTGGTGGTAGTTATGATAATATAGACAAATCTTCAACAGAATTAACTAAAACATCATCAGGAACGTTGGCAATTGCTTTAGATGAAAAAGTAATAGAACTAATAGATAAAAAAACTTCTGAAGATCCAAATATTGTAATTACTCTTAAGAAAACGAACTCAGGCCAATTCACTGTCAATTTCAACGCTGAAAACAGTTCAGCAGAAGATACTTACAGAGTATTGGTTAAGAAAACTTTTTCAGGCACTAGATTATTAGAGGTTCATAATAACTTCATAAAAAAACTACAAAACTATAAGGAGGAAATTGAACAAGATGCAAAAGATAAGCCACCTGATGTAAAAACTGCAGAAGATACCAAAGATAATATATCAGATAGTAAATTAGTCAAACAAAATAAGAGTCAAAAATTCAATAATACACCGAAAGATAAAGGCATACTTGTTCAAGATTTACTGCATAAATACGATGCAAACAAAACAATAGATGTCAAAGTGTCAGGTGAAAATGGACTCTTAACAGAAATACTAGCTCGTCTTACTAAAACGTTATCTGGAAACATAGCTGTCGATGTACATGAAATATCTTTACTTGGAGATTTACCAAGTAATACTAAGGAGCGCGCTGTGTTTTTGGCAAAATCTGAATTAGGTTATTACGATTTAGATATCAGAAGAAATAATAAATCTCCAAATGCAGTTATAAGAAAAACACCTTCCGGAGGTGTTTTGGCTGTTCTAACAGATCCTGTACTAAAACCGATAGAAACCGTAAAAGCTAAGCAAAAAGAAGATCTTTTTGAATTCAAAATTAAAAATCCTAAATCCAACGTACGTTATCCTCCAGCAGTACTTAAATCAACTCCTTCACATAATTATGTAATAGTAATAGACAAAGAATATGAGAAAGGATGCAAGAAGGTTATCAATGATACTGTGGATGAGGACACCGAATGCTATATCAATATCACAAAAACTGACTCTGATAACTATTTGATCAACTTTGATGAAAGTGATAGTAGTTTTATATCCAACGGTTTAATAATGAAATCTCCATCTGGAAACATAAAGATAATAAATACTGGAACTGGAAAATTCCAGTCGACTAAATCATCAAAAGTTTTCAGTGACATATTTAATAAGCTACCGTCGAGTAAATCAACATCACGTAGAGAGAGTCAAGCAACTACATTTTCTAGATCCAAATCCAACAGTGATTCTAATTTGTATGAGAAAATGAACATATTGACGCCCGATCACACAGATATGTTAAACAAACCTCTAGCACCGCTACAAAAAACCAGCTCAGGCCAGTACGCCGTCGTACTGGGAAAAGAGTCTAAAAAGGCTTTCATAAAGAGTTTTAAGGGTTACCTGCAAAATAAATCACAAGGGTTGATACCCGTTAAAATAACAGAGTCGGGTGAAATCACTATTGTGTTGAATCAGGATCAAAAAGAAAAGACTCAATATGGCTCACTCAAAATTACACCGTCGGGAAATATTTATGTAATGGTTGATGAGAAACTAGTCAAAAGTATGGAACAAGATAACAAACCTGTAATCAATACCGTAGGTGCACCTAGCAATAGCATTATTGATACTAAATCTACTCATATGATTGGGAAATTAAAACGTCCAGTTGACAAAGCAGTTTCAACATCTTGCAATGCAAGGCCAGACTCATGTTGTTGCGATCCTTCAAAATGTGTTTGCGAAGAACTTCAATGCGATGCAAATGACCGGAACTTGAAGAAGTCAGTGAAAGAAGAGAGCCTACGACTTTTCCGTCCTCAATTGTGTGGTATAGATTGGAACAAAGTAAAACGTAATCCAGACGGTGGTTATAAAATATGTGACCCTGACAAGTGCACTGAAAAGTGCTGTAATGATCCTTTAAAAAGGGCAAATATACAAGCAAATGGTAAGTTGACTCACATTGTAATCAAGCCGAATGATCGTAAGCCGGTGCTCCCAAAGAACCCACACGCTGAAGAACAATGCTTTTTTGTAGTTGAAGCACTATGTCCATACCACAGAGACAGGTACGATTCTGTATCAAACGACCTCATAGAAATATCAAGTATGTGTAACAATTCGTCGCTTAGAAATAGCAAAACTAGAAAAACAAAATCGAAAACATTAGGTAAAAATAGCGTTACTAAATGGGATTCTTTACAATATTTACCTCCGCAGTTGCCGTCTTTTCTTAGTCAATTTAAATATAAATGAAGTTTTTTAATAACTTTTTTGTACATATTAGACCAAAAAATAGATAAATGCAGCCACGTGAATTTATTTAATAAATATAATTATTTTTGTAAGTATTCTTTGTGTTACATTTAATTTTGCCTGAGGTAAATAACAAGGTTGTATAATATAATATGAAGCACTCTTTTAATTTCCAAATACAGATGATGAATGTGACTACGTTTCGTAGGCGGGCGTAATGGATGCAGTATTTCGAAAACGTTTTGCGACGAATGGCCAAAGTTCCATTACAATACAATAGCAATTAAGGTTATCTGATGGCACGTTCTGCAGAAAATTGATGGCGTTCGATACATTTTTCTGTTTGTTAATGATTTGTGGACGCTAATGATTATTTTCTGAATGTTTGTGGTTCTAGAATATAATTTACCTATAGTTGTTTCATATGATCAAAAATTATGCAGCTACACTTAATACTTAGAGCAAAATAAATAATCTTTTTTAGAATTTTAGAACAAGTCAGATGCTACTAAATACAAGTAGGTACCTACATTCTCAATAAAAAAACTTTTCTGTTTTAAAACTTTTCTGTTTGGCCATTTCGTATCTTCCAACTTTAGCTGCACCGCTGGAAAATCTCAATTCAGTCTCTATTCCTGCTAGCTGTTTCTATTTTCCGTAAGGTACTCTCCGAGTTCCTAATGACTTCGCCTGGCAATATTTTTCTAGCTGCGTCTACGTTTTCCCTTTAGTTCTGCGGAGTCCGACGTAAATGGTTTAACTTTGCCTGCAGTGAGCAGTTTCATCCGCACGTGTGTCGATTGCTTCTGGAATACATAATGCAAACGCATTAGTTCAAAGGACGTTATTCATTTTTAGAAAACGTCGCCGGCTCCCTCAGTTTCCGTCGAGTTCGAAGAAATATGAGTTTTCAACATTCTCTCGGAAGTGAAGTTGAGAATTTGTGGCTAGTTCTCTATAAAGAATTGGTTTTCTGTAGTTTTACAGATAAAAGTTCAACCTATACGCTTAACAACGAAAACAATTGTGTTTACAGTGTATCTCTGTGAAACAGTAGAGCTTGCGTTTCAGGCATCTACTTTGCATAAAACAATGATAAAAGCGTTCTCAGCAACCTTTCACCTGTTCTCTTTTCACTCAGTCATAATTTTCTCACTGTCTCGTGCGTTTAAACAATACCTCTCTGAAAGGGAACAACACCCCTTTAATCTAGTTTAAAATTTGCATATTAAAAACAAAACGAACGGGCGCAAAAGGCTAGCAATTACATTGTAAATGGTTCAGGAGCAATATAGCCTTTGGCCAGCTTGTAACACGTTTCAAATTACATTTTACGCACGCGAGAGCCCTTTTCATAACCTCCGTCGTATTCCATTTGCGAGTCAACAGAGCTACCGAGAGGTGCGCACTGTACCGAACCTAAGTTCGTAGATCGTGTCGTACTGGAAGAGACTAATGTTCAACGCCAGCTCTGTGCTACAAGCTATTTTTTAGCAGAGTGTTCCCTAGATGTGCTCGATTGTAACTAGAGTTTTATTAGACTTTTTATGCAAGATATTTTTTCCGAATTATTTAGGTTAGATATTAGGTACATGCCTGTAGTACTGGTAACGATTTTCTCTACGGGAGACATTAAATTTAAAATTTTAAGCCAACTAATATTTTCTTTTAAGTTTCCGTAGAGAAAAACATCTAGGTACACAATACTTTATTTTTATATCAAGTGGTCAGCCATTCTATTAATATGTCTCGCAGCGCTATTCGGTACATATGTTTGAATAGTTTCTTTCTCAAAAGAATCACACTGTAAAATATATTTCAAACCGATGTTTATTTTCTCTCGCGTTCTACTGTCTACGCGACTGATGAGAAGGAAATTATCAGCTCTTCCAGCACCTGTTTTTCAGTTTGGGTGTACCTGTGAATTCGCAACGCAGCGATATTTCGGCTCGGCACTTACTCCCGCAGGCCCGCGGGCCTTATTGAATACGAATTGTTTCTTTATCAGTTTTCGCAGATCGAAAATAGTCTAGAGTTAACTGAATTTTTGCTCTGTTTGGTTTTTCTAGTCTTGTCACAGAATAAG
Source organism: Colostygia pectinataria (assembly GCA_951394395.1). Taxonomy (NCBI): domain Eukaryota; kingdom Metazoa; phylum Arthropoda; class Insecta; order Lepidoptera; family Geometridae; genus Colostygia; species Colostygia pectinataria. The sequence continues at coordinate 10,452,038 of OX596358.1, read as the reverse complement.
AAAAGTCATGTGCTGGTGTTGAAAACTGTCGTCTACATTCAACAATATGATCGACCTCAAACTGCGGGTTTCTTGGGTTAAAGAATATGCGAGGACAAGTAGGTATCTATGAACATGTAAAACATGTACCAAAATAATCTTCTAAAGCATCATATCCGATATGGTCTAGTGGCTAGGATACCTGGCTCTCACCCAGGAGGCTCGGGTTCGATTCCCGGTATCGGAATATGTGTTTTGCTTTTGTTTATTTTAGTATTTAAGCTAAGAAACCCTGGCTCCCAAGATTATAATCCAGTTTTTTGTAAACATTGGCAAACAAAAAAAAAATTATATATCAACTGTGCACTTGTATTGCTCTTACAGCTGTTATAATCAACGCGTGCACTAAACTTTAATTAGGTTATCTTCTATTATTTATAATTTTAAGTCTCCCTATATCTTCGAACAACTTTTATCATATTTCTAACAACACACACGCGTCAACAAAAACCCTCCGGACAACAAGCTTTCACCAGAGGCCGTTACGAGCTCAGTTTTTCGCCTTCGAGGGTTGTTTTTTAACCCTCGAATGCCCGCGTCCGCTTGATTGATTTATGACCAGCAATGTCCTTGTGATCTAGTTTAGATGTTTCGGTCTAACGCTAGATCTCACGATATTCCCTGCTTGTGTAAGCGTTCATATGGAATTGATGGAAACGATTGGCTGAAGCCCAGATGTCGGGAATAAAGTAAGATGATGAAAGTAACAATATTACGCCGACGAAAGAAATTGGATTTTCAGAGGTAGAATTTGGTGGAAAAAAGTGAAAATAGAATTCAGAAATCGTTTGGTGATGCAATTTTACTAAGTTGTTTGGACTTTATGGATGTCTGGAGCGACGAAGCTAGATATCGTTGAGAGTAATAATGTTGACGCATAAAAATCATGCTTATTACAAGCATAATATTGAAGAGTGGATCTGAAGAGTGGTCTATAAATTCCAATAAAATTTTCATGCGAGCAATGAAAATCTATACCCCCATCTACCTTAGAGGTACCGAATATCGATCAAAACCCTGAAATTCGTAGGTATCCTGTTTTTATAAGCAAATTGTATTCAGCTCACCTGAGCTGATATCAAACTAACATCGCGAAGACTTTATTACAGTAATAAGTAAATAAGATCAGTTATCTCTACCGGTCCAATATTCTTCAGCTTAGTCAATTTGTCAAACCATCGAGCCAAACACTTAAAATGGGCTGTAAAACTTTTAACACACGACCCGAGCAAAGTGTAGGTACTGTGTCCGCATAGCAACTATATAAAAGGGAATAGCCGATATACGATCGCGATCAGCAGAACTATTCTGTGAAGCTTCGATTTACTTCTGTTATTTCTACTGTCGAATATATCAGTCGTGCGACTTTACTTGTCGTATTTGCTCAAATGTTTGCTTCATTCGTTTAGTTTGTATTGATGAAAATAAATAACACAAACATTTGACCAAATATGATCAGTGAAGTCCCATTTATTTATTAGACAGAGCCGAAACAGACAGAGACAACCGATATGGCGCGGCGGGCGAAGGTCGATTCCCGCCTTGGAACAAATGTTTGTACAATCCGCAAATATTTGTTCCGGGTGTTCTGGGTGTTTTCTATGTATAATAAAAAATATTTACTATGTATAACAGGCGTCTAGTACCCTTAACACAAGCTCTGCTTAGCTTGAGACTAGATGATGCTGTGTGGATTGTCCAGCATTATTTATTTATAAATATACCCTTATTGCGTTTTTTTTACAAAGTAGCTCGCTGCCGACGTAGTTCGTGCTGACTCAGGTTTCTCGTTCAACTCTGTTCATTTATCATAGTATGGTATATTATTATGATAAGATACGATTAGACAAAAAGCTGTAAGCGTAATCGATGCTCTATAGCAAGCTGGTTGCAAAACTAAAACTGATGACGCTAAATGCATCCGTACCAAATTTCATCGTGTTTTTTCATTTTGTAATCAAACTGAAACCTCCAGAATCAGGCTGTGGATCGAAATAAAAAGGTCGATGCGAAGACGACGTGCCCCACAGTAAAACTAGTAGGTGCTCGAATGAAAAAGGCCGGGGTGAGATTTGGCTCCAGTTTGAGATGTGCACTTGAATAAATAAACCAGATTTATTCGGGTCAGAGTTCGAAATAAAGCTTCAAATGAGTAGTTTGGCTCGCGGAAATAGATGTATATACTTACCAGGACGCGGACGAAAACATGTTTGGCTTTTAGGAAACTTTCTTCTACGAGTTCTAAGAAATGAAGAAAATATATTATTATCGTAAATAATAAAAGTAGTCGAAGAGATCCAATATGAAAGCTCTAATCAATTTCTTATGACGAAACGCTTTTTTGTTACGATGAATTAATCGCACTTGATCTTGTCGATATTGATTTAGATTTGCTCTAGCTTTTGCGGCAAATAATATTATCAGCATTAGTATGCTTCAGAAAAATTATTACAGTACTTGTTGTGTCAGTTTTGTCCAAAAAAGGTTAAACGCAGAATATAAAGAATAGAAAGCATTTATTCGCAGCATCAAAGGACACAAATGAGGAAGAGAACCAATTATTTTTGCAAAAATCAAAAAGTCGGGAATGCAGTATAGCTTATGGTAGAGCCCCAGTACGATACAGGCAGTTATTTGTAGTTACCTACTCATAATATCGCGTTTCTATAATAACCGAGCATCCGTTAGTACTTAGCGTTATGTTATTCAGTTTAGTTTTTGAAGTTTCAATAAACGAAGCATCAAAAGCTCAATTTGAGGTGTGTGTACTGCAAGACCAAATAAACTTACGAGTTCTTTTATCGTATTCATTTTAACGTATTATTCATTGCTTTAATGTCCTTGAGTCCTATCATAATTTGCTACATACCAAGATAAATACTTATTACCTTTAATATTCAAACCACGTTATAACTTGCCACTTTAAAAATCTAGGCACATAGAAAAAGACAATAATCGACATATTTCCATAAGACGTCTGAGTTTCCTGAGGATGGGGGTCCATAGGAATTGTTTTGTATTCAATCTGAGTATATTCAAATCAGTTATTGTATTCTTTGCGAAAGGGGCCTGCTGTGGTTTATATATACAGGGCGTAAAAAGACTACTACCGAAAACAGGGGGCGTGCAATCAGACCATGATTCTGAAAATAGCTAGGCGAAAAAAAACGCAAAAAAAGTTGACTTGTCTACGTCATATTGCTGACTGCTAAATAAAAACATAAAAATCGTGTTTGGTTTTGGGGTGCTGGAACCACACTTTCGTTTTTGGTAGTCGTCTTTTTATACACTGTTTATTTACTCCGGTAACGCAACGCTCCATATTGTAAGCTGAAGAGAATACTGTAAAAACTTACGAGTTTAAATTCTTCTGCTTAGCCCTGGATGTAGAGCTCTGGTTGTGTAGTGGGAGGTAGTACTTTCCTTCCAATCCTAAGGTTGTGTTTTCGAAAGGTTTGTCGTGCAATGGTTTTCTTAGCACTTTCAAACGGTTAGAAAACTCGCGAGGAAATCGGCATAATCCAAGAACAAACTCTCAATATTCTCCATCACCTTTTTTTGGAAAGTTTAAGTGCCTAAATTGTATTTTAACAATGTTAAAATTGGAAATCATTGAAATAAGTTTTAATTAAGTATTTAACAGCAATAGACTAGGAATTTTATTATTAAACCGTATTGAAACTGCGTAATTTAGCTCTACATACGGCAGATTAAACTAAACTAATGTTCAAAGTAATGAAATCGCACCGCAGTTTATGGTAAATGGTGCGTTAGATTGTAATTTAGTATGATGAATACACATAAAGGCGTTCTTTGAAGCAGCGATGGTCTAATACTGAATAACAGAATTACCTACTACTAGTAGGTAGGTACTAAAAGGCAGTGAGCACAATGATATTGAGGAGTTTTTCTATTCGATATTTTTCTAATGTAATGATATTTAGTAATGAACTTCGCCTTTTTGTATGAGACTTTTTACAACGCCTAACAGCGGCTCTTTAGTGCGTAAAGTGAACTCCATAAATCCCATACAAATTGACAGCAAATTTGACAATCGTAATTAGCGTCTAGCTAATTATGGTAGTTCATTTTACGCACTAAAAATGCGCTGCTGAAAACCCCAATACAAATTAATAACTGGGTGTCACGTTTACGACGATTGTCTTATTAGTTTTTTGTGATTCGCCCTCTGAACGATGATTCTTAAAATCATTATTCCGGATATATTATATCTAGCCCTTGATCTGCGGTACCTTTGCCTATCTATTAGCGTAGTACTTACAACCTGATAGTAGATACCAAGAAATTAGCAAGAAAAGCTAGAACCCAGCAGAGTTTGTTGCTAAATTGTTATAGGCTGGAGCGCACTGAACTGGCGTTTTACATAACCTCAAAATGATCCTTGTGATTTTATTAAATAATAAGTCATCATCATCATATCAGACGATAGACGTCCACTGCTGGACATAGGCCTCACCCAAAGAGCGCCATGACGACCTATTTTGGGCCTTCACCATCCATCGACTTCCCGAGACCGCTGTAATGTCATCGGTCCATCGACTGGGGGGCCGTCCTACACTGCGTTTTCCAGTTCGTAGTCGCCACTCGAGAACCTTTATTCCCCAGCGGTTATCGGTTCTGCGAGCTAAAAAGTGAATTGAAATTTGAATTTGAATTTGAATTTGAAGTACCAATACAGTAGGTTACAGTTATGTTCCTAAATATCTTGTCGCATCGCATCGTGTCATCCGGCAAATTGCGCGTTAAATTGTTATTTATTGTGCTGCATAGCCGGCATGCGACTCGTCTGCGGAATGTATTGCAGTAATTGGTTCAATTTGCTCTAACATTAAGTGTAAATTCACGCAGAAAACCGATAAGTGGATTTACCGGTACAAGTGTAGACAGGAAAATCGAATCTAGCTAAAAAAAACTTTTTTGTAAAATTAACATCTCTGGTAGAATTTACCTATGGTAACTTATCGTGATATAGGTAAATTCCAAAGTTTCTTACCGAAACCTTGTACAATTCGTACGATCAATCACTTAGTTGCGCAATCGGTTGCGATTATGCTATGGAATCATATTTTGGGGTAACTCGGTTAACGTTAACTCTGTATTCTTAATGCAAAAAAGTGTATCCGAGCTATTTATAACATGAAAAGTACAGAATCACTAAGATCTATCTTTATGCAAAATAATATTCTTACACTAACAGGAATTATATATTCTGGAATTATGTCTTTTTGTAAAAAATAATTATATATATTTCAATAAAAAATCTAGTCGTGCCGAAAATTTACGCAGCAAGTATAAATTTAATATCCCTATCCCACAAATAAATAATACAATATTTTACAAAAGCACATATTATACAGCTATAAAAATCTATAATCACTTACCAACAGAACTAAAACAACATGAATGGAAACATATTTAAAAATACATTAAGAAAGTGGCTTGTTAATAAGGTATTTTATGACTTGAATGAATACCTATTACTCAAAATAAAAAAATAGGTATTAATATATCTACTGAATTAAGTAGATATTATTAAGTACCTACCTTTAACATTGTATTACATAACCTAGTTAATATTGTACGTCCAAAATGGATAAGCTGAGCTTACCTACCAGTGCCATACCTAGTATTAAGATCTTTTTGTGCCTTCATCAGCTAAACAATAAATATTTTCTTATTCTTATTTCTTATTCTTATTCTTATTCTTATTCGAAGACGGCATGTGACAATGAAATCAATGTATGAAATATCATGGTAGATAATTGCTTAATTTTTCGTTCGCGTTTTGTTCTGCTCCAATTTAGGGATACCATTACTTAGACATTTTCAAGGAGCGCTCGTGACGTAGCTGGCTAAGTTGTTCTTAATAGATCAACGAAGTTAAACACTGTTCCGCGTAGGCATCATTTGGATGGGTGACCGCCAGTGGCAATTTCAACTGAGCGCTCCCGTGCTTCGGATGGCACGTTAAGCAGTCAGTTCCGGCTTTTACAATTTCAGGCCATGATAGAGGCCTTCGGGCGGCCTAGAAACTCTGTCACCAGAGTTGGCAACTGACTCATACGAACTTACTATGGCAGTAGGATAGTTTTTTTTTATGTCGGGAAACCACGAAACGGTCAAGTCGTAATAGCAGTTGCAGGTTTATCATCATCATCATTATCACTGGCCTACAGCTAATGCGTAGGAAATTTGAAAGAATATTTAAATGCATTGTATCTGAAGTACATAAATATTGCATAATAAAAAAAAACAATCCAGTGTTATTCATTGGCTTTCTTAGCTTTCGCTGGAAATCTGATTTCTACACGAAGTGCACTCCGTAGTAACTTTTAACGGGTAGCGGACAAGTACCATAAGACGTTGAACTCAATATAGGTGCTACTTGTATGTAGACCCTTTGACAGTGTCAAGTTAAAAAACCGTTGTTTCTTTTGAAATAAAATCTAAGTACCTACCGTCCAACTGTTGCTTGTTTGTGCTGTCCAAAGACCTTATTGTAAAAATTTATTGATATTTCTTCTTTATTAAAATTTAGGCACTTATGTGTACCTACACTGGTGTGTCCTTAGTTATAGCTGTGGTTATAACTTCAGATCTACTTCATCATGGCAGCTTTCTAATATTTCCAATGTTGGCCTAATCTTAAGTGATAGTGAATGCGGATTAGTTGATGCTGTTTTGTTCTTGGCGTTCATGTCTTTTGAGTTTGTTGTCATAACCTTTATCAGCCAATAGACTTCCACTGCTGAACCTAGTTCCCTCCATAGAGTGCCAGAATGTATGATCTAGATCCATCCATCGATTTCCTGTCATTGAGAGCTTAAACAATGTTCGAGTGGGAAAAACCCATTGGCACACGACTGTTTTTGAACTCTCACGACTATAGGATCGATAGATAGGTCACCAGAACTATCAGTGTTTTTGCCTACTACCTAGTACCTAGTATTAACGGATCTCGGCAATCGTGAAGTTAGCAATTTTGATGCGTGATGCTTTTTGAACTAAATTGTCTTTGCGCATCACAAACGGCTCACTTCAATTTGATCGAAACCCGTTGGCAGTATTATACCCACCTACTATTATGCTAGATTTGCAAGTTATGAAAACACCCGCCAAACAAACTGTCCACTTGAGTATTTTCCAACATTCTTCGAAGCACTGGCATCAATCACCTCGGCAGATCAATCGCAGATAGCTCCCTCTCAGCCTCTAATGTATTGGAAAATTGGAAGCGCCAAGAGCCTTTTTGCAGTGAAGTAGGACAGGGTCTTTTAGTTTGAAGAACATTCTAGCTTTGTAGAATTTAATAAGTCATTTTTTAAAATTTAAATGCAGAATCATTTGCTGAAATTGGAATTCCCTTCTGACAAGCATGCACGCGATTAATAACTGCACGATGGAATTTTTAAATGAAAATACCAAGATTAAATAATAAATAATAAAAAACAAGAAAATGGCAAATGCGCAAATAGCGCGAAGCCGAGAAGAGAGTAAGTTCTTTTACAACTTGAGAATGCGAGACTGGCGATTTACTGCTTTACAATTCAATTTCAATCAGAAACCTTATAAAAAATACTGTTTTTTATTAACACAGTACCTACAATTAATTGCAATCAAATTACTACTAATAAGTAGCATTGGTCATCTATGTGAAAGGACCACCATAACACAAAATCCTTCGTCAGCTTATCCCGAGATTCCGATACCATCCTAAACTACGATATCATATCGTAACCCAAAGGAAGCCGCTGACTCACGGTTTTTGAAATATTTTGGGAATTCTTACCTTTAGCAACCTATGGGATTTCATCGATCTTTGGCTCCGGGCCAGGCCTGTCTTTAGATCGAAATTGGGTAAATTTAGTACGAATCTCTGCATTTTTAAAATATCCATTTATTCTTCCCATTTGTAATATTCGGCTGTAACTAGAATATAAAAAAATCCTGAAACAAATTTCTGTTGGTTTTGGTAAATAAAGCAGCCTGCGCAAAAACATTAAAATGTTAAGCATTACAGGTCTCGCCCACTTAGATCTGCCTACGTCTAATTGTTCCAGAAAGTGGAATCAACTACTAAGCTATGTAGCTACTTACCATATTCTAATTTAAATCTACAAAATTCTTTGCTTCGCTGCTGTCTAAAATTACTTTGATCTTTATTACTTCTTATCCAATTTCAAGACCGACATTTGATAGCTAGGCACCTTTGGGACACCAAGACAACCTTAGAGGTCGCCGCGTATTTAGTATGTAACTCGCGATGAGACACTCAATTGATGTTTCCGATTGAGTGAGCAAGACGAGTCGCTAGAGCAGATCATACCACCTAGGATATTTTTTTAAATTATGCCAGAAAAGCTTCTGTGGTTGACATTTCACTCTTGTTTATCGGTGGGAGTTTGGTGTATAACAATATCATCTTCATAGTTTATTATTTACTACCGCCCTGGATTTACGCTTTTATAAACCTTCTTCTTGAATTTTTATTATATTTATATTTAATTGGTTATTTTTGTTTTTATAGTGTTAACCATCACACTAGGGGAATACTAAAGATTGAGGCAAAATAATTTTTGGGATATTATAATCTTTAGTATTCCCCTAGTGTGATGGTTCATGACAGCCTTCTAATGTTCCCACTGCTGGGACACTGGCCTACTCTCAGGCGAGAGTGATTGGGTCTTAATCCACCACGCGGACCCAATGCGGATTGGTGGATGGCACATGTCTTTCGAATTTTTAGGTCTTGGACATGCCGGTTTCCTCACGATGTTTTCCTTCACCGTATGAGAGCACTGGCATTGCGCACATAAATTTTTCGAACAGAAAAATCCATCGGTGCACGACCGGGTTTGAACCCACGACCTTAGGATCGGAAGGCGGGGTCACTACCACTAGACCACCGGTGCTCTTGTGTGATGGTTAACACTATAAAAACAAAAATAACCAATTGAATAAGCAATGCGATACCTCTCGTCAATGAACTAAATTAACTTTAGTCATTGAACAGGCTTGGATAACTGCAACGTTTCCCCTGTAGGTGGAGCTATCGGCGCTTCGAGCCGAAGACATCCCAATGATTATTTGGTCCAAACGAGATATGTCTCGATAGCTCAATTGGTAGAGCGCCCGCGTATCAAGCGGTGGTTGCGGGTTTATATCCCGCTTGAGGCAAAATAATTTTTGGGATATTATAATCTTTATTTATATTTATTTGGGATAATAAACAACAACACTTAAATATTACTACATGCTTAATTGCTAACTTATGAAATATTACTACAAGTGCAGTCAGCCCCGTTATCCACGAGTTAATGAAATAATAAGGTAAGTATTGTTATTAACTACGCGTAGAAAGCAATACAATAAAAAATTAAGTAAACAAGCTCATGCTGTGCTTATACACCTACATACAATATACATATTACTTTATTTATTTAGCTGCATTATAATCCTTTGCCTAGTTTAAAAGATTTTAGCGTACATACAGAGCTATAGGAAGGTCCTGCGACTGTCCGTGATGACAACTTCCTGCTGCTGTGTCCTTTGTGAATTCTAGGTTTAGATGTTGCAGCATCTCTCTAAAGTTATCTTACTGTATAGAAATCGAATCACATACTCCTTGATTTTGAAGGGATCGCGAGTGGAATACGTAATGTGCCGGTGTCCTTCCAAACCCCATCCTTCGGGAATGTGACCACCCTTCACCGTAATCGAAGATAGTGGCGTTTTATGAAACGCATTACAGGGAATGGCTTGTAGGAGTTCGTTTTCAGCACATTTTTTATGAGAGCTGGCCGGTTAAATTATTTGTTTGTTTTTGTTATACACTGGCCATTGAAACAGATAAAGAAACTCTCGGCCTTAGAATAGTTGTTATTCTAAGCTCCCGGCTTTGTTTGCGTTAGTAGTGAGGCCTATGTTTTTTTAACTCAAGTCATAAATTACGTCACCGGTATTGCATCAACGTGATGAACATTTCCTTTCTCAGTATTATAACTGGGCTTCGTTTCTCATTTAAGCGGCTACACTTAAAATAAGGTAGGCAACCATACGCTCTTTCCCTGACGAGTTCTATCACTAATAGCTCAGACCACTCTTATTGATCTAAAAAGACTTATGACAAAACCACTAGATGCAAATTCAACTTTTAAGTAGTTTTAAAAAGGAATTCAATAAGACCAATAATAAGAACACTTACTTGGAATGTCTTAGTTTAAAGCCAGGTGAATTTACGCCAAATTATGTTACCTCAACTCCCTCAATATCTCCCTAAGTACCTAACCTACATTATTAGAACTCTGAGAACGATACCTATACCTAATCAGGTTATCAGTAAACACTAATTCGGCTTTCATATGTGTAATTAACATTGCCTGGCCTGGATTACGGGATTGGGTTGTAGGTTTACTCGACACAGATTAATCGGGTTAGGCAATAATCCCCGGGCTCGACTTACTGGCAAACATTAACTTTGATATCTCTGGGTACGAGTGCGTGAAGGTAATGTGTATGTTCCACTCGATTGAACTTGAAATCCAGTCTAATAATGCTCACCCGTTATTCCTTCCCCGTATCTTTGTTTTCATTTATCAAAGCCTGCTGAAACTTCCTGTTGTGTTGTGATGTTGACATACCGTATGTTGTCACGCAATTATCAGACTTAGCTATAGATTGAAAGGATACGCTCAAAGTTTGTTTAAAAAGGAAATAAGAATGAAAATCGTTTGCAATTAATTCTAACCTATTGGTTCTGTTTACTACCGAAAAAAACGAGGCTTTAGGCATCGTATATTTTCGTAGCATTTTTATGATTTATTCAACGCTTTTCACCAGTTAAGTACCCAACTTTAAGAACAGTTATTAAAATTTTTGATAAAATCCGATGCCATCAAGACTTGAACAATTTACTTCTAGTCTGAAGCGAGTGTGTCTCACGTTTCGTCGTCTTCACGTTTGTGTGTTGCTGACTGCTCATGCTAGAGGCACAGGTTAAAGAAAAGAGGGCTGGTCAGACTATAATTTTTAATATTTCATGCTGGTAATCTCGCGGAGCTCGCATTTTATACAACCCCTATAAAGCTCCTTCCCTGACGATAAAAAGCGGCTGGATTTTCTTAGCTTTTCTATGATTAAAATTTAATTATTCACTTTCATCAATCTAAAAGCAACTGAAAAAGTATTTTTTAAGCTTAGATAAACACTGAATATTCCCGTCATACCTACCAAGTCTGACTCATCTGGCGCTTTTGTACTGCGATTTTCAATTCACAAGCGAGCTTGAATCGTTGCGAATCATTTAAAAGGAATTCCCAGTAATTTAACTAGGGCATACTAAAGGACACAAAGGAAAAAAGTTTACATTAACAAAGCGCAGGGCTTTTCACTAGTCTTTCTCAATCTACATTATTATTATTATTTAGGCTTTCTAAGAATGTTTTTATGTAAGTATAATGTTTGTTCAAGCATAACTTTCGAACCGTTTTGATCAGCGGCCTTACTCTTGAACGCGATCGGTATTGGACAATTATTGGAATATGACGTTTCGTACTTTTGACAGCAAACCTAGCGCCAAATTCAACCTTGTTTTCAAGAGTACAAAAATTTGACAGCAGGAAATAGAAATTGGGATTGGATCGGTGTTGTCATTGGATTCAAGAGTAAGGCACCAGATCTGCATGAAATTTGGTAGGTCGATATGTTATATTTAAAAAATTAGCAAAATCCTATTAGTATTACTATTAATTACACAAATAAATCAGATTCTGGGTTATTATTAAGTAAGGGGGTTCCAAGAGTGCAATATAATTATAGTGATACTAATACTTATGGTATATTAAGTGGGGCGTCATAGTGAAAGGGATTTGTTTGTGCATTCCAAATTAGTTACTTTTTATATTAATTTTATTCAGAGATGTATCCTGTCTTGTCCTGTATTCTCCTGTATTCCTATCATATTTGACAGGATACGGTCAATATTATTACAGTAACACAGTACGTACGTATTATAGGTACCTACTGTTCGTACTAAAAACCTAGAAGCAGACTTCACTATTTTAAAAAAAAAATTATGTCAGCAAGTGATAAGACAATCTAGGCGCCCACTTGATGTTAAGCACCGCGCCTGACTATTACAAATTACTACTATTACTATTGCTATTCACTAGTCAGAAACCCTGTCATTAGCGTAGCCAACAAAAAACTGAGGAACCTTCTAAAAATCATTTAATCACCACTCAAAATAGTCGATATGCGTGCAAGAGTTTACATTTCCACAATGCTTCCTGCCGCTCAGCTTCGGGCATTTCCGTCCGCCTGGTTTGCGCTCCCGGATCACAGATCTTTGGCGGAACTGCTCCCCAAACCCACAGGTTACAGAGCAAGGAGACCACGCGCTCCACTCTGAAACGACGCAGTCGTTTGCTGAAACCAATAGAAGTTTAACCCTTAATCAGGAGGTAGTTCATATCAAAATCCATCAACTACTTAGAGCTGATGCTGAGCTTAACCACAGATGCTAAGCTCTATTAATAAGAATAATTTAAGGCACAGGCATTACCTTATCCAAGAAACATGAAATTTAAAGCTAACATTATGGTGTAGAGGTGCACTGAGAAAATAATTCCCGAAAGTCTACTTCAAGAAGACGCAGCTAGAAGATGAATCTTCTTTAAAAACTTAATGCAGATAAAGTCACGAGGCATTCTAGTATAGTATAGTATACTATAAAAGGATGGACCTAGAAACTTGAGGTTTGGATGGAATATTCTCCTCTTTTTTTTGATTTAGCTAAAGTGGCAACTAAGCGTACGGCCCACCTAATGGTAAACAGTTACCGCAGCAGCAGTCGCAGCGGGAATAAGGGGCTTTCCACTAGTTATATACTACCTCTACACTTGTAGAGATCATCCAGTCTAAAACTGCACTCTACTCCAAACATTGCTGTTGTTGTCACATTCAAATCTATGACAAACGCGGTGGAGGGGTTGTATTTACACTAGATGATCTCTACTAATAACCTACGTTGGATCTTGTTGACGGCATGATGTAGCCTGGATCTAAAGTGTCTCGGCAGGTGTTTCCCAAGGCCCATTTTGCGCCCGTGCGCCACAGCCAGGACCACTTCATCCATGCTCTTCAGCTCACCACTAAACTCCTGTTCTGTTGTCCTGTTGGCAATGCAAACACAAATTCAACGTGACAGTCTGCTAATGTTTCCACTGCTGGGACATTGGCGTACTCTTAAGCAAGTGATTGGGTCGTAATCCACCACGCGGACCCAATTGATGACCCAATTGATGGATTGATGGATGGCACATGTCTGTTAAATTTTTAGTTCCAGGACATGCCGGTTTGCTCACGATATTTTTCTTCACCGTTAGAAAGTATTGCGCACATAAACTTGCATTGCGCATAAACGTTTTGAATTGAATAGAAAAAATGATTTATAAGGAGACAAGATGGTTGTACTTTTTGGCAAGAGTCCGTCTTGGTGGTCCACCGGTGGGTTTCTACTATAGTAAAATATACACCTGTATTTCTAAACCGATCGACACCCAGCAGACTTATATTTCGTTGTTTTTTGGTTCACTAGTTTCTAACCGATAATGTAAATTTTTCGATTTACTAAAACCTATCAATATTCATCACGCTCCCTGAATCTGATAAAATTATCATCTTGTATTGGTTGAGACAGAAATTCTGAGTCGAGACATGTTTCACTTTATTGGAATGTCTGCGATTTAAATCTAACTATTTGAGATACATTCTATCTTAAATTTACTAACGAGCCGTGTTTGTAAGTACCTACTTAATTGTTAATGTAAAATAATTAAACTATCTCACTCTAAAAGCCTGTTTAGTTTTTTTTATGTATCAAAATAGCAATCATTTAACTGAAAGCAAAAAGAAAATAATGTAAAATATCAATTTGAATGTAAAAAGATTCATTTTAGATTTTAATAAACAATTTTGCATATTTCCGTAATTATAGTTCCGTACCACCAACATCATATATGCAACATGCAAATATTTACAGATTATCTTTTTTCCAGCCAGACAAACGGAAGCAGAAACAGTAAGATATCATGAAATTGTAGGTAGATAATATTTTAGCGTAAACTGGTAGATAATGCTAATGGATAAGCAATAAGCGCTACGGATATCAGTAAAACGCGACCAAAGTGATATTCCATGTTGTTATTATTTGCTTTCAATGATTGAGAATATTTCTTGGATGTTTATATTTATTGGAGTTGGAGAAGTGTTGTGATGCTGTATTTAATGGATATTGGATAAACTTGTCTGAACTCAAGCGTGAAAATTATTACGGAAATATTCTAACTTATCTAGGTACTTACTTGCAAATAACTTTGTTTTATTAACCGACGAGAAACACGAGAAACGAAGGATGTTGTCAAGTATATATTTGTTTTTGTGTTATATGAAAATGTTCGTGTTCTAGTGCTAGTGGTGAAATAGAGTGGTAGCATCACATAATCATCTCCTGCCTTCTGACACAAAGGGTTTAAACCCGATGCAGACAAGTATTTTTGTGTTCTCAACGAGAAACATTGCTCAAAAACATATATAAAAAATCTTACGTAGTAGTCAATGGAGTTGTTACAACAATCACATGATTATCTGGTAGATTAGGTCTTGGAGTGCCAACAGGATCTTCTTCTAAGTCTTTCAGCTTGTCTGCATAGTTTCTAGTTGTGATATCTTCAGAGCTGCGCTCTGTGACGAAATACGGGCGGCTTTTCGGTCTCCCTTTGCGTTGATCTTTTGCTTTGAGTTTCGCGAGCATATCTTTGCGAGCTAAGTTGTTTAGCTCTATGGTAGAGTATTCTTTTATCTGAAATTAAAATTATTTAACTGAGTATTTATCTAAAAAGAAAACGAAAAAAAGGTTATTATAGTCCTACCACAATGCACACCAATGCGTGACGTCAGTTTAGATCTAAAACTCTTTCTCTATCTCTACTTACAATATTCTAAGACTCTGTTAAGCTGTGCTACATTTCGGTGAACTATTCATTCAACTTGCCTCAAAACTATAGCTGATTTTTCAAGTAATACCCTAAATTTACACTGAGTATCACTTGAAAAATCAATTACAGTGTAAATATTGGTCGTAGCCTGTTTTCTAAACTTAATTGTTCGATAAGTTCTCATGCTACTGCTAGGGTAGAGGTCTTTTATTGTTTGTTCCAACCACGAGCGCCAGCTATGAATAACGCCATAAATAACAACCAAAATAACAATTACAAACAAAATCAAAACTATTATAAGTTTATGTGATGTCAAAAACAACATCACACCGGAATCACAGATGATTACCATAGCTACTGAGGCAATAGTAGGATAATTGATAATCGATTTAAATAACCACTTACAGCCCATTAAACGATATCAATGTCATTCGGTGTAGCGGAAAATCAAATAATGTAAATAACTTGACATTATCATAATCATTAATGCAGCATATAACTGGAAAATTAGTTTTGTAATGTTGCGTCCAGAAACTAATGGGATCCAACGGAATAGTTGTTAATTCACATTTTCATCTGAACGTTCTCTAATTTGGAGGGCATGTGAAATTTTTAGGCCTGCGAGCAGCCAATTGACTCCGTTACCAGAACTGGCCACTGACTCATAGGTACGAACTTATTTACTTTTCTATTTTGAGCTCGGCTGTGTGTTATGCTGATAAGAACATCCAATAAAAAAAACAATTTACAAAAGTCGCAGATGTTATGTGCCTTTAAAAATATGACTAACCTTTGTGAACTCAACCCTAGCAATAGCAGGCAGCTCTCTCAGTTCCGGGTAGTAGAAACCAGCAGCGGGGTGGTCAGGCTTCCTAGCCAAATGTTTCGAGACCTGTTCTGGAGGAGAGTTCTCCCAGTGTGGTGCTGTAAAAGTCAGACCACTCTCTGCACCAGCGTCCAATGGTTCCAACTGTGAAATACACAATTCTATAATTCTGAATATCATAAGAGCTTTATCATTATCATCATGATTTGCCTTTCAAACAAGAATAATCATCACGTAAGCAGTAAGCAAACTGTATGATGGTAGAATGAGAAAATAGATACGACATCTTCTTGTAGCTTGTGTCGAATAAATGTTTTTCTATTCTATCTATGGAAAGAGTTGGAGGGGACAGGACCACCACGGTACGGGACAACTTTCGTGTCTCAGACATGCCGATTTCCTCATGATGATATCTTGCGCCATATGAGTAGGTACTACTGGCATTGCTTACTTTTCGAAAACGGTTAATTGAGTTCCATTAAATAGATAAATAAGTGTTCACTGTCCTGAACTTTGCCTATTTTTTTCTATTATGGATCAGTCAAGTTTAGTTTTAATTTGTATGTTATTTTTATGTTTATTGTGTGGTGCAAAATAAATATTTTTCTATTTATATTTCTATTAAGCTTCAAGCTCATGTAGTTCTATCAAAAATGATGTTGGTTATGGTAATTACTCACGTCCAGGCTTATTTGATCCACCCACGTAGAATCAACGCACAGGTTCAGGCTGTCTACGCCTATGAACCAGTCTGGAGATGGGATCATACGACACATTAGAGACACCTGAAATAAAGAAATGCTGATTTTAACCAGGTACTGGTTTGTGACAAAGTACTTGTAAGAACGACGACGAATAAACCATTTCACACAATGCTTACTAAAAATGTGACTTCTGACTACGTGGTTTGACCGCAAGTTCGATCAATCAAGCAACGTGTACTTTTTTTCCAGTAGGTTCAATTAATCGATTCTAGTCTAACAGGTTTCTTACCAAACTATGAGCTCCATCGACCAACACCATGTTCTCCGTTCCACCCTCTCCACTACCCACAGCTGGTGCTGAGAACTGGTCGTAAACCTTCGGTTCCTCGTCTCCTTGCTTCACCAGCACATCCAAGGTTCCGTGCTGGGCGAAATCGCGAACTGATGGGCGGGATACTTCTCCGACCCGGTAGAGGGCGTAAGATATGTTGTGGGATTGGCCTGTAAGCAAAAACTTTATTACTTACCTACGCATTACTACACTCTATTCTTTTACAAACCTTCTGACCCTCTATTGAAATGCCAGTGCTCTCAGAGGGCGAAGGAAAACGTCGTGAGAAAACCAGCATATCCAAGAACTAAAAGTTCTAGAGGCAATTATACTATGACATCAACCGATGTTATAGTATAATTGCTGTTACTATTTGATGGCTGCTATTAGATGCAACTATCGATTTGTAAAAGATGCATTAAAAAGCACTGTTAGAAAATAACTTACGAGTTTAGATTGTAAGTAAGTACGAGTATCTAAAATAAAAACATTTACGACCGATGTGGCGTAGCGGGCGCAGGTCCGCCTGCGACGCAGAGGTTGCGGGTTCGTTTCCCGCCTCGGGACAAATGTTTGTACGATCTACAAATATTTGTTCCAGATGTTCTGGGTATTTTCTATGTATAATAAAAAAATATCTATCTATGTGCTGTATTGTATTAAATATTTATCAGCAATCTAGTACCCATAATACAGCTCTGTTTTACAGCACCTTGGGGCTAGATGATGATGTGTGGATTGTCCAGCATTATTTATTATTTATTTATTTATTATTTATGTGTGGCGTTTAACACAACTAACGAACATACCAGCGGCAAGAAAATACCTAAATCAATTTCCTGAAGAATAATTTCCTCGAAGAAACTTCCTAATAGAGATCCAATTATTGAAGGTAGTCGAGCAGAATATAGGTCTTGGATGCCTTGATACTTGTAGGTAAGTTGAATAGGCAGGGCACCTAGCTCAATTTAATGGCGCTTTTAAAGGAAACGGTCCATCCAAGCGTCTCACTATCGTCTGCTGGGCTATTCTCATAGCCTTTTTGTCTGACAGCATAAATATTCATTGTTATCGCCGCATGAAACAGGACTACAGTTCCGGTTGAATGTAAAAAAACATGTTTTTTTCACCTGTTACATTACATACGGACTACTTTTCTGAATGAAATAAATTATTTTTAGCTGTCAGATGAACGCGTCTACAAAACATGTCATTGAAACAGTCTGACAGGATTATTATGAAAAATACATAAAACTCATAATTAGGTAGAATACCTAGTGGCAATTTTCAATAGTGTTAGTACCTAAGCTGCTAATTGAAACAACGTCGACGTCAACTTTGAAAGAATGATTTAAAATATAATAGCCAAACAACGCACAATAAAATTAAATAGCTTCACTAGCTATTTAATTTTATTGTGCGTTGTTTGGTCATGGTCCGTCCATAGTGATGCGTTGTTTGGTCATGGTCCGTCCATAGTGATGGACGGACCATGACCAAACAACGCACAGCCTAAGCCATAGAAAAAAATTAAGGTTAGATATATTTTTTAAACTTGTAGGTGTAGGGTGCAACAGGAAATAAATTCTCGAAGTCCAACTCCTAGACAATAGTAAAAAATATTATCCACATATGTGTCACTTTCTCTACTCTAATTTTTTTTAATCACTTCGAGAATCTCCCACCCATAGCCATACCTTTATAGCTTTTATCGAAGCATTTTATATAGGCCATTTGGTTCAGAATAACTCGAGTGAGATATGCAAAAGCAGTTTCTTAGCCACTCTTATGTTTATATTGTAATTCTAATAGATTATTATAGCTAAAACTATGCAGGTTTATACAAAGTGTTATGCCCTAAATTGACCTTGAATGAATGAACTAATTGAATGACCGACTTGAAGTTAGCCGTTAGTGATGCGCAAAGACAATTTAGTTCGAAAAACTCCATTACGCATCGAAACGGCTAACTTTACGTCGCGTTGTCGGCCAAGATCCGCCGCTATAAAACTACTTTTAGGTACTACTAGGCATTTTGATGTAAATTAACATCATCATCAGTGGTCTGTATGTAATAAAGATGATCAAGCAGAAGTCATTTATGAAGTGATTACGTGATTAGGATTATGTAAATACAGTCTATTTTAAGGAATTGTGCCACAGAACAGATATTAGTACGTACTTACACTAATAGGTACTTATGAAAACTACTAGCTTATGAAAATCTATTAAAAATGGATAATAAAACAGTTATTAGAGATATTACCCGTAAATATATGAAATTTATTACTATAACTAAATTTTCTAAAGATGTACGGCACCTATTTATTGCAAAGAAATGATTCAGTCTATTGGCACTATACAACTAAAAGTTCAATGGCCTGAATTATTAATAGTCGAGTAAGCGTGACATAAAGATTTTCTCGTAAATAGATCTTCAAATATTTTCTCTGAAATTGATAAAGAGAGTTTTCTTGACGATCTGATTTACCGAGAGATGAAAATCTATCGCTTTCATCGTAATAAAGTTGTGTAGTTGTGTCGAGTTAGTTTTTTTGGTATTATGGTATTTTATGTGGTGAAATTTATGACAGAAGTGTGGAAAGTGACAGGTTAATATCAAATGTAAAACAAACTCTATGAATCTAGGTATAGGTCTCACAACGGATCTCGGTCGTAGTGAAATTAGCCGTTTCGATGCGCAATGGAGCTTATTCAAACGAAATTGTCTTTGCGCATCACAAACGGCTTCTAACTTCTAACTTCACGGAAGCCTAGATCCGCTGTGCGAACTATACTTAGGCACAAACAATACTGCGTTAAATTGTACTAAAATAATGTTTCTATTATTTACTTATTATAAAATATACTCACCTATGCGCTCAATGTACCTACGCTATAAATGATACTATATCAATTTAGTGAATAAATGAATTTTATTATTGATGTGTAAATTATTATTACTGGGTTAGAGGTAGAGGTTTCTGTCTTTACTTTTAGATTTTTGTTATCTTCAAAACGCAGTGTGTTGTGAATTTCATTGGAACGTTCGAAATAAAGTATACACAACAGTGATAAATTAAAAACATTCATCTCCCTATGATAAAGTAGAAAAAAAACTTGGCTACAAGTTGGTTTGCCAAACATATTTGTCAGAGCAAAATAACAAGTGTTTTC
This sequence comes from Colostygia pectinataria, assembly GCA_951394395.1. Classification (NCBI taxonomy): domain Eukaryota; kingdom Metazoa; phylum Arthropoda; class Insecta; order Lepidoptera; family Geometridae; genus Colostygia; species Colostygia pectinataria. Next base: position 10,431,944 of record OX596358.1, on the reverse strand, counting down.
CTGTGGTCAAACCTATATTTTCATATCTGGTAAAGTTTTATTATATTTGGCTTTTATTATGAAAGTTTGTTTAGTACTTATGTTATTTAATGTTCAAAATTATTGAGTTTCGGTGTTTAGCGTAAGCACTAAAATATAGTTTAGTGTATGTTTATTTGGTGGTAGGAAAACTAGGTTTTAACGATATTAAGTTAAATAATAAACTAACTTTATATTTCGTACCGTAGAAGTTTTTAACACCTAATTTCGGTGTCTGCGTGTCACTCAATACCTACCAAAATCATTATCATAGCTTTTTATGCCTATATTTTTCCAAAAAATGTGACATGGACAAAAAAATCCTATAAGGAATGTGACGTTCAAATCGTCAGGCTTTTTTATAGCCCCAATTCAAAGCGATCCTAAAATCTAGATCGAAAGCCTTCCTGAATTCCGGTGAGCTTTAATACTACTAGCCTTTGGATAGAGATTCAACAAAGGGATTTTTTGAGAAGGGACAATGCTCAGATTGCTGACTTACCGATTTATTCTTCAATGAAAATAATTCGATATCATAGTTGGTAGGTAAGTTTGATCCGATATTTCTATTGTATGATTTTTTGATATTTCGCCAGCTTGATTGAAAGTAACTTTAGTGCCAACCAAAAAGGAGTTTTTCAGCGGAAAAATTAAATTAGGTCGTACGTTAGGCACATATTTTCAACAGGCTTGCGCTGACTTTAAGGAATGTGGTTTTGGTTCGTCGGTAGTGCTTGGCAGAATCAACCTGGTGAATGAACTCTTCAGAGTCCTTCTTGGTAGGTATTATATGTATTCAGTTTGGTAGGTATTATATATTACCAGCTGTTAAGTTTGAAGGGGACTGTTAGCAAATAAATGAAATTACTGGGCAAAAGAGACACTGATTTTTATGGTCAGGTGTTGCGCTTTACATCGAAGAAAAAAATAATCATCTTGTTATTTGATGTACGTAAAAAACTCAACACATTTCTAGCGTTACTCGTATTAAGACCTCTTTAATAACGATCCTCTGACGCCAACTCATCTCTATTAACACTTTTATTGAATCAATCGAGAAACAAAAATGGTTGATATCCCAAAAAAGTTCGCATAGCAGCCGAACAACAACTAAATATCATCCTATCGGAAACAGAGTGAGCCACAATATGACAAAATCTATACTAATATTATAAAGAGGAAAGATTCGTATTTTTGTTTGTTACGAATAAACTCAAAAACTACTGGACCGATTTCAAAAATTATTTCACCATTAGAATGCTACATTATCTCTGAGTAACATAGGCAATATATAATACTAGCGACCCGCCCCGGCTTTGCACGGGTGCGGTTTAATTGTACCCGCGCGAAGCTGGGATGTACTTCTAGTACCTTAATAAAGCTGCTTACATACTAAAATAACTGTTATCGCGACGTTTACGTTGTATTTAACTTGCCTCCTCAGCTTACGACTTTGAATAGTCTATAGTCTAAAAATACCTTTACCAGAAACAGAGCAGCAACAAAACGCTAACCAAAAGATAAAAGAGCCTTGGACGCTTTTGTTTTTCCTTCCTTCCATTGTACCAGAGATTTGATTAGTTAAGTAGTACTTCCGACCGAAACATTCAGAAAATGCTTGAATTTTTTTTGTAATTTGAACTTTTGAACCACAGATACCGGTCTATTCTTTGAATTTTTAATACCTGCTTCCTATCTCTTGACATAAAATGAGTTGCAGACTTGCTTATATTCTTTTATTGCATATTTTATTTTATAAAAGACATTTAAACAGACAGTAAATAAGTGGAACAGCGAAAATTGTCTCTTTGGATTACCTATATTTTTTTTAATTAGGCTATAAATGTCCTACTGCTAGGCCTCAACTTCTTTCTTTTACTTCTCTAGATAACTCAAATAACGTAGATACATAAAGTTTGGATATAAAAATATTATAATCACTGGAATTATTAATTTAAAAAAATATTCTAGTTACAAATAAAAAAAATATTTCATTTCGTTATCACACACGCATGGATCTCTAAAAATCTTACTTAGCCATATTTGTTAGCTGTTAATTGAATTTAATAATTGCCTTGCCAAAAAAAAACTCACAGCACAAATGCAAAATACGAAAATATTCGTAGCAAAAATACAAATAGGGTAGTACTACAAAAAGTACGATAAGTACAATAAAATTATGAGAATGTAGATTTTTAAAGATTTCAACATTATAGTTCGCACATCGGATCTAGGCTTCCGTGAAGTTAGCCGTTTGTGATGCGCAAAGACAAGTGATGCGCATAGACAATTTAGTTCGGAAAAGCTCCATTGCGCATCGAAACGGCTTATTTCACGACGGTCGAGATCCGCTGTGAGAACTATACTTAAGTATTCAAATAAGAACTCAGAACCATATTTAGACTTAGAACTAAATTCTTATTACAAAATTAAATGTTAATCCTATTTTCACAAGAAAATTCCAAACCGTTAATAAAATTATAAACTTTATTTTTATCGCTTATGAAGTTACTCGCACTTTGCAAAGTTTAAATAAGTTTTAATTACTTACCCGCATGTAATGTAGGTAAAATTACGTAACCTAAGATCGGTAAAACGAGGTAAGGTTTTTTTTTATAAATTCTTTAAAGGTAAATCTAGCGGTCAGTTCACCCCTTGTTGTTAATTTTATTGACAGGTGACTAAAGGTAAAAAAGGTGACTCGCCCGCTCTCTGAGGGTAATATGGCTATAGCTATGGAAAAATGTTGTCAGGAGTCACGGGCTCGAATTTGAATAAAAAAACAATGTAAAAAAAATGATTTATTGAGAAAACGGATTTTTTGCATATTTCAATTTTCTGCCTTAAAATTGCGCAATTTATCTGATAGCACACCTGTTGCACATTCCTACTATCTGGCGTAATTTAAAATACTAATAAATAAAATACTTATGATTTATCAAAAAAATCTTACCCTTACCCAGTAAGTTGAGAAAAAGTTTAAAACAGTCTCAACTCGGATATCAGTGCCAGTGCCACAAAACAAAGTGCCTGTATTAGTTTCCTTAATACAAAAATAAGTAGACTATAGAAATCCAAACCTAATAAGTTAATCCTATTAATGTGTCATTCATTTGTTATGTTGACTGACAAAAATGTCTTTGTTTTCTTCCATTCCACGCATTAGTTCGACGATAAGGGAAGAAAAATAAGATAATAAAACGTACCAAAAACTTGTGACCATTGAGCCTTGGGCCGATACACGGGATAGTCTTTAGGGAAACGTTCTTTACTCCACAGCATCCGCAGCGACACTTTATAAACAGCCACATCATCAACATCACAACCAGAAGTCAATGCAATCAACGCTAAAACCAAAATGGCGGCCATTCGCTTCCAAACCGCCATTATGAACACACGCGCATCCAACTAACAGAACAAGTTTTAGTTTCACAAAGAACTATTTTATTTATTTAATTTCGTATCTTTCCGCGTGCGTGCAACTACTCTGAAGAGATGCGGTGGACTTTTCTATTTTTGATTCCCGTTGCTTTCCGGACCGAAATAAACACGGCGACGCCGATCTGTAGGCAAAGCGATGACTCTTGCATCTGTTTTATTTATATTGTGACTGGTGTTTTCGAGGATTTGAACGAGAGTTTTGAAGATGCACCAGTGACCTGATTCGTGAATAAGTTAGGAAAGATCACGTTTGAGCACAAAAGCACTACAAATTCTTATATACGTGCGTTGGTTTCGAAATGTTTCTCTACATGAGTACCTTTTAGCTTTTGAAATGTTAAGCTTCACATATTTTTAATAGTTAACATTCATATTTAAATTCTGGTGTTATACTTTATTTGTTTTGAGCCTTGGGCAAACGCCATAACCTCTATGCCACCACCTGAATACCAACTCGCTTGAAAATACTGGATTTTATGAATATATTTATCATGATCCTTGAGATTTTGTTGAATAAAACTCTATTGATTATTCATTATCATGAAAACTATGATAGTGCCATGATAGTTTTAAAAACTTTAACATTCATTTATTATTATTTCAAAACACGAGTAGTTGAAACGTAGACGTAATGAGCGCAGCGCTTTGTATTTGTTTTTAAGCTATATAGAGGCAGCAAGAGAGGTGTCTGCACAGTGCACATATTTATTTTACACGTTATCCGCTTTTCGCTTTACACGTTTTAAGCTTTGTTCAGATCAGAGCGATATACCGCGTGAAGGAGCGGCGACGATTTTATTTTTGTTCCATACATAGAAAAGGTATAGTTCGCACAGCGGATCTAGGCTTCCGTGAAGTTAGCCGTTTGTGATGCGCAAAGACAATTTAGTTTGAAAAAGCTCCATTGCGCATCGAAACGGCTAATTTCACGACGGCCGAGATCCGTTGTGAGAACTATACACATAAATTATATTAGTTATTGTCCGTGAGGTCAACGCTGGTCTTAGCTGAAAATCAGCACTGCAGCATGACAACATGCAGTAGCATATGCTGAGCTAAGGTCCCTTTCTCCACCACTCAACGCCTAACTATTTCTTACTTTATGTATAGATATTTATTTAATGTTAAAAATAAATATCTATGTTATAATATAACACTGTGTGTGTTAATAATGTAATACTGTATATTATTCATTATTCAATATATGTATGTTACTGTATTTAGGTTTTAGTATGTTTTGTATTGTTGTATTGTATTGTATGATAGGATAGATACTAGCTATAAGTAGGCATTTGGTATCCATATTTGTTTTTTTTTATTCTCTGTTACTTTGTGGTGGTTGAATAAATAGTTTTCTTTCTTTCTTTCTTTCTTTAAATTTGTTTATAATTAATTTTTAGAAAAATACATAAAACGACTTCAAGGGTTTAAGACCATGTGTACATACGAGAAGATCATAGTTAATACAGAGTTCTTGACTAAAACTCATGTATAATTTTTTAACATCAATTAAAGCGCTGAACCAATTTTGATAAAATTATACCTCTGAAGTGTTAAGTACTATCAAACAAAAAATGATCATCAAAATCAATCCATAAATATTAGCAGTAAAGTAAGTTCCTAAGAGCCAGTGGCCAATTCTAGTGACAGAGTTTTTAGGCCGTCCGAAGGCCTTTGTCATGGCCTAACAACTTTATAAAGGCCGTGACACTAAAAGCTCTGTGCGGTGAAAACGCGTAACAAACATTACAAAAACATACAGTCGAATTGATAACCTTCTCCTGTTTTGAAGTCTGTTAAAAAAACATACACGAGCTCTAGAACTCCATATTCGCATGAGGCTGAATATAGGTAGCCGGCGTTGTTTGAACCGGTGCCGGTGCCTTACTTTTGAATCTAATGACAATTCCAATCCAATCCCAATTTATATTTACTGCTGTAAAACTTTAGTTATTTTTTTATTTTTTTATTTATACAACTGAAGTGGCAACCAAGCGTACGGCCCACAAGATGGTAAGCGGTTACCACAGCCTATGGACGCTTGCAATACCAGAGGTATCACTCGCGGGTTGACACCTTGAGGCTAAGATCGAAAGCCTCATGTGCCAGTAATTTTTAAACAAGGTTGAATTTGGCGCTAGGTTTGCTGTCAAAAATACGAATTGTCATATTTTAATACTTGTCCAATACCGATCGCGTTTAAGAGTAAGAACTCCCCCCCCCCCCTGAGTGTTTAGCACGAAAAACTCGTTTGGCAATTGTACGCGTAAACGTATCGTCCAGCTGTCAATATGTATAGGATTTTTAATAAATTACCAAAATTCCATACAAAATGACAGCTGGACGATACGTTTACGTTAACGATTGTCAAACGAGTTTTTCGTGCTAAACACTCTGGTCTGTTTTACTTGTTGACTGTCACATTTTCCGTACAGTTTTATGTCCTCATATTATGTTTTGATTGATAGTGATAAAGTTAGCATTCGGTATGCTGTTGTAAGAAGAGTGGAATGTAGGTAAGTATATTATATCTGTAGTCTGCCTAGAAATCATCAAGAATTATCTAAGACCCATGTAAGTTTTCAAATCACACCCGATAATAAATTAGAAGACCACGGTTTGTGTGCTTAGGATTCTAAGTTGACGAAGTTCGCTCTCAATTTACTTTGATTGTGGGGATTAGGCACAATTTTTTTTCTTCAGTTGCTAAATTTATATGTATTGTAGATACTTGTAGTATTGTGAACGTATTTTCTGTTTTTATCCTAGCAGTTTCCTTAAAGGTTATCCTAATCCACCATCAATAATTCACAAAGTCACTTGTTAACTTCAGTTTTTGCTCAATCATCCCTTTGTTATGTAATCACAACACCAGCTCTAAGCGATGGGCTGTAAACAAAGGTACGTAATCTCGGCTTAAACAATTCTGAAGCATTAATCGTTCAATCAATTTCGCACAAACATCGCAGCCCACTATGAGATAATCGCCAAAGAAAAGGTTATGGTTAGACGATACCCACGCGGTTCACACACACGTGCCGTGTCACATCAGGTATGTTATATTATTATGATCTAGTATACATAGGCTGGACCAATTTCTGAAATAACTATTCTGCGGAATAAAAAATGTCAAATACAAAAAAAAACTGTCAGTTTACTCGCGAATAACTACGATTTACTCGGAATATAGCGCCTATTATACAACTATGTTTAACAGCAGCTCACCTTGGGGCTAGATGATGCTGTGTCCAGCATTATGTATTTATTATTTTTTTATTGGAGTTTGGTCGAATCCAACCTTAGTCAGACGTACTGAATGGAGCCTCTATGAACCGTTCCGTTTGACACCGCGGCTGCCGCATCTACCATAGAAGTGCGATGATGAATGTTTGTGAAACCCTTATTAGAACCGCTTCATTTTAAACCAGCTTCAACACGCGGCTTTACTTAGTAAGATAAAAGCATCATGTTTCAGTGATAAATATAGCTAACTTTCGAAGCTATTTGAAGCTCTCCGGTAATTGCGTTCAACAGTTGCATAAATGGCAAAAACAAGTGAAAATATACAACATACAAATACATAAATAGTTTGTTTTTCTAAACACTATTGCTTTAATTCGATAGAAAAAAGATGTCGCATCGTATCACAGAATTAGTGGGATCAATGTTCTTATTTTATTAGTAAATTCATTTTGTCACAGTTTGTTACATCTAAACTGTATACATTGTTATTTACTCTATCGTACATGTCTCAAGTATCCTGTCGCATTACAAGATAGTTTAGCAAACTTCGGGTTAAACTTACTCTGGACTGTGTACTCGTTAACCCTTGTGCCCTCTAAGGCACATTACATACCTATGGCAGACGGTCTTTATGTCCTTTAAGTACATGCTTTGACAGATGGAATTTTGGGTAAGAGTTTTGTTTAGATTAATTAACATAGTTTTCAAATTGTTAACGCGTGTGTTTACAAGATTAAGGGCTTGTTTCACCCTTTGCTTGGGGTGGAATTTGAAATGTTTCTTAACAAAATATTATGTAAGTACTTATGTGTGTATACCACAAGGTTTGCTTACAAAATGTTAAATGGGTAGATCTATAGTGAAACTAAAACTTTTCGCTTCATTGGTTTAGGTTGTATGGTGACTTTGATGTCTGAATTTTGCAATATTTTAGCAATTTTAAGATACTATGCCACCAACCCAGCCGGTGATGTTGCCAGTTCTTTTACGGCACGGGCGCGCATTGGAACTGGTGTAAATTTTCCTAGCTTGTAAGACGTTTCAAAGTGATCCTTGTGATTCTATTGAAATAAATAATTTTTGATTTTGTACCTACTTGAGAGTTACAGATGTAATGTTCGTTACAAAAACATACACCGTGAGCGTGCCCGGTGACAAGCGAGGCTGATGCAGGTTCAATCCCCGCTGCTGGACAAAATTGTTTGCATGATTTGCAAATATTGGTTTTGTTTCTGTACCAAAGTTGGTAAAACAATTTGAAAAATATAATTTAACTAGAATAAGCAAAATAGTAAAAATAGTAAAATTTCTTTTCTCCCCCCTTATATTATTTTACCTCCAAAGCCAAAAATATTTAATATGGTAATTCTTACTTCTTACAGGAAACTCATAACATTTTCTAATATTATTAGTGCGATAGGAGCCTATTAGGAGAGTAGTGAAACAAGCGAGAGCTGGATAAAGACTGTTTATTGAATAGGTATCCATGTCTTATTAGCTAGAGTACCTAAGTAGGTATATTAGATGGATTATACACTACACCTTCCTACAAAGAGAAAAAAAAAAATATATATATGTTTAGGTAAATATGTAATATATATATATATATTTTTTTTTTTACCTTATATCTACGATTACATCAATACATGCTTGATTACATAAGAGCGGTACAAAAATAATTAACCTAATTATGTATATTATAATGGCATATTATAATGCTTAGTACGATTTTTATGAACGATTTGTTCCTTATTATTTTTTAATATTTTTACGTTACAATCTAAATCTTCTAATACTATGTACGGACCCAAATATAGTTGGTCCATTTTATTACATGATGGATTTTTCACTAAAAGATAATCACCCTTATTATAATACACCGGGTTTGTTACAATGTCATATTTTTTTTTTCTTTTCATTTTACTTTGAATTAGATTATCGCGAGCATCTGTTTGGGCTACCTGGAGCCTATATTTTAGTTCTAACGCGTAGTTATCATGAGCATATAATGGATCTACGACGCCGCTATTAAAGTTACCTGGCAGTGGGCACGGTTTACCGAATACTAGCTCGTGCGGTGTGTATTTAGTTTCGGTATGTACAGTATTGTTGTAAGCAAAACACCAATACTGTATCCAGCTGCTCCAGGACTCAGCTTTATTCTCACAATTAATTCTAAGATACGCACCCATTGTCTTGTGTGTATTCTCCAACGCTCCAATGCTCTCGTGATGGTAGGCTGTTGAGGTAACCTGTTTAATTTTCAAGATTTGGCATGTTTCTTTCATTGTAGAACAAATAAATTCAGTTCCTCTGTCCGTTGCAATTTCGCGTGGAATGCCATATCTTAAAATAAAATTATCGACGAAAGCACGAGCAACACTTACCGCATCTTTATTTCGTAGCGGGTACGCCTCTGTGAACTTAGTTAATTCGCATTGTAACGTGAGAATATAGGTATAGCTACTGGCGTCTTTCGGAAGTGGCCCGACTATATCCAAGTATACCTTTTCGAATGCTGAGTGTGCTGTAGATGTAATAACCATGTTTTGCTTAGTCGGTATGGAATACTTTTGCTTTTGGCATTGATCACATTTAGATACATATTCAGCTACATCTTTCTCAAGATTTTTAAAGAAAAAAATCTGAACTTTCTTTTGCCATGCCTTTGCCTTTGATAAAATAAACTAAAAATAACGAATAAACTTGCAAATTAAACTAGTGCTGTCTACAATAATATATGTTGACAGTTTTAATTGTACAGAATTAATTGACTGAGGGTGGGTTACACAATACTATTGTAAACATGAGTAAATTGGCAATTAAGCCTCTTTTGTGTGTATGTCGGACCCCACGCACGGGACGAAAACGACCAACGGGTTATAACTGGCACGTGTGCAATAGGGTCTCTGATTGGTGGCATCAAAAATATTGCAGAATTTTGAAGCTTAATGCTAAAATGTTATATTGAAAACTGACATAATGACGTCACCGCTGTCACTCCGCGACTCAGCGCGTTTTAGCATGAATTTTTAAAATTCAAATTTCTACCGCATTTTTTTACTACTAAAAAATTAATATTTTTACTAAACCAGGCCTAGATCAAACCTTTGAAATAGGTTAGTATTCCAAATTCTCCCAAATACCTACTCGTTTATTTGATCAAATGCAATGTGTAAAGACTATTTCACTGTTGGTGCAATGAGAGGTTTTCGATTCGAGATGAAAAAAAAGGTAGTTCCGATTGCTGTGACAGATGGCGCTATCTGCCCTACTGCCATACTGGGAAAGGTTATCAAAACAAGAAAAAAGTTGGTAACTCCGTTTTTGTTTCGTCTTGTGTCAAGCGGAAAGTTGTGGGTTCAAACCCGAATAACAAACCTCTTCTGAATTCATGTCCTGCTTGAGGCAAAATAATTTAACTCCAGTACGACCAAAGTTATACTACGTACTATGACTTTGACACCAGACAGAAGTATGACAGACAGTGACAGCAGGAGCAACCAATGATAAATTCCCTACACATTCACCATAGCTCGCCAAACGTAGTGCTTACATTTTCTTGGGCTCGTCAGTTGAGCTACCGCCATCTAAATAGACAGCTTTTATTTTTAATAACTTGAGACGAAAACCTCTCATTAAAAAAAATCAAGACTACATAAGGATTATGACAGTGAACAAGCCTTTGGTATTTTTATTATAACATGATCATTTTAGTTTTAGGTTATGATTAATGGGTTTCCTTTAGATTACCCATGTTAGTCTTAGTTTTCATGTCAAAAATTTATTAAATTAGCACCTAAGTAAATAAGTAAGTTTGCACGAGTCAGTGGCTAATTCTAGTGAGAGTTTTTAGGGCGCCCTTTTAGTTTATGTAGTTTTTTTTGCTTTTTTTTACAAAACAGGAACTACTCAAAATTGCTAAAGTAGGAGATAACTCACTGGCTCCTAAGCTAAGATTTTCTATTGGTAAAAGCTCGCGTGTTTTGTTCTAATACTGAGCCCAAATTGCGTGAACTCAATACTTTACGTGAACAAGAAGCACTTCAAAATATTGGGTCTTCGATTAATATTTGGATAGTCCACGCACGATAGTAAAGTAAATTAACTTAGGTAGGGTACCACCTATGCCTTTTTTAGTAAATAATATTTAATAATTAATATTGGCAGACATTTTACACAACTCTGTCTATCCAAACTAAGTATTTGGCACGTCTCATTCGCTCAGTAATTTTACTTTTAAATAGTGTTGTTTTGTAATAAAGCCTCTTCTCTTAGAAATATAAGATTTAAAAAAAATTAGACAAAATTCAAATGTGGAATGTTTTACGTGGTTTTACTCATTATTTTGGCTATTTATTAGTGCAAACTGATTACTGCATCTCAATTCATTAAAGTAAAAAAGTTAAAACTTACCACTTAAACGTATGTAATGAATGTAACTTTAATTAAACCACTAGGGGTACCAGCCCTCAGAAAATCTATATCCTACGCCAGCCGTATTTAAAAAGTTTGTTTCCATAATACAACAGCTTAATAATAAAAGCGACTTACACTTGGCCGTTTGCCTCTAAAAAGGTTGATTAATTCAATGAGTTCGCTATCTCAAGATACCGAAAGTGTTTTACGAAAGAAAATGTGGTTGATCCCCGCGGCAAGTGTGTGGGCACGTACCCAAATGTTTAACGTCCATTACAACGTGATCCCTGGCTACTCTGGCTAGGGACTAGGGGATTAACTCTTAAAGGAGGTTTTTTTAGTTTAACATAATCTTATTGATAATTTTATTAACATAATCATAATCTTGATGAATAAACATTGACATTTGCAACTCGACGCATTAAAAATATTATGGCAATAAATAAATTTTGTAATATGTTAATGGTTTATAAATAATTCTTTGAGGTTTTTATTTACTGTTAAAAAAAAATATGTTTTTATTAATTATTTATCTAATTTTTTGCACTACTATCTATAGATTCATAAGGGTCACTTTTAAATTCCAAAATAGCCGAATAACAAACCTCTTCTGAATTTGTATGTGAGGCAAATAGACAATAGTAGGGTACATAGTAGGGTAAGTTCTCTCAACAAACTTTTTTAATATCGAAAGAGTTGAAGCCTTTTGTTATTTAAATTTCGAATGTCTTCTCTGCTTTTGATAAAAACTTTTTGGTCTCTTTAATCTGTAGATAGAGAACAAAATGGTTATTGCTATTCACGGTTATTCTAGTGTAGAGTTGTTATTACTTACTAAAAGCGATGAATCAAATAATTTAATAAACATTTCAATGAAAATAAGGTAGTTTTGAAAATTATTTGTTATGAATACATTAGTTTTTGTTAAAAAAAAAAAAAACTTACCTCCACCAATCGGCAATAGGTCCGCGTGGTTGCCCGAAAGCAAGTGTACGAGAGTAGGTCAGTGTCCCAGCTGTGGAAACAATAGAAAACTGACATGATGATGATGATGTATGTTTAAGTAAATTTTCTATTACACCCACAATATACAGCTAAAAATAAACTAGACAAGACCCTCATTCGACTATCAATCAATCAAGCTGAGGCACTTGAGTGGGTTAAATGTTCGATAATAAAACTCCCCTTTTAGGGGTAAAATATAAGGGTAACCACGGGGACACCTGAGACCGCTTGGCAATTTCAGACCGATGTTTCAAAATATAAAAGTTTATCCTTTTAAGACTTACCTATCTACTGGTAATGGTGTAAGACTGAATGAAGTGAATAAGTGATTTCTACTATGTAATTTGTATAAAACTAATACTACACAATAAGAGAAGTTTTATTTCGAGAACAGTTCATAACGTATATGCACATAAAAATATTTTTTACACAAAACAGCTGATCCTTATCAGATCAGTAAAGAAAGCTGCCTATTATTACATAATAACTTAGCTTAACCTATTTTTCTATGAAACCTCTTCAGTGGTAGGTACAATGTGAATTAGTCTTTACAAAAACCTTTCCCCGGTCAAACAAAGCTTATTTCAATCCAGTAACTTGTCCGCAAGCTCCTGTACCACTGAATTACACACTTTAAATTATAAACAACATCACAATAACAACCAGAAATAAACAGCGACCCAGATGTATAAGTAAAGTCGGAAACAAAAGTTAGTTTACAGCTACAAACAAGGGACTATCATATTTATTCTGTGGTTGTAACTCAAACGGACGTACACCACGATGTTTTTAATTTATTAGGTACATTTGTGATGAGGCTCGGTGGCCGGACGTAAGCTGTTTAAACAACTTAAATGTGGTTGGCAGAATTTAGAGTTGAATTTAAATTTCGCTTATTCAGGTCAAAATTTCAGGTATGCTTGTTTCAATGAGTCGTATAGAAATGCGGTTTGTTCATTGTATGGAGGGACATAACACAAATACATTTACTAAATATTTTTTTTGGTTTTGCTGTCGAATAAATACTTTTCTTTCTTCCTTTCTTTACGTAGTTAGCAAACTGGAAATAACCCGATAAGTTGATCCTAATTGAGTTAATGCACAGGCAGGATCCTAAAACCTAAACCTGTTAAAAAAAACGAATATGGTTGTTTTTCACTGTTAGTACAAGTCAACAGTTATCTACGAAGTGATATTTAACTGCAAAAACATTTCAAAGTTTCTAGCCAAGCTGGCTCCAAGTTCAAACTAGTCCGGACAGCATATTAGATTTACAGCGCCGGACTGCTGTAACTTAACACTTAACTCCAACTTAGCCTCACATTTAACTGTACCTAAATCTTAAGTTATCTTAAATTACGCCCTAAAGCGGGTTAAGTTTTAAGTTATGAAACTTAAAGTTATAAAACCGAGAAAATGATACATTAGTTAGTAAAGGTCTCCGTTGTCTCGGACACTTTGCTGAAACTTTTCAGTTTAAAGTTAGTGTAATTATTTTATGCCTTAATTTAGTTAAGTTACGCCGGTGACGTCCACGGAAATTATGACTTAAGTTACTTAAAGCTGGGAGATTAAGCAGCTTTTTAACTTGGACCTAGATCTTGGTACTTAGGAGCTTTCTACGACAAAAGTGAATTAAAGTTTTAATATGTTAGTAAGCATGCGTTGGCTTGCCCAGAATCTATATAATCCTCTTAGTTTAGCCAGCCAAATCCACAGGAAAGACATGGTCAATAAGTTTCATCACATCACCACAGGAAAGACATGGTCTATAAGTTTCATCGCGGTGATCGCAGAAAGTTTGCGACGAAGTTTGATGACCGATGTGGCGCGGCGGGCGAAGTTCTGCCTGCGACGCAGGAGGTTGCGGGTTCGATTTCCGCCTTAGGACAAATGTTTGTACGATCTGCAAATATTTGTTCCGGGTGTTCTGGTTGTTTTCTATGTATAATAGAAAATGTCTATCTATGTATTGTATTGTATTAGTATATCAGTCATATAGTACCCATAATACAAGCTCTGCTTAACTTGAGGCTAGATGATGCTGATGTGTGGATTGTCCAGCAAAAAAAAAAAAAAAAGGTCGGTGGATGGTGAAGACTCAAGATCGGTCGTCATGGTGCTCTTTGGGGAAGGCTGCTGAGTTATCATAATCATTATGATGACATCATCACAAAAATGTCATATGTGCACAAAAAATTGAAAAAATAATTAATGCACGACTGAGATTGTAACTGCGACATTGTTAGTCAGGGTCCATCCTACTAAGCCAACACGCCATAAAACGGTTTGAAATAATCATTAGATAAAGCTGTATTCCCATTCTGTGATAAAGCTCAGCAGTTTCACTAACTGCATGCTAACTGCTCGGAAACCGCACATTTGCGGTCCATTTGCAGTCCGACACAGCTGCCTTGCACGCAAGAAACGTAGAAACTTCCAAGATCAACAGAATTGTTATAAGATAGTTTAACGTTGGTATTACATGCAAGTACAGAGTAATAGAGCACTCTAATGGTTTTGTGGTAAAGTAAGTAAGTTCGTATGAGTCAGTGGCCAACTCTGGTGACAGAGTTTCTAGGCCTCCCGAAGGCTTCTGTCATGGCCTAACAACTTTGAAAAAGCCGAGACCTACTGCTTAATGTGCCCTTCGAAGCGCTCAGTTGAATTTACCACTGGCGGTCACCCATCCTAATGATGCCTACGCGGAACAGTGCTTAACTTCGTTGATCTGTTAAGAACAACTTAGCCAGCTACGTCACGAGCGCTCCTTAACCGTCACGAGCGGTTTTGTAGTAAAAACCCGCCTTCCGATCCTAAGATTGTAGGTTTAAAAACCTTTGTACACCCGAAAAATGTATGTAGATAATGCCAGTGCTCTCAAAACGGTGAAGAAAACAATCTTGAGGAACTGGCATGTCCAAAAACTGAAAGGAAGAATAAGCCGTTCCATGTGTAAATTTACGCTAGGAACACTTGTTTTATTTCCTAATTCCTAATCTAAAAATTTGTTGCTGTGAGTTGGTCTCGCGTGGTCTCGCTAAAACTCGAGAACGCCTGTACCAATTTGGCTGATTTTGGTCTTAAAAAATTTCAGTCAGTTCATGAGTCCAGGAAAATTTTATACGGTTAGAAAATATGAAAAAATAACGTGAGTGAAACCACGTAAGACATTTTTAGTAATTGTTTGAAATTATGTAGATAAAGGTAACTACTTATGGAAACTCATAGCTAAATATAATAATAAAAAAAGTGCTAAAACCACAGAAAACCAGCGCTATGGCATGAGTTGTTCTGTCATAGCACATGCTGAGTGGTGGCCATTTTTGTTACTCTATATTTTTAGTAATAGCTGATGTTTTTAGTTGGTAACGAAATAAACGTTTTTTATTATTATTATTATTATAATTAAGGAATATTTTCTTACAAAATAAGTAGATACCAAACCTGATGTGTGTGCGCTGATGAAAATTTTATAGGGAGCATCATACATTATAAGCGTGTCGTATTTATAATATTTTATATTAGAGCACCGGTGGTCTAGTGGTAATGACCCCGCCTTCCGATCCTAAGGTCGTGGGTTCAAACCCGGTCGTGCACCAATGGATTTTTCTAACATATGTGCGCAATGCCAGTGCTCTCATACGGTGAAGGAAAACATCGTGAGGAAATCGGCATGTCCAAGAACTAAAAATTCGAAAGACATGTGCCATCCACCAATCCGCATTGGGTCCGCGTGGTGGATTAAGACCCAATCACTCTCGCTCGAGAGTAGGCCAGTGTCCCAGCAGTGGGAACATTAGAAGGCTGTCATAATAATTAGAGAGTAGTTTATTTTTACTAACACGGATTCTAACTTTATATGTCGGTATATTACACGTTTCCGAAACCCCATTTATCAAAAAAATTGTTCCGACGTTTAGCAACTATCCCAAAGAACATGACACGCGAGCAGCTGTTCTGAAAGTTGAACCGCTATAAATCTAGTTCCTCCTGGGGTATGGCTTGTGATCTTACATGGGTAAGGATGCTTTATGATGATTGGGAAAAGTCGGACAACCTATCTTGTTAATGTGTAGCTAGAAAAAAGCCGGACATACTTTTAAGCTATACTTATAAATGTCTGACGAAATCGGTGGCACGTGGCCTGGTAGAGCTTCTCCACCAGGCCGCGCTACCGATTTTTTAAGAGTTGCGAGTTTCATTGCGGCTGCGGAACAAATGTTTTCACTATCTGCAAATATTTGTTTCTGGTCTGGTCTGGGTGTGGTACCATAGTACTCGTAAAAACTAGTTGCAGGTCTTTTTTTTTTTTTTTTTTTTATACAACTTAAGTGGCAACCAAGCGTACGGCCCACAAGATGGTAAGCGGTTACCGCAGCCTATGGACGCTTGCAATACCAGAGGTATCACTCGCGGGTTGCCACCTTGAGGCTAAGATCGAAAGCCTCATGTGCCAGTAATTTCACCGGAAACCATACCCTTCACACCGGAACACAGCAATGCGAGCATTACTGCTTGGTGGCAGAAATAGGTCTGTAGGTGTTTTGGTCAAAATAAAAATCAAAAGTGTTTTATTCTTAAGAATCACAAGGGTGATCCTTGTGAAAGTGTTGTGATTTTGAAACTTAAAATGAAATTAAACTTGTTTAATTGACAAACTTCTTACAATCTAGGAAAATTTACGCCAGTTCCAACGCGCCCATGCCGTAAAAGAACTGGCAACAACATCGGCTGGGTTCCTATCGCTTTTTTGGCATGAACCTTGCTATTGTTATGTATGTCTTCCTTACCTTAACACCGTACACCACGTCAACTCACCTTCTAACTGCTCTGTTACACTGGTGTGATACACCACTAATTATGTGGAAAACAACAGCCTAACAAAAATCTGATTTTTAGCCGGGCAATAACTCTCCGGCCTAAGGCTTTTGTCAACCCTTTGCACAGTGGAAAGTATCGCCGACATGTAGGGCACACCTACGAGGTTAGCCTTATTTGTGAAGGTGAAGTGATTTGTTTGTTTGGGTTCTGTCTGACCTTTAGGGACTAAATACTACTGTTTATAGAGAATTATCCTTTATGTTAGTTTTAATACCTACATTGTTTACACACAAACTATAGGAAATTACATGTGGAGCAATGTAAGGTTATTTACGTTTTGTTTTTGTAATTGCTTAGCTGTTCACAATGTTGTTTTTTTAATTATTTATTAACCACTATAACTTCAATAAAGTTACTGTTGAATAATAATTATTATGATAATTCACATTTATATTTCAAACTCACAAAACTAAAAGTGTGAAAGATTATCTTAGAGTTAGTAAAATAATGCATGTTTTTTCCAGAACATTTTTTACCAGCCTAGGTTCTAATTGATTGAGTTGTGGTGTTGTATGACTTTTTTCAGGATTCTATGCTTCGTAATTCTGTAGCTACAATAGGGTTATTTTAAAGCAAAACCATTAGAATAATCTCCGTTTATTTGCTCTGAGTTCTACGGCGAAACCAAAACAAATAATAAAAACCGACCACTATAATAACTGTGTGAAATGTCTACCAATAGTTTTTTATTTGAGACTACTATATTTTATCATCAATAGTTCTCGATTCACATTATTTACCCACCTCTCAGCACGTTTCAAAAGCATCAAAAAGCATTTACTTTGATGGCGGACAATAAAAAGCATTGTCCCCAACCGAATAATGAATCCAATCGCACACACAATAGGTATTTATGCGTGGTCACGCACCGAATGCTTCGTTTAAAGGTTCCTGTCCTGACCGATCTGTTAATGGGATTTTTAATGGTACGTAATGATAGATATTGTACAATGGATTCGATTACGCGTCGGTTTTAGTAGGGCCTTATCCAATGTCTCATTGTATAGTTCGCACAGCGGATCTAGGCTTCCGTGAAGATAGCCGTTTGTGATGCGCAAAGACAATTTAGTTTGAAAAAGCTCCATTGCGCATCGAAACGGCTAATTTCACGACGGCCGAGATCCGTTGTGAGAACTATACTTGGACTCTGTGTCAGTGGACTTACTGTATCGAAATGGAGTCAGATAAAGTACATCGAATATTTTTCTGTTATGTTTTGGTTTTTGTAGTGCCTAATTTAATATTTCACATATTATATTTTATGAAAGAAAGAAGAAAAAAAAAAACAATTTATTTATGACGAATATTATGCATACTTACTGGAATAAAGTCAGCTGTTAGGGTCGATAGATTTTTTCTAGGAAAGACTTAAGTATGTAAAGAGGATCATCCACCGAAACAGAGACGATCGAAAGGAGCCTTACAACCGCTACTACCGCTTGCGCAACATACACAGAACGCGGGTTTTTTGTTGTATTTGTACTGACGTCAAGGATGACAACACACTGAACGCGGGCGCGGGTCGGGTGAAGCGCGGCAGCCTACTTGTTCGTAGGCGGCAGCCACTCCCGCGTTCAGTGTGATGTCAAGAATGACATCCATACTAATTAAAACAAAAAACACCCGCGGCGGATCTGACCCGACCCGCACACGCTCTCTGTGTGTGTTGCGCTACTTACATCGCTCACAACCGCTTAGCTGTAGACAAAAACATTACCTATAATATCCGTTCATACTTTTTTATTTATTTTTAGAGCGACCAACAAATATGGTTTTATTACTTACTCAGTATTAACCACTGTGCAACCTACTATACCAGGAAGTCTAATTTAATAATGAGTTGAACAACAAAATTAAACTGGAGAGAGAAAATTATTTTCGTCATTTATTTTATAATATGAGTACACAGTAATTTGACACTTACACAGTAATTGATAGATTCAGGCGTTACTTTGCGGAAATCCATTACAAAATAAAAAACAGACGAAAAATCTCTAGTACTATTCCGCTTAACCTTTTAACTGATGAGGTCACACAGTTACCACAGTTAACCTCAAAAGAAAAATATCGACACGTGTTTCATCCCTCCACGGGACATCCTCAGGACCATCGACTTGTTCTCCGGCAGACGTGTTGCTCCGTCGAGCTTTTGGCTCCAGCGCTCGACGGAGCAACACGTCTGCCGGAGAACAAGTCGATGGTCCTGAGGATGTCCCGTGGAGGGATGAAACACGTGTCGATATTTTTCTTTTGAGGTTAACTGTGGTAACTGTGTGACCTCATCAGTTAAAAGGTTAAGCGGAATAGTACTAGAGATTTTTCGTCTGTTTTTTACTTACACAGTAGTAAAAGTGTATCTGTGTATCTAATTTTAATTTAGCTGTCATTGTATTAGTAGTATTTTTACGACTACTAGTCCGTCCTAGCTTCGCACGGGTGCAATAAAACCGCACCCGTGCAAAGCCGGGGCGGGTCGCTAGTAAAAAATATAGCCTATGTTACTCAAGGGTAATGTAGCATTCCAATGGTGAAAGAATTGTTGAAATCGGACCAGTAGTTTTTGAGTTTATTTGTAACAAACAAAAATACAAACATATTAAAATACAAATCTTTCCTCTTTATAATATTAGTTCATGGTTAGTTCAATAATCCACCTTAGGAAATCCCTTCAAGGGGGATTCGAGCTCTGCTGTAAGAGATGAGCTCATAGAGACCTGTTTATCTTTCAAGTCCAACTATTCCAACTACATCGAAAACTTCAAGAAAGTTAAAAGCTGCATGTTAAATATTTTTCAAGCACGCTCCGTCGGCTTTTGAGAGCGAGTGTCAGGTTACTCGGGTTAACGTGGGCACTTTGAATGCACGAGATACTAAGTCGAAGTCGAAACTCTGCTTAAAGTGTATAACTTCTGATTTTCAGCTCAATATTTATAGCTAGCCTAAGAATTTAGGTTCTGACAACTTTTAATTTAGCTTCTCAGAGACAAAAGTTATTTAGTTTAGTAAAGATATTGAAGTTAATAAATAAATATGTACCTACTTACTTACTTTTATGATAATATAATTTGACATAAGCTCACGTACGGCTTATCTAATTTAATTAAAAGATCATAATATATTACTTTTTCAACACACTTGCTTATAAAGTGGTCATCGCAATTAGGCACAGAATGACACCCATAATCAAACTATGACTTTTTCACTAACTCACTAGTAAGTTATAGTTTTTTTTTTGTTATTTTATTATGAGGTTTTTTTGTTATTTTATTCACAAGTGTGTTGAAAAACGTCGTATGATACACGTGTACATTGTTGATTACTGCCCTCGGCTATCTTAAGACCCTCGCCTACGGCTCGGGTCTCAATGGCGCCTCAGCGGTAATCACCAATATTACACACTAGTACCATAATGTACTATTTCTCAACACTCCGATGGCATACAAGTATACGGCAAAACTGTTGCTAGTGTTATTAAAGGGTAACTCGATAGCTTGATATACAGTGATTTTAATGATCTTCTTGAAGCTAATTTACATTAAAAAGCTTGTATGAATGATGGCTTGTACCACACTAACAAACCGAACGTTGCGGATCGTAATACGACCAATATTATGGTACTGCAACTACTACAAAGGTAACTTTGACATAGCTCTTCTGTCCGATGCAGTGTTATCAAACAGTTTAATAAAATTCAGCGAAAATGCTAAAGTGAAACTTGGCTGAACTAAAAGTATTTTATCGTTTTATCTTTAGGTGGTGGTCCAATTCAAAGGTTCAAGAAAACTGATTGAAGGTCTCTCTATACATTCGCGTCAATTCACAACTTATTATTACAATGTAAACAAAGTTTTAGCACCCAACATGGGGCATTTTTTTTAAACGACTAGGTATTTAAATTTTTTGACATAATATTATCTCAAAACGTTGCATTCGAAAATAATGCATTAACTGACGCGTACAGTTTTTATCACGCGGCGGTAGTTTAAAAGTTCTCTAGTTTAAATCTAGATAATATTCTATCTATTTACAAAACATCATCGAAATCGGTTCAGCTGTTACGATGTGATTGTGTAACAAACATCCAAACGTCCAAATTTGGGGTTTGAAGATTATTTCACTTTCGAAACGGCAACTAAACTAAAGTCGGTACCCTATCTAATTTTACGTCTTAATTGCATTTTTATTATAATATATTTTAGTGTGTTGCGTGGAACTGGCGCAATTCACCTAGCTTTCTTCTTCTTCGTTTTGGACTCTGTGGCATGTTTGCCACAATTTCGCCAGTGTCAAGTACCTACTTTATAACGAAAACAAACGAAATTTTGAAAGAAATGGCGGCGTTTCTTTCAAAATTCCATGGGAAAGCCTGTGACTAAATTACAAACCAACATTACCCTTCCATTTCAATTATTTACACTTGTGCTAAAATAACAAGTTAGATTGGATACACTGCCACCAAATTTACGCAATATAACTCAAAATTACACGAGAAAAATAATTAAATTGAGAGGACCCATGTAGTTCTGACAAGATAGTCAAAGACAATCCATAAGATGTTTCAAAATGATTTCGTGTTAAAGAGATTTTGACATTTTGACTCTGAATTCGTTTTGAATACCCGCTTCGTCTTACAACTTGTATCAAAATCAAAAGCGGCATGGTGCCGGGTGGCCGACCATATTGGATTACCGTTGACGAAACCCGCTGACGCGACGGCGACGTGGCGGATCCGTCACGAGCTTCCTGCTACGACACGCTTTTTCGAATAATATAGTATTTTTACGCTGAAACTCTGAATTTTTATTGGTAGCCAGCTCAGGCTTTTTGGTGTTTTGGTTTTAAATATTGTGGTTTACCGAGCGGTTTGTGTTTATTGTTTTTATAGCTACATTTTGTTTGTTTAATACCATGGTAGCATGGAAAAAGGACGGCTGATAAGAAAAAGCCCCGCACTCCTGGTGTAGCTTATAAATGGACGTAGGGAAACATCTATATTGTCTGGTTTGCCAACAGTTTTTTGCAATTGCACTACTGGGCAAACTTATTTTTATTTTATTTTATTAATTTCCTACATTTTTTTACCTCACTTAGTAAAATGTAAAAATGAGAAAAATAATTTTAGTATTAAGAGATATACATAACTGACATCATCATTTAAATAATAACTCTACGGTATGTACTCTACAAATACATACAGTAGAGGTATTATTATTGTATCTGTTTTATTATTGAAAATTGAAAAGCTATTTTGAATAATGTTCACGGATTTTTACCGTCTGGTAGCAACGGATATTCTAAATGGTTCTGTATAATAACGCAGGTGAGTACGACGGCTGAGGACATGCTCTTATGAAAAAATAAATCGGACTTTTGCTCTTTGTAGCGATTTTCCTATACCTAAAGGTATTGGCAGAAGCCAGGAAATAATATTACCTATGCGCTATCATTGAATGATTTTGTATTTTACCCGCATTCTTTCTTCACACTTCGAATTTGATTCAATGTAGGTAGGTACATACCTATATTCATATATATATATATATATTTAAAAGCTACACGCTAGAGCAGCCAGCCTACGTGTTAACCATTGTTAACTTTGTTAGTTTTAATGATTTAATGTAAAGTATTTTTAGAAGCTACCATAGAGCGGCCTTCTCATTAAATGGTACTGCACGTGTTAAGAGGCCTTTCCTAGATTTAGCGATATAATTCATGAAATTCGCCTGAATGTATCTTTATATAGTGTAAGTTATGACTTATCGTATCGCTCCTCGTATCGCGCGCCATAGCGCGCGATACGACCGTGATTTTAAAAAAATCGTATTAAAAAAAGTCAATGCTATTAGACTATTTTATTGTATTTATTTATTAAAAACTTAAACTTTAATTTAGTAGGTGTATTTTTATTGTAAACTCCTTACTTTAGTAGAAATAACAAGCGTAAAATTGGAAAAAGTACGCGTTTTTTAGACCGCCTTTTTTTTTAAATATTGAACTAATATGCCGTATTTTTCTCTGTTCACTTAAAATTTAAAACTGTGATTATTATAATTACATTTTTGGAAATATACTTTGTTATATCATAAAAAACATGATCGAAAGTTGACTGGAATTGCTCATTTTACGAAACGTGCGTTACTAATAATTTTTTTAACCAGTTGTGTCTTGAGTTAATTAATATTAACTAATATTTGTTCTATTGACTTAAATTTTAAGGGATAAAGCTTATATATGTTTTTATTTTTATTAAAATATCTTTAACACACGAGCCACAATAGTGTTCGATTATTCACGGGTTACAAGAAAATTAAAGGATTGTCAAGGATAGAGCTTGAATAGGTTGTGAGATAACAATACAAAATGTGATTCTATATCGCACAAAATTAAAACTTGACACACCTGAAAAAGCTGGCAGTTTCCATGTTCTAAGGCTCGCGAAATGAGTTTGCAATTTGAATATCCATTTTCACCTACAATTTCACCGCACAACGCCATGATGACGTTTCTCCCGCTCAGATAATTCAATATGGCGGCCAGCCGGGCGGAGCGACGCGCCTGCGGCTAGACATAACCTCAAAATCACATCAGCTCACACCAGATTACCGGAAAATTAACCTGCCTCTGCAAATTATAAGCACTCCGTGTTTTGGTCTGGTATATTTTGAATTTGGGCCGTGAATTTTCATTCGTATTAGATGATTGTATATTTTATATACAATAAAATTATATTTGGCACTGGAGCAAGTGAAATTGCTAAAAAGTACTTACTGTAGTGAAATCGCTGGCTGAATGAAATTTAACAACTAAGGTTCGGTTTCAAGCGTTTGAACTTAACAGCGTTTAGCTATAAGCTGAGTTCATTGAGATCTGATCTGATCTGATTGTATGAAAACTGAGATTTTGAAACTATCCAGTTAGAATGGTGAAACTAATCCCTAGGCTCGTCACTACTGACATTTATAGTGAAAGCCATTGAAAGCCTCTGTCGTGGCAGTAGTTCTTAAGCTACTGATGACTTCAAAAATTAAAAAATCATCTCGTTCACAAAAGTATTTTCGTAGTTATTTTCGGTTAGTTACTCGCAGTTTCGAACTTGGAAGATCAATTCATTAACCCTACCAATTAGACCAAAAAGGTTCACGCAGACAAACTAATCAACCCAGCAAAATACCATGTTCCAATAACTTTGGGTGCAGCCTGGGGTCGATTGTACCCACAAATTGGTTCTCGTTAACATTCGGGCGCGATTTCCGAATTTGTTGGCCCTTAACAAGGCGAAGTTACGGCCGGAATGACCGGACACGCTTCAATTAGTGTTAGGAGCTGCGAATGCGTCCGTCTTCTATGGATGCGAGTAAAAGTTTTGATAGAATATTAAACTCTTTTTGAAAAAATAAAAAATTATCGTGCTATCTGCCAATCCGCATTGGGATTTGGGACTTTGCTCGAGAGTAGGTCAGTGTTCCAGTAAAAGAAACATTAGAAAGCTTTTATGATGAATTAAGAATATGAAGAATAAATTAAATGGAAAAAGTATTATTAATTATTCTGCTTTGCTTTTGATTATGCTTCTACTATTGGAACCAAAAAACTGATTGAATTTTATAGATAATATTTGTTTTTACACACTAAGCAATTACTCGTAATCGAGTGGCGACCACGAACTGGAAAACGAAGTGTAGGACGGCTCGATGAACCGATGACATTAAAGCGGTCGCAGAAAGTCGGTGGACGGTGAAGGCTCAAAATCGGTCGTCATGGCGCTCTTTGGGAAAGGCCTATGGCCAGTAGTGGACGTCTATCGGCTGATGTGATGATGATGATGACTCGTAAATGGACACATAGAGTCAAAGTCAAAAATGATTTATTTCAATAAAATCACAAGGATCACTTTGAAACGTGTTAAAGCTAGGTGAATTTACGCCAGTTACGTGCCCCAGCCTAGAATAATCTGGCAACAAACTCGGCTGGGTTTCTAGCTTTTTTTTGATGATCCCTCTTCATCATAAAGCTTCATCATAAAGCTTCATGTGACAGTGTAGACATAGAAACACCGCAGACAGAGGCATATCCGTTTTCACGTGTTCCATGTTTTGGAATAAAACAGACAGATAAGTTGTCTTAACTTTCGTAAATCGCCGAAACTTTACCTTTTTTGCTTTTCTATTTATCATGTTTTTACTTCTATTTGCTATCTGGTTGCTCCTACGAACAAGTTTGCTCTCACTAAAGTTTTCGGACAAATTTATTGATAATAAAACTATCGTGAACATTCATTTTAAAATAGTTTTTTTTTTTTTTTAATTAGTTTCAGGGTGGTCAATGCATATCGCGACGCGGAAGAAAAAACCACACGGTAAGCGCGCCGATCCACCCTGATGAAGATTTCAAAATAAAAAAAAAAATTATATCAAATTTTCAAAATTTAATATAAAATTTTTGAGTCTCCTCTTAACCAATATACCCGTACGTAAAACACCATAAAATGAACTTTTAAAATGAAAAATTAATTTAGTTTAGGTTTTCTACTGACACTCGTGGTCTTTTTATCTTTTTCAAAAAGGACAATTCACACAGCATCATCTAGCCTCAAGTCATAATACAATACAACAAATCAAAAAATCTAAAATCTTTATTTAGTAAAAGGGTCTTAGACAACATTATTTTATATAATATTTACAAATAGTTTCTTGAAAATAGTTTCTTGAAAATAAAAAATGCTGTGTGTAAAGACCTTTGTGCCAGTAGTTGCATTGAGTTCCTCGCTCTAACCAAGTAGAGACCTGTACGTGGATGCGAGGGATCTCTGCTTCAGCTAATACTCAGGTAAATCACAATACACCTTATACTACGAGTAGTTAGTACTTACAGAAATAAAAAAAGTAAATCTACAAAACGAATTATAAGAGTTAAACTAAATAAGTTTTACATAATGAAGAGATTTATATGAGAACAGTTCTCATTTAAAAGATTTTTATTTTATACCTATTAAATTTAAGTTGTTTATAAGTTTTGAGATAGATATTCGCTTCGAGCCGAAGACATCCCAATGATTATTTCGTCCAAGCGAGATATGTCTCGATAGCTCAATTGGTAGAGCGCCCGCGTATCAAGCGGTGGTTGCGGGTTCAAATCCCGCTTGAGGCAAAATAATTTTTGGGATATTATAATCCTTATTTCTGGTCGGTCTGGTAGAGCAAGCATTTTTACTTTAACCTACACCTACGTATAGGTAGGTAAAGTAATTTATTATAATATTAGAATTATACAGTTAGTTATTGTTAATTAATGTTTGCTTAATATAAAGAGTTATTCATTGTCATTGTTTCATCAGAAAAAGGTCTCTGTGATGTTTTCATCATGAAAAACCATGCCCTCCATCTGTTGAACAAAACATTCAATTTTCACGGAAAGTAGGTGAAACTGGCACCCTTATAATGTACGTCTATTGCTGACGAGTTGCTTTCCATCGCTTGTCGATTGCACGCTTATGTTACGCACTGTGGGTGTGAAAGCCCCAAGCGACATACAAAATTTATCAATTGGCAAATTTAAAAACCTTATTAAACTAAAACTGTCTCAAAAAGCTTACTATAAAATAACCGATTACTTAGGTTTTAGATAATAAAAAAACTTAGACGAATGTGCTCCAACTCTACTCGGCATCCATAACAATAGTAAGGTCATGTCAAAAAGCGATAGGAACCCAGCCGGTGTTGTTGCCAGTTCTTTTACGGCATGGGCCCGTTGGAACTGGCTTACATTTTCCTAGCTTGTAAGACTTGAAGTGATCCTTGTGATTTTATTGAATAAAGTAATTATTAAATTTTTGAAAGAAATGGCTAGATGCAACAACAAGCGATCGACAGCGATCGACTTACATAATAGCCCTACGGATCGCTCGGGGATATAACCGATGCATAAATTATACAATTGCCGGCTGGGTAACACCCCTGGGAGACGGTTACATTTCAATAAAACACCCGGGTATTTAACCTATAAAGGTATTAAACCGTAGAGTCTACTCCTGAAAGCTACAAACGATAATCGGGGTACAATATATAATAAATAATTAATTAATTTCGTAGAATTAATAAGCTGTTGCCAGCGATTTCGTTCGCGTTGAACTCGGGAACCTTACATTTTTTCCAGGATACGAAGTATGTCCATACATACTATGTCCTATTTCCGGTCATTATCTATCTATGTTTTAAATTTCAGCCAAATCGGTTCAGTGGTTGTCTAGTTATAGAGTAACAAACATCCATCCAAACATCCAAACTTCCAAACTATCGCATTTATAATATTAGTGTGATGTGATTATTTTTTAGGATTAAATTATTTAAAACTGCAGTTAAATCACATAGCTGCAGATAGCTGTGTAATAGCTCACATTCATGATAATATCAATCATCACATCCACAGCCTGACTTCACCCACTGCTGGGTATAGGCCTCCCTTAATTCGTGCCATCTACCGCGATCCTGTGCTAATCTAATCCACTTACAGCCCGCGACTTTCACTATGTCGTCTACCACCATACCTATTTCTGCCGCCAAGCAGTAATGCTCGCATTGCTGTGTTCCGGTGTGAAGGATATGGTTTCCGGTGAAATTACTGGCACATGAGGCTTTCGATCTTAGCCTCAAGGTGGCAACCCGCGAATGATACCTCTGGTATTGCAAGCGGCCATAGGTTGCGGTAACCGCTTACCATCTTGTGGGCCGTATGCTTGGTTGCCACTTCAGTTGTATAAAAAAAAACCCATCTCGCCAATAACATAATATCAATAACATAAATCAAATTTTTCAAAGATAGTTCTTATTTCAGTACGGCAGTCCTCACTTAACATAATTTGGGCCGTAGGCTTGTTTGCCAGATAAATGGTATATATAAAAAAAATATATAGAAGGCTGGTTAAACCGTATATCAAAGGAATTATCAGATCGAGAAAATATACAAATAAAAATTTCATCAATCTCTTACTTCTCTATATCTTATAAATTTTATTGTAAGTTCCTAATCGTTTCACCATCGTAGATTGTTTGACAGTATTTCATACACTGTCGCATAATCGATGCATTCACACTTACAGTGGAATACGATACTAAAACACCACAAAACTTGGCGAACTGGGTAGGTACTCACTTCCTCCAAATGAACTAACAAATGGCTTTGCGATACACAATAGCTTAATCAAACCGCGCTAAGATAAGGAAAACAAAGACCACCCGGGAATGGTTCAAATCAAGAAAGGCGGGCTAATGAGAGGTTTGTATTCGTTTGTTTTAATCAAAATGTTTAAAGAACGCTTTACGAATCATCACCTTAAAAACAATCTTTAGCTTATATGAACAAACAAACACAAAAAATACAAAATTCATTTATTCAAATAAAAGCATGTTTACAAGTAAATGTGCAGCTCTGCCTTCTGTGTTAGTATAACATATAAACTGTATTACAGAAAAACAGTGACTTCCCCATAACTGTGTTCACACACAAGTATTTATGAACAATGTTTTTATGCATGAATTGTGCTTTAGAAATTAACAACTAATAATATTAATAGAAATAGATATTTGCAATAATTGAAAAATTTATTGGAAAAGTGGTTAGAATAAGTTGAGGCAGTGGGCAGGCTATTATAGCTCGCAGAACCTATAACCAAAGAAATAAAAGTTCTCGAATGGCGACCACGTACAGGAAAACGTAACGTAAACGTAAACGTGCGTCCTCACTCGATGAATCGATGACATTCAAGCGGCTGCAGGAAGCCGTAGGATGGTGAAGGCACAAGACATTTTGGTAAGGCACAATGGTAGTGGCTTATCCAGTAGTGATTGACGTCTATTGGCTGATAATGATAATGAGATATCGAATAGTGAAGTCCTAAAAACGGCAAAAAGGCAATGGCTCGTAGGCTTATTGAAAAGTCTAAGGATCTACGGCGTAGGCGTAGGTAGGTATGCTCTACGATCACAGCTGTTTTGCGGCACGCCATTAGAGTTGATTATGTTATGCATGAATCATAATCGGGCATGAAACGCAGATGACGCAGGGGTTGCTCGGGGCGCCCCTTTTTTACTCCTTTTTGGAGAAAGTACGCTCCCTATCAAAATGCCTGACAGCAATCTAACTCTATGACCTCATAAAACCTTTGTACCAAGTTGCATCCAGATTGGTTAAAAAACGCGACCTATTGGTGAGAGCAGACTGACTGACTGACTCCCTGACTGACGGACAAAATTATTTTTGCCCAATCTCGAAACTGAGACGCTTCGCTCGCCAGTCGGCCAGTCATTATTAATTTTTCGACGGCCAGTCTTTTACCTTAGCACCTATTAATGTTTATGTCAAGATACTATATTATGTTACTGAGAAAGGTAAAAATGAATTGCATGCTTCTGAATATGAAAAATGATACTACAACTTGCTGCAAAAACTACTTCTCAGCTCTCAACTCACACCACACAAACTCGAAACGCGGTAATAAAAAGCGACAGGACAAAATGATTTATTGTTCAACTAGATAAAGCGGGTGCCAAGTTTAGTCGGCTCAAGATAAGATAAGATAATAGATTTGTACTTTTGTCAGCGACAAGACAGCTAGCAAAAACGTCAGTCGAGCCCACAAAGCGGTATTGTTCGAAATATTCAGGCTTCTCGAGTTTCCGAGATAAATGGAGACAGAAGAAGAGACAGGGGACAAGGTATTTCCAGCTTTTAAGGTCATTGTGATAGTTTATATCAGTACAGTGACAGAGTGATCAAAGAGACTAATAACGTGTTTTTCAAGCTGCGATTATATCACGATATAATAAAGTAACGCAGCTTGAAAAAACACTATCGGTGTAAAATTATCGGTCTGTATTATTTTGTAATCGGTATATAACTTTAAATTTTCTATTCTTATCTATTCTATGTAACTATTCATGTAAAAACAATTTGCTATAAGTGTGAGTTCAAATACAATAGTGTTCTAGTCACGCATTTATAAAATATAAATTCTTATTTATATACAGGTACTTAGTTTGTTTTGTCTTATTTAAATATGTAACTAACAGTAGTATTTAGTATTTTTGGAACTTGGTTTTATCAAATGGGAGGAGGGCGTTGGTTCTCACGACACAGTTTTATACTTTTTTCATTGTTTATGTATCACTTGTTTTATGTTCCAAATAAAGATATTTTTGATTTTTTTATTTGATTTGATTTCCACCGTCAAGCAGTCGCATTGCTGTGTTTTGGTACGAAGGATATGGTTTGTTTACCTATTGATGAAAAACGCATTAGAATCTATTGCGTAGTATATAACATTTAAATACATGCAGAGGGTAAGACGACGCGGAAAACGAATTTGTTTCATACTATGTGAAGATGTTAAATAAAAATAAAAAACGTAGTAGAAAGTCGTATAGTAATAATGTCAAAAATATTTTTCCTCCGTCGAGGCAGGGCCCACAAGGGTGCTATAAAGGGAAGTTGGAGCTACATATAAGTAACTGTCAGCGTCAGCCTGCCCATTGTAGTAAAACCGCGTAAGTATCGAACGAGGGAAACTTTTCATATATTCCAGCTATTTGTTGCTTTTAGCATAGATTGGAGTTATTATTTACTAGATATTAGGGAGTAAACTCCTTGATTGATGATTGAATACATCTTCCAAGAGATTAGCACAAATTCTTATACGGCAAAGCTATAGCCAATTTGAATGCGGTTTTCAAAAAATGCTGGCTATGTTTTGAGAGCCAATAGAAAAACGTGGGCTGCTTTCATATTGATCCCTCAAAACATGGCACAATATGATACAACGATGGACCGATGACATTAAAGCGGTCGCAGGAAGTCAATGGATGGTGAAGGCTCAAAGTCAGTCGTATGGCGCTCTTTGGGGAAGGCCTATGTCCAGCAGTAGACGTCTATCGGCTGACATGATGATGATGATGATGAAAACAACCTCCGTTTATTTATTGCCGCCTAAATTATTTGAAAATTTAAGTGGCTCAAGCTCTTTATATAAAAAAAATTGGAGAGATCTCATCGTATTATGGTCTATATTTACTGTTAATAATTCCATGTGGTTTTTCAATGTTATAATGAGTTTTGCATTCAATTGATTAAATTCAATAGCCACAAAAACCTGATTACCATACAATTCTAGTAGCAGTTTCCCTAAACACGCTGGACGCTATAAAACAAATGGGGTAAACGTCATTTTGTTTATTTGTAACCAGGCTTACTTGTATTTAGAATCGTGCTAGGGGTAGTTTTCCCCTTGCTTTACTATGTTATGGTGTTATAAAAAAAGAGACGCAAATTTTTTTTAATCGTTCTGTATTCGAACCCGTTTCTTTGCCTGTAGAAGCCGACTGATACCCATCAAATCTAATATCCTATCCGCTTTGCAAAAATCGTGGATGCTTTAAATTACCTACCGGAACCCTAAACATCATGATTCAAGATTTTAGATCATACATTAAAGGGACATCTCACCACAAAACGAAACTAAGAAAAATTTAATCAAAATCAAAATCAAAAAATATTTATTCAGTAGAATCACAAGGATCACTTTGAAACGTCTTACAAGCTAGGAAAATTTACACCAGTTCCAACGCGCCCATGCCGTAAAAGAACTGGCAACAACACCGGCTGGGTTCCTATCGCTTTTTTGGCATGACCCTTGCTATTGTTATGGATTCCAAGTAGAGTTGGAGCACATTCGTCCCAAGCTTTTTTATCATCTAGGTAATCGGTTGTTTTATAGTAAGCTTTTTGAGACAGATTTTGTTTAATTAAGTTTTTAAATTTGACAATTGATAAATTTTGTATGTCGCTTGGGACTTTGTTAAAGAAGCGTACACATTGCCCTTTAAAAGATTTACTGACCTTAGTGAGCCTAACTGTGGGAACAGCGAGTTTATTTTTATTTCTAGTATTAACATTATGATTATCACAATTTTTTTTAAACAGATTAATATTTTTGCGAACATACATAAGATTTTCATAAATATATTGACAGGGTACTGTCATAATATTGATTTCTTTGAACTTATCTCTAAGTGATTCTCTGGGACCCATGTTATAAATTGCGCGAACAGCCCTCCTCTGCAACACGAATATGGTGTTAATATCTGCAGCACTCCCCCACAACAAAATACCGTAAGACATAATGCTGTGAAAGTAGCTGAAATAAACTAGTCTGGCTGTATCGACGTCGGTGAAATGACGGATCTTTTTGACTGCGTATGCTGCAGAACTAAGTCTCTTCGACAATTTATCTATGTGTGGGCCCTATTGCAGTTTATTATCTAAGGTTATGCCTAGAAAAACTGTGGTGTCCACAAGGCCTAGCTTTTCATCTTTTATTTTTATATTAGTTTGGTTTTGTTTTACATTAGGTAGTATGAAACGAACGCATTTCGTTTTATTTTCGTTTAACAATAAGTTGTTTACATTAAACCACCCTACAATTTTAGAGATTGCATTGTTTACTTTGTCAAAGTTAGTCTCTTGTCGCTTTAATTTAAATAAAAGTGACGTGTCATCAGCAAACAGTACAATCTCATGATCGTTCCTAACAAGCCGGGGTAGATCATTTATATATATTAAAAACAAGAATGGCCCAAGTATTGATCCTTGTGGTACACCAATTGTTACCACTGATCCCGGAGAACGCTTTCCATTTACGTCAACTCTTTGTATTCTATCACTTAGATATGAAGTGAGAAGGTCTAGAGCAACACCCCTAACTCCATAGTGTTGTAATTTTCTAATTAGTGTCTCATGATGTACACAATCAAATGCCTTAGATAAATCACAAAAAACGCCTAAGGCATCTTGCGATTCCTCCCAGGCTTCAAAAATGTGTGATATCAACTCAACACCGGCATCAGTTGTTGAGCGACCTCTTGTGAACCCAAATTGTTTACTATCAAGTAAGTTATTCATACTAAAATGTCTTTGTAACTGAATAAGAATAAGTTTTTCAAAAATTTTACTAAATGTAGGCAATACTGATATAGGCCGAAAGTTACCAGGGTCAGAATGACTACCTGATTTGAAAAGAGGTGTTATCTTGCTATGTTTCATTAAATCAGGAAACACACCACAGTCAATACATTGGTTAAATATAAAAGCTAGGTCAGGTGCAATGATTTCAATGAATGATTTCACAACGCTAACAGAAATGCCCCAGAGATCAGTGGTTTTTTTTACATTTATCAGTTTAAATGCTTTGATAATATCATTATTATTTACATAGTCGAAATGTAATTGTATGTTGCATTGTGGTACATTATTTTTTAACAATGACTCTGCAATTATGTGAGAAGAGTTTAAAGATTTTGTAGTAGAAACTGGAATATCAGTAAAGAATTTTTCGAATGCTTTGGCTACTTCATCATCATGCTTAATATTACTATTATTAATATTTAAATTAAAAACATTATTCTGAGTCCTGACTCTTCCAGTCTCATTATTTATAATTTTCCACGTAGCTTTAATTTTATCTTGACTGTTTTTAATTTTTGAACATAAATATAGTGATTTTGCAACTTGACAAACGCTTTTAAAAATTTTTGAATAATTTCTAACTTTTACTTTAAACTCTTCACTAAAGTTGTATTGTTTTTCGCTGTAAAGTTCATACAAGGTTTGCCTGCTTTTATGAATACCAGCTGTTGCCCACTCACAAAATTTTGAACTGCCTGATACCGTAACCGTCTTGGATGTGAAAATCGAATTGAATACTTTATTAAATTCATTAAAAAATAGACTATACGAGTCATTTGGATTATGATAGTTATATGATAAATCAGGCAATCTAGAAATAAGGTTAAATTTTACTTTATCCAATCGATCAATGGTCACAGGAATAAAAGTTATTTTTCTATTTACATTTTTTTTGTTTCTTGCTTCGACATGAATAAGTTGACCAAGATGGTCCGATTTAATATTACTTATTATACTTTTTCTTAATACTTTTACATTAGAAAACATATTATCTATGCATTTAGCCGAAGTGGCAGTTATTCTTGTGGGCTCCATAAATAATGGTTCAAGGTCAAATGATTTAAATAGACTAGTTATTCTGGTACTTAAAGAGTATGTTTCAAGCAAAGAGTTTTTGTTCTCTAAACCCAGTGTTAGCCACTGACTCATTTAATTTATTTATTAATAAGGTGTAGTTACCGAGATAAATAATAATAATTACGGCCGTCAAACAGCGGTCCCTGATTTTGAAAACCAGAGTTTATCAAATAAATGCCTAATTGTTGAATAATGTAATAAATGTCGTATCCATTACGCATTTCATGCAGTTAATTTGGAATGGCATGTGGCAATCGACAGTGGTTTCTATGTAACGCGACGTTTACATTGTGACCTCATGTTGATGAATTTAGATAAAGCTTGATAAGAGGGTCTACTCTTGCTGACAAGAGCGATAAGTATATCGTGACAGTTTTCGTGGTTCAGCTTTTAATGCTCTAAACTTAGCTGTCACCGACATAAGAACTACAATATTTGCCAAGATTATCGTTTGTCGCTTGCAAGAGTAGACCCTCAGGTCATCCAACGACCACTCCGATCCAATTCCAATTTCAGTTTTGGTAGGTACTCTTGAAGCAAGGTGAATTTGACGCTAGGTGTGCACTCAAAAGTACGAAATATCATAATCCAATTACCTAGTTCAATACCGATCGCGTTCAAGAATAAGGTCCTAGGTCTGCTCTTGTAGTTTGAAGTCCGCTTTTAGAGAAGAGTTTAGGACGCTTCATGGAAGCAAAACATCGAAATTTTAAAAGTCATTCACCTAAAATTACTCTTGGCGGTAAGAGAGGTCTTTGAGACATCTTTCTCTTGCTTAGACATTTTGTCACACCTGGTAGAGTGAAGGGTTGTGTCAATCTCAAGAAGCTCGTATAAACTGTTGTAATTCAACCTCTGTGATGAAATTACTATTAGAGGAGTTTTTAAGAGTAGTAGAGTTTTTTGTGATAGAGCTCGTCCGGGGAAGAACTACCACCATACTTATTTCTGCCGTGATGAATAAATTTATTTTCTTTCACTTTCTTTCTCAAACAGCTAGACAAATTCTACATAAAGATGGCTTACATCCTGAATAAACACTGGCTACTATCCTGAAATAAACCAAATGTTTTCGTGGAATGACAAAAAACTGGTAAACTGTGTAGCACAGTAGGGTATAAATTTTGAGTTTTGTTTGTGTAACCTCCTTTACAACCATCAGCTTACGTGAGAGAATTTCAATACCGTATTAATTAATAACTAATCGTAAATCAGGGCTGTTTTATGCGCTATTGTTCATTACAGTGCACATTACTGTGATACGTTATTTCAATTAACTTAAATGTTAATTAGAATGAGGGTAATCGTCTAAGGTCCAAAGCAGAGTGCAGAAGCGGAGAGGACCCAAGTCGTTTAATTGAATCGGGTTAAAATCTAACTAAATTGGTCTGACGCAGTTACGACGCAGTTTAGATGAACCGATGAATTTTACCATTCAAAAATAATTATTTGTGTGCGCTATAGTCCAAATCTATAATACCTAGTTCATAGTGTGTTTTTTATGTATTAGGTATGTCTCTTTAAGTATGATCTTGGGGGTCAATAAACATGTTTTCTTTCTTCTTTCTTTCTTTTAAAAAATAAAAACAATACAAAAACATCTGGCATTCCCAAACCTAAAAGATTATGAAACTAAAATCCAAGTTAGATTCTGTAAATCTATTCCTTTCATCCAAAACCGTTCATCCCAAAGCAAACAAACATACTAACCTTCGCTTTTGAAATACAGAGTGATTGGCATAACAAACTGGTGGTATAATTTTAGCTTCGTAATTCTTTGAGGCTAACGATAGAAGAGCCTTCGCCGAGTCATGATTGCCGGAATCCATTGAGGGTTTGCAAGTCATTGAGCAGAATACACAATAGTTTCTATGACTCTATACAGCAGAATATACAAGAGTTTCTATGAAACAGTGACATGGAGTAGGAAAGAGTTGCTATAAGTTTTATGTTGGATGTTTTTAATTACAGTACTAAGTAGAGAACGTAATGAATGACTGACGACTACCCAAGGAAAATAGCTAAATATATTTCTTTGTGCGAAAACAATCCAAGGAATAAAACTGGCTTTGTAAATAGTTTAATAATGCCACTTCATAGAAAGTGGTTACTGTAGCCTATAGATGCTTGTAATACCAGAGGTATCACTTAAGCATCGTCACACTGAGATGTAGATTTAAACGTCGCGTGTTTTAATTTAACCGGGAACCATAATTATATTATATTCGAACCACACAGAACACAGCAATCTTTACTGCTAGCGACATAAAAAGGTATCATGTTAGTACTTACTTCTCCGGACGAGCTCTATCACAATGAACTTTACTGCTCGTTTAAAATTGACTTGACTAAAGTTACTTGCAGCTTGGAGGTCAATTAATTACTTGGCAATAAATTGCCAGATTATCTCCAAGCTGTAGTGTGCAAGCGCTACCGTGTTACATACCATGTGAAATAACTGGGCGAAAGAGACAATAAAAAAAAGAAGGAATTAAAATCATTTATTTATTACTTACACCCTCAGTATAAAAAAAAGTTAATAGTACAAAGAAAAATCAAAATTAGGAGATAGGTAATCCAGATAGGAAATTAGTATAACATAATAATTATTGATAGTTCATTAGCAACAATGTTATAATGGGCAATGACTATGTCGTGGTGACGAGCTCAGTTCAGTGCCACGCTATGGTTAGCTTTAGCTTCAGGCGAGCGACTTAACCAGTCATTTACTGATTTAAAAAAATATTTCACTTCTAAAATCACTTATCCCAAACTAATAGCCATACGTCTTCTCAATACAGCGATTTTAAACGAAAACATGTCTTTTCTAGCGATTTGCGGAGATTTATTAGGGGTTTTAAAAGTTTTCGAGCGCGATGCATTCTTGCGAGTTTGTAAATAAACTGCAGCAAAAGATTTAGGTTAAACTGGGACATTTTAGTGGAGGATTTCGAATTGAGTATCCATTTTTTCTAAATCTCGGTATTGAAATGTGTGAATGGGTCATAATCGGATTAGTTTTGTTATATCATATAGCTTATTTTTGCTAAGATCGCTTAATCAATTATCTTTTTAGTGCACAATTTTATTCACAAACTGCCGGAAAAATAAATATAAGTGTAATATACCATTAATAAAATGTTCAATTATAAGAAACGGTTACCTAATGACCCTGATCTGCCTCTCGAAAGTAATCCCGTACAGAAACAGCATAATACTTTTTCGTCGGCTCTCCTTAGAGAACAGTAATGACAATTTAAACAGTAAGGCAGGTTCATGAAACAACTCAAGCTATAACTAATCACAACAATTCAGTGTTTACTCGTATTAGCCAATCAGTATAATATAATCTTTAAATTGCACTTCGACTGATTATCTGGTAAAGCTTTTCAATTACCGCGCGTTTTTCAAATTATTATCACAAAAGACTTGCGTTTGACACTATCTCGCCGCAATAATGTGGTCTGCATGAACGCTTACCAAAAAAAATATATTCGCTTGTGACTATGATGACACCCAGGTTATAATTATTGGGAAAAAACAGGCTTCGGCAAAGAGTTTATTCCTTAACGGAGCACAAGGGAAATATAGAAGCAAAATGTTTTGTTCTCCCTGAAAGAAAACCATGGAACGATGACGCTTTGTGATTTTTGAGCTAAGTTACAACAGTTGGCATTTAGAAATTATCTTGTAGCATTCAAGGGATTTATTACAAAGTTCAACTACTGCAATCTTCAGTTGCCGTGCCCTGTAAATACATCCGTTCAGGGTCGGTTCTTATCCCGGTTTGATTGTGGCATGTCCGCGGTAATCCGCCATTAGTGGCTACCCGTTCCGCGGATTACGAGAGCGAGTGCTGGCTCATACTCCTGGTACCAGCTGGGTATTTAATTAGTAGGTTAGGTTTTTTAAATATGGGTATATTTAGCTTATTATAACTTATCAAAAATGTTACAAAAATGCATAAGTCTCTGCAGACTTTTTTGGCCGCTTCCTTAATTGACGATTCATATCAAAGTTATAAGACGGATTAGAATCAAATTTTGAAGGTATAATCAGATGATATTGGTGCTCGTAGCGTTTTTAAAATATTGAAATGTAAGTACATATATTTAATTTAAATAAGGATTCATTTAAAAAAAAAAATAGACTTATATTGTGCTCTAAGTGGAATAAAAAAAAACTAATTGCTGTTTGTTGGTCACCCTAAAACTCGAGAACGGCTGGACCAATTTTGAAGGTTTATTGAATGAAAAATTTTAAGGTGCTACTAAGAAAAAAAGCTCCAGTAATAGGTACCCTTAAAAAATTGTTTAAGTTACTACAAAGAACAAACATTCCGTTCAGGTTCTGTGAAATATCTATCAAACAAAGCGAGAGAAACCCCGTTTCAAACTCTCAAAAACTTTAAAACAATAAAGCGTCCCACATTTTCCGGAATAAAGACCAACGCACTCTGCAAACTTTAATACAATTTACAACTTACTCTCGTTGCAGGTTGCAAAATGAGAATGGCATTAGTGGGTGGGTAAGCGCAAACTTGCTTACGGAAAACTTACCTAAGGTGTGGATTTATAACTCAACTAGACCACTAGGGACCGCAGGCCTAACAACCGCTACCCAAGGCACAAGAAATAGGAAACAAGCGATTTGAATAGTCATCTAGAAAAAAAAAGTTAATAGTGATAACCTTAAAATAGGGTCACTATCATTTGATCCCACAAGTTTGATCCTACAATATAAAGCACTTTTTGCTTCGTTAGTTCGGCCCTCGGATTATTATTGTACGTGAAGTTCTATCATAATAGTTCGTTTAATCATTAAATATATATTTTAATGTTACTAAATGACGTGTCAGTCAAGATGTTGAACGCTCCGTCTGACTATAAATAATAGTAGCAGCGTCACCTAAAGCTTTAGTAAAAGTTCTGCGTTTCACTACACTGTACCCCCATACCATGAACTCTTAGAGCGATTCAAATTAGGACCTAAACTGAATTGTCAAAAAAATTTGTACCATGAAATTAATAATTATTGAAGTCATGGTACAAAATTTTTTGACAATTTAGTTTAGGTCCTAATTTGAATCGCTTTAAGAGTTCATGGTAGGGGGGCTGGCCAGCTTAAAACGTTAATATTGAGTATTATAATCCTAATAATTTACTTGCTATGGTGCTCATCAAACTTCGACATAAAAATGCTTGCACTAAGTATTGAAGACTTAACCTGACATTGCGCTAACACTCACTAAGGGTGAGTTGCCATCTAACGTAATCTAATATCTTGCTTGATTTCCCTTGATCATAATGCTTGTGATGTAACTGTGCTGAAATACTGGAAATAACTGATTTTCATTTACTAAAGACAAGAGAGAAAGAAAATATGAACATAAATAGCGCACTAAAAAAATAATAAATAACTTACATCATAGAAAATATCCCGCTAACATATGACAGTGAAAAAAAATATACTACCAAATACCAACCTCTAAGTAATGTGTCTCAGTCAAAATATTTTTTTCATTTTCATTATTTTCGCGTAAGCTTGTGCCATGAGCCACTCTTCCCAGGGGCTTAACGGGTTTATATAGTAACAGTGAACCGCTTAATTAAACTTAGAAATGTAAAGTAACATGAAGGTCGATAGCTATAGGTGTTTTGACAGCTCAATTTAGATATCCTGTTGGATATTTTAATTCGGTTCGAGTTAGATATCTAAATTGCCGATGTTTTCAAGAGTATCACATGTACCAAGTACGGAACGTTAATCATGAAGTAACTTGAATACTAGACGTTAACAACGGAGCAATCTTGGTGTAGCCGGTTAAGTACGAAGTTAAGCACTGTTCCGCGGGGTCACTACAGTCAGTGGTAATTACAACTGTTCGCTTCTGCACTTTGAAAGGAACTTTATGCTATCAATCTCGGCTTTTTCAAAGTTGTTATCAGTAGAATCAATGCAATGACATGTCATTTTCAAGCTGTTTTTTCGAGTTAGAGACGTGTTGA
Source organism: Colostygia pectinataria (assembly GCA_951394395.1). Lineage (NCBI taxonomy): Eukaryota > Metazoa > Arthropoda > Insecta > Lepidoptera > Geometridae > Colostygia > Colostygia pectinataria. The sequence continues at coordinate 10,391,838 of OX596358.1, read as the reverse complement.
AATAACGAACTGTCGAAATTCAGTAGGACAATGGTTAGGCGATGATAAAAGCCTTCGGGACCAATAACTCCATTACCAGGAGTCTACTCTTGAAAACGACAAACGATAATCGTGTCCAACATCGTAGTTCAACTTATGTCAGTGACAACTAAGCTCAGAGCGTTCACGGACATAAGCTGAACCACGAAAACTGTCACGATATATCGCTTTTGTCAGCAACTCACATCAATTTCTTTCTACTTAACTTTTACGATGCATCTATTTACTACATGCATGTATAAAGTCACTTTATTTTATATAGAAACTAGTTTTTGCCCGCGGGCATGTCTGGGTGATGTTAAGTATGTTTTTTTTTTTTTAATACAACTGAAGTAGCAACCAAGTACGGCCCACAAGATGGTAAGCGGTTACCGCAGCCTATGGACGCTTGCAATACCAGAGGTATCACTCGCGGGTTGCCACCTTGAGGCTAAGATCTAAAGCCTCATGTGCCAGTAATTTCACCGGAAACCATACCCTTCTCACCGGAACAAGCAATGCGAACATTACTGCTTTGCGGCAGAAATAGGTATGGTGGTAGTCCTTCCCCGGACGAGCTCTATCACAGAGAACTCTATTACATTTCTGGTCATAATCTCGAAAAATTTCGGCTTTTCCGATAACAATAAACTGTTGCAGTTAGTACACTCATCATCTCATCATCATCCATCATTATATCAGCCGATAGACCACGGCTGGGCATCCTCAAAGAGCGCCATGACGACCGATTTTAAGCCTTCACCGTCCACCGACTTCTGTGATCCCCTAAATGTCATTGGTCTATCGAGTGAGGGACCGTCTTACACTTATTTATTTATTTTATTTTAGGAAAAACCAACAGCTTTTACATTTAAATCGTTCCAGTTCGTGGTAGCCATTCGAGAACCTATAATCCCCTACGGTTATCGGTTCTGCGAGCTACATGGCCTACCCACTGCCACTTCAACTTACTAGTACACTCATACTTATGAAACTAACACAGTACTGAGAGCTTTGTCACAAAGCCAGCTTTCAAGCCCTCAGGACCTGAAGCTTTCAGACCTTCAGTTGGTGTCGAAGCGTCGCTGCGAGCTCTTTGCTGTGTCGATGAAAGCCATCGCAGCGCTGTACTACACATAGCAGTTGAGAATACAGTGATAAGAGTTAGCGAATTTATGGCAATTATAATTAGCTGTTCGTTTCTTTTCTTAAAAGTGAGCAATTTAGTTCATTTTGAGGAGCTATTCTGCTCATCACGCTGAAGATCCTCATTAGATTTTTACCAAATTTGTATGAAACTTACTTTCAGTTATTACGTTTCAAATAAAACAAAAATCATCGAAATCAAATCACATTAGGCGGAGATATCCAGCAGCCCCCTTTTTGTCCCTTTTTGGAGAAAGTACGCCCTCTACCAAAAATCCCAGACGACAATTAAATTCTATAAAGTCATAGAACCTGTATATCAAGTTTCAACCAGATTAGTTGAAAAATGCAACCTGTAGGTGAGAACAGCCGGAGATACTGACTGACAGACAAAAGCATTTTAGGGCTTCGCTCGCTCAGTCAATGAGACGCTTCGCTCGCTTTGCTCGCTCGGTCAATTATTATCAAATTAAAATAATAGGTTTTTTTACCTACTATCATGATTTCAAAAAAAGTATTTGACAGTAAGCAAACTTAAAAAACCCGCTGGTTCTATTCGAATGAACACGACCTTACAATCTTATGCATAGCGGAGTGCGGCTCCGTTTCATGCTACAAGCCCATTCAGTAAACAGAGCTGAAGAATTCAGCTGGGGACGTTTTGTTCCGATATTGCATGGGTAAGTGGCCTTTGGTAAAGAGCTGTTAGTTCTTCTACCCGGCAAACCTTTTGTGGGCAACTTATCAATATCGGATTCCGGTTGGTTAAACTTAAACTAACCGAGCACTGGTGGTCTAGTGGTAGTGACACCGCTTTCCGATCCTAAGCTCGTGGGTTCGAATCTAAATACACTAAAAGATTTTTCAATTTCAATTTAAAATTCAATGCGAACGAAATCGCTGGCAACAGATAGTTGCAAATACTTGTCAGTCGGTGCCTCGGTGCACGCATAAAATATATTTTGGGTCGTATACGGCACACAATGTGGGACGAAAGCAGATTTTTCATCTGAACCGAACTTTAGCAGGACGAAAACGGCATAAATCCCCACAACTGAACAAAGCAACTTCAGTTGACTCTATAATCCCAATTAATTACATTTTCTCTTAAAATATCCTTTGTCAATTTACTAAACATCCACCATAATACATACACAGGGTGTAAAAAATAGGTTACCTGGGTGTAAAAGCAAAAGTAAAAATATCTTTTCAACACACTTGCTTATAAAGTGGCTCTATGGTCATCGCAATTAGGCACAGAATGACACCCATAATCAAACTATGACTTTTTCATTGCTATAATTCACTAGTAAGTTATAGTTTTTTTTTGTTATTTTATTATGAGTTTTTTTTGTTATTTTATTCACAAGTGTGTTGAAAAACGTCGTATGATACACGTGTGTATTGGTGATTACCGTCCTCGGCTATCTAAAGACAATGGCGCCTCAGCGGTAATCACCAGTACCATAATGTACTATTGTTCAATCATATCACAAGAATCATTTTGAAAGCTAGGTGAATTTACGCCAGTTCCACGCGCCCCAGCCTAGAAGAATCTGGCAACAAACTCGGCTGAGTTCCTAGCTTTTCTTTTGATGATCCCTTTTCACCATAAAGCTTCAGTATGGTGCCAATCGAACTAGGTGAGAAAAAGGGGAAAAACAATTTAAGAGCTATGTTGTTTAACAATACACGATACTCTTGATGAGTACACATTATTAGGTAATTCTATATAATCGAATACTAAACTAAGGTGGTCAAAATTACATATTTCAGTTTGTTTCCACAGTATTTGTATCTATTATATAGTTTAATAAAATGATTTGATGAACAGAAGTTTTCAAATTATATTTTTTTCCCCCTGTATTAGGTTTCAATTTTACAGACTCAAGGGCACACATTCAAGAAAGTGATTGAAATATTGACTTAGAAGGGTAATTTGTAATTTAAGATAGATAGAGACTAATAAAGTTTAAAAAAAGTTGTTTTATTAATTATTTTGTTGTAAAAATTCAAACTGCGAATACAAAAACTTACCTAAGACTTTCACGATCAACAGAAGTTTTCACTGTAGTTTTCTTCCACCCTGTATTCAAGGTTCGCTTCCGCAGACTCAAGTGCATAGCAAACATCCAGGACGGATGAGGGCCGCATTGTGGGGCTTCCGCTCCTCAGGGAATCCAGGAATGACAGGGACAGGGGAAGTTGCTCAAATAAAATCTTGGAAGTAATAAATGTGATTCATGCACCTACTCACAACTGAGTTGTCGTGAAGGAACGTGCCTTCGGAAACGCTTTGGGAACATATTCTTTGCTTTTGAGCGGTTATATTTCTGAAATCTGCTTGTTTTTTGATGTTTTTTGTTGGCGAGTTTTTAGACGAAATAAAGGACATATCTTTTTTTATCCTACTATACTCGTACTTTTTAATTTCTTAAGTATGTATGTATGTACATGCTTAACTTCAATAAAACAATTCTATGTGGATAAGCCTCAAAAACTTACTACCGTTCTTGCGTGAGTACCAGTCACACTCAGTCAATAATGCAAATTTAAAAAAAGTGCTCAATATTTTTTTTTTTGTGTGGTAGGTTCGGTGCTTTTGAGGGCACGTTATGCTATGCGTGGTTGGTCTTTCAAAGCTATCCGTGACAGAGTTCTTCGAGCAGCCTTTTACCTCCGTCACTTGACTGACTGGAGTGCTCGTGACGTATCTGGCTAAGTTGTTCTTAACAGATCAACGAAGTTAGGCACTGTTCCGCGAGGTCATTTGGATAGGTGACCGCCAGTGGCAATTTCAACTGAGCGCTCCCGTGCTTCGGTGGGCACGTTAAATCAGTCTGTCCCGGCTTTTTCAAAGTTAGGCCATAACAGAGGCCTTCGGGCGGCTTAGAAACTCTGTCACCAGAGTTGGCCACTGACTCATACGAACGAACAAACGAACGAACTTGGCTGAGATGGCTACTGACTCAATACGAACTTACTTTTTAGTACTTACTCGTACTAAAGTACCTTAGTTCTTATTGCAATGAAATGACTCGAAGGTATTTGAAAAGCAGAGCTATCTCGTATACTTACGTATCAAAGTTCTGCATCTGTTTAGAGAATCGGCAAAGTTAAATTGGAGTTCCCTATCTCAGCTTCTGAATATACGATCTCAAATAAAGACCTTAGCTTAGCGTTTGTTTTGTTTTGAATCAGGAACTCTAGATAAAAAAACACTCTTGCTTGAGAGTAGGCCGTGTCCCAGCAGTGGGAAAATTAGAAGGCCGTCATGATGATGATCGTAGATATATATATAGACAAAAACGAAGTGTAGGACAGCCCCCATTTGATGGACCGATGGTACAAGAAAGCGGTGGATGGTGACGACTCAAGATCGGTCGTCATGGCGCATAAGTAAGTTCGTATGAGCCAGTGGCCTACTCTGGTGACAGAATTTTTAGGCCAAAGGCCTCTGTCATGGCCTAACAACTTTAAAAAGCCGGGACCGACTGCTTAACGTACCCTCCGAAGCACGGAGCGCACAGTTGAAATTGCCACAGGTGGTCACATCCACATGGTGACAACGCGGAACAGTGCTAAACTTCGTTGATCTGTTAGAACAACTTAGCCAGCTCCACTTTGGGGGAGGTATATTCAGCTCTGGACCTCTATAATAAGCTGACAAAAATAAGATGATGATTTACTAACTGTTTACTCACTCACAAAAAGTTAATGTCTTTGCATTAATGCCTTTAAAGAATTCTGTAGACTGTATTTTACCGAAAATAACTATAATAATTTTGTGACCTTTGTTTTATCAAATTTTTTTTTTAAGCCTTTAAAATTTCCCATTGCTTGGAATATCACTTGCGCGTTGCCGCCCTGAGACGTAAATCGAAAGTCTGTGCCTGTAATTTCACCGGTAACCATACCAGAACTGGAACACAGCAATGCAAAACAGCAATGAATAAACAAAAAAACTCATAAAATATAATGTGTTTTTTTGTTTATTCTAAGAAAATAGGTGCTTACTGATATTCACTTACTGTCACCTTGTCTTGTCTTACTTTCCTTTTGTGTGTGTGTCAATTAAACAAATTTTTATTCTTATTCTTATTCTTATATGTACTTGTAAGTTTTATCTGAAATACGGGTTAAGTAAGGCTAAAAAAATACCAGTAACCTTATACGAGTAGCGAGTAACTTTGAGCTAAGCCACGACGTCCACAAAACAAGAACGAAATCGTTATTTCGACCGCGACCTCGGCAACGCAATAAATTGAAATAAACCTCCACCGCAGTTCTCCAACTCGTACAACTAACAAAAAGGGGAATAAAACTACATACAGTATAAAAATATATTATCTTATGTAAGTAAAAATATAGTGGCAAACACAATAGACCTTTTTTTTTATTCAACTGAAGTGGCAACTAAGCGTACGGCCCACAAGATGGTAAGCGGTTACCGTAGCCTATGGACGCTAGCAATACCTGAGGTATCACTCGCGGGTTGCCACCTTGAGGCTAAAATCGAAAGCCTCATGTGCCAGTATTTTCACCGGAAACCACACCCTTCACACCGGAACACAGCAATGCGAGCATTACTGCTTGGCGGCAGAAATAAGTATGGTGGTAGTCCTTCTCCGGGTGAGCTCTATCACAGAGAACTTTACTACTCTTTGCCTGCATGGCCTTAGTGTTTTATAAGCTGCACCAATTTAATTAGAAAAAAAGTAAATATAAGAATGTTTGTATGAGTCAGTGGCATATTGATATTTGTAGTTTGTAACTGACAAGAAAATTCACAAAAAAGTTCTCCCCTAAAATAATTCAAAGAGAAAACGACTGAGTGTTCATTATAAGGAACTGGTGACAATCATTTCTTCCCCTCTTTTAAAGAATACTATTAATCTACCATCACCATAAGTTACTAGTAAGACTTTTCAGTGTCTGGACAACAACCTCACTGCAAAGGCTGACTTTATTTATACCATTATTCATAAAAACAATGTAATTATAGCGGGTAGGTAAAGCACAGTCGTTTTTTATTATTATGCTAATGAACAAGAATGAAAAATATTTGAACTACGTTGGTAAAATAGGTTTTCGTGTTATTATGAATAAATCCATAACAATGTGATTTGATTTCAATGGTTTTTTTTTTATTTGAAAGGCAAGTATTAACTTTAAGTTCGTCTCATATTTGGCGAAGATCTGATGAGGATCTTCAGCGCAATGAGCAGAATATAGTTCCTTAAAATGCAGTATGTTGCTTACTTTCAAAGCTCACTCAAATTTATGCTTGCGAGATCTACTGTTCGGAGAACTGCTAGTCGTATAGTTTTAGTTTCCTACGTCTCGCTTTGCCCACCAATTTGCTTCCTTACGCGCTAACTAGCCTGAGCTTTATTTGAGCTTTTTCCATGTCCAGTGCTAAATAGTCTCAGAGACGTCATCGCTGCAGGGGAGATGGGGAAAGAGGATAATTAACAATTAGTTAATGGAATGGGAGGAATGTTTGCGGAGTGCGCCGACCTCCCCAGAGTAACCTGCCACTGGTTACTCGGCGCATTGTCAAGTGTATTAGTTTAGAGGTAGAGGAGGCTAGTGATTTATTAATCGACTTCAAAAAAGAAGTTATCAATTCGACGGTTTTTTTTTTCGTATGTTTGTGACGTGATTTCTTCGCCAACTATGGTTTTGATGATTTTCTTAGAATAATAACAAGGAGAAACGAAGTACGCGCACGCAAATTGAAATCTTTTCTAAGGGGACATAATTGACAATCAGCTCGTCAGTCGTCAATGTCAAGTGATCGTGCGCTCGTCTAACACGATTATAATAATAATTCAAAAATGATGTATTGTGTGGTGTGCTTTAATATCACAAATAAACTGCTGCAACACCAGAAATAATAAAGTATGCATAAGCCGTTCAAGCAAACATCAATAGTTTTGTGAACACACTTTTGAACACAATTTTGAATGAAATTATCTTTCTCCTTGTCTTGTTCTAAGGGTAATAGGTACTAGGTACTTACGGAGTACCTGTACTTACATAAGTAAGTTTGTGATTCCCTAGCTCTTAGCTCGAACTCAATGAAAACTAACACACTTATAAGTTTCTTGCGCAAAGTTCGAGTATTTCCCTCTATAACTTTTCTCTGAACCTAACGTATTCATTTTACGAATACGTATAGCTCAGATGGGGGCTATTTGTTGAACTCTGGACGTACTCCGGGGAATGCTTTCAAACTAAATATCTTTAAAAGCTTTCTAAGTAAGAAAGAAAGAAAATGTATTTATTAGTCCCACAGCACAACATCGGTGATTTAGCATGAAACAACAATAAGTTATACTTAGTATAACATGTTGCGCGAGTGCGAAATGAGACCAATTTGCCCTCCCGCATCCCTGCAATCCCTAGGTCATGGGTTCGAATCCGGTCGTGCACTAATGAATTATTTTATTGATAAATTTATGAGCGCAATGCCAGTGCCACCGTCTTATATGGTGAAGGAAAACATCGTGAGGAAACCGGCATGTCCAAGAACTAAAAATTCGAAAGACATGTGCCATACACCAATCCGCATTGGGCCCGCGTGCTGAATTAAGACCCATTCACTCTCGCTTGAGAGTGGACCAGTGTCCCAGCTGTAGGAACATTAGAAGGCTGTCATGATGATGATGAAATAAATATTAGCGGACATTTTGACACATTCTTCTACAAACGAGTCAATATTTATTTATTCATTTACTTTTCATTTATGTTTCAAAGCGAATGTTTGAGAACTTAACAGCTGTCGCGATCCTAATCAAGAATATTTTTCACGCATGTAAGCGTTTTTTAATATGAAATTAATACGAAACGACATCGAAACGATAATTTCAATTGTTAAATTATTCGTAGCTTCGTTACATTACAGTTAATTAAGCAGGGTTCCGCGACCGCAAAATGTAGAGTATTTTATTGTTATTGTTGGATTCATGTTCAACAATATTTTACCGGATAATCGGTTTTAGTCGGATTACAGGAAGGTACTCTCATAGGGCTTATCTGTTATCACCTCTTGAGCGTTTATTGTAATGATATTACACTATGGTTTTGCCGATAGTTCTTGTTAACTTAATTTGCAAGTTATGCACAAATTATAAAGACGACTTCAGTGCATGGGGTTTCGATCTCCGTTGTGAGACAAATAATGCTTGCATGATCTGCAAATAATTGTACCGAGTCTGGGTGTTTCTATGTATCATGTATGTACCTATGTATTTGTATCATGAATGTATTTACTAAAAAGTGTGTGCTTGTATTGTTACTGTTTCGTTTGTCTAGTACCTTTAGTACAAGCTTTGTTTAGTTTGGCGTTAGATAGGGCTGTATCAAAATGTCTGCAAATATTTATTTACGAATTTGATGGTGGTAGGTGGTAGGGTAGGCTGCGTTTTACTGTCTACTTCCCTTCTTCGGGCAGATGCCACAAGGAATCCTCACAATATAAATTAATCAAAACATCTGTAATAAATGGAGTAGATAGGCACTGTAGTTTCCCGCGTCAATTTAAAATGGGTGTTCCAATTCAAAATGGCGGCTAAATAAAATGTTGAACCGGCATCGACATGATGACATTTCGAGAGCTTAGCATTGATTTATTTTATAATAAAGTGCTGAAAAGTTCCGTAAATCTGAATTTATAGTATAAACTTTTTGTAGAATGTAAAAATTTTAACGCAGCTTTTTTTACACATTTTCAGGTTATAAGCGGGATTGGTGGATGGCGCAATCATGTCCCAAACATGCCGGTTTCGTTACGATATTTTTTTACCGTTTGAGAGCAGTGGATTTGCGCATATTTTCTAATAGAAAAAGCTATTGGTGCATGACCGGTTTCAATCCCACGATCTAAGAATCAGAAAGCGGGGTCTCTACCACTAGACCACCCTGCTCTTTTACCACCAGTCTTAGAAGAATTATTCTAAGCTACCAGTCTACTGATATTTGTACCTGTTATACAATTTTTATAAAACTGATTACCTGGTATAGTAAGACAGTTTTCATGGAATTTCTTCATCTATACAGCAACACTACGAATTTCATTCGGCTAAAAGCAACAGAATGTAAACATACTTCTACCTATCTACATTGCGTAAGGGCGTTTCATAATGAAGAATTCCTTAACGATTCGGAACGTCAACAACCTCTTACACAAATATAATAAAATTAAAGAAATAAATAAGTAAATTTATAAATAATGCATGAAAATCCACACAGCTTCAACTAGCCCCAAGCTAAGCAGAGCTTGTGTTGTGAGTACTAGATGACTGGTATACTTTAATACCTTAGAATAATAACACGCCTAATACAATGCTTAGATAGATATTTTTTATTATACATAGAAAATACCCAGAACACCTGGAACACATATTTGCAGATCGTACAAATATTTGTCAAAAGGCGGGAATCGAACCCGCAACCTCCTGCTTCGCAGACGGCCCTTCGTCCGCCGCGCCACACCGGTCGTCGAAATTATTTAGTAATAAACTCTGTGAGAACCAAGGACATAGAGATAGCTCTAAGAATTTAGCAATTTGAAGTGGCTGTGGTTAGGCCGTATAACTCGTCAAACCGATAACCGCTGGAGAATTATAAAATAATGGTTTGCGAAATAGAAAACCAGCTGATTTTGCATAGTATCAATTTTAAATTTTGTTACGCAACAGCAAAGAAGTTGTTTCACGCAGTATGGAGCCGGGCCTTGGTCTTTTGTAGGGGTCTAGATAATTAGATAATCATTAAAAAAACCATTTGTCACTGTTTATATATTTTTTTTTGGCTTCTTTCATAATCTAAAGTAAGTTTATCTTTGTGAAGGAGTGCAACACAATGCAAAACATCATGGCGGGTTTAACGAACAACTGTGTTATGTACTGTCAAAGTCAAGATGCGTCACGATCATTGGCTAATAGCTGTCATGGCGGACCTCTAGTGTTACCGTTTTAGGAAACTCAACACAATAAACATTTTTCCTTTAAAACTTTGTTTGTCTACTTAAAAATATATTTGTTTGTTACTGTTAGTCTTATATTTTTTTTCAATTTTTCTATGGTGTTACAAAGACCTAGGCCACTATGAAATTGGTTCTTTACTTTACTAAGTAATCCAGTAATTGCTTACTAGCAATTACTGGATTTTGACTGCAATGAACCTAGATCCCATGATTCTACACAAATAATTGGTAACCATCATAAAACGAGGTGGTAGGACTCGTCAGCAAGAGTCCGTCTTGGTGGGTACCACCGCAGTGCCAGATATTCTACCTCGAAGCAGTAGTGTGCAAGCATTACTATGTTTAGGTTTCAAGGGCACTGTAGCAAGTGAAATTACTGGGCAAAAGAGACTTAACAACTATGTCTCGAGGTGATGAGCGCAGTGCAGTGCCACGCTGTACTTAAAAACTTTAAGCTTTGGGTGGCAATGCATCTGTTATGGTAAAAAAATAATGATAATCTTAAAGAAACTATGAAAAAGCTCACCCGTGTAAACTAGGCTTTACCTTGCGGTCGTTGACCCGCAGCCTTTTCGGGACAGTAATGAGGATTCTTCGCATTTGAAGGGTTATCTGATATGTGGGCCGTGGGGTTGTTCGCGAATCGCTAGCCGAGTGGTAAGGGGTTACTGGACAAAAAACACTTGACATTATTATGTTCAACCTCCACCAGTCACATAGGTACTTAATTTATACATTGAACTCATTTGTTCTTTTTACCGATATCCTAAGATTGCCTGGAAGAAAACGCTTTTAGTGATAAGACTGCCTATTATTACACTTAGTTAAACATATTTTTAACTCTCAGTATTTATTTTTAAGGTGTAAGTAAAATATAGAAATATTTATCTCTCTGTCGTTTTTGTTAACCTTTTGTTATTTTGAGCTAGCTAAGGCTAAATGGCCCGTATCGGGATAGACCTATGTCCAGCAGTGGACTAAGTGGGCTGATGATGATAAAGATTCCCTGTGTCGTGGGCATTGACCAACTGACATAGGATAGGAATATCTACTCTAAATCAATAGCAGTTTCATTTATTTAACACTTTGCTATAAGAAGTCGTCACTACGCGCCTTGCAAAGTGTTTGTCAATGATTATAGAACTAACGGCTATCGATTTACAGTAGGTAATTCTGTGAACTCTGTAAAGTCTGATTCAGTCTCTCTCAAAGGTTAAAAGCCGCATTAGTACTAATTACTTCACCAGATTCCGCTGAGACAAAGATTCAGTTCAACCTTTAGTGTCCATTTGAACAGATGTCATTTTTTTTTGCAATATTTATGATATAGTTATAATGTTTTAAAACACCAACGTTTTAAAGGAATGGATAGATGTTTGTTACCCAATCACGTCAGAACGACCGAACGAATCTAAATGAAGTTTGGCACAGAGATAGATTTTATGCTGGAATGGCACATAGGTGACTTTTCTCCCGGAAAAATGTACGGTTCAGTAGTACACATCAGTAGTACCACCACCTGGCTTATAATATTTTGCAATAGCTATACAGCTATATAAAACAGCATAAGACCGTGGCAGATTAATCGACCTGTTTTAAACAGAGATTATAGTTCGCACAGCGGATCTAGGCTTCCGTGAAGTTAGCCGTTTGTGATGCGCAAAGACAATTTAGTTTGAAAAAGCTCCATTGCGCATCGAAACGGCTAATTTCACTACGGCCGAGATCCGTTGTGAGACCTATACCTTACTGTTTTAAGTTTATAGGTAAGTATCTGGGTTTTTTAGGCAATTTGTGGCGTTGATTCTGCTAACAAACCTTTAATAACCGTAAACGAAACGCAGCTAAACTGTAGACAGATGACGTTTTCCTATTCTGATAGCATATAGCGATCTAGCTGCGGCTACGTTTCATTTCATTCACATTTTTCATTTACTGACAGATCATTTTTGTTAGGTTAGTGTAAAAAACCATAATCTAATCTATAGATGGAACTAAACTAAACGTTAACCGTTGTACATTACTGGAATCGAGGCCTGTTGTTAGTGCAAATTGAATTCTAAATTCAACTTTAACTCAACAATTTCATTTCATTCATTCATTCACTCTGTCAAACTTGTGGAAAACCAGAATGTCTAAGAACTTAAAATTTTGCAAACATTCACTGCACTGCGCACTCTTACCTGGTGGTAGGACTTTTAAGCAAGGGTCTTGATGGGTACCACCGCAGTGTCAGATATTCTACCTCCAAGCAGTAGTGTGCAAGCATTACTGTGTTTATATTTGAAGGGCACTGTAGCAAGTTAAATTATAGGGCGAAAGATACTTAACAACAATCTCTCGGGGTTATGAGCGCAGTGCAGTGCCACGCAAACACTTAAAAACTTTAAGCTTTGCGTGGCACTGCATCTGTAATAGCCAGGCGTGGTGCTTAACATCAGGTGGGCGTCACCATTGTCTTGTCACTTGCTGACATAAAAAAAAAACTCCATAATGTTATTAAACTCTACAGCTCTATTATCGACGTTTAAAAGACTCATTCACAGACTTAGTTATCATTTCGCTAACCCTTAATAAAGGGCTGTAGTCCGCCAATGAGCTTTTGTTACCCCGGTAATTAACATGCAAAGTTCTGTATTAGTCGGTTACAAGGAGTCTTTAGCTAGATACATACTAATGGTGGCCTTAAGCTGTGGTTGCTAAGAACCAACAACCGGTATATAACGTTGTATTATGACGGCCGTAGCATGAACTGGAAAACGAAGTGTACCTACTTGATGAACCGATGCATTTAAAGCGATCACAGGATGTCGGTGGATGGTGAAGGCTCAAGATCGGTCGTCATAGCGCTCTTTGTGGCTCTTTGGGGGGGCTTCTGTTGTCTGATATGATGAGAATGAGCATGGTTAGGTTAGTTGAGGTAACAGAGTACGGTAATCGATTTATGGTCAGCCTTCTACCACTTTCCACTCTTAGCACTCTGGCCTACTCTCGAGCGAGAATGAGCGGGTAGGCAGTAAACGGACAGGCAATGCAGATTGGTGAATGACACAAATGTCCATTAAGTTATTTAACGTCTAGCAAGATAGGACCCCAGACCCCAGTAAGGCTATAGTAAGTGTAAAGTAAGTAAAGTAAGTAACTTTATATGAGTCAGTGATCAACTCTGGTGACGGAGTTAATAGGCCACCTGAAGGCATCCATAAGTGTAGGACACTTGTTTGATAATTGACTAATCGCCAAAAAGCCGGCCACTAGTAGTTTTGTTTCTTATCCATGTAGCACCGTCATTAAACGGTAACGGAATTTTAAAAACAAAAGCTTAACCGTTCGCAGACGCGAGCTTATGATGGAATTTTAGATGAGGTTCTGTTAGTTCTATGACGCTTTTAAAGGAGCTAATTTTAACAATGCTCGTTACAAAACTTTACATCCTCATTTATGCTATACCACAGAGTAATGATAATTTATACGGGGACGCTTGGTAGATAGACTGCATTTTTATTTTTTATGTCAGCAAGTGACAAGACAATCAAGGCGTCCACCTGATGTTAAGCACCACCCCTGACTATTACAGATGCAGTGTAACGCAAACACTTAAAAACTTTAAGCTTTCAATCAATGTGAATGACAAATGCAATCATCACCCGTTCGAAGCCGGGGCGGATGCTAGTAATAAATATAGCCTATGTTCAAAGATAATGTAGTATTCAAATGGTGGAAGTTGAAAACGGACCAGTAGTTTTTCAGTTTATTCGTAACAAACAAAAAGTATATACAAACATACAAATTTTTTCTTCTCTATAATATTGGAGTAGACGTATAGAAAAACACGTAGACCCAGACCAAAAAGCCAGTTCACAAATCACTCAGCTCAGTTATTTTCAAGTTAGCATAAGAAAATTTTATTCTTTTAACTTAAAAATACGCAAATACACATCCCATTAGCATTTGTGACTAAGCGCAGTGCTTCCAGCTCCCAGACAATGCATGCATGCAAATGTCTACAGAACAAAACTTAATTAAAGGCATTTTTCAACGAATTTTCTATTATTCGAAAGAGGATGGCGAGTTTTGTATGCACAGCGAGACGTCGACAGGACGCGGGTGTCCCGGATTTATGATGTAGCTGTATGAGTCAGCTTGCTTACTCCTGCCAAATGAATTACCTCCCAAAACCGGACGGACTTTGAGAACTTCTTGCTATCATCACAGTAGATCACTAACTCATCTGAACGTTTCTGACTGATTAATTGACGTGAATTTATTGAACTGAGTGAATGAGTTTGCATAAAAAAAAAACAGTGCAGACAAGGTCGCGAGGTTATACCTATACTTGTATGAAATCTTTGACATAATGCTTAGAACTGCGTTTCACTACAAATTTAAACAGAAAAATATTCATTAAAAAGCAAATTCGAGGCGTGTGGTAAGCATATTCTGACTGTTGGATCACGGATAGTTTTACTTACCCGTGGTACAAACTGTTGGAAAAAGCTGTTGGGTTGTACCACGGGTCAGTAGCGTGGCATGGATTCTACACAGCGCGGCAGCCCGCAATGATGCAAATAATACGAATAATACTCAGTTATCGGTACCTATTTCTGCCGCCAAGCAGTAATGCTCGCATTGCTGTGTTCCGGTGTGAAGGGTATGGTTTCCGGTGAAATTACTGGCACATGAGGCTTTCGATCTTAGCCTCAAGGTGGCAACCCGCGAGTGATACTTCTGGTATTGCAAGCGTCCATAGGCTGCGGTAACCGCTTACCATCTTGTAGGCCGAACGCTTGGTTGCCATTTCTGTTGTATAAAATGGCGGCGCAGCGCGCGGCGTCGGCCCGCAATGATGCAAATAATACAACCGTTATAAAATAAACCAGCTGTTTTCAGCTCCCAACGAGTACCGGACGGTCCGGACAGTACCGGACAGCGGACACCGGACGACAACTCCAGCAAGATTAATTGCACGTTAGCCCACTATTCGGCCACCGTTGATTTTTAATCTAGTGCTAAAATTCGAAGTGAGGATATTGCGAATATGATTCATTACAAGTCAAGTGCTTTAAACGAAAATGGTGCAAGTATTTTGTGTATACCAATTTTAATAAACACCGCTTTGCAAAAGTAAAATAACATAAAAGTTAGCAAAGTTTCTTACTTATCTTTTAATATTAGCCATCACCCTTGTTTTTTGTACTGCTGGGACACTAGCCTACTCTCGAGCTAGAGTCATTGAGTCTAGTCCAACGCTGCCCCGTGAAGGCGTTATCTTGGGGTTAGATCTGAATTTTATGTATTCTACTTATCAATATTACGTACTTCTTAATTCCCCCCCCCCCCCGCCCTTCTTGATTTCCCGTAAAAAAATGAATGCAGGCTTTGCACCCCATATAATTATATTATGCAGCTATCCAGAAAATCAAATGCTCCGTTACAGATAAACCAGGCTGCAAGTACTTACAACAATATCATGATTCAGCTTAGAATCGGTGATTGATCTAAACTAATTTACGATCATCAGTAGGAACATTCATCATCATCATCATCATCATGACAGCCTTCTAATGTTCCCACTGCTGGGACACTGGCCTACTCTCAGGCGAGAGTGATTGGGTCTTAATCCACCACGCGGACCCAATGCGGATTGGCGGATGGCACATGTCTTTCGAATTTTTAGTTCTTGGACATGCCGGTTTCCTCACGATGTTTTCCTTCACCGTATGAGAGCACTGGCATTGCGCACATAAATTTTTCGAACAGAAAAATCCATTGGTGCACGACCGGGTTTGAACCCACGACCTTCGGATCGGAAGGCGGGGTCACTACAACTAGACCACCGGTGCTCTCAACATAGATCATGTGAACACTAGAAACATTACATCATGTAGTTAGGAACATTAGATCATGTGAATATCAGTATTCTAATATTCCTACTAGCCTACTCTCGAGTGAGCGTGAACCACGCGGACCCAATGCGGATTGGTGGATGGCACATGTCTTTCGAATAATTAGTTCTCGGACGGTTCCCACACGTTGTTTTTCTTTATTATATGCGAGCTTACTAATAAATTTCACTATTTGTCGCTTTCAAGAATCCTCAGAACCAAAAAGAACCTTAAGATTGACAAGCATTATTGCACTGACCTGGGTCCTTACTCTTGAACGCGATCAGTATTGGACAAGTATTGGAATATGACATTTCGTACTTTTGACAGCAAACCTAGCGCAAAATTCAACCTTGTTTTCAAGAGTACAAAAATTTTACAGCAGTAAATAGAAATTGGAATTGGATCGTAATTGTCATTGGATTCAAAAGTGAAGATTCAAAAATACCTGGTTTCTGTTTAAAAAAGACCTCAAACCCACGGAACGTCGATACCGGACTGTAAAAAGCTGAGCCATCGATGCTAAGCCAATAACCATTTACCCAAGGGGATCGAGAAATGATGAGCCGCCGATATATAATGATATTACCTACCGTCGCCGTGGGTACAGGCTTCGATTGGAAATACTGCTGAAGCTAAGTTTCAAAAAAGGCTTTTACAAAAAAGGCTTTTTGTTTTTTTTTATAAACAACAACACACAAAAGGTTGTCTGGAAGAAAATGCTTCTAAGCGATAAGACCGCCCATTGTACGCAAGTTGTAAAATGTGTTTTGTTTTTATGTTTATATTACTGTTATGGTGTACAATAAAGTGTTTTTCATTCATTTATTCATTCAACACATAATATACCCAACATCCGGTCCTCACCTTAACGAAAAAAAAATGTTTTATGCAGCGGCTTCGAGATCGTCACAATCTTCTAAACAAGCGCAGTGCAGTGCAACGCATGACTTAAAACTTTAAGCTTTGGGTGGCACTGCATCTGTTATGGTCAGGCGTGGTGCTTAACATCAGGCGGGCGACTTGATCGTCTTGTCACTTTCCGATAAAAAAAAAGTTTAGAGAGATAGAAGTATGAGATGGCCTTGCTATAGAAGCCTGAAACTTAGACAGTGCAGTGTGGGGTGGGAGTAATTGCGCACTTTGTGGCGGGTTCAAATTGGGTTTGATAGGAAATCCAAGGGTGTCTAGTTTGGTGAGATTACAGCCTACTGTTGGTTCTCGATTTCAAAACATCTTTAATCATATATATTAAAGAACGCGCCATAGCGCAATTAGTCACAAAAATCGACGCAGAACTCAGTATCTTTTCTAGGCTATTTGATACTAAAGACTGTTTTTCGATGAATAATCTAGTTTTTGTTAAACAAGCAAAGTTTTTCTCATAATCTGGACCGCGCGGGCGCGTGATAAGCGCCAAGGTGCAGCGCATTCTAATTTCAGCTTTAATTCAACAACCAACGTTACGTTTGAAATAAAAAAGTCCAAGCGTTAAGTTGCTAATCTTTGCTAAGATCCTTTCCTATATAACCTTTATAATTAATTACTCACCATGGATCTGTGATCGGCGCGTCAGTATCTTGACAACCTTTTTAAATTCCTTTAAATATGACACTGGCATACTCTGACGCGAAAGTGATCGAGTTATAAATTACTATCACCACCTACCACTTGGCCACGTTTATGGCATAGCATTGTTTTACATTCTCGTAATATTTGCTGATGCTAAAAATAATACGCGCAAAAAGTCTTGAGTGAACTACAAATAGATAGAGAAAGCAATCGAGTTAAGAACTCTCAGTAAGGGTCTGAGAAAGTGAAATTTAAGGGCTGTTACATAGCGATGACTGGCACGAGGGGATGAGGGTGTGCAATATCTTCCTTCTGTATGAATAATCGTGTGCAAACTGCAAAATTTTGGTATATTTATGAATCCACAAATAACGTTTATTCTGGGATTTTCTTATATTATTACATTTGAAGTGGCAACCAAGCGTACGGCCCACAAGATGGTAAGCGGTTACCGCAGCCTATGGACGCTTGCAATACCAGAGGTATCACTCGCGGGTTGCCACCTTGAGGCTAAGATCGAAAGCCTCATGTGCCAGTAATTTCACCGGAAACCATACCCTTCACACCGGAACACAGCAATGCGAGCATTACTGCTTGGCGGCAGAAATAGGTATGGTGGTAGTCCTTCCCCGGACGAGCTCTATCACAGAGAACTCTACTACTCTTGGCTTGGGTCGAACGGAGCAAAATACCCTGTATAAAATTCTTGGGTCGAATGGGTAAGCACTCGAAAGGAATTCCCGTAATTCAACTTCTAAAGCACGCCACGGTAATATAATAAATAGCAAGAAAAGTGTTCTACTTGTAAATTAAAAAGGTTCACCATTAAAAAAGTGTTTTGTAATTCTGCGAGAAAATCTTTATATAAAAAAATAGGTGCACCTATTCAGGAACGATGAGGCCACAAACAGACACAGTAGACTCAAACTTAGATAACCTAAATACCTCTCTCGTTAAGGGCTTAAAACCAGATCCACAAAAGTTAAGTAAAATTTTATTTTGGGAACTACGAAACAAAAACCACAGATACCTAAATAAAAGCTAATTAATACCAAAGCTAAGTTGTAAAGGTACACTAATACTATTAGTTATTTCGGGGGGAATCCGGAGCAGACAAATACTACGTACTTATTAGAACAAAGCTATATGCACCCGGTATGCAAATACAGCCAATCTTATAACCTCTTCGGGCGACAATCCTGCAGATTGCTCTAGAATTGTCCCGCCCGTATTGCACTGTACCTTACCTACTTGTCGAGACGCTCTATTTGCATTTTACATTTTGTGCAGAAATAAATATATTAGTGCATTGAAAACGTTGGTCTGTCTGGACAATCAGTCGCGTAGTGTGTGACCGGCTGCTGAGATCGCGTGTTTGATTCCTGCTGCGTAATGATTCTCGATCACAAGCGCCTTTAAAAAAAAAGACCTGCCTTTCTATACCTACACTCAATTCATAGATCCGTTGCATTGAGCGACATGTAACAGGATCTTCAAAACTAAGTTTGGTTTTGCGTCATTTAGGTTCCTATGTCCGGAGCTAACAAGGTTCGCCGTTGACAGATACACATCACGCAAATATTTGTTCCGGGTCTGGGTGTTGTATACTATCGTGAACTCACAACCTCTTGCTTCTAATCTGGGCACTCGCTCACCGCACCACCGATGTCGTTATATCGCCCTTATAACCCCAAGAATTGCACACAGCGCTTCAGGACAGTTTTATTGTTTACAACACGATATTGTGACTGCCTGTGCCACATAAAAAATACATTCGCATCAAGACAAAAGCAACGCAACGTGGAAATATGTAACAATTGTACCACCGGTACATGAGTAAAGAAGTAACAGAGTAGTAGTATTACTCACTATCAGTATTTTTCCAATTGATTAAAATACAATTTAACGTTGCAATAGTTTAGTTATCTTATTAGTTTTGTATGGTAAAACGCCTATAATGTACAATTAGGTCTCTAGTGGTACCACAGCAATACAAAGTTTCTGCCTGAAAGCAATAGCGTACCTTATATAATAAAATGTTAAGGTCATAGTTTAAGCTTGATTATAGTCAACTTTAAAAATGCGCGCTACACAAAGTGCACATATTATTTTATAATCATAATGCTATAATAGGTAGTAACTATGTTTAGCTGTATGTATAATAAGATTTACAAAGTTTAACCTAGCATAAATAATAATTTTATTAAAAAACTTATATAGGCGCTGCAGCCTGCAAAGTTATAATTTATATTAATTAACTGTTGTGTTATACTAAACTGTGTTTAGATTATAATACTTGTATTTTTTTAATGACTAATAAAGAACTTTTAAAAACAAAACAAACAATAGTGTACCTAATGCATTTTCTGTTAAGTTAGAAAGGTACTGCAGCATGTTATAAAATTGGTCAGACGTTGCTCATATACCATCAAGCGATCGACTTAACTGTTTTGTCACTTGCTAACATAAAAAAGTGGTAGGTGGGCCGAAAACTCGGGGCGAATATGGCATAAATCAGTAAATGGTAATGTTAAGTAGTTACGTAGCCTATGGACGTTTGCAATAATAACTTTTAAAACATTACATTATTATTTTTCTATGTAGCGCTCCCTCTGTTTACTATACCTACTCGTGTGGCAATTGTTAAAATTTACAATGCTCTTTACATTCGCCGACACGTGAGTGGAATATCCAAATAAATCGTGGGCAATTTAATTTCAAAAAGGCTCTGTCTAAATCCTTTTAGGTTAAAGTGAAAAAACATCAAACAAAATATTTTATGCTATAAAAATATGCTAGCCCAGTTTAAGTACGCAAATAAAATATTTAATAAAACATTCACAACCACTGTTTTGATCCTGATAGAGCTATGGCTCAGAGCTCACTTGTTTTATGTTAGCAAATGATAATGTCAAGTGGTTTTTTCTGGTTTTAAACGCAACGTCACTTTTAAGTTCTGATGTTCTACGTGACACTGCACTGCGCTCGTCACCCTGAGAGTCAATTTTGCCCAGTACATTACATGCTACGAAGATGAACCTAAACAGTCTCATCATTAGCTAACATAATAACTATTATTTCTATGAAAATAAATCTGATAGACAAAGGAACTGAATCCACAAAAGCAGTAACTTATTTAGGGCGACCAACAAAATGCCAAGATTATAACAGGTATCTACAACTAAGCAACAGGGAATTCCTTTTAGTCAATTAGCGTTCCTAAGCAACTGATGTGTTGAGTCTTTAGGTATTAGTTAGTGCCCGGTTCTGAAAAAGGAACAAGTGAACGTAATTTTACTGGCCGTTTATTCAAGTCTTCGCGATACTACGAATACCAGTAAAATCAATGGTAAGCGTTCTATATCTAAGTATCTACTAAAGTAGGTGAATCAACTTAGATTGGTTACGATGTCAGTGATGACTTATGGCAGAACCCAGAGACGCCAAAATAGCTTAGAATAAGCTTTTAGTGGCAGTTGGCAGGCCATTTAGTTTGCAGAACCAATAACCGCTGGAGAAATACAGGTCCAGAGAGGCGACTCAAACTGGAAAATGAAGTATAAGATGGCTATGGCTATCCTTGATGGAGGCTTGAGTCCCGTTCATGTCTGTTGGCTGATATGATGACACCACGTAAACAAAGTACAATGCATTGACACGTTTGACACACTTTTATCTTACCCATCAAAGGTTTTTTTACTGATCCACCCTGGAGGGCGATTTTCGTACATAGATAAATGGTTACATGCGATATATAACGTCAAAACTGTCAAAATTTCTATACATTTTTGACAGTTTTGACGATATATATCACATGTGACCATTTATCTATGGCACGAGAATCGCCCTCCTGGACATTGACTGTAGCTGTACTTGGGTGGTGAAAAAATAACACGTGACAAAACCAAAATCAAACAACTAACACAGTTTCAGAGAGCAGTAACCGACCGAATTTAAAACCGACTGTTTGCTAGTTCGCTTTCAGAAGAAACCCTAATTAGTAAGGAGTAAATGACTCCCTCAACATACTCACGTTGATGCGAAGACAGCAAAACATTACATCGTACATATTAATTAACAAAATTACTCGCTTCATTAGTAAGAAATTAATACCTTCTTGTCATAATTTTTAATATATATTTTAGGTGGATTTTTGGTATCAAACGTCTAATTAAAAAAATTACGCTAGGTACAAAAGAAGAATTAATTTAATGTTAATTTTTGTTGTAAATTTATTTTAGAACAAAATGACTAGGTACTCTATTTAAAAATAACTTTACTACTTAAAACTACTTACTAAAAAACTTTAAAAGTGACTTTATAATACGATATCCTGCTCAGTTTTTTTTTATACCTCTGAAGTTGCAACCAAGCGTACAGCCCACTTGAAAGTCAGCGGTTACCGTAGCCTATGTACGCATGCAATATCGTAGATATCACTTGCGTGTTACCACCCTGAGACGTTAGATGGAAAGTCTCATGTGCCTGTAATTTCACCGGAAACCATACCCTTCGAACCGGAACACAACAATACGAGCATTACTGCTTGGCGGCAGAAATAGGTATGGTGGTAGTCCTTCCCCGGACGAGCTCTATCACAAAGAACTCTACTACTCTTAAGAAAACTCTTAAGATGAAATGATCATGCTAATATTTTATTGGCATGGCAAATCTAACAAAATGCGAATGAGCTCGGGTGAAATAACCTAGGCTGAATTCGGTGCATTTTATAATTAATGATAAATAGTGCATTTTATAATTATAAATTACACATATTGTGAATATTTTTGGACCGTATATTTAAACAGGTTATTGACCGAGCGAGCGAAGCGAGCGAAGCGTCTCAGTTTCCAGGTTTGGCCAAAAATGCTTCTGGTTGTCAGTTTGTCCGGTCATTTTGTGTGATCGCCTACAGGTCGCATTTTTAACCAATCTGGTTGAAACTTGGTATACAGGTTCTATGACTTTATAGAATTTGATTGTCGTCGTGTGTTTTTATAGAATTTGTTTTTGATAGGGGCGTACTTTCTCCAAAAAGAGACAAAAAGGGGGCTGCTGAATATCTCCGTCTAATGTGATTTGATTTCGATGATTTTCATTTATTAAAAAGGTAAGTATTAACTTTAAGTATGTCTGATATTTGGTGAAAATCTGATGAGGATCTTCAGCGTGATGAGCAAAATAGTTCCTCAAAATGCAATATGTTGCTTACTTTCAAAACTCATTTTACAAGTTTGTGCTTGCGAGGTCTACTGTTCGGAGAACTGCTAGTTTTATGACTGTTATATAAGTGATAATTTCTAGATAAAGATATTTAAATACGTAAATTCTTAGTTAGTTACTTGGGACTTCAAATAAATTAGTATTTAAAAAAAAATAAAGAAATTATACATCTCTCTTCCTATACATAATCTACTAATTAAAACAACACAAGTTAATATTGAAAACCAAATTTTGAATACTAATGAGAAAATATCTCATTTTATTTCGATTATATAACTAAAACACATATCAAATACCTTATTCCTCTCATCGCCGCGCAATACAACTGCAAAATCCAAGAGAAGGGAATCTCAAGCATAAAAATGTGAGGCAACATTAATCTAATTCAGTGCGAGTGGTTCACAAATCGAATTGTAACACGCCTTGAAGCCATCCGTCTCCATCACGGCGCGCGAATTGAACGCGATATGCCGGGGATTTTAGATTATAGTGTAAATGAAGGGGATCTCATTTCATCTGGAATTTCATACGCATTTAAGTGACAATTTAGATGAGTAACTAACTTTTTTCAGATATTCTTTTTGCAGCTTTGCAGAAGAAATTGGAGCAATGTATCAGTCACTAAATTTTTTTACAAAAATGGGTAAATAAACTAATGCAGCTTTTTTCACAAGTTGCTTTAACTTCTTCTATAGATTTGTAAGTTAACTGCGTTAAGGCAAAATTCTTTTTAAATGAAGTGCCACAAGAACCATAAATCTTCATCGGGTGATGCGAATTGAACGATATGCCAGGGGTTTTAGATTATAGTGATATAGAAGGGGCATTTTTTATTGCATTTCAGCTGGAATTTCTTTTTTCTTAATAACTTTTGCAGCTTTGGTTGCAGGCTAACTAAAATTTCGGTAATATTTATGATGAATCAATTGTATAAGATCCTTTCTGTAAATTGTTATTACTAATTTCTACTAACTAGCTTTTAACCTAGACTTTGCTTGCGTTCTTCGATGATATCGGTAGCGCAGAGTACGAGTGCCCGGCTAAAGCGCAAAGGTGCGGGTTTGATTCCCGCTGCGGGGCAAAAGTTTGCGCGATCTTAGTTTGGGGCTTTTATTTAATGAATACATATTACTCATTACTGCTCAATGTCATGCTAAACACACAAATAAATAACCATAAAACTGTAACTTCTGTATTGGAATTATCATTTCACTCTGCCTATAATTGACACTTTTAAAATCCATCGAAAATACCTTGCTATAATTACAGCTTCATTAATTTCAGTGTCCTAATTACTCTCCGATAATGAGCTCTACATTTTGAGCATCCAATTAATGAGGCTTTATTAATTTAGTTATTAAGAATGGTAATGAACAGGGGTTTGTGGAGATCGAAGAAGAGAATTGTCTCATTTATCAGGGGTGAGAATGAAGAAGAATGAAGTACAATGTTTTTTTTTGCTTAAACATATTGATTTAAATATAAAGATGCAAATGAGTGTGACTATTATGCATAGTTGTAAAGTCAACGACAAATGTAAAATGGTGGATATTTATCTTATTATTAAGGGTAATTTTGTTTGTAGAGTAAAATGATGCAACATCGCTCGTGCCGTAGCTGTCTAAGTTGTTCTTAACAGATCAACGAAGTTAAGCACTGTTCCGCGGTGTCATCATTTGAATGGGTGACCGCCAGTGGCAATTTCAACTGAGCGCTTCGGAGGGCACGTTAAGCAGTCAGTCCCGGCTTTTTCAACGTTGTTAGGCCATGACAGTAAGCCTTCGGGCGGCCTAGAAACTCTGTCACCAGAGTTGGCCACTGATTCATACGAACGAACGAATGAACGCTCATGCTATCCGGGCAGGTGAGATTTTATATTAAAGTGAACTGTGCATAAATGCTAAAATTACATCTCATTGTTATAACTGCACCAAGATGAGCATACCTAATCTATAAAAATCTGTATAATAGAGTAACTATCCAGTTGCGGCCCATAGTTGGCCACTTTAGTGGCATTAAAAAAAGTTTTTATTTCTGGCAGAGTACAAAAAACTCAGCACTCCTGTACAGAGTTTTCCAATTAATTCAATTATAAAAGGAAACATCCCACACACGGAGGGTATTCCGCCCTAATGGATACCTTTTTGTCCGAAATCCCATTCATCAGAAACAATAACACGTGGAACAGAATGAGCTTCGACAAAGAGCTAATGACTTGATTCAGTACAACAATGACGGCGGAGGTTTTAGAATCTGTAACTTTAGGCTTTGTGTTGTTATATAAAAATACAGTCACACAGCGGCAACAAGTAACACAGTTTAACTTTAGACACAATATGCGGAAATATGTAAATAGTCCTTATTTTATATTTTTAGATTTTTTTTTCTTATATAACTAAAGTGGCAACCAAGCGTGCGGCCCACAAGATGGTAAGCGGTTACCGCAGCCTATGGACGCTTGCAATACCAGAGGTATCACTCGCGGGTTGCCACCTTGCGGCTAAGATCGAAAGCCTCATGTGCCAGTATTTTCACCGGAAACAATACCCTTCGAACCGGAACACAGCAATGCGAGCATTACTGCTTGGCGGCAGAAATAGGTATGGTGGTAGTCCTTCCCCGGACGAGCTCTATCACAAAGAACTCTACTACTCTTATAGAATAGTTATTAGTTTTTAAGTACTGTTTGTTTTCCAAAGAAACTAAAATAACTAAAATAAATATATCACAAATGACCATTTATCTATGGCACGAGAATCACCGTTCTGTTAGTTTCTAAGGAATTTACGCCCGGGAAAGTTATAATATACCTACTAGTTCCAAGTGTAACTATTTCTAGTAGGTACCAAACCCAGACAAACATAGTATGGAGAGAGTCAAGTGATCGTCGAGGCGAGTGAAGCTGGGTTTACACTGAGATAACTACTTGCTTACCATTTGCCTAGCTTGTAACATGTCTCAAAGTGATCCTTGTGATTTTATTAAATAAAGTTCTTTTGACTTTGATATTGACTCATCCTCTAGGAGTTGAATTTTAGGAATTATTTTCTGAGTCATATAATTACCCAACATGTTAAAAGGAACATGCCAAAGTCAAAGTTTTAAGGACACTATAATTACGGATACTTAGGCTCTGCGTTGATTTTCATTTCTTACTAAGATGGGTATCGATTTATTTTTTATTTAATTTATAACAAAATGTAAATCAATTATTTCATTTGATATATAAGTAAAATGTTTTATACTTATTAAGGATACTTCAGACATCAATGAGATCAGTTTCAATTTCAATAAAATAGAAGTAGTATCTTTTGTGGGATCAGATTGATAGTGACGCATATTTTCGATTTCATTTTTTAGTTTTATTGACTATTGATACGTCTGCCAAAAAAGTGTATATAAATTGACTTGCTAAATGACACGTGTAAAATACGCTAAGCAGATCTAAGCATTCGTTAAGTTTCGATGGAGCAATGAAGAATTTTCGAACTTTTTTAATTCTTTCTGTTTCTACGACACAGATTAACAAAAAAAGCAACTATCACTGTTAACCAAAGTCATATTGTACCATTTATAACTCAAAGTAAAGTTTTGTGTAATTTAAAAAAATAATGTCTTTACGCTAACGGCTAACTTCACGATTGCATAGATCCGCGAGCGTACTATAAATGCGGCTTGAGGCGAGTGGGGCTTACAAAGAAAATAAAGCGGCGTCCAGACTAGCGTCAACAACTGCAGTTTGCTCGCATGTGTCCTTGGGGAAATCTGGCACGTTACCTGCGCGGGCTACGGTCCGCAGACAGAGGCTTCTGCGATGAATTATTGATGTGAACTCAAGTTGTTGAGTTTTCAAAGTCAAAGGCAGACGTTTATTCAGATGAACTGAAATTACCTAGGTACAACTACACGAAAGTATTACTTGGTTACGGTTGAATAAAAATATGAAATGTGATATGGAATTGGGCTTTTTTGCCATTGAACTTTTTAGGCATAAAATAGCTACATTTTTTTAACTGATCCAATCAACGAACAGATCATGGTGACCAACATTACTTTCATAGCATAAGCAACAATATAAACACACATTACGGTCACTTATTTTGTCCTGATCCTAGTGTGGGGCACTAGGATTTCCTGTGTCGTGGGTAGCAGAAACTACAAGTATCATTACACCAACACCAAGATCTGGAATATATATTTGCAAATCATGCAAACATTTGTCCTACAGCGGGAATCTAACTTGCAAACTCTTTGGCCTCCAATGTTCTCATAGGGCAGTTCAAATAAAAGAAGTGCAACACTGTACCTTTCTAACATTTTTAGTAATCAGTGACCATTTCATATCTGATTTAATAGAAGAATCATGATTCATCACGACAATACTTTTCTATAACTACAGGAGAGCTAAAACTGGGCCTTTTATAGCCCCCTCTCCAGTCAATAAAATATGTTATTCTTGTTGATATAAATATTAGAGAACTTTATCATTTGACTTGCCTACAGCTTCTGTATTTACAAACTTCAAAAGAATATTTTAAAAAGCTGTGATGTGATGTTTTCGAATGTTTTTGTTGTCGCTACTTTAGTTTGAATTATAACATAGAGTTGCTAGTTTTTGTTCAATTGACTTTTGAAATAACGGTTCGAGGCTTCCGTAACTTTATGAAATCATTGTAGGCTCCAACTTTCTGCCTATTCTGCAGTATTTTGCTAGTGCGATATTGAACTAAAATCCCATAAAAAATACGGCGATACGTTAAAAATGCGCTTGAAAATAACAGTGTGTCTAAAGATACAAATCATTCAGTTGCTTGTTATTTATTTTAACGGAATAAAACAACAAGAGTTTCTAAAGTTTATTATATCCAAAAACAAGTGTTAGTCTCATGCGGGACTTGAACCCACCACACATGTCAAGTTTGCTCGAATATCTTGTAAAAATGTCTACGGTTCGAAGCTCCGATAGCTCAAGAGTTTCTGTTCTGTAGTAAGTAGGCATGTTTAGGTCCCTGGTTAAAAAAAACATTAGAAGACCCCTACAGTACTGTAGTAGTAATAGTAAGTAGTTGCTTGATTAGATTTGCACAAATTTTACAAATGGATTCCTTGACACACACTGCTTTTATTATTCTTCCTAATAGTTCCACATTAATTAATGCAAGTCACGTCTCATACATAAGTATTGGAGTCGGACAAAGCAATTCTCTCTGTAATTGCGTGAAATTTATCACTGACTCTCGTGATCGGATGAAATTTATCCTCTGTTCGCTTTTTTCATTTGCGGTTTTTAATGAACGGGAAATGAAAGTTTTGACCTACTTGTGCAGAACGATTTGCGGAGTGATCAAAGTTCTTTGTTATTTTGTCGGAAGAACGCGATTTGTTCGGAAGTCCCTTGAAATTACTAGCACTATAAATTTAAACACACGCCATTTTTTCGTTCAATTCAATTTTATTATAGAATTGATGTTTCAGATCGAAGAATTACTTTCACTGTTCAATTTCATTATTGCTTGTAACAAATGACGTGTGAATCATGAAAGTAATTTCTCATCGACTTGTTTATTACAATAATACAGTTAATTAAATTTATGTAGCTATTTCTAAGAAATATTTTAAGTATTTAGTCTATAGTAAAATTTGTAAAATAGTAAAATAGAGCACCGGTGGTCTAGTGGTAGTGACCCCGCCTTCCGATCCTAAGGTCGTGGGTTCAAACCCGGTCGTGCACCAATGGATTTTTCTGTTCGAAAAATTTATGTGCGCAATGCCAGTGCTCTCATACGGTGAAGGAAAACATCGTGAGGAAACCGGCATGTCCTAGAACTAAAATTCGAAAGACATGTGCCATCCACCAATCCGCATTGGGTCCGCGTGGTGGATTAAGACCCAGTCACTCTCGCCTGAGAGTAGGCCAGTGTCCCAACAGTGGGAACATTAGAAGGCTGTCATGATGATGATGAAAATTTGACATTTTATGTTTATTTTATGGATGAGACCATTTATTATAATGTGTAAATGACACTATTAATTGAATTTTACTGGATTGTAAGCAAAAATCTACTTTGGTGGGTGTATCATCGCAGTCGTAGATTTTCTGCTTGCAAGCTAAACTGTACTGTGGAAATTTACGAGCGCATTGTAATGCAGTGGCATTTTCTACGTGTGACTCGCTAATATAAATAAAAACTTACTGTAATTTTTTTCTGTAAAACAAACAATAAAACTGTAACGAATTGAGTCGGCTTTACTACTCCAAAATCTGACTTACAAAATCCCGAATTTCAAATACATCAATTCCGTTTACGAGATCTCGCTTACGGCAAACAAACATAAAATAAATATAGGTCCCACAGTTCCATACATATTAATAGGTGTCGCAAAAACGTGCCATGACTTTTTATTGGGCGAATAAAACTGACGAGTCCACAATAAAAACGAAATGACCCGTGTGATATTTGACCTTTTTTCGATGGTAATTTATAACTTTCCAGGCCCCAAATAATTTGGCTGGCCCCTGATAATTAACACAGTCGTAAACTTGTTTTTTTTAAATGGGATAAAGCAGTAAATACAGTAAAAATGGAGGGAAACTGCGCTCTTTTGTACGGGCTTTTATGGACAGTAAATCTACGGAGAGAACAAAAAGAGAGTTATCTTATTTTTACAAAGAACACTTTTGTAAATTGTACACCGAGGTACCAAAGACAAATTGAATTTAGGGTTTATATATATTTATTTACAAACAAATTAAAATATGTACCTATTACTTAGATTAACACATAATAAAATAGGGTTTAATACTTCAACAATAAAAGCTGAGCTTAATTTTCTTAATTTAATCTTATTTTTTTTTAATTATTTTAATAAAATCTAAACTCAACGAGGAATTCTTCAGTTTGAGGCTAGAGTTACCTTTAGTAGTTATATTTTGTTTTCACTTCTTCAACGAGAGATTTACTGACTTACTGCATTTGCCAGTGCTCTCATACGGTGAAGGAAAACATCGTGAGGAAACCGGCATGTGAAGAACTAAAAGTTGGAAAGACATGTGCCATCCACTAATCCGCATTGGGTCCGCGTAGTGGATTAAGACCCAATCACTCTCGCCTGAGAGTAGGCCAGTGTCCCAGCAGTGGGAACATTAGAAGGCTGTCTGTGATGATGATGACTGCATTTTTAGAAAAATATAACCAAAAAAACTATTTAAAAATGCTTTAAAAATTTAAAATTGTGATTTTCTGATTAATAACAATAATAAAATATATATATAACTAAATCACTAAAAAAACTCAAAATCATCAAGCTTTTTATGATTATGCTGGTATTTCCCAAGTTCAATCGCAATAATTATAAAACAAATAAATAATGCTGGACAATCCACACAGCATCATCAAGCCCCAAGCTAAGCAGAGCTTGTGTTATGGGTACTAGATGAGTACTTATACAATACTTAGATATCATTTTTATTATACACAGAAAATACCATATTATTAAGAGCCATTTCTCGAGTCTCGCCTTAATATAAATATAATATTTATTTATGAAAGATATAAGTCGGAGATGGGCTGTAGACTGCGACCGCAGCTAGCGGCTGTTGGTGGCTAGTGATGCAGGACGCAGTGTTGCTCGGGATCAATTTCATAGAGATCCTTAAAAACTGTAGTGTCGCTTGTAGTTTGCAGTTACAGTTTGCAGTTTGCGGTCCGTCTCGGACTTGTACCTTCAGGAGGGCGATTCTCGTGCATAGATTTTTTTATTTTTATTTATTTGAACTCAATTTGATAGCAAATTGCTTAACAAAAATAGGTACAAAAATTTTTTTTTACAGGTAGATCTGATAGGACTAATTAATTAATCATTAATTAGTTATTGACATACCTAGTTAATACTAATAAAAATAAAGATAATGAGTAGGTAACTCTAAATAACCTATAGATAAATGGTTACATGTGATATTACCTAGTTAATACTAATAAAAATAAAGATAATAAGATAAGATAAGATAAGATAAGATAAGATAAATGTTTATTTCAAAATGGTCATCATAGTACACGAATAAAACATATTAACAATGGTAGGTAAGGTGCAGTTAAGTTATTATTATACAATACAAGTAATGTATTACTGTGTGTAAGAAATGACCCGCTACCGGAGGATACGTTGAGCTCCTCGTTCTAACGAAGTATAAACTTGTATGTAGAAACGAGGTGATCGCTGTTTCAGCTGGTTTTGGGTAAAATTACCTTTACAAACACAATCTAAGGAAAGCTTACTCATTTATGACAGTAGGTATGCTATAGGATTTAAAAAATGAAACTATGATATTAATAAACCAAGTAAATGAGTATAAGTTTACTTAATTTAATTTAAGTTTAATTTACTGCCTTTTGTTGTTTGTATATATTTGTAGGTGGGTTGTAGTAAAGTGTGTCTATTTGTGTAAGGTAATAAGCAAGGGTGAGAAGATGTGTAAGAATGTGAGTGTGTGCGGGTTTATGTGAGGTGAGGGTGTATCTGTGCATATGTGTAAGTGTACTCTGTTATGTGTGTCTTGTGTCGTGTGAGTATGTTAATGTGAGTGTTAACTTATGCTAATTTAGGATAATGTTGATTTTTTTTTTAATCTTTAGTTTTAGTTTAGGTAATGTGTTAGTTTGAGTTTATCTATTATCTAGAAATTTGTATGAGCTTTTCAGTCTGTTCATAGTTTAATGTAAGTAGATACTTATAGAGTTTAGTTTTCACTTCTTTGTAGGCTAGTTCACTTATTAGTAGAGTTTTATTTGTTTTGTTATAAAGGAAGGGTCCAAGGAAACCACTATGTTTTTGAGCAAATGAAGTTTTACATTTTACAGTTGGATAGTATTTGTCTTTACGCCGTTTTAATGCGTGACCCTCTAGCGGAGGGTAAGTGTGTTGTTTTAGTATTAGCTGCTGTATAAAAATTTGCCTGACAGTTAGTACTTGGGACTCATTATATAACTTCGCGGTTGGATATTTGAATGGGTAAGAGAAAGCTACTTTCAACACAGCTCTTTGCGCTCTTTCAAGAGGAAGCATATGTGTTTTTGCGGCGCCTCCCCAAGTTGTGGCACAATACAAGAGTAGCGATTGACACAAGGTGTAATAAACCGATTTTAATTGCGCATTGTTTGCTGCGTGTCGTATTGTTTTGAAGACGTATACAAGTTTACGTACTCTTGAAGTAAGGAGTTTTATATGAGACGAATAGGTCATTTGGGAGTCGATGGTAATACCGAGATATTTTATTGTATCGCAGCTTTCCAATACTGTACAATTGCAAGTTGGCGAAGGAGGGTTTATGCATTTTTTGGTGTGTATTTTGATACTATGGTCTACTGGATTCGGCAAATTAGATTTACGTAAAGCAAACCTCATATATTTTGTTTTAGTAGGATTGAGTGTAAGCAAATTTTGATTGAGACACATAGAAACGCGATTAAATCCTACATCTGCATCTTTGTGTACCTTAGTCCAGTTTTCTCCTTTAAACAAAAGCACGGTATCGTCCGCAAACGCAATTAACTTGCCATTGTGGGGTTTAATGTGGCATATTTGATTCATATAGGCTAGGAATAGTGTTGGTCCAAGTATGCTGCCCTGTGGTATACCGTAAGTAGTTGTTAAGAGTTCAGCACTTGTAAAATTATCGATCTTTACACTCTGTTTGCGATTGCTCAAGTAACTACGCATTAATTCAAGTTGGCCTCCACGTATTCCCAGCCTATCTAGCTTTTCGAGAAGCTTGGCCACTGACACCGTGTCGAAAGCTTTTGCGAGGTCTAGAAATATAGCTATGCATTTTTCGCCTTTGTCCAAAGACTCAGTGATAAACTTATTAAGCTCAGACACGGCATCAGCGGTTGATTTTCCTTTTCTAAACCCGAATTGATTTTCGGAAATTAGGTCATATTTCTCTAAATATTTAATTAATCTATTGTTAATTGCTCTTTCCAATATCTTTGATAAATTCGGTAAGATAGATATTGGTCTATAATTTGTCATTATGGTTTTATCACCGTTTTTGTAAATAGGCAGAATAACTGATCTTTTGAAAGAGTCTGGAAAAATAGAGGTTTTGAAGCTCAAGTTACATATGTGAGTAAGTGGCACTACTAAGTGTGTTTTATTTTCTTTAATTACTCTAGCTGAAATATGGTCCCAGCCAACTGAGCAATCGGTTTTCAGCGAGTTAATTAGCGCTAGGATTTCATGCTCATCCGTGTCTAGTAGTACAAATGAGTTGTCTGAATTATTATTTCCATCATTTATGTATGTATGATCCTTTTCAAAAGGTGGAATTTTTTCGGCAAGAGACTTTCCGACATCTCTGAAATACTTATTTATAGAGTTAACTGTAGCTATAGGATCATTACCTTTGATTAAGTCCGTGGGTAGAGTATTTTTCGGTTTGTAGTTTGCAATGTCATTTATTGCCCGCCATGTTTTTTTAATATTTTTACCTGCCCTTTCCAATATAGATTTCTCATAATTATTTTTAAGCCTGCGTAGAAGAGACGTTAAAAAGTTCCTATATCTCTTGTAAGTAATTTTTAAGTTTTCATTTTCTGAAAATTTGCGCAGCCTCGCATGGAGTCGGTCTCTGTGACGCATGCACCGTACAAGTCCTGGCGTGACCCATGGTTTAATTGGCGATTTACGACGTGAACATTTGATTACAGCAGAGTTGTTCAGTACTATTCTATTAATTACTTCTATAAAATAGTCTGTTGCTCTGTTTACATCACCGGTGTTAAGAACATACTCAAAATCCGCACTAGATATATCTCTCGAGATACCGTTGTAGTTAAATTTCCGAGCCACCCATTTATCTGGCTTTATAGTGGTATTATGTAATGATAATAATATGCAATCGTGGTCGGTGACACTATTTTCTACAATAATCGTTAACGCTTCTAGGTTAGTTTTGATAAAAAGATGATCTAAACAGCTTGAGAATCTCGTGGGGTAGGTATGAGTAGGTAGTAGCCCATGATATGCTAGGAGATTCAAGTACTCAGATGCGTTCCTATCGGTAGAGTCATTAGCTATATTTATATTTATGTCACCTGTAATAATTATGTTTTTATACTTAGCTAGAGACGTAAGCAATAAATCCATTGAATTTATAAATTTATCTATGTTGTGATACGATGGAGATCGGTACAGAGAAATTAATGCTGTAGAGTTCTCAAATTCCGTTACCAGGCAATTTGATTCACAGAAAGTTGGTTCGTACGAGTTTCCTATGACACCATTTTTTATGTAAACAACTACCCCGTCGTTTTGTAAAAGGTTATTTTTAGTTGAAAAAGCTTCATAGCCATGCAAGAGAGGAAGGTGACTATTTTTTGCAAGCCAACATTCAGAGAAAACTATTACGTGCGGGTCGACTTTCATACGTTGCACCAAAATAGAAAAGTCATCAAAGTTGCGTGCAATACTTCTAATATTTTGGTGAACTATAATCAGTTGATTATCCGGCTGGGTTAGAGAAAATGAACAATTTTCAGGACTACACTTAATTGCCTTAAATACCTTAATATTGTCTATATTTCGACAAATATCTTTTATGCTACTACTCATGATTGTAAAGTAAAATGTTTTGAGTGACTAAAGCACTCATTTTATAGTTTGTAGTTGACGTTAGAGAAATATTTGACAATACATGGCGTCTATTTAATAAGGCTGTGTGTAGTTCTATTAAAGGGTTGCTAAATAGTATATTGGCAGAGCAGATTGACAAGGACAATTTTGTGTGTATGGTTAGTGAATGTATTGTGTATTGTGTATTGTGTGTAGTGTGTATAGTGTGGCAAAGGGCAGTAAAAAAATATATAAATTTTACTAATAAAGAAAAAAAGTATGAAAAATCAAACATTTTACATGCAAAACTTAATCTAAGACTTATGGTAGAAAACATTAGTATTGTACATATTATTAGTCATGCATTAATTTTTCCTTCCGCAAGTTGATCAACGTTCGTGATTTTGATGCTTTTCTCTCCTTCTGTTTTCCGCAAGTAGATCAAACCGTTGACTATCCAGCAGTAGGCATAACCGTTATGTCGTGCATATTCGCGCGCTTTAAAGAACAAGGTCTTTGCATTGAGAGAGAGATACTCATTTATGTAGACTGGTTGGGAAGGACCCTCGATTGATAGGTGAGAGGTACTTAGCTTTGCAGTCGGCGATTTCTTATTAAAGTTTCTATGCTCTCTCAGAGTATTGTTTTTGAGTCCTGTTGTTGTAAACTCAACGAGGATTGGCCTAGGAGTGTTAGGCAAGCTAGGCAATCGCCGGACTTCACGAATCTCATTTGGGTGTGAATCAATCTTCAGCGTGTTAAGAACCTTGAATACTAGCTGGGTGAGCTCTTCTTTGGACTCTTTGGGCTTCGAGGGAATGTTTTTAATTTCAATTTTACAGGCGGAAGCCTGCCTATTTAAGTCTTCAATTTTTTTCTCTAATTGGTTTATTTTCATGCACGTAGAGTCGTGTGCTTCAGTTAGCTCACTAGTTTTTAACGACACAGTGTCGCATTTATTTGTTAGTTGTTCAATCGTGTTTTCTATTTCACTGTTACTCTTCTTGATGTCTTTGATTTCATTTTTCAGATCGTTCATATCGGTCTGCAGTTGCAAGAGTTTTGCGTCTTGATTAATTTGGAAAGCCGTAAACAGCTTGGTGACATTTTCATTTATGTCGTCTTTAAACCTGTTTAATGTTGAGATTAGGTCTTGATCTGAACTGCGTTTTCTTTTATAAGCTCGACTGGAGAGTATGTGTGTAACCGAATGAGCATCGGAGTCTTGATCTGTTTCCGAACGACTTGGACCCGAAGTTACCATTTCCTTAGTATAATCGGCTTCTTTTGCAGTTGGAGTGCTAAAAGGTGGAGTGCGTGCAGTTCTTTGCGATCGATGCATTATTATTTGAGCTATCTAGCAGACTTTATGTATTCACAATCCTTAAAATTTCAAGCAACAGGCATTGGGCGTTATGGATGCAAATATTGTAGCTGGCAATTCGTGTGTTACTTTAATCCTTAGGCTAGGTAGCGGGAAGCAGGGTGTTCATTGATCAGCAAAAATTTTGTTAATAGTTGAGTTGGTCACAAAAACTTGTCCAAATAGCAGCACAAAATAAAAATAAAAATAAATAATAAATAATAGGTAGTGACTTATATTTAAAGCTTGAAAAAGTTACAAACAGAAATGTCACGTTAAACGGTTCTAAATGCAAAAACATTTGCCGGGCTTCCGAAGTTTTTTACGATGCCATCGGTTCATTAAGTCAACGCCATCCAGTCTCAAACTAAGCAAAGCCTTACACTATTAATTTTACTAGATATTGCTCTAGACAAATAATTTACGATGCTAGAAAAGGGCGAATGAGTTTTAAGTGCAATACCTCTATGTAAGATCTAATGTAACGCTGTCTTACATATGAAAATAAAATATTTTGTATATTTTAACTAATAAAATTCAATGTTTATTCAACTCAACTAACGTAAAGGTACGGTTCATTCAACCCCTCGCTGGTGAGTAATGGGGAGTTCAAGTTTGTATGGGAACGTATGTAAACATGTAGGTTACTAAAAGCGTAGACGAAGCAGTGAGCGAGCAAATAGTTTGCCAATGAACACCATGATATTTATCCAAGATAAGCCATTCTACGTAAATATTATTATATAGATTTATTCCTTAATAAAGAACAGGACAGGACTAAGAAGAAGCGCATAAATGAAAGGAGGCCTATACCCAGCTGTAGGTGATATCAGGCTGAAATGATGATGATGATTCCATAATAAAACAATTCTTATAATATTTTGTACTCGAACGACACACAAAAAGTTAGATAAACTTACGCATTTCGGATTTTTATAATAAAATATCCGATAGGATTCTGAAAAATTATTTAACCTATACTATATATAATATATAATAATATAAATAAAACTCAAGTTCTCTAAAAAAAAATGGAGTTACTAGAGATAAATACTTTTAACTTAAATAAAGCTAACATTCGTCGTTTCGTAGAAATTTTCTAGCAAGATTGTTGCAGTTTGTTCGTGTCGTTTATAAAAAATTCATTAAAAAAAGGCTTAGTTCTGTAATCGACACATAATATGAGTTGTCACATGTAACAGATCATTTTAAAAAATCATTTTAAAAACGTAGCCAGCTCTTGCACTATTTGTTTTATGCATTCCGTGTGAGTGATTTTTGGCTCAAGTTAATTTACTGGCCATTATACGGATTTCGGATACGACCTGCCTTTTGTATTAAAATCGGATTTCTTTTATTGAATTTGCCACGTTATTCCTTGGTAACAGATTTGCTTTATTAATTTTGAAAGCGTCGATTGTTGAGTATTTATATCCTATTTTTTGTAGCGTCTTTGTATTAGAGGTTCGGCCCTTTGTATAATTTAATAAATTTAAAGTTCTAAAAGTTTGCCGTTGACAGATTGTTACTGTATTCTTTTTGATCAACACTACTTCTACTGGTGACTCGCCTCGGCTTCGCACAATACGTATAAGAATTTTTCTTGAATTAATTTATCTATTAATGAAATTCGCATTATAATATGTATGCGTACTTGTGCATACAAAAGGTCAGACGGCGTAAGCGACTTATTAAACTTTACGACAGATAACTTTAAATTAATGCAAAAAAATATACTGTTTTCTCCATAAATGACACCGACCGTCACCTCAATAAAACTACCATAGTAGTTTCAGAACGGACATTCTTAGGATTGTCATTTTTGTATAAGCAGTGAGCACTTCTGGTAACAATATAATTTACCGACACAAGTAAGTACTTATTTATATAGCAGATAATAATAATACTCTATCAAACGTACTCATGATATGAAAGCAGCTGCTACCAGGGTAACATAAAACGGGAGTAATTATTACAAGTGGGAGTCCACTCAAAACTACAGTCCGCACGCATCTATGTTATCCCATTACGTATCCCAAATAAACATCAAATTCT
The DNA here is from genome assembly GCA_951394395.1 of Colostygia pectinataria. NCBI lineage: Eukaryota > Metazoa > Arthropoda > Insecta > Lepidoptera > Geometridae > Colostygia > Colostygia pectinataria. The sequence goes on along the minus strand of OX596358.1, from coordinate 10,353,974 downwards.
TCCCTGCGCACCTCTGCACCTTCGTCTGTCTCCCTCGCGCATTGCATGGTGTCCTTGTCGCGCTGATTTCGGGTTGAGAACACGGCTGAGCTCCTAGTTTTGCTTACGGGCTCGCGGGGGCCGGACGTGTGTATGTCTCTCCTTTTCTGCACGAGGCGTGATTTTACCGGGACCTGAATGGTTTTTTTTATTTTTAATTGTTGAATTAGACTGTGTTTTGAGATATTGTGCTAGTTCGGATGATTCATGCTGCTGGCTATGCGGTGAGTACGATTTGTGTCTTTTTTAGGTAGATAACGATAGCGGTTCATTGGCACTAAAAGCTTAGGCTACACGGTAGTAATTTTATTGTTGCACGTATTCTCTTTGACCGGTTACTGTGGCAGGAAAAATGTCTTATAAACTATTTATTAACTACATAGATAAGTTGGAAATGAACAGTCACATTTCACAAAATATTATGATATTTTAAGTAGATAGGTACAGAAATATTAGCTATCGAAATATTCGGTTTTTCATAATTATTGATATCTCATAAAAATAACTCTAAAACTAACCAATTAAAATAATGATTTTTATCATTATAATGATAATAGTGATGATAAGACTAGTACTGTTTTAAAAATCCGCCGCGATATGTAACTTACATGTATGTAATAAAATGCTTAACTTAACATGGTTTTTAGCTTTATCACAGTTTATAACAAATTAACGTTGCAAAAGCTAGTTTGGTATTAACAGTTATATACCTGCGTTAATTAAAAACATTTCAAGCGAGAGGCAGGATAATTTACTCCACAAATATTTCGTAGACCCTGGGGGTCTACGCCCGTAGCATTTGTTTGTTCACGTCTACGGTGCTACGCCCGTAGCAGTAACTCAGTACGGTCATCGATAATGTATGTTACAATACTTGTGTTTTTTACGACGACATTGGTGGCGCGTTGGTGCTCGGTTATGCAGAGAGGTGAGAGGTTATGCGGGTTCGCTGGGGGACAAATGTTTGCTTGATCTACAAATATTTAATCCGGATCTAGGTGTGAAAATACTAGTTTTTGATATCCGCGACACAGAGAAAACTAATGTGGGGGGGGGGGGGGGGGGGGAACAAACTATGAACAAGACTATGAATATGACTATGACTGTTGTGTGTACTGTTGTGTGATGCTACTTGATATGATTAACCGACTTCAAAAAGTCAAGAGTCAGTTCTTGAATTGACTCCTTTTTTGAAGTCGGTTAATCATATCAAATCTGCTTAAAAAAAAATTTTGGTAAATCATATCTGCTTGCAGCCCGTGAACGTTTGCAATACCAGTGTTATCACTCGCGGATTGGCTCTGTGACGTGAACACAGCAATGCTAACATTACTGCTTGGCGGCAAACATATTTTTTTTCCCCGGACAAGCTAGAGAGAACTCTACTACTTTTATCTACACAAAAGTGTCTATGAGTATATCTGTAGCATTTTTTAATGTTATAATTTCAACGCATATTTGTTTGCAAAATTGAACATTTTTGCCAATGGCTGTATTTTTGATTATGATTATTGGCTCTCCCAACCCTTTTACTGCCATAACGGTTTTTTACACATTTCTTTTGTGCTCGTATTATACTTTTCCTTGTTTATTTTAGCTTATTTACATAATTATGTTTTATTGAATAGATACGTGAACGTGGGGTTAGAGTTTACGATGCTGTATATTTTTATGAACATCAAAAATAAAATAATAGACAGGCTTTTTCACGTTTCTTGTAAAGATAAAAAAGTCTTCTTCAATAAATATACTGAAATATGCGCGGAGTACACACATACAGTTCTTTTGATCCTAAGGTCGTGGGCTCAAACCCGGTCAACATCAATGGATTTTGATATGATTTTGTATATGTGAGTGATTTAAGAGGAAGGTTTATATGTAGCTTAAGCACCCGTTCGAAGCCAAGGGGGGTCGCTAGTAATATAATAATAATAAAGAGTAGTAGAGTTCTTTGTGATAGAGCTCGTCCGGGGAAGGACTACCACCATACCTATTTCTGCCGCCAAGCAACAATGCTCGCATTGCTGTGTTCCGGTTCGAAGGGTATGGTTTCCGGTGAAATTACAGGCACATGAGACTTCCCATCTAACGTCTCAGGGTGGTAACACGCAAGTGATATCTATGATGTTGCATGAGTACATAGGCTACGGTAACCGCTGACCATCAAGTGGGCCGTATGCTTGGTTGCCACTTCAGTGATATAAAATAATTATAATAATAATAATGCTATTATAATAGTTCTAGCTTCTGAAATGAAAACCGCATATCACAAATTAACATTGCATTCGGATGGCAATGTCAATGACACGAAATATCATACCGGGTTTACGCGCTATCGAAAATTGTCGGGCTTGGTGCATTTTGCTAACTAAAGGGCCACTTTCTACTAAAGTGATGTGACCAAAAGCGTTTGTATTTTTTTAACCAATGTAAAAGTAAAAAAGAGTATAAGTAAAAAATATTTTTATTCAATAATATCACAAGGATCCATAGTTTTTAGTAGTTGTTGCAACACAACCGAAACGTCGGGGAAATAAAAAGGTAATTACGCAATAAAATCCCGCAAATATTATAAAAAAACTATGAGTTGTGATCGCGAAAGTTTAAAAAAGACTATCACAAGGATCATTTTGAAACGTCTTAAAGCTAGGTAATGTTCTTTAGCGCACGCAAATACTTTTCCAAAACCATCTTCTCAATTTGGTTGCTTCTTCCAAATTGAACGGCCACTCTAAACCGTGTATTATTGCCTTCCACTCAAAATTATTACTTGATATTTGATTTTAACTGAGTATAAATACAATTAAGCTCAACTTCTGAATTGAATGAAAAAAGTATTCAAGATATTTTGCTCCGTCACGCTTTAGTTGACCGTGTACCAATAATACCGAGCTCAGTGCACTCGCAAATTAACTCAATTGAATCCTGATTTATAACATTGAAACCAAAGTATTTAATTAATTTGAACTAATTGGAAATTTTCCTGAGCATTGAAATATGAACCAGACAGAAATTGATACCAAACAAAAAAAGTGGTCAGAATTTTGAACTCCAAAATGGGCAAAAATTACAAGCAAAAAAAGCGTGCAGTCATTTTTTTTAAAAAAAAAACGCTTGTGTTATTTGCGGAATTTCCGAATCAAAATCGAGGTAGAACTTCTTCATGAGAGCCTTCTAATGTTCCCACTGCTGGGACACCAGCCTCTCTCAAACGAACGGTCTTAATCCACAACGTGGGCCCAATGCGGATTGTTGGATGGCACATGTCTTTTGAATTGCTATTGGACATGACGGTTTCATCACGATTTTTCCTTCACCGTATGAGAACACTGACATTGCGCACATACATATTTCGAATAAAAAACCCATTGGTGCACGACCGTATTCGAACCCACGACCTCATGATTGGAAGGTATTACCCACCTTCCAATCATGAGGATCCACACCCACTAGACCACCAGTGGTTGCCACTTATGAGTCACAAATTATAAAAATAATAAAAATATTGCAACGTAACCTATAAAACACAATTAAATGCAAACGTAGGTAAATTAGCCTTGATCACAGTAAAATTCAAAAGTCATCCGTAATTAGTCGCATATTATGTTACAGTGATGGCAAAGTACGGAAGTGTAGGTACGATGTAGTGCGGATATAACAAGCAAATTACATCCATTACTACAATTACACGACTCGCAATTTGCGTTATGGTGCCCATTAAGATGTTTACAATAACAAGTCACAGCGTAACGTTGCAGTAACATTTAAGATTATACCATGGAAAACAGATAATTGATAGGTAAATAATAATCTTACCAAGTAAGGATTGACCTAAAATTTATAAATAAAGAAATAAATGTAGAATGTTTTTACAGCTCTAAACAGTCAAGTTTTTGTTATTGGACCTGGCAGCTGTTGTTTTTTTTTTCTGAAAGTATCATACAATCCAGTGCAGCAAATAAATAATAAATAATCCACACAACATCGTCTAGCCCCAAGCTAAGCAGAGCTTGTGTTATGGGTACTAGATGACTGATATATTTAATTATAATACAAATACAATGCATAGATAGATATTTTACACCCGTAACAAATGTTTGCAGATCGTAGAAACATTTGTCCCTAGGCGGGAATCCAACCTCCAACCTGCTGCGTCGCAGGCGGACCTTCGCCCGCCGCGCCACGCGCTGGTATCAAAAGTTTTGAGTTCAATCCGTTTTGCTACATTTTGATTTCTCAGATCAAAAATTATGACAGATTTTCCCTAACAACTTACTCAAAACATTACGTAAATAACTAATTTTTTGAGTCAATATTGCATCTCTCAATCTGTCAACTTATAACAGTATTGTAACATTTGTACAACATTTATTAACGACGATAAGCTACCGTATTTTATACAAAAATATTTGAAAGGTATAATTCAATTTTGCAAAATATGAAAGTACCATTCTCCATTAAGTTCTACCGCAAAGTGATTTAGGGCTGACTCCGACTGAGTTATACCTACCCATCGCAATATTCTTTAAGCACAAGTGGAGTGGAGTTTTATTGTTGTGCAGACGATTTGCGCCGAGAATTATATTAACGGAAAGAATTATTTAATGTTGAGGAGGGTGATTTAGTTTACGCTCAATTGATTCTTAGTGAGAGTTTTTAGAATTTAGGACTACAACAAAAAAAAAATAGTTAACTGGAAAAACCAGTTTTATTAAATTTGATGACCTGAGAAAACATCTATGTACAATCGACAAATATTTGTCCTGGTTGGGAATCAAATATACAATCTATAGGGCAGAAGGCAGAGCTACTAACCAACTGAGCTATGAGACAAGTGTAAACAATTATTTTTATAATACTTAATACTCTAAATAATGTGTAAATATAGATACCTATTTGTTTCTGATTATAATATACCTACTTCTAGGCTAAAAGTGTGCTAAGAGTAGAACTTTAATAATGTTTTACAAAAAGGCTGGCATAGAACCTTCGTCAAACGTCTTCAAATCTTGAAAGGACACATTAAACCGACCTAATTTGCAAAAGTAATAAAAAATGAAACGAAAAGTTTTATACTCCACGCAGGCAACATCTGTCCCTGAAAAAAAAAGTAAAATAACTCGAAAGATTAAGAAATTTCTCACATTTTATTCGCTGATACGCAAAATGCGCTCTGGGTATAGCGGTGTAAGGTTGAGAGTGGGTTGTGGTTGGATTAAGGGATCGGTAAATCTCTAGACTTCTATATAGATGGAGACAAGTTGAGGCTTTCTCTGGTGGTTTTATGCTCGTCACGCTCGCAGCGCGCCATAAAGAGCTTTCGACTGAAAATTGAAAGCGACTTTAGTTGTAAAACGTACACAGCGAATGTAAATATGAACAAGCGTGAGTCGCACTTACGCTATGAGGCTTCCGTATTGTAATTTGGGTCTCCTTTGTTTTGCTTAACTCAAACGCTACTTGTGATATTTACATAACTATTTGTTTGAAACTATTAAGTGCGATGGTTCAAGAACTTATTTTTAGTCGAACAAAAAGCTACGTTAAACGATAAACTTACGTCTTGCATTTTAAGCAAAATGAGTTTTATTCCATTATACAAACAATTTATTTTTGATTTATTTTAATTCCGATGTACGTCGCCAATGAACGAAAATGCTTTGATCGCAAAGGCGCAATTTATATAAAAATAAGAAAAAAATGGAATATAATTTTATTATCATCACGTTGTTATTCCAATATCATCGGAATTCTGATCTTATTTTTTTTTTCATAACACTTTGTTACATTAAAAAAGACTGCAAAACAGCAGTAGCATAGTAACCATTTAAACTTCAATTTTTCTTACAGAAATAACTGTTACGAGTATCGTAAGGACCGTTTGAGATTCTCAATGTAAAAACAGAAATCCCCGCAAAAATATAGGTTAGGTTCATTTAAATTTGCTTGAGCGGTATATAAGACAATATTATCTATTTGGCAGAAACAAACCGAGATACATGAACTGAACATAAAATTTATCCTTTAGCGGTTTTGTTGTTTTTCATAAGGTACGCAACCCTAAAAACGACAGAGGAAATATCAATTTCGGTCTTCAGGACTAGGGTTTTATTTTTTGCTTTTGTTGAGGGTGGCTTTTAGTCTAGATTGTTTAGATTTCACTTCAGGCGTCAAAGGTCGTATCGGCGTACGTGTCAAGTGTACACAAAATAAGGGTGTCTAGAAAAGTTAGGTATTTGAAATCTTTCAGATGCACTTTATATTTATAACTGAACTAGCAGTCCTTCCCAACTTTGCGCGGGTGTAACAAAACCGCACCCGTGCAAAGCCAGGGCGGGTCGCTAGTTATAAATATAGCTTATGTTACTCAGGCATAATATAGCATTCTAATGGTGAAAGAATTTCTGAAATCGGACCGTAGTTTTTGAGTTTTTCGTAACAATACAAAATACAAATCTCACCTCTTTTTAATTTAGTATAGAAGCTAAGCAATTTGTGACTAAAGTTTAAAGAGTTTTTAAGACTCGCTAAATTAAGATACTTGATCTTAAAAATGGTTCGTCTTTAAAATCTTTCTTTTTCTGATTTACAGTGGATTTACATAAAAAAATAATATAACGTGTTTGTCAATTTTTAAAATAAAACCTCTGACATTTTGATGGTTAATTTTTCTGATTTACATCTGATAATGAAAAATTACTGTGCGCAAATTCCACATTTTTTTTAAATATTTGTTTGCTACTTAGATAAACTTTGGATAAGATTTGCAGAAAAACATTGTGTTAACGGTATATGCGCAAACAAGATACTCATCTAGCACCGTTATAGGTAGAAATCTTTGGTTAAACCGTATTATAGATGTCAGGAACCTACTACGATCTCGTACGTCCTCTCACTTGACCGGATCCTATTCCCAGTAGATGGGTATCTCGATTATGTGACCAGGTCAGCCGTTTGTCTTATCTGTGACGTAATAGATGAATATTGATTCTCTGTGAACTGAAGAAAGAAAGGAAATGAGGGTAGGTATGTTTTAAATTACCTAGAGATTTCTAGAATAGGTTTCAGTTCTTTCAATGTGAATGTTCGGTTATATTTTATTCAGTGATTTATTATTTTAGTATCATTTGACGATGATCAGTTCAGTGACGATGGACTTGTCAATACAGACATCAAACTAAAATATTTTGGCAGATTGTGGTGATGCAAGGCGATGTAGTTATTGACACGTTTTTTATAATTTATTTAAAAAGTACTGAACCGATTTCAATAAAATTTATATGGGGCCACTTAAAGAGTCTATCCTACGTATCAGAAAAAAATAATCATTAAAACTAAAAGAAAAACGGAGAAATCGTATAATAAATTACAAAAAATAATAATATAACAGTTGAATTAAAAAACCTCTTTTTTTAAATTAGGTTAAAAATAATACAAAGATACAAACAAATGAGATACAAAAAGACTTTTAGTATAGATTAGTACTGTGAAGTTGTTGTCAATTTTGTCAATATTGTCAATGAAGTAATTGTTGCTGAATACTGTATTTTCGGTGAAGGTAACGTGCATGTGAAAAGTTCTAAAAAGTTACTCACAAGACGCGCATGCGTTCAGGTGTACGCCAAAGTGTTCCATCGCTGTAACTAAAGCGAGTTCTTGAGACGTGGTAAAAGTTACAAGCGTGGAAAAGTTCTTCAAACTAAACTACAGTATTTCTTTGAAAAAAACATTGTTCAAAAACTTCTTCGAAAGGTAAAAAATAAAGACAGTTTAAGCTTGCTTTTACAGCAAAGATATGCAAAGATGGCGTAAGTGGCTTAAACGTTCGTTGAGCAATAAGCAAAATGCCATAGCGGAGGCCATCAGGAACCCTATAAACTTAACTAAACCTACTTATTTATCCCACCAAACACGAGTTCAATTGCGGAAAAAATGTCCCTTTTAAAAAAAGTCTTGACAGACGGATGGACGTACAGACAGATGATTACATAGTTATGTTAGCGACCAATCTTCATTGATCTCCATCTCAAACTGTCTTATTATATCATAATAAAATAAGACAGTTTGACCATAGCTCTACTGTCTCATAAGACAGTTTGAGATGGATCAAAGAAATTGGTCGCCAACCTCTGTTACACACCTAACTCTTTAGGTGTGTGATCAACCCGCTGGTTTGTTCGTTATTGGTATATTTTATTACTAATCAACGATCTGTTGTGAAAAGTCGCCGTAAGACATGGGCCAAGCCCGATGCTCCGTTACTCCCCGCCAGATTTATTTGCGACTGTCTCTCGCACGTGAGGAAGCTGCTGTTTTATCGGCACTGCGTCGTAGTAAACATCTTTGTTATGCTTCTAGTTTAACCATAATTCAATTTAGATTTGGTTAAGAGTTTTATGGGGTTTTGCGAAAGAGAATTCTTCCTACTCTGAACACGCTCCTTGAGATGTGACTTGATATAATAATAAAGCCTCATTTATTTCCCTAATAACTTTTACAATTCATTTTTTAAATAAACTTAATAAGATATTTTATGCAAAAAAATAAATTGATTTAAATTAAATATGTTGATTTTTGAATTTTAAAGTTATCAACGAGTAAAGGCCTGTGTGACTTGATAACCGGCATAAAAAGTAAGTAGTTTCTTATGACTCAGTGGCCAACTCTGCTGACAGAGTTTTAAGGCCGCCCGGAGGCCTCTGTTATAGCCTTACAACTTTGAAAAAGCCGGGACCGGCTGCTTACCGGCATAGGAGTACTTACTTAAAATCGATATATTTTAGATCTCATTTTATTTATCAAATGCATTCCAAGCATGTAGAGTGATGACTGCAAGAGTACTAGTTTAGATAGTGGTTGTGACCCCGCCTTCCGATCCTAACGTCGTAGGTTAAAAACCATTAGTAAGCCATTCGATTTTTTTACTCGAAAAGTGCATTGCCAGTGCCGCAAATCTGAATCAATCATTCATAATGACCTAATCACTCTCGTTTGAGAGTGTACCAGCAATAAGAATCAGCATAAGGCTGTCACTGACTACTTGTTAATGCAAGTGTTTGTTAAATGAAAATAGAACAAACCATCTATGAATTTAAAGTCAATATTTCTTTGACGAGACACGGCACTTGGTGCAGAGTTATAGGAGCTTTCCGGAAGGGATTATTTTTTACAGTCTGATATAAAAATCTTGTAGAAAGTAATAATGAATGTTTATTATGCCATTAAATTTTTAGTGGTTGACAACCTCGGTTACAACGCGAGCTTTCGACAAAGGCTATAAAGATGCAGGTTCCATTTCTTCTGCAGGACAATTTTTTTATGTTCTGCAATATTTTTCAGTTTTAATGTTCTAGAAAGTACGCCTTTAATGTTCTATGCGCACCGGGCTAATATAAAAATACAGGGTTTCTAAAAAATATTATGTTGCATCATTGAGTACATAGGAATAAAAACTAAATATATTCAATAATAAAATTATGCTGTTTGTTTCTAAAACGTCTAAAATGACCTAGTCTTGCTCAAAACTTTGCCAATTCAAGTTAATAAAAGTCTTCGATACATCATCGAAGTCTGTTATTACCATCATTATCAATGTTTCTCCAATTATAGGATACCACAGCGTGCATTTATTATGTAGCTACTCAACTAACAATCTACTAATAAGATAAGATATGATAAGATTTATTTTCTTTTAATACAGGTTGCAATTTAGAAAACAACATGGAAGTAATATAGGTACTTAGTAAATAAAACAGTACATAGCCTGAACACATAGGTCATGTCATGTTTAGGTAGTTAACCTGTTTTGTGAAAGACTGGCCTGATAAAAGTGTAAATAAATACCTGTAACACAGGACAACAGTGCCCCAATCCGCGGGTTTACCTTACTAATGGGTGCTTATTGTAATTTTTATTTACGTTTTCACCCTATGTACTACCAATGTGAGTACAATAAAACTTTGTAGTATTTCCCCGGACGAGCTCTATCACAAAAAACTCTGTTACTAGGGATTACATTGATTCCAGGAACAGGAACGCCATACCAGCTACCCCAGCGATGAAATGAACACTCGATGGAATGAACAAGTGTCCAATATATCGCAACTCGACATTATTGCTTTTCTAGGAATACGTGGGAATTTAATTTTTATATTGGAAATTTTATTAAATTTTTACTACTGCATACCTATAGATAAAGTTACCGGGACTTTTATTTGATGCAGTGTTGTATGTTATTCAAAGCCCAAAGTTAGCTAAAGCTTTAAGTTTAACCGTAGCACTGCACTGCGCTTGTCGCCACGAGACCTTGCAAAAAACACTTAGTTTATACTTTTTCCTTCGCTATAAATGGTTTGATTAACACTATAACAATTAATGCTATTATTAAATAATTTGGTGTCTAACAGTCAAGAATTTTTAAAAATATGCTCTTCTGTATGCTCTGTAGTTCCTGTGTAGATAGTACGTAGTATTCATGAAACATCTTACCGATCCTAATACGCTGTTGTTGTTGACTGTACTTGCATCATCACATTGCTATGAACTTGATTATAATTATTGTCAAATTTTTCCGTCTCAATAACTGTTAAAAAATATGGGATTGGCTGGGACTAACCCGTAAAAAACAGACACTTTTTTAACCGTGTGACTACGCTCGGCCGAGTGATCCACGTGCGGCCTTACTAAAATAGATCTAAAATAGGTCGGTGAACGCGACGCGCTTTCACAGATACCTAATATGTGATGGGTACAAAGTTTTTAATTTACGAGCATTTGTAGTCAAGTTGTGTCAACTACCCCTTCAACATGTCGACATTTTCAATGATAGTATTAGTTCTATTTATAAGTCGCTAAGAATATATTTATGTTTTTAGATTAATTAAGTTAAGATAGTAAGCGTTTTGTTACTGTAAGTTAACTATCACATTCAATAAATAAATTCTAATTCTAATTCTAATTCTAATTCTGATTCTAAGGTTCTGGGTTCGAAACTACACGCACCTAGGATTATCCAAACAAACAAACATACAAACTTACGCATTCAATTATAACTAAATTTGGTCGAAGTGCCCCTTACGCTAATTGTTTTTTCCGGTATCGATATGCTATTTACTGATGTTCTTATATTATAGAAACCCGACAGTAATGTTAGTCAGCACAATTTTTATTTGTTCAGGCTCAGACAAAACTTGGAACCCGCATTGGACACGTACAACCTTGGACCCCCAAAGTTATGACACACTGACACAGAGGATTTAGTGCTCACTGCAGACGACTTTAGGGCTGATCTTTCGTTTAATATCTACGTTAGTAATTTAAATACAGTAATCAATAATTCACAGAGTAGTAGAGTTCTCTGTGATAGAGCTCGCCTGGGTAAGGACTACCACCATACTTATTTCTGCCGCCAAGCAGTAATGCTCGCATTGCTGTGTTCCGGTGTGAAGGGTGTGGTTTCCGGTGAAATTACTGGCACATGAGGCTTTCGATCTTAGCCTCAAGGTGGCAACCCGTGAGTGATACCTCTGGTATAGCAAGCGTCCATAGGCTGCGGTAACCGCTTACCATCTTGTGGGCCGTACGCTTGGTTGCCACTTCAGTTGTATAAAAAAAAAAAAAAAACATATTCACGGGTTGTTAGTCGACCAGTACTTAAGAGTAGTAGAGTTCTTTGTGATAGAGCTCGTCCGGGGAAGGACTACCAGCATACCTATTTCTGCCGCAAAGCAGTAATGCTTGCATTGCTGTGTTCCAGTGTGAAGGGTATGGTTTCCGGTAGAATTACTGGCACATGAGGCTTTCGATCTATGCCTCAAGGTGGCAACCGGTGGCAAAAGGTGACAAATGCGCAAGTGATACCTCTGGTATTGCAAGCGTCCATAGGCTGCGGTAGCTGCTTACCATCTTGGTTGCCGCCTTAAGTTGTATGAAAAAAACTTCATATCATACGCATTCAACTAAGTTGCAGTTCTATTTCAATCAACAACCTGTCAATACATTGTCATATATACCATATACTTTAGTTTTTTATGTGAAATCGAATGCAACCGAATAACATTAATCATCTCTGATGGACGAACTCAGATTATAAATAAATTATCTCCTAAAAATCAAGGCACGCAACCCTACACGTCGCCCTCAAACATAATTATCACGGCGCTAGCTGGAAAACGCTCCGGAATACCCTGTAGTTTATTTTTAGCTTACGGATTACGTTGTATAAATTTTACAAACTTTAAGGAGGTCAAGATTGTTGTTGCAGCCGACCGCATTACACGGCTTTGTTTTAAATAAAATGAATAGTTATGACCTGCGCCCCATTGTATAATAACATACAAGTTCATAATATTAGTGGTTTTGCATGAAAAAACGCAGATACGGTTTGTAATTTATTATGCAATCGACCCCTGCACATACAATTGTTTAGGTTTGTCAATGTTACTTTATGCAATTATTTATGTAATAGTCAGGCGTGGTGCTTAACATCAGGTGGGCGCCTTGATTGTCCTGTCACTTGCTGACATAAAAAAATGCGATAGTGGCGGTAGAACTCTTGAAACGTCCATCTTGGTGGGTACCACCGAGTGCCAGATATTCTGCCTCCATGCAGCAGTGCAAGCATTAATATATTTAAGTTTAAATGGCACTGTAACAAGTGACATTAGGACGAAAAAGACATAGTCACTACATCTCCGTGTAATGCAATGCCACGCAGAACATTAAAACATTCAGTTTTGGGTGGCACTGCAATTGTTATGGTCAAGGTGGTGCCGTTAGTCAACTGAAGCCGCTCGAACTTATTACGATCGGTTGACTTAATTAATATTATGAATCGGGCAACTGATCCCATTGATGCATTTATGATTTGTATAGACACGTAAAGCAATGTTAAATACGACAGTATCGCTGTTTAGCACCATAGGTTAACTCACCACAAATTATTTTTTGCTGTTTACATCACCGTTTTGTCACTTGATTCCATATATTAAGAAGAAGAAGAAGACATAAAAACAAAGCTAGTTTTAAAATTCTGTGCTTTAAAGTTTTACGGGTCTGAGAAAAAAAGTAGAATGAATTTGTGCTGAATTTTTTATCGTGTGAGTTAGCTGATCCGGCCTTAAACGCTCTTGGATAAAATGCTTAACATCTCTGCGTGTCAATAGCTCGCGCGGCATTTCATTAGTTATTTTCGTACTCCTATTTTAGATGAGATTAGAATTAGAAACTCAGGGATTTATGAGTAAGCACACTGATGAAATAAACTTGAGTAGAGATAAAATACTCTGCCAAATAATAAGAAGTTGAGTAATATAAGAATTTTTCATCGTTTCTTCGTTAATGAAGTGAGCAATATAGCTTTTATCACTAAGGCCTTGGAAAACTAATCGTAAAAAATAGTTATGATTGACGAATAAACAGAAAAAAACTAACTCGACGCTTTTGACTCTCGCGCATGCAACGAATCGCATTGGTTCACGTTACTGCGCCGATGTGACATTTCATGATTAATGTCTCAAAATAAATTAAATCTATGCTCATGTAGTTTCCTGCGCGAACAAGTGAAGGCAAATGCAGTGTTTGATACAACGCCATGGGATTAAAACGGTGCCCTGACTCGTGGCTTGTTACCAATGCGAATGGGTGAATGTGCGGCGGGCGTAAAGTAAAAGAAAGGCTTGCAAATGAACCGCAAATTAACAATGACAATAAAGACTAAGACCTTTGCCCAGCTGTGGGACGAAACAGGTTAAAAAAAAAGACTGACTTCAGTAACGTGAAGTATATTGCTGTAATTATCATTCGTAAGACTGTATGTAGTCATAGATCACAAAGAGCTATAATTTTTTATACGAATTTTTTATACGAATTTTTACGAATCCTAAGAATCACCAGCAATCATTATTACGAAATTCAGTTTCAATCCGATTTCAAATAGTGAACTGTCAAATTAGCTGTTATATTCTTACAAAATATATACAAAAAAATAAATAAATATTTTTTATTAAAAACCAAGTGAAATCGATTGTAACTGAATTTCATCCGATGACGATGATTGACGACCGATGTGGCGCAGCGGGCGCAGGTCCGCCTGCGACGCGGAGGTTGCGGGTTCGATTCCCGCCTCGGGTCAAATGTTTGTTCGATCTACAAATATTTGTTCCGAGTGTTCTGGGTATTTTCTATATAAAATAAAAAATATCTATCTATGTATTGTATTGTATTAAATATATATCAGTCATCTAGTACCCATAATACAGCTCTGTTTAACAGCAGCTTACCTTGGGGCTAGATGATGCTGTGTGGATTGCTAGACATTATTTATTATTTATTTATTCATAATCAAGGGTCAAGTAACTAAATAGTTACTTGAAATAAAATCACTTGAATCGAATTAAGCATTCTGTTTCTTGAGACTGTTTCTTATCAAGAGTAAGCAACTTGAAATAGCAATAGACAAAAAATACCTATAGCATAGATTTTTGTAGACCTTCCACTATCAATAGCAAAGTCGCGAAGTGGAGTTCAAATCGCGTTATTTATTCATGAGACAGATTCCAAGTGAATGAATAGCGCGTGGGCGGGCGCCGCCTAAAGGCCACTGCATACTGTAGCGTAACGCATTAACTCAATTTATACCAGCTATAGTTAAAGTTTACTTTCAGTATACCACTTAGGCTGCACAGAAACATACGGCCTATCTAGTTACTATTTTGAAATGTAGATCATGAAAGCCCTATTCATCAGGAAAACTGCAAAGCAAACATGATTAAAACTTTTTCAAATCATTTATTGCACTTTACTTTTTACTTGGGACATTAGGATTTTATCCTTGTACTATGCGATGCCACGTGCATCAGCTAGTGAACCTGTATTGGTGGCTTAAAAATGACGTCACTAGAGTTGACCATTAACTTACTGAGATGTATAGAGCACAGAAACCTTACCTTTATTACCATAGGTAACACCGCGAAGCAAATGACTTGCATGCATACACATCACTTATAAACCAAAAAACTTTCGCTTTACAAACGAGTAAAAAATACAGCACTTTGATTTTTTTAAATTATGTTTGTCCTATGTGCTCTAGTTGACACTGCCTTTTGAGATTCCTAAGGAAGGGCATTGCTCAATGCTGGCGTGGTGATCGATAAATGTGATTGTTACTCGCAAGCCCATTCACACTTTTACACCAAAAACATTTCGGTTATAACTAGATTTATATTTATTTATTGAACGCTTCTCACAACAGTCACTTTGTAACTATAGATAGGTAGGGTTACCAGTTACGTAGGGTTTATAAAGCTATTAACCTACTTCTAGTGGCACTTCTAGTACGACAGCGGCAGCTAGTAATTTTTGGGAATTATACAATGAATGAAGGATGTTGTCACACGACGACTTTTGAATGCAGTGTGTCAATGCTATTACTGTAACGTCGCATTTTTTCAGCGTCACAGAACGTTCATAAATAAATATTGTCAAACTTTAACCTGCGTGATAAAATTATATATTTTTTAGTTAAATTCTGAATTCGGATAAAAAAAACCACTACACGCCTTAAAATATCGAGGGAAGTCTAATTGGAATAATATTCACAACTTCACAAGCGTAGGCATACGTGTGATTTATATACGTGTACTTCTATTAGATCAAAGGTAATGACAAGTCGAATCGAATGCTATTCCGAAAGAAAATCCTAACCTGCAAAGGCTTTGACACCTCTAATTGAAACATTCCTGCCAACACATCTCCACAGGCATTCCCCAAAGAACCGTGTTTGATGTCTGCTATTTTGGGCTCGACACAGATCGATCAAACGTACCTATAGACTTTGTGGCTTTATCGATAAACAGACTTAGCCTTTCACGGCTCTAACTCGATAGATATTTTTATATTCCTTTAAATTGGCAAGCAAGCGTACAGCCCACCAGATGGTAACTGTAACGAACGTTTGCAGTACAGAGGTATCACTCGTGGGTTGCCATTTTGAGGCATAGATCGAAAACCTCTGCTACTACTTTGTAATAAAGCTGGTTTTAAACTAGACACATTCGAATTTTACAGTTAAATTTCAACTCTGTTATGCAAGTCAATCAAAAAGAATAATAGAGTTCTTTGTGATAGAGCTTGTCCGGGGAAATACTGTTACCACCATGCATATTTCTGCCGCAAAGCAGTAATGCTCGTATTTCTGTGTTTCGGTTGGAAGGGTATGGTTTCCGGTGAACTTACAAGACCTGATACTTTTGATCTACGTCGGTGTCAACGCTCAAGTGATATTTTTGGTATCGAATCGACAGCAAGTCGTGGGCCGTACGCTTGGTTGCCACTTTAATAGTATAAAAACAAAACAAAATGAAACATCTGATTGCCTTGTCAAATATTAATATTCATTGAGTCATACAAAACTCATAAAAACCTACTAAATCACCCTTGGAGAACACAATTACTTACAGTAAACAATGCTGATTTATAACATTAATTTTTGAAGCGCTTTTCAACCACATTTGATGATACTAGATTAATTTAATTTCATAGCTGAGTCAATCAACATTTGCGACGATCTCAATGCCGACTTTGATACATAAATGCCTATCTCCTTGTTTCCAGTTTACTGGAAACATCCCAAGTCCGACTAACCCAATACTTTTATGAGGCATTCGAACTGAAACGCGTAGTGTAAGTAGTAAACATCGTAAAAATTGTCTACTACTACAACATCAATCACTCAACAAGAATACTTTCTAGGTTGTTACGTAACATCTGTGCTGTAACTCACTTTAAGATACTGGAGATTTGTGTACTTAATATTCATCGCAATATAAATTATTATCTTCCTATAACTTCTCTTTTATATAAAAATGAATTGCTGTGCGTTAGGCTCGCTAAAACTCGAGAACGGCTGGACCGTTTTGCTAATTTTGGTCTTGAAATATTCGTAGGAGTCTAGGAAAGGTCTTAACGGTGAGAAATTATCAAAAAATTGCGAAAAAAATAACGTGAGTGAAACCGCGCCGGGTCTACTAGTTAACAATAAAATAAATAAAAATAATTTTTCCCCATATTTATTGAACCCGTAGATTTTCTGTGACGCAATCATTTAAAACAAGTTCTACGGTACCACAACACAAACGCAAAAGTGTAGCTAATATGCTAATAGCAAATATGAATTGTAACATTAAAGTCTCAATAAAACAATGTACATTGTAAAGCGGGATTCACACTGAACAGTTTCGGCAACATTGTGAATTATTAAAACTAATTATACTGGAGTGACTCTGGTGGAGCTATTACTTTAGGAACGCCTGGATGTCTTAATTAAAGTAGAGCCTTAAGTATTTATGGGGGTGTCTTGCTGAAAGGTAGGATTTAGCAGATTTTTGGGGACGCTCGTTTTCTCTATCTGGCGGTTAGAGGTTTATTGAGGTGTTCAAGAAGGCTCAAATAGCCACATTATGTCTCATCTACCAACGCGGACATTCTTGAGACAGTGCGATTGCGAGCTCCCAACGAATTCGTTCACCGGCGAAGGCGGCCACCTCTACTGGAAGTGCCGCACAGTAGAACTAACCTGTTGGGTAAGGCACCACTGACACGGACCATTCAGACACTAAATCTAGTAGCAGAGAGTATTGATTTATTTCAATGTTCTTTGAGTGAACTTGTAGGGGCTGCTCAGTATATTTTAGAATCACAAAAGTAATAATTAATTTGAGGCGGTATATAATTATTTAATTATTTGCTTTTTTTATTTATGTATTATCTATTTAATTTTTAATTGTTTTTTCTAATTTTTTGCTAATTAATGTATTTTTAATCTATAATAATTATTTGAATGTAATTACTCTCTGTCGTATTAAGTTTTTAGCCTATAAAGATAGAGTTGATAATGATGATGTAAATAAATAAATAAATAATAAATAAATAAATCTATACTAATATTATAAAGAATAATGATTTGATTGTTTGTTGGCATTGAATAGGCTCCGAAACTACTGAACAGACTTAAAAATTAGTTCACCGTTGGGAAGCTACATTGTATTCGGGTGACATAGTCTATATTTATTACTAGCAACCCACCCGGCTTCTCACGGGTGCATGTGAAGCCAAGGGCAGGTCACTAGTTGTTAATAAATAAATATTGGCGGATATTTTACACAAATATCTAGCCCCAAAATAAGCAAAGCTCTTAATAACCAGGGTATCTGATAGATTATTAATAATTTTTATTTTCTTTGTTTATATACCTTATTAGCGTAGAAATACTCGGACATTTAAAAAATATTTGCAGTAGCATTGTGCAATTTATCTAAAGAAGCAAACCTTTCCTATATTCTATATGTTTTATTTTATATCAGGTTGTTCGCCTGATGTTAAGAGCCATGCCTTACACATAATATAACTATTCATTCAATGTTATTTCTCCTACACATTTAAAAGAGCACACCCTGAAAATTTCAGTGGTACTCACGGTTTTAAGTATTTATTGTCAGTCAGTACCTAACAACGACTTTGATATGTTAAGATTACAAACCGCACATAACAATGAAAAGGTTGTAACTTCCAAGAATTAAATTCCTTTGTCAATGAAAACTCTGTTTTCTTTTTGCGGTTTCCGAAACCGTACCGCTTCGTCACTATAGAAAACTTTGGCAGGACACACTGATCTTACATACGCAACGCATAGTAAGTTAGTGCGTAAAGGCGCGTGAAGTTTACCTTTTTTTTAGATGAACCGTTGAAAAGAACTGGACAAAAAAAATTGGCGATGAAAGACTCATCGGTTACCGGCATTTTACATTCAACCATTTTAATCAACAATTTATAGCAGCAGAGCAGCGGGCGCAGGTCCGCCTGCGACGCGGAGGTTGTCAAAGTCAAAGTCAAAGTAAAAAATGATTTATTTCAATAAAATCACAAGGATCATTTGAAACGTCTTAAAGCTAGGTGAATTTACGTCAGTTCCACGCGTCCCAACCTAGAAGTAGTTCTGGGTATTTTCTATATATATAATAAAAAATATCTATCTATGTATTGTATTGTATTAAGTATATATCAGTCATCTAGTACCCATAATACGGCTCTGTTTAACAGCAGCTTACCTTGGGGCTAGATGATGCTGTGTGGATTGTCCAGCATTATTTATTTATTTTTTTATTATAGCTTAGTTTTATTTTATATGTTTAGAAATGCTTTAGGTACTCAGTTTTAGATAAAGTTGAATATTAAGTTTTTTCATGTAAATTTCTGCAGTATTAGAGCTAAATCCTACATGTTTTGGAGAACCTATAAAAAATAGAGGTCATAGTATCGTTGCGTACGTTGAATCAGTGTCACCTCAAACACAACTTAATCGAATAACAGTACGGTAAAGAGCTTTGCACAGAGGGAGATAGGGCTACTTTCCCCAGCTGTTTACATCAGGGTGGGCCGGGGTACGGTTAACCACTGTGAAGTGGTCTGTTAAAACTGAGGGAAAACGGAAATCAACAATTAAAATAATGGCCGGTTCTTGAACGTGAATTGATTTGGGTAACTTTGGTTCTTTTAAAAATAATGGAGTTTTTGGAAGTTTTTGTTTTGTGGCGCTTAGTCACGTAGGCACTTCTTCCGAAATGTGTAATAAAAATATTGTAGCATGCGCATCCAGCCGAAATAGCCGAAGATGGCTTTCTGCTACTCTGGGTAGCCCTGGTCGTTTCCTTCCAGGGCTGACGAGGACTCTTTTGATAAATAACGATGTCACAATATGAACCTGGTCAGAATACAGTGAAGATATAATGCAAGCACATACCTGACTGCGACCAGCGATGAGCTCCACCTTGGATAGTCTATAGGTTGATAATAAAGTGTTTGAAGTAACAGAGATGCGGTCACAGAGATAATGATCACACGCGCAGAAGATAGAGAAGAAAGCTTTTGGCGGGCTTTCCCGATGACGATGGATACCGCGCGCGTGCGTCCGTTAGGTGACCACTTGAGCAAGTGTTGCTTGTCACTCAGAGCTTTGACTTATGAGCTTGCATGACAGTCAGAAAACTGGTGTCTCCAACACTGATTCAAGCCAAGCTGACAGTGACATCGATATTGATTTGATTTTGATGGATAACAAGATCTATATTAAAAATTGGCGAATTGAGTTTGTTTGGGAACGAAACATCCCGCCCACCAAAATGCCTATGGTATTTTCTGGTTTAAGCCTAAAAGACCTAGACAGAAACGATATTAGATACAATACGATTGCTATAAACTAACATTATCTAAAATAAGATTTGATTACATTACGATACGATTATAATAATACTATGATTAAAGCTAGTCATCCATTGGGAGAGGACATAACTTTACCAACGGTCGATTTATGATTTGATTGTTTGCATTTTTTACGAGTGCACTCCGAGCTATTCCATCACCACCGACCTGAAGATCTACTACTCTTGCGAGGGTCCAATGCAATGGAGCCCGGTTGTCGTCTTTGATTATCACCATCGAGCCAATGGGTAACGGTTTACAATTCTTGGTCCATTTGGCGCGTTGCGTTAAACTGTTTAGATATTCGGTTTTCCATCTGGACCAAAAATTTTGATGAAAAGCTTGTAACAACTGCCAACGATGAAGCCGATTGAGATTTATTTTAGAGAGATCCTCATCGGGAACAGCCGTTAGAGGCTCTAAGGTGAGAAAATGTCCAGGTGTTAAACATGAGAGGTCGTTTGGATCAGAGCTGATAGGGCAAAGAGGTCTCGAGTTTAAGATAGATTCAATTTGGACAAAGAGAGTCGTTAGTTCCTCGAAAGTTAAGACCTGATCACCTACTACCCGATATAAATGAGATTTTGCCGCTTTGATTTGAATTTCCCAGACGCCACCAAAATGCGGTGCGCCGGGTGGATTGAATTTGAATTCGATTTTCTCTGCACCAGAAGCCTGTTGCATAAGAGACGCGAGTTGATTTCTTGCACCAACGAAATTAGTCCCGCAATCAGCATGAATCACGTTACAGCGCCCGCGACGCCCTACGAAACGTCGAAGAGCAGCGATAAAGCCCTCAGTCGATAGAGTTGATACGACTTCTAGATGAACCGCTTTTGTCGCTAGACAGACAAACAAGCATAAATAGGCTTTGTCTATCTTAGCACCGCGATGTGGACCGAGTTTGATGCGAAACGGTCCGCCCAGATCAACTCCTACCACCGAAAACGGTTTGACCTGATTGACTCGATAGGATGGAAGATCGCTCATGAAAGGTTGCAACGGTTGTGGGTTTGTTCGAAAACATTGAACGCATTGTGAAAGGCGGCGACGAATGGTACGCTTAGCGGCAATGATCCAGAATTGTTGAAGAAGTAAGAAGTGTGTGGTGTTTATGCCCGGATGCAAATAGTTGCGATGAGTGTAGTCGATGATTAAAGACGTCAATGGATGGTCAGACGGTAGAAAGGCAGGGTATTTTTGTTCGTATTCTAACCCTGATCGAGATATCCTGCCGCCCACCCTGAGCACTCCCTGTTCGTCAAGAAAAGGGTTAAGTTTGCGAAAAGGTTTAGATAAAATCTTTTTTGATTTGAGATTAGCTATTTCTTCCGGAAATGCGTGACTTTGTACGTGCTTAACGATTTGCATTAAAGCTTGATGACGTTCGATGTTGTTAAGCAACTCCTTGCGATTAGCTTGATTTGAATTTCGAGAGTTGTTAATGAACCGATAAATATATGATAGGACATGAACAAGTTTTGATAACGATGAGAAACGATTCAGCAAGGTTTCGATAACCGAAGAGTCGATATTCACGTTCTCGTTTGTCTGACCGGTGAGTAACGTTACTGATTTACGTTCTTCGGCTTGTATTCGCACGTCGACGTCGTTGTGATTGAGACTTCGTGAGCGTATAGGCAAAGAATTTTGAGATAACCAAGAGGGCCCCGCCCACCATGAAGAATTATGAACAATTTTACTAGAAAATTGTCCACGAGAGCATACCTCCGCGGGGTGATCACCTGAAGCGGCATTGTGCCAACATTCAGAAGGTGTAAATTCTTGAATTTGATTGGCCACGAATGTAGTCCAGCGATATGATAGTAAGCGAAACCATGAGAAAACCACCGTGGAGTATGACCATAGAAAGACTACATCGATTTTGATACGATTGAGATAAGTGTTTCGAACAAATGTGTATAGATCCGAGAGGAGGACTGCCGCGCAGAGCTCCAATCGAGGTAACGATGTACGTTTGAGCGGTGCTACGCGAGCCTTGGAGCAGACGAGATGGACATGGACCGCACCGTCCTTAACAGTGACGCGTGAATGAATAACAGCACCATAAGCCGTCCCGGAACTGTCCCAAAACTCGTGCAATTCGCACGATTTCGATTCAAAGCAAGTTAGCTTGCGCGGAATGTGATGCTGAGTCAACTGTGGAAGTTGATCTTTATGTGTGGTCCATGTACTGATGACCTCATTAGGGGGCGTTTGATCCCATCCAATACCGAGAATCCAAAGCTTTTGGATGTATGATTTGATTTGTATTGTAATGGGGAATAAGAAACCTAACGGGTTAGATACTCTAACGAGTTCGCTAAGAGTGGAACGTTTTGTACACGGTCGATCGGAAGATTTGATTTCAGACAAGAAGGTATCCGTTGATGGTTCCGTCCGTAGGCCGAGAACCTTTAGCTTTAGCGTCGAAGGTACCGAATTGTCGAGAGAGACAGAACTTGTTAGACAGTCCTGGCTGGGAAGACATGATAAAGGTTGCGAGATATCGATGTCTAACTGTGGTTGTCTCAGAGTGCTAGAAACTAGCCGAGTCTTGCCTAAAAGAAGCCAACCGAAGATTGAGTTAAAAGCGATAGGTTGGTTCGAAAGGCCTTTGATGCGTTGGTTGAGAAGCGAATCAGCGAAAACATCTGCAGCGAACAATAGATCGATAGAACCCGGTATATCAAAGCCGGGGTCGGCTAGTGGTAACGAATTGATATGCGACCACCCTGAGGTGTTCAGTTTCGCGATAGGCTGATCGCCGCATATGGTCGAAATCACGTGCATATCCAGATTGAACAATACTTTATTATTTGCCCCGACTGCACACGTGACACCACCGAGAATAGGAGCCACTGCCTCTCCGAGTCCGCTTACGCTAACATGAGCTTGAGTAGTATTTAAATTTAACCGATTGACGGCTGATTCTGTGATAAAGTTACTCTGTGATCCGGTATCGAATAGAGCACGGAATGATTGCATTGCACCGGAAGCATCTTTGACTTGCACGACTGCAGTCGCCAGCAAGACGGTCGTGTGTGTGGGTGACCTTGAAACCAAAGACGATACGGTTTGATTTGATTCGATATTAGATTTATCGCGATGGAGTAAGGTGTGATGTTTCCGCTTGCACGTACGACACGAAAATATTGATTTGCAGTCTTTTATTTGATGCGATGGCTTCAAGCAGTTGAAGCACCAGTTCTTTTCAGTAGCGATTTTCATTCGTTCATCTAATGATTTTTTTAAGAAATTCCGTACATACGGCGATTGAATGAAATTCACTACAGAACGAACATTTACTTGTGTACGGAACCGTAGTAGAAGTACTTCCGGTTTGCGTTTGATCAGTTGCGGGCGTCGACGTCGACGTCGACGTTGCGGCAACAAGTGTATGCGACGTATTGTTACGTTTAGATTGCAGTGGCGTAGACGCACACTTTTGTGTAGGTTTGTTCGATTCGATAAAATGTGTATCACGCAATAATGCACCACATTTCGATTGTAAAAACAACTTGAGTTGTGTGTAGGTAGGTAGTTCGATTTCCGAATGCTTTTCCTCGAAGTCGCGACGTAATTTCGTGTCTAGTTTCGATAAGATATGATAAACCAAAACGAAATCCCATTGACCGATCGGAAGGTCAATTGTTTTTAAGATGCTTAAGTTTTCTTCGAATAGGTCAAGCGATTTTCTAAATTCATAAGCATCATTGCACTTAAATTCTACATTCAAAATTTCACGCCAACATGTAAACGCTAAGTCGCGCTTATTTTTATAGCGCGCGGTGAGAGCTTGGTACGCATCGTGATAGTGTTCGTGAGTCACCGGGAAGGGTTTGATCACAGTTAACGCATCGCCGCTAAGAGATGACAAGAGATAGTGGAACTTCTCAGTGTCGCTGATTGAAGTTGAGTTGTGTATCAATGCGTTAAAAGTATCAAAATACTCCGGCCATTTTTTGATGTCACCATTAAAAGACGGAAGAACTATCTTTGGTAACCGGATATTCGACGAGTTACTGCCGTGAGAATGAGTCGGTTCACTTCTAGACAAGTGACGATGAATCGATAACACTTTGTAATACATTTCATCGAAACGCTCCTGAATTGTGTTGTCTTCAGTTTCAGGGACATCATCAATAACCTCCTGAATCGTGAAATGTGCATCCTCAAAATTATCGGCAATTTTTTTAATATCCTGATGATACGATAAAAATAAGTCCCGTTGAGTAGGGTCCCTTGTAGCTAAAATGCCTACCTCTAAAGCCTTAGTCAAACGTTTGTAAGCGATAGTTCGTTTTCTACGCAGAGACGGTAAATCTTGATCAGTGTATTCGATGTCGATAGACTTTGACTTTGACCGTTTAGAAGCACTTAATTTACGAGTAGAATGTTTCCCTAGAAGCGACATTATTTAGATAAAATAGCTCTAAATTTTATAGATAAATTGATAAATAAAACAAAACGATTCGAACTTGAACAAAAATTATAGAAACTTGCGTATTAATGCGCAGTTATTCACGACGCGTAAACAACGTAATAAAAGTTCGGTTAGGCTAGCTATGAATGTAAAAGTGCGATAATCTAGTAGGTACTAATGATCTCGGATAGATAAGGATTTGTTGACCTTGACACTGAGTTTTACAACCTACCATGAAAGTTTAGTTGAGTTTAGATGCAATGGAACAATGTTCCCGATACTTTCGTGGTAGCCTGCACGGTACTCGTAGTAACTATGATGTAATCTGTTCATTCACTTGATACAGAAAATATTCACAAGCGGCACGGAGTGCTACGCTCGGCGTGACGAGATCTCGAACTACCCTAACTTGTGGGAATGTGAGAGATTAATAATGATTTTGCGATTTTACGAAATTAACTTTAGATTATTAACTTTGATATTAGATACGATTGTGTTAGGTTGCTACGATAAATTAATGATATGTTAGTATGATCGATAATTAACTATTTTGCAAGCCGATATAAAATTGTACACCGATTTATTTGATAGTGATTGCACAATTTTGATCTTACAAAAAAGTTACGATATAATTTAATACGAATAAAATTAAATTCGTAGATAATTAGATAGGATGTTAACCCTTGTTCGATAGTGATAGCGTAAAAACGTTAGAGATATAGAATTTGATAATCAAAAATTACGTATGTAGAAGGAGTTCTGATGGAATGAAATAACTTAGAATGCGATAAATACCTACCTATGGTTTTTAGCTAAAACAATAGATCGATTGAGATATTCTAAGCGAGATTTTTAACCAGAAATACCACACGCAATTTAATGATAACGGTTACGATTTTAAAAATGGAAGCTCCCTGGTTTCGGCACCAAAAAGAATGTAGCATGCGCATCCAGCCGAAATAGCCG
Organism: Colostygia pectinataria; assembly: GCA_951394395.1. NCBI lineage: Eukaryota > Metazoa > Arthropoda > Insecta > Lepidoptera > Geometridae > Colostygia > Colostygia pectinataria. The sequence goes on along the minus strand of OX596358.1, from coordinate 10,328,290 downwards.
AAGATGGCTTTCTGCTACTCTGGGTAGCCCTGGTCGTTTCCTTCCAGGGCTGACGAGGACTCTTTTGATAAATAACGATGTCACAATATGAACCTGGTCAGAATACAGTGAAGATATAATGCAAGCACATACCTGACTGCGACCAGCGATGAGCTCCACCTTGGATAGTCTATAGGTTGATAATAAAGTGTTTGAAGTAACAGAGATGCGGTCACAGAGATGATGATCACACGCGCAGAAGATAGAGAAGAAAGCTTTTGGCGGGCTTTCCCGATGACGATGGATACCGCGCGCGTGCGTCCGTTAGGTGACCACTTGAGCAAGTGTTGCTTGTCACTCAGAGCTTTGACTTATGAGCTTGCATGACAGTCAGAAAACTGGTGTCTCCAACACTGATTCAAGCCAAGCTGACAGTGACATCGATATTGATTTGATTTTGATGGATAACAAGATCTATATTAAAAATTGGCGAATTGAGTTTGTTTGGGAACGAAACAAATATATTATACGCGTCGACTTGTGATCTATCACCGTTTTTCGTTGGTTAAAACTACGCTAGCGCTTTAAAAATGCTTTAACTATATTTTTCTCGGACTAGTACCTACACAATTTTACTTTTATTTTTATCGTAAAATAACTCAGTTTAATCATAATAAAATGAACTTTTACGCTGTTTAGTCACTTGTTCAAAGTTTATTCTGCCATCAAACTATTAATATACCGGGTGTTAAAATATTACTCTCAAAAAATGTCAGAGTAATATTTTTGCACTTTCAGACTTTTGGCTTTTTCAAAGTTGTTAAGCCATGACAGAGGCCTTTAGGCGACCTAAAAAATCTGTCACCAGAGTTGGCTACTGATTCATTCGAACTTACTTACACAAGCAAAAATAAAAATTGTTACTTATTTTGACTAGTAAAACACTGCGATACTTTGTCACACAATAAAAGATAAAGAAATACACCTTAATTTCAGTTCTCTAGAACTAACCGTTTTGGCACATGACAAATGTAAAAACTCAACGAAGCGAATATTTTCAGATATATAATTTTATGATAGTTTTACTCTTTTTAAGTATTACCCGTCTTTACTTATTCCATAAATTTCGTACAACAAGACCTTAATAAAACAGTCATAAACTGATCCTTGAGACTGTTCGTTCATTCTAATAACTGACTAGACTGTAATAATAACTGCTCTGTTTACTTATTTATTATTATTTTCTTCATAATCAAAAGTGCATGTGCTTTCCGTTTAAGGAAGCTGTGTTTTAATACCCTGTATAACAATATTACCTACTAAAACAATAACTTTCGATGGACGGATGGTATACATCAAAAAGCTTTTAACTTATATTTGGTTATTCTAACCGGTAGCACGGGCTATCGAGTGACCTGAATAAGCAAAGATCTAGTTTAGAAGCCGATGACGTCATAACAGTCATTTGATTTAGAGGAGTGGTCCCAGCAGTACGTAGTACTAATATTAGAGAACGGGCGCGGGTCGAGACGTGGCCCGTCTTGGGTGTATTTTGTTTAATTTGTATAGACGGACACGATGACAACACACCGGACAAGAATGACAACACACCGGACAATTATGACAACACACTGACACGACCCGACCCGCGCACGCGTTCCGTGTGTTAGCATCCTTGTCGTCCATACAAAATTTCACCCGCGGCAGATCTGCCGCGGTCCCGCGCCCGCTCTCTGTGTGTTGTGAGTCATAGATAGTCTCTTTTAATCACCGCCAAGCAGTAATGCTTGCATTGCTGTGTTCCGGTGTGAAGGGTATGGTCTCCGGTGAAATTACTGGCACATGAGGCTTTCGATCTTAGCCTCAAGGTGGCAACCCGCAAGTGATACCTCTGGTATTGCAAGCGTCCATAGGCTGCGGTAACCGCTTACGATCTTGTGGGCCGTACGCTTGGTTGCCACTACAGTTGTATAAAAAAAAAAAAAAAACCTGAATGTCTACCCGTCTAGTTTTGCCTACCTTGGTGATTAGAGTCCGCCTTATGAATCATCATCACCATGTCACTGCCACTGCTTTACTGGCTTCAATTCAGTCCATCGAGTACGGAGCTGTCCTATACTTCGCGAACCGAATTCTAGAACCTTTATTAAGGGCAATCGGTTCTGCGAGCTAAACGGTCTACTCGCTGCCACTTCAACTTACTTTAAAAGCTATATTATGATTAGAACACAGGAATATCCGGTATTAACAAAAAAATGATCAGCTTTATGGCCTGTACCTAAAAATGTAATAGAAGCCTAGTGCTAGACAATGTCTCCCAAAGAGCGCCTAAAAGTATGTTTATTCAAAATTATCGACAAGAACTACAACAGCTTTCGGAGTAGGTACATTTTAATATTCCATGCAAACGAATTCCATGTTTTAACAGGATATGACGTCAGCTCTTTGAAATATTGACGATATTGGCAAACGCCACTTAGCATATCATAGCTTGGAGCTTTTTATTCAATGTTTGTTTTATTAATTGAACATTATTATTTTTTTTTTCAACCTTTACATATACCGATGCGACCAGATTGAAACCTATTTAGGTTAGGTATATAAGTACCTACCTTAGTGATGTTTACTGGACTGTAGGAACTGCGAACTGAAAGGACCTAATTATCTTTATCTGAAATGAGCTATCGCTTCTCGCTAGCAACGATACCGTAGATATGCCTAAATGTTGTCAAAAAAGTTTATAATTTGTGGGTTTTTTACACCTGTCAAGAGTAGTAGAGTTCTTTGTGATAGAGCTCGTCCGGGGAAGGACTACCACCATACCTATTTCTGCCGCCAAGCAGTAATGCTCGCTTTGCTGTGTTCCGATGTAAAGGGTATGATTTTCGGGGAAATTACTGACACATGAGGCTTTCGATCTTAGCTTCAAGGTGGCAACCCGCTAATGATACCTCTGGTATTGCAAGTGTCCGTAGGCTGCGGTTACCACTTACCACCTTGTGGGCAGTACGCTTGGTTGCCACTTCAGTTGTATAAAAAAAAAACCTGTAAATACTTACAAGTTTGAGTAAAAATTTTTTCGTAGATACTTAAATATAAAACAGCAGTTTGCTAGAAACTTCAACGTCAAAACCTTCATCGAAGTTGTAAAGTTTAAGTGTTAAAAAGAAAGAATTATTTTTGTTACTGGAAACATCTGGATCAAGGTAAAGTTAATAATCTCAGCTAGTTTTCTTAGACATATACGGAGTTTAAACCAGTTGAATTAAAGGTTCATTTACACGGTTCAATAACTATATATTGCTTTGTCAAATTGTCAAACATTTTGTTCTGAAATTAGTTTGACAACGCAATTCTTATGTAAAATTATTACTCAGCATAATTTATGTTTTTAGTTCGGTTTCTAGATTTTATCCCTCAATTTTTTTTTTATATGATACATGGATTTTTGTCATTATAATTTAGTTAGTGAGAAACATAATCTAAGCTACACTGCAAAATCAATGCAAATCATATTCCCCACAAACAAAGTTTATAATCAAATGCTTCAAAGCTTCCTTTCAAAATGTTAGTTACTCAAACTAAAAGACAGGGGACTTACACGTAGTTAAAATTCGGTTCTTCCCCGAAACTTTCATGTTCAAAACTAAGTGTGAGATTAGAGTGTGGTTAAAACTGTTTATGCTGCTTTTAGTTGCTAAGTTAGTGAGCTAAAGCATCTATAAAGTCACTTAATAAGACATCAGTTCAACCATGGTTTACTTACTTATTAAATTATTATCATTAATAGGCAATTATCTGGTATTTTTTACTGTAGATCAGTGTTTCCCAAACATTGATCTGCCATGTTTGGGAAACCATCACTTTTGCTTTTGCCATCACTTCAGTCATCAAAAAACATAAAAAGAAACGGAACGTAATAATGAAGTTCTATTATACTGTAGTTATGTGTTTGCTGTACACTATAACAATTTTAAGAAAACAGAGAAAAAAACAGAAGCCATTAAAATACAGTCCTGTATAATATTATACAGACGCTGGTATTTAGTGGCAAGTGGGCAAGATTGAAAAAATCTCCGAAATAAATTGATATTTCAACAATTTAGGTATTAATAGTATTGATTTATTCGAACTCAAATATTTGTATGCGGTGTGTAAATTACAGTCTGTAGCTAATGAAGTTGCCTACCTCTAAAATATATTTCAATGAAAACAAGGAAACGCAGTTCCAAAAAGTATTTGTAAAACAAGAAAACGTAGTTTCTTAAACTAGTCAGTTCCACACATAAGGTTGAATTTTGCTTGTGTTATATTGAGGCGGAGATACATAGACGTAGGTAAGTTCATGCTTGTCTTGTAGAAACATTTCCTTATTAAAATTCTAGTCCGATCTGGGATGGTTTTATTTTTACCCAGTTTGACCCGGTTTGTTTAACCGGTTGTTTGGTTTTGCTCTGTGGTTACTGGTATGCTCTGGTAAATATTTTTTCATATTTTCATTTCGAGTGTGCGAGTAGGTTTAATTAAAATCGTCGGTTCGGAGGGGCAGTTGCGAGTTTTGTACCGTGTAGTGTACAATGACGATAGAGTCCAAAATTTATACACTTTGACGTTATAGTTCTAAGTTCAAAGATAGCGGTCTCATAGTACGTCCTTGTGTGAGAAAACCATGTGTGTTTGAATTTTAGACTTTATTGCCATAGGATTATTTTAAAGGTTCCATATTTCTAAGACGCGTGGACTACTCTTTTAATTAGTTTATATGAGTCAGAGGCGTCAATTCTTGTGACGATGTCTATATACCACTGGAAGGCCTTCGTCCTGGCCTATTGTTATAGAAGAAAACGTTTCAGAGTGATTCTTGTGGTTTTATTCAGAAAATATTTCGACTTGACTTGACTTGAATAGGTAGTGTTTGAGTTTTTGTTTCATTATTTTAGAGCACTGGCATTGAGCATTGCATAATTATTTCGTATATAAAAATACATTGATAAGTTGTTAGGCCATGACAGAGGCCTTTGGGCGGCCTAGAAACTCTGTCATCAGAGTTGACCACTGACTGTTGATTTTGACGATCTTAAATTGTAAACTTACTTTAACCACTAGACTAGCAGTGCTCATAAACCTTGAAAACCCACATGACCCAAAATAATGACTGCCTCGCACCTCAGTACGGTCTAATTAAGTCTCTCTATAGCGTTTCGAACAGTTTCAAAGATCCCAATAGATGGTTAGCTCAGGTAGATAGCTCACCTATTCGTGCAGTGGTTTCAAAGGGATGGAAATAGACAGTTCGGTGACCTCGCTTGTTAGATGCGGTTCATTCATGAGAGATAATTATACGCCTTGATTTCATAAGTAGTTTTGACCATCATATTGAGAGCGTAACGTGAGCCAAGTCTAATACATCAGACTTTGGCACTACCATTTTCGTTTTGCGGTACACTTACCTTGTTCCTCAATAAACCTTTTTCTAGACAAACCTACAATTATTCTTACAGCGTGCCTTCATAGAGTTTTTTTTTTAAGTTTTACAAAGTTTTTTTATATTACAGGTACTGCTGAAATGATTGAAAAGGGACCGACTATGTTGAGAGAAACAGTGTTGTGACAGTGCCGATGATTATCGATAAGATGGCGGGTTTACTCGTGATAGTGCTGCTCGCGATCATAGCGGCCGTGTCCTGTGATACTGACTCGTGCAATCCGGACAAAATGACCGTGTACAAAATGGTGCTGCATACGTATTGGACAAGAGAAAAGTTTCCAAAGCATTATCCTGATTGGCGGCCGCCGGCGCAATGGTCTAAAGTTTATGGTAAGTTTAATTTAAAACACACAAAAAAAATCTAATCTGGATAAAATTGCCAACTACTGGTGTGTAAGCATAAATCGTAAAAGTCGGTTAAATTTCGAAGATTAGCATTAGCATAGTCACTAATCAAACGATTTACTAAGATAATTAGCTCAAAGTATTACATCATTAGAAATAAAGTGATACCTATTTATAATGTTTAAAAAATATATGTCACCTGTTTTGAACTTAGTTTTTTATTATTCTTTGGACAAAAGAGTTAATGAATATTTAACACTCAAATATGAAAATTCAAACAGCTTTCCTATTTGATTACCGACTAAAATAAATCACGGAGCGAAAAATATAATTGCGAAACCTTCATTTTAAAAGGCGGTACACTTGAAAGTTCGGGCCAGACGAATAAATTTTCTCCATTGTGTGAATTTGTACGCAATAACCAGCAATGAATAAATTATTCTGACATAAATTTACATTCTTAAGACCTAACTTGTAACGATAAAACTGCCTCAGGTTTACAAGTTTTAATGTCTGAATTTAAACAAAGGTAACTATGAGTGAAAAGGTGTTTACGATAGGCTGTCGGGAAAATTTATATAACTTTCCTAATTCTTTACTACTCGCATAAAATAAACTTTACTTTTATATTTAAATTTCAACCAAGGCACTCAAATTTGTGGTATAAAACAACACAATATAGTAATAAAAATCTGAAAGGTTAGATATTTTATATACTTGATGGTTGTAACTATTTGTGTTTAAATTACGCTGCAACGACTTGACTAACTTGATTAAACTTTGAATAGTAATAGTTGTAAGCCTAGAATAGCCTAAAGATTACTTTTTACTAGGCACCACTAGAGCAAAGTCAGAGCCATATGCCAACAAACAATAAAAGAGCAAAGACATAGAGAAACATCTTATTTCCTTTAAGTAAAAGAGACATAAAACGGTTAATTTAAACAAATCAACCATTCTCGACTTAAAGCTTTTAAAGGCGAAATAATTAATATTAATTGAAACGATTCGTTTTCGCTCAGTTTTATTTATTCAGAGTAGGTATTCTTTGGATTGAAAGGCAATTGAAACACCGACTGTCGTGATTACAAAAACGTTCCAAGAATCAGTGACCGCAATTCATTGTTTTGCAAATAAACAAATGGCGAATGAGTGCAACGCTGTGATTCATATAAATACAATGGTCCTTATACTTGAATTGTAATGTCAATTTGTTTGATAATGGATTCAACAGGACTATCATAATGATACTAATAATAATTTGATATTACTTTAAAAGTAATTTACAAAATTATTATAAAGTAAGTATGAAAATGAAGAAAATAAGTTAAAATTACGTTACAAAAGTCTCAAGGGTCAGTCATATAATATCTACTCATTCATGGCTATGAACACAAATTTATGGGCATACATTCAAAACAAATGTAATAAAACATTATAATAGTTACAAACATCTTTAAAACTGAATTACGTATTTAGAGTTACATAAAACCAAAAAAAATACATAAACTAAATTGACATAAAACCGTGCGTAAAAACAAAAACTTTTAGTCCAAGCGCTTATCATTCCTAAATTTATATTTTTACTTTATTAATGACTTGGTCATGGTAAAAAACGTAATAAATGTTATAATACTACAATTAATTGGAACGCGTGTCCGATTCTTGGCTGTTTGCCATCGCAGGGTTAGTTTGTATCACTTCGTATTAGTAATAAATGCTTTATCCACTAAATTAAGTTAGACTTTAGATGGTTTAAGAAAAAGAATTAAATAGAAAAGTAAAAAAATATAAGTGCGCTCTGCGGTGTTACCTGTAGTTATTTATCCCATGGGAATCGAACGTTTTTTCCAGAATAAAAAGTGCCTATGTGCTATTCCATACTATAAACTATGTTTGTGCAGAATTTAATAAAAATCCGTTCAGCCGTTTTTGCGTGATATTCCCACAAACATACAAACATCGAAACTTTCCCTTACAAACTATCAAAAGATTTATTTCACAGCGAAGTAAATATAATTGCTTGGTGTTAATTTTGTCTAGAATTTGGTTTGCTGTTAGTTGAGTGAAACGTCTGGCCCTTAGTACTATAACTTATTCTATGACAGGGCGTGAAAATAGACGCCTATCGACATTTACCGGAAAACAGGTTGGGTGACAACAATATTACGTTTCGGGAAGTGTACGTTTTCTATGATGTGTGAGTGTAAGTATAGTGTTTAGTCGCGGGACTGTTACAAACTTGTTTTTTTTTTATTAAAAGCTCTAAACGTTGACTTTCAGGGTTCCACTCTCTTCCACTTTCTGAATGAATGAATGAATTAATAAATAGTTAAATGAATGAACACTTTATTGTACACAAAAAAAACTTATTAACTAATATACTCGTAATTACATTGTACATTGTAATTAGTCTCCGTTATTTTATTTCACTTGTTTTATAGTTTGTAAGGTGTACACTGTACAATAAAGAATTTTCATTCATTCATTCATTCATAAAAATATTAACAAAGTACAAAGGGCGGCCTTATCACTAAGAGCAATTTATTCCGGGCAACCATGGATGGAGAAAGTGAGAGTAAAAAACTAAGTAGTGTCGGATAAAGTATGCACATAATAGGAAATAATTAATGTTTAAAAATACAAAATTTTTGTTCAATTCTAATACATAACATATTATTATCATAAAACTTATAAAAAATAATAAACTAATAAATGTTTTACATAATGCTAAATAAATACCAGTACAAACTACAGTAATACGCAAATTAGACAGATGATAAGTAATGCTGCTTCTATTTCTATATGCTTCCGATCTTAGCCTCAAGGTGGCAACCCGCGAGTGATAACTCTGGTATTGCAAGCGTCCATAGGCTGCGGTAACCGCTCATAGTAGTAACATAGGGAGCGCTCGTGACGTAGCTGGCTAAGTTTTTCTTAACAGATCAACGAATGCACTGTTCCGCGGGGTCATCATTTGGATGGGTGACCGCCAGTGGCAATTTCAACTGAGCGCTGTGCTTCAGAGGGCACGTTTAGCAGTCGGTCCCGGCTTTTTCAAAGTAGGTAGTGACAAAGGCCTTCGGGCGGCCTAGAAACTGTCACCAGAGTTGGCCACTGACTCATACGAACGAACAAACGGTAACCGCTTACCATCATGAGGGCCGTACGCTTGGTTGCCTTCAGTTGTATAAAAAAAAACACTTTTACGATGATGAAAATTTAGCATCACGTCAATAGAGTTCTGGTGGTCTAGTGGTAGTGATCCCGCCTCTAGATCCTACGGTCGTGGTTTTGAAAACGGTCGTACACCAATTAATTACTATTTGACTGTACTAATAACTTGCATTGTAGCAGGGGCGAGAGGAAAATGTAAAGCGGAGAGAGTAAGTTACAGTTCTCACGGCGGGTCTCGGCCGTCGTGAAATTAGCCGTTTCGATGCGCAATGGAGATTTTTTAAACGAAATTGTCTTTGCGCATCACAAACGGCTAACTTCACGGAAGCCTAGATCCGCTGTGCGAACTATACTCGTCTGAGCACTTGGTAAGTGTTTAAAGCATTGTCTCTTGTCTGATTGGTATACTTGCACGAGTAATCAAAGCTTAGTTTAGCGTCAGTTAATTTCAATTACATAAATATCTTGCAAATAAAGCTCTCAATTTCCAACTATGAATATTTTAATTAATAGCCATTTTAAATCCCAACTAGTTAGTTGAAATTTACTCTGAAATTTCTGAAATCACATTAATTAACGGAAGAAAATTGTTATTCATTTGAAAAGAAATTGTTACATTATTAATAAGTAATTACGTCGGTATTTCCTTTTGAAGTCGGCTTTCTGATAAAATAATCGGAAAGTTCCTGAATAATTTACATTAAGAAAGTAAATAACATTCTTTTTATGTAGGTATTGCATAATTAAAGATTTTTTAATTTATTCTTTAGGTATAAGGTATATCTCTGGTTCCTCATAAAAAAATAAACATACTTAATCATCATCATCATCTTAGCCCCGATTACCCACTGTTAAGGTGGGTGATTCCTGGTTAACATCACCCACACTTACTGTAAATGCGTCAATATTTGAGAATCACGGCACAATCATCTCTCGTCTCTAAAAATACAATTAATAACAGCTAAGTAAAGATAACTTTAGAAAAAACACGGCAATTTTTCTTTTATCGCTCATCAAATCAACTCAAATTCACTCACTGTTGGGTATGGGTATTTGATTTTTGATATCTTTAGTAAGGATTCAATCCCATTTCAGCTGAGTAGACTTTTTGTTACGTTGAAGATCTCGGTTCGATCTCGCAGTGTAGAGTTTCTTATTCTGTCAGTCAATTTAACGCCCAACAGACTGCGTTCCATAGCTCGCTGGCATACCGCTAGGTTGTGCTTTTGCTGAAGTGTCAAAGACCAAGTCTGTAAGTCTACTCAGCTGAAATGGGATTGGGCCGGCCACGTCTGCCGTATGTCTGACGATCTATGGCTTAAAACCACAGCTGAATGGGTGCCTAACGCAAGACGTCCGCACGGCAGACCACCACGGAGATGGCGTGACGACTTGGATGAGCATCAACCAGACTGGCCCACTGCAGCAAGGGACAGAGAAAACTGGAAAAAAGGGAGGGAGGCCTTTGCCCTGCAGTGGGACAATATAGGCTAAAAATAAATAATAATAATAGTAAGGATTCCTCTCTACGACTTCATTTATTCTATTTCTAACAACCTTCACCTCCTTAACTTAAACCATGCGAGCATAAATGCTCGGCGGCAGAGATAGGTATGATGGTAGGTAATAGTAAATCCCCAGACGAACTTTATCACAAACTAGCCAATCTGCCCCAGCTTCGCACGGGTACAATGAAAACTTAGACACCCTGCGAAGCCGGGGCGGGTTGTTAGTAATAAATATAGCCTATGCTACTCAGGGATAACGTAGCATTTCAATGGTGAAATAATTTTTGATATCGGAACAGTAGTTTTTGAGTTTATTCATAACAAACAAAAATACAAATATTCTCTCTTTATAATATTGGTATAGACACAGATAACATTAGGTATAGATAACTTTACTTTTTATGACTGTACACTCTACATAAAACATTACAAGAAAATCTCTTAAAAAATAGGTCACTAGCATAAAGTTTGTATCTAGAATCTATTTACGTTCTAGTGTACAATGATTCACCCGCACTGAGTAGGTATTTTCGTACAAAATGACAATACCCACTAGCACTTACTTGTGTACTGTTTGCGCCCACGCATTTTCAGTAATTGGCCGCGTTTCGTACGATAACAGTTTACGTGGAATTGGCGATCGATTCATAGTGGAACAGAGAAATTGCCTGTGAATGATCTGACCTGAATCGAATCACAAGTTGCCTCGGGTGGTTACCAATTATGTGGTAGCCAGAGCGGATGACGATTATTTAACTATAAACGCCACATCGGTAATGTGGCATGGCGTGGCGGGCGTAGGTCCGCCTGCGACGCGTAGGTTGCGGGTCAATTCCCGCCTCAGGACAAATGTTTGTTCATTTTGTAAATATTTGTTCCGGGTGTTCTGGGTATTTCCTATGTATAATAAATATATCTATCTATGTATTGTATAGTATTAAGTATATAATACAAGTCATCTAGCACCCATAATACAAGCTCTGCTTACCTTGGGGCTAGATGATGCTATGTGGATTGTCCAACATTATTTATTTGTTGATTTTATTTTTTTAATATTGGACGAATTTTATTCGAAAGATGTGACAGAAAAGTGACAGTGAAGAAAGTGACATCCACCAATCCGCAATGGGTCCGCATGGTGGATTATGACCCAATCACTTTCGCTTGAGAGTAGGCCAGTGTCCCAGCAGTGGGAACATTAGAAGGCTGTAATGATAGAATATTGGACGTTTCTTTGGCTGCCTTATTAGGTTTGCATACCAGAAGTAAAAAAAAAACTGAATCGAAACAATAGTGCCAACAATAGTTCTATATCGAATTTGAATCTAATGAAAGGGACGTTCTGAGAATAATTAAATTATTCAACAATATTCTGAGCTTTTAGTTATGTTAGAATATTCATACTGAACCCACTGCTAACCTTTATCAGTGTAGCTAAACCCATCCCAAATTCTCGGAATAAGGATCGTCAAAATTGACTGAAAGGTTGACACGGGAATAGGGCTTGGATGAAATTAGACAGACGAACATGAGTAGTATAAATAGATAAAATATACAAATTAGGGGCGAAGTGTGGGGGTCATCGGGAAAAACCCCACCACCAATCAGAGTTATTTGTGGTAAAAAGCAAACTTTTGCGTGACACTAACGTTAAGCTCGCTGCATTTCAATTGCAGGTACTTTATTTTTACGTAAGTATGCATAAATTTGGGAAATTCGTTGTAATTTTTAGATGTGTGTTTAAACAAGATTTGATAACTAATCAGCCAACAGACGTCACTGTGTAATATAGACCTCTCTCAAAGAGCGCTATGATGGATGACCGATCTATAGCCTTTACCATCTACCAATTTTCTGCGACCTCTTTGCTCGCAGAAAATCGGTGGATCGCTTCATCGATTGGGGGACCGTTCTATAATATTTAGTTTTCCAGTTCGCAGCTGCCATTCGGATATTGGTTCAGAGAACATGCTTATTGTAAGAGCTATGTTAGTGACCTTGGTTTTACGATTTTTTTTCAATTCGGATTTAATTGCGTAGTGAAACTTCTAGTATAGCTCTTTCCATAACTCGATAACACTAAGTATAATCATAAGATTTTGTGACAAGTTCGTCAATAACGCAACGTTACATCACAGGATGTGTCACGTCGCCGGCGCCCGAATTACTCTTGTCTTGGCACCAGTTCCACACTTATTGGTAGAGGCCCTACATAATGAAACAGCAGGTGTGTATAATTATATTCGTAGGCAGCTGTGTGCAAAGGTCATTATTTTGCTAAAAGTATAAGGTTATTATAAAGTATGATTTGCCCATTTGAGAAGCATAAAATGACTTGAAAACTTAAGAATAAGAATTAAGAATAATTAAGTCGATTTTCCAAATCGAGATTCAAAATAAATGAAATTATATTTCCGAATAAATTAAATTATGATTGACGTTGTTATTTATTCATTTACTTATATTATGACAAACCCTGACTCTACATGCTCTACAGCAAGAGTATAGAGAGACGACTCGTCAGTGCAGTGCCTCGATAAATGAAAATAAAACAAGAGTTTAAAATTTGAGGTCGTTTGTCGAGTCTTGTCACATAGTGTTTCTTAGATGGATATATTCATATCGCATAAAAAAACATAGTTCTAACAGAACGTTCTCTCAATATCTTAACAATTTATGTGTTTTAGCCAAAACATTACTATTATGTATGTAGTTATAATCTTTACCGTAGAAAATATATATTGTACTCGTATTATTCTTTGTCAATCTTCTTATCTATAAGTCTGAAAGCTTTCATTTTGCTCAAAACATTCGAGCTTTAATTAAAGTTCTACGAGTACCTTTAGAATGTCAAGTTTAATTTGGATACCTAGAAGTCTCTGGGAATCTTAATTTAGCGAAGGATCTAATTTCTTCATTCTATAAAGTATGAAATTCATTTCAAAGTGTTTAATTTAAGAAGGAAATGCAGGGGTCCGATTCTGCTAACTCTATGACGTTAACGTGCAGTTTAGATGCAGCGAGAGTTACGCAAGTCTCACGCAAGATTCACGCAAAGATGTAGTTTTGGTAGTTAGTTTGCTAGTAAGTGATATGTATATTTGTATGTGCCAGTGGCTGGGTATCGTACTCTAGTACCTCGCCACCTGAAATTTCTCCATAATGGCCTAACAACTTTTTCAATTGTCATAGAATTATTGGAATCTTGGCCCAGCCAAACTAGATGAGCACTGACGATATCGGTTCTATGTACTAAAAAGCTAAAAAAAAATACATTTCTTTAAAGAAACTGTAATTTGTCTCTGCTAAAATTATTGTCTACGGTAGCTGGGCGGCTTGAAAATCATTTGATTAATAAATCAAAGCTAACGTTAAATTAAAAGGTAGTTTGGAGCTCAAATAAGAACGTTTGGCTAGACTTATCTTAATTAAGCACATATTTCATGGATATACTCTAAAATTAGGAAGATTTATGTCTTTGATATGTCTCATGTAAAATATAGCTTATAAAAAATAGCTAGTTTAGTCTAAAACAAAATAAATTAAGTTTTAAAAATTAAAGGTAAGTGGGATATAAAATAGTTGCGTTACTGATTGATTGAATGACTGACAGACTGACTAACAATCAACACAGAGCCTGAATCGTTAATGAGATCTGAAATACTTAGGGTTAGTGCACTAAATGTTTTATCTTGGGGGCACGGCAGTGCCTTCGCCCAGTCAACCAAAATGCGGCACGGCCGGGCCGTACAATCATTTTTCGAAACAATTTAGGCCATTTTCTTATCTTATCTTATCTTATCACTAACTCTAACTATAACACTATAACTCAAATCCTCCAGTACTTAGTAGGTACTAATATCTGTTCTGTGCCTTTAGTAAAACCTTGTAAAATCATCTAGTATTATAACGGCGTGCCTCTAGTAGAGTTATAAGTTGAGCAGCTGTTTTCAATGTTAGCTCAGCCTAAGTCGTAGCTCACAAACCTCACGATAGTCATGCAAAGTACAACCGGAATTTATAGCACTGGCTCAGAATGATAAGGCACCTGCGAGCTACGTAATGAGCTTCCTATACCTACCGAAGTTGACGTACTTAATCTTAGTCAACTGTGGTTGGAATATTTATTACTATCTGTGCTAATTTATTAGTTAGTAATTTCGTATTTACAGTACTGATTTTGAATGCGATTATCCAGTAAAGCGGAGTGAAGCAAACAAAACAAACAATGGCCTAGAAAAAATAGATATTGAAATCGAATTTAATATTGGCATTTGCTATTTAATTGTCGGATCTCGGCAATTATTATTATTGCAAAATATCCAATCTTCAGACGCCAGCTTGACGCCCATTATTTATTTAAACTGAGCGGAACGGACGTTGGTTGAATGGAGGTTGGGTAAAAGCAAACAAAGCGCACTTAGGTAAATCAGTGCGTGACGCCATTTTGGTAATAAATTAATTAAGTATCTATTTAGTTATTGTACTTTCTTAGTCACAGTTGTTATTAAATAACTTCTTGTGTTGTTTTAAGTAGATAAATAAATACGTTACTGCCCCACAGATACAAAGTTAACTAATGCAAAACAGATCAGGATTCAGTTTCTAACTTCAAGACTCTAACGACGGCATTCGACTAAGTGCCCAGACGTTCAGCCTAATGATGGTATTTCCTAATGGTCGCGCCCATTACTGGCTTT
This sequence comes from Colostygia pectinataria, assembly GCA_951394395.1. NCBI lineage: Eukaryota > Metazoa > Arthropoda > Insecta > Lepidoptera > Geometridae > Colostygia > Colostygia pectinataria. The sequence continues at coordinate 10,313,093 of OX596358.1, read as the reverse complement.
ACTTTGTCTCAAAATGCTTGTTATTATGTCTTGTTGGAGCAAACGGGGCTTTGGTAATGGTTTTTGTTGTGTTGTTGGTTCTTACTTGGACTGCTTTAAGGTCGAATATCTATGAATTATCGACAGTAGATAAGATCTTCTATTATCAATAGAAATAGAACCCCTAATATCTTTATATCTCTAGTTCATATCTCTTCATCAACTAGATAATATGAGATGATCTTCAACAGACTCAGATATCAGTTATTCTTGAAACTCGTTTGTAACACCTCTCAAACATATCAACTATCTAACTAACATCAACAGCACTACAGCGCGATTTCAAAAACAATGACCGAATACAAAACGTTGTATATCACGTGCGGTGAACTGAACAACGCGTACGTGACGTCATACCCGTGACGTGGCACGTCCGCGGTGACACCAGCACGCATGAAAATGTAGCGAAGTTCTGCTTTTCAAAGGTTAAAGTTTAAAGTTATATTTACTTACAGCCTTAATAGACGTAAACTAAGTGATTCGTAGTTTAATCCAAGGTATAACTTTATACCGTGTTTATTAGTAAAGCTGTAAGTGTTTTCGTGGCACTGCACTGCGCTTATCACCCCGAGACATTGTTGTTAAGTTTCACTTGCTACAGTGCCTTTCAAACCTAAACACAGTAATGCTTGCACACTACTGCTTGGAGGTAGAATATCTGACACTGAGGTGGTACCCACCAAACGGACTCTTGCTGAAGAGTTCTACCACCAGGTTTGATAGAGTTCCTGGATAGAGTTCCTGTATAGGAAACGTGTGAAGTGTGTAAATTGAATGATTGATAGATGAGATGAGCAGAAGATCGGGCTAAGTGGTGCGCCTTGTGAAAGACCTACTTTCAGCAGTGACTTTATAGTGTAATAGGTTTTTTTTATTTTTTTTATACTACTAAAGTGGCAACCAAGCGTACTTAGTGGTAAGCGGTTACCGTAACCTATGTACGCTTGCAACTTCCTAGATATCACTTGCTTCATGCGTGCTACCACCCTGAGATGTCAGATGGAAAGTCTCATGTGCCTGTAATTTTGTTGATGATGATGTGTTTTGTCATGTCATCATCATGACAGCCTTCTTAATTATTAAGTTCCCAGTGCTGGAACACTGGTTTTGTCTCAAAAATGAACGAATTAATTTTATAGTAGCATTGCATTGTGCAAATTGGATCAACATGATATGAACGTAATCGAATTAATAAGGTGTACTTGTAATATTTATATACCTATTATAATGTCATTTAAATATTCAGTTACACAAAATAATATAATGTTTTTAATGTACTTATGTGCGAGTATATTTTAAAATTTAACACACCTCTTTTATAAGCCGAGTAGAAAAATGTAAAAACACAATAATAATAATAATGCTGGACAATCCACACAGCATCATCTAGCCCCAAGGTAAACTGCTGTTAAACAGAGCTGTATTATGGGTACTAGATGACTGATATATACTTAATACAATAGTACAATATAGTAACATACGATAGATATTTTTTTTGTTATATATAGAAAATACCCATAACACCCGGAACAAATATTTGTAGATCGTACAAACATTTGTTCCGAGGCGGGAATCGAACCCGCAACCTCAGCGTCGCAAGCGGACCTGCACCCGCTGCGCCACATTGGTCGTCACTTTAATAAATAACTTTTGAGCAGCATCAAGCGAGGCTTACCCAATAAGATGTGTCGTGCGGTTAGGGTGACCAGTGACCACAGTTTTATTACAACTGCAAGAAGGCACTGCCAACAAAAAAGGTCCAACTCGTAAACATACGGCAATATATCGCAGCTAACGATAGCAATTAAGGGGTAGGCAGTAGCACCTTTAACTAATGGCCTTGTTTTTCCTCGCAAGGAGGCCCTCCGCCTAATTTCTTTTCTTCGCGTGTTGTGTAACGCCAGCATTAATTTTGTACGTGTTTACTCATAATAAGGGCGTGTTTATACAAAAAACAGATAATCAGCGCATACTAGATAATGTCCGAGTAACATTTAAAAAAAAAACTGTTCCCATCAGTCACCCTGCTCTGGGACTGGAGACGGTTGGGACAAAAAAGTTCAATCTGTCATCCTTTTTGCAACGGGTTGGGTTTTAGAAGGAACTAAGGCGCTGTTGAAGCGTTCGCAGTAAGAACACATTGCAAGCAGAGAGTTTTAACCTGCTTTCTATGTTAAAACGTTTATGAAAAGTTTTTATAGGTGCTAATCTTGAGGTGTGTTCAAATAATATTCTTTGTTGTTTTATTAGTGCGGTAGGTTTATGACATGCATTAACTAATTTATTACTAGATAATAACATTTGTGTATTGTTTATTACACCTAATATTTGGGGCTAGATAATAATGTGTAAAAACTACATTATGTTTGTTATTTATTGTTTTTTTATATATGGTGACTAGTTTTATGCTATAATTACAGCTATTTTATTATGTATATAAATACATAACATGGCATATTGTTGGAAAAATGATTATAAGGACTCTCAATTTGCAGCGTATAATTGAATTATTCTATAATATTATAGGTACTTCCGGTATTATGAAGTAAATCAGCCATTCTCATAATAAGCTATTTATCCGAAATTTATTCTACCCAAAGTAATTGCTAAAGGACGATGCATGAATAAAATATATTCCGGCCTGGACAGCCGGCCACAGTACTTACTGTAATATTATTTTAGGTCTACTATTTCGCTCTTTCATTAGGAGTTTAGGTCTAATTAATTGAGTTTGGTTTATCCAAGCATGTTGTTTCAGCTTTGGATGGAATGGACTGGAAAGGGTAGTTTGGTTTGCCCTTGTAAAAAAACAAAATAAGTAGGTAAGTTTGTATTAACAGCAAGCTCTCAAATTTCAGTCTTATTCCCTTGAATAGAGTGCTAGATATCATGCGCATTCAACGTCTGCATTTTCTATGAACAATACTTTACTACGCTCCCCTTCAGACTTTTCAATGCAACCGATGAGTCAGTGCTCGTAGAAATACGCGTGTCTCCGAGCAATAAAACTGGCATGCAGCTTATCAACTGTATATTTGCCAGCTGGCAGCGACTGATCGGGGTTCACTACACTTTTCATCGCTTGAATCATACGTACTATTTACGATGCAAGTACTTTTAGTAAGTAGTGTTTCAAAAAATTAAAGTGCAATCTATCACCCAATTACAAAAAGTGTGACAGATCAAACTTTTTTGTGCGATCTGTCACCCTAGGCGGATAGAGCTGGGTGACAGATGGGAATAAACCCCTTTTATATCAGGGCGCATTCGATCAACTATGATGTGCTGGACATATGTTTCACACAAAGAGTGTCATGACGACCGATCGGAGGTCTTCACCTTCTACCGATTTTTCTGCAAATGCTAAGTTTAAAAACCTAACAATTTTTAGAACACTTTAAAATTTAAGATTTTTTTACAATCTATACTGAAAACAATAGGGCCTTATCGAATCCGCATTGAGGTAGCTAATATTATCTAAACAAACTTTTTTAGTTTGAAGTACACCTGGTAACCTGACTGGGATTAACCTTTAAATTAAACTTTAAATACCTAACATATATGATAAATATTATACGATAAAAAGTCATCACACTCTTCAAATTTAAAACCAACAATTCGCCCATTTATACCGCTTCCCAGCAAATATATTATGGTCCGAGGCAGTGCATTCGTATTTCCCCGTATGAGCTCTATCAAAATTGCACTGCGGATTCCAACTCATTCACAGTTTTTTTATGTTCAATTTATGATTCTCACTCACAGTGAATAATAGGAGCTCTACAATAAGCAATATATTTTACCACGTCAGCGTGTTTTATTTTATTTATTTGATGCACAAATCATTCTTCAATGAACTCGATGTCAGCTTTTATTTGCTTTTATTGCATTTGGTTATTGCAAAAGTTTTTGAAGTTGAAAGACATTGGGGTAATTATTAAGTCTGTTTACACCAGATATGTGCGAGGATGTGTAGTGGAGTAAGTGATGTGTTTGTTAGGAACCAATAGAAAAACCTAGCCTCGTACTGACAGTTTTAATGAAGTGATTCTATTGGTTCCTAAAAACACTTTTCTCGCTACACATCCTCGCACATCTTTGGTGAAAACGCAGCCTAAATACATTCCTCTCTTTTTTTGTCCGCAAGAGTAGACCCTTAGAATTAGGTGTACCAAAAAATTTGCACAGTACCAAAGGTGACAATAACCTTGATCGAAGTTGATTGTGACACTGTGAATCTGCAAATGACTTGGAAAGAGGACTTAAGGTCGTTATTGACGGCTTTGCCAGTTCATTGACTTTTATTACACTGTAGATTACTAAAAATATTTGTAAGACTCTCTCGATATTTAAAAAAGGAAGCTTCGAACCGTGAAAAATATACAAGATGTTCCAACGATTTACTACAAAGGTTATCAAGATTTAAGGCTAGCTTAGGATTAACCAGAACAAGAAAAAAACAAATAGTTGCAAATCGACACTTTATGATCGTTTTTTGTTTTATTTTTGACCCATAAAAATCCATATTCTAAGATTTTTGTGGAGCACTTGGTGTAACAAATCACTTTTGTTACACAAAGTGCTCCAAATCAGTCTTGCCGTATTTTTAGGAAAATTAAAATAAATTCTGTCAACAAAATTATCTTCATAAATCCAGCTTTTTTCGTCGGCAACTTTCGCAAACAATACCCGTGGGTGGAGAACGCACGAACCTTTCTTCCCATTTAGAGCAGATTTATTATTTAAATTGTGCTAAAGAGATTACGTTGACGTTTTTCATTTTAAATTCAAAGCAATGAGTGTGCTGAAATATTGCTTGATGATCGCATTTTGAAATCAGGACAAGGTCGTTACTTTTGTACTTTTTCTCGAAATTGTGATGACTTTGCCAAATACGTTTAACTTATAGGATGAATTGGAATACTATCAAATCCAAGATTTTTTTTAAGCAACATTAACTTAATATACTTTTTTTTATCATGCACCAAAGGTTTATGTTTCAATTAACTTTAGTGTTATAATTTTATTATTTATTTATCATAATATTCATTTTACATGAAAAACTCGGACATTAAATAATTAACATTAAACAATCAAAACAAAAAGCTACCTACAGCTAAAATTATTAAAACTAAAATTGACCTATTACATCAATAATTATTTACTTAATAACTTGACATACTTATTTAACTTGTAACATGACATTTGCGCACCAATTTGATGGTAAAATATATAGGACTGAAATTGTAACACCTGTTTATGCACTTACATTCATGCAAATAAAGATTTATGATTTATGATTTACATGACTTCGCACTCATGTTTACCTGATTTTTTTTTCTAGGTGTATCACACGACCGGTCCTACGTTCTATTCCGACTCGGCCACCGAGTGTCGGGCCCAGTCCGTCAGTTCGCCGAGTCAGGACGTTCAGACGCCCTCGGTTCAGCCCCCGGCACGATGGACGTGTTCGGTGGCCCACCGGTCGGACAAGGCGCGGGGAGAACTGAAGCGGAGTTCTTTGTAGATGGAAACCATTCTAGAGTAAGTGATATTTTTTTGAAACCACTTTGGTCCTACGTCCTATTCCGACTCGGCCACCGAGAATCAGGCCCAGTCCGTCAGTTCGCCAAGTCAGGATGCTCGGACGCGCTCGGCTCGGCCCCCGGCACGATGGACGTGTTCGGCACTGGTCGGACAAAGCGCGGGAAGGACTGAAGCGCAGTATTTTATAGATATTTTATTGAAACTATTGTAGAGTAAGTACGAGTATGTTTTAAAAATTGATTTAAAAATATTTTTACTATTTTGAAATGTATCTGCGCAATGCCAAGAAACCGGCATGTTTAAGAATTAAAAATTTAAAATAAATGTGCCATTCACCAGTCCGCTTTGGGTCCGCATGGTGAATTTAGACCCGAACACTCTCTGTGCCTAAAAGGGCACTTAAAATGTTAGTCCTTCCTGGATAGCATGAGCACTGTACACAATGGTTTTTCTAACTACTAAAAGTGAACAAAATGACAGCTGTACACAGAAAACTGCAATTTTTTTCTTCATTTCCGTAGAGAAAAAAGTCTGTGAAGTCTTCGTGCCAGAATTAGCAAAAAATATACTATAAATACTTACAAGGTTAGTTATACAATAAAGATGTAGGTGGCTCTACTCGGCATCCATAACAATAGCAAGGGTCATGCCAAAAAAGCGATAGGAACCCAGCCGGTGTTGTTGCCAGTTCTTTTACGGCATGGGCGCGTTGGAACTGGTGTAAATTTTCCTAGCTTGTAAGACGTTTCAAAGTGATCCTTGTGAATCTATTGAAATAAATAATTTTTGGTTTTGATTTTGATGGTAGGCTACTATTTAAGCTTTACCCTTGTCGTAAACTCCTGACACGAAAACCCGTAAGCAAACTGACAAGTGAAATTAGTCGTTACTGCCAATAAAATAGAAACACAATCGCTGCGATAAAACTTCCCCTTTTATTACTCGATTTGAATCGACTTTTTTGAGTTCCGTACACCAGATAGTAAAAATCAATAGTTAAAATTTTCTTCACAGCGTTCAAACACGCACAAAACAACAAATACTACCTACATAATGTAGGTTTAACTGTTTTAAAAACTTGCAGCAAAACAATCTGTTTTTAAACAAATATATTTCTTTAGGAGGTTTTTAAGGCAGGATATTTTCTAATTATGACGGAACAGACAACTTTTTCGAAATAAAAAGAAACGATGCCGTGTCACTCAACCCTGATGAAGACTCTCGAAATTGAGTCGAAACAGTGTCGGTACCTCTTCACCGATATACCGGTACGTGAAAACACCCGTTTGTAAAATGTATGTTAAGTGTTGTCGATCCAGGATATAAAATTTATCTATATTATAAACTTTATTCAATTTCGTTTAGCCGTTTGAGCAGAGCAAAGTAACAAACATACACGCACATATTTTTGCTTTTACATTAAATTATTGTAATGTGATATGATACAGGAAGTCAGAACTCAGAGTTCTCCTGACTAACCCAACTCTCGCTTGGCCTTGTAACGTCAATAAAGTACCTAGAACCTGACGTATCGTAATTGCTGTTTGCACTCTGGGGTATTAATTAGTGATGAAATACGATATTTTCGGCTATTGTTTGTAGCAGAGAGCAGAGTGGTAGCCAGGGACCCTTATTTCAACCTTTTTAAACCAGTCAGTCTAACCCGATGGAATAATAATATAATTTATTAATGAATTAAATAAAATAAAATAAAATAAATAAAATTATAGATTTTGGAACTTGATACATTTGTGCTATAGAAATGTAGCGCAAAACTATCCTGTTATAATTATCGACCTGTTTGAACGCCTGATGTTAAGCACCGCGCCTGGCCATATTAGATGCAGTGCCACCGAAAGCTTAAAGTTTTTAAGTTGTGCGTGGCCCTGCACTGCGCTCATTACCCAAAGACCTTGTTGTTAAGCCTCTTCGCCTGGTAATTTCACTTGCTATAGTGCCCTTTAAACATAAACACAGTACATGCTTGCATACTACTGCTTGGAGGTAGATCACTGCGGTGGTACCCACCAAGACGGACTCTTACTGAAGAGTCCTACCACCAGGTAAGTTGGTCGTGGGTTCCAACCTTTTAGTTCCACCACACATTTTCTGATTGTACTCAACAATCAAATTATAATAAACGTATTATTTGCAGTAGGTAAAAAATACATACTATGAAAAAGTTGACCTATCTATAGACCATTACAAATGATCTATAGATAGCTCAACTGATCCAAATTACCCAAACGAAAGCATGATACTGTGCCCTTTACTAGGGAACTGGTGTTTGTAGGTACCAACATGCTACGGTATCTGGTGCCTTACTCTTGAATCCAATGACAATTCCGATCCAATCCCAATTTTTATTTTCTGCTGTCAAATTTTTATACTCTTGAAAACAAGGTTGAATTTGGCGTTTGGTTTGCTGTGGTTTGTTGTACTAAATGTCGTATTCCAATAATTGTCCAATACCGATCGCGTTCAAGAGTAAGGCCCCAGATCATTAGATTTTTCTCTAAGTTAAATTGTACCCTACTGAACTTTATGCTCTATTTGCAGCGCTAAGTTTGAACTGTTTTCATACATAACAAATACTTCAATAAGCTCATAATAGCCTACAGCTCTTGTTTGGAATTTAATTGGGGAAATTACATACCACACTTTTACGCGAGATTAAAATCGTAATTGGCTCCGAAAGTTTATGATTAATAAAACTTGGTTTATGTTGCGAATATTAAAACTGTTTATCGGCTTTTAATTGAAATTATTTCGGTTTATGTAATTATGTATATTTAAATTTTACCAAAGAAAGGTAATGTAGTATGTTAGGTAGGTAACTTTATGTAGGTCTTTACTAACTTTTTGTTACTTTTACTTTATTTACCTCTATTTTTATCAGTAATGTTTGACTTAATCAATAATCTTGTTTAATAATTATAATTGGCCAGTACCTATCATGCATCAAAACTTGTGCAGAGTGTATTGAGTATTGTTATAAACATATTATACACACATAATTACTGATTTGACATTTCTAAGTGCATTGTAATTGTGCCTAATGAGAAATAAACGAATTGAATTGGATTGAATTGTCTAAAATTGTTTCCAAAAATGTAAAATTTCCTAGAAAATTAAAATTCTAAAACCCTCTTCCGCGGAAAGTCGGAAAACAGAAATCTCGAGTTTGTATAACTTTCCTGTTATAAATTATAAAAAATAAATTAAACTTGCTTTGAGAAGTCTCTGCTCACGACGTTACTAATTAGTTACTTGAGACTACAAAAATCTCGATTTCTTATCTATCCCTATGGTTCAGGGAACTTAATTAAAAATTCACAATTTCCATCGCAGGTTTCCGTGATGGCAAGAATGATACCATCTCCAGACTGGTTCATAGGAGTGGACAGCTTTGACCTCTGCGTTGACGGCAACTGGCTTGACAGCATTACGATTGAGGTAATAATAAACCTTCTATAACACCTTCAGAGATACTAAAATAGCTGAAGTTTAAAAAACAGCTGCTTTTAACCCAAAGCTTCTTATTTTAATGGAGTTAAGCTGTTAGAGGGGCTATGAATTGATTGTCTCCCTGCTATCATCAAGATCTTTAAAGATAGATTGGTGGTCCAGGTTAGTGGTGGTTTCAAAACTGGTTGTTCTCAAATTTAATTTTAATCTTAATTTAATTTTAATTTTAATCTTCAAATCTTAGAGTTTTCCACACATAATAACTAAATACTTACCAAATAGTTTCAAGAAAAAATATCGAGGAATATCTTTTTTACAATATTATTTTGAAAACAAGACCAACAAATGCTTTTAAATTCCCAGGTGGACCCGCTAGACGCGGGAACAGACAACGGTTTCACGTTCACAGCTCCGAACTGGCCAACTGCGCCGCAGGGGCAGGCTTACCGCATTACTTCCAAGTACCCCTCCCACCCCGCGGGCTCCTTCTTCTACCCCCACTTGAGGAGACTACCACCTATAGCCACCTTCCAGTTTATAAAGGTATACTTATCCTGAGTTTCATGAGTGCACTAGGATTTCCACCAATCGCGATTGCGAAATGTCATGGAGCGAATCACATCCGCCCCTGACAAAGATACTTTCTAACGACTACGTCTACCTACTCTGGCAAAGGTGTAGCGGCTAAGGAGAAGATTCCTTGCACACACTGAAAAATCTTTCCGTAGACCAAGACACATGATGATTACCGATGATGATGGACCGACGACATTAAAACGGAAGTCAGTGGATAGTGAAAGCTCTATATTAGTCGTCTTGGCACTCATTGCGTGAGCAACTCGGCCTTTTTGGGGTGGCCTTTGTTCAGCACATCTTCGTCTATCTTCTTTCTTTCATAAATAACATATTTCTGCTGACCCCACAATACAATTATATTAATCTGTTGATGTTTTTGAACTAGCTCCGTGAATACGAACTATCGGAAGTGTTCCACCGAAGCAGCGACGACCGACGATACGACGTCCTCCAGCTAGACAAGCTGAGCCACAACAACATAGACGTGTTGGACGGGAACCGCGCTCTGTCTGTAGCTGAGGAGGCCGAGAGAGCAGAACAAGCTCCCAGGATCTACTCTGAGGGGTCCTTGACAACGCCTGATAGCTCCTACTCTTATTATTCTATGTGAGTAAAAAACATAAGCAGTATGTCAGTGGATGGTGGTTGCTGAAGATTGATTGTCGTGCCCATTTTTTGTACACCTTGTAATCAAAATTTACTAGCAGATTTGATGAATTTTGTTTTGGTTTACTACGAACACAATAATTGCATGAAACAGCGTAATTTGTGGAAATAAAAGAAGACAGTTGAAAGAGACGACAATGCCCTATAGTGTATCTTATTTCGTGTTATTTATTTCGTTTTCCAATCGAGTCGAAATCTAACACTAACAGGTATGTGTGTCATCGAAATCACTGCTGGAACAGATATCCTGTGCTTTTGTTCCATGAGTTTTTAAGTTGTTTAATGTTCATCCCAGAACGAACAACACAATACTGAGTACAACTGAAGAGCCCCGCTCAGCTAACGAGCTTCCGACATCAGGGCCGACGGCCAGCGAGCGCTCGGCACTGCGCAGCCTTGCGCGCAGGTACCGGGCGAGGAGGCGACGCAAGATGCGCGCTGACAACACCAACCCGGCAGAGAGGAGGAAGCGAAAACGAGCAAGTACGTAGACATTCCGGAATTAAATCGTTGTTCAACAGCTAGTGGTGAAAAACCCACTTCAAACTAACACAAACTTTTCGATTAATTGAGATGCAAGAAGATGTAGCATTTGCAACGAAAGTTGCTTTCTTGAATTTTATTACTTCGTCACTTCTATAAGTTGTTACTTCAAAGCCTTATTTTTGACACGTTTTGTTTTTCCCCAAAAAGTACTGAAGCAATCCTCTATATTACCTACCTATCAAACTTAAAAAATTAATCATTAAAATCAAAACATAAAATAGCGGAGAAATCACGTAACAAAAAATAAAAAAAACATAACTACTTACAGTCGATTACCTTTCTAGTCCTTTTCCTTTTTTGAAATCAGTTGCAAAGTATTTTGTAAAAGTGACACTGCCGTCTTTTTAAACCTTTCTTCTCCCCCAGGGCTAGTAGACTGTCGGGTGTCAGACTGGGGAGAATGGAGCCAGTGCCGAGCTGATAGCGGCTGCGTCGGCTCCGCGCTGCGTACTCGACGCATCATCAGACGGCAGCGGCCTGGTGGCGTACCCTGCCCCCCCACGACCCAGTCCCGGTGGTGCGCGACGAACTGCACGCAGCATGAGGACTGGAGGAACAACCTCACGTAGAACTGAGACAGTATGATTCACGCAGCTGCAGCGTAACGTAGGTAGATGAGACAGCGTGATTATTCTCAGTTCGTCTTTTAACGTGCTAGGAGCTTTGAATTTAGACTTGGGACTTTGAACCTTGATTTTATTAACGTAACATTTTATTTATGTTATAAAGTAAGAACCTAAATATATAAAAAGGTATTTTATATATTTCTGCTCCTAGCATGTGATTTAGCTATAACATAAAAATTGTTAAAAAAACTGATAAATCTCATGTTTTAAAGTTACAAAAATGTTGAATCCATGGAAAGCCCTTTTTTCCTGAGAGACAAACAAAAAATTTAAAGCTGACATTAAGATGGACTTAGGGAGTAGAAGGTGGTCTAAAAGTATTACTTATTATTTATTTCAAAACTAAAGTTGATCTGAAAATATAAGCTCAAAGACGCTTTGACTTGTTGGTGTGTAGTCTGAAGTAATTCTAACAGTTTTCTTTGCGTAGGTATTTGCTTTTATAATTATACTTTTTAATTATTTGTGTATGTCCGTCCTTAGTCAGTTTTATTCCAATTACAATACTACAAAGTTTACCATTTACTTCAAAACTTTAAAAACAAAATGTAAATCCCTAATTATCTTTAAAACAAATTGTAAAAATTAGTAAGAGACTGTGAATGTTTAGTTATTTGCTGCTGTACAATGCTTCATGCATTTTCGTTTGTTCGTCAATTGTTAGAAATAAATTAGAATACCAAGTGGTTATAAGATCTTAGTTATTTTATAAAACATGTTAGTAAAATCCTAATGTTTTCAAAATCCCTAACACCTCTTACTACTTATATAAAAATATTTATTCTTATTTATAAAGTATTTTCATAGTGCTTATAAGTCATAGCTAGAAAGCCATATTAAGAAGTCTCAATAATAATAATTTAGTTATCAGATTTCGATCTAGTACAAAATCGTGTCGTGTCTTATTCAATAAAAAAAATCCTCTGTTACTTAATACCATTTTTTCTATTAATATAATTATCCCAGACAATATACTACGGGAGAATTAAAATAGTTTAAAAAATACATATCGTTTACTTAAGTGGTTAAAACTTAGCCTTAGCCTCACAGAATGTGAGTTAGATCTAAGCGAATAATTTAATGTGCTTCATTAAAATCACCTGCTATAGGTAGTAATGAGAAGTTTTTTACCGAAACCTTCCTTCAAATCTTTATATTAAAATGCCTTTCTACTGAAGTGGATTGAGAAGGCGCTTTTACAGTAGGTATCAACTGTCAGTTTTTTTATAAAAACGGAAGCACTTATTTTTGTCACGTTCTGTAAAGCTAAGGTTTTAACTTTGTGACAGTAATTCAATAAGAAAAGTAGTGATTGTTTTAGTGGGTATCGAATCCAAAGAAGCAGCTTTTATTTTTTCATAAATAAGTGTAAAGAGTAATACATTATAATTGTAAGTTTGTATTTTAATGTAGAAAATAGAAACTTGCAGTAAGATTTGGAATTCAGTAACAGCTTGTAAATCTGTACAATAATTATCGTGTACCTCGTATCCGTGTATTTAAAATAAATCAAAGTGTTTTGATAAAACTAAATCCGAGGACAATTTTTATTTATTTTGTGTCTCTTTTTTAATATATTCTATGGATAAGTAAAATAGATAAATTATTTTTACTCCAATCGCATGTTTAAAGTTTTTATTCTAAACCAAAGATAATAAAACTTAATTTTTTTACACATTGAAATTTCAAACCTTTACTTTTTGTAGGAATTAAAATAAAATTCCTTGTTACCAATACTTATAATAAATATTATTAACAAGTTTTGAATTGTACCGAAACGTAAATGTTTCAACATATTTTGTTGAAAAAATCCGAGGAAAGTGATACCTAATTCTTGTGGAAGGCATTTACTTATTAAATGATCAAAGCTTAGTAATAATGTTGGAATGGAAGAAATGTTAACCTTAGCGTAATCATTGGAGTATGTGTATTTTTTACAATGTAAATTATTCTGATTTCAGTAATAAAACTTCATAAAAATAATTGAGTTTTATTTTATCCTGTTCATTTTGTTTCGTAATATATTTCATGATAATATACCCCTAAGTAATTTTATTATTAGGCAATTAGAGATAATGAAGTGAATCTATTATTCCTGGGAGGCTATTTTAATGATCTTAAACAGAAACGGTTTGGTTTTAGCTTGGTTTTCGTTTTGACACTGTTTTTGTCACGTTGAAATTTACCGTTATAAGCGCTCTGCCTTTATAGCCTTTAAGGCTTACAAATTTCATCACTAAGTCACGTCGCAGTCGCATGAACTAAAATTAGTACCCACTAGCAAAATAAGTTGACTAAAATTAAAATTATTAAAAAAACTCTGATAGATATCTAGGAACGCTCTGCCAGTGAATTGGGTCATGTTATTACGTGCGCAGTTGAGATGGTTTTTCTCTCGGAGGAAATTAAAGAAAATGTTAAAGTTAATAAGCTTAGCGCGGCGAGATTATCTTAGATTTGGCACGGGAAACATTTACTCTTTTATGGGTATTTTTGCTTGTCCAAGTTTGCTTCACCTGTTTGTTATATTTGGTTATACTACGTATCTGTTACAGTACATAATTCAAAATAGTTTTACTGAATAAAATCACAAGGAAAGTTTAAAACGTCTTTACTAGGTGAATTAACGCCAATTCTTGTCTAGAAGAATCTGGCAACAAGCTAGGTTCCTAGCTTATTTCGATGATATTTCGATCCCTTTTCGTTAAAGTTTTCACATGCTATGTATTATATTGTTTAATAGTAATCAATGGTGGTATATTTATGTTTTGAATAACATTTGATAAGTGTTTATTTCACGTCTTGTTGTATCTTCTTATTAGTTAAACTTTTGCTACACACATTCTAATAATCCACTTTATCACACAAAACAAATTACACTCTAACTCGTCTGCATAAGTACAAAAGTCATTTGCATCCTTTCCTCAAGTTCTGTTAATACTATTTCCATGAGTTCGTTACAGAGATAGAATCTTTAATTTCCTTTCGCGTCAGTGTCGCGGGTTTTAAGGTGGGTTCACACGAGCGAACTTTGCAGAATTACGAAATTCGTTTGTTCGTCGTGACGTGACTCACTTTTGAAACTCGTGACACTGAATTTGCGATGCTAAAGTTTTTTGTAAAACCAAGAAGAAAATGTTACTACAAATAATGTTTAACTTATCCTACACAATTTTAGTTTATCCAGTCACTAATAGCAGAACTGATATCTATTAGCAACATTCATCACATACATTATTAATATATTTACAAAAAATATTAACATAAGAAAATATAATTGTTTTTAAACAACCTGTAGTTACCTTTGTTGCGATAATTTTCAACATTAATTTTATTTTTTACTTTTACTCAGACAATTTAATAAAATATCACACAATTTTATATAATTTATCAAGTATTGCACTGAAAGGGATCACTGTAAATTAACTTGAAATTGTCAATGTTTTCTTTAACTTTCTTTGGATACTATCGTTTTTGGTTCATCTTTTTTTGTTTTTTATGTTTATCAGATCATTTTGTCTACGATAGACACTCATATCAACTTGACGCTGACTGTAGTATACCTTTTCTGTGTCAGTAAGGTGTCGAGATAGTGATATGTAGATTTCCAGGTAATGCGATTTGCGGCTAAACTTGTAGGTAGGTACAAAGGGAACATGAAACAAATTCCGTTCAATGCGGCTTGCGGATTGTGTCTATAAGGTACTTATATTAATTTATTAGACCCAATCACTCTCGCCTGAGAGTAGGCCAGTGTCCCAGCAGTGGGAACATTAGAAAGCTGTCATAACGATGATGATTAACTACAAAGAGAAGATGCATAGAACCCATACCAAAAAATGCGGCTTTGCGGCTCTAAAGTGAGGATTCCATGGTCAGACGCAAACCGCAAGCCGCAAGCTGCTTGCGATTGAATATCTTGAAAAACTGACGAATAATCTGCTGTGACCGACTAAATTCAATATTTTTATTAAAAAAAAAAACAATAATGCTGGACAATCCACACACATCATTTAGCCCCAAGGTAAGCTGCTGTTAAACAGAGCTGTGTTATGGGTACTATTAGATGACTGATATATATTTAATACCATACAATACATAGATAGATATTTTTTTTTATATATAGAAAATACCCAGAACACCCGGAACAGATATATATAGATCGTACAAACATTTGTCCCGAGGCGGGAATCGAACCCGCAACCTCTGCGTCGCAGGCGGACCTGCGCCCGCTGCGCCACATCGGTCGTCAAATACTAGCCCCCAGCTTTGCATAGGTGCAATTTTTAAAATCTGCAATCTGTTATATTATCTGCTAACAACATAAATAAAGAAATATAAATCTTCTCGTTTTGTAATATTAGTATAGAAATACATAGCTGTAGGTATTTTTATAAACATTCTGACAATAAAATTATTCCTGTTATTCTGAAGAAACTCGGTTTTCCTCACATTTTGAACACAAAATAGCAACAAAAAGTTCCGTAAGTACCTAATCTTTATTAAAAAGAGTAGAACTTATACAGAAAAACCTCAGCTTTCGTTCAAGTCTGAACTCTATAACCAAAGGGCAAGGCACAAATTAGCTTGCACGTGTAAATCACAAAAGTTCTTCAACACACCAACATGAGACCCATTAGAGTAATCTCGTCCTAAATAATTATAAACGAGATTTTGCAAAAAGTTTCACCGTTAGGGTTGCGACGGTAAATCAAAATGATCGTATATTTAGCTTTTCACGCAGCAGCAGGCGCAGGTCCGCCTGTGACGCGGAGGTTGCGGGTTCGATTCCCGCCTCGGGTCAAATGTTTGTACGATCTACAAATATTTGTTCCGGGTGTTCTGGGTATTTTCTATATATATTAAAAAATATCTATCTATGTATTTGTATATAGTATTTTTTTTTTTTTTATACAACTGAAGTGGCAACCAAGCGTACGGCCCACAAGATTGTAAGCGGTTACCGCAGCCTATGGACGCTTGCAATACTAGAGGTATCACTCGCGGGTTGCCAACTTGAGGCTAAGGTCGAAAGCCTCATGTGCCAGTAATTTCACCGGAAACCATACCCTTCACACCGGAACACAGCAATGCGAGCATTACTGCTTTGCGGCAGAAATAGGTATGGTGGTAGTCCTTCCCCGGACGAGCTCTATCACAGAGAACTCTACTACTCTTAGAGTATAATATATAATCAGTCATCTAGTACCCATAACACAGCTCTGTTTATCAGCAGCTTACCTTGGGAATAGATGATGCTGTGTGGATTGTCCAGCATTATTTATTTATTTGTATTCATAATCCTACTAATCGGTGCGTTGTTTGTTACCACGTATCTCCGTGACTTTGGAATGTAGATGGTTTAAGTCCTGGAATAACACATAGGCTACGGTATCCCGAAGAAATTTACTGTTTCTGTGGGATAGCATAAAAACTGCATAAGCGCGGGTGAAGTCGCGCAGGTCAGCTCGTCATCATACTATAAATAAACTTCTAGAAGTTCATTTAATTCAAGTATTTACTCTACGTATAAACTTGATGCAGTGGGGCCACGAACCTACGATTTTAACTATGACTGGTAGTCCCACTAAGCAGTGGAACCACGAACCCATGATTTCAGGGATAGTGGGACCACGAGTAATAGTAGTACAATCCCAGTGGGACCACGAGTCGCGACCCCAAGTTACTTTAAATTTTTAAAGAAATAGAATTTTTTTTTTGATATACCATAGAGTGGCAAACTTTTACAACGCTCACTTGTTAGGTGATTCCCGTCGCCCATCATCTTCATCATCATCATCATTATCTCACTAAGTTTTAAGAGTATCAGACTTTTTTTTGATAGAGCTCGTCCGGGAAAATATGACCACCATATCTATTTTTGCCGCCAAGCAGTAATGCATATTGCTGTGTGCTGGTCCGAAGGGTATGGTTTCCGGTGAAATTACAGGCGTCCATAGGTTCCATAGATTGCTTACCATCAGGTGGGTACCTTGGTTGCCACTTTAGTTGTATTTTTTACGTTAGAGTCACAGAACTGATATTAGTACTACGTATTAGAGTTACAATCTTAAATATTACTTTACAGCGTACACGTATACGGTATTCTGTAGACTGCGCACAGAGTAGTGAACCAAGACAGATAAGGGGCAGACACGCTGGCCGGAAGCTGTTCTGGGCGATCGAACAATATTCATAGTTCACAGATTGATGGAAAGTTACTACGGTTCCAATCGACTTCCTCTCAACTTTAAGTGCTTTTAGTGAACAGCACAGAATCTTTGAGATTGTTTTTATAAAACTGGTATGATTCAAACGAGAATTTTAACTTAAAATATGGTTTTTACCCACCTTACTGATAATATTATCTGGTGTTTAGTTTTAACTGATGGTAGGACTCTTCAGCAAGAGTTCGTTTTGGTGGATACCACCGCAGTGTCAGATATTCTACCTTCAAGCAGTAGTGTGCATGCATTACTGTGCTTAGGTTTAAAAAGTAAGTGAAATTACTGGGCGAAAGAGAGTTTACAACAATGTTCCCGGGTGATAAGCGCAGTGCAGTGCCGCGCAAATACTTGAAAACTTTAAGCTTTGGGTGGCACTGCATCTGTAATAGTTAGGCGTGGTGCTTAACATCAAGTGGGCCTTGATGTCTTATCACTTACTGATATAAAAAAAAAGTATTTGGTATAAACAAGATTCTTCAGCAAGACTCCGTCTTCTCATTAAGTTGTGCGTTTTTGCTATTATATAACAAGAAAACGTTTTTTGTCCAGTTTGATTTTCGTTATGACTTGCGTCTGTCCATCACGCTGCTGAACAAACAACGATCGTATAACCATTTTCTTACACCAAAATGATCCCATAGCTATTAACAATAAAGATAATTATGCAATATCGTAGAGACCAGTTCAGGTTCAATGAGTTCAACCACCACCAATGAGAACTTCTTCAGCAAGGCTTCTTCTTTTCATTGGGTTGTGCGTATTTGCTATTTTATTCAAGAAGACGTTTGAATCTAGTTTTGTTTTCGTTAAGACAACTAGATTCAAACGTCTTTCGTCTGCCCTGCTGGATGAACAACCATTCCCTGACACCAAAATGATCCCATAGCTATTAACTATAAGGTTAACTATGCAATAACGTAGAGACCAGTTCAGGTTTACTTGTATCACGTCAGGAGTGCGCTGCCTGAGGTCGAATGCAAACTTCAATCGAGATGAAACTCAACTCTTGTTGGTTTTGGTCAAGTTTGGCGGCATTATTGCGTTTTAAGTTCAGTTCTGAAAGCAATAACGTGGATAATGGGATGGGGTAGGATTGGTTTCAATGAGTATCTACCTAATTTAGTTAGATGTTATGAAGGTACCTTACCTACTTAAAGCAAGGTGTCTGACCACCGGCTAGTGAGCGATGGGTGATACATATTGAAGCAAAAGCACTCGCCGACTGTCTTTTGTTAACGTGTTACCGGCGACAACTCACTCATCCGTCGTCAAAACCGTCGGCGTCGTAGACGCACATCAAGTACACGAGCTGTGTACGTTTTCTGACTTGACATAGTTTTTAAATACTTAATTCTTTTTTTATTTATAACTAATTGTATTTAGAATTTTTTACTTATGTAAGTACAACAATGTATTTTAATTTTTTAATTTGACGTGTATCTTTTCCCATACCAATAAATGACTATTTGACTATTTGACTATTTGACCATCGCACGTGCCTAAGATCGTTCTAACTTTTGAGTTCCTGATAAATACCTGGGGTTTATTTTTAGTTTCTGATATCTACGATCATTATAAGAGTGTGTAGAGTTTTTTTTTTTTGTTTTTTTTTTTATTTATATATTTTAGGAAAACCATCGGCACAAAATACATATAAGGCTCTTAAATAGTTAACTATGAGGCCATATAAAGGTCTCCACTGATAGACACATAATGGCTAACTAGAAAGCGACATAAAATTAGCAAAACAATAAGTAACTAAACTATAAAAAACCTACTTGTCATTCATATTCACATTATTCAATTTATTAAGACGCATTCCACAACCCACGCTATTCATAATCATCTTGTAATTCGCAGCGAGACGTCTAGGTTATTTGGTTTGCTATATACTGGAACATCTTTTCAGTCTTTTATTAAAAGGGAACGCACCCCCTAAATTAATCAGTCAAATGAGATAGAAAAGCTTAACTTGCATAGCGTATTCGTTTCTGAAAAAACTGTGGACGGTACAAAGACAGCTATGAGTAACTGATTTTGTAAACAATTTTTTTCTCTTATGAGCGGTTCATCTAAAGCGCAAAACCTCGTAGTAGCTTATGCTGTTTTAGGCCCTATGGCCTAAAACGCTTGTTGTCTGATTAGTAAATTACCTAAACTGCGTAAGGTCTAAGTAGCAAAATGCCTGAAATTCATTGTCTTTTGCTTATTACCTGAACTTCATTGTAACTAAGAAACACTATGCCTAAATGTTACTCCTGACAGACTGACACACGTAGACATACGCGTAGACGTACCACTGCTCAACTGTTCTAACATGGCACTCATCTTGCGGGACGTGCAACACGTAGACGTAATGCGTGACAGCTCTAAAATCCGTGGAGTGCCGTGCGGTCTAATGGGCGCATATATTATATCTATTAATAGGTGACAAACTCAATGTCAAAAAAAAATGTTCTTAAATGGGTGTGCCTTATCTAAAGTTGCAGTCTCCGCAAAAACACGTTCGTTATAATATCTAAAAACAGAGCTCCACACAAACCAGCTTCATCAAGATTCAATGCCTGTCGCGTACAGATGATAGAATAGGGGTAGGTTCCGTGACATGCTTGGAAAGGGTGATTTGTTCTGCAAATTAGAAGGGTGATTCATATTGACGTCAGAAGTCTTCAAGGCATTAGTAAAAACCACAACCGTTTGTGTCTTTACGATGAACGATTCGAACCACTCGCGAATTGCTCAAGTACTGTTTCTGAATAGGACCATTCGCACCACAGTGGTTAGCTGGTGTGAATCTCCCAAGATATCTTTTGGAATGGGTCTGTTACCCCCACCCGTAACATATTGTTGTCACGCATTGTGGAAAGAAGCATTCCGTTCCGCCGCGAAAATTGAACCAGCACCTTTCAAACTTAGTCAAAAACCCGCCAGTCGCGTTACCAAGCTCAACATGATTAATAAAAGTTTTTGAACTGTTGTCTTTTAGGTAAAAGGAGGTTATCGATTCGACGGTACTTATGTTTATTTTAACGATTGTTACGCGATTAGAAATTCATTTTGAATATTTTTTTGTTTGATAAGTAATACGTCAGAGGTTCCTATTTTATCGTAATTAGTGTAGTACTTTCTAAATAAATCATAAAAAACCGCTTCGTATCACCACAATCTATCAAAAAATGTATTTAGAGAAGAAACCTCATAGTACGGATTGAATGAACTAAATCATGGTTTGCGTGTCAATATAGGTTTGTTTTGACGGCAACCTAAACATGACCTAAACTGATTGTCTTATTGATGTCATGGTACAAAAATTTTTGACAATTTAGTTTAGGTCTTCATTTGAATCGCTATAAGAGTTCATGGTTGGGCCCCAGCTATATAATATCGTGCTCATACGTCGCATTAAACTCAAAGTTTTGTAATCCATGTTTAACTCTTATTCCCCGCTTTCGAAATTGCTTTCTTTGCGTTCTTATTGTTAATGTATTACTTCCTCACCTACCAATCTTTTGGTCTATATCACTTCATTCCGGCTTTTCTATGACGTTGCTATAGCGGAGGCCTTCAGAAAGCTTATCAACTCCGTCATCACAGTCCGCCGCTCGTTCGTTCGTTCGTATGAGTCAGTGGCCAACTCTGGTGACAGAGTTTCTAGTCATCGCCTAACAACTTTGAAAAAGCCGGGACCGACTGCTTAACGTGCTCTCCGAAGCACGGGAGCGCTCAGTTGAAATTGCCACTGGCGGTCACACATCCAAATGATGACCCCGCGGAACAGTGCTTAACTTCGTTGATCTGTTAAGAACAACTTAGCCAGCTACGTCATGACCGCTCTCTCCGCTGAAATAAACGAACTTATTTACTACATAGAACGCAATAAAACATTTTACATTTTATTTGAATACTTGAAAATCCACATTGCATCATCTTTTTTTTTTTTTTTTTTTTTTATTTATTCATCACAAAAAAACTTTTTACAACACTGGTTAATAATGCCTAAAAACCTATGTTAGGTTTATCTAGACATTAGGTTCTCGATATCATACAAAAACAAACAATTCAAAGTGATCCTAACGATTGCATTGAATAGGAAGGTACATCTATATTACAATCTAAACTATTTAAAATTAAAAAGCGCAGCACCTTACATCACTAAGAAAGTAGGTCTAATCTAGCCCCAAGCTAATCTAGCCCCAAGCTAAGCAGAGCTTGTGATATGGGTACTAGATGACTGATATACTTATTATAATATAACATATAGATATATATTTTTTGAATATACATACATAGAAAATACCCAAAGTCCCCGGAACAAATATTTGCAGACCGTACAAACATTGTTATGTAAAACCTCCCGCGTTGCAGGCGGACCTTCGCTCGCCGCCCCACATCGGTCGGTGTGTATAATAAATAAATAAATAAATAATGCTGGACAATCCACACAGCATCAACTTTGGAGTTTCAGAATCTTTAATGCGTTTAATGCGAGTGGCTTACGTAATCATCCAGCTGATAATGTAGATACATAGGCACTGAAAACGGCAGGGCAGAAGTGAAACTTGTATGTAAGTAAGTACATACCATTCAGGGCGAACGACCCTCAAATTGCGCGTAGATAACACCCCCTCGTATTTGTAAGAGGATTTGAATTTCTTATCTCGTGATGTTTTGACGTAAGCTGGATCTTCTTCGTATATTACGTGAGTGAAATTTACTTTTAACTGTTAAAAAATACGAGTCGATGAATATTGTGCCTTTGTGTTTTTACGTAGTAGGTACAATATATGCTCTGTGCCTTTGTGAAAATTTTTGTTTGGATACTATGGTACTAAAGTACTTACAGCGAGACTAGTTGACAGGTCACACTAATAAGATGTTTTCGATTCGAGATTAAAAAAAAATGTAGTTCCGATTGCTTTGACAGATGGCGCTAGTAGAGCAGACCCTACTGCCATACTGGGAAAGGTTATCAAAACAAGAAAAAAGTTGGTAACTCCGTTTTTGTTTCATCTCGTGTCAAGCGGAAAGTTGTGGGTTCATGTCCTGCTTGATGCAAAATAATTTAACTCCAGTACGACCAACGTTAATGTATTACGTAGTACGTACTATGACTTTGACACCAGTCAGAGGTATGACAGACAGTGACAGCAGGAGCAACCAATGTTGAATTCCCTACACATTCACCATAGCTCGCCAAACGTAGTGCTTACATTCTCTTGGGCTCGCCAGTTGAGCTACCACCATCTAAATAGACAGCTTTTTTTTTATAACTTGAGACAAAAACATCTCATTTTATGGATCCGATAGTTTGGGTTAGTGTCAAAATCCCCTTTGAAGGGTAAATCTTAGTCAGTTTGTGGTGGATGACCCAATCACTCTCGCTCGAGAGTAGGAAAGTGTCCCAGAAGAGGAACATTAGAAGACTTTCACGATGATGACTAAACTGTTTGTTTTGTTCATTTTTGGCGCATCAGACACAGCCTTATCGAATCAAATTGTTTTAATTGAATCGCAATAAAGAATCGATCAATTAGGAGGGAAACGCTATTACTTAATTGAAGAGTTTGCTATTCAATCAATTACTCCTAGTTCAATTAAAAACTGTTTGTACTTTTTAATATGCGTTGTTGTGCATACATTTTTGCAGTAAAGGACAACATCTCTTTTTCAAGAATACAGTCCAGAATTGAAAGATACAATCAATCAGCGTAGAGAATTATGGCCCAATTACTCTTACTTGAGAGTAAGCTGGTATCTAAGTTTATTTTGGTGGTTTTATCTACAACGGCATTTAAAAGTAATAACATAATTTATTTTTTTTGTACAAAAAATAACTTCCTACCTGTTTTTTTTTATGTCAGCAAATGAAAAGAAAATCAAGGCACCCACCTGATGTCAAGCACCACGCCTGACTATTACAGATGCAGTGCCACCCAAAGCTTAAATTTTTTAAGTGTTTGCGTGGCACTGCACTGCGCTTAACACCTTCTCTCTCTCGCCCAGTAATTTCACTTGCTACAGTGCCCTTCAAACCTAAACACAGTAATGCTTGCACACTACTGCTTGGAGGTAGAATATCTGACACCCCCTAAGGTACCCACCAAGACGGACTCTTGCTGAAGAGTCCTAACACCAGGTATTTAGGTCTGCTATGCAACTTAGCGTTAAGGTCTCAAAAATTAAGCATGCTTTAGCTATGTTTGCCTTTAAAGAGTGAGCATAGAAAGTGTTTTTATGTATTGAGTTTAGTGCTAAGTGTTGTGTATTTCTCATTGGCAATAAATATATTAATAAAATAAATTGCCGAGTTTAGCTGACGATAAATAAATAAATAAATAATACTGGACAATCCACAGCATCATCTAGCCCCAAGGTAAGCTGCTGTTAAACAGAGCTGTATTATGGGTACTAGATGACTACTTAATACAATACAAAACATAGCTATAGATATTATTTATTATAAATAGAAAATACCCTGAACACCCGGAAAAAATATTTGTAGATCGTACAAACATTTGTCCGAAGAGGCGGAAATCGAACCCGCAACCTCCGCGTCGCAGGCGGACCTGCGCCCGCTGCGCCACATCGGTCGTCAATAGATTAATTATTTTCACAATGAATGGGTATTTTTCAATAAAATACGTTTTATCGAAATCGACAAAAGCGACATTATTATAATGTTTGTTACCCGGTTCCTTCTTAATTATACAAAATAGCTTTCTACATGGTGGTCCGTAAGTCTTCTTTGCAACTTAAGAATCCTATCCATGATAGCCCGTGAAGATCGAACACGATTGTGGCTCGTGTGTTGGAGATATTTTAACGAAAATAAAAACATATTAAAGCTTCATCCCTTAAAATTTAAGTAAGTAGGACAAATATTAATAAACTCAAGACACAACTGATTAAAAAAATAATTAGTAACGCACATTTTCGTAAAATGAGCATTTTCAGTCAACTTTCGATCATGATATCTATGAAACAACAAGGTCTAACATATTTCCAAAAATGTAATTCAAATAATCATAGTTTTAAAATTTAAGTAAGTAGGTAAAAAACATCACCTTAGTTCAATATTTTTGAGAAAAAAATGGTCTAAAAACGCGTACTTTTCCCAATTTTACGCTCGTTGTTTCTTCGAAATTAGAAAGTTTATAATAAAAATATACCTACTACATTAAAGTTTTGATATTTATTTACAAAATAAAATTTAAAAAATGGTCTAAAAGTTTCAATTTATTTTTATACGATTTTTTAAAGAATCCTCCGAATCCACTTTATAGCTTGATGCAAAACGCGGCTGCTCTCACTACGCGCTAAGCGCTCGTGGAGGGAGGACGTATCGCTGTTTGTCGCGCGAGCTGTTACGTATAATCATAGGGAGCTTATACAAATTATAAAGCGATCGTGTGGTTTTGATCCGTGATAGTTAAATCTCTAAGTAAGTACCTATGATATAATAATGTAAGTAGTAAACCACACTGGTTCTAGAGAACTAGTGATACGAGTAAGTAGCTTAGAATGTTAGTAGTAGTACATAGTAGTAATACATAGTATTATTAGTAGTAAACTTTTATGACATTATTAAAATTACTTTCTTCGTGGTAGGTACATAATCTAGCACTAAGTAGTAGGTAAAATTTCTACCTAGATACAGATACCTACCTACGTACCTACTTAGTAGCTAAATCGTGGGTATCAGAAACTCTAGTACCAACCTACCATGGTAATACAAGACCCAGACAGAAGAAGCAATTACGTGTCAAGTAAAAGTATTTATTTCATTTCAAGTTCCTAGTAAGTTCCTAGGTGTTTGCAGGACACGTAAACATTTTTACCACTGCAGAATTTGAACCCGCACTTCTTGCATCTCAGCTCAGTTCAGCTGCTCAGCTGAATACTTGCCAGCCACGCCACCAAGATCGTCAAAGTACCTAGGCTCTGTGACCTAGATCAGGTACTAGGTAAATTGTTTTACGTAAGCTTACAAAGGGCACGGATGTCCCTACGTATATGGGTACCTATACCATAGGTACTTACACAATCTAGCTACCTACTAAGTAGGTAGACACTAGACCTAAACTAAACTTACCAGACCTACTTTGACGATCTCGGTGACGTGGCTGGCGAGTGTCCAGTTGAGACGCATGAAGTGCGGGTTCGATTCTTGCAGTGGTTATTATGTTTGCGTGTTCTGCAAATAGATACCTAGGAATTTGAAATGAAATAAGTAGGTACCTACTTTTCCATTTGCGATACAATTGCATTTATCGATTTACTAACTAGAATCTAGTTAGGAGAGCTGGTACCAACTTTATATAAGTACAGGTAGGTGTATCTGTAGGTAGGTATGCAAAATAATGAACCTACCGTAACTATACAAGTACCGATAGGTATGATGAATAACACGTTATTCGAATGTTAGTTTTTAGACATAGGTACTGTACCTACTGGTTTCCTCACGATGTTTTTCTTCACCGTGTGAGATAGATCATTGAGAAGCGATTCTAAGTTTTTATCTATATATGGTTTTTATCTTTTTATGGTAAGTAGGTAAAGATAGACAATTAAATTCAATGTCATTCCAGCACCGCTGGACTTAGGTTGTCTTTCAAATTTGGACTCTATTGTCACAGGTTATGGTATGTTATTATTTGCACTTACCGAGCTCGCTAACTCTTGATAAAATCAAAACTTTGAATCGCCTCTTTGACCTGATGGCATTGCGCACATTATTATTACGAATAAAAAAATCCATTGGTGTGCGACCAACCGTCTTCAAACCCACGACCTTATGGTCGTCGGTCGGTTCGAAGCGCAGCGCAACTCTGTGGCGCAAGCCAGAAAAAAGCGACCGGCGCGCATCGGGCGGGCGCGCCGCACCACTTCATACAAAATATAGGAGAGGGAGAGGGACGTGGTGCAAAACAGATAGAAGAATAATGTGCGCTGGCCGATGGCGGGGCGCGCCCCCGCGCGCCCGCGCGTCTTCTATCTGGCCTGCGCCTTGATCACAAGACAGGGTCACTCACTACCACTAGAACACCAGTGCTCCGGCCAAATTCTATGTAAAAAAATGTAAACATAGAAACGACCACGGAATGACAAACTCGGGTCAAACCCGTTTTTTTTTCACTAGCTGGGGTCTCTTTCCCGTAAATCATGTAGGTAGGTATTTATTTATTATTATATACTTACTAGTAGGTACCTACCTACCTATTTAATTATTATTAGACTTACCTACCAAAGTAACTACTTATGTAAGTATCACCCTCCCTATGTACTTACCTAGGTACTAATAAAATTATTGACAGGATAGATGAAGCAGTTGTATAAGTAGATAGCCTCAATTTCTTTTGAATCTAATAGAAAACAGAATCCTTTATGGTAAAATGCGAAAGTTTGTGAGTTAGTGAGAGTGTATGTTTGTCTGCGCTTACTCCGTAACGGCTGAACGGATTTGGCTGATACTTGAAATACACATAGTTTATGTCTTGGAATAATACATAGGTTATGGTATGGTATGTTTTGTTTTATGATGGTGTATGGTATGGTAGAATGAATGAGAACACTTACTTAGTTAGTTTAAAAAAAACATAAGCACGACGGTATGGTACGGTATGATCTAGTATCATAGACGTGTAGGTAACAAAATGTCCCCATAAACCCGAAAGGGGGATATCCCGCCGAAGCACGTATAATACACGTCGTCCTCGTGTATACTTTGACGTGTGCAAAAGTTGAATAGGTACATCATAAATTCGTAATTCATTCATTACCTTACAAAAATTAATGTAACATTATTAATTAACTTGGAGTTTACACAGATAATTTATTTATTATTAATTTATGAATGAAAAATCGACGTCGTCAAAAGTCGTTGAAAAAACATTGTTCACCAAGACCTGTGGAATAGCCTCTTTTCGAGTTTATAGTGACATTATGATACACCGTGTATGAAGTGAATACCTACTCTCGAACGCCCTTTGTGAGTAAAATCTAAACGGTTTAAGAGTAGTAGAGTTCTCTGTGATAGAGCTCGTCCGGGGAAGGACTACCACCATACCTATTTCTGCCGCCAAGCATTAATGCTCGCATTGCTGTGTTCCGGTGTGAAGGGTATGGTTTTCGGTGAAATTACTGGCACATGAGGCGTTCTTAGCCTCAAGGTGGCAACCCGCAAGTGATACCTCTCTGGTATTGCAAGCGTCCATAGGCTGCGGTAACCGCTTACCATCTTGTGGGCCGTACGCTTGGTTGCCACAACAGTTGTATAAAAAAAAAAAAACGGCTATAGATATGGAAAAATGTTGTCGTTTAGATTTTACCCTCAGCGGGCGGTTGAAAGTATTCACTCTGTAGATAGTAAAGCAATAAAAGCAAAAAAAGTATAGCATAGTAGTGCATCAAGTAGTAACATACCTATAGCATAAAATATTAATATACATAAGTACTTCTTTCAATAAAGTACAAAGCAGTTGGTATAATGGATATAAATGAAAATGTAATAATATAATGGATATAGATGAAAATAATTGTCATTTTCTTTGTGAAATTATGTAATTACGTAAATAATAACATATTTATGTTTGTAACTTTCAGATTATTCCGAAAAATTCAGTTGCGTTAAAAGAAAAAAAAAGGTTTGAAAAACATATTGAAACTTTTTTTTTTATTTTCAATTTATTTGTTATGTACTTTTCGATAATAGTTCGCTGTAGAAGTAGTAGCACTTTGGTGAAACCTTTGTAGTTCAATAAAGTTTATATCAACTTCACAAAAAAAATATGGATCATCATCCAAAGCCCATAAACCACAGCTGAGCTTCCCCATTCATTCTTGGTCTAGTGAGTGCCCAATGCACTTAAAAGCTGTAGTGACCTCCGATCACTTCCAAATTTTCGGAATTTCAGATATTGTACCTAACATTTCTGTAGAATTATAGGTAAAATTATAAAACGAATGTTCCTTTATAAAATGCTACTTGTATTACAGACTCTTGGCCCCTGATACTGTGAACTCTATAGCCACAGAAAATGTGAGCATATTGACAAATGAAAACGTCGATAGATTGATTATTCATGAGAACAATGATGGAATGGTTTTTGAGAACGACAGTGGATTTATTCACCATAACAATATTGGATTAGTTCAGGAGAAAGATGATGAAATGATCGATGACACGGATGATTATGACACAGTTATTTCGGATGAAGTAATAATAAATTGCATAATACAAGTTGATAGTTATCTGTAATCAGTATATTAAAATCCACTAAGCAAAGGTTTTTTTCGTGTCCTCGATAATATTTTCCAACGTTTAGGTTTCTTCAAGAAACCAACATAATATTGCGTTTTAATAAATACGTTTAATAAATACTCTGTTAATATAAATAGTCTGCGACACAGATGAGGGGTTATTTGATTTTTTGTTTTAGTGTAAAATAACCTTATGAAAGTACAGTCAAACTGTTCTTGTTTATTTATTTTTGCAAGAAAAAAATTCATAATTATTATGAGGTTACCTACTTATTAGAAAAAGAAAATACTCAAGATACAAAATACACAGCGTGTAAAAAAACGACTAGAGATAATTATAAAGTTGTGATCTTATTTTGTTGTACTATGTGTATGAAACTAGAAAAAAACGAAAAGGACGTAAACAAGACAACATTATTTTTTGCGTTTTTTTCCGCTAAATATTTTCAGAATCATGGTCTGATCTTTCACACCTGATTAATCACGGTAAAGTCTTTTTACACCCTGTATAAGTACATGGTGTAACCTAATGTCTCTCTATGCCCGAAAAGGGGGTATTCACAGGTCTTGCCAAAATTTGGCAAGATCTGTGGAATACTCTGACAGCTTTTGATCTGGACAGCTTTTCACTCTATACAAAGCACAAGTCCGGTCAGGTATGGAGTATTGCTGCCACCTATGGGATGGTTCAGCTCAACACCAGCTGCCTTAGACTCGATTGAGCGAAGGGCTTTGAGACTTGTGGGTGAGCAACAAGTTGCGGAGACTAAGTTCCAGAGTCTCGAGCACCGCCGCAAAGTTGCGTGCCTATCTATCTTCTACAGATTGCATTTCGGTGAATGTGCCCAGGAACTGCATGATCTTATCCCACCATCTCCTTTTCATCAAAGGAGTAGCAGACGTACGGCGCAGTACCACCCGTACCTTGTCAGCATACCACCCATTCGCACCTAGCGTTACAGCTCAACATTTATTATGCGAACTGCCAAGGTGTGGAATACTCTGCCGTTTTCTGTTTTTCCTGACAATTACAATCCGGGCCTATTCAAGGCTAGAGTGAATAGGTGTCTCATAGACCTTCGTGCTCCACCGTCGGCCACATCATCGCTTTCCACCAGGCGAGATCGTGGTCAAACGAAGGTCTATTCTCGATAAAAATAAAAAAAAATACCCCCAATGTTATTTCAATTACTTTTTTTTTATACAACTTAAGTGGCAACCATGCGTACGGCCCACAAGATGGTAAGCGGTTACCGCAGCCTATGGACGCTTGTGATACCAGAAGTATCACTCGCGGGTTGCCACCTTGAAGCTAAGATCGAACGCCTCATGTGCCAGTAATTTCACCGGAAACCATACCCTTCACACCGGAACACAGCAATGGGAGCATTACTGCTTGGCTTCAGAAATAGGTACGGTGGTAGTCCTTCCCCGGACGAGCTCTATCACAAAGAACTCTAATACTCTTTTATGCACTATGACTTTTGAAATTTTAAAGTTTTTCATTCATGAAATGCGTACTGTATGCGTAGGTAAATGAAATGAATACTTACTTACTAATTGGACTTTTTAAATACGATATACTAATTCAACTTTTGCACCGTCAAAGTGTTCACGTGCATGGGTGGAATACCCCCCTTTCGGGATTATAGGTACATTATGTTACACGTTTTAAATAATTAGATATCATACATCATCATACCAGATTAATTAAATTAATTAAGAGTAGTAGAGTTCTCTGTGATAGAGCTCGTCCGGGGAAGGACTACCACCATACCTATTTCTGCCGCAAAGCAGTAATGCTCGCATTGCTGTGTTCCGGTGTGAAGGGTATGGTTTCCGGTGAAATTACTGGCACATGAAGCTTTCGATCTATGCCTCAAGGTGGCAACCCGCGAGTGATACCTCTGGTATTGCAAGCGTCCATAGGCTGCGGTAACCGCTTACCATCTTGTGGGCCGTACGCTTGGTTGCCACTTCAGTTGTATAAAAAAAAAAAAAAAATATTACTAGCATCCGTTCGCGTACCTACCTGGTTTATGTGTTCTTCCAAATCATAAATTATGGCATGTGTATTGTAAAACATTAGTAGGTACTTAGATAATAATCAGTACGATTTTGTTTTTATCAAGCGCATCATAAAATAGGTAGGTAGGTAATGAAAAAGACTAACTCAAATATTTCATGACCATGACTAAAACTGCACTCTCTCAAGAATTGGACTACCAGCGATTCCAAGCTCTATCACCGCACTTATGCACTATGCTGCCGCCCTGGCAGGCAGTTGTATACGCTTCAAACTATTTTATCTTGTCTCGTCTCGTCGAGATAAATAGTTTTAGGTAACTACCTAGGTACTTACTGTTAGTGTGATTTCAAATTAGCCGCAAAGTGCCGCGCGGGCACTTTCATCAATTCACCCTTATTTGTACCTCTAACCACAGAACAGGTATTAGTACTCTCCAACCCCAGCCCTGCCTGTATAGTAGCCGCGCTACACGCGCTAATACAATCAAAAGTAGGTAGGTATCATGTGCTTGTAATTTCACCGGAAACCATACCCATCGAACTAGAGCATCGAACTAGAGCACAGACGCGAGCATTACTGCTTGGCAGCAGAAATAGATACTACAGGGTATTACCTACCTACCTACCTACCATGTAATGGTTCCTGTTTGAGGACAAAACTGAGAGTAGGTAGGTATAACGTTGAAAAGAGCGTGTGGTCCCCAGTCATAATAATAGGTAAGTAGGTACCTAACCTAGCTAGAGTAGGTACCTAGGTTTTAATAAAAAAAAGTAAGTAGGTAGGTACTTACATATATATTTAATATGTATACCTACCTACCTATTTTTATTCACGTCATTATCTGTTCAACAAGTAGAGTTAGGTAGGAACATAAGAGTATGCAGTAGACACATTTTTAAACATAATCACCCAGTCGACATGACAAAGGATCAAATGTATTTGTCCTTTACTTAGTTGTGTAAGTTACTAACGCACACAACGGTGAGCCGCGCACACGTAGAGCCTCGCGTCGCGCGCCCGTAAATACCTAAACTTGACAGCGCTGGATCTTGGAACGGACTCTTAATGTTGGCCGGTTCTAACCACAGAATCCTTAGAGTAATCTATAAGTACCTGAGTACTGAGCATAGACTATCGATAAATGATTGATATTTCAACATTATTTCTTGATAAAGTATTCGAATATAATTAAAATAATAATTATTATCGTGTTTCATTGAAAGGCACTGTAGCAATGGAAAATACTCAACAGTTTTCATTTGCTACAGTGCCCTTGGGCGACAGTATTTAAAACCTCTTTTACTTGAAGCTATATTTCTAAATACCTTTATTAATAAATGCCCACAATGTCGCAAAAGCATAGGGTCTAGTTTGGCCATGAATTTAAACTGTGGCCAAAATAATGCACCCATAATGTACAATATTATAATTAATAATTATCTTGTTAGATCAATACTTACGCAACGCTGCTTGGTAGAAAAATATTTGACCAGACGGACTATTGCTGCATCTCCTACCACATTTATTATTATAATATTATAAAACTAAAAAAACCTTATTAATAAATTAACTACAAAAACTTGCTACAAATGCGTGTCTGACACGCTCCTGGCCACTTTTTTGTGGTGCTTTTAGTCGCAGCAAGTAGGTATGAACTTATTTGTTATACTAGCTTATTTACTCTTAGACGCCGTCCTTTGCTCAACTCAACATTATTCTTTGTTTCCTTCAGGAAACCATAAACAATACTTTCTTATTCGCGGCCACAAATCAAAAGCGGCTTACTTGCCTCTGAAACTGCCTTTTTCTCAGATACAACAATGAACCTTATTTCTAAGGCAATAAACGTTATTTTGCTGATTCGTTGTTTGCACCTGTCGGACCGGATTTGGCATTTCTTCATTCGTCATATAAGTTGTTTATGGGCTATTGTTTCGTTTGATAGGAAATAATGATGTTACGAAAGTTTATATAAAGGTAAAATAAGGCGGTTCGAAACATCGAGTGACATGACATGACAGCCGATACACATTCTTACATAATTTACAAAAGTGTGACGACTCGTCAGTGCAAAATATTTCTTAAATAAAAATAAATTAAATGGCTGTCGGTTTAAGGTTAACATTTTATTGTGACAAGAAAAGATGGTGAGACACCGCTAAGGCCAGGGACAAATAGAAAAATTTTGAAGAGACTTTGCAAAACAATGGGAATAGCAGTTAATTAAAAAAAAACAATGTCGGTTGTCGAGTTACTGTTTCTTAGTTAAGCGAACCAGCCAAAGTAGCGCTTTTTTTGAGCATCTTTCACAAAATTAAACAAAAAATTAAATAAATAAAGAAATAAGCATAAGTAGATAGACTCCAGCAATGGGCTAGTGTACAATCTTCTTCGGATCTTCAAGGCTGGTTTGAAACAATAGAATCCCGAAATCTCTGTTGAAAGGAAAATTATATTACTATTCTGGCAAATCTGTACAGTTGCTTATTGAGCGTCCAGCTTTAGGTTGTTCATTCGCAGTGCGAACTCATCTGAATTCGTCGCGTGACACTTCATTAGGGTATTATTTTCGTTTACCAAAAAACAAGCGCAAACGTAGCTTTTGACATACGCACTCACTACTTAAAAACGTGCAGTTCTTTTATATGTTAACCGACCTGAGCTTTTATAAAAAACGCTTGGAAGAAAGAATGACGACAGAAAGTTGAAACATATTTTACTTAAATGCCAGGTTTAATCTGTGCAATAAAGATTTTTTTTTATTAGTAAAACGCAGATAATTTATTTTTCTAATGATGAATTGAAAGTGTGTCTGGTGTGTCTAATTTTAAGCTTTCAAGACAGCTAACGAGCAATACTGCGATGTGTCAAGGATGCAACATTTAAAGATAGGCTAGAGTAAGCAAGGCGTACCCAAGCCAATTTAAAATACAATAATAATTTTTGTTAATAAATTGCAACTTGTGAGACTGTGTATTTACGCTAGTTCCACGCGCCACAGCTTAGAAGAATGCAGTTTGTTGCATTCTTCTGCTGCGGCTGGGCTCTTAGTTTTTTTAATGATTCCTCTCACGAGCTATATTTAAATAGAATGAAAGGTTTGTATGAAAACCGAGCGTGTAACATTTTGCGTATTTGTATTTTACACACAAATGTACTTTAGTGATGGGAAACATAAGCCGCGCGAAAATGATTGATTTAAAAGCATCTATAAGCATGCGGCAAACCGATTCTAGGCACTGCCACACCACCACACCGCCACAGGTTAGGAACAAACTTAGTTTCGTGGCGAGTAAAGAGGTAACTCAGCCCTCACTTAGCCCGTCTCAATCATTCTACATAAATATAGTTCTGTGATCTCTCTTCATCATCATGACAGCCTTCTAATGTTCCCACTGACCCCACTTGACCTTCACATACAACTGGAGGCGACTATGGCAGCTATAAGACTAAAACACTTACACCTCTGGGGAAGTTCAAGAAGTCCGCATACAACCATTTTGGACAGAGCGACATCACATGAACCACTCGTAGCTGCCCTCTGTGATAAAATCTAATAAAACAAACAAATAAGAATAAAACAAATATCTCAGAAACACTACCGTATACAAACATACGAGAACCATAGAGATCAATCTGGAAACAGTGAGATCCGAATCTACACTGACGGGTCGAAGACTAGCCAGGGAACAGGGGCCGGAGTTCACTCGCTAGATCTCAACATCAACATAACAACAACACTAGGCAAACACAGCTCCATCTTCCAATGTGAGAGTGTGGCCATAACTGAAACTGCCAACGCAATTAAAAGGAGAGAGGTCGATGACTACGACATACGAATTCTCTCGGATAGCACAGCAACACTTAAAGCACTGGAGAACCATAATTGCACCTCCAAACTCATACACGAATGCCACCTAGCCTTAGAGACCATAGCCCTAAGAAACAGGGTAACTCTACAGTGGATAAAGGGGCATAGCGGATTTTTGGGTAATGACGCCGTGGATGAGCTAGTCAGAAAGGGCTCAGAAACAACAACAGAGGGACCGAATCCGTTCCTTCCCCTGCCTTTCTCCCAAATACGCTCTTGGATGCGGCTGCATACCCAAACCCTGCACAACAAACGCTGGACAAGGACGACGGACTGCAGACAGTCAAGGACAGCTATACCAACTGCCTCTAAACGACTGACACGTCGTCTGCTCCAACTACCTAGGATAGAACTCAAAACCATCGTGGGGACCTTGACAGGTCACTATCCCCTGAATAAACATTTCTTTAACATAGGTGCCACAGACAGCCCACTCTGCAGAGGTTGTCTAGCCGAAGAAGAATCAGCTGCCCACGTAGTCCTGAAATGCGTGAGAGTAGCCACTCAACGCACACAAATCCTTGGAACACCAAGGTCACTCCTCGAAGCCTGCGAAGACCCCAGGAAACTTCTGTGCTTCTGGGAGGAGTTAGGCTGGCTTCACGCATAGCCAGCTCCCCACGCACAACGGACCAAATGCGCGTCCAAATGCGAAAAAGGGAGTCCACTTAAATAATAAATAAAAAATGTTCCCACTGTTGGGACTGACACTGGCCTACTCTCGGGCGAGAGTGATTGTGTCTTAGTTCACCACACGCGGACCCAATGCGGATAGGTGGATGGCACATGTCTTTAAAATTTTTTGCTCTTCACCATACGAGAGCACTGGCATTGCGCACATACACTTTTCGATTAGTAAAATACATTGGTGCACGACCGGGTTTGAACCCACGACATTGGGATCGGAAGGCGAGGTCACTACCACTAGACCACCGGTGCTCTCACTAGACCACCGGTGCCCTCTTCATTACGAAGTGCAAAACGCTGCGTCTGACCAAACCAGTGCGTGCAGAAGAGATCCACCGTTCATTATCATTTGTATTCAGAGTCGAGAGCGGGCACCTGGCGGGCTGTCATCCAGCGAGATTTATGTTGTTCAATGGAAAATGCGCCAAACGCGCCTTTGTATGGTAATGTTCCTTGACACGCTCAGCACAGTATAGATAACATACACAAGCAGAAACCATTACAACGGGGTAAACGGGGGGGGAGGGAGATCATAATCACATCACACTAATATTATAAATGCGAAAGATACTTTATTATAATCTGAGTTCCACGCAAACAAAGTCGCGGGCAACAGCTACCATAACATAGACTAGTGGTAGGACTCTTCAGCAAGAATCCATTTGGTCCATCAGGTACTGACCTAGATCATAACCCTCCAAGCTGTGAATGGCAATCAAGTTTGTTCGTTCGTTCGTTCGTATGAGTCAGTGGCCAACTCTGGTGACAGAGTTTCTAGGCCGCCAGAAGGCCTCTGCCATGGCCTAACAACTTTGAAAAAGCCGGGACCGACTGCTCGTGCCCTCCGAAGCACGGGAGCGTTCAGTTGAAATTGCCACTGGCGGTCACCCATCCAAATGATGACCCCGCGGAACAGTGCTTAAGTTCGTTGATCTGATAAGAACAACTTAGTCAGCTACGTCACGAGCGCTCTAAGCAAGTTTATAGGACACTGTTGCAAGTGAAACGACTTCCACTGCTGGACATAAGCCTTAAAGAGTCAATTCAATTCAATTCAATTTATTTCTCTTTTGGCACAGTATATGCACTTAGACTCGTCAAAACATTACAATAAACATTGATCTAATTGTCATAATACAGTCACAAAAATATTTTAAAATAAACATTAAAAACAAAAAAAATAAAAATTTACAATTTTTACTGTACAAAACAGTACAAACAATGAAAAAAAAAGAAAGAAAGGAATGAACGATGTTTGTTTGTCTAACAAACAGTTTATAAGCAGATGTTGCCAACCTACCCAACATAGAAAATACAAAATTATAATAATCGATGTCAATAAAATTACGATAAAGATTTTGTCAAAATAAAAATAAAAAACATACAATACTTAATTAACTAAAAAAGAGAAAAAAAAAAAAAAAACATTAAATACAACAAAATAATAATAATAAGTATGTGATACATACAATGCCATGACAACTGAGTCTGAGACTTAAGCATTCATCTTTCTGCGATCGTTTTAATATCATCGGTCCATACAGTGGGAAGCCTACACTTCGTTCGTTTATATGTCTCTCTCTTTTATAGTCTTTGCGTAATGTGCTCAAGAGTTCAGAACTTCGGAATGGGATGTCTCTGATTCATTTACATTTTATGTCAGTGCTAATCGAGAATCCGTGTTTCCGTGCTCGGTTTTGTTCGAGCCCTCACTTGAACTAAAGTTAATGAAGTAAGGTTTTCGATCTTCTGATTTAACAAATGAATTGTAATCTTTATTAAAAATACGTCAGCCAATCTACGATCAAAGCTTCGTTTGTAACAACTACTATGAACAAAATAAAATGAAAACATATCGTTTACAATCCTAGTTATATCTGTGTTAACATTCTATTTATCATGATAATTATATTTTCTTATGCAGCATTTACTACTCACGCATTTAGTACTCACTAGACGACCGATGTGGCGCAGCGGGCGCAGGTCCGCCTGCGACGCGGAGGTTGCGGGTTCGATTCCCGCCTCGGGACAACTGTTTGTACGATCTACAAATATTTGTTCCGGGTATTCTGGGTATTTTTTATATTTAATAAAAAATTATCTATCTATGTATTGTATTGTATTAGGTATATATCCGTCATCTAGTACCCATAATACAGCTCTGTTTAACAGCAGCTTACCTTGGAGCTAGATGATGCTGTGTGGATTGTCCAGCATTATTTATTATTTATTATTATTTATGTAATCTATTTGTTTATTAATTTGTCTGCATCATACTTTATTCTATAAAAAAGTACGTATAAGAAAAGTAAAGAGAGTATTTTTCTTCACTGTCAACCGATTTTGTTAAAATAATCCCGGAGACCCGCGATCCAGGCTAGCCCTAGTGCGGGATCCACTGACATTACTGTTCTGTAACCCCACTCTGATTATCATTGTTATTGATATTTACGCATATTGTTATTTGAAACTATGTTTAATTTGGAAAGTACTAATACTACTGCTTAGATAGATAGATAGAAAATACTTTATTGAACACCACATTATAACAAATTTGACAAGAACAATCTTAATTACTAACAGGTATTACAATGGGCGGCCTTATCGCTAAATAGCGATCTCTACCAGACAACCTTTGGATGGATAGGATTGAATGGTAGTTGACAAGGGTTTTTAGCGATGTTCTATATCTATTACTAAAACAATTATAAAATAATGCAAAACACATACTTACATATCAAAAATACTTATTATGCTAGACCTATTTCAAATACCTATACTTGTATATTAATGTAGTAATACTATAAATATATAAAAATACATAGTATAATATATCATAAACTAGTACATACATTTATAAACATAATAAATAAATAATAAACAAGCAGCAGTTTTGCGACAGCAGGACAAGTAATGTTCCTTAACTAATGTTTTAAAAATGCTTAGTATTATAACTAATTGAAGTACCTAATGTAACAACTTAAAGAACAACAAATTTGATTTGATTTTGATTTGATTTGATATTCTACTCAATCACAACTCCGCGCATCCTTGTTTAAAAAAACATAGTATAAAAAGTCTGTCTCTACGTATGTACGATTAGATCTTTAAAACTACGCATCGGATTTTAATGCGGTTTTCACGATAGATAGAGTAATTCAAGAGGAAGGTTTATAGCACCCGTGCAAACCCGGGGCGAGTTCACTAGTAACTGATAAAGTTATTTTTAATTAAGTTAAAACAATGTTTATATAACAATGCTCATGCAATGCTCTTAGAATAAGTAAATTAAAGTGGCAGTGAGCAATGAGCTCGCAGAACCGATAACCGCTGAGGAATAAAGGTTCTTGAATGGCGACCAAGAACTGGAAAACGAAGTATAAGACGGGCCCCCACTCGATGGACCAATGACATTAAAGTCAGTGGATAGTGAAGTTTCAAAATCAGTTGTCATGGTGGCAAAATCCAGCAGTGGACGTCTATCGGCTGATATGATGATGCTGATGATGATGAATGTTTATTGTGTCCGATAGTCCAGACTGCTCTATCGATCTCAATTAACTCACTGTCAAACCATTAAACAGACCGCAAAACTGTTTAAGTAATGCAAATAGAACAGTTCATTCAGTCGCTAACAGTCGTGTTTTGATCGTATTGCACGAGTGACGTGTTACGTCAGTTTGTTTTAGGTGGTTTTCCCATCGACCTGACTTGACCTGAAAGCAAGACCAAACTCTTATGATAGTATTACTTACTTAAACGGAGATTTTAACATTGTTATAATATATTTTGGAAGCAATATCTGTATTTGTATATTTACTAGAATTTATTTTTTATTGGCTTAAAGTATACCATTAGACAAAAAGGAAGACAGATCTCCATACAAAACAATACGTACACAGGCCCACTCTAAATCTTAATTAAATAATAATTAATAACACGCTCGCAGGGGCGGAATAATAAATTTTAATTGTGATGAATGATGACTGGTATCAAAGGGTTGCCAACTGAGTGCTAAATAATGGCGATTAACAGGTTCTTTCGTAGCTTGCATAGTCATTGTTTATCAGAGGTAAGCGATAATCTGTGCTCAACAGAATGTGATTTCTAGTGACTAAAAAGGGCCCTAGGTAGTATATACTACAGTAAAAAAAAAACATATAATGTATTGTATCAAAAAAAATCTGGGAAAAAAATCTTCAGTTTTGTATTCCAGGTGCTGTATTTATAATAGTATTTCATAGAATATATTTATAAGATATTTTTTATAATAGGATCTATTTAAAAAAAAAATTTAGTGATTGCAATATTATGTTGAATGCTTACCTACCCTTTCTGAGACTCTCACGAAACCTGAATGGTTATTAAATTATCTAAGCACTTCCTATGTATACTAAAGCTTGTTATTATGGGTATGGTCGCGCCTTAACAAACACAAACAGCGCACAGTTATCAAACCAAGCCAACTGAATACCCCGGAAACTACGTATATTTGTGGGGTTCGCAAATATCAAATATACAAACAAGAAACACGCAATTTCCTAAACGTCTGTACGCGTATCATCTAGTTGGAATCGAGGTTGTAAGAGTGATCGCGGCCGCGGTTGATAGATTGAGTGGCAACCGGTTAGACCAGGAGCTCGAGGCAAATATAACAACAGAGTTATCAGTAAACTGGCTAAAAAACGCGCTACTTAGTAGCGCTCGACGGAGCAACACGTCTGCCGGAGAACAAGTCGATGGTCCTGATGATGTCCCGTGGAGGGATGAAACACTTGTCGATATTTTTCTATGTTAACTGTGTAGAGATGTTTTTTATCTTGTAATGGATTTCCGCAAAGTAACGCCTATCTATCAATTATATTAGTAAGACACCCAGTGTCTTCAAGTCACGAGTAAATAGGTTGCTCTTAGGCAAGCGTGCTCCACCGTAGACTACGTGGTCAAGCGCAAGCCTATTGTGAATAAAAAAAAGAGTTTATGTTGATTTCTTTATGACAGCTAATTTTAAATAGTTTTATTGAATAAAATCACAAGGATCACTTTGAAGTGTCTTAAAGCTAGGTGAAATTACGCGATTTCCACGCGCCCCAGCCTAAAAGAGTTTCGCAACACAAAGTCGGTTAGGGGTTAGGTTCCTAGCTTTTTTTTCGATCTTGATCATAAAATTCTGTATCTTCGAATGCTTCTACTGCTGAGACCTCATAAAAATAATTCAATAATTGTCTTACAAACTAAAAGTACAAGTTGTTTTGTATTTACGTACTTGCCGCTATTACCATTTAATTTATAACTAAATAAATTCAGCTGTTCTGGCTCTGCGTTGTAAGTCAGTAAGTCACCAAGTCTAGAAATATGGACCAATGAAGGTGGTAGCTTCACTATAAGAGGTGGTAACTTTAAGACCAGCTGTATTGAGAATCTAAACTCACTAACTGATGGCTGCTGCATACGCCGCTGCTGATAAATGGAAGAGCGGCAGCTGGATAGACGAGGAGCTAAAGCCTACAATTATACCTGAAAGACATCAACAGGTGATTTTTAAGCTAATTCAGAATACACCTGGTGGTTGGGCTCTTCAGCAAGAATCCGTCTTGGTGAGCCATACCACTGTGTCAGTTATTCTGCTTCCAAGTAATAGTATGTGTGTGTGAAACTGGGTAAAACTACTGGGCGAAAGTGACATAATAACTGTCTCGGGGTGACAAACGCAATTCAGCGCCACTCAGAACTTTCAAGTTAAGGCTTTGGTTTCAACTGTTATGGTCCAATGTGGTGCTTTACACCTGGCTGCACAGAACGCATGCTTTTGAAAGCATAATTTTGATGGTACCGAATAAAAACTGACAGAGCAAAGCAAGAGAATGAGTTAAATGAATAACTTTCGTAAACACATTTTTAACAGCGCCTCTTTAGTGCGTTATATGAAACTACCAACATTCCATACAAATTGACAGCTGGACTGAAACTTTTATCAAATTAAAATATGTACATAACTACATTACATTACAAATACACAAATACATTATGAAACAGTTGAGATATCTAAAGAACGTTACAAACGATCTATAGATAGCTCAACTGATCCAAATCACTACCAGACAGATGCGTTTCCAACATGCTGGCTGCGTAACGTAACTGAAACTCAGATAAGTAATAAGCGAAAATGTTTATTTAACATAAATTTTCCGGCAGATTTCTTTGAATAATAGAATTATAATTATTCACACCAGCTCTTGCTCTAGCGTGGAGGGGAACCAACGAGCTAAGAAGTACCCAAATGCTCATTTATCCGAAAGTGATAAATAGGCGTGTATGAGCTTCGGGGTGTATCGACCCCCCAGTGGGGGTATAATGAATTTATTATGAGCAAATCTTTACCTGCGCTCGTAAGTTAAATTCAGAGGGAGTTTTAATTGGGTTGGTTTGGGAAGCAAATGATTGGTTTTGGTTAGAATCAAGGTAACCGATACATTTTGACGTAGGTACGTATCGGATTTTGTTGGAGCGTAGTTTGGCTCATTAGTCAACTCATCCCACTCTAAACTTATCCTGGGATGACTTGACTAAATAATTAATTTAATTAATATTGATTGCTGATCCCGCTCTTAAAAAAAAATAAAACTAGTGTACACTGATTCTGGTAGTATAATACTGTAATTTGTTAAACGGTTAGGCAAGAAGTGTTTTCTGGGATTGCTTGTATCAGGTAGATTTACCAGTTTTAGCGAGTGGCCTCTCAGTCCATTGCCATTGATGTTATAATAGTTTCAAATCTAAGGCAGTAACATACCACAATAAGCACGGCACTTTTATAAATACTTCAGCTAAACTTCATAACCCGTCACCAGAGTAGCTGGTAAGTGAATACTCACGTAGTTAGCCAATTAGCTAATGAAGTTGCGAAGTAGAACGGATTTTATGTCATGCTTTGCTCTATGCTCCCTTTTATAAAGTGGAAATGCAAAAACTTAAAAATAAACTCAAGCTTAATTTCTCTACGGTTGAAACTTTTGATCAACAGTTGGAAAACAACCAACATACAAATACAATTTTTTTTTTTTTATGTCAGAAAGTGATAAAAAATCAAAATCAAGATCAAAAATTATTTATTCAGTAGAATCACAAGGATCACTTTGAAACGTCTTACAAGCTAGGAAAATTTACACCAGTTCCAACGCGCCCATGCCGTAAAAGAACTGGCAACAACACCGGCTGGGTTCCTATCGCTTTTTTGGCATGACCCTTGCTATTGTTATGGATTCCAAGTAGAGTTGGAGCCTTGATAAGACAATCAAGGCGCCCACCTAATGTCAAGCACCACGCCTTACTATTACAGATGCAGTGACACCCAAAGCTTAAAGTTTTCAAGTGTTTGCGTGGCACTGCACCGCGCTTATCACCCCCGAGACATTGTTGTTAAGTCTTTTTCGCCAAGTAATTTCACTTGCTACGGTGTCAAACCTAAACACAGTAATGCTTGCACACTACTGCTTGGAGGTAGAATATCTGACACTGCGGTGGTACCCACCAAGACGGACTCTTGCTGAAGAGTCATACCACCAAAATGACAAATGATGTGCAAAATTTATCAATCGGCTCTCAAAATCTTGAGTTTCAAAAAGCTTATTAAGAATATTATTATAATATAACTAACTATTTAGTTAAATGATAAAAAGCTTGAGACGAATATCCATACATTTTGAAGGTATGCTATCTGTTATAAATACGCAAAGTTCGCGTAGTTAAACCACAATCACTCTCGGTCCAGAGTAGGCTAGTGTCAAAGCAGTGTGCTTAAGAAAACTGTCATTAAAATGTTTGTGTTTCAATCACAAAACAGTTTCATCACTAATTAGTTATTAGTGATAACACATTATTACATAATTACATTTAAGTAGCAACCAAAAACTGATCATATTATAATTCTTTGGGAATAACCGAAGTATTATTCATCTTTATTTTTAGTACTTACTAACTAACCCGGCGTGGTTTCACTCGCGTTATTTTTCCTTCCTATACCTTCTCTGAACTTTTACAAACATTTCAAGACCAAAAGGCAAATCAGTCTAGCCGTTGACGAGTTTTAGCGAGCCTAACGCACAGCAATTTATTTTTATATTTAAGAAGATAAGATTACTTTTAGGTTGTGATCATTAAAAACAAATAACCGCCCTTCCGCCATTTTAAAAGAGAAGATTTTCAAAATAAGTAGAAATTAATTTAAGACCCTTTGTGCTTATAATATTTGGGGGTTGTTTGACTCCCCTGTAATTAATCGCTCGTAATCAAATCAACGGGGTTCTCTACAGGGTTGGGGTGTAGTGATGCATACCTAAATAAAAGAAGTAGGTACCTATTTTTAAAAATATTTTGCGTCTGAACACTTCAATTCGGAATAAAATATAATTAAATGACTTCCTGTATCTAATCCTCCCATTGCTGAGCCTGCTCTTGCGCGAGAGTGATTGGGTTTTAAACCACGGGGACCCAATGCAGATAGTAGATGGCACATTTATTTCAAATTTTAGTTCTTGGACATCCTGATTCTCTCATGTTTTCTTTTACCGTAAGAGCAGAGCTGTTGCGCGCATATTTTTTTGAATAGAATAATAATATATTGGTGCATGACCGGGTTACAGTGTTCAAACCCATGACGTTTACGGATAAACCCCTTATTATCTAAAAAAATCTTTGTTAGTTTTTTTTTTAACAGGTAAACTTAACACAGTAAACAGGTAAAATTAGCACTGGTGGTGTAGTGGTACTGACCCCGCCTTCTGATTCTAAAGGAAGTGGGTTCGAATCCGGTCCAACCAACTTTTGGTATAACTATTTCGCGGAATATAAGAAATGTCAAATACAAGGAAACTGTCAGTTTACTCGCGAATAACTACGATTCACTCGGAGAATAGCGCCTATTCAAGTTTGGTCGAATCCAACCTAAAAGATAGTGTCCCTATAAAATCCAATATTTTTTTTATACCTGCTAACTTACGAGTATCTACGCGTCATATCTCGTTGATATGATTGGAGTGTATGGGATACTAGCTAATAACTACTAAGTACCCTGTGACTCAGGGCTGTAATGAAGTGCCTACCCGTGTCATTTTGACAGATAGCTTGAGACAGGATGTACTCTGTGGAGACAGGTGGAGCTCTTCAAACATTTCCTGCGGCTTCATCGCCGTCGTCGAACGTCTCTTCTAAAGCTCATACGTTATGATTCACTTCGAACACTTCATAAGCAGATTGAAATCCGTTTCGTATGACCGGCTCGGCTGTTTCGCGTAGTCATCATTTGGATGGGTGACCGTCATTGGCAATTTCAATTGAGTGCTCTCGTGCTTCGGAAGGCACGTTAAGCAGTCGG
This sequence comes from Colostygia pectinataria, assembly GCA_951394395.1. Taxonomy (NCBI): domain Eukaryota; kingdom Metazoa; phylum Arthropoda; class Insecta; order Lepidoptera; family Geometridae; genus Colostygia; species Colostygia pectinataria. The sequence goes on along the minus strand of OX596358.1, from coordinate 10,268,179 downwards.
TCTCGGCTTTTTCAAAGTTGTTAGGCCATGACAGAGGCCTTTGGGCGGCCTGGAAACTTTGTCCCCAGAGTTGGCCATTTTTTTTTTTTTTTTTTTTTTTTTTTTTTTTTTTTTTTTTTTTTTTGGACAATCCACACAGCATCATCTAGCCCCAAGATAAGCTACTGTTAAACAGAGCTGTGTTATGGTACTAGATGACTGATATATACTTAATACAATACAATACATAGATAGATATTTTTTATTATATATAGAAAATACCCAGAACACCCGGAACAAATATTTGTAGATCGTACAAACACTTGACCCGAGGCGGGAATCGAACCCGCAACCTCCGCGTCGCAGGCGGACCTGCGCCCGCTGCGCCACATCGGTCGTCAAATTTCATTGACTCATACGAACTTACTTGCTATCAAAAAAAAAGCTAGGAACCCAGCCGAGTTTGTTGCCAGATTCTTCTAGGCTGGGGCGCGTGGAACTGGCGTAAATTCACCTAGCTTTAAGACGTTTCAAAATGATCCTTGTGACATGATTGAATAAATATATATTTTTTCTTTACTTTACTTTACTAGTGTCCGGGTGTGACTGAGGCTTAAGCATTAGCATAAACCTTTATCAACAAGTCTATCCTAAACCTGATCCTAGGCTTATCCCTGTGAGAATTCACAACAAACTGGATTTAGATCTTGTTAGCATCTAAAGGTTAGGGCGATTGTTTACCCTAGCGGAGCGGAATCAAGTCAACAAATTGTAAAAATTTACTTGATGAAGCACGTATTCATTATTTCAAATACTTCATTTAAACATTTAGAAATAAATATAACGGTTGGTTATCAATGTTTTCATATACAACCATCACACTAAAGGAAAACTAAAGATTATAACTATAATTTTTATAATCTATTATTTTAAAAAGATTTGCGTAAGTTTGCTTTTTGTAACAATGAGCAAAATCACGTTCAATTTAATTCAATTCAATCATTTCTTTGCTAGAATACATACAATAATTTTACATACTAGGATCTAGTCATTGTATGCAGCCTGCAGTCAAGCGTGCAAATATTGATTTGTGTCATTTTACCTAATCATTACTTAATTATAATTCCAAAATTCTTTACATATATAAATCATGTCAAAAAGAAATATTAATAATTAAAATTACATCAATGCTCAAAAATATAATAATAATGAAAATAAACATTAAATTCATACAACATATCCTTAGTCAAATTTAGTACTCAAGAAATCAGCTCTTTATTGTTTTATTGTTTTTATTGCTTAGGTACCAACTGATTTAAATATTACAAAAATTAAAATATAAGAAAAAAAATTATTATTAATATTCTCGTTGTCGCCATTTTGGTAAACACAATTACTTTGATGACTTTTTTTAAAATAACTAACGCAATCTACCATTTTCTTGATTTTTTTTTATAAAATTGCTCATTAAAACGCAGTGTTGTCTCGACTCTGCTCTGCTTTAGTGGATGATTGGCTTTCACTCAAGACTAACAAACTACATGAATAATAAAATGTATTACTATGAATAACATTTCAATAATTTTGATACAGAATTTATGATAGCGTCGATAATTTTCATCTTGTCCCTCTAGATCCAAACCGTCTAATTAGTTCAAAGCTGAATTGGATGTTATGCTAAGTCTTTAGTCTAAAGTCTTTTGACGATTACTAAAAGAATCAATGAATATTGAGGTAAGGCGTTTTATTTATTTTACGTTTTACTAATACTTACAAATTATGTACTGTATCATTGTAAGAAAAATAAAATTATTAAAATATTTTCATAATTACGATTTTTTATTTGTAAGAACGTCGATTACGTAGACGCTCTGACTTTAACGTATTTATAAAGAAATCAAACACACACATCAAAAGTCGTATTCACTGACCAGACCCTAGAATCTACGAGTACTCTATGACCACAACACCGACCTAACAAGATAATATATTGTGAAAAATCGATAAAAACACTCAAAGATTCACACAAAAACGGCAATGCGAAACCTAATTAGCATGGGTCCCCTTAAACTGGGTGTAATTACCCTGGCTCTTCAAAAACCCGCCTAACCTGACCCGCTGGAGAGCTCTCCGACACCACATGCGCCCATAATTTGCACGTTAGAGAGCACTTCTGACACTCCTCTTGAGGGCCCAAGGGCTTTTACTTTTTAAACGACTTTTGACATTATTTTGATCTCTGTTAGTTAGTTGATTTGGTGAAAAATTTAAATAGCCATATGGTAGCAGGTTAGGTCTAACTAAGTCCGAAGTAACTAGGCTATGTTTTAGTGTAGCCGAAGACTACTAAGCCTTAACCAAGCCTTTACCATTTACAGAAGAAGTTTTATAAAACGCCTGTTTGGTTACGCTTGATCTTGTTGTCCTCGCATATTTATGACAGTTTTTCATAAAGATAGTTTTGTCAAAATAACACAAAAGAGGCATTGCAATTAAGAATGAATTTAGGGCCTCTAGATCTCAAATTTCAATTCAAATTATGTCAACTTACTCTGTGAGCATCCAAACTCATCACCTGAGTTTATAGACCAAAAATATTGTAGATCTTTTAAAAAAACCCACCACTTTTGTTATAAAGTCCTGTTTTTACAGAATATGCGTTGCGCAGCTTATGTAGATATAGGTAATAACTTTTCATCAAAGTAGGTTAGAATATTGAGTTTTATGGAGTGCCAAATAAGATTCTGCAATATTTATTAAGTTTTTCCTTCCTTATGCTATTTTTATTATGCAAACAAACGATAATACTTACCAAAAGTTTTTCGTAAATATTATCGGGTAGGTACCATTTGTCAAAATTAGACGATCAAGCATCATAAACCAACAGTCAAGCCAAAATGAATCTGAAAGCAGCACGATAGGGTTCTTTATGGAATGTGCTGCCTCAGCCTGCCAAGATTCCTGAGATATTTTCAAGATTACATCAACTTCCCCGAACAAGGTCGGAAAATTCACGATAATTTTGTAACTTTTTCAATTTGACTCGGCAACTTTGTGACTATTTTGTAAAGCAATTTGCTGTACAAAAACGTTTGTACCTTTATAACGTGAAGTCAACTAAAAGCTAAAACTATGGTTTCTTATAAGAATCGAGCATTATATGACAGCCGTCTTAGAGCGAAGATGAGAAAACCGTCTAAAAGACTAGTATATAAGTCAGTTTTTTATTGGAACCTACTTTTATTGCAACATAGCTATATAATTACCGCACAAATGCTCCTGGCTAAGGTTTCAGTCACACTAAATAATACCGTGCTACGGTCGATAAAATTTAAGGGTTATATTATGATGAAAACACGAACGACGTTGATGTAAGTTTGATAAAACGTTGCTAGGTGTTGCCTTTGCTATTATTTCACCGTGAAACGATACGTAACATGCGCTGTGAAAAAAATCCATTGCAATATGGTTGATTTTGAAGTTTCCAACACCCAACGGTTACATTTTGATATTACAGACCCCACATAAAAATCTTTAGCTACAATACAGTATGACTACTTACTATTATGGTACTGAACATCTACAGTCATGACTATAAATGTTCAGTTACATGCTGGTAAACCTATCCTATGCTAATGAGTTGTTAAAATCTGAAACTATTTTTGTTCCACGAAGAGCGTTATTATAATGACAGCTTTTTACGGATATACGCACGACTTTACTGTCAGTATTTTAAAATAAACACAACACAGTTCTATAACACGACACTAACCCGACGTTATAACGCCTTTCGCGATATAACGCGAACTATTGCATACGCTTTCAGACACACGTACTTCAATAGTTAATAATTAACCAGCTTTGTGTATTCTTCCGAAGAACAGTAGACGATGTTTGATGTTTCAGTAATCTCGTCATTCTGAGGGTTAAATTATTCTCGTGTGGCTGATTCCTTATGTGGAACGAAGGCCTCACTACGTAATAGACGGACACTTTAATTGGCCGCACAGGGGCCAGCCACGTGACTAAGGGAACAACCACGTTGGAGATACTTCTATAACAGCGATTCCCATTCACTGGGGTTCCGCGAATATTTTTTATTCTAAAAACAAATTCAGGTCGAGATTCGATGACAGCCTTCTAGTTCCCATTGCTGGAACAATATCCTACTCTCGAGCGAAACTGATTCACCTTCGGACCCAATGCGGATTGGTGGATGATACATGTGGGTTTCCGATGTTTTCCTTCGCCGTATGAGAGCACTGGCATTGCGCACATAACATTTCCTAATAAAATAATTCACTGGTGCAATGACCGGGTCAAACCTACTACCTCAGGATCGGATCGCGGAGTCAGTGTCCTAGTCATTACCCTAGTTATGCGCATATAACTGTCGGTCATAGTTTGCTACACTATTGCTACTAGTAACCACCCATTCGTAGGTGTACAAAGCTATATCGTCGTTTAGTTTTTTTTTTATACCACTAAAGTGGCAACCAAGCGTACGGCCCACCTGATGGTCAGCGGCTACCGCAGCCTATGTACGAAAGCAACATCATAATATCACTTGCGTGTTACCATCCTGAGACGTTAGATGGAAAGTCTCATGTGCCTGTAATTTCACCGGAAAATACCCTTCGAGCCGGAACACAGCAATGCAAGCATTACTGCTTGGCAGCAGAAATAGGTGGTAGTCCTTCCCCGGACGAGCTCCATCACAAAGAACTCTACTACTCGTTTCTGTTAACTAAAAGAAATATAGAACATAAATTTTCATTCTAACTCAAATCTAGGCGACTCTATGAGCGCTCAAAGCAGTATATTATTACGCAATTGACAAAAGAGGGTTATGTTTATTTGTGATGAAATCAGAACAAAGCGAGTCTCTTTTGCTCATTTCCGTGCAAATACGCTTTGTCGTTCTTGTTCTTATTCCTCGTATTGAGATATTCGTTTAGTTCAGCTGAGTTTAACAAAGAGCTTTGTTTTAGGTACTAGAGGCGTTATTGATTTGATTATAACTGGAAATAAGCTTTAGATTTCCATCATCATCATGACCGCCTTCTAATGTTCCCACTGGCCTACTCTCGGGGGATAGTGATTAGGTCTTAATCCACCACGCGGACCCAATGCGGATTGGTGGATGGCTCATGTCTTTCAAATTTTTACATCTTGGACATTCCGGTTTCCTCACGATGTTTTCCTTCACCGTATGAGAGTAATGGCACTGTGCACATACATTTTTCGAACAGAAAAATCCATTGGTGCACGACCGGGTATGAACCCACGACCTTAGGATCGGAAGGCGGGGTCACTACCACTAGACCACTGGTGCTCTCAATGGTTTACATTTTACGTCTTTATAAAAACTTTCCAAGGTTTTTTTACATGGTTTTTTTTTATATTTTTTTTATATAACTTAAGTGGCAACCAAGCATACGGCCCACAAGATGGTAAGCGGTTACCGCAGTCTATGGACGCTTGCAATACCAGAGGTATCACTCGCGGCTAAGATCGAAAGCCTCATGTGCCAGTAATTTCACCGGAAACCATACCCTTCACACCGGAACACAGCAATGCGAGCATTACTGCTTGGCGGCAGAAATAGATATGGTGGTAGTCCTTCCCCGGACGAGCTCTATCACAAAGAACTCTACTACTCTTAACAGATATTCTGATTTCGGTTAGAAAAGCACTGTAATTAGAAACTACTGAGTAAAAGAGACTTTTAATTAAGTCTAGTCTAGTCTACGTACGAACTTAAAATAACACTGCAACTGCTATTGTCGATGCCTTAACCACCTTGACCGTCACATCATTAGCCGATACCGCCTAAAGAAATTGTTTTGGGTCTCCTTTTACCACCTGCAAGATGAGGAATGAGCTCCCGTCTGGTATTTTACCACTAGGTTTTAATATGGCAGTATTTAAAAGGAAAGTTAAGGGCTTCCTAATAGGTAAGCAACGCTTCTGTAACTAACATAGTCATGCAGTTGTCTATAGGCGACGATGACCGCTTTCCATGAGGCGGCTCGTCAGCTTGTTTGTCACTTTATCACATAAAAAAAAACAAATGAACTGCGCAATACGTTGCTGTCATATTAAGTGCTAACAGCAAAACGCATTATTACTGTTGTATAGTTTTCGAGATTTTGTGTGAAATCTTTTGGCATTAAAAATCGAAAGTTTACGATATTTAAAATGTTGTGACTTGTCATTAACTTGAATTTGGCTAATGGCCTATGTAGCAAAGGCCATTAAAAAAAAAACTTTTACTTAACCATATTTTGTTTGTATTATACAAGTAAACTGCAGTTCCCAACCATGGTACAGTAGCTAGTGTCTCTATAAAATCCCAACTCAAAACATTAATATAATCTCAAGAAAACAGATGCCAAAACATGGTACTGGGTACAGCAGCCCGGAAGTGGCAGTGCCAGTAAACGCAGGCTTAAATATCGTTTCTTAGCACTATCGTTGTTTTTCAGTGCGATTGTGGGCGCCAACAATGGCGGCTATAACCGTAAACCTAAAACACAGCTAGAAGAGAAATAACTGTTTGTTTGTTTTTAAAAGTTCTTTATTTAACATAAGCACAGTAATATATAACATAACTAAACACAGTTTAGCACATTACGACTCCAGATCGATGTGACTAGCAGGCTGTAGCGCCTATAAAAGTCTTTTAAATAAACATATTATGACATATATACCACTTTTTATAATTGAATTTAAAATATTTTGCATAATTACTATAATGCATGAATAAACATTAATTACATAACATTATGAACACTTTAGAAAACGCTCATTTTTAATAGAAGATATAGAAGAATATAGATAGAACAGAACAACTGAGCCTTTACCAACAAGGTTAACATTTTGAATACAAATACGAATATAACTTTATCTTCATCATCATCATGGCAGCCTTCTAATGTTCCCACTGCTGGGACACTGGCCTACTCTCAAGCGAGAGTGATTGGGTCTTAATCCACCACGCGGACCCGGATTGGTGAATGCCACATGTCTTTCGAATTTTTAGTTCTTGGACATGCCGGTTTCCTCACGATGTTTTCCTTCACCGAACGTTCTTAACTTTATCTTAAATAGTATAAAACAAATGCGCGGCTATCTGGCCCTCCTACTTCCGAGAGCTAGTACATCGTCTAACTGTCAATTTTGTCCACTAGTTTTGTAGTTAATAAAAAGCACTAAAGAAAAAAAAACCCAATGTGACAACCAAGCGTACCTCCCACTTGATGGTAAGCAGTCACCGTAGTCTAAGAGCTTGCAACATCAGATATATCACATACGCGTGCGACCACACCACGCCTGCCACCTGAGACGTAGATCTTAAGTCTCATGTGCCTGTAATTTCACCGGAAACCATACCCTTCGAACCGGAACACATCAATGCGAGCTTTACTGCTTGGCGGCAGAAGGTGGTAGTCCTTCCCCGAACGAGTTCTATCACAAAGAACTCTACTACTCTAGGCTTCCAAGCTTTTAAAACGATGGCACTAGTGCTCCACAAACAACTCCATCAAAACATAATAAAAGCGCGTTCAATCGTTCTGAGTGGATGAAGAGCAAGTAAAAATCTCTTTGAATCGCAGAATTAAATTATTTATTTTTATATCAGTATCTCTACCTGTTTTATGAGGGTAGTAAAACGCGTCTCGGTTTCTTTCATTGACACTGAGTTTGGGGACTGTATGGATGAGGTATATTCTCAGATGATCTATACTAGCGTGCTTTTTCATACGTTCTCTAACCGGTACACGAGTATCCGGCAGCGAAGTGCCGTCAATACTCGATACTCAATACTCAATTTATTTGTTGCTCTCATATGGTTGGTACATTTACAGTTGTTATATATATATATATATTTTTTTTTTAATAAATAAATTAATAATGCTGGACAATCCACACGGCATCATCTAGCCCAAGGTAAGCTGTTGTTAAACAGAGCTGTATTATGGGTACTAGATGACTGATATATATTTAATACAATACAATACATAGATCGATATTTAATAATTTTAATTAGGTGGTTGTATCACATATGAACCCTGTAAAAGGGTATGACAACACGGAGATAGGCCGAAGTTTATATAAGTAGGAAGTACGTAGATAAATTAAGTAGATCGATTAAGAAGGTTGTTGGCATTAATTCTCAGTAGGTCGTCACCGTCACCGACTAGCCGGCAACTGGGACGTATGAATAGGCACGGTACGCCTCGCGACATTGTACGCGCTGACGGTTTTGCTAACTCCCAAGCTGTCTTTTTTTTTTAAATTTTGAGGATCTATCCTTATCGTAGTGCATCCACCCTACATAATAATATACCTACACATCATAATTTTTTTTGCAATATTTACAAAGCTGACTTCAGTTCTTATTACCCAATTACCTCCACCAAAAAAAATCTAAGCATTTCTCACATTACCTACACAACCGATATCTAAATAATTCGTGCGCCAAAGTAGCTTTCGTAGCTCAGCCCGAAACAGCTTTTATTGAAAAGCATTATTAAAGATGCACCCTCGAAATCCCAAAGAGGCTTTTATGAAATTACCCTCACGGAGGTAGATGTACCTAGTTACCTAAACAGAGGGTATTGCTAAGCGGCGCGTGCCTAAAAAAAATTAAATGGAAGGATTTTTTTATTACTTATATTACTTTCGCTCTTATTGTGTATGTATTGTATAAAGTATAATTATATCAGTCACTTAGTACCCATAATACAGCTCTGTTTAACAACAGCTTACTTTGGGGCTAGATGATGCTGTGTGGATTGTCCAGCATTATTTATTTATTAATTTATTTATTATTGTCCCAATGAAGGGCAAGAGCGTCCCTTCCTTTCTTTAAAGTCTCGATCTTTGGCTACAGACTGTAGGCCAGTCTTTTAGATGTCTATCGAGATCGTCTCGGCATCTTCTTCATGGTCTTTTTTTTTTTTTATACAACTGAAGTGGCAACTAAGCGTACGGCCCACAAGATGGTAAGCGGTTACCGCAGCCTATGGACGCTTGCAATACCAGAGGTATCACTCGCGGGTTGTCACCTTGAGGCTAAGATCGAAAGCCTCATGTGCCAGTAATTTCACCGGAAACCATACCCTTTACACCGGAACACAGCAATGCGAGCATTACTGCTTGGCGGCAGAAATAGGTATGGTGGTAGTCTTTCCCCGGACGAGCTCTATCACAAAGAACTCTACTACTACTCTGTCGTGACGGTGTCTGAATTGAATGTTAATTTTGTTGATGATACTTGCTTTTGTCTGCGGCTCGTGTAGCTAGAGCAGTAGCATATAAACTTGTCTAGGTTCAAACCTTTCAGGTAGTATTTCAAGTTTCATCGAAATTGGATCAGGCGTTACGGCGTGATTGAACCACAAAATGCTATAAATGTACAACAGAGGATTTTTAAAGTTTTTTGTTTTGGGCTAGTCTCAAAGTCGCAATAATATGACATTATTATACAAATTTGGATTTTTCACACACCTACAATTCAGTTACAATTCAGTTTTTTAACCCATAAATAACACAGAATGTAAGTACTTAGTGTAAAACATAAATTTACAAACGGATTTCCATTACAAGTGAAAATACTAATGCTGATATACCTCTGTTGCATGTCTACAAATCAAATAAATTCTGTTTGCATGTTCCATGAATCTCACCTGAGAAGGCAGGTAAATAGGTATATTGTAAAACCACATTCCTTTGCTAAGGCCTATACAGATGTAGTGCCGGACTAAAAAAGTCACATGCCACAGAGATGCGAATGTCGAAAAACAACTTAAACAAACTCAATAACAGGTGGCTTAAAGCGAGCAGAATAGAAAATACCAGAAGTCTGAAAGTAGTTAATGATATACTACCTAATAAAAGTGTAGGTATAGCTTATAAAAAAATATACTTTATCCTTCTATTAGTGGGCACTTGAAATTTTTAAATTTTGTGGCGTGCGCGATTAGGAATAGAAAATTTTGTTCTGCATAATATTATACCTATTATAAAATACCCAGAAAACTTTCCAAGTAAAACTAACAAAATTACTTCAAAAAAATTGGCTTACTTGATTAACGTGGTATGAGCAAATTATTATGTAGAGAATAAAGTCATGAAAAAGAAAAGTGATTCTATTTTGTATGACTTTAGGAGAGCACTGTTGGTCTAGTGGTGGTGACCTCTTCCGATACTAATGTCGTGGGCTCCGGTAATGCACCAATAGGTTCAAGTTCTTCCATTCAAAACTTATCCGCATCCACCAATCTTTATTGAATCTGTGTGGTGGATTAAGACCCCAATCACTCTCGCTCGAGAGCAGGCCAGTGTCCTAGCAGTGAGAACACTAAAAAGCTGCCATGATGATGATTGTGCGCCAGTGCTCCAAACGGTAAAGCGACAGTGGACGCCGCTTAAATCTGAACAAACCTTAACAATGCTCGATGTTATCTGAGCGTGCACAAACTTCGTTCTTTGTAAGTGCGGTCAACGACTTCTACTGCAAGTTTATGATTGTCTACGGTTAGTAGGTAATTTGAGGTTTTTCTACAATACGAAAGCTATATACGATTGTTTTTGCTTAGTCCTTTGATGTCTCATCATCAACATCCACCAATTCGCATGGGGCCCGCTGGTGGATTTAGACCAAATAACTCTCGCCTGAGAGAAGCCAGTGTCCCAATAGTTGTAGTAACATTAGAAGGCTGTTAATTGACCTCTCATTATGCACTAGTAAATTCATTGACTTTGGGTCTCATTATATTTGTGAAAACTTTTATTTGGTTTTTTATACCATATTTATATAATGTAGATATTCCTAAGAAAAATTTACACACCGCAATGGCACTAATAAAATTGTTTATGGTTAATTTTACATTGTTATATTTGGTTGAAATCGCCTGAGATATTTACAACGAAGCGTTTCCGTGCTTAGGAAGCCTCGTTAAGCCTTTATACAGCCTATTACTTTAGTAACCAAAGTTGGGTGGGTGGCTAACTCTGGTTACTGAAGTCAATGGTGACTTATACGAATGATTTACTATCGATTCAAAATTTAGTAAGATTGTGCCTTTAAGAGGCCTTTCCAAGATTTAGCGATATAATTCATAAAGTTCGCCTGAATATATCTTTATATAGTATAAGTAATAGTGCGCGCGACGAGGAACGATACGTCCTCCTTCCATAAGCGCTCAGCGCGGTTTGAGAGTCGGTGCTTCGATCGATATGATTATAAGTGCGCTAAGGTGTGATGCGTTACTAATTATTTTTTTAATCAGTTGTGTCTTGAGTTAATTAATATTTGTTCTAATGGCTTAAATTTTAAGGGATAAAGCTTTTATATGTTTTTATTTTCGTTAAAATATCTTTAACACACGAGCCACAATAGTGTTCGAAACTTCACGGGCTACAAGAAAATTCAAGGATTATCAAGGATAGGGCTCTTAACGTGACTTTACAAACCAAAGTTTATATTTATATTTTTTTTATAAAGATCAGTTTATATTTTATTCTTGTAAGTGTCTTTAAATTCTTATTTTTGTATTTACAATTTATCTTCTTCTTCTTTTAAAACAATTTATCTTTCTGTGTTTTGCTTTGATTTGTAATAGTAATTGACATTTGTTTTAAATTATTAACCTTATCCTTTTTAGCTACTCGCTATAAAACCTCATGCATGTTGTCTGTACCTTTAATTATAATGGCACTTGCTTAGTTTTACTTGAAATATTTCCTATATAATTTTAGTGGTGTACATTGTGTTGGTGCTCAATAAATAAATATAAATATAATATATATACCTTTTTCATGTCCACAAAAACCATGCAATATTAATACTGCATTCAAATTCTCTGTTAGAGAAATGTATGCATGCAAATACCGTCGCATGGGACAAGACAACATGAATGCAAATGTGTCTTGAAGGGAACCAGAAATTACTCCTTATTTTATGCATAATGTTTTGTGACAGACGAGTATACATACGTCTGCCACAAATACAGTTTCAGTTAGAATAAAAATGACTAAATTTTGAATTAAAAAATAGAGATAAAAAATATCAAAACTAATTATAGTTTTCATGCTCTACAAGACTAAAAGTGTGATTAACAAGGTAACCTAAGCATGTTCATGGCCTTCGGGCGGCCTAGAAGCTCTGTCACCAGAGTTGGCTACTGACTCATACGAACTTACTTACTTCATGGGTACTTCTGCATACTACTTTGTCAACCTAATAGCATGTGTTATTCCAGGTCATGAACTATGTTTTTTTTAAATTGAACTTACATACAAATCCGATCAGCCGTCTCGTCATCTGTCACCCAGCTAGGGTGACCTAGGGCCTAGGGTGACAGATTGCACTTATATTTTATGAAAAACGTTATCTCTGTCCCTGTAAGTGGCGAGAAGACAGCAAACATAGTAGGTACACCCGAATACAAAAGTGCAAGACTATATTTGTATAGTACACTCAAGAACAAAACTTAAGTGGCTTTAGTCATAAAAAAAGTTATTTCAGAGGCTAAGTTTCTTGTCACTCATATGTAATGAATTAAGATGATGATTGAATTGAAAGTTAAGTAATAATACACAACAGACTTAAGTACAAAATGCCAACTTTACCTCAATAACGTGTATGTACAATATCTATTTCTTTTTCACAATACCCGATTTTTCACGACACATGAGCAACCGGAAAAGCATACGTCCCTAATTTTGTACGGAAGAGCTACCTTCATTTAGGGGTATTGTGTCTGTCGGATTATTCCCCTTCCCCCTTCATCCCCTGCGTGGTCCTCGCTAGAGTACCCCTCGAGCTCTGAGGGACTCTTGTAATGAGAGGAATTATGACTTTTTGTGTGTGAATTACTTACGAGCTGCGGTGGATTATTCACAATCGTCTTTTAAGAACTTTCGTTTTTTTCTTATTGTGAACTTCCTTTATTTATGGTCATTAACTCCATAATGATAATGACTATATTACTCGTATTTTACTTCACTATTTTCTTTTATTTTATAACTTTTTAAGTCTTTTACCTTGAGTATGTAGTGTATGTATTGTAACATGAGGTTTGTTGCTAATTTAAAAATATTGTATATTTTAACAATCGTTTTGAACCTGTGTTTTTATAAAAGGCAATTGAAGCAAAGGGCTTAAAATTATTAGACTTCTCCTTTTTGTTTGGTCGTTTTAAATCCACAAGCGGAACGTTGTTTACTTTTTTCAACGTTTAATTTTCCCTTTCATTTTACCTCGTTGCTTGTAGTAAAAAACTCGAGCCGGAAATTCTGTAATTGCTTCCTATTTGCGTATCTTATGAACAAGTCACTATATAAACAATGACTTTGGTGGTACAGCAGGTTGCAATTATGCTACTAATACAATGATGCTAATATTAAGTACCTATCTACTTTGCGAGCAATATTCAAGGTCGTAGTATTAAGTATATCTAGGATCTAATATGTAGCTTTAGGTTATGTTACAAAGAAATTGTACCTACAATTTTGAAAATAAATATCTATCTATCTATCTAATGGCAGCTGTGGGTTGATCATATAATTCTAATAACTATGGTAAAAGATGTTTGAGATAGAGATTGGTTGCTAATAAAGTTATTAATCACCCCTCAGAATAACAGCAGAATTTAAATTGATGCACGATTGAATTTCGACAGGTTAAATCTACGATGCAACTGTGATTTTGTAGCATTGCCTTAATGCATTGCCATAGCATTTTGGTGCATACATTTGAAAATGGGTAATTCGCTAGTTCCCTGTAGTCCTATAACTACAACGTACAACTGTTTTGTTTCATATGATCTCGGGGCAGCTCCATTTTCCCGAGAACCAACTTTTTCAAAATGATTATAGAATACAAGATTATAAATTCAAATTCAATTTTTTTACATTATTTTTTCAAAATGCATAATGAACGTCATTTCAACTTGCTTTGAAATGGTTTTATTAAGAGCTTGTGTAATTGTAAATCAGGTAAACTTTAAGCTATCTCAGCACAATGTTTCTGTTAAAAATCAATGTTTCGGAGAAATAAAAAGACTGCCATTTTTCATAATAAAACTCGACGAACCTGGCCTCGGGGGAAGTTTTTTATTGTAGCCCAACAAAACGGTTGACAGACAAAGTTTGGCTGCTCTTTGTGGGCCTTTGAGCTCTTTGATGTTACGAGGAAAGGGGTAAAATGCATGTTTTTGAACATTCCTTTATGTTATCATATTTTATATATCACGAGATTTTTAAACAGAACCTACACTTTTCTTTGAAAACACTGAAACGGATAATATTATTCCGCAAGCGTCGTTTAGGAAACTAAAGCTCACATCCCTTTTAGCTCACCGCCACTGAGTTACTGGTAGAAACTGGATGAGAAAAGCCAAAGATCATGCTTAGTATAGCGTACCTTGAGTGAAACTTATTTCCAGCAGTGGACTGCTTGCACAAATAGGTTAAGCAATAGGTTTATGATGATAATGATATATTTTATTTGACAGGTTCATTATGCCAAAAGCTGCTAACATATTTGATGTACTGAACAAACTTTACACAATTAATTCATTGTCTCATCCGAAAGCTTTCGTACGTATTGACAAATAAGTAATTTGTGATAACATCTTTTGGAAAAATAACTTAACTTACCTGCTTATTCACAGCTTACCAATACCCCGACCGCGATCAACCTAAAGCGGAAACAAACATAAAACAGAACAACTATTGCAGTCGTAACGACTCCCAAAACATAATAAAAGCGTCATTGACCCCATTCTAGTCTACAGCAGCCACGTACCCTCATCTTACGTAGGGCCATTTTATTTAAAGAACCGAAAGTTCGGAAACGAGCGCAGCCACGCGTAAACATTTACTTGAAAGCTTTATAGATGTTGGTGACCGCAGTTTGGTTTTACTACGGGGGCGCCCTCTGCTGAATTTATTATACGTAGCTTGTTTTCATGTAGGTGCTTTAACAAATCTGGTTTGAGCTTATAACACAGAATAGATATTAGTACTACTACCACAGATATAGAGAGTAATCTTCAAACGCAAACGAGAAATGTGAAAAGGCGTGTGGTTTGTGATTATTCAAACTGTCTTGTCTAGTCTAAGTCTGCTATTTTGGTTTGATTGTTGAACCCTAGATCATTAAATTATATGAACTTACTTACCTACTACAATGCTCTCTGTGTAGTCGTGCACAGCGCTTGCGCACTTCTGCTTCGAAGCTGTCCATCTGGCACTGCGGTGGTTTTTTTTTTTATGTCAGCAAGTGACAAGCCAATCAAGGCACCCAGCGGATGTTAAGCACCACGCCTGACTATTATAGATGCCACCCAAAGCTTAAAGTTTTTAAGTGTTTGCGTGGCACTGCACCGCGCTTATCACCTCGAGACATTGTTGTTAGGTCTTTTTCGCCCAGTAATTTCACTTGCTACAGTGCCCTTCAAACCTAAACACAGTAATGCTTGCACTACTTGGAGGTAGAATATCTGACACTGCGGTGGTACCCACTAAAACAGACTCTAGCTAAAGGCTCCAACCAATATAGTTTTAAGGCGTACTATTAACATAGTTAAAACAAGAACTAACAGTGTTTGCAACACGCACAGAAGACGTGAAAGAAGATGTAAGTTTTGTTGCATGTAAAATGCTTTTTGAGTAATGCGCATCAAGAGAAAAAACAAGGTAAGCCATCCGAAGTAACGCTCGTCATCTAAACTCGTTAAGTATATAAAAGTCATTCAGATTACAACAAAGATTGAAAGCCCAACAAAGTTGACAAGAACTTACTCATTTTCTTTCATGCAAAATTACATTTGGGAAATGCTCCCGTGCTGGAAATTTTTAGGGTCGAGATCACATTGAACGAAGGAATATTAAAAAAGTTCTGCGGTGAAGTTGGATTGTCTTTTTTGGAGTCGACCGGGTTGTAGTGGGTTCTCGGGTTTATTCTGGGTTCGGGTTTTATTTAGTTCTACTTGAAGAGTTTGATGTGTGATCTTAGGAGGGTGGAAAGTGTTTTTTTTATACTACTAAAGTGGCAAACAAGCGTACGGCCCACTTGATGGTCAGCGGTTACCGTAGTCTATGTACGCATGCAGCATTCAAATATCATTTGCGTGTTACTACCCTGAGACGTTAGATGGAAAGTCTCATGTGCCTGTAATTTCACCTAATACTTACCCTTCGAACCGAAACACAGCAAAATTACTGCTTGGCGGCAGAAATAGGTATGTGTGCATTCTTATTTTTATAATTGCTTAATAATTGTAATACCAAGTTAATAATACGTGACTGACTTATAAGAACTAGCTGCCTACTTTTTTGCTTGCTTGGTGCCAGAAAAAAAAATCCTATCTCTACCTGCAATTTCACCAGAAACATACCCTTCAAGCCAAAACACAGTAGTGCGAGCATTACTGTTTGGCGGTAGAGATAAGTATGGTTTTAGTTATTACCCCGAGCTCTATCACAGAGAACTCTACCACTCTTACTTACTTTTCTTTTTTTCTTCTCGTATTTTGAATGGCAGTCTGTCTGTTCAGACAATATTGCCAGTGTCAAGTAATGACAACGTGTACAAAAATGAACGAATCAAGTTCGAATTTTGAATTACACAAACAAAGTTTTGAAAGAAATGATGGCGTTCTTTTAAAATTTTCTAGGAGAATCTTCTACCAAATTACAAACCAATATCACCGTTCCATTTCAATCACTTACATTTTTGCCAAGACTACGAGTCGTATTGGATATACTGCCACCAGATTTACACAATAAAACTCAAAATAACACGAGAAAAACAATTAAAATGGGAGGACCATGTCGTACCGGCAAAATTACCGAAAAATAACTCTCCTTACTTACTTTAATTGCTAAGTAAGTTAAACATTGCCGTACATTTTAAGAAGGGTTCGACAAGTATCCGAAGGAACAATGTCGGACGTCTAATAAAAATATTTGCTAACATATTTTATATCTTGCGTAAACATTGTGAATTTTCTTATTGACAAGCTTTAGTTATGGTTACAAAAAGGCCTTTCAGTAAACAGTGTATTTTTACGTTCTTTAGATATACTCGTAAGTAAATTCTCATATGTTTGGACGTGGTTTGCTGTTGACATCAAAAATATAAATCTTTAGTAGAAAAACTAAACATCATATACACATACTTATTAGTGTGATTACGCATTACTAAATTAGTCCAAGCTATCTATACATGGCTCGACCTTACTATATTAAATATATAGCAAAGTCGAGCCATGTATAGACTAATTTAGTAATACGTAATTACACCAATATTAAAAATGCATTAGTGAGTTTATTTGTTCCACTCAACTCCGTAACTGTTAACAGATTTTCATCAGATCAGCAGGGATCGAACCCATGTCTTGTTTTTTAATCGAGCACTCTTTCATCATAAAAAAGTCGTCATAATTGCGTTATGAAACTGTAAATACTGCACAATCAATAGCTGGCAAATATTTGACGAACTAATGGTGCGAAATAAGAAAGCTATTCCAATAGGTCTTGCTATTTCCAATTACTCGATACCAAAAATTTTGAATTACAAACAGTTTCCACCACATTTAACACGAAAGGCCGAATCCCGTGATTACTATAAAAGAAGTTAGCAAATAAATCAGGGCGCGTCTAATTTATCGCGCGAATACCAAGCGCCGCGGAAATCTTACAAATTGATGGATTCCAAAAATTCCGAACCGAGCCGTGGAGTGGTAGCAAGCAAGTTATGCGCTGGTAATAAGTTTTTACTGGGTACTAAGGTAGTGGTTGTGAACCTCCAATCGTAAGTGCACCAATGGGTTTTTTTTAATGTACATCTAAAAACTCTGAATGAAAACAACGGAACGGCACGTTCTAGAACTTAATAGCCACTGTGTTATCTAAAGTTTAATATCATAATATTTAAACTGCATTGCGCAAATGCACAGTATTACAGTATTATTAGTCACGTAAATCGTATACCCAATTTTTTTAGGAACCTCTTTTAAAAAGGAAAGTGTTGCAAATTACTACAAAGTATTTTTTTATCTTGCGACTTGCACACAGAATAATTATCTCTGGTTAAAAACAAAACTAAAGTTCATATTAGTCCTAGATTTATTATGAAATAGCTGTCGCCCGCGACTTCGTTCGCGTGGGACTCGGGAACCGTACTTTTTTCCAAAATAAAAAGTAACCTATGTCCTATTCCCGGTCATTATCTGTTTATGTTTTCAATTTCAGCTAAATCGGTGGCCTACCCGAGCGAGAGTGATTAGGTCTTAATCAACCAAACGGACCGACATGCATTGTATTTACGGATATAATAAAAACGGAAATAAAAATAATAGCAGAAATAATAATTATGACATATCGTTACAACGAATTTGCTAATACAACCCATTGAGCTAGTGACAGTTGATTATTGTAAAACATAGTCATATTATATGACTCTGCTGTAAAACCATTGAACTGGAGATTTAAATGAGTTTTTTCGTTAACACATTTCGGTAAGTGCCTACTTTAGATGTGCCCATCGTTAGGTTTCCTATAAAATGACTTCGATCTACTACAAAGTTACATAATTTAATCAAACTCAAAGCTGTATAAAAACCTATGTCATAAAAGTGTTGTGAGTGTATAAAGAGAAAAATTTAAATTAATCATTGTTTTTAAATATATATTTATTTTATTTGCTTTTTTTTTTTGTATGATAGCAAGTGACCGGACAATCAAGGCACCCACGCCTGACTATTACATAATATGCCGTGTGTACCACCAAGCTTAAAGTAAAGTCTTGATTGCGAAACCCAGGCTCGTTAAAAATATTTAGCAATCATCAATTAATAATTGATTTAGGATATACGTATCAGTTTAAACAAGTCACACCATCAATCCAAATTCAGGGTCAAACTGACAGTTTAAGAAATAGGATGTAGATTTATTATCATTCAAAGGACACTTTTGGAGGCAGGTGCGAAAATGGTGGCCCAAGATTGATGACGGCCTCATTCGGAAGGATTTTGGATCGAGATATAAATTATTTTCACTTACCGTGACGAAGATACGGCATTTTACTTTTATGGACTGGGTCTGAAATTTAAATCCAGCTATTCGTTTGACCTTGGCACAAATGTAAAATGCTTTAATTTTTGAGCAGAAGTAAAACAATTCATTACGTAATGGTTATAGAAAACTCAAGTCTTAAGCATAGCTTTATTATAACTATACATATTAAAACAACTCAAACCAAACCTATTTTAGCAACAATGGTATGCATTTCATTACGGCGACGAGCAAGGCCTTGTCTTAATTAATTACATCGAGATGTCACTGTTGTTGGGTTGTCTTCACGACTGTTCTCATAAATTTAGTTTGGTCAAAGATAAGAGAGGTCTAGAATAGACAGTATCTATCTAAGAACTGTGTTTGTGGTGGCGACGCATAGCGATTTTTAACGTTCCCGTTATTTTATGTATTAGGTACTGTCAGCAAACGCTGCATAAAAATCTTGAAACTTCTTATTACTCAAGCTAAATCGAATTTTCATTTGAAGCTTTTAAGTTAAGAAGCTCTAACAATACAAAGCTCTTTGCTTTATACAAACGTAAATAACAAAGGCGTTCGTGAAATAAAATACGTGTCGCAGAAAACTCACATGGATTCACGTATCAACTGAAAACGTAAGTTTTCTAATATGAAGAAAGTTGAAACACACGAGTGAAGTTAGTCTCTTTTGAGTTCAGCTAATGTGTGTAAGTTTTAGGGCGCTTCAGTCTCTATGATTCTGTCCCAGCCGCCATTTATGCATGAAACACTATAAAGCTTTGTTAACAAAGCCGTTCTAGCAACAGTCTGTCACCGCGCGCGGTTAGTTCTGGCAGATCGTCCACTGCACCACTGCCTTTTTTCGTCTTGTCATTTTAAGGTACAAGTTCGTAGCCGACCGCAAGCAGCAACTGCAGGCAACGTGTCACCGCGTTACAGTACGACAGTGTTGTTTGCTGCGACCGCAGATTAAGTCTAACATACTAAATTGACGATAGTAGGAATCTTGGAACAAATGTTTGTAGGTACGATCTGCAAACATTTATTTCGGGTGTTCTGGGTATTTCTATGTATAATAAAAAATATCTATTTAAGTACTAATTATATTAAGAATATCAGTTATCCAGTACCCACAAGCTCTGCTTAGCTTGGGGCTAAATGATGCTGTGTGGATTATCCAGCATTATTTAATTATGTTAAAAAAGTGACTATCTGATAGTAGGAATCATGACTGCAGCAACATGAAGTCGTTTTGCTGTAACGTAAAATTGGCATCACGTCACGCCTGCTGCTGCTGCTTGCAGTCGAACTTGTACCTTTATGGACTATTCTGATAGCATTTGACAGCAGTTAATGTGTTGTACTTGCCGCACTGTTACTGTAAGCATCAATTTTAAGTAGTTTAAGTTTTTGTGTCTCTGTTGAGCTGACGCTTCAAACGACTTTCAAAGTATTTTCGGGCATGAGTTCACCGACCTGTAGGTACCTATCTCTATTGATTGATTAATTGAATTATTCAAGGCTTTGCTAATTTCATTACGAAACTTCACCGCAGTGTAAATATTAGGTTAAACTTAAATTAAAGTGAAATCGGAGTACAATCAAGCCCATTATCCACCTAGCTGATGAAGGGAATAATATAAAAAGTACAGTTATGCAAAAAATATTATGGAAATAGTGTGTGTAGAATTCAGTTTTACTAATATTTTATAAAATTAGTATTTACAATCTCCGAGGAAATCCGTAGAACCAAGGTCACAAAAATAGCTCTCAGAATAAGCAAATTGAAGTGGCAGTGGGCAGGCCATATAGCTCGCAAAAAAGACAGCCACTGGGGAATAAAGGCTCTTGAATGGCGACCGCAAACTGGAAAACGAAATATACGACGGGCCTACTCAAAAACGTAAAGCTCAAAATTGGCTCAATACCTTTTGCTGCACTTACGGGTGTGAACCCAATACCTTACTAGGACTCTTTTACTTGTCGCATTCCTTCCCGCGATTTAGGAAATATAAAATTCAATTTACAAGTTTATTGGCAATACTCTTTGCATTACACCGGAGCCCATAAACTGTAAACAGCCGATTCTTATTCCAGCTGCATCGTCTCTTTGTCATATCTAGATACCTATCAGAATAATTCTTTTGATATTGCCGCGCTAGGGCATCTTACCGCGCAGTTTGCTTGTATTTATTTTTATTATCGTCGTTCTTCCAAGAGCTACAGTTTTATTTTCAGCCAGGGTTTTGCTTAAAGTCTATTTATACTGTTTAAATGCCTTTTTCTGGTATCCTTTAGTTGTCATCGTAGCAAGTGGAAATCCGTGGTTTCTGTCTACCCTTACGGGATACAGGCGATTTTATGAATGTAAAGCAATGGAGCTTTTTCGAACTCAATTTTATTGTCTTTGCGGATTACAAACAGCTAACTTCACGACAGCCGGTGTTATATTAAAACTACACAAAGAACTATGTAAAACCTCAAAACCAAAACCATGAACCTACACTCGTAATCTAAATTAGAATTAAAACCCACAGGATAAGGTTGAGATTACGACCTTTCTCTCACTGTGCCGCAGCGGTTTCCTAAACACTGGCTTTGCTCGATGCCCAGAATTTATCGTCAAACGCGCATTACAAATCCATCGAGCCGCAAAACTCGCAAATGCACGTAACGAACGAATATTCGCGTAAACCTATTTTATATGAAGTCGTAAATTCGAACAAACGACGCGCGAGCCAATTTCCTTCGCTTATTTGTCGCCTGTAACTGGTGGGCGATACGTGAGGCGGCGGCTTATTAGCGGAAACTTTGACGAGGCACGAACTGTTTGCGAAATTTGAAAGAAAATTTTATGTGTGAGCGTCGACATTTCTACCGACTCAGACAACTTTATTCATTGATTCATTGAGAAAAATCAAGAAACATTTTACACGTGTTCGTGAAGTTTGCATAATAATAATTGTCTATCCTGATTCTGATTCACGGGACAACAAAACTTAAAATTGAACTGCTCAATTTTCGACTTTCAACTTGTATAATTGCTTGGACTAGTTGAGCTTTACCTACTTATAATACTAAAATATAACACTTGCTTATAATACTATTTTTGTTTTGTAAATAATACCTATTGAAAGCATTTATTACATATTGGCAAGTCTATAAAATCTACGGTTAAAATCATCATATACTACCTATTTCAGACCAAAGTTGTAAGTAACTCGGTGTACTAAAGACATCTTAACCTTCAGAGTGAGAACGTGACGGCCGGTTTATGACACAGCGCAATTTATTGGAAAACGTGGTCTCAACACATTACACGCTCCATTTTGTGATATTTTCTGAGCTAAAGAATGAAACGGATATACGTATATTAGTTGTGGCCTACATTCAGGCTATTAAAATTTTAAAAATAAAGATAAAAATAAATAAAAAATAATTGAAATGATTAAAATTATTTATTATATTGAAAGTAAGCTTTTTATAGAAAGAAGTAAGTTCGTATAAGTCAGTGGCCAACTCTAATGACAGAGTTTCTAAGCCGCCCGAAAGCCTCTGTCATGGCCTAACAATCTGAAAAAAGACGGTACCAACTGCTTAACGTGCCCTCCGAAGCACGGGAGCGCTAAATTGAAATTTCCACTGGCGGTCACCCATCCAAATGATGACTACGCGGAACAGTGCTCAACTTCGTTGATCTGTTAAGAACAACTTAGCCAGCTACGTCACGAGCGCTCCCGTGAAAACAACAAGGTGATAATAATGCCATAGGTTCCTAATATAGCTACTGGTAATTCAGTTTGTGATATTAAACTTAATGTGAATTATGTGTGTGTTATAGTATCCAAGGCTTAGTACCTAAAAACTATGTTATTGTTCCGAATAAAGATATTTGTATTTGAAAAAAAAAAAAAAGGTTCCACACATAAAAAAAAATACTTGTACTTTTTTTTTTCTAAACGTTTTTTTTTTATATATGAAAATAAAATACGTTATTCTGCTTAATAATTAGTTATTCTTGTTAGAAATCGAAAAGGCAGCGCTCGGCAAGTGTCAGTGACCCGCGCGTCAATGAACCGCGGGTGAATAACCCGCGCGTCCTTGACCTGCGCGTGTCCTTGACCTGCTACGGGGCGCGCACACTCGAATATTTCATTATTACGTCGCTTAACTTGATTCCCAACAATGATAAATAATAATTGAGCGCAAAAACGTAATCAATTTTTTTTTGTTTACTTGGGATTTTTAAGACAATTTTTTTTTTTTTCCTTAAATACAGTTTAGCAATGTATTTAATAATATTACGATCTAGCCTTATGTAGATAAAATATACATTAAAAAAAAAGTTATAGGTTCATATATTTTTTTTTATGTGTGGAACCTATCCCTTAAGTTTGTCAGGTTGATAATGAATGACCCTGTACTGTCCCACTGCATTGCAAAGGATAATTACCATATATATTATTATTATGTCTTATTGTTGCTTACTTATTCTCTCACATACCTACAAGTATTGTGAGTATAGTTAACAAGGTCTTGACAAATAACATTATGTATTTCGATACTCGATTTTTATATTCATCGCGAGAAATTCTTTCCATGTAAGCGACCCTCATTTCTGTAGAATATTATCGAATAAATAGCGTCAAAAAACAGGCTTAATACATCACGTAGCCGAGTATAAGTACTCTCAAGATATTTTATCAAACTGTAAACCTAAGCCTAAATTAGAAAGCAAGCCAAGTACACCCCACATAGCACCCACGCGCGTCATTCATAATTTCAAAAAAAAGTCACCACGTTTGTCCATAAAACGGGGATCACTCTACCCCCGACATACACGGTTTTCCACTTTGGAACTCGTAAATGCGTCTTTTGTTAACATGCCTAATGTACCGGATAGCTTTAAATATGCTATCATATACGATAGGTAGATATAGGCTACTTACTTTACACTTTGTACGTTTGTACCAGGTAGTTCGCCCATCTAAGAAGTACCAAGTAACGTGACTTAACAACCTTCAAAGGAATATGTACTTTAAATCAACGAATGTTTGTTTTATTTTTATTTATCCAATACACTGCAATGATGATGAAGAGAAATCATCGTTAAAAAAGTTAAGAACCCAGTCGAGTTCGTTGCTAGATTCTTTAAAGCTGAGAGGCATAGAACTGCCGTAACTTTACTTATGACTTTAAAAGTTTTAAAGTGATCCTGGTGATTTATTGAATAAAACTATTTTGCAAAGATTTCTGTATATAGTCAAAGTTATTTTGAATATTAAATTTAATTTGCCAACTCGTCATTCTACACACATAAAACTGTTTGATAAATGAAAGCCTTTTTCAAAAAGTTTATTTTGGTCGCTTGCCAAGCCACGTTACTAGGTGCTTCTTAAATGGGGGTTCCCCCACCTACGGCTAAAGTGAACTAAGTAGGGTTGGTTTGATAGTCGCGTTACTCCTACTAGGCCCATGTGGTGGATAATGAATGGATGGTGCACTCTCTTTGGATGATCGAAACCAGACCTATTGGGAGAGCTGTCATGGTTACTGCTCTTTGGTTTTATTAACTCGTAGCTCGTAGACGCCGCGTAGCAAAATGCTACAACATTTTTGCATTTTAATTTTACATTTCATCGCAGCCGATAGACGTCCACTGCTGGACATAGGCCTCTCCGAAAGACTCGCCATGACGACCAATTTTGAGCCTTCACCATCCACCGACTTCTTGCGACCGCTTTAATGTCATCGGTCCATCGAGGGGGCCGCTCTACACTTTGTTTCCAGTTCGTGGTCGCCATTCGGAGCCTGCCCATTCAATTTTACATTTATGTATTAAATTAGCTATTCCAACTTTGATATTCATATAGATACATAGTACTTACACTGTATTTTATTAGTTTTTAGTGGCTATTAGTATGATATGATATATATATTTTGTTTACCATTTGTGTAGAACACCTGTATTGGTTGAAAGATTATCTAGACACAACTAACTCTATACCTTTTTATTCGAAAAATGTATGTGCGCAATGCCAGTGCTCACTTACGGTGAAGGAAAACATCGTGAGGAAACCGACATGTCCAAGAACTAAAATTCGAAAGACATGTACCCATCCACCAATCCGCATTGTGTCCGCGTGGTGGATCCACCAATCAACATTAGAAGGCTGTCATGATGAACTTATACCTACGTGAATAATATAATCGTAACAACGTAGCTACGAGTACTAGCTAGCAAAGTACGATATGTAGTAACGTGTCAACTCTGTCTCAGAATAATTCAAACATAAATTATTAACAAAGACACCACATAGTAATGTATGCTATACATTATTATCATAACACATTATGCTATATTTGACAGAGTTATAAATATTTGGCATCAAAGCCATTAAGGCCTAAAAGGTGCCATTAAACTAATGGTATACCCCTGTTTTTCCATAACTTTATATTTTATTAAACTTATAAAATGAGATTACGATGCAAGGGGATTTTATTGTGTGTTCGTAGACCGAAAGTAATAAAAAAAAATGCTTGACAAATCCACACAGCATCATCTAGCCCCAAGCTAAGCAGAGTTTGTGTTATGGATACTAGATGACTGATATACTTTATACAATACAACAAATAGATAGGTATTTTTTATTATACATAGAAAATACTTAAAACACCTGGAACAAATGTTTGCAGATCGTACAAACATTTGTTCCAAGGCGGGAATCAAACCCGCTACCTCTGCGTCCTTCGCCCGCTGCGCCAGTTCGGTCTATTTTGGTGTAACAATAAGTAGTTATTTTTATGTTGTGTGGTGTAAAATAAATTATTCTATTCTGTAAATTAACGAATTCTATATTCTATACGACGAACTCTGTGGCGTGGTGGAGCCCGGTTGAGAAACTAGAGGTTGCGGGTTTGACCTTCACTCCGGGACTGCTTAACCTGCCCTCTAAAGCATGGGAGAATGCCAACGCGGTTGCTCTGCCCTCGCGCAATTTGCGAGTCGCGTGGTTTTGCACTAAAATGACGATTATCTCCAAATAATGTATGAAAACCTGCAAAACGTCTTAGCATCATTTATCTGACGCGGCCCGGAATCGAAGTGCCAGCCGCTGAGATCTCTCATTGAGATCTAATCAGCCAAAGACTGATGTCTGACATTATTAGGATAGATAACTGATTGCTTCAACGGATTGGCTTTTTCGGACAGCTCCCTGATGGACTTTAGGAGTCTTATAATTAAGGCAAAGGGACGAAAATCTTGATCTGGGACAGATGCTTCGTCATTAGTTTGATTTGAGATTTACGAATTGCAAAAGGATTAAATTTAAATTACGAGCAATGCGACTTGAGACTTGCCGCTTTAACATCGACGAACCAATAAATAAACATTACAATATTTAAAAAAAAAATGATATTAATATAGCCTTTTTAACTCTTTGTAAAATAATTTATTTGATACATAAAAAGAAAAGTATTGTAGCGTAAAGTGTATACCCCAAGTAATCTAGGCATTGATGGCATAATAAAACAGGATTGTGCGAGCCATAAACTTGGCTCGTAGCACTCGTAGCACTCGTAGCAACCGTAGCAATCGTAGCAGTCGTAGACGGGATGATTGCATTTATTGGGGTAATCACAATACCGTTCACTATCGGCTTACATTTCGTTTGAAGGGTTTTTGATTTAAAATGAAACTACTCGTGGTTACTACTGCGTATAGTACTGATATTACTACTACCTCCCACCGGTTTTACTTACCTCACCACGGTAGCGAGTTTGCCGGCACTGAAGCTAAGGGCTAAGGCACGCGTTTATTTTGATTTTGTGTAGGTCCAAGCGTGCGCATGCCAGTGCAAGCAAAAGTGCTTAATTACTTAATCTTAACTTAAATATATAAAAAAAGTTTAATCTAAAATAAACCATGCATGTTGTGATTGCGAAGCGTTTGCTTCATAGTACATTTTATTGTGAGTGTCCAAGGTGTGACAGTGGTACTAGGAATCCAAAATGCATTAATAAATACATTTATAGAGAGTGTTCAGGGTGTGACAGTGGTACTAGGTATCCAAAATCTATTAATAAATACATTCTTGTGTATCAATAACAAAGTGACTTGACCAATGGAACGTGACTAAAGGACACGTGACGTGACACAATGTCGTCGCATCTCACTGCATACAAATACCTATACTATTCAAATTTCGTGAAATCATGCGAAGCTCCTAGTAAGTAAGTTTTGTACGTGTCAGTGGTCAATTTGGTGACGGACTCGTGTTTTTTTAATGTATGAATGTATTAACGAAACAATTTATATTATGTATTGTATTAGTTGTCTGGTTCCCATAGTACAAGCTTTGCTAAGCTAAGGGCTAGATAGCGTTGTTAAAATGTCCGCCAGTATTTATTTATCAATTCTGGCTAAATTTGATTTCGCTTGTCAGTTTGTTTGTACTTCCGAACTGAAGGAAACTTAAACAGGTTTTACTACTTATAATTTATTTTATCGTTTTTGATTGGAGGGGTAACTACTTCCTGCAAAAATGGGTTTTTATTTACGAAAAATATGTCTAAGTGTATTCTATCACTTATTTGGTTCAAACCGAATCAGTATAAATATAAAATAAATAAATTAATAATTCTGGATAATCCACACAGCATCATCTAGCCCCAAGGTAAGCTGCTGTTAAACAGAGCTGTGTTATGGGTACTAGATGACTGATATATACTTTAATACAATACAATACATAGATAGATTTTTTTTTAAATTATATATAGAAAGTACCAAGAACACTCGGAACAAATGTTTGTAGCTCGTACAAATATTTGAACCGAGGCGGGAATCGAACCTGCAACCCGCGACACAGGCAGACCTGCGCCCACTGCGCCACATCGGTCGTCGATATCTGCAAACAAAGCAATCATAATATCACTCTACGAAATTTAATCCGCACGTAACGTCAATAAATGGTTAGAAAATAACAATTGGTTACGCTAACCAGCGTTGATAACGTTGGTACGACTAAGCCTATTCGTACGGTAGCTTTTAATAATCTCCATGAAGCTCTTGCTGGTGGCTTAAGTTATAAAATGCTAAAGTTTTGTTAGTTCCCAAGTTATTGTCTTAAGCGGGACATGAACCAGAAACCTTCCGCTTGATACGCAAATGCTCTACTAGTTGAGCCACCGAGTCATGCCTTGCCTATTCGAAATAGTAATTGGGATATTTTAATAAAATATTGGTTTTGAAGTAAATAAATTTCAAAGAAAATGATTGGTGCATTTTTGTTACGACCCACAGTTTCAGCATAATAATAAAATTATTGTGTTACTAACAACATTGTTTTTCAATTTTTGTTTCTATGTTTTTCTTCCTAAATAGCGCTAATTAGGTAAATACTTTCTAGAATGTTAACATCTGTTTTAATAATCTGTTTTTAACATAGTCCGCCAGTATTTGATTGTTTTGATACAATAACATTATCTTTTATCTATTTCTGAAATTAAATAAATCTGTTTTGATACAATAAAATAATTAATCTATTTCTTAAATTAATTAAAGCGGTTTTGATACAATAAAATAATCTTATTAAATAATAATTTAATTCTTTTTTAATTAAATAATGGTGTTTTGATACAATAAAACCATTTTATGTCTCCTTCCGTAAAATCCTATGTTTCAGACCACAACTTAAAAGGATGTGCATAATTAACCATGTGGAACTCGATTAGGTCGAGCCCAGCAAGTGGGGCGTACAGGGTGTCCCTTCCAAGCTTTGGTTTATTAAAAGCTATAGCAGTTTTATAGCGGTGTCGATGCAAACATCATCATTGTACGGCTACATACTGAAAGGCTACATAACAAATTAAATCTTAATTGATGAATTTTTTGTACCTTATCTTTATGACTACTATAATTATTATTATACAATTTAGAATTATTATTAGAATACAGTTTGAAAACTAACGACTTTTTAAACAGTTCACACGATCATAAATAATTAAATGCGTTTGAGTATTCAAGTATCACAATCAAATCTCTAACATTTTTAGAAGAAAGTACCATCGCTATAGCTGGGAGCTTAATACGTCAAAGATTAATACAAAGGACCAATTTCATAGTTTAGTATTTAGTATTTTTAGTATTTATTTATTTATTTGAACTCAATTTGATAGCAAATAGCTTAACAAAAATAGGTACAAACATTTTTATTTACAGGTAGATCTGATAGGACTAATTGCTTAATCATTAATTAGTTATTAACATACCTAGTTAATAGTCATAAAAATAAAGATAATGAGTAGGTTACTCTAAATAACCTATTTCTACAATAAATAGGCTATAAAAATTATTCACATAAAAAAAATTTTGAATAATCTTAATTAATATTTGTATTTATATAAGTAGTATAATAAGTAGGTAAGTAATCATTAGCTATGCTTTTAATAATGGTGCGCTAAGAAACGGACTAGATAGTCTGTATCCCGGTTCTCAGCACTCGCTCCTACAGATGATACAAGTAAGGTTAGGTAGGCAATTATTGTAATTATAGTGGCCTAGGTCTTTGTATCACTATGGAAAAATTGGAAAAAATATAAGACTAACAGTAAAAAACAATTTTATTTTTAAGTAGACAAACAAAGTTCTAAAGAAAAATTGTATAATGTGTTGAATTTTCTAAAACGGGAACACTAGAGGTCCGCCATGACAGTTATTAACAATGATCACGTGACGCATCTTGACTTTGAAAGTACCTAATAACCCAGTTGTTCGTTAAACCCGCCATGATGTTTTGCATTGTGTTGCACTCCTTCACAAAGATAAACTTACTAGGTTATGAAAGAAACCAAAACGTGATAAACGGTTTCTTTAACGATTATCTAATTATCTAGACCCCTACAAAGGACCAGAGCCGGGCAATAAATAAAAGAAGAAAAACCTAGCGAAACCGTTTTGATTACAGAAATGCGCATTCTCATGAAACTTTATCTCAACCATGCGCACTGCTTTTTTCGTCCGCCATAAAACGCTCGCCGCTTTTAAAAAACACTGGCTTATTACAGCCTGTCCTTTTAGCGATAAAGTCGTTTCACCGTGAGTAAAAAACGTTTTCCTGTGAAGGCTATTTTAAAGGACGTGGGTTTATTTTATGCTAATTCATGCATGTTTTAGGGCAAATTAAGTTAAACCATTATCAACTATTTAAGTATTTACAGACAGTAGAGCATTAATTTACTACTAATAAATTTACAGCAAAATTACAGTTGCATCGACGACTTTTGACACTTTTAGTATAGCGAAAGTATCCATAATTACAATGCATTTTAAATTTTGCTGTCATTGTTATTCCAGCAGTGCCACATTTGCCACCCTCGTGTAATTCAAAGCGGGTAGGTTTATTTTTCTAGAAGTTTCCCTCTTTTCATCTCTCTTTGAAAAACAAGACGAGCAGAAGGACGTGATGTTTTCCTAGAAAGAAATTCCCCTCTTCATCTCACTCTTCAAAAACCTGACATCGTTTAAAAGCACGGTTGATACCCCACATATCCACATGAAGCGATCAGTGTCAATATTTATAATGCGCTGCCGAGAACTGGGACACACTGTCAGCAGCGATTTTTCAATTTATGATGTATCAAATCGAGTAAGTATAAAAAATTGTTTAAAATGGCTTAGCATTAATCAAAAACAGACGTTATAATAGCAGATCCGATTGAAATTGGATTGCAACTGAGTTGCGCAGCGTGCAGAACTTGTCATTAACTTATTAGTGCAGTGGTTAACCTTATTATAATCCAATAACAAACAGTATTTTTATTCTACTATACAAACAGCCAAGCAGTTAAATTGTATCATTTCGAGCATTATTAGAGTTACTTTACGAGTGACTTTAAATAGATTACAGAATTAAGCCCTGATCAAATAACAGCAACAAAATTATACCCATGTTGCATCGTTTCATTTTTGTATAATCAAAATGAAACGTTACCGCGTACGTACGATATGTATCTCTCATATCTGAATCAACCTAAAAGAGATTACAGAATTAATCGCGCCGTTTCGCACAAAATAAATAAACGAAGCATTCCAACGCTTAGATTAAAATCGTAAAACGTTCCGGCAGTTAATAGTATCGTTACTTTCTTGTATGGGAACATTTTAACGGCAATGGGCGATTTGCATTGACCGGCAACGGCACGGCGACAGTACGGCTACGGTACGGCAATAGCGGGAGCTCAAATCCATGAAAATGTGCGTTGCTAGCGTGCGGATTTCTGAAGCCAACGTCCAGTGACAAAATGCATTAATATTAGAGTGAAAATAGAGTGAAAGTACATCTACCAACCCATATAGGGTCTGCGTGGTGGATGAACCTTTCACTTATTATTATTTACCTACATTAATATATATTATAACAAGGCGCAATCGCTTTTGCAATCACTTAAAGCATTGCACAAACTTAAGAAATTATGAAATGCGAACATCTAAGATCAATAAGCCTCTAGGCAACATTACAAGAGCTTTTCTCGATATCCTAGTATACAACTATCGCATACTCTTTCAAAACTTTCATAATGATGAAATTCCGAGCTAAAGAAGTTTGAGAAAATTAAAATTCTATTTAGCAACTACAGCGTAAACTGAACAATGCGTAGAAAAAATAAAATGCATTAATGCAAACCTTGATTAAGTAAAAAATATAGGTAAATGACTAATACCACAGATTACATAAAACTCAACATTTCAAGTGGTAAATAGCCGTTAATAATTTAATATGATTTCTAACCACTATAGTTTTAACTCTTTAACATAATACTAGTACTAATACTATGTTAATTCAATATGTGTAAATAGATGGTAGTTGGCTGACTGACTGACTGACAATCAACGCACAGCCAAAGCCGTGAGTATCAGATAGCTGTTGTTTAATGTTTGTAATCTTTTTATTTATGTAGAACTATAAAATAAATTCTCTAAATAACACTTTTATTCATAAAATAAACTGTCATTTCAGCAGCTTGCTAAGTACTGTTTTTAGATTTGAAAGTTACATTAGCTAACATAGGTTTATAGCTCGTTTATAGTTCTTAAAGGACGCCGCAAAATAAAAAAGTAGGAAAAACTCTAGGACAAAAAGAACTGTGGGTAGTAACACTACTTTAATATATTATTATTTTAAAACTTTTCCAAAGAGTCAATGTTTTTTATTAGTAATGTGTGTGTTAGGTTTTGTTAATTTAGTAATAATTTTGTATAATATTTTAAAGATTTTTGTATTTTTTTATATTAAGCAGAAAATTAAAAGGAAACAATTGGTTAGGTTTAATTATTACGGTAAATACTTTGTATATTATATTTATGAGTTTAATAATTTTGTTAAATTAATATAATTTTATTTTGAATTTTATTGGTAAATTATCACTGAGCTGATTTGTTTTGTAAGCTTGGCATGCGGCCAACACTTCCGGTTGAAAATGGCGACTTGAGAATTGGATTTAAAATGTGGCAGTTCGTATTGAGAGCCGGAGAGTGTTGGTCGCATACCGAGTACTTAAAAACGGAACCACGTGGTTTATCGTGTTGTTGCATTATATTAGTTTATAAAGCAGCCTTGAGTTTACGCGAAGTAAGTGAAATAATTATACGAGTTCGATTGTGAAAACAGGAGTTTTATTACATATCCGAAGTGGTAAGTACACGCCCATTACTTATTTATTTTAATGCATATAAGTAAAATAATGATTAGATTAAAAAAAAAAAACCTACTACCTACATTTAAAAATTAATTCTGTTACGACCGTTATTTTAGCTCTGCCTTTTCTTAATAAATACTAGCTACCTGCCCAATATCTTTGGAGCCTATACAAACCTAAATACAAACAGGCAATCTAATCTTTCCTTTTTATAAAATTAGTTTAAATGAAAACGGTATAACATTATGAGTCATTTTATATGTTTTTGTTTTACAACGTCATTACAATCGAGGACGTCGGTTAATCGGGGTACTGATTAGGATGACATTCTAGATATACTAAGCATATCGCATGCTAAAATTTGAAACTGCTACCAAGTGTACCCTCAGACATCGTTTATTATTTTCTGGGTAAACAGATACCGAAACCCTCTTTGTTTCTGAGTTCCAGACAATGCCACACAACAAAGATGACGCTCATCGCCTACAAACGCCGAGGCCGCGTAGCCAGTCGCGTCGGGTTGAAGTGGTGTCGAGAGGAAGTACTGCGAGATCAAGTCGCCGGCGCAGCCGTCAGCGCAGCCGAGACCACAGCCGCAGCCACAATCGCAGCCGCAGCCACAATCGCAGCCGCCTTCACAGCCGGGCCCACTCAAGAGAACGAAGCTACAGGAGCATCCGGGAGCAGGAGAAGGAGCTTGAACGAGAGCGTGAGCGACTACGTTTGTTAGAAAATGAGGTACGCCAGGCTCGTAGCCTATTATCATCGAATAGTCTACGTCGAGATAGTCGTGCGCATCAGCCATTGCCCCTGCAAGCTCCTTTGTCACCAAGCCGTGGTCGCATGAGGTCTCGTAGTGGCAATGAACATGTTGAAGCTGACAAAGAACAACCTAAGAGATCCAGTAGTATAGAATTTTCTACCAAAGATGTAATAAATCTGTTAGGTACTATTAAGAACTTGACGTCTCAGCCAGTACCGACACCAGCACCTGCATTTAGACGCAGTGACCATAACATTTTGCCAGAGTTTAATCCATCCCAAAATAATCAACGGGTTGATATATGGTTAAAAAAAGTTAACGAGTGCTCGTCCGTTTATGGCTGGGACGACAAAACTACTGCGCATTTTGCTGTGCAGAAACTACAAGGGTTGGCCAAAACGTGGTACGAAAGTCTAAACACTATTTTGTTCACATGGCCTGAGTGGCAAGATAAATTATTAAGCGCATTCCCTCACGAGCAGAATTATGGCCAATCCTTGGAGAATATGCTAAGTAGAAAAAGCAGGTGCAATGAACCTATTGATGTATACTTTTATGAAAAGTTAGGTCTAATCATTTATGATTATTGATTAAATCAATGTGACATATCCGGCAAACGAGCTGCCGAATGCATTATACACGGCATTACTGACAAAACTACCAAATCAAGTGCCCTCGCGTTGCGTTGTAATCACCCCGACCAATTGTTGCAATACTTGATGAGCAATAAAGATAGTTCTGTATTCTCTGAACGGTGCAGTAAAAACAATCAATAAGATTCTGAACCCGATACAAATTCTGATAGTAGTAACAGCAGACCGCCGAACAGACCTGCTAGAATTGGCTTGTACTGCTTTAATTGCCAGGAAAAAGGACATCACTTTGTAAAATGTCCTAAGCCCTTAATAAACTGTACAAAATGTAAAAAAGTAGGTCACGTCGCGGAAAAATGTTTATCTAGATCAGAGGTAGGTAGCAAAACAAACGATAAAGATGAAAACTAAGTACTAATGGCAAAACTGATAGAATTTAAGGTTGATTTAAAATTATATAGTAGTTAGACTGATATTGAAAAATCGCTAGAAAGACATGATAACAATGTAAATACCTAAAGGTGATCTTATTATAAGGGCTTAAGATTGATGTAGATTATGATTAATATTTACATGTATGTTTATATATTCAATGTATACGTGAGAATGGATGGGTTCACGTTATTTTAGGATACAAGAGTTGTATTGAGTTGTAGTTGGACATGAGAATGGAAGGGTTCATGTTCCATTGCAAACCGAACAAAACTACTGATCTTGTGAGAATGGATGGGTTCACATGATCACAATGTTTTATGTAATATGTTGAATAAGATAGATGCATAAGACGTGAGAATGGATTGGTTCACGTCAAAACTTAAGGGGTGGATTAGTTTGCTAATGAACATGAGAATGGATGGGTTCATGCTTCATTGCAAAATAATCCATCTTCCTGTTGACCTTGCGAGAATGGATGGGTTCGCAGAGTCACAGGTATAGAGTCCGTAAGAATGGATGGGTTTACGGACTAGATTTTTATTTTTTATTTTTATTATCATGTTCTAAGTTAACTTGATAGTGAGTCGAGTTAATTCAGACCGAGTGTTAGGTATTAGTGTTCACTTGATACGTGTATGAGGACATACACGTTGTCAGGATGGACGAGTGTTAGGTTTTGTTAATTTAGTAATAATTTTGTATAATATTTTAAAGATTTTTGTATTTTTTTATATTAAGCAGAAAATTAAAAGGAAACAATTGGTTAGGTTTAATTATTACGGTAAATACTTTGTATATTATATTTATGAGTTTAATAATTTTGTTAAATTAATATAATTTTATTTTGAATTTTATTGGTAAATTATCACTGAGCTGATTTGTTTTGTAAGCTTGGCATGCGGCCAACACTTCCGGTTGAAAATGGCGACTTGAGAATTGGATTTAAAATGTGGCAGTTCGTATTGAGAGCCGGAGAGTGTTGGTCGCATACCGAGTACTTAAAAACGGAACCACGTGGTTTATCGTGTTGTTGCATTATATTAGTTTATAAAGCAGCCTTGAGTTTACGCGAAGTAAGTGAAATAATTATACGAGTTCGATTGTGAAAACAGGAGTTTTATTACATGTGTAATTCAAAACTTCATCATATAAACAAAATATTTCTATTGAAAACGGACTGCGCTGCGTTTTCCTTATATTATATAACAAAAAGCCTTATAAAAACAATTCGTTTGATTAAAAGTGTAAAAATCTAATAAAATATGAATCTTGGATAGAGCAGTTGTCGTAAAGAAGCAGAGTCGACGATCCAGGCGCTGTTTATTATGAGGCCTAAGATGTTTAATCAACGCAAAAAATGCTTAATTAAATTCTGAAGAAAGCCCACAAGGTGTGTAGGGTTGTCACTTTACCCAATCATAGACAACCAAGAATTTTTTTCTTCTTCTTTTGAGTCATATAAATTTCTGGTTTACAACTCGGGTAGCGAGCAGATGAAGTTAGTTTAAATTAGTCTTAAACTGAGGTGATTTTTCTAAAACTTGTAACAACCGTACAAGATTGCAAAAACATGCAGATGAAGTTAGTTTAAATTAACTAAACGCGGACAAAGTCGTGTAGCATTATATTGCTTCTGGTTAGTTTATTTTAATAAATTATATTATAATCAGTGTTAATAATAAAAAAAAATCTGACAGCCCTAAGGGGCAAGTTATTTTTTATTTAGTCTTAAACTGAGGTGATTTTTCTAAAACTTGTAACAACCGTACAAGATTGCAAAAGCATTTTTATAAGCAAAGGCTGGTATGCTGAGTCGTGAGGTGTTGTCAATTTTAATTTCACTAAAAGAGTTTTTTGAGTGACTTAATAACGAGGAAAGGTCATTCCGTCATTATCTGTTATTGACGAACGATGTGGCGCGGCGGGCAAAGGTGCGACGCCGAGGTTGCGGTTTCGATTCCCGCCTCAGGACAATAGTTTGTAAGATCTTCAAATATTTGTTCCGGGTGTTCTGGGTATTTTCTATGTATAATAAAAAATATCTATCTATGTATTGTAATGTATCATGTACATATTAGTCATCTAGTACCCAT
The DNA here is from genome assembly GCA_951394395.1 of Colostygia pectinataria. Classification (NCBI taxonomy): domain Eukaryota; kingdom Metazoa; phylum Arthropoda; class Insecta; order Lepidoptera; family Geometridae; genus Colostygia; species Colostygia pectinataria. The sequence continues at coordinate 10,231,541 of OX596358.1, read as the reverse complement.
AACACAAGGTCTGTTTAGCTTGGGGCTAGATGATGCTGTGTGGATTGTCCAGCGTTATTGTTATTATTGATTTATATCTGAGTTAAAAAAAGATTGAAAAACGCTCTCGGCTTACGACTCAAAACAAGCATTAGTATTGTTTTTTTATTCTAACCAGCATTACATGATTAGCACATCACAAAATAGATATTAGTACCTACTGCGTACCAATAGTGATCCTTTTGATTTTATTGAAATAAACCAATTTTTTTACTTTGACTTTAGTAAAGGGCGTACGAATAACAATTGAAATTTACTTACCTACATCTACCTACTTGAAATTCGATGCATAACAAGCAAACGACTCTACGTCTCGTCATTTGCTAACATGAAAAATCGATTTCTACTTTTCTAAATTCTAGAGGTGAAATTCAAATAGTCGAGAAATCTCATCAAAAGCATAGAACAGACATATAATAAGTACTACGTACAGAATGGCCACTCCTTAATTTCCGCCGGTTTTACTTAGCCCACCTCAGTCGCGGCTTTGTCGGCACCTTTCGCCGGCACTGAAGCTAAGGGTTTTAAAGCACGCGTTTATTTGGTTTTTGTGTATGTACAAAGCGCGCATGACAGCACGAGCGAAAGTGATCTTGCTCTTGCTATAATTGGGGCCAACCGTGACACTCACACATACTAAGGCACCGTTTACGTACAAACCATGCGTGTGGTGATTGCGACGCGTTTATTCATTTACCTGGTGGTAGGACTCTTCAGCAAGAGTCCGTCTTGGTGGGTACCACCGCAGTGTCAGATATTCTACCTCCAAGCAGCAGTGTGCAAGCATTACTGTGTTTAGGTTTAAAGGGCATTGTAGCAAGTGAACTTACTGGGCGAAAAAGACTTAACAACAATGTCTCGGGGTGATAAGCGCAATGCAGTGCCACGTAAACACTTAAAAACTGTAAGCTTTGGGTGGCACTGCATCTGTTATAGTCGGGCGTGGTGTTGAACACCAGGCTGGCGTCATGACTGTCTCGTCACTTGCTGACATAAAAAAAAACATACATTTCATTGAGAGTGTCCGGGGTGTGCTTAAAGTGTAGAGCGGGTTTTACGCAACAGGCCTCGGACCGTCCGACTTGATTAACTCTTTCAGGTTCAGAGCTTTCGCTGAAATATTGTTGGATTAGTTTTTGTTTTGAGCAAAATGAAAAAAACTTTTTCGTTTATTATTTAAGGCTGTTCGTATTTTGTAATGAAAAAAATATTTCGGTGAATACAACGAGCTAACTCGTTTGTTTGCGTATTTTTATTTTAGATTTGTTTCACAACACAAATATTCTTTGTTTAGAAAATTTAAATTTTAGATCTATTTTTTGGTTTTGTACTAAATTATCTATAGTATTTCTAGAGTCTAGCTTAAAAATCTTCTGCCTTGATAGTTTTTACTTAGATATAGTTTAGCCTCTCACTGTTGCGTTCTTGCGTTCTACAGGTGAACAATGAGAGAATAAATTATTTTTATATTTATGAAACAAACCATCACAGTAGGAGCTTATTCTGCTAGGTCAAATAAAAAATAATAACGAAGATATGAAAACCGTCTCCATTTTTTTCGGTTATAGAAAGTCTTATGTGCCTGTAATTTCATCGGAAACCATACCCATCGGATCGGAACGCAGCAATGCAAACATTACTGCTTGACGGCAGAAATAGGTATGGTGGTAGTCTACGAACAAACAAAGTGGTAGTCCTCCCCAGGACGAGCTCTATCACAAAGAACTCTACTACTCTACTTGATTTTCAATTCTGCAACGCTACAAAATGGTCGATTTAATAAAACTCTTGAAATTAAAACAAGAAATATACTTCGATGCTATCAATTACCACGTTTTCGCCAATAAACGGTGTCGTATTACGAATCTACCTTTCCAATCGCCAGTTGGAATATTTAAATGTCTGAGGGGAGTTCTGAAATTATTTTACATTTAATTACGACTTGTTCCGTCAAATTAGACCGTCTATCAGTCCGATTTGTAATTTAAAATGGGCTTTTAGATTAATTTCAGTTTTTGTTTTTGCGTAAGCGAAAAGTTGGATATAGACAAACCCTTCGATCTTCACCGAGGGACAAATTAAAAAAAACATGTTTTGTAAATATTTTGTATAGGTTTCGGTGTTTTTATTCATTATAGGTATGTATTTACAACTAGCACTGCACACAGGGCACTGGTGTTCTAGTGACCCCGCCTTCCGATTCTAAGCTCGTGGGTTCAAATCCGGTCGTGCACCAATGGATATTTCGCTACGAAAAATTTATGTGCGCAATGCCAGTGCTCTCATACGGTGAAGGAAAACATCGTGAGGAAACCGACATGTCCAAGAACTAAAAATTCGAAAGACATGTGCCATCCAACAATCTGCATTGGGTCCGCGTGGTGGATTAAGACCCAGTCACTCTCGCTGGAGAGTAGGCCAGTGTCCCAGCAGTGGGAACATTAGGAGGCTGTCATGATGATGATGATGATGAAGTGTAATTAAAACACTATTTATCTTTTAATCACCGATGACGTTTGATGACGATGGACCGATGTTATTAAAGCGGTGGTGGAGGCCTATGTCCAGCAGTGAACGTCATCAAACATCGGCTGATATGATAATGATGATGATGATGACGATCATTTGAGTTGACGTCGTTGCAGTTAATATATATAATTAGTTATACAATTAGTCGCTTGCACTAATAACTAGGGAAGAGAATCTAACAAGAAAGTTAGTTTCCACATTTATGTTAGCGTAGTAATTAAAAATTAGAGCGAGGTAAATAAGGCTGTTTCTTAGGTTTGCCTGAGTGGTAAGTTTACATTATATTAAAATAGTAAAAATCGTAACGCCCGTACTGAACTAAGTAGGTATACTATAGGCTCAGAACAGATTCTAATACTACGTACAGAATGGCCACTCGCTCACCCTCTCTTGGCTTCATCATGACAGCCTTCTAATGTTCCCACAGCTGGGACACTAGCCTACTCTCAAGCAAGAGTGATTGGGTCTTAATCCACCACGCGGACCCAAAGTGGATTGGTGGATGGCACATGTCTTTCGAATTTTTAGTTCTTGGACATGCCGGTTTCCTCACGATGTGAGTATGACTTTTTCATTGCTATAATTCTCTAGTGAGTTATAGAATTTTTTTTTGTTATTTTATTATGAGTTTTTTTGTTATTTTATTCACAAGTGTGTTGAAAAACGTCGTATGATAAACGTGTGTATTGATGATTACCGTCCTCGGCTATCTTAAGACCCTCGCCTACGGCTCGGGTCTCAATGGCGCCTCAGCGGTAATCACCAATGTTACACACTAGTACCATAATGTACTACATAGCGCGTATGACATGCACATTGTGCTATCTCGTTTCGTTTTTGTGATAATTGGTGTCAACAATGACACTGACATAAACGATGGTATCGTTTGCGTAGGTACACAAACCATGCATGTGGTGATTGCGACGCGTTTGTTTCATGCGTTTTATTGAGAGCGCTCTAATGTGAAACATGTACCATTGTATGTGTAAGCCAGGCTTTATAATGTGAATTAGCTCTAAGAACCAGAACTTTCTAATAATAGGTGAGTTCTTTGTGATAAAGCTTGCCCGGGTAAGTGCAACGCAAGCAAAGCCGCCTGCCAAAACTAGTAGTGTTCAGTACCATGACTAGATGAAGAGTTGTAGTTGTTTCGTACTTTACAAAAGCGTATTGACCTACATACCAAGCGACTTTGTAGTTTTATAGCGAGTGGCGAGCTCGGTGAAATAAAGTTTAATTATCTGCATTGTGTCAGAATGTAACCACTCACCATAAAAATGCTACGGTTCATTGCATTGCAAATTCTGTAGTTCATTTAATGTTTTACAGTTAACTGGTTTGCAAAACTGAATTATTAAAGATCATGCCCTAGATTATGTACTTGGTTTTAATTAAAAACTAACGTATTTTGTATGAAAACTAAAGGTAGGACGGCCCCCCCACTCGATGGACCAATGACATTAAAGTGGTCGCAGGAAGTCTTACGGTGAAGGCTTAAAATCGGTCTTCATGGCGCTTTTTGGGGGAGGCGTTTATCCAGCAGTGGACGTCTATCGGCTGATATTATAATGATGATAACCTATTCGTCATCATCGTCTCGTCATTGACATACAAAAATATTGGAATACGTTTCACTGTAGCACTTCTTGGCTCTACGCACTGCGCATTCTAAACTAGGCTGGAACCAAAACATTTCGGTTACGTTTCGTTAAACGCAAACACACTAGCTCTCCACAGCAATATGACGTCGTAAACTGCGGCCACTAAGCTTCATTGTGCCGCTATTGCCTTTGTAAAAACTAACGAAACGGCTCGCTTGTGTACACACTGCACTTTATGAACCTGCTATTTTCATAGTGATGAACCGGAGTTTGAGAGGAGATAACACTAGGTTCAGGTTCAGTTAATAAAAAACTGTTGAAAAATATATGTTGAGTTTAAGCTTGATTCTAGAGTAAAAAAAAAGTAGGGCCTATTATACTACTTAATTGAAGATATTTTTTACAGCGCGATCATATGAACTGCCTAATAAACGTTTGCTGCATTTCCACCAGAGCTAAGCGAGGATGTGTAACGAGAGATGTGTATGTTGGAACCAATAGAATCACTTCATTGAAGCTGACAGAGCTAGACTAGGTAAATGAAGTGATTCTATTGGTTCATAACAAACACATCCCTCGTCCTCGCACATCTCTGGTGGAAACGTAGCCTTAAACGTTTATTTGGCTATTCATATCATTGCGCTGTAAAAACCATCTTCAATTAAGCAGTAAAAGCCTTACTTTTCTCTTTCTTATTCTCTTCTAATCTAGAAAATCGATGCTCAGCATACATTTTTCCGCAGTTTTATTAAAAAATTTAACAAAACCGATACTTTTGAATATACACGAGTTTTGAGCAAGAGTTTTGAAACTTTTATTATCATAAAATTAATCAATATTAAAATGCATTTATATAAAACACTTTTTGGGCAAAATGGGTCAAACTAAAAATGCCATTGATTTATTTTACTTGATTGTTTGCGGTTTGACCAACCAAAGCTATTTCCAATTTCAATTTCTGTATGAATTTACATATTCACCTGTTTATTAATTGGAAAAAGCATTGAAACTATGTGAAAATTGTTTTCACTATACAAAAATGTACTGTGAACAAGTATTTTTTTGTAAAATAAGAAGAAAAATTTAATATTGTCGTGAATATTATTATTGCCTGAAAACTATCATGGTTATTTTAATTACAGTAAAAAAGCAACTCATTTAAGTAAATTTTGAATTTTCAAAGAAGCCTAAAACAAAAAAATCGGCAAGACCAAAATCATGTTTTGAGATTTTTTAGTTTTTGGTCATTGTGCCATCCACCAATCTACATTGGATCTGCGATCCAATCACTCTTACTCGAGAGAAGCCAATAACTCAGCAGAACATTACAAGGCTGTCAATATGAACTACTAACTTCCCAGTATACATTTCACTGAATGAAAGCAACTTATAACATTATTAAAAGTTTGTTTCGTTTGTTGAAATTCGATAAAATTGAACAGAGCTATCTCTCCGGACATACAAACTTGTGAGTTATTTCCCACCCCCTACCCCTATAGGGGGTATTCGGAGAAATGTAGAGGAGGGGTTGCCTACTACGTTATCGGCACAGGAAACTTTTGTTTTACGAACAATTAAGTGTAACGTTAACCGCCCTAAATTCGTTCGGCTTGGTGTACACCAAGCTTTGGAAATGGTAATTTAATAATGAATTAATAATAATAAAATGTATCTAACAACCTAATATAAAGGCGAGCTTAAGGCTGCGTTTCCACTAGACATGTACGAGGATGTGTATCGATTGATGTGTCTGTTAGGAACCAATAGAATCACTTCTATATTATATTAATATCTAAAAACACTTCCTCCTTACGCAGCCTTATGCTAGAAAGTACTCGTATTATGTTCCAAATAACCTTTGGTCTCGTTTTACAACCGGGCACTCTCTGATATGGTTAACGTTTTACTCAGTTTCAACTGTAGCTTAGTTTCAATCTCGGTTTGGTTTTTAGCTAATAACTTATTTCACTAAATGAGCCAGTCGCATCCAAAACGCAGCTGGATCGCAATACAGTCGTACCGTTTTTTCAATCAATTATGTTCATATTTTATAAAAATGTTATTGCTTTGGTGTCTTTTAGTTTGTTTTAGTTTAGTTGAAACAATGAAGTAAACACCACGATTTATTTCATTGTTTCAACTATCAAGCTGAGTCATGTCTTGTAGTCTTGTCATTGTTTGTAATATTTTATCTAACGTTTGAGGTTTGATTGATTCTAGGATATTTTTGAGATTACAACAGGATCATCGTGTCGTGACAGAATACGAAAACATGAGTGCTTACCCGTTCGACCCAATAATTTTCTACCCAATGGGTATTTTGCTCCGTTCGACCATAACAGCTACCAGTTTAGTTGCGTTTCGTTCACGGTCGGTTAACAGAAGGTGAGGTTTGTTAGCAGAATTGCCCCCAGCTCTAATAACTCTGCTATAATTTTGTTTACCTATTTTAAAATGATCTCATTGTACACCAAGCTTTATAAACACAAAATTTAGGGTGGTTGTGCTACACGATACTTTGCATTGATAACATTGTTCAACACTTCCCAGATTTTATGATGCCTTTATTGTACGTGTAAACGCGCCTTGAGCGCGGCTTGCTCGCGTGCACGGCCCCTATTATGAGCTTGAGGTGTTAAGTATGTTGATTAATGAACCATAACGTTGTTATAAACATTCTTCGCTTTTTCAGGGTACCATAATCTAACAAAACCTTTATGCCCTTATTCTTAAAATAAACTGTTATTTTGGCAGCTCGCTAAGTATTTTTTTTCTTTATCTTTCTTATGTGAATGACATGAATGAATATTAGCTCAATTAGCTTGTACATTTTAGCCTAGCCTTACCGAGTGTATATAATAATATATTATAACATTTATTTAATATGTACATAATTATATTACATTACAAAATATACAAAATACATATGCAACAGTTGAGCCAGATGGAGCGATGACTTGCGGAATGTAGCTGGCCGAGGGTGGTTGGGGAAAGCCGAGGATCGGGCTCAGTGGCGCGCATTGGGAGAGACCTACGTCCAGCAGTGGACTGCAATAGGTTGATGATGATGATGATGAAATTTGACTTTTGAATTATTATCACCTAATAATGTATTCTATTAGTCTTACTATTTATATGACTAATGTTTATAAATAAGTGACTAGTAATTTTGAATTATGACAACGAATTTCGCTATAGGTATTTATTGTACCTATGGCGAAATTAGTTACCTAGATTTGACATTAGTTTCTTGATTTTATTTACCTATTTAAAAATATTAGGTCAAACGGGCAATTCAATTCATTTAGATTTGCATTAAAGACATCTTAGTTCATAAGACCATAACTGTATTATTTTATTTTTTTAGCAAACAATTTATTCTGATTCTGATTCTGAGTTAACGCCAATCAAAAACTTGTGGACAGCTTATTTGCTTTTCCTTGCCATCCGGTGACACTCGATGTTCCTCGCCTAGGCAACGTTACTGATATGTTTATTATTTGACTATGAATAATGCCTTCAGGGTTTCAACGGTACAGATATGGTATTGCCAGAGTCAAAATGTGCAAAATACTGTCCTTTTATTAAACTTACAAAGTTAAACAATCTTTATCTTTTGCGATCGCATTTTGATAGTCAAGGTTACTTGCAAAATATTGCATTAATTATACTATTAAACAATTTTCAAAGTTTGACTGCAACAGCAGTTTAAAAAAAATATATGTATGTATTGTAAAATTGCGCAAACCCTTTCAGATCTAAATTCAATGGAAAAATAAATTTATCCTTGTAACAGGTACGAGGTTTTCGGTAATCCGATTAAGTGCTCAAGTGCTCAACGCTAATTTTAAAAGGTTGTAAAAACATTTTTCCTATTAGTGGCTGAACGTTTTTAGGGTTTCAGGAGAAATCGATCCCAAATATTTTAAGCACTCGGCAAGCCGATAGAATAGATAAGTACTATAATATTGTACAGTCTTTCAATAACATTCACTTCTAAGAGCTAGTTCAGACAAGGCGGACCTACAGCATGGCAGTATTATGGCATCGTACTAAAACATTCATACTACACCGCGCGGACCATGCATCCGTGCGGTACTCCCTACTCAACCGCAAGAAACTGAATTCGCGCGGTAGCCGCGCGGATCTATTACTATGACGAGCAAGCTGCGCGTTCAGTTACTCTGACATTTTGGTTGCTGTATCACAAAATTGCTTCTTAGACTTCATTATTGAAATAAATGAAGCAGTCAGCCTATCTCACTCCGCACACTCACCATGCCTGTCTGAACGCTTTCGACGCGCGGATGCAAACCGAACACGCGTCCGCGTGGATCCCGCCGTGTCTGAACTAGTTCTAAGTCAGTGATGTCAACTAGACGACTATTGTCTTGTCAACTATTAGCAATAGAAAAGTCAATTATTTCTTTTTGACAAACCAAATAACTCAGACATGTGCCTCTGCATAATGTCTCCGCGAATTAACAGGGATGTAAGTTTCGGTTTAAAACTAAAAAAAAATTATTACACACCGATGGTGAAATTAAACAAAACACTCGGCCAATTGTAGCTTTAGCTGAAACGTAACCACAGCTGGAGAGCAGAATACAAAAACGCCTAAAACAGATGCAAAGCAGCCGTTCATCTACTATTAGTTTGCAGTCAATTGAAAAGTTTGTTAGCAGAATTGCCCTTTTGAGCAAGGCTTTGCTTATAAAAACTATTATTTTTACTTTGCAAGTGCGTAGTTCTCTATACATACCTGAACCAGAAAATAGCAAATTAAAGCACAAAGCTCACAGCAACTTTCAACTCTATCTCAATAAATTTAAAGTTAAAATTCCAAGTTTGCTTGCATACAACCTGTGAGTTAAAAAAGCTGATACTCGAACGATTCAGATAGGTTCAATTAATTAGGAATGCCTACTCGATAGATTTATCGAGAGGATCGTTGGAGAAACAAAGAAAGACATAAGTCCTGACATCGATAGACTTTTATACTAAAGAGTTTGTTTTTCCTGTTCTGTACCATCACCGCTGTGCCAAATATTCTACTTTCAAGCACCTTAAATATTGCATTTTTGTATTGAAAAGCAATGTATAAGTAATATATATATTATTATCTTAAAATTTCTTAATATGTATTTTGTACCATCATCATCTTCATATCAGCTTATAAACGTCCATTGCTAGATATCAGGTAGGTAGGTAGCACTCTTCAGCAAGAGTAAATCTTGGCGGGCGGGCACCACCGCAGTGCCAGATATGCAATAAAAAAGCAGAGATTTATAGTATAATTATTATGTATAAGGCCCTCGATAGGAAAACTATTTTTGTTCTGTAAAAAAAAACACTGGGACAAGGACAAGAGAGCACTGGTGGTCTAGTGGTAGTGTACCCCGCCTTCCGATCCTACGGTCGTGGGTTCGAATGGGTCGTGCACCAATGAATTTTTCTATTCGAAAATGTATGTGCGCAATGCCAGTGTTCTCATTCGGTGAATGAAAACATCATAAGGAAACCGGCATTTCCAAGAACCAAAAATTCGAATGATATGAGCCATTCACCAATCCACTTTGGGTCCACGTGGTGATTTAAGACATCATTCTCGCTTGTTCTTGCTTGCTTGTGTGTCCCAGCAGTGGGAACTCTAGAAGGCTGTCATGATGATGAAATAAAATGACCTGAATTCAACTTGAATATGAAGTTTGTGTGAAAATTCAACGCGAACAAAGTCACGGATCGTTTAGTAATCATTATGCGCTCTCAATTTCTTGGCATATGAAAGTACAAGGTAGGCTAAAACCCGAAGGGCTATTATGTAAGTCTATCGCAGTCGATCGCTTTTAGTTGCGTCTGGTCGTCTCTTTCACACCTACAGTGCGTACTATAAGCAAGTAAGGGAACGACAACGATTCGACAGCGATAGATTTACTTAATAAGAGACCTGATTCTGTGATCAGGGACAGCGCGAGGCGGAAATTGGATCAGCTCTCAAATTATATTTCCCCTCAGGTTCACAGGAAAGGCATTTTATAGAATCTTTTTTTTTTAAATCGACCGAGCTTTTGCTGACTTGTCTTAGAGAAGTCTTGTCTGCTGAGTTTGGCTTTAGAAGTAAAAACCTTATTTTGAACTTAGAGGTAAAACTATACCGGTTCTACCTGTAAATTAATATGGAAGAATCAAATCAATACATCATGACAGAGGCCATCTGGCGGCCTAGAAACTCTGTCACCAGAGTTTGCCACTGACTCATACGAATTTACTTACCTAACACAAATAATTTTAAACTATCACATAATTAATTAATTTTAATATATAATTTTTTTTTTAATAATTGAATAGTTTTATATATAATTATATAATATAAAAATAAAAATTTAATAACCTTAATTAGATAATTAAGGTTAATAACATAATTTTCCTTAAAAACGGAATATTTACCAAGATGAATATCGGGAATCAATAAAATTACTGGATACATGAATACACTGGAGTTTTTGTAATTTGAATCTGCAAGCTTTTATTTAAATCTACTTGTAGGGGAACAAGAATAAAAAGCAATAAAATAAGGAAGTATAACTTAAAATAACTAACGATTGACTGGAAGAGGTAGTTTTTAGTAATTAGACCGTCCATTAGGACTCTCAATGTTACTTAAGAATCTTCTACATAGTAATCACAAGAACTTACATCAGTTATTTGACTTTTTAACTAAATAAATCATAATTTTTATGATCAGTTTTTTTTTAATTCTAAAGACATGTGCCATCCACCAATCCGTATTGCGTCCGCGTGGTGGATTAATAAGTGTTCCAGCAGTGGGAACATCAAAAGGCTGTCATGATGACATCAGTTCTTTATGATGTTTTTTCGGAAATGTAAACCTTGGCTTTTAGATAGTTCACACAGCAGTTCCAGCATAGATTTCCAAAAACCGTCTCAATAAACACAGAAAACGGAAGGAATAGAGCTTTCATTCCCTTAACTGAAGGAAAACAGGCAAACATAAAGAGTAATCAATAGGCACCTTCAAACGCAAAAGTAGTAATTTGCTACTGCTCTACCAACATATAGTTTCACCTACCTAATAAAAACAACTCGGATTTAACACCTTATTTCTGTGGCATAAAGATCAACTAGCTTTAAGAAATAGACAGTGTATATTGGCAACGAGTTAGTCCAAATGTTATAGAATTCCAGCGACGCGTATAAAACATATCTAGCTGAAAGTGGGTTTTCGTTATTTCATGCACTTAGCTTGGAGCTATGCCAAGCGACTGTGAACTCTATTATTTAGGATTAAGTTGCTGTATTGATTTGTCAGAATAACTGTGTAACTTCGTAACTTGAAGTAATTCTGATAACTTTAGTGGAAGTAACAAGTATATATGCTGTTTCTTTGAATGTTCTTTGACGTGATGTTTGAGAAAGAGAGTTTTTACAGCTACTTCTGTTTTTGTAAAATAGTTTAAGGGATAACATTATAATAATTATGAAAATAGTCAAGGTTGTCTCCTATTTAAAGAGTTGAGACTGCTTACAACGGACAAAAAATCAAACGAGGCAGAGTTGCCACTCTTTTAGGCATTTTATCAATAAATAATTGCATATAAATATTACTACTTAAGTACTTATTACTATTTAAGTAACACATTTAAATCAGCATCCTATCAATAAGTCATCAATCCAATGCAACATACGTCAGTTTCTGATTGAAATTAAGTGAAATCGATTGCAACCGAAAAGCATAATCGACCCTCAGGTTTCTTAACTTAGGCTTCAAATAACTTTAAACTTCGCCCAACCTGTACCTAATCTGGTAAGTACCTAGTAGTAGCTAGATGGATCTAGTTTGCGCTAGATCTCCGCCGCGGACGACGACAAATTGACTACATGCCACCTACAACCACTGCATAGAGTAGGCGAAGTTCAGAGCTTATTTTATCTTTGATTAAGTTTAAAAGTAGTACAGCTCTTTGTGATAGAGCTCGTCCGGGGAAGGACTACCACCATACATATTTCTGCCGTCAAGCAGTATTTCTCGCATTGCTGTGTTCTGGTTTGAAGGGTATGGTTTTGGTGAAATTACAGGCACATCAGACTTTCCATCGTCTCAGGGTGGTAACACGCTAGTGATATCTCTGACGTTGCAAGCGTACATAGGCTACGGTAACCACTTTCCATCAAGTGGGCCGTACGTTTAGTTGATACTTTAGTGGTATAAAAAAAGTTTCACTTGATTTGGCTTTTGGACCGGTAAGGTGACATCGAACGAGTAGCGTCATGTCGAGTAGTAAATTTTTAGATAGTGAGAGACTCGTGTTGCAGCTAACTGCTACTACTACTAGTAGGCTACACTGAAAACCAGCGCTACAGACACATTATGTCTGCAGCACATGCTGAGTGGCTGCCTTTTTTTCGTCACAAAACTAAACTATAGTTTTAATTTGTATTGTTATTTTTATGTTTATTGTGGCGTTAAATAAATATTTTTCTATTTCTATTCTTTAGATAAGCAAACCGTATAAGATATAACGGTGTCTCTGTAATGCACTACTCTATAATTGATTTCAATAGTACAGGGTAGTTTGCGCTTATGTAATAGTGTCCAAGCAATTTGTGCTGCTTACACAACAAGCGCATTAACATAATGCTGCATGGTTCGGACGAGGTAATGTAAGAGCAACAACGTTATATTTACGAATGGGGCGTGTATTTATTTGAGTTCGGTCAACAAAAAAATCTGTTATTTTAATTGTTATTTGAGTAATGTTTTAGTGAAATTAAATGCTTATTCATTAAGTTAATTATATTTAATAATCAACTGTGAGACAGACAAACTTGTTCTTTGTTGGTAGACTTTTAAGTTTAAGATTAAATTAGCCCCTCTGGTCCTTAGGTTGTCTATTATTTAGTAAGACAGCGAAATGGTTTTACAAATAAAGTAGCAGTTTGTATAAATAGTGAATAATTCATACATTTTGTAATGAAAATATTTACATTTTTAATTTTATTTTGGTAATAAAATGTTAATACTTTATTAAATTCTGGTAGTTCATTTTACGGTGTATTCCACTTTCATTCGACCGCTATTAAATTCCTATTTAATTCAGAAAAGTATTTCCACATTCAACTGGGGCGTTGAAATAACTATTATTTTATTTTATATTATAAAGTATTTTTAAATTTTTCGGAATATATGAGTTTAATAGGTGCTATTTCAGACTATTTTATTTCTCTGCTCGTGCTTTGTTTTTTGTGCTTCGTTCAGATCCGTTCAGCTGTTCTGACGTGATTGAGAAACAAGCATCCATCAATCTAACTTTAGGCTTAGAAGTAAGATTATTAATATAGAATATTAACTTATATATATATCTAAACGCAGTATAACGTTACTAGCTGAAACCCACTGAATATTACCAGAAAATCCATACCTCTAGGCGGTCTGAATACACCAAAGACAAAGTACACAAAGGTTTCTATTGCACCATCTACTTAGACAGCCATTAAACGCTCTAGCAAGAGTAGGTTAAACCTTGACTGAACTGACACAACTAACAAGAACAACAACAATAACTGACACCTTCCGTTCAGTTGTGATCGAAATTAAGAAACACAAGCTCAATTTCAATATGTAGTTTGAGTAAAGGTGGATTCGACCAAGATCTGTAATAACTATTCCGCGGAATAAGAAATGTCAAATACAAGTAAACTGTCAGTTTACTCGCAAATAACTACATTTTATTCGGAGAATAGTGCCTAATCGAATCCAACTTTAATAATAAAATTATAAATGCAAACGTTTGCAAGCGTTGTATCCCCCTTACCCTTTAATCTTTCGTAAAAGATTGTGACCTGGATTGAAACATAGAATACTTACTTTTTAATTTGGTGTCACGCGACTTTTAAAAAATTACGATTTCGATGAAATTTTGTGTCTAAAAGATTGTGACCTGGATTGAAGCATAATAATACTTTTTAATTTGGTACCAGGCACTTCCAAAGTCATGATTTAGTTTGCTAGAGCGTATATGGGCCGCGACTTGCGTATAGCTTTATCTAAACAAATACTGTTTCTGTATTCAATTCATAGTGAATAGATGAAAGGATCTTTTGTGTGACCTTCAAAATAGTAGAGTTTATAATTCTAGTAACGCAATTTCCCAGTTTTTTAAATTCAGTCGAACCTCAAACGTTAATTTTTTTTAAAAGACGTCAATGAGCGAATCGTTTGACAATCGTTAATGTAAACGCTGTCAATTTGCATATGATTTTTAACAGCGCCTCTTGAGTGCGTTAAATGTACTACCAAAATCCCATACAACTGAACGAGTTTTGTGTGATAAGCACTCAGTTCACAAACAACATCACAACACATACATTTCTAAAAAATGTGGGCAGAGTTGACTAATACACTACAATTAGGTGGCGATCCGGCTGCGTTATGGTTGTAACTGGCATTTATAATAGAATAGGTTATTGAGCAAAAATCAAACCGCGATCGTAACTTAACTACAGACATAGATAATATTATACTAGTGCTACAGATAAGACGTACGTTAACCAAATCGTGTACATTAGCAAAATCGAGGCCAAGGAAACGTTTCCTTTTTTTAATATTATTTGGTTAACAATCAAAAATAACGAAGTTTGACGACTGATGTGGCGCAGCGGGCGCAGGTCTTCCTGTGACGCGGAGGTTGCGGGTTCGATTCCCGCCTCGGGTCAAATATTTGAAAGATCTACAAATATTTGTTCTGGGTATTTTCTATATTAATAAAAAATATCTATCAATGTATTGTATTGTATTAAGTATACATATATCAGTCATCTAATACCCATAACAAAGCTCTGTTTAACAGTAGCTTACCTTGGGGCTAGAAGATGCTGTGTGGATTATCCAGCATTTTTTTTTTAATAACACTTAACATTAACTAGGCATATAAGCATACATAAACAGTCTTTTCTAAAAACAGTGGACACTTTACTTACTTACTGCATGCATGCATGTTTCAGCATGGTTTATCGTAGTTTTCTGTAGATGCACTACTATGTAGCTTACTCTACTGTGTCTGTCATTCAGGTAACGCTACAGGCAATCTAGCGTGATGGAATTTATAATCAGTAGCTCGTTCTCCGTCATGACAATTTTCGTTTATTACCTTCGCTTGATGGTCCATGCATGATACAGTTTGATGCTTTTTTGAATTATTTCACAGACTGGGCGAAATGATACGGTCTTTTATTGCGCTTATTGATCGAGCGAGCGAAGCGAGCGAAGCATGTCATTTCGAGATTGGCCAAAAACGCTTTTGTCTATCAGTCAGTCTGTCCGGATGTTCTGCCTACAGCAGTAATTGAAATAATTTTTGGTCTTTTGAAACTGTCGGAAAAGTGTCGGGTCGGAAACGTTCCCGACACTAAATAACTATCGTTGGTCGTCAAACAAGCCGAAACATAATGTCAAAAGCTTTCAATTTCGGAAATCAAAATGGCATTCTACGGAATCTCCAGTTTCAAAATACCCCTGCAGATCGCATTTTCAACCGATCTGGTTGAAACTTTGTACAGGTTCCACGACTTTATAGAATTTATTTGTCGTCGGAGATTTTGGATTTAGGGCGTACTTTCTTCAAAAAGGGGCAAAAAGGGGCTACTAGATTATCTGCGCCATATTATGAGATCCGATTTGGATGTTATTTTTGATATAAAAAGTATTAACTTTAAGCTGGTGAAGATCTGATGAAGATTTTCAGCGTGATGAACAGAATAGCTCCAGAAAGTGCAGTAAATTGCTCACTTTTAAAGGGCTTGCAAAGTCTTCTGTGTGTAAACTAGTAGTTTACTTAGATGAGACTTTGAAACTGAGCATCTTTTCATTAATTAATCGAATAAATTAATCTAAAAATGTTTGAACCGTTGATAAACCTTTCGCACAACTTGACCTTAGAGTTAGAACTAGTATTTTACTATGAGTAGTTAAATTATTTACACTGTAACAATCACAGTATTTTTATTTTTCATTCATTTCAAAAATATTGTTTCTATATCAATAAAAAAAAACAAATTTCCACCTGTCTTAGAACAAACCGCTAAACTTATTGTTAGTAGAATGACCCCCAAGATACTTACCACATATTTATATGGATCATGTTAACGTAACGTAACTCACACTGAAGTAATACAAACACGGTCTTAAAACTTTAAATAATACAGTGAGAAAAAACCCAGGTGCATAGTAAAACTCCCACGAGAAAGTATAATGTCACATTATTTTTTAATCCATGCTAACAGCAAGAGCCCTGTTCCAATACCTCATGAAAAATTCAGATAGAGTCCGCGCTTGCACCATGCAGCATATGCATACATTATTGAGAGATTATCACTCGCTCACGTGCTCAATAAAGGCAGAAACATACTGGGTACTAAACATTTATATCTAAACTAATATTATAAGGAGAGATTTGTATTTTTGTTTGTTAGCAATAAACTCAAAAACTACTGGTTCGATTTCAAAAAATATTTTACCATTAAATTGCTTCTCATTATAAAGCTATATTTATATCTAATAATAGAAATGAGTTTTGACCAACGCACAGAAAAAAAACACAAAACAGACAAAATAAAGAGATAATATACTATGTACTTTTAGCACAGAATAATAAGTAAAAACATAATAAATTTAAAAAATTACAAGTAAATAAATTACCAATTTTTACTGCTGGATCAAACAATACATTTCTGGCTTTATTTACATAGCTACGTATGTTTTAAGTTATGTTTTATTTTCTAGATAATTATTTTATGAGGAGTTAAGTATTTATTAAACATTTTTTTTCTTTCTTGTTACCTAGAATAGTTTAATTAACAACTTTGTAAATATTACCGATTAAGCGGTGTGGTCGCTCAGCGACAAAGCCTTTTTTTATTTAATAATTTTTTTTATGTTTTATTTTCAATGTTCATGTGCCTTGTAACGCTAAACGTCAAATACATGGCATGGTTATTGCAATTAATTTATGATATATGAAATATTAGTCTCGCTGCCGGGATTGAACCCGCAACCAAAAATATATAAATAAATAAATTATTATGATATTAAAAAACACCTGAGTAAACTAGTAAATTCATAAGTTATGCATATTTGTTCATATAAAATTATTACGTTTATCATAATATGTTATGAGACAGCACTATTTATATACAGTTTTGAGGTCATTACTTTTTACACTTCATAAACACGAAATAGACACTACTACTAAATAACACATCTTACTACTTACTCCATAAGTCATCTCTAAGAAAACCCATGAGGAAACTACTAGTATATTTGCTTCCAAATCAGAAAGACCATTTTTAGTTTAGTTTAGTTTTAGAGCCATGTCTATAAAGCAAAATGCCTATGATTCATAACACATAAAACGGTTGCCTAAAATGCATATTGTATAAAAAGTTGCTTAGGAAGCAAATAGTCTAAAATGCAAAACACCTAGGTAATAGGAAGATGACTAAATCTTGCTGCTACGTAAAGAGTTTTTAATCTGATCGATATCGGCCACTTGAGTTTGAGTCTCATTCTTTTTTCTTTTTCACAATGGGACTTCGGGGATTTTTCTGTGTAGGTTTTTTGCAATATAGTCATTTTACATTTTAGGCATTTTGGAAATTAGAGTTTCTGGTCAAGAAGCGTTTATTCCAATAACTAAAAGTTAGACAGTCATGTTACTAGACAGTCACTAGTTCGCATTGAGTTCGCTTGGATTAGGACCCAATCACACTCGGTCGAGAGTAGGCCAGTATACCAACAGCTGGATTAGAAGGCTGTCTATCATGATGATGATTTATGATGATCTGTGTGCATGTATGAGAAAACAAAGCGTATGATTTTTATACCACTAATATGGCAGGCAACCAAGCGTACTGCCCACTTGATTGTAAGCGGTTACCGTAGCCTTTGTACGCTTGCACCATCAGAGATATGACTTGCGTGTTGCTATTCTGAGACGTAGATCTAATGTGCCTTTAATTGCCATGTGCCTGTAATTTCACCGATAACCATACCCTTCGAACCGGAATACAGCAATGCGAGCATTACTGTTTGGCGGCAGAAATAGGTATGGTGGTAGAGCTTCCCCGGATGAGATCTATCAAAAAGAACTGTACTCTTTGCGTATAACAATAAGATTGTATTAACTAAGATTACCCACCCCTATGTGAGTTTCGCATTTCAAAAGGGTGGTTGTCATCCGAGCTTCAAAGGTAACCCAAGGCTCTACACGACTAGCTTTATATAGAATCTTGGCTTGTTTTCTTTGTTTTACTTATAAATGTACATATTTCGTGTATTATTATTATCGACATAAAAAGCTCTGGTGCATTAGCAGCACCACTGTCGTGGGTTTGAAACCGCTAGCGCAACAGTAGATTCTTGAATAAAAAAAAGTTTTTTTTATTTTTTATTTATTGAATAAAAAAAAAGGTTTTGTCGCTGAGCGACCACACCGGCTAAAACTAAGTTATGTACGCGTACTACTGCTCTCAAACGGTGAAGAAAAGGCACTTTTGGGAGAAGGGCTATAAATAATCCAGCAGTGAACGTCTAATGGGAAAAATCGTGAGAAAACCTACATGTTAAAAAAATTTAAACACGAAAGAGAAATTAATTACAATATCACCTATATTGTACCTGTACCGGTACCTATAAAATTGGGTATATCTACACGTAATCGAAGTAAAGTACCTGCTTATTTTAGAGAAATATTGTGTATGAAAACTTTGTAAAACCGAAAAGCCATATCTAAAACCTTCAAGTTGAGCGAAAGCCTCCCAGATATATCGGATTACGACTCAGATTAAATCAACAAATGTATCTGGCTTCCTAATTCTTGAGGGTTGGTCTGTCTTATTTTATTTTAAAAAATACTTTCATTTATGTCATTTGTTTGACTTTTGAGAGTGAAAATCAAGCTACCAAGAGGTGATTAAAAAAAACCTCGGTTTCCCACCGGTTTTACATTCCCCCGGTCACGAGTTTGCCGGCACCTTTCGCCGGCACTGAAGCTAAGGGCTAAAGCACGCCTTTATTTTGATTTTGTGTGCGCATGCCAGCGCGAGCGAAAGTGTGCTATCTCGCTCTTGCTAAAATTGAGTCGGGCCAAAAATGACACTCACACATACAACGGCACCGTTTACGTACACAAACCATGCATGTGGTGATTGCAATGCGTTTGCTTCATTCATTTTATTGAGACAGATGTTTAATAATCGGTCAATTATCACACGATTTATTATTTATATTATTGTAGGTAAAGCCAAAAGATTTATTTTTTTACCACTTTTTTTTTACAATATGGCTGGCTTGAGAGCCAAGATATAAATAAAAAAAAAATTATAATGAAAAAAAAAAAAAATTTGATCAAGATTCAACCAAGGTAAATAATTACCCTCTTAATTAACTAATACGCAAGGATTCTATACTACCAGGGGCGACACCTAGTTTTGTGAGATCTTACAAAATAAGGCTTTATCCGATCTCAATTTTTTGAACTTGGAACCGATCGGCAATCATTTCTAAAATGTTGTTTTTTTGTTTGTTGTTTTTATATTCGAAAAAAATATGCACGCAATGCCACACAATCGAAACATTACACGTAATAGCAGAAATGGGTAAGTGACACACCTATTTTGTTACAACAATAACAAGAATATCACTCTAAAAGTTTTACTTTTATTTACAGAACTTAGATTAGATTTAAAACCATAATAATAGTCCAGCCTATTTGTAACTAAACCATCGCTCAGCGATTTAACAATAAGCATGGTTTACACTCTTCGGCGAATTTAGTAAAGTCCTTGGGTGCACTGCACTGCGCATTAACCTCATTTAACCCTCAATCAACTCTTAAATAGTTGCCGCTGCTTAAAAACTAGACTATGTGGAGTATGATTTAAAAATCCAACGCCTTTGTCGGCGTTTAAGATGTTGCTCTTTGATGGGGGAGGTATTGCCGTCACATGCCGGCAGGACGACGAACCGGGCGCTTATTCTAATATCAATCGATATTATTTCGAAAAAGAGCTATCGGTTGATTGGGTAAATAAATCTTTTAGCCAAATAAACCAAAATAGTTTAGACATCCGGCAGTACGACGAACCGGGCGCTTATTCTGATATCAATTGATATTATTTAGAAAAAAAGCTATTGATTGATTTAGTAAAAAAAATCTTTATTTAGGTACAGAACCAAAATAGTTTAGACATTATTTAGATTAGGTATTTACAAAAAGGCATTTGCTTCCCAGTGGGACAAAACAGGCTAGTCGAATTAATCTAAGGATGCAAAATGATCAAGATTGTTAGATCCAGATCCCAAAAAGACGGAAACAATACTTGTATTTCATCTACTTTGGTTAACTTTGAAGATACTAAAAAAGTAAGTAAGTTCGTATGAGTCAGTGGCCAGCTCTGACGACAGAGTTATCTATATTAGTTATATGTAGATACTAATGTTGCTATATCTCATGCGATGAGAATAGTCCCCCAGCCAAGAGTTAACCCGGGAATGCCGTGACTGCTCCGCTAAATAACATCCGTGATTACACATCCAACAGCTAAATTGGCTACGGCGACGATTAGGCGAAAAGTATTTGCTGGTTAACATGATTGATAGCTCTGTTGAAAAAGTAAACAGTAAAAAGTTACTTGATTGAAGTAAACTATACTGTACTCTTAACACTAAATTTGATGCAAAGATATGCTATACCACCTATCTGCATTAGGAGTTGTCCTAATGTAACGCTATTATGCTATCATCGCATTTTTTTGTGACTTATTGGTCAAGTCGCTCGCTTAATGTTAGGCGCCACGCCTGACCCTAACCGTTGCAGTACTACGCAAAACATTGAAACTTAAAGCTTAACTGCGCTCATCACCCCGAGACGTTGATGTTAAGTCTCTTTCGCCCAGAAACTTAGTACTAGTTTACTTGGCAAGAGCTCTTCAAACCTAAACACAATAATGTTTGCACACAGCGGCTTTTTTTTTAATACAACTTAAATGGCAACCAAGCGTACGGCCCACGAGATGGTAAGCGGTTACCGCAGCCTATGGACGCTTGCAATACCAGAGGTATCACTCGCGGGTTGCCACCTTGAGGCTAAGATCGAAAGCCTCATGTGCCAGTAATTTCACCGGAAACCACAAAAAAATCTACTATTTGTTGACTATTGTTTTGAAGGATGGTTTCCGGTGAAATTACAGGCACATGAGACTTTCCATCTAACATCTCAGGGTGGTAACAAGCAAGTGATATCTATGATGTTGCATGCGTACATAGGCTACGGTAACCGCTGATCAACAAGTGGACCGTACGCTTGGTTGCCACTTTAGTGGTATAAAAAAGAACAGGTGAATTCGTTGCAAAAAAAGTTCTTTGCCTGGCAATGGGAAAATATAAGTTTAAATGTTTTCAGGTTATTGTTACGGGTCTTAATGTTGTGTCCTACTATTAAATAGTAGGCGTAATTTCTGATACCCACGATATGGACTCCTATTGTGAGGTCAGGACTATGTTTATGACTGTTTGGTGTGTATATAGGTAATATGAAGGTAATAAAACCCATGTAGGTAATAATCGAATGTCATCCATCATTATTCACAATACTTTCTTTTTAGAAATAAGAATACATTTCACACCTGTGTCATTGAAACTAACATCCAGTAAATAAAATGACGCGTTACAAAAAACTATAAAAAGGCTTGCGAGTTTTTTTCAAACAACATTTTTAGCTGAGTAGTCAGTGGTAATATATAATATTAATAATGAAGCTCATGTTCCCTCTTTTACTTTGTTGTGCGGTAAGCTATGTGGTTTTTTTTTTTTTTTTCTCTTTAGCTAATAAATAAATAATGCTGGACAATCCACACAGCATCATCTAGCCCCAAGATAAGCTGCTGTTAAACAGAGCTGTTAAAATGCTTGTAGTTCTAAGGTACGAGCTCGTAGCCGACTGCAGGCAGCAAGTTCAGGCGACGCATCGCCGCCGTAACGTCACTACGACAAAGTCATCTGCCACTCGGTTCATAGAGGTAGACGACATGACGCCGACGTTTCGCCCGACCGCATAAATCTACTGTTGACTATTGACGAAAGAGACATGAAACCACGACGACGTGTCGCTATGTCGGTTGTAACGCGGTGACACGTCGTCGCCTGTAGCTGCTGCCTGCAGTCAGCTACGAACTTGTACCTTTAGTCGTCAAGTAAGAGCGTTTTTAATTTTTTATTTAACTTAAAGGTGTCAGATAATAACTGATCCTACGATTTCTACAAAATCATTTGGATATAAATTACCTTATTAGGATTTTGGGTATTACTGTTAATTTATCAAACTTTGTTTAAACCTTTCTTAGTGTTCAGTATCATAATGTAAATATTACTGTTAATTTGATTCTGAAATAAACTATTCACAGTTTGTAATCTGCTATGCAGCGCCTAATTCTAGGCCATGGCATTGGAACTCAAATGGTAAGTTATTAGGGTTCCGTCGTCAACAAGCAACCTTGTTTCAAGTGGCATTTAGGTATATTAGCACGTCTTTGGTAGAACCCCTTCCGTTCCGGTAGTAAACCGTTAGTTTTAAACCCGTTGAAAAAGCTTGAGAAAAAAAAAATATATATACAGGGTCTTTGATTATTATTGCGGTAGTGCGCAATATTCAAAGAACAGGTTCCATGCAAAGACCCTATATATACTTACTGGACACAGACACACAGTGCAATTTAAGCAAACCTTGTACTGTGGAAGCCAGATGACTGTTAAAATACACGTAAATATACTCACATCAATTATTTATTATAAAAACATACACACTTGTAATACATAGAAATATGACCATCATTTTCCTGCCCTTTTTCCCACGTTATGTGGGGTCGGCACAACATGTTCCTTTCTTCCATTCCTCTCTATCACCCGTCATCTCAGTACTCACTCCTTTCTTACTCATGTCATCTTTCACACAATCCATCCATCTTTTCTTTGGCCTACCTCTACCTATATATCCATCCACATTCATATCTAACATTCTTCTTGTCAGATGACATTCATCCCTCCTCATAACATGCCCATACCACGCTAACCTATTACTCCTCATTTTCTCAGTCACGGGTGCCACTTTCAGACTTCCTCTAATGTATTCATTCCTTATTTTATCCATTCTCGTCACTCCACACATCCATCTTAACATTCGCATCTCCGCCACATGTACTCTTTTCTCATCCGTTCCCTTGGTAGCCCAACACTCAGATCCATACAATACGACAGGTCTTATGATCGTTTTGTAAATTTTCCCCTTAAGTTTAAGAGGCATTCTTGGATCACACGTAGTTCCTGTGACCTGTCGCCATTTCATCCATCCAGCATTTATTCTACTTTTCACATCCCGATCAATCTCACCATCCTTCTGTACTACTGAACCGAGGTACCGAAAGTCGGAACAGACTGGTAGGAATACACCATCTAAGGCAATGGGGATAAAACTGGATGGACCACCGAAGTCGCAGAACTTCGGTGGTCCATCCAGTTTTATCCCCATTGACCCATGACCATGACCCCGAACATATATTTGCAGACCATGCGAACATTTGTTCCGTAGCGGGGATCGAACCTGCTAATGATTATTAATTTACAGCTGATGATAACCAAAGTGAAGATGACGACAGTAAAGAAGACGAGAGCGAAGACTACGAGACTGATGAATACGATAAATACTTTTCAGACTACTGTTTTGATGATGTCACATCTGAGGCAGAAATAGCAAAAGCAAATAGCGAAGATTCAGTAACAGTCTTAGCTCATTCCAGTGACGACGATGCATTCGCATTAAGCTCAGCTAACACACAAGTTCAAGATGCAACATGTAAGTAAAAGTAATGGAGCATTTGCCGTGCTGTATGTGTAAAATAACTTTTTTTTTTCAAATCAAATCAAAATATGTTTTATATAAATTACAGTTTCTAAACTTACAAGGTTAGGGGCTCTCTCTAGTTTTGATAATGTGCGTGAGAAGAGTAAAAGATATCCCAAAAGTAAAAGATCTATTCAAAATAGACAGGTACCAGGTAGGTACCTGGTTTACCTGGTGGTAGGACTCTTTAGCAAGAGTTCGTCTTGGTGGGTGATCAACGCAGTGTCAGATATTCTGCCTCCAAGTAGCGTGCAAGCATTGGGTTTAAAGGGCACTGTAGCAGGCAAAATTACAAAAATACGCAGAACTTTAGAACTGAATTCTTTGTGTGATACTAAAGATGTGTGACACAACCAAATGGTCAAGCGAATGACTAGCTAGACCCTCATTTACTGACATGAAAAAAAACAACCTACAAACGACTCAAACGAGGAGCCCAAAGATGCATCTATTTCGTTATCTTGCTGTGCCGCCGCCGCGCCTACTTTTTTAACTGACTGTACAATGCAGCTATTTTTAATGGTGTCCGAATCGACAGTAATAAAAATATTAAAATCAAAAGTGTCAGTTGGGACACTGTGTCCCAATAAATTTTGTCCGAATCGACAGCAACTCAGATAGTTAATGTACTCTTGTGCGAGCCTTCAGAAGCGTTGTTTTAATACTTTTAAAGATTTGTTGATTCATCTGTTTATTTGTTTTAGCATTCAGTAGTAGCAGCTGTAGCTTCAGAGTGCCACCAGAAGACTACCGACCTACGCCCAACATGACCATCACGCATAAAAAACAAGCATACTTCTCCTCATTACCCAATTACATGTCTATCATGCAAAACAAACAAGGGTACTACTTCCCATTTGACAAATACACGAACAACAAGCGAAAAAACTACATCTTATAGTACCTACCCATTTGCCCGTAAAATAAATCATACTAAAGTTTATATTTCATATCAAAACACTACCAACTTATTGTATTTAACACTAGCTTTTATTGCCCCAGATACCTAGATATGATTTTCCAGTATTTTAATCAACTAACCTACGATTATTAAAAAATAAGAGTAAATTCTAATAAGAATGAGTCTTGTAAATTGATTAGAATAAAGTTAAGTTAAAGTTCTTACGTTATGTGTGTTTTTTGTAATAATTTTAAGTGAAAGTGTTTCAATAAAAAATATACGAATACAAGTGTGAGGATTTTATTTTTATGCCCCTAATGGCCATAATACAAATAGAGATATTTCCTAACAACTAAAGCTTGGTAAATCCATAGAAAACCAGGACACCAACAACATAGTAGAGTTCTTTGTGATAGCTGTTGTGATAGGGTTCGTCCGGGAAGGGATATCAATATACCTATTTTTGCCGCTAAGCAGTAATGTTCGCATTTGTGTTTCGGTTTCAACGGTATGGTTTCCGGGGAAATCACAATAAGATCTACGTCTCAGGTGGCAACGCGTAAGTGATATCTCTTATGTTGCAAGCGTACTTAAGCTACGGTGACCGCTTAAAATCGCTACGCTTTGTTGCCACTTTGGTGGTATAAAAAAGCCCAGTTGAAGTGGCAGTAGGCAGGCCATATCAAAACCAATAACCGCTGAGAAATAGAGGATCTCGAATGGCGTTCCACGAACTGGAAAATGAAGTATAGTACGGCTCCTCACTCGATGGACCGATGACATTAAAGTGGTTGCAAGAAATCGGTGGATGATGAGGCTAAAAATTTGAAGAAAGTCTATCGTTTATTTGCTGATATATTATAATGATGATGATAAGTTCACAGACTTCCGTTTTATCCTTCCTCACTGCTAGGGAGTGGCATTAAGCTGAGACTGGACCTGTTTGACCGCACACGCAAGGAAAGACTAAAATTTAATTTAGTGGGTACTAGGTACCTGTGAAACATATCTAGCTAATACTTACGTTGTATCCTATTTTATTTTATTTCTTTTGTTTCTGTATTGTTGTTTTTAGTTTATTCTAAGAAATAGGTACTTACTTATACTCACTTACTCACCTTGTCTTGTATTACTTTCCTTTTTTGTGTGTGTGTCAAATAAATAAATTCTTATTCTTATTCTTATTCTCCTGAGATACGAAACCATAAAGGAGAAATTTTAAGTATTTTTTTATTCAGTTCATGTATCTGATGAACACACACAATAGTTGTTTCGTCGCTTAAGATGATAATGTAATCATCGTTATAATTATTATCCAATAGTCGTCTATGCTGGACATAGACCAGCTATAGTAGAATGAGGGGCAGTGGCAACAGTATTCTAAAAACAATAGCGGATAAATACGATTGCCCCATACTTCACCATTGGGTGAAGCTTGAGTTTTGTTCCATTTTAAATATTTTTTGATAAGTACGATGTAATGGGCAATATGTACATATGTTGCTTAAGTTATAACCTGTAATTTTGTATGTTTTTACTATGGACCCCGATGTCTGAAAATAAAGAATATGATGTGTTGTGAAAGTCCTTTCTACTCGAGTCAAGCTCGGTATTTCTAAGCACCCGCCCCGAGACCCTCAGGGAAAAGGTTGCTCAGACTCCCCTTCGTTCCTATTTGTTCCCTCCCGATTAACAAAATCAAAATCAAAATCAAAAATCAAAATTATATATAAAATTATATTTATAGTGACTGTGTGTATGGCTGCCTGTTTCTGCATGATGTGAATATTTATGTGTGAATCTAATTTGTAAAATAAGGAATATATTATTATTATTCTTATTATTATATTCATTATTATTATTTTTTTTCATATGCAACTAAAGTGGCAACCAAGCGTAGGGCCCACTTGATGGCAAGCGGTTACCATAGTCCATGTACGTGCAACATCATAGATATCACTTGCGTGTTACCACCCCGAGACGTTAGATGGAAAGTCTCATGTGCCTGTAATTTCACCGCAAACCATACCCTTTGAACCGGAATACAGCAATGCGAGCATTACTGCTTGGCGGCAGAAATAGGTATTGTCCTTCCCCGGACAAATCACAAAGAACTCTACTACTCTTAGATATATAGCTAGACGACTAGTCAAAGAGTGACATGATATACGATCTTGAGCCTTACCATAGACCAACTTCCAGCAACCGTTATAAAAAAATCATTAAAAATCGAGTGGGGGGTAATCTTACACTTTGTTTTCCACTTTCATATTTAACATTCATGACCTTTTCTCTGATGGTCATTCGTTATGCGACCTATTGGCCCACCCACTGCCACTCTGACTGGTTTATTCTAAGAGCTATGTTAGTGACCTTGGTTTCCTATGGATTTCTTTGTTTCGGATTCGATCGCGGAGTGAAACTCCAAGCATAGATAGCTCTTTGTGTATAGTTCTCACAACGGATCTCGGCCGTCGTGAATTTAGCCGTTTCGATGCGCAATAGAGTTTTTACAAACTAAATTGTCTTTGCGCATCACAAACGGCTAACTTCACGGAAGCCTAGATCCGCTGTGCGAACTATAACTAAAAGACGCTTAATGATCAACAGACATTCACAATATTAAAGATAATATTATAATTTATACCACACTACATACATTTTACAAATGCTAAAGTTTGGATGTTTAGATGTTTGGATGTTTAGATGTTTGGATGTTTAGATGTTTGGATGTTTGGATGTTTGGATGTTTAGATGTTTTGATGTTTTGATGTTTTGATGTTTAGATGTTTGGATGTTTAGATGTTTGGATGTTTAGATGTTTGTATGTTTGGATGTTTAGATGTTTGGATGTTTGGATGTTTAGATGTTTTGATGTTTGGATGTTTAGATGTTTAGATGTTTTGATGTTTGGATGTTTAGATGTTTGGATGTTTGGATGTTTAGATGTTTAGATGTTTTGATGTTTGGATGTTTGGATGTTTTATTTGTTCCTCTATAATTCGATAACCACTTAATCGATTTAGCTGAAATTTAAAACATAGATAGACAATGATTGGTAATAGGACATAGGCTTTTTATACCGGAAAAAACTACCGTTCCCGAGTTCCACGCGAACGAAGACGCGGGCAGCAGCTATAATAAAAGCTAATCTGTGCTACAGGATATTGGACTGTTAAGGTGTTATTTACCCGGTAAGTTTCATTCTAAACTTATTTTACGTTATTTTTGTATAACCATTATAATAAAAACAAATGACTTTTATGTATTGTTATTTTTATTATGATAAAATTCATTTATACCTATTAGACAATAAACGCATAGCAAAAACATTTATTAACCATTTTGTTATCTTTCAAGTACCACACCTGTTGCAATAAATAAAGAAGGAACAACAGCATTAACGTAGGTACTTATGTAAATAATATTTCAGGTATGTATATAAAGAGTAAGGAAAAAAAACAAAGTCATTAGTTAGTAAGGAGTGATTGATTGAAGATGAAGTCGTTGCTACCTTTATTAATATGTTGCGTGGTTAGTACAATAATTTATATCTGTCGTGTCAAAAAATAATTAAATAAATTATTCAAGTGCGAGTCAGATCTTGCAAATGAGTGTTTCGTAAGTCCAATAGGTCCGTATCCCAGAAACATGAATTCAAACGGGTTAGTTCCAATCCCATCCGAACTAGTTTTCTTATAAAACAGTCGCAAAATCGATGCTTCATTCTAGATATATATTTTAGTTCCTAAGGTTTTGGAATACGAACCTTAGACCTATTTAAAAGTCTATAGTCTGTAGCTAACTATACAAACCCAAATGATAATATCATCATCATCATCAACCTATTGCAGTCCACTGCTGGACGTAGGTCTCTCCCAATGCGCGCCACTGAGCCCGATCCTCGGCTTTCCCCAACCAATGATAATATGATCTCACGTTTTAAAAGAGTTTAGTCCTAAGTGCTTAGCACAAAAAACTCGTTTGACAATCGTAAATGTAAACGTATTGTCCAGCTGTCAATCTGTATAGGATTTTTAACAGCGCCTCTTTAGTGCGATAAATGAACTACCAAATTCCATAAAAAAAAATTGTATGGAATTTGGTATTTAATTGGTTGGTTTGAATTTGGTTTACACCGAGTTTTTTACGCTAAGCACTTAGATTAATTTGGTCACTGAAATTAAATTATGTTTGGAAGATTTGCATCATTACCTTTCAATTTCTTACTTTGCAAACGATACTTACAATTATTAGCTGTCAAAATGTTTGTTGACGAAGATTCCATGTTTTGAAGCTTTTGATTTCATGTGGGATCAAATGGTAGTTCATGTTTAATATTGTTGGTTCAAATGATAAAAAATATTAAGTAGGATCAAACTTGTGGGATCAAATGACAGTTCGTTCGTGTGACAGTGACCCACGATTGTAAGCTTTCAGGAAATACTAATCTCTTTTTAATGAATCGATGAAATCGAATTTAATCAGAGACAAAAAAAATATTTTTTTTGTTTAAACTAAATACCTATGTTTCGTTAGTTTAGTCATTAAACACAGATTTCGATAACTGAACTGCAACTTAATTACATAACAATATGTTGTGGGCGTTTTGAGTGAGGATTTACTACACCTGTATACCTTTATAGAAATACTTTTGGCGTAGTTATAGGGTACACCATATTGCTCGAAACGCTAATGATATTTACTATTGACAAAGAATTTGTGGACGAGAAACCCGAAACTACCGAAACCGAAGACAGATAGAGCTAACTGTAGTAGAGAGTTATAAATCTTATAAAACTAATTGTAAATTCAAACTTGTAATATTCCACTTCTGGGCAAAGGTCTCCCTAAAATATTTCCACCTGTCTTAATTTTCGGCAATCTCTCACTACTCCAAAACCGTTTTATAAATCCTGTACAATATAATGTTAATTCATAATTATTTTATTTTTACAGTTGGCGTTTTGCTATGCAGCTCCGAACCCAGACATAGGTATAGATATAAAATATTAGGTGCAACGGTGGAAGCCATATCGTAAACTGAGCTATGCCAGCTAAAACATATTGGTCAACATCGAAATCTATTACTTATGTATACCACAGAACAGGTACGTTACCGAGCATATGGATTAAACACTAAACTATTATTATTATTTTCAGAAGAATTGTATGAAGAAGATGAAGAAGAAGAAGTAGAACTAGAAGCTTTGACTCCTCATCATTGTACTACGCCTTCACCTTGTTGTACAAAAACTCCGCATAAATGTTCAACAACTCCAGCTTGTACGAAAACTCCGCATACATGTTCAACAACTCCAGCTTGTACGAAAACTCCGCATACATGTTCAACAACTCCAGCTTGTACGAAAACTCCGCATACATGTTCAACAACTCCAGCTTGTACGAAAACTCCGCATACATGTTCAACAACTCCAGCTTGTACAAAAACTCCGCATCATTGTTCAACAACTCCAGCTTGTACGAAAACTCCGCATACATGTTCAACAACTCCAGCTTGTACGAAAACTCCGCATCATTGTTCTACGCCTTCACCTTGTTGTACAAAAACTCCGCATCATTGTTCAACAACTCCAGCTTGTACGAAAACTCCGCATACATGTTCAACAACTCCAGCTTGTACGAAAACTCCGCATACATGTTCAACAACTCCAGCTTGTACGAAAACTCCGCATAAATGTTCAACAACTCCAGCATGTACGAAAACTCCGCATCATTGTTCTACGCCTTCACCTTGTTGTACAAAAACTCCACATCATTGTTCATCAACTCCAGCTTGTACGAAAACTCCGCATAAATGTTCAACAACTCCAGCTTGTACGAAAACTCCGCATAAATGTTCAACAACTCCAGCTTGTACGAAAACTCCGCATCATCATTGTTCAACACCTTCACCTTGTAGTACGAAAACTCCGCATCATCATTGTTCAACACCTTCACCTTGTAGTACGAAAACTCCGATTCATCATTGTCATTCTCATGCACTAGAAGAGCAAGAAAGAGAAAAAACTGAAGAATCTGATGGTGAGACAAGTAATTTAGAGCATGTACGATTGGTCAAACGACCGTCACGCCGGCACTCCGACGGTTGTCACGGACCACCTGGCTCGATTATTATCCTGAGACGTCCGAAAGAAAAACGACCTCACAGATGTAACTCGGGGGCCGTAGCCCTAGCCGTGGCCCATACCTAAATGGTGCCCTTGCGATTGTTGTCAAATATACAAATCTTTGCTCCTTTTGCGCCTGACAAAAGTTTAGGCAAAGCTTTCACAAATTGTCAGCTAAACTATTACCATTGGCCTCTTTTAGATGTACACAGTAATGGTAGCGCTGCTCATGAGTTGTAAATATAATAATAAAATTAACGATGATTTATTTACATTAATCGGAGTTGGAGCACGAATAGTAGCAAAGAACAAACTGACAGCAAATTACTACATATAACTCGTTTTTTTTTACCTAAAGTCAGTCAGTAGATCTTGTACGCTGCGATTCCAGACCACTTGTAAGATATAGGACAGTTTCATCAAAATATGCGAGCTTGGAAGTTCAGCATGCGCGGTCATAGTGTTATAATTTGTGGACATTATACCCATGACGAAATAATTTCCTGACGTTTTACTAGTAAGTCATTTCACTTTATAACGTCGTTCACACTACAAGGGCGTTATGTTAGATTGTCCTTTTGATACGGACCCGTGTTAATGAATGAAACCCAACGATCTACCCGTCCCACCGCGAGCTGACTCGTAGATTTATTTTCTTGGAGTAAATATTTGCCTATTGTTTCAATTGGTATATCTTACGGTTACTTATCTATCACAACATGAGCTTCGCTAGGCACTTTTAAATAATAATAATAGTAATAATTGTTTATGTGAGTAAAATGAAGGAATATTGAAGTTTTTGGGATATTAAAAAAAACATAAATAATTATAAGTAATTAAGAACCTAATACCTGCTAGCTACCTTAGGAACGGGCTTACCCAAAGCATTATTAAGTTTTCTTTATTTTATAATAACCAGTTTTAAAAATATATTACATTATTACATACCTAAACAGATTTTTGTTATTTATTCACTTGATGAACCATATTCCGAGGTGAAACAACACTAAAAAAATAAATCTAAGTACTGAGCGACTGGCTGCCTTATTGACTCGCCTGTACGGATCAACTTGAGACAAAACAGCAATAAAATATTTTATTTATTACTTAATTATCGTTTTGTGGTTCATGAGACCTTTGATCTACGTCACAAAATAGATATTAGTACTACGTATCTACGTCACAGAATGGCATCGCGCGATACTAAACGTCATCATCATCATGACAACCTTCTGCAATCTTATAACACCATGGAACAAATATGTACTACCGCCCTTGTATAATCGTACCGACTCTATGATGATCGTGATCATAATCAGTCAAAGTTGTTCCTCTATGGAAACTTCAATTGTTGGTTATAAAAAGCTCTTTTGTTTAAAGTATGATGAACACTAGGTATAGTATAGTTATGTAATATGGTAGTAGGTATGGATAAAGTTCCACGAATGCTGTAAAGCTTCTGAGGTAAGGCAAATGAATAAAAAATCCGCCCTAAAGTGTAATGAGGCAAGATATCAAGCGTTCACGCGCCACTTACGCCGTCGAGACGGGGAACAGACGGTAAACACTCAATATACCAAGCTATAAACAAAACGTTAGGATACCTATCAATAAAGATATGGGTTCTTATTTTTATTTCATGTAAATAAGAAAAAAAAACAAAGTTAAGGATGTCTATTTTGACAAGTAAATAAATAATATTCGCTGACATTTTGCACAGCGCCATCTACATAGCTCCAAAACTGAGCAAGCTTATACCACAGAACAGATATCTTATACTTACTATACAAAATAAAATATAAAAATATAAAATGACTACTACATAATAGGCATGATGACTGATTTTGAAAACTGTTCTATTGTATTGAGAAGTATTGACTTTAGGCAAAAAATATCCTATTATTCCAGAAATTAATGGTTTAGTAGTAAATAATGCGATTGAAATTTGAATTTTAAAATTCAGGCTAAAACGCACCGAGTCGCGGAGTGACAGCGGTGACGTCATTATGTCAGTTTTCAATATAAAATTTTAGCCATAAGGTTCAAAATTCTGCAATATTTTTGATGCCACCAATCAAAGAACCTAGATGCTCCTGATCGCTGTTTAACCTTTTATGGCGGATTGCTGTATTTTGTAGTTTTATTTTATTGAAAATATTATCAATATCGCATCTAATGTAAAAAGAAATATGGTTTTTGAATTCCTTGAATCCTTTGTCATAAGGTGAAAACGTGATTTTTATGATTATTGGTTACTGTCATCATGCCTATTACATTAGCCAAACATAATTTATTATGTAAGTAGATAAATATATTAAGTTCTGTAAAAAGATTATTTAACCCAGTTCACTCAAAAAGTACCCAGAGTACCCACCAAGACAGTCTCACAACTCAAACACATCAAAAAAGGCACGAACAAAGTCAAATATTTGTTAGCCGCATAAAAGACCCCGAAATCTGGCAGCGGAAAACAGCCGTGAAGCCAAACTTACAGGTGGAAAGTTTCGAAGTCGTCACCTCGGCAAAGTTTTTTGGTAAACTCGTGTATTTACTTGAGAACTTTGCTTCTACTTCGGGAAATACCTACAGCCAGAAAAATACACGTGACTCAGCAGTGTTCAATCTGGATATTTCTAATAATTGCAATAGATTTACGCTCGCCGCACATGCCACCACTCGGATTGGTTCACAATGTAATATTGTATTAAATTCACGTCTACGCTTAAGGTCCGTTCATGTACGTCCTTGTATAGACATGTGAAGGCAAATGTGATCTCTAGTTTTATATTATGTTTCAAACGGTGCCACTCGCACCTGATTCGACACAGCGACTATTTAAAATAAAAATAAAAAAACAATTATCTGGCTTCTTATCGTGTCACAGATTCAATTTTCTTAGATGGTTTTGGACCAGTAATTAGCCACCTTGCCAAGCCGTGGCTTCCCTGGTCGCATTGATAAGGTCCTCTTGGGAACAGGTCGACAGACACAGAGGACAAGATAGTAGATGCAACATATTTATTATCAGGCTTCTATAGTACAAGCTTAATTAAACCTATGCAAAGCTTGTACTATTATATCTAAACCTTCCAGCCTAAGGTTTTCTTTTTTTTTTAATAAATAATGATGGACAATCCACACAGCATCATCCAGCCCCAAGGTAAGCTGCTGTTAAACAGAGCTGTATTATGGTACTAGATGACTCATATATATTAAATACAATACATAGATAGATATTTTTTATTATATATAGAAAATACTCAGAACACCCGGAACAAATATTTGTAGATCGTACAAACATTTGTCCCGAGGCGGGAATCGAACCCGCAACCTCTGCGTCGCAGGCGGACCTGCGCCCGCTGCGCCACATCGGTCGTCCTTGCTTGAGCTTGTTGGTGTTGTGAAATAAATAAAATAATGTCTGATATTCAGAAATTATTTTATTTATAATGTATTATTTTATTGATACACACTGGTATTATGTAATCAATTCGAGCTGCGTTTGAAGGGGCTGATAATTATGCCGTCGACTGCTTGCTATAGCTAGTTTCGAGGAAGTCGCTATCGGCTCGCACAGATCCGGCTCAAATCCAGGCTTACAGTCATAAACGTTTGTAGGGCTCACAGAGCTACTGAAGTTTCTCGCTTCGTTTAAGTAGAGGCAATAGAGCTATGGTTTCATATTTACATGCGTCGCTTGCATGCCATAAACTGTAAACCACAGTGAATCCATTTAAGACACACGCTGAGTTTGTACTTTTCGTATAATAGGTAGTAATTAGATGGTACCTATATTTTTACACAATAAACCTTCCTATTCTATTCTATTCTACCTACAAATACTGATAACTAAAACATCTTAATTATTACAATATTAGGTATAATTTATTTTTTCTTGTGCTACTGGTTGTATTGTGTTAATGTTTGTTCTAATATGATTTAATGAGCAGATAGTTTAAATATATATTTTCCACATGTCTATCATAATATAGATACAGGCTGAATATATTTGAGTTCGAAGGCCTTGACACGTACTTACTACAAACGTACCTACGTAGTACAAATTAATTAGCCACGGAACCCTATAGACTTAAACACAGTAATGATTGCTATTCTGCTTGAAGGCAGAATATTGGGCATTATTTATGGTGGTACCGAGATGGACTCTTGCTGAACTTAAAACCATAATTAGTCAAACAGAATATTGTGCCAGTTGCAACAAAGATTCGTAATTAATTTATTTTTGACGCAAGCCAAAATAGGCATTCAAAACTGTTCTAACAACTACATGATATATTTTTTACTATACTCTTATATATCTCTATCTTAGTTAACTTTCCTTACTCTATGCTATCCTTGAAGTGAAGGCTCTCTTTGCGTCGCCAGTTTAATGCCAGTTGTAAATATTAATTTGTTGGCAAAATTCAGCGAAATTTGTTAGCGGATGTTTCTGATGGGGTAAATAATTTCGGTTAAAGCTAAAATGAGTTAAAATAATTATAATTTTAACACCGTTTTCCACGACTTGTTGATGTGGTGAGTTGTTGGCAGTTATTTTGATGAGACAGCACTCGCGTCGATGATGTCAACTACCTTATAAAAAATACAATTACAAAAGCTACAAGTGCCAAGTTTTATTTTTATTTTAACTTATATTGTCCCACTCTTTCGAAAAAGGATAGTGGGGTGGGTTGCCATTGCGAAGAAAAGAGATGATACGAGGGATTTGGGGGAGACAAAGGTCTCCACGAAATAGGTTAAAAATATATATAATTATCCCACTGTAGGGCAAAAGCTTCCCTTCTTTCCAGCTTTCTTTGTTCCTTACTGCAGTGGGCCAAATTTTACTGGTTTTTTAATAATAAAGCAATATGTTACACTTTGCTCAGTGCTCACTATAATTTGATTTCGGGCTAATGCCGTAACAATATTGCTCTGAACTGATAAAACTAAACCTGACTTCTTTAAAATGAGCCGACCGTCATTTTTACATGAATTCTCGGTAAAATCCATTTTAACAAAGTGACATTCTATGCTACGAGGCCTTGCATCCCAAAATCCCCTTCAAAGGGGATTTTCAAAGGGGATTTTGACACAAACCCACCTAGAGGGCGACACATAATATTTGTAGCTGCAGATGTAATGCAAGACCTCTTTACGTTAGCTCGCAAAAGGCTTATAAGTATTTTTTCGTTTCATAGATTAGCTACGTCGGGTAACAACAATAAACATTTTAAAGACATTTGAATACAGATGTGCAGGTAGTTTATTACGTCCGTCATATTACATACAATGCTTTTCAAAAACTAAGCCTTGACAGAGACGGTATAATTATCATTCACATCTCAACTCAATCCAGACTGAATTTGAATACAGATGAGTCGAGACTTTAGATGAAGCATAACCTAAAATAAGGCTAGCACTAGTTTAGGTCTTCTCGACTAGCTCACGGTGTTTTAACCATTATTAAAAAATGTAAATGCCATACTCATAAATGAGCTAAAAACCTTAGCATTAGCATTAAAAATAAAGTAAATCTTCTTAGATATAAAAATTATTTTTTGTGCGTTAGGCTCGCTAAAACTCGACAGTGGCTAAACCGATTTGGCTGATTTTGGTCTTGAAATGTTTGTACAAATCTAGGAAAAGAAAATGAATGAAAATGCATGAAAAGCACAATAAAAACGGTGAGAAATTATGGAAAGATTGCGAAAATAAAACGCAACTGAAACCGCGCCGTGTCAGCTAGAAAAAATATAAAACGATGGTAGAAATTAATAAAAAATATATTTTATGTATTTATTTATTTATCATCTACTGTCTTTATAATGGATGACTTTATGACGTAAGGATGACACGGAAATAAAACAATAGCAAACTGCTAAAATTACAGTTTCTTGTATAAATAAAAGCATTGTTTGTAATATTACGTTAGAGAAACAGGGTCAAAAGAACGGACCATTACAAAAAGCGTAAAGCAAATTCTTAGGGCATGTACGATTTTTTATTTGAGCCATGAAAAGCACAATAAAAACAGTTTTAGTAGACACTACCGCTGCAGTTTGCGAGAATAACAACACGAATGTGGGAATCTAGAGTGAGCTAGGAGATATAAAGACTGGAGGAGGTAGTACAAAGCTTGAAAAGCAAAGTGTTGCATATCAAAAAGAGCGTAAATTCACTAGTTCCTTGTCAAACAAGAATAATTAATTCTAAAATTTAATTCTAATAAGACTAAAGATGAAAATAGCCTGCAAGTAACATGACATTTCCTTATCAAATATATTTGCCACACGCGTACGACGGAACAAACTGTCTGGCAACTTTCTTTGCCCTACACAGGCTCACACGTACGAGCTAAAATATATATGATATAAATAAAAGATCATGATAACGACGACTGTAATCGTACAAAAAAAAACATGTGTACACAACGCACTGTCCGTTCAATTACTATATGAAGAAACTCTAAAGTGTTTTAGAACATACTTAGGACATGAACCAGTTAAAACGATACATATGAAACTAGCTTATCTCCGAACAGAAGATATCAAAAGCATAAACTTTTAAAGTGAGAAATTTACTGCATTATAAGGAGCTATTATTCTGCTCATCACGCTGAAAATTTTCATTAGATCTTCACCAATTTTTTATATGAGCACTTTGCCTTCATCAACCGCTTTTGGAGAAAGTACGCCCCCAATCAAAAATCGCCAACGACAAACACTTTTTTTTAAATCATAGAATTTTCAGAACATGTTTCAATCAGATCGATTGAAACATGCGACCTGTAGGCGAGAACAGATTGACTAACGGACAAAAGCATCTTTGGCTAATCTCAAAACTGAGACGTTACGCTCACTTCGCTCGCTCCGTCAAATATAAAAAACCTACACGTTGCAACAAAGAAATATAATTTGTAGTTGAAGGCGGTATCTGGGGTTCTCTAGTGTTTTCACCTCCAAGTTCACACGACCACATTTTAGTTAGCTAGTGCTTGGCAGAATGCCACCTGTCTTGCTTACAATGCTCTGTATTTTTCGCCTCGCTTCGCCAATTTACAGGTGCCAGCTATTCTGTTCAAATACCTATTCCATATTTTCTCCCACTTGCTGAAAATCATGTGGGCTTTTCCTGAAGCAAAGCTATAGATATTTCAAAGCCAATAGAAGGGTCAAATCTCTTGTGACAGTGTTTTTAAGAAAATTATAATCCAAAAATTATGAGTTGAATAAACAAATCCTTCATACACCACTATTGGCCATTGGCATAAATTATATCACAGGTACCGCAGTTAAAAGAATTCAGGGTTAAAAAGCAATTGTTTTATTTTAACTAATAAATAAATAATAATACCGCAAACCAGGTAACTGATATAAGATTATTTCTATTAATTCTCGTACTTATCTTCTCTTAATTAATATAAAAATGAATTGCTGTGCGTTAGGCTCGCTATAACTCAAGAACGACTGGACCGATTTGGCTAATAGGTATTGTTCTTGCAAAGTTTGTAGGAGTCCAGAGACAGTTTAAACGGTGAGAAATTATGGAAAAACTGCGAAAAAAAAAAAAACGTGTGAAACCGTGTCGGGTCAGCATGTAATAAATAAAAATACTATCAACCGAAACAAATACATGTCATGCAACCATTTGTTTCGTAGCGAGAATCAAACCGATTTGGAAAACAAGAAAAACAATATTTTCTACCTAATTTCAGTAAACAACCTTTCAATAAGCATTTCAGTTTTTGATTCAAACATAGTAAAATTGATTGCAACAAAGTTATATATACTCTTAGAGATTTATACTCTTTGAGCCAACTCACTCTCCTTTTATTAATTTCCTGCAAACGTCAAGAGTTAATCGTTCATTCATCGACGATTTATCTGTCGGTTACCAATGTCAAGGTTTAGACGGGATAATTCCCCAAAGGTCCTTATCATTTAAGAGTAGTAGAGTTCTCTGTGATAGAGCTCGTCCGGGGAAGGACTACCACCATACCTATTTCTGCCGCCAAGCAGTAATGCTCGCAATGCTGTGTTCCGGTGTGAAGGGTATGGTTTCCGGTGAAATTACTGGCACATGAGGCTTTCGGTCTTAGCTTCAAGGTGGCAACCCGCGAGTGATACCTTTGGTATTGCAAGTGTCCATAGGCTGCAGTTACCGCTTACCATCTTGTGGGCCGTTCGCTTGGTTGCCACTTCAGTTGTAAAAAAAAAGCAGCAGCTTTCTAATGTTCCCACAGTTGGGATACCTGCAGTCAGCTACAAACTCGTACCTTTATCAAACTCTTTCCTATATAGATTAAAATGTCCGCTGGTTTTCAGTCAGTCAGTAATTATTTTATATATATAGCAGATAGATGTTGAAATATCAGCTAATAAGCTGTACCACAGTGAAAGTTTGAATGGGTCACAAAGGATTCCACGTGAGGTTGCAAGTTAATTTTTATACTTATTAATATCCCTAAAGGGTCATTTAAATTTTATGGCAGAGTTATTTTTCGAATTCGCGAGTTATTGGTTAATTTAATAACTACATGTCTTTAGGTGATTTAAATAAAAGCTTACAATTATGTATTTTTAGCTGAGATTTTTTTTAAGTATAAGTCAGCGTCAAATTGATATGAGCGTCTAGAGTAGTGTAGTAGAGTGTTTTTTTAGAACATTTGGACTACTCTAGATGTCCATATAAATTTGACGCTGACTGTACATTCATACCATCAAACGTTTTCCGGACATCTGTGTTGAAATTAAAAAAAAAATGTTGCTGCCTTATCATCATCATCAGTATATAAGTAGACGTCCACTGCTGGACATAGGGCTCGCCGAATAAGCGCCACAACGATCGATTTTGAGCCTTCACCATACATCTATTTACTGCACTTTGATGTCATCGGTCCATCGAGTGAAGGACCGTTCTACACTTCGTTTTCCAGTACGTGTCGCTGTCTAAATATTATAAAACAATCACTCTCGCTTGGGTGGTCGATTCTACAGGAATAGACCAGATTTTGAGCTGGTCTATTCCCTCGGCTTATTATATTTCTTCAGCACTCTTTATGTGTGTGTGTGTAACTCAATCATTCTCGCTTCTCTAGAGTAGAGCAGTATCATGAAACAGAAGGCTGGCCTGCTAAAACAAAAACAAACCATTCCACATACAATTTAACGAGCTCTCCAGTAAAGGCATTACTGGCAGGAAAGTTACCAGTAGCCTTTTAAAAGTTAGGTGTGAAAAATCACCGTCGGCACGCAGGGTGTCGCAGCTAATTTGCGGACATCGATCACTGTGGCGGAACACTGATGTTACTCAATGGAAGGAGTATGCTTAGAAAACTAACAAATAGAGTTCATTTTTAAAAAGAGCGTTTTCACTTACCGTTATATCGGTAAAGTGGCACCGACCATGTTTCGGCTTCATTGCTTCAGCATAGACTTATTGACAGTTTTGTGATTGAATTGATTAAAATCGGATAGTGCATAATCGCCCTACAGTCGGCCATCCGCTTAGTTGCGACTAATATTGTTCAAAGGTTTTTTAAACTATATCATCATGACAGCCTTCTAATGTTCCCACTGTTGGGACACTGGCCTACTCAGCGCGAGTGATTGAGTCATAATCAACCACGCGGACCCAATGCGGAAATGGATGGCACATGTCTTTCGAATTTTTAGTTCTTGGACATGCCGGTTTCCTCACGATGTTTTCCTTCACCGTATCAGAGCACTGGCATTGCGCACATAAATTTTTTGAGCAGAAAAATCCATTGGTGCACGACCGGGTTTTAACCCACGACCTTAGAATCGGAAAGCGGGGTCACTACCACTAAATGCCATGTGCTCTTTAAATGATATACCCCGCACTATTGAAATCATTTTGAGAGGTTGTAAAGGTTCACTTCCTATCAAAATAAATGTTATCAATGATACTTTGACCGCTTCCAGAAAATTCTACATCTTCACTGCGGTATCCGCACAGAACTCCGCCGTTTGCCAATTTCAATTCGAATTGCGGGAAGTGGTTTTTCAGTGTTTCTCTTTTAGATTAGAGTAATTAACACTTTTGCGTAAAAGCTTTACACCATATTTCACCGCAAGTTTATCTTCATAAAACGCCGATTAACTTAAAATTATTTTCACTTAGAAATTCGTTATAGGATTTGATCAGATGGGTACATGCTTGTCTTCACCTTTACAAGGGCTTGCATGCTGATTTTGCTGCTTTGAAGTTGACACGCTGAGTGGCCAGAAATAAGCTTACGTACTGAAATGACTCTAGTTAACCAACACTTCTATCTAATCCCACACAACCCAATCCAATGACCGTTACTTTGAAAGGGACGCATTGAAAAGTTTTACGTCACTTCAAGACAAGCTTGTCAAAGTGCTTCTTTTTTGGCTTGAAAAGTCAGCAATCACTTTGTTTTCAAACAAAACATATTTTTTAAAGTTTGTTCTTCTTATGTTAACCGCATACTTTTTTCAAAATAATGTTTTGCTAATATCCAGTGCCAACTCTTGCATACAAAAGCAATATATAGTCAGTTCAGTAGCGAGCTTTATGTTCGTGAATGTTCTGAGCTAAAACAATCACCGACATAAGTTTAACCATGACATTTGTCACGATTATCGTTTGTCGCTTTCAAAAGTAGACCCTCTGGCAACCCTTTACCGTGCCAGGGCACAAGCGACTCTGATTTCAAATAGATCGTTAACCACAAAGTCGGTACCATTAGACTCGTTTGCCTTAATAGTCCACGGTTGTCCTGCAGTTTTCCACTGATGAGTACATTCAGTTTGTGTACGGGGTGGATAATTATAAGCATTAGTAAATGAATCGTTAGGGTTTCATGGATTCATTTGATGCAGAGAAATCAAGGCCTACTCTACCTAAGATTAGCACCTTGCCTTGTTTGACTTGTTTGTTTGAAACGTAATACACTTGAATTAAAGTAAGTACATAATTATATTACATTACAAAATATACAAAATACATATGAAACAGTTGAGCCATCTAAAGACCGTTACAAACGACCTATAGATAGCTCAACTGATCCAAATCACTACCAGTAGGAAGCGTTCCCAACATGCTGGCTGCATTGCCACGTTGAATGGCAATGCTGATACGTTGAGCCAGATATGAACCAGCCTTTGGATCACGCGTCGCTTCGACCAGACGCCCGGAAAGAATTTTGAAAACGCGGTGAGCCCCGGTACCCCACGGACCCAGGGTCTCCACTCCAAAAGGCTCAAATATGTAGGCTCTATCTAGACCGGCATATTTGCATATTTTTTTTGAATTAAAGTTGAAATTGAAATGTGTCTCACCATGGCACTTATAGTACCCATATTTTGATTGAGAGTTAGAAGCTTGGCTCTATAACTTTTTGACTGTGCGAGTCATGGTCTCGTTTTGTCAACATTTTACATGAAAATGTTTGAGGTGGGAATATAAAATACAGCACGATTGATAAATTAAATAAATTGTATAATGTCACCAGTCTGTCAATAATTTTTACCATTAGTA
Source organism: Colostygia pectinataria (assembly GCA_951394395.1). Taxonomy (NCBI): domain Eukaryota; kingdom Metazoa; phylum Arthropoda; class Insecta; order Lepidoptera; family Geometridae; genus Colostygia; species Colostygia pectinataria. The sequence continues at coordinate 10,188,841 of OX596358.1, read as the reverse complement.
CCTAACATAGGTGTCATTATGAAATCCAAACTGGAACCAGGCCGTTTTTGTTCAAAATTAGCGCAGTGATGGCCACGTATTTTTATTCTTTTTGCTTGCCTTTTGTTTTGAAACCTCAAAAACTCAAAAGCTGTCGGCAATAAGTGCAACAAACAAGTTGTCAACAACGTTTGGTACAGTCAACATAGAAATGGTAACTCAAAATATCAACACAACAGGAAGAAGTTTTCACGAAAAAAAGCCTGCGCTGAAAAAGCAACGAGGTAGCATAGATTTAAAGCTAAATTGCACCTAGTGTGTCTTGAGATGGTAAAAATGTGGTTACCGAAATGGGATAGTGCCGAAAAGTAAGAAAAAAGTAAGTAAAGAAGCTAAAAAAATCGCTTGTTGTAAATTTTAGCTACTGGTTGCGTTGACTAGCAATTGAAATGCAATAAGTATCAAAGCTGATACTGAAATTGACGAGAAGGGTAATTTTCTTGGTTATTGAAAGTGTTCGTAGATAGTAAACTAGAAGGGCAATTCTACTTCAAAATTTTCAACCGATTGCAAAGAAATCGTAGCTGAATGACTGCTTTTTATCTATTTTTGGGTGTCTTCGAATACTACAATTGAACAACGATCCAGCTGCGATCTACTGTTTTGTTTAATTGGCTCATCAGTTTAATAGAATAGACTTTGGTGGAAAATTCAAAACACGATAGGTACTGAACTAAGGTCGGAACAACATTAAACGTTATTTATGATAGAATCGGCCTCCAAATCTTTCAGCGCCTTTGCCCTTAAATAATAGTTAAACCTCTGTCTGCTCTGAGGCAATTAAAACTTATACCACGGACTGTTTTCAAAACTAATTATGATCACAATTTTGAAAGTAAGTAGGAAACTATCTAATTAAAATAGTTGGAAACCCGCATAATAAGGTCGCTATTTTATATAAATAGTTTACCCCCGGCTACGCTCTTAAATTCTGTTTAATTTCACACTGTCTCTAACATGTAAAAATAAAACGTAGATATTGCAGTGCACTTTAAAGAACAAATATCAAACAATAACTTTACAACGGCAAAGCCCACAGAATAAACTTTGTGGGAAAAATATAAACATTGTACTTTTATATGAAACGTTTACCTCATGGACAGGAAATTGATTTATTTTAGTTCCAGGTATTTATGGAACAGGTTGAAGCAGTTTTACAAACATGCCAAGAATTAACATACGAGTAATTCCCGTAAAATTTAATAATTTTGAAGTGTATGAGCCCTAAATCATACTTTTTTTTTACTTTTGCAGTTACTTAAGTATAGTTTACTTTTAATCGTCCTAATTTAAAAAAAAAAACCGTGAGCACAAGTAAATACCTACTCTCTACAAAATAATAAAATAAAATTTAAAAATTCTTTGTTATTCTTCATGAGAGCCTTCTGATGTAGCCACTGGTGAACACTGACCAACTCTATGTCACAACACAGCGTCATCTAGCACCAAACTAAACAAAGTACTCTGGGTTACAAGATTTGATAAAATATTTGTACTTTTTTGTAAACTACGAATAATATAAAAACACCCAGGCCCGCATCAAATATTTGCAATTAATTTTATGAGGCAAATATTATGCACTAATTTGTAGCTAAAGGAAAAGATAATTTGTTTTGTGGCAAACAAGTCTCTAGGTGGTAAGCAGTTACCGCAGCCTATGGACGCATGCAATAGTATCACTCTCGGTTTGCCAACCTGAGACGTAGATCGAATATGCCTGATATAACATATCAGCACCCGAAACCATACCCTTCGAACCGGAACACAGCAATGCAAGCATTATTGCTTGGCGGCAGAAAAAAAGATGATGGTAGTACTAGTACTTCCCCAGACGAGCTCTATCACAAAAAACTACTAGGTACTCTTAAATTTCGTGTCCTGAGGCTAAAACGTCCTAAGCCATAACGCACAAATTCAAAACACAGACACTGCCAATAATCTGAGTGTGAGCCGCGGGCAAGCTGGCGGTCGCCCAACCGAGTGTGCCCGAAAATTGTCATGTTTTATGCGTCTGGCAACACCCTGTTCGTCTAATCTCATGTTATTGCGGCAGTAAGCTGTAATTATTGTTCAATTTGTGCTGATAGGTCAGATTACTACAGCCTGTTCTACTAAACTCGTAAATTATAGTAAATTGACCTTCAACACACAATAGTGTTCGATTCTTCACGGGCTACAAGAAAATTCAAGGATGGTCAAGGATAGGGCTCTTAAATTTGGATTTGACATTATTTTACTCCGAGATTAGTATTAATTTAACACACCCAACAGTCTGCGCAACCTCTTGCTTTTTCAACTGGGCACAAATTGAATGTAAACATTTTATTTTTCCACCAAGATATCTTACAACTAAAATATTAAAACACATAGTATCGAATAAAAACTAACATATAGTTAGCAACAGGTATGGCAGCCGTGTTTTTAAATATTTTGCTTAGCTACCTTTGCTGGTTGGGTGCACTTATTTATTTTATCTTCATGAATTTTGACAGTAGCATCTCTGTTAAAAATGTTTACAGAACTATCTCTGCTCTCAAATAGTGCATCTAAAATCAACAGTCATCAATCTTTGGATATAGGTACAAAACTAAGTTCGCATATTGTATAAACTAGTCCAGACATTCTCAAATGTTGCTGAATTTATAGGTATCCATCGAAAACTAGATGAATACTTATCATAGCATAGACTATTTTGAATGATTTAGTACAAATCGATAACACTAATAGTTTCTGACGTTCTCGAAACACTATTCATGTTTTTTAATAAAATTGTGTAACTCTAAATTTTCGTTTATTAGACCAAAATAAAAATAAAAGTTATTGTAAATTTTAGCTACCTGGGATCACATGCTGGTATCGTCTAAAATAAAATTACGGCTAATATACTGCTCGACAAAATGCTAAATAAGAACAACATAGGAGTAAGCTGAGCCACACGAAATACTCGGTATATTATTCCACGCCTGAAGCTCCCGAAGGACCACCTCAGGCATCTTCTAACAACTAAGGCAAAGTTTGAGAGCCACCGCTAGCTCGTAACATACTGGTATTTTTACCGGACGCAGACAGCCGCAGGGCGCCGCGGATTGCTGTCCGATCCCAGTTAGCCTGCCAATTTACTTCGCCCCGAGCGAACCAATATTGGCTAAAGGTCTATGCACCGTATTTTGATTTTAGCTGCAAGTAAGGATTTATTCGTAACATGACGAGGGCGGTGCTGTAGTTGAGTGTGCTACACATCCTTAGCGTGAAGGGTAAAAATGTTTTAAATTTATTTTGCTACCGTACACGTCATTACTTTGATGTTAACATAATGTTATGGTAGAAATGCTGAACATTTGAACACACAGATTGTAAGATGTGCTTACTTTTATTTCAACTGAGTCAGATACTCGAATGGCAAAAATGAACTAGAAAACCAAGTGATAAACGGCCTGACTTTATGGACCGATAGTATTGTAGCGGTCGCATGCTCAAGGTCAGTGTTGCTGGGTTCGGATCTCGGCCGACGAGAAGTTAGCCGTTTGTGATGCGTAAAACCAATTTAGTTCGAAAAAGCTCCATTGCGCATCGAAACGACTAACTTTAAGTCAGCCCAGATCCAAAGCTAAATCAATACTCTATGGGAAACGCTTTTGTATTCTATTGGATGATTATGATGAAACTGATCTTTATTTTTTAATTTGCTCTTTTGATACAATTCGTTCTTAAATCTTTGGGTGACACTGTACTGTTAGCTTTGGGTGACACTGCAACTGTTTATTTAAACTTTTGCAGTATTATCAATTGCAGACACAACAAAATTATCATCATTAAAATTAACGGCAAAAAATCATAAACTAAGTATTATAAAAATGTATGATGATGAGTCCTTTTTACGAATAGTAGAAATACAAGGATGATTTAAATATAAATAATTGAAAAGTGAACTGACAACAAAATAGAACAACCAACTCATTTAATCTAGACTACACAATTATTATAAGTACCTGCAGATCCTCATGTTCTTATTCAACAAACCGAGTTGCAACAATCCCTAAATTAAATTTTACTTTAATTATCTCCCAGCGAACAAATCCTAAATCAACATCTCGCTAAGCTAAGTGAAAATAATTCCACACAAACTAGAACTTAACGAAGAAATAATTAAACCTTCCTACCTCTTTGTAGTCGTGGTTTTCACTATAACAAACAGATAAAATAATTATAATACACTCTCATTTAACCGCAAAATCAAAACCCAACTCTGCCGTCTACAGTCGAGAGATGATATTCCTTTGTAGTGAAACTAATCTTAGGCAGGATTACTTACTGCTGAATAATATAACCAATTTAATTCAACTAATTGCTAATTATTAGTAATGAGAAGGTAATATACCTTCTCATCGGTCGGATATTATGTATCAGACAATTATTTGGCAGCCAAATGGGAGCAGAGCAAAAATAGATTAGACCTTTAGGAGTTCAGATGATACACATAAACAGTGCTTCATGAGCCTTAGAGGGCACACTGAGTAGAAGGAACCATACAAAACCTGTGGGCGTAATAACCTAAATTCTCACATTAACCTCTAGACTTGTATTGTAGGTGGGCAGAGCTGCCCACTAAAATATGACCTCCAGTGACTCACAATTGGACAAATCGCGGCGCGCGGAAAAGTGTTTTTCTAAATTTCATTTAGAATTAAGTTTCGATTGCACAGTTTTGACAGTGTTTGTGCTGAATAGAAACTACACCAATAATGGACTTAAAGAATAATCACTTTGGTGATCATAATTATGTAACGTAACAGTATTAACAAGAAAACCACAAAATAATACCATTTACAGCCTTATAAACTTTTCTTTGCCCAAGCTTGTTTCGCCTTGGATTAAAGCCAGACCGCCGTCAAGCGCTGTCTGCCGGTTTACTACTAATTGCATCTCACACTAATTATTAAGCAAAAAGAACTTAATCAAGGAACGCCAAGTGCCAAAAACTTCGTTGCATAACTTTGTTTGACTGTTGCTCACCCATCGTTTTGTTATTACTTCAAAAATTTTGTAGAACAAGATTTAGATTGTTTTTGATAGGTTATTTCTTTGATAATTAACAATCATCTAAGACAACAGAATGATAGTGTTATTGTGAGACAAAATTCTTATGATACAAGTCACATCTAAAAAGTTTTAAACAACTTTAAATCTTTATTCTCAGTTAATAAAATGATTGCAAATATTTGTCCTTGTAACTCAACCACGTCCTATAAAAAATACATTATGAGTATATACAAACAACTGAACCAATTTGGATTATAAATATGAATGTAATGGAAGCAGTTTTGTTTTTACTCTTTAAATCAAAATTTAACATTTATACCTACTGAATGAAGCGCACTCTAAGTGGGTGCTCTATGTAGATGTACTTTAGTGCGCTTCAGCTAGGTGCGCTAGGAAGCGAATGTGAGGCAAGGAATGCCTCTTTATTTTTACTTTTGCATACTCTAAGTTGTAATATGTAAATTATTTAATTCTGTACGTATTTGACCTAGGTTGCTGTTTCTCTATTTTAATGATATAATCGCAGGTTAACTAAACTGTTTCATTTACTTTAAGCAACCTCGACACTTGAGGTTCGGGGGTATTCTACACTTCTCTTGTTCGCTCCTAGTTGGGACCGCAAGCAGTTGGAATACGTTTTCAGCAGTGGCCAGCAGTTATCTCGACTTAGTTTTAGCTTAAATTAAACTTAGCACACTGAGTGTTTACCTTAGGTATTCCATTTGAAAGCATTAGTTTCTTGAGATAACCAACTCCAGGTTTGGATTGTTTTGAACTGGAGGTAACGTAAACACGACACCACAAGTAGCAAATAAATAATTTTACGCACTTTTCACTTTCAAATAATATTTTATCTATTAGAATCATCACTGGTGATTCTAATAGAATCTCTTACTTTTTTATCACTGGTTTTTGTTTCAAGTTATTATCTAGATTTGGGGCCCCATCGTGGGGCCATGTATTACGGGTGGGTGCTAGTTTAAAGTCAAAACCAATTCCCTTGCATAACCCGAATTGAACCGAAAAGCTACAAAGATAGCTTTTTTTTATACAACTGTAGTGGCAACCAAACGTACGGCCCGCAAGATGGTAAGCGGTTACCGCAGCCTATGGACGCTTGCAATACCAAAGGTATCACTCGCGGGTTGCCACCTTGAGGCTAAGATCGAAAGCTTCAAGTGCCAGTAATTTCACCGGAAACCATACCCTTCACACCGCCTTGTTAAGTGAAGTGTAAGAAAGAGTGCTAACCTTTCACGTTTTTTGCATGCACCTTTTATTGTCGTGTCTAGTGTGAGCTAGTGTGTCGTGGATGGGGTAACTATCATTTGATCTCACGAGTTTGAACCCACTTCTTATTATTTTTTCCCTAAAATAAGAGACTGCCATCGTGACCTTAGTAAGAATAAGCTTAATTGTATTTATAAAAACTCGTTAGCAATTCGCAAACGACCAACCTTGAGCCCAAGACTTCGAATATAACACGTTTTGCAAGATATTCAATAAACGCGCGGACTACTAACCAACAGTACAAAACCACACGTTTACACCACCTACCCTATGTTCATTGTTACCCGTAGACCGGCCGTTGTAAATCACAGTTAAGTAACGCAACACTTACAATATTTTATACTAGCGCTGTTACTAAGGTATGTTTAGTTATTCATAAAAAATGTAATTTCAACGGCTTCCTAAGCATTGGTTTTTCTTGTCATTCATAATAAACAAAAACGATGAATAGATAATAGATAGATATAGAAGATAATTATGAAAGACACATTAGCCAACAGAGGTTTAAAGTAGGTACTTTTTTAAATAAGTCACAAATATTGCTCTAAACGTTCCGTTCTATTTGAAATAACTAGATTGCTATTGAATAAATAAAGCCGGCTCCAACAGACCCGTCTATTAATGCCAATTTTACGTCCTGACGTAAATAGATTAACCTGCACAAACCATTTTTAGGCACTAATAGACAGATAAAAAACAGACGAAAAATCTCTAGTACTATTCCGCTTAACCTTTTAACTGATGAGGTCACACAGTTACCACAGTTAACTTCAAAAGAAAAATATCGACACGTGTTTCATCCCTCCACGGGACATCCTCAGGACCATCGACTTGTTCTCCGGCCTGTAACGCCTGAATCTATCAATTAACTAATAGACAGATTTATTTGGTGCTAACTTTTCGTCCTGACATAACCTGCAAAAACTATTTTTGGCGCCCATCGTGGGGCAGTTTACCACGTGGTGTGCGTCAATATATTTTATGTATTTTTGATTATATACAGAATATGATACGCTGTAATATTGTATGTAATAAGGGATATACATTACTGATCAAAAATCAATTTAGACGCCCATCGTGGGGCAAAATAATAATCAAGTTTACCACGTGGTGTACGCCAAAATATTTTTTCGTAAGTATATTTGATTGAATACATAATTGATACACTGTAATATTTTGTGTGATACACATGCATCGACCACGTCCTGCAACTACAATACAATACACATTGTCTGCGAGGTAACAATGTCGCGACAGGGTTCTCATGTATGCACGTAAATGTCCGTGATACATCAACAAGGGCGATGTTCAATGCAGTTGTAGATTAAAGAGTTGATAGAATACGACATATAACTTTTTAAGATAAATAAGAAAAAAAACTTTTCTAAATAAACAGTAAATAATGGCGCCATTTAGCCTCAAATTATGCAAAACTTGTACTATAGAAACCAGGAAGGCGTTTACGCAACTTGGTAGCAATTTTCATCAATTTGAATCAGCGAACTGTCAGTAAGCTGACATATTTACACAAAGTACGTATTTTTATTGAAACCAAGTGAAGCCAATTGCAACCGAATTACATTATCGCCCCTCTGTAATACTTTTTTTTTTAAACACAGAACACAGGCCCGAAACAAAAAATTGTAATTCACGCAAACACCGACCTGCACTGGTATCTTTCGTTTCTGAACCAGACACTCACTTACCGAATCAATGACGTCAACCTAATACGTTTACTTCTTATAAAAGTACATTTAATTATTTTATTTACCTGCTTTATTATTCGGTGTCGTGCGTCAACTTTTTGTCAAAGGTTGGTACACAAATGATTACCTTACAAAACGTCTCTTTCATTAAAACAAAATCAAAAGAATAAAAAGTATTCCCATGAGCCGCTTATTTGTTCAGGTTGAAGCTTACATGACGAACACAAATATAAAGCCTTTTATGCACTGGCAATAATGTTTTAGATACTCGCTTACTCATCGAAATACTACTGGTAGAGATCGCTACATAGCTATAAGCCCGCCTATGTTTAACAATGGGCGATCTTGTAACGGAGTTTAATTACGTTGTAACACACAACGTGTTACCTGTAGGTATATTGTTTCATTAAAAAAAAAATTGTGGTAATCAGTAAAGTATTTTTTATCTATCTACGAGTATCTACCTCCATAGTTCATGTTCCGGTTCGAAGGGTATTACCGGTGAAATTACTGGCACATGAGACTTTGATCTATGTCTCAGGGTGGCATGGCAACGCCAGACTAATGCCTTTTGCAACGCGTCCTTATGCTACTGTATTTACCATCAAGCCGTGTTCTGATTTGGCGTCAAATTGGTATAAAAAAAACCTGGTGATAAGACATTTCCGCAAAAGTAAAACTAAGGTGGATAACACTGCGCAGCAGTCCTAGCGCCGACAAGCAGTCAAATTATTGGGCAAATGTGACAGTTGTGTGCAAGATGACGAGCGCAGTGCAGTCAGTGCCAAAGTTGGCGGCAGCATCAAAATATCTTCTAATTTATTCGCGTTTATTACTGACATAAAAGAACAGTTTAGTAACACGTTAGGTAACAGCAACAACACTTCGGTGATTTTACTTTGATGCAACAACTTCAGCTGTTACAAACAATTAAATTTTATTATACTTCTGAAAGGATGTTTTAAGCAATTCTTGCTCAGTGAATACGTGGCTTAATGTAAACACTCGAATTTCCGTGCTTGTGACGGAATATTAAAACATTTTTGGCCTTTGTCGGGTTAATTCGGAAAAATATTCGCTTGATACTTTTTGATATCAAAGAAAATGCAGTTTGTAAACTTTGTTTTGCAACAAACTGCATTTTCTTTGATACTGAACCCTCCTGCGACTTTGTTCGTGCTGACTTTTTAGAGAATTACCTATCGACCAGAAAAAGAAAATTTCAAAATCAAATCATAATTGGTGGAGATATCGCGTAACAGATGTATACAAAAAAAACTTACAGTCAAATAGACATAGACATAGACATAGACATACATTTATTCACTACTATAACACACATATAAACATTTAAAAACAAAAGATACAATAAAGAGAAAAAAAAAGGAATACAAAATAAAAACTTATATCAAAAAATAAAGAAAAACACAGTAAAATGGTGCATGTGTGCTACAGCAGCAAAATGGCCTCGACTCAGCATTAATGTCTACCTGTGAGAACAGTCTATTAATAATATAATGTGTGAGGATGTCATAAAATTAAATAAAATAAACTAAGTAAAATGTGTAAAAATAATATTTAAAAAATTGTGACAATTAAAATTATTAGAATGTGTAATGAAGTGATGAGAAAATTGTAATGTGCAAATTGATAACCTTCTCCTTTTTTGAAGTCAGTTAAAAATAAAAAAATAAAAAAATGTCAAATACAAGGAAACAGTCAGTTTATTCGCGAATGAATACAATTTACTCAGAGAATATCACCTATTTGAGTTTGGTCGAATCCAACCAAAGTAATGTAAAAATCAAATGTTTTTATTTTTAATACACACTTTTGCTTTTTATAACTATAACAATTTATATTCTAATATACCAACAGCTCATACGCAATTTGCTCATTGCAGTTAAATCAAGACGAGATTGATTCACGGAGCGCCTCAGGGTTATAAACGCAATTTCATGCTTCAATCTACGTGGAATTGAATAGTGAAAGGGCGTCAATCAAATTGAGGATTGATAGTGTGGATATACGTAAACTGTAAGCACACATACGTATACTGAATCGATTATTACGATCTCTAGTTCCAGATTGTGGCTAAGATTGCATACTACCTGATTTAATAATCTGTTTTAGGTTAAATCTAGCCTTAAAATTATTAAAAGGTTAAATTAAATACTTAACCGTAAATCTAGTTCTTGTCTAGAAGAAATCGCTTCTGAGCGATAAGACCACCCATTGTACAAAAATCTTAAAATGTGTTTTGTCTTATTTTTCATTCATTCATTAATTCTAGATTTAAAAGATGTCAAAAAAGGTTGTGACGAATGTGCTCTAACTTTACTCGGCATCAAACACAATAGCACGGAGATGCAAAAACTGATGGGAACTCGGATTATTTTTACGTAAGGCGCGTTAGCTTGTAAGATTCAACTTGATCCTAGTGATCCTGTGAATATTTTTTTCTAATTTTGATTTATTTCGAGTAGGTAAGGTACGTTACTTTCATGCTGTAAATATTAGCGAGGGTTCATTATTTGACCTCAGCACTCTAAAGAGCTTGTATGAAAATAAATAGCTATTGTACCAGCCAACAAACTTTGCTTTAAATCTAAACTATTGCATTGGCTAAAAAAAAAGTTAGTTTGTAGAGCTAAGCCGACTGCAGAAAGCGAAAAACACAGTCACTTCAGAAATGGGTTTTAAAATTTTTCTGAGAAAAAACTGTGTAGTGCACTACACAAAGCTGTCCTAAGTGCTTTACCGAAGGCATTCTAATTTCAATTTTAACTCGACGATTTTAAGATTGGAATTGGAAAAACAAATGGACCAAACTAGAACTCAATCATTTGTGTTCAAGATTTGCTAATTTGCCTGTTGCAATAAAACAAAACACGAACGCTTTCTAAAGCAAACGCATTCTTATTTCAACTTTATCTCAACGAGGTTATGATCAGGATTATAAAAACAAATTTCACGCATAACGCGGTCTGCGTTAAACAAAATAGAACCAAAAACTTATCCTTTTAAGATTTGCAATACTCCCCGCTGAGCGGTAAAAAAACGCAACTTTAAAAACTTTGACGTTTCTTGGTTCAGACGTCCGCAGATCTGTCACAAGCCTTACTTTATTCTCACGCATGCGCTCTCCGGGTTCATAAACACATCATTACCCATAAGTACAGAATAATCTTATTAGTCCACTCCATCAACCAACAAATTAGGTGTCTCGTCAAAGTAGCTAATGTGAAAACGGTAAATTAAAAGCCAGAATTGGCGCCTATAAAGAGCGGTCACAGTTTCATGGCTGGAACAAATACTGATTATTATTGTCTGCCAGCAGATTTCTGCTGTTATGAAATTTCATGTCATGAAGCCATTTCGATTCGCTATGAAGCTTTTTTGAAGTAAAAAGTAAGTTTGTATGAGTCAGTGGCCAACTCTGGTGACAGAGTTTCTAGGCCGCCCAAAGGCATCTGTCATGGCCTAATAACTTTGAAAAAGCCGGACCGACTGCTTAACGTGCCCTCCGAAGCACGGGAGCGCTCAGTTGAAATTGCCACTGGCGGTCACCTATCCAAATGATGACTACTAGGAACAGTGCGTAACTTCGTTGATCTATTATTAGGAACAACTTAGCCAGCTACGTCACGAGCGCTCCAAGTAAGTAGTTTTTTGAAGTAAATAGGCTTTACGCATCACATACGGCTAACTTCACGATAGCCGAGAACCGCTGGCTACTTCAGATTATGATTGTCGTCTGTGAGCGTAATAAAATAAATATGTATAAACAATCATTTTAGTACAAATGCTGGCGGAAATTTATCCCCAAACTAAGCGAAGCTTGTACTAAAGGAACTAGATACCTAGCTGATAAAATACACCATTATGACAACAGATACTTATTTGTAGCGCACGACTTTGAATATCAGTGTTAGATAAAATAAATATATCTATTTTAACTTTTGTAATTTAAGTCACAGACATAATGGATGCCATAGTAAAGTTAAAACAAATTCCAATTTGTGATTACTAAAGCTCTTTAAACATAAAAGTTGGTTTAGAAAACCTTATGCTAAATATGTTATTTGTTATTTTAATAGTAGGTACCTAAGCTTTTGTTAACTGAAAGTTTTGAGACAGATTTTCAACACGTAAACCAGTCGTTATAGTAACCGGACATTTAAAAAAAAGCTGCTGAATAATAAAGGAAGTAAGTTCGTAAGAGCCAGTGGCCAACTCTGGTGACAGAGTTTTTAGGCCGCCCGAAAGCCCGTCATGGCCTAACAATTTTGAAAAAGACGAGACCGACGTGCTCTCCCTAGCACGTAAGTAGCTAAATAATGACGTGAGAGCATTCGTAAATAGTTTTAAGTAAAGTAAAGTTCTTTAAAAAGAGCTTGTCTTGTAGTAGGTACAGTCAGCAAAGAAAATGGTCTATCACTTTTGACAAAAGTTTCTGTGAAATCGTATGACGTTCAAATTAATCTCAACTTTAGGGTGGTAGACCAAATTTTTTGCTGACTGTACCACATCAAACCACACCACAGAATCAAATCAATATTCGTAACCAGTTGCAAGAAAGACGAGAAGCGAGAGGTTCCGGGTTCGATCCTCGCTGCGGGCTCTGGGTGTTTATACTTACCATATTTTTTATATTATAAGTAGTACCTAGGTAAGTAGGTACTTACTTAAATAAATATGAAGGTGGTATTTATAAAATATAAGTAAGCAAGTACTCAAGTAAATACTCTATAATAAATATAACGGTAGATTATAAACAATTTTTTAATGTCCACATGAAAGCTTACGAGGGTTTTCCGTTGGAATTTTTAATAATATCTAGTACCTATCCGCGGGGACAATATTACAATAGAATGCCATGTCAGGAATCTCTATTGTTGACTGGCAGACTACAATAACAAATACTCCACCAAATTAATCTCTTCTTTATGCATTACGACATAAAGTTTCAAATCGCGTGGCGAATATTATGAAAAATACATGAGCTCAAGCTAAAACGTATTTGGTTTTTCTATGAGCAGAGCATTTGCTTCGATTTTAAGGAAATTATTTGAGTGTGGATTTCATTACTCCATTTTAAATCAACGGAATCACACAGTCATGCTGAGTTATTCTATTCGAAATTCAAATTTTCTCTGTTCGATATTTGTTTTCTGTTTTCTGTTCGAAAGTTTTTTTTTCTAGTAACTTCAAAAAGGAGTTCGAGTTGTAGCCTGGAATTTGAATATATGTTCATTTTAGCGTGAAAAATTGGTCATGGCGCACATAAAGGCGAACCAGTTAACTCAGACGTTTGCAAATTATGCTGGCTTATTGCAGGACAGACAAAAAAAATAAAGAGGCATATTGGCCTTCGAAAAATAATCCTGTTCTATTTTAGTCCAAAGAAGACTTTAACCTGCAGTGGAACAATACAAAGCTATAAAACAACAGTAGGTTTTTAGAAGCTAAAAACTATTTCCACAAAACTTTATGGTACGCTTTCGGAATTATTTTAAAAACAAGCTGTAGGGTTCCGTAGAAAATGAGCAAGAACTCAAACGTTCCCCTAGTGTCTAATTTAGTTAAGCGCGCTTCGTGAACTTTAAATTCAATACAAGAGTTTATTCGATGCGGCGGTCATAAAAGTCTAACACACGGATTTGAAGTTCGTCCAACATAATGTTCAGCATTTTTACTTTTTGCCGCATAATATAGACATTTTGACACCTGCCACCTGAATCGTACATTTTAAATCAAATCAAATCAAAATAATTTATTCCACTCAGATACAAAATAGTACACTTGGAAAAGTCACTATAGTAGGTAAATACAATAATTTAGGAATAATCTAATATTTAAAATATCCAATTTTGTAATAAAAATAAGTAGGTTAACACAAATTAAAATTAAAAAAAATTAAAAAATAAACAATAATTATTTATATTATGTATAAATTACAAATTACATTACAATAAATATATATGGTTCAGTAGGTTGTTTTACAATATAGAGTTACGAGCACTGGTGGTCTAATGGTAGTGACCCGGCCTTCCGATCCTAAGGTCGTGGGTTCGACTCGGTCGTGCATCAATGGATTTTTCTATTCAAAAAATGTATGTGCGCAATGCCAGTGCTCTTGAACAATAAAGGATCGTGAGGAAACAGGCATGTCCATGAACTTAAAATTGAAAAGACATGTGCCATGCACCAATCCGCATTGGGTCCGCATGGTGAATTAAGACCTAATCACTTTTGAGAGAGTATGCCAGTGCCCCAGCAGTGTCACATTAGAAGGCTGTCATCATAATAACAATTTATTTCTATGTATGGATTAGCGTCCAGTAGTGGAATATTCCATGGTGTTTCATTTCTATCGAAAATCCCGTATAAACCATTGGCGACGATAGTAAATCAAGAATTGTGCGTGTTAAGCCTTGTCAGTACCAGAAGAGTGATTGGTAACGATGGGCGTTGGAAAAATAAAAGAATTTGACATAAATACGGGCAATTGGACTTTGTACTGTGGACGTGTCGACATGTATTTCTGTGCAAACGATATCAAAAAGGAACTCAAGCTGCCTACATTGATCTCGTTGGTTGGTGAGGAAGTATATGAATTAATGGTGAACTTGGCAAACCCTAAGAAACCTACAGATTTCACTTACGACGAATTGGTGAAGCTTGTGCAAGAACATTTGCAACCCAAGCCATCCATCATGGCGGAGCGGTATAAATTTCGACAAAGACGACAGGCAGCAGACGAAAGGATTGTTCAATATTTGGCTGCTTTAAAGAAATTGGCAAAGGACTGTGAGTTCAAAGATACGTTGACAGACAATCTACGTGACCAGTTTGTATGCGGAGTAAGCAGTGATTTGATACGACAAAGGCTGTTTTCGGAACCAAATCTAACCTATACAAAGGCGTTATCTTTAGCAACGGCCCTGGAAGCTTCGGAAAGAGATGCGGCAGCCGTGGACTCGACGGCGACATCGGGCAGCGGGGCGGTCACGAGCGCGGTGCATGCGCTCGAGGCGACGTCGGTGCGCGGAGCGCGGCCTACTAGCTCAGCGAGGAACTACGGAGCTGGTTCATCGGCGGGACAAGCTGACGGTTGCAAGGCGTGCGGCGGTCAACATCACATAGACGGGTGCAGATTCAAGAGCTTCGTATGCAGCAGTTGCCGAAATAAAGGCCATCTGAGGCGGGTGTGCCCTTACAAGGGCACGGTCAAGCAGAACGGCGGAAAAGGCGCAGAGGCACACCGCGGCGGCGGTGGCGGCGGCAACGGCGCCCGGACCGGCGGCGCCGGTGGTAGTGGCGGGGGCGGACAGAGCCGGGAGAAGCATCACTATGTGCGGCAGGCAGACGATAGGAGTGAAAGCTCAGCATCGGAAGGAGACGTCGACCAGCCAATGTTACAAATGTCACTAGGCCACTACACACCGGTGAGTCTCGACTTGTTAGTTAACGGACGTAAACTAAAAATGGAAGTCGACACAGGAACAGCAGGTTCATGCATTAGCAAAAAAACTTATGATACTTTTTTCGGTGACATTAAGCTAGAAAAATCGAAATATGTATTTCTGTTTTATGATGGTAAATCTAGGGTGAGGCCCTTGGGGTGCATCACATGCTGTGTAGAATACCACGGACGTAAAAAAACGCTTGATTTGTTCGTCATCGATACGGGCGTTACGTCACTGATAGGTAGGCAATGGCTGGCAGAGTTAGGTATTCAAATACCGATTTTGCAGTACCCAGATGTATCATGTAATTTTAAAATAGAGCCAATTAAAAATGTACTTGGTGAAATGTTCGACAGATATAAAGAAGTGTGGAGCGGTGGTTTGGGCCGGTACACGGGAGGGAGCGCGACGCTAAGGGTGCGCGAGGGCGCAGCGCCTGTGTTCCACCGCGCCCGGCCGGTGCCCTACGCGCTGCGCGAGCGCGTCGACGCCGAGCTCGATGCGATGCTGCGCGCTGGGGTCATCGAGCCCGTCGACTGCTCGGACTGGGCGACACCGCTAGTGTTAGTTGCTAAGAGTGACGGTGGGCTACGCATATGTGCCGATTTCAAGGTAACGCTCAATCCCGTACTTATGGTCGATAGATATCCGCTGCCGAAAGTTGATGACTTGCTCGCGAATTTGGCTGGGGGGGAAGAATTTTCAAAAATCGATTTGTCTCAAGCCTATAACCAGATTTGTTTATCGGAGGATTCTAGGAGTACTGCGTCATTAAAACCCACAGGGGTCTGTTCAAATATAATCGCCTCGTGTATGGATTAGCGTCCAGTAGTGGAATATTCCATGGTGTTTCATTTCTATCGAAAATCCCGTATAAACCAATCGCCACCATGTAGTTGATGTTGATACATAATAGGTACTTACCTCGCGCTTGAGGCCAAACTTTTTTGAAATATAACTTTGCACAGGTTTGTTTTTTATATTTTAAACCAGTATTCCTCGGTGCAGAAACTAGAAGACAAGCAAAATGGAATCAAGAGGCAAAACGGACATGCGTTGCTCGTTATACGATCCGACCGAGACCCGCACGGTATCACTCTGTTCACAAACAATCATTAGTAAGGATATTACGGCGCTAGAGCTACAGCATGGTTGGTCTAGTAGTATATCTACTACTAGACCAACCATGCGGGGTATCCCCCGCCTTCCGATCCTAAGGTCGAGGGTTCAAATACTGTCGTGCTCATGGGTTTTTCTACTCGAAAATTTTATATCGTGCGCAATGCAAGTGTTTCCAAATGGTGATATACACATGAGAGCATTGGTGGCACTGGTGGTCTTGTAGTAGGTGACCCCGATTTCCGATCCGGTCGTGGGTTCAAACCCGGTCGTGCATGGATTTTTCTGTTCAAAAAATGTATGCGCAATGCGAGTGCTATCATACGGTGAAGGAAAACACCGTGAGGAAACTGGCATGTCCGAGAACTAAAAATTCGAAAGACATGTGCGCATGGTGGATTAAGACCCAATCACTCTCACCCGAAAGTAGGCCAATTAGATGGCTGTCATGAAAAAAAATATCGTTTGGAAACAGAACATTTCATCAATATGCCTAACTACAAATTCAAAAGCCAATTATGCAAACCATCCACATTGGGTCCTTGTGGGATTAAAGTAAACTACACTTGCTCGAGAGAGAACATTAGAAAACTGATAATGGCAATTACAACACTGTCCAATAGATACCACAACATGACAAACATTTGACTTCTTTTCACTCTTACCAGCAGAGCAGGCAGGATCGCCTATAGAATTATAAGTAGGTATAGTTCTCTCGGCGGATCTAGGCTTCCGTGAAGTTAGCCGTTTGTGATGCGCAAAGACAATTTAGTTAGAAAAAGCTCCATTGCGCATCGAAACGGCTAACTTCACGGAAGCCTAGATCCGCCGAGAGAACTATAGAGTTATTAAACCATTCTAAAACTGAACGCCTCTCTACCGCGTTTGTCAACATTTCAATGTGACAACTATAGCAACTTTTGGAGTGGGGCGTTCAGTTTTAGACTGGTTTATCTCTACAACAATTTATTAAAAGTAGCTAAATCAATGGCGCTGTATTTCTAAGCACAAAACTCGACTTTATTCTATACGAGCTGATCCGCGCAGCTTCACCCGCGTTTTTGCAAGCTTTATGCTATCCCACACGAATAGTCATTTTTTCCAGGACTTAAGCCATCTACATTACAAATTACATCACAATCGGTTAAGTCGTCATGGAGATACGTGGTAACAAACATAAACGCAGACTTTCGCATTTTTTAGTAGGACTAGTGCAGCGCTCGCTCCTCATTTTTATCCGAGCGGACTTTTCTCATGCAAACTTCTTGCTGAGTCAAAGTTAGTATTATGAGAATCAGAAAACTGATAGAAATACTTTAATAATATTTTTTTTTTGTAAATATATAGAAACACGCATACCCGGAACAAACATGTGCAAAGATATCTATACATATATGGGGTATACCCCAGCGAGGGATCAAACCAGCAACCTCTAGCTTAACCGGGCACTCGACCAATGCGCCACCGAGGTCGTTCGGCTATGCATTTATTGCCAGTCAGTCAGAAAGTAACGCAACAAAAGTAAGTAAGTTCGTATGAGTCAGTGGCCAACTCAGGTGACAGAGTTTCTAGGCCGCCCAAAGGCCTCTGTCATGGCCTAACAACTTTGAAAAAGCCGGCACCGACTGCTTAACGTGCCCTCCGAAGCACGGTTGAAATTGCCACTGGCGGGCACCCATCCAAACGATTTAATATATTTAGATTCAACTCGGCAGAACATTAACAAATATCCGAGGATCAGTCAATCTCCAAGCGATTGAGAGCCTTTGATCATGGAGTAAGGAAAACGGTGACTTAAGAGGTTCAGGTTCTAGTCAGATTTAACAATTTCCGGCATTTTTGAAAATGCATTTGCAATTTAAACTATAAAAATATTAATATTTAACAAGATAAAGTTGAAAAATGTTTACATTGCAAATATAGATATAAGAACTGGATAAGTAGGTATGTAAAGGCGCGCTGCGACGGATCATTTTTCGATCATATAATTTTCGATATAGAATCAAAATAGATGGAATAAAAAACATCAGACATCATTAAACATGCACCTTGGCAATAAAATAAAATTAAATAGCTACCACAGCCACAGAAAAGTTGCAGAAATTAACTTAAAATACTTACTAAGAGCACAGACAGCCATATCCTACAAATCAGCCAATCAGAAAAAAAATCTAGTTGGTTTCGATTTGCTGATATAACTTTGAGATTGTTCTGATTAGTCATAGCTTTAGTATAACTGAGTGTTCCTTGTTGACCCTTTATGGATTCTAAGAAGTACATTATTAGAAACCCGACATAAACGTAGCAGGGTCAGTTCTGCAAATCTCCGCAGAGTTGTAGCACGCTCAGCATTTCTATCTTACATCAACGTAAACTTGAAATCATTTCGAATGAATTCCGTACAACAAAAGCACCCCCAGATTACCATCGAAGCTAATGAATGCTTGAACCTGATGGATTTGGCCAGAAACTCATTTCGTCTGCTGTTTTACATTTCTAATGGCGCAGCAATCTTAGATGTAATTAATGAGACGAAGGATAATTTAAGCGGATTTCTGAGATTAAGCTTGAATAATGTTATTTTACTGTGGTTGAAAGAGGCTGGAATAAAATATTTGTGCTTGGTTTAAAACGTTGCTGGAAATGTTAACATATAACAAACAAACACGTAGCAGTCACATAAACTTTTAAGCCTCACTAAGGGCGGGTTTTTTCTTATACATAGGTGTTCGTAGCGTAGGGGTGAGCGAGCGAGCATGCGTTAAAAATTCAGTTTCATTGACTTGAAAATATGACAGTTATGTCAGCTAATGATAATCCGCACCAAAGTGTGGTCAAATGCAAACATTTTTTCCAGCTGGGACTCACTTTGTCTAGCATCGGGAATCGTACCTGCACTTTTTGCATCATAGTCGATCACTGGATCTGTTGGCTGTATGCAGTAAATGATTATGGTTAGTGGTTTATTCATGCTAAGACTTGGCATAAAATCGCGAATATTGACATGTGCGGAAACTTTTGTTATAAATAAAATGTCCCTTTCATATTTCCGCTTATTCTTTCCGCGCAGATTTGTAATCCACCTTAAATACGTATTTCATATCACTTCACTGCTACTTATTTAAGATATTTTAATCGCAAGTAGATAAATTCTCTGAAGGAAACTAACAGATTAACCGATTCAGTTTGCTCACAAAAAGTGAAAAGGAAATCAAAACGAATTCACTTCGGATCCCTTTCAACTAGCATAGAAATACTCCTAAATAGATCCGATTAAGATCGTACACTCCAGCTGGGACTCAAGCACTGCAAATCGACTTTCAATGTAAATTCAGCTTTATGATACTGAATTTAGATTCAAATGTATTTCGGTACAATTGAACTAGTCAAAAATGTGTGCGTCATTCATTGGATCTTTAATCAACTGAGGATCAAGTAACTGTTGCCACGCCATTGATTCTGAAGATTCCGATTCCTCAAAATAATAATATACAACATGATCACGGCAGCAGTCCACAAAACCTGGAAGAGCTCACTCGTAGCGGTAAGGCCGTTCATTGTTTAGTCAAACGCAGAGACCACGAAAGTCACGCCCGCAATCGAGCACTTTGAAAGATGACCACGAGTTGATCGTTCACTTGTGATCACTGTCTAACTGCAACCAGGAACACAAGAGTGCAACAGAGACAGTGATAAGTACCTAACTTCTATCAATAGCTATAGTCTAATTATCCGGACCTCAGTTGGTACAGTGAAACTTCCTTGCTTTAGAACTATATTTCGTTCTGTGCTCACAGTCCGGCAACGGTATTATGTCTTGTCCCTTTTTGAATTGGCCAAAGCCGGACCGGCGACGACAAAAAACCGGCAGATCGTGTAAACTTAAAAACGGTTCAGTTGAAAAAGGCGAGCTACGAGTAGTAAGCTTTTCTAAAAAGAATTGAAGGGATACGACAATGGGGATGGTGCTTTGTTGATGCTCATAATGTTTGCTTGCAAAGTTGCTTGTACTGCTAATGTAATAAGGAATGCACAGATTGCACTGATAGTCATAAAGTTATTGGTGTCAAATCTGCTGTAAAAATTATCTAAGCTAAACGCTAGTGGCCCATTTAAAAACATCAAACAAAATGAATTTGACAAGCTAAATTCTTGCATGCAAATTATTGTATAGTGTAAATGGGCCATAACTCAAATCATCATTATAGATGTCGGGAGTTTCAAATGTACATACCTACCACCACCTGTTTTGAGAGTCTTCATCAGGGCGAATAAGTCTTTCGCTGTCCTGGAGCCTCCCATATCGCCTGATTGGTTTCTTAGAGAAGTGTTGAAAATTAACACTTGTCTAAGAAATGTAAACCTTAAAAGGTTGCCTTAACTAGCGCTAACTCAGCTAATATTGCATAACAGACACTATAGTCTAGGATAAAAATGTAAATAAACACAAAATATCTTCTTGCAAACAAAGAACCTCGCAGCTAGCGCAAGAATACTTCCAAGTGTTGCTGAAAAAATACCTTCCCGCAAAAGTAATTTAGTTCAGTGAAAAGCATTGTCCTGCAAGAAGGGTATTCTCCGACCCATTTCCAACTGTACCTAACTTAGTTTTAATTTGAGCTGAAACTTGATGCTATTTAATTTCATTCTGATTTATATTCATTTTGTGCTCTAGAATTTTTTTTAGTTTACTGCAGGGCAATTTAGAAAGGCGCGTTGCAAACTGTCATTTTCCGCTTATTTCGACTAGCGGGTCTCCCGCGACATCGTCTGCGCGTTATACATTTTTATTCATTTTTTATTTCACCAATCTCTCGTCAACCCGTCCCATCCTCTCGCTCTCTAGAAGTTATGATAAATTGAACACCTCAAAAAGACGAATTCGAAAGAGCTGAGGAGTTCCAATGACCACTTATTGTATATCAATAGTCCCCTCTTTCCGACACCCTGTTCTCTAGGATTTTCTATAACATTAATGACTACTTTTTACCCCATAAGTCGACCCTAGTGGACTGCGTCAAAGTAAACACACCAAGTCATGGACAGGATTAATATTAAAAGAATTATCAGATTCTCTCGGGCAGTTTACACCAACAGCTTCCACATTAAACCGAATATTCGATGCGCTGATTATAACTGAGACTTTATCGCCGTTGTCGAACGTATTTATAAAGTTCGTACGTGATATCACTTGCTTTTCCAACTGAGATCATAATTATGTTTGAATTAGAGTTGAAATTAGAACGCGTTTTCTATTGCGTTTGTTGTATGTACGTGTTGCACTGTATTACAGCATAACAGCTCCTAGCTTAAACATAATTTTCACAAAAAATTGGATATTTATCATGATTTGTCAGTTTTTCAGTGATCATGGTGCATGTAACTGCACCTAAATAATATGAAACAATAAAACTCACAAAACAAGGTAAATATCCTGTTTGTAAAAATTAAGATTTAAAAACATCTCAACTACGTTCATATTTGCAGCTATAAGCCCCCTGCAGCCGTTAGTACTCCCTGAAGGTGATTACTTGCATCTGATGCAACGCGATCAACATTATCGCTCTCCGGGTAATTGTCACGGGTGTAAATGTCACAAGTTATGAGCTTAGTCCACCGATTTAAAATTATCTATGGTTTAATCCAATTTAACCCTTCTGATGAGGTAAAAAAAAATTAAATTTTTCAGTGGTGGTGGGTGGATTCGGTCAACTTTTGGAATATCTATTTCGCAGAGTAAGAAATGTCAATAGTGTATAGTTTAAGCACCGAAGTCGGGCCGAGTCACTAATAGTTGCAGGCCTAAAATTTATATGAAGTGGAGAGTCCATGTCGTTTTGCCCACGTGTGTTGGTCGACTGAAGGTGCTGGACAGCGGTGGCTAACTCCGATGCATACAGCTGGCTTTACACTATTTTATGATTTTGTTTGGGTCTACTGGACCCACTTTCGCTAAGAGTTAAATATCTTGCTTTCCCTGTGGCAATTGTCTTATTCCGGTATTATTCAACTTAAGAGGCAACCAAGCGTTCGGCTCACAAAATGGTAAGCGGTTACCGCAGCCTATGGACGCTTGCAATACCAGAAGTATCACTCGCGGGTTGCCACTTTGAGGCTGAGATATTTACCAAGACTTAGTTTTATTGAGTTAGTTATTATTTATATATTCTGTTTCATCTAAATTAGTTCCGTAGATAAAGCGTGAAATAAGAACAAAGTATATTCATGAACATTCCACATACTCTTAGACTTAGACCACACTACTTAGTCGTATTATAGCAAGACGCAGCGCTGTACGCAATCATATGTCATGTTTGACGTTTATCCAATATACTACGTGCTCTTGGTAGATCTAATCGGCATCTGTCTATTTCTAGTTTATATATTCCACAGCTTGTGAGAAGCCTATTGAATGTTTATTAATTCTTGTGCTCTTGTTGAAGAAGATAAGCGATTGACATTCGTATCAATGTCAAGAATTATTATAGACATTGAGATTGAGACGTTTGCGTTTGACTTTGAAAAACAAAAAACATATCAATGTCAAGAATTATTATAGACATCGCGGCAGTGATTGAGACGTTTGCTTATGACTTTCAAAACAAAAAACAAAACCATTTTAAAATAAATATATGAACTTACCTATTAAAAAATTACACCAATTAACAAAATTTTCAAATAAATAGGACTAGGACTATGTCTTCGGCTTCATTAGTAAGTAGCGCAGCAATAAGATTTCCTTCATTTAAAAAAAAATCTAATGTCATTTTAACGTGTTAAATTACTGCAACGTTGTTAAAAAACGGCTCGTTGTAAAAAAGAGCTTGTGTCCTTTTTGATTTTAACGATGTGGTAAAAGGGTTAAAATGAGGATCTGGATAAACGAATAGAAGACCCAATATCACCAAGTCCCAGAGAAACGAAGCCAACGAAACTAGGCGTATCACATAACTGTCGTAAATCTTAAAAGATGTACCACTCGGCGCGCACCAAATATTTGTAAAGCATTATCAGCCGATTTCCTCGCAGCTTGGCTGTGACAGCGGCCTACTTTATGGCATTCTCAAAGGAGAGTACGATTGTAAATCAAACACAGATTTTTCGGGTAAGGAGGCTATTCAGATGCTGTAGTGAGGTGTCGTATCTCTCGGGTTATGTTGTCATTGGCGGTTATTTTTTTATATAAGTTTAGGGACGTGATCTTGTAATGGTTTGTGGAAAGTGTTATGGCATCATGGAAAAGGTTGTACGTCTACTAAATAATATACAATTAGTAGGGGTAAATGAATGAGTTATTGGCTGGCAGTAGTTATTGGCTACTTCATACTCAAACACTTCTTAAAAGCTACTGATGCTAAGTACAATATCTCCCTTCATTCTAGAGAATAGTTTACATATTTAGCTTTAATATTTGTGCCGATTTGTACCACCTTTCGAATAATTTCGTATAAAAAAAATCATAAATTATTAACAATCGGCAATCCGGATACTATGGTGGGGTTTTGTTGTGAAAACGGTAAGGATTGCGTTTGACTACAATTCGAATAAAACATATCTCTGTAGTTGATCCATATTTCGCTACTATTTAAGTTATTTTATCTTAATTTAAATGTATTTTATTATTTTTTTACTTTAAAACATTAAATTATGGTATAGCCAATAACAGAAACGAAAAAAACCAAGTTTTAAGTTACTGACCATACATGTACATTACCGCCAGTCACCTACGAATTCAATTTATAATTTGTTAAATTTGGCGAAAATGGCCTTCTTCCGCCAATCTGACGTTTGCTGAAGAGCACAGCATAGATGGCCAGTTGAGTAACCACCGCATGCAGAGATCAGTTCAAGATCCGATGGCCTGAAATAAACTTGTGCCGAAACCGATACTTATTCATTTTGTCTGGTGAACTTTATACTGTAATTATTTATACAAGGGCTTCGAAAAGTTCGTTTATACCAGAGCTAAGAACTCGATAATCATGTTCCTTGTATTTCTTAAAAAAAATTACCATAATCTGCTGTGTTTCGTAAAAAATGCTACAGCCAATAACTGAAACCAAACATGCCAGTAACTAATTCTGGGGTGCCAGTAACACAATTTTTATTTGAATGAATATAAAAACTTTATAAACAATGTTAATTATTTTTATTGTTAGTAAAATGATATTAGAACTTTTTCCGTCTCCACTAACACCATAAAAACATCATTTGGATGACGCCTAAAGAAACTATAGCAATTTAAATTGACCAAGGTGCTTAGGTAGCTAATAACTGGTGCTTTTACCTATGTAAAAGTATTTTATCATGAAATTTAAAAAAATTGCTATGAATGATGGAAGATGACGTCCATCATTCATGACTATGATTTTTGAGTCATTTGTATAATATTTTCTATATGTTTATGGTCATTAATTTTATTTGTAATAACACCGTTGCTAAACGAGTTGTATGATGTCAACGGACCAACTTTCCACGAAACGACTAAAATATTTTTAAAAAAATATTAAATATTTATTTGTCTGTTATATATATATTGTACTTATATCAGATTTCCACAGACAGGTTTGGATTAATCAATTATTAACATAAATATACCTTGCTACATCTACGTACTATTGCTATATATAACGGAATGCGACAGAAGGCTTTTCTCATTTTAAAGCCTTTGAAATTAAGCTTTTGTTACAAAGAATGCGTAAAAATATTCACATTTAATTATGCTCTTTTAAGCCCCAACACGAATTTCATGAGGAGCTTTCTAAAATATTTCTAAAAGCCACAAAAAGCGAGCAACATTCGGCATAAACACATTATTAAAATTTTCTTTTCAGCAACACTGGGACTTAAAAGCCTTTTTGTGGTGCCTATTGTTGAAGGAATCTCTCTAAGTTAGAGAAAATTTAGAATTTTTTTTGAGAAAAGAATCACGTTGAATTAATTTCTTTAGAAATTCAAAAGTCTGAAAATATTAAATCGTTGCGTTACTGACTGACTCTGACTGAATGAAAAATTTACAGACCCAATCAAAATGATATGTGCTACGAGTAGAGTCTTATTATTTCTGAAAGATTTCTTCACTAAAAATAATTCCCGAAATTAAACTAAATCGCAACGTCTTACCGTTACAGCTTGCATGAAAAAAAGTTAGCGCGGACAAAGTCGCGGGTCGTTCTTCTAGTAGATACCTCTAAAATATAAACTTTTGTGGCGTAGATACTGCCTACTAGGAATGTTAAGTGTCTATCATTATTAGTTTGACATAAGTATATAAGAAATAGGTTCCACACTTTGTTTTAAACATCTCGAGAAAAACGATTATTATGTAATATTATTATTTATATTCAAACGCATACATGCAGTGCGATAGTGACTACGTCTTCCGACTTAAGGTCGTGGGTTTAAATCCGGTTGTGCACCGATGGATATTTCTATTCTAAAAAAATATGTGCGCAAAGACAGTGCTGAGGAAACCGGCATGTCCAAGAACTACAAAATCGAAAGTCATGTGCCATCCACTAATCCGCATTGGGTCCGCTTGGTAGATTAGAAGACCTAATCACACTCGCTCGAGAGTAAGTCAGTGTCTCATCTGTGGTAACATGTAGGCTGTCATGATGTTGATGATGAGGTATTGGTACGTATTTTAATAATAATACAAACATGTTTCGTACGAATACGTGAACCACAACATCGAACATTTTTGATAGTACCTAGATTGGGCTGGTTTATTCAGGAGGTCGTTAACCTCACCTCGGTGTTGCCCGATGAAAAATTAATTTACAATGTCGCCCTTTGAAGTTGGCTTACTGTATTACACTTTCATGTTTATTTAATTTTGGAGTCAAAACTTTTTTATCGGTTAGGTATAGTTCTCACAACGGATCTCGGCCGTCGTGAAATTAGCCGTTTCGATGCGCAATGGAGCTTTTTCAAACTAAATTGTCTTTGCGCATCACAAACGGCTAACTTCACGGAAGCCTATAGATCCGCTGTGCGAACTATACCAATAATACCTTCTACCCACTCGTTTCCTACCGTCAGTGATCGAATCAATATAAAGGTAATTGTGTCGGTTTGGAGAAAAATAATTTACATTGAAAGCCATAGGGGAAACTCCATATCAGCTCGATACCTACTTATTGTAGGTACGATTATATTTGTTGATCGAAATAGCGATACTTACTAATTCTTGTTTTTGTATATATGAGGGAAAAAACAAAGTAAGTTCGGAATATACTTTGAATTGTTTTCACGAAAATAATCAAGTTACATTTCAAAGACCCCTCACAAAAGAAATCAGAAAATAGTCGAACTTTTTAACTTTGTTTTTAATTTTCTAGTGAATGATTTTGTTCCTTTTTTTTCAAAACTTTTAGGGGTATTGTTATAATTGATTTATGTTTTATATCACCAAAGTTGGCCACTGACCCATACGAAATTAATATAGTATCTACTTACTTATGTATTTGAATAGGACAAAATTATTATAACTTTTACTCGAAGCAAATAAGAAAAAGCCCAAACAAAATATCACTAGAATAAAAATCCTAGATTCACTTTCAAATTACTGTTTGTTCATAAATTTGTTATTTGAGTCTATTCAATTAGTGTAAGAAAATTGACAATTATTTACAAATGCACTGAATTTTGAGATAGGTTTTACGTGAGGCGTGCGTAGTACTTATATCTGTTCTGTAGCTCCACCCACTCTCCGATAAGAAATTCATAAATAGTTAGCAAAAATAAATACTTACCTACCTACCACTCTGTTTTTCTATAATTGTTATTCTAATACATATTAAAAAAAAGAGTAATAGAGTTCTTTGTGACAGAGCTCGTCCGGGGAAGGACTACCACCATACCTATTTCTGCCGCCAAGCAGTAATGCTCGCATTGCTGTGTTCCGGTGTGAAGGGTATGGTTTCCGGTGAAATTACTGGCACATGAGTCTTTCGATCTCCAATTTCGTTTCAAGGTGGCAACCCGCGAGTGATACCTCTGGTATTGCAAGCGTCCATAGGCTGCGGTAACCGCTTACCATCTTGTGGGCCGTACGCTTGGTTGCCACTTCAGTTGTATAAAAAAAACTTCACCCATCAATATCACTTACGCAAAGATAACTTATCTGTTATAGGGGAAAACTTGAAAATAATAAGGAAACATAATAACAGCCTGCAATACATCCCTAAATTCTGTTGGCTCTATTTTATCCCTCGCAAGATACTCCGCCCTTCGAAAACATGAAAACTATATAGAACCCCTACTATTTTACTTACTCGAACTGATGTGGGGGGCCTTAATCTTGAACGGATGGGTATTGGACAAGTATTGGAAGATGACATTCCATGACAACCTAGCGCCAAATTCAACCTTGTTTCCAAATTTGACAGCAGTCAATTAGAATTAGATTGAAATTGGGATTGAGATTGCGTTGAAGAGTAAGGTCCCCCTAAGCGGCGATTCTAACAAACTTCACTGACCGTACACGAAATGCTGTAGCTGTGTTTAAAAAAAATTTAGGTAATCTTGCTTCCATAGTACAAGCTTTGGGGGCTAGATGGCGTTGTGTTTAATGTCCGCTAATATATATTATTGTTATTAATAAATAAATAAATAATACTGGACAATCCACACATCATCATCTAGCCCCAAGGTAAGCTGCTGTTAAACAGAGCTGTATTATGGGTACTAGATGGCTGATATATATTTAATACAATACAATACATAAATAGATAGTTTTTAAATATATAGTTTATTATAGTTTTTTAAAATAGATAGTTTATTATTATTATTATTATCTGCTGTATTTGACAACGATCCAGTTGCAGTTACGTTTCAGCTCAAGCTTACGATCGATCGAATCTCATTCTCTTAAATTTATTCAAACCTCAAGCTCAAACGTTAGGCTAGATTTTTTTTTAAATGACAACCAATCTCAGAATTGCCGCCACTTTTTTACACAGCGTCATCTAGCCCTAACATCTAGACTAAGCAAAGCTTTTACTATGGGATCCAGATAACTTATTGAAATTATTAGAATATGCTATACACATATGAATATTATTTTGTAAATATGTAGGTATTACAACCCCCAGACCCGGAACAAATATTTTCAGATTATGCAAACATTTGCTCCGCAGCACAGTGAACGCCACCGTGGTCATCTTTACCCTATTTAAATTATGCCTAAATCTTTTGTAACAAACAGTAGAGGTAATGTCAAAACCAGAAAAGCCTAATTGTGCGGCTAAAAAAGTCTCATATACGGACAGACGTGGAGACGACAGCCTTTGATGTATCTAGGGGCATCGACCCCTCTACACGCAACCTTCTGTTGTGTAGGGCTCTTAAGGAAAACAAAGCGGCTGGCAGGTACCTTTATAAGAGGGGTTTAGGAAAATTAAATACCCACTTGTCTTCAAGTTGAAATAAATGATTGCGGCATGATTTGGGTGAGTAGGCGTCTGTCTGTGGCAGGCAGTTCAGTCCTTTACTACCTTAATTATAGAAGAATTCAGGCACAGAAGAGATAGGTAAAGGTGTCAAAGTAAATTTTAAGATCTAGACCACTCATTGATTATGTTATGCATTTTGATAATTGATAGATTCAGGCGTTACTTTGCGGAAATCCATACAAGATAAAAAACAGACGAAAAAACTCTAGTACTATTCCGCTTAACCTTTTAACTGTGTGACCTCATCAGTTAAAAGGTTAAGAGGAATAGTACTAGAGATTTTTCGTCTGTTTTTTATCTTATGCATTTTGGTTTAGTCTATTAAGTTGATACGCGCACTAGAACATAATGCGTCGTCATCGTAGGTGTTGGTGACCTAGACGTGGTACAATTTGCAAATCATGCAAACATTTGTATCGCAGTGGGAATTGAAAAGTAATCATAGACTTGTTATATCGACTGGTTGTTGATGTAAATAAAATTCAGTTACTCAAGGTTGCTTGGTTTTGCTTCTGAATCGGAAATCAATGCTTATCTATGTAGCTACACGTACGCATTGAAATTATTGAAATACACATGGCCTGGGAGCCGTAGACAGCGTTTAGGGATATTGGTTTCTTTAGAATCTGGGACCAACATTTTGTAAAGCTATCGGGGGACTGTAATGTTGGTCGCAGATTCCCCCGAATTGACTTGGCCTTTGTGATAACAGGAAGAGGATAATGATCAGATATTTTTTTTGTTGGTCAAATGAGAAGGTAGAAAAGACGGAGGTCAAGGGCTTTGGCATGCAAAGATGCCGAGTAGGATTCTTTGCAAGAAGATACCTTGATTCCTTATGATGACATACGTCTATTATTAGTTATTACATGTGCTTAAAACTTTCATAAGTTCTAAATAAGCTGATTAATGCGTAAATGGCTATAAAAAAAGGATTTTTAAAACTCGACTCCTATTAAGCAAAACGAACGGGATGCAGAAAACTCAAGACCGAGTAGGATGCCGTCTATGAAGGGGCACTGATTCATTATAAATATATAAGTTGGAAATAATAAGAGATGGTCTGATGATGGCTGATTACTGTGTAAGTTGCTATAAAAAAGATTTTAGAAGACCGTCTCCGCATTATAACATCCATCGTAAAACGGAAGCTACTTATTAGAAAACAGAGCTGAACCAACAATTTCCAATTTCCATACAAGCACGGGTCCTCATGCCTGCGTAAGTAGATTTTGATACAGCGGACTTAAGTGGTATAAAAACGGTACTTTCGTTGTTTATCCTTTGTTGGGTGCTTGGGATGAGGTACTTTAGGCTTCACGAGTACTAACAGCTATCGGTTGCTATTCTTTGGTAATATGTTACGTCATTCTAAAATGGATTTAGCTAGATGGGTTTGCTGTACATTTTTTTTATACCAACAAAGTTGCAACCAAACGTACGGCCCACTGGATGGTAATTGGTTACAGCAGCCTATGTACGCATGCAACATCTTAGATATCACTTGCGTGTTACCACCCTGAGCCTGTCATCTCATGTGCCTGTAATTTCACCGGAAACCATACCCTTAAGTAAAGCACGACTCTCACTCGAGAGTAGGTTCAAAAAAGTAGAAAGCTTAATTTTAAACGACCTAACTATATATATATAGATCATAGTGTTCCTGACTGATGGGTTTGCCATCACATAGTTCATTTGTTTTCAACAACTGTGGCCGTTCTGTCCGCTCCCGTATCGGTTTGTTTAGCCACCAGAAAAAGTGTGATCTTAACACAGACACTGTTTAAACCGTCTGAAAAGACTTATAAGCCAATGATGATGATGATGTTCCTGACTTACTGTCTGACGAAGTGTATGTATAATGTCATCGGTCCATTAACCAAAAATAGGAAAAAAAGGACACAGGTTGTAGACCCTTTTACTAAAATGCATATTAACATAACATTAGGTTTGCAATCTTGAAAGTTAGTCGTACTATTGAGTCGTTAGTAAGTGTTATGGAGAGTACATGGAGCGAATTAGCATGGCACATCTCAGAGGTTTAAGGGGGAGATGCTGGGAGATTGGCCGTGTTTATGTCCGATTACGGAGCTTAGCGGGATCCCAAAGGGGCGGGGGAAATAGGAAAGGTACCTACATAAGCTTACTTGCACTGTATTTAGAGATAAGTAGGTATACAACTTTTTCTGCTGTCTCATTTTCTTTTTTCTAATTGTGTATAGTACGAATTTTACGAAATGCTGGCAGCTTATTTAGGGTAAATTTTAAGTTTAGTTCACACATCGTAGGCAGCGCGTACTGCGCGGTGCGCTGAGTTGTCAAAGTGCCATAGAGAAAGCATTCTAGTGTTATAGAACTGCCAAAACTTTTTTGTCCCAGTAGTTCAGAGTTCAGTTTAAGAGTAGTAGAGTTCAAAGCCTCATGTGCCAGTAATTTCACCGGAAACCATACCCTTCACACCGGAACACAGCAATGCGAGCATTACTGCTAGGCGGCAGAAATAGGTATGGTGGTGGGTCCTTCCCCGCAGGAGCTCTATCACAGAGAACTCTACTAATCTTCTTATCTTAGCCTCAAGGTGGCAACCCGCGAGTGATATCTCTGGTATTGCAAGCGTCCATAGGCTGCGGTAACCGCTTACCATCTTGTGGGCCGTACGCTTGGTTGCCACTTCAGTTGTTTAAAAAAAAATCGATGGTAGAACTGTTGATACGAAAACTGTCCTATTTGTTTTATAGTACTAATAATACCTTGTCAATACGTCATGTGTAGGTTAAGCCATTAGATATTTGCCTATATACAAATGTATCTCTATACTTCATTAATTATTGTCTGACAGTCAGTCCCAGCTAAGCAGTGTGTTTTATTTGTATACAGGATCAAAGGCATATCAGGTGGGATCCAAAGGGAAGCTTAACATTACATTTATATTATTTCCCCTTCACCAAGGAGCTTTTCAATATTTCATTTTATTGTCGAGTGGCTTATCTTATGTGTTGCTTTTAAGTTACCTTTTTGGGAAAAAGAGTGCCTTTTGTATAGATAATCCTGTTATTACCTAGATAAACTGTATGTCGCTGTTGTGAATGGGCTTTTTGAGGTCTTTGTGGAGAAAACAATGTTTATCAATATTGTTAATTACAATTCTTTATTAACAATATTAAGTAGGTAATTATGATACTTAGTGTAAAATTTATTTGGGATCCTAATTATTGGGCATTTCCAAACCTGCATCTATTGTCTTAAATCGATATACGCCATTACAGCACACCCCGGACACTCTTAATAAAATGTATGAAGCAAACAAGTCGCAATCACCACAAGCATAGTTTGTGTACGTAAACAGTGCTCTTGTGTGTGTGAGTGTCATGTTTGTCCCCACCCAATTATAGCAAAAGAAGCACACTTTCGCTAGCTCTGGCATACGCGCGCTTGGACCTACACAAAATCAAAATAAACGCGTGCCTTAGCTTCAGTACCGGCAAAAGTTGCCGGCAAACTTGCGAGCGGGTGTGGTAAGTAGAACCGGTGGGAGGTAGGGAGTGGCCATTCTGTACGTAGTCACCAACTCAGTTAAAAATGTAGGATACTAAGAAGTTAAGAACATTAAAAACTTTATATTAGATAAGTATTTATATTAGTTAGTAGTTTTAAAACACCAATTACTTAAAGTTTCTTCATTTAAAAGAGTACTAGGTCTTACAAAAAATGCAGGTGATCTAAAACGGATTTCACAAACGAGATAAATTCTGCAGCTACGGATTCTTATAAAGCAACTACCGTAATCTAGCGGTAGCCATGTGTCCTTTTAGAACACTTTTGAATAATATTTTTCTATCAATTTATTCAGTTTTTGGAAGCACTAGTAGAAAATAATTTTGCATGAAATATTTAAAAAGCACCAGAATTTTTTGGCGTACAATAAAAATAAGGTTAAAAATCTTATTTTGCCGTTATTTTAGAAACCGGAACTTTTAAGAACACCGGAAACTAGATTGCAGTCACTGTGTGCACAAAAAGGTTAGTTTTCTTGCACGAGAGGCGCAAGACAAACGATTTCTCTAATGAGACACCTTTAGTTAGTTTTTTCATCTGAATGGTCCTCTGCAAGATGCATATAAGGAACTTATTATTTTGAATTTTTTTACGACCAGAAGGGTTATTATGTAAGTCTGCCTTGTTTCTTGTTCAACAACCATGATGACCAAGATCCATGGCATGACAGCCATGGATCATATACTTGTGATTCAAATTAATTATAGTCTTACCTATAGCTTGGGAAAAATTACAATCAGGTCTGGTCTGGAATTATTTTTTTTATGCCACTTAAGTGGAAAAGCGGCAGACGGGCCACCAGGGGCCCAACCATGAACTCATATAGCGATTCAAATGAAGACATAAACTTAATTTGGAAAAAAATTATATCATGACATCAATTAGACAATCATGTCATGGTATACAATTTTTTGTCAATTTAGTTTAGGTCTTCATTTGAATCGCTATAAGAGTTCATAGTTGGGCCCCTGATGCGGTTGCCGTAGCAATTTTGACTTTGGCGTTGCAATCCTGAGATGTGAATTTAAAGTCTGATATGCCAGTACTTCCATAGTCAATGACAAATCGTCCTGTCGGCGAACAATCCATCGAATCGGTCATCGGAGAACAGTTGCGGAATCATATAAACCATACCTTTCAAACTGGAACACAGCAAGGCAAGCATAACTGCTTGACGGCAGAAATACTCTCATGAACTTATTTAGAGGAACGCTTCACCAATCAAAATTATAATTTTTAATTTTTTTAAAATAATTTTTGAAATATTAAATAATTGATGACCTTTGTTTAAGATAATACTAAGCCATTCATACAACGGCTTAGTATTATACCATTATTACATTTAAAGCCTGCGGAAACAGCAATTCTGATCCTGATCGAGACAGACCCTGAAATTAAGGGGTTGTTATCAGAGGTCACGGGTCCTGAGGGGTTGCGCAAGATTTATGTTCGGACCCAGGCGGTGATGTGTAATATCTTAATTACTTTACGATTCTGTGATTGGGTGGCTTTGGAAACTGAAATTTGAGGTTTGATAGTTAGGCACCTTGGGATCATGAGGTACTATCTACGCTTCAGTACACTTGATGAAGGTCATACTTATAACCAATCCGCGTTGGGTCCGCGTGTTGGATTAAGATCTGACCCAATCACTCTCTCTCGAAAGTAGAGTAAATAAACCTAGACACGTACCTAATGCTTGCACACCACACTACTACTTGGCAGCATATCTGGCACTGCGGTGATACTACCTACCAAGACGGACTCTTGATAAAGATTCCTACCACTAGGTCCTTACATAATTTGAGATATAGGATTGTTTTATTCCTGCAAGCCTTTTATCAATACTGTACAAATACTGTACCAACTTAACTATACAGATAAGCAAACTTCACAAGCAAAAGTATTCCTCGTTCAGTATCGTTTACAATATTAGTTCGTTCAATCGAGATAAAAAGTATTGTTCCAATTACGTTTAGTAATTCCATTTGCTGTGTACATAAAACTGCTGGTGCCTCGTCTAGATGACTCTTTCTCGTTCCAGTGAAAACTGGTTTGGTTGAACTTTCGGTAAATTATTATTAACTTTACTCGAAAACCAAAAGAGTTTTTTAATATAAGTAATATAAATTGCAAATCATAATTATTATTTCAAACTAAAAATTGTTGTTTTTATGATTTAACTGCAAAGTTTGTCAATTTTACTATATTAACTAACGCAGCCGAGCTAAACTCGATTCTGGCTCACGTTCAAATATTTTTTCCTAGTCTTACCTGCCTTAACACAGGTACAATATCATAATTTTCTGTTTAATAGGTAGTGGTGATTGCCAGTATCCAGACAAAATAGTTTTTATGAAACAACCTACATACATATCATTATTTTATACCTTTATTTATATATACAACAATATACAAATTAAAACTAAAATAAGTACTTACTTGCATAATTTTATTATTTTACGTTTATACAGGTATGATGATAATGATGTAGGTATGTATTTTTGTTATAAAAATGGTGGGTATTTTTCATGTTTTAGTTGAGACAAGGTCAGAGTACCAGGTACAGCTTTTTTTTAAGAATAGTAGAGTTTTTGTGATAGAGATACTCTAAGGAAGTAGAGATAAACTATTTTAAACCCTTCACTGCGTTTGTCATAAAATCAAATTCCACCAAGAAAATGTACAGAACAGTTCGCAACAATTTGTTCCACACAAAATGTTCAGACGATTTTTTTCTCACGAGGCCACTAGAACAAACATTTGTACTATATATATTTAGAAAATAATATAATACTAATACTCTTGAATCCAATGACAATTCCGATCCAATCCCATTTTCTATTTAGGTACTGCTGTCAAATTTTTGTACTTGAAAACAAGGTTTGCTGTCAAAAGTACGAGATATCATATTCCAATACTTGGCCAATACCGATCGCGTTCCTAAAACTTATGGAATCGCACCATTACATTTCGAATGTGACAACCTATAGCAGTTTTTGGAGTGGGGCGTTCAATTGTAGACTAGTTTATCTCTAATCAAAAGATAGTTTTACTGGTGCCATCCAGCGCAGCACCAAGTTTATAGGCCATTTGGTGGGCTCAGCACGCCTCGACGTAACTAGTTCGAACACGTTTATTTAATTGCTATCATTGTGTACCGATACATTTGCATTGCACTTCGCATTAGAGGATATTGGCCTGCTAGACTATTAGTAGAGAAAAAGTCTGTTTTTTAAATTACTGCACTTACCAAGTTAACTTATGAACCTTATAACGTACTACATAGATAACCTTTTCTACTGTTTTGACGACGAAGCTATAAAATAATACTTTAGAGACTTATATGTCACCGCTATTGTGTCGCCATTAAGTTTTTTACCAGACGCCCGGAAATAATTATGAGCTTCATGAATATATTTTTTAAATAAAAATAGAACTTATAAGAGTTACTGCCTAGAGTTCCAACATTAGTTCAATATTGTTACAGTTTTCTAACCACCTTCAGATACCCTATAAACTTACTTAGTGTTACAAAACATATATTTTTTTTTATATAATTTTTATAATTATTGGTAATGTCTTTGTTTTTATAAAGGTGTTATCAGACCACTTTGGCTCCAGCGCTCGACGGAGCAACACGTCTGCCGGAAAACAAGTCGATGGTCCTGATGATGTCCCGTGGAGGGATGAAACACGTGTCGATATTTTTCTTTTGAGGTTAACTGTGTTAACTGTGTGACCTCATTGGTTAAAAGGTTAAGCTACTCCTACTAGAGATTTTAAGTCTGTTTTTTATCTTGTTATCAGACCGTTAAATTAGTATTCACTAATGGGTCAATTCTATGTTTTAAAGAAGTAAAAGATCCTTGGGTGGCCTATAAACCATGCCATGAGGATTAGTACCTATAGGTACAGTACCCCATACAAACTTACCCGTCCAAATCACTCCTTGCCTTCTCATACAGTTCCATTTCACTCCCAATAACATAGAGTGTTACGTGTTTAGAAAATAAATCACGTAGATAGGCTTCGGTCGACTTGTATTCCGGATTTGTGCTTTGAATTTGGAATAATAACGGCAATTTGGTTAAAAGCTTTTCCAATACAATATTGCATGCATTTTGTATGCATTGTGATCAGCCTATGAGCATACTCCATTTAGCGATTGAGTTTCACAATGTTGCTTGACTTTACACTGAAAGTGGAAAAGTTTTTAAACCCAGTTCTACGACTAGCATGGGCACCGGTTTTTTTCGGTTTTCGCTGCGAAAGTGGAGAAATGAGTTCATACATTCATACATTTATTCATTAATGCTGGCACAAAACAGCGATAATATTTTTTTTCTGATGTTTATTAGGTAACGTATCCACTCATAGTAGAACTCTAAGTATTATTACTAAGTGGCAATTTCAACTGAGCGTTCCCGTGCTTCGGAGGAACCGTTAAGTCAAGATAAATCGGTCTCGGTTTTTTGGAAATTGTTAGGCCATGACAGAGGCCTTCGAGCGGCCTTTGGCTCTGTCACCAAGTTGGCCACAGACTCATACGAACTTACTTAAGTACTTCTGTCTGTGCCTGACCGTGCGAATCTAGACTGAAGCGTCGATTTTTGTTCTAATACGATAAGTCAAAGTCTAAGTCAAAAATGAATAATTATTATCACAAGGATCATTTTGAAACACAAACATCCAGAAGAAACGTAATGTGACGTTTTGATATTTACGTAGCTGTGTTGCAATCAAGCAAAGACTGAAAACCTTACCCAAAATTTATGAAAGCACCCAAAAATTTCAGTCACATCCCAAAACTAAAGCAAAATGGAATTTACATAGGAACAAAAAGCCATTTGGCTGGCAGCAGGTATCGCCTGTTTTCAAAGTTGTTTGGAACAATGAGTAGCGAGTAACTCGCCTCAGATTTCTATTGTACGAGAGGAGAGGAGTACGAGTGGTTTGTTATGCTCAAAGCTTGTGTTAGGCCGGCTATACACATTGGGTCAAGGTGGCCAAACCAAATAGTTTTGGTTTTTTGAGCACACATCAAAGGATCTTTGCGGGCTCCGCCAACAGTGATTACATGTTGGCGTCTTATTTAGTACATTGTTATTCGTAGTTAATATAAAGTAATGCTGCGCGTGAATGTTTACAAATAATTTTACGCCAATGTGTGAACAGCCACAGTTGGTATCCAATATTTTTCTCCAACATGATGGCCCAACACCTTGGCCAATGTGTACAGCCGGCATTCGGATGGTTAGCTTTGAGGTTGAAGGACCTGCCTATAGTAGACAAACAATAATATTTCATGTAATAATTTAGAGCTCGCTGGGTTAATAAGATTTTGTTTGTTGTATTTGTTTTTCTGTATACAATAGAAATAGCTTTTCTATTTTTTTAAATACTAACTGACCCGCACGGTTTCTCTTGCGTTATTTTTACGCAATTTTTCCATATTTTTACCGTTTAAACCTTCTCTAGACTCCTACAAACATTTCAAGACCTAAGTTAGTCAAATCGGTTCAGCCGTTGTCGATTTTTAGCGAGAATAACGCACAGCAATTAATTTTTATAGAGAAGAAGAGAATACCAAATAAAATTTAAACATTAAAGACCTCGTTGGCGCGGTGGGTGAGAACCTGGCTGCGAAGTGTGAGGTTGTAGGTCGATCCTTGCTGATCGATTTGACAATGCAATTATTATTGGCATGCAAAAAATAAACCATGCAAGTGAGACTGATAGCACAGAATAGATATTAGTATTTATTTATTTATTTCATTTTATTATCTTAGGAAAACAAACAGTACTAATAGCTAAGCTAATAACTATTCTAAAAATATAACTAAGGACTATTTATAATAAATGATGCCTTTTCGTCTCAAGTTATTAAAAAAAAAGCTGTCTATTTAGATGGCGGTAGCTCAACTGGCGAGCCCAAGAGAATTTAAGCACTACGTTTGGCGATGGTGATATGGATGGTACGATGGTGAATGTGTAGGGAATTCAACATTGGTTGCTCTTGCTGTCACTGTCTGTCATACCTCTGGCTGGTGTCAAAGTCAAAACGTACTACGTAGTACATTAACTTTAATCGTACTGGAGTTAAATTATTTTGCCTCAAGCAGAACATGAACCCACAACCATCCGCTTGACACGAGACGAAACAAAAACGGAGTTACCAACTTTTTTCTTGTTTTAATAACCTTTCCCAGTATGGCAGTAGGGGAGATAGCGCCATCTGCCAAAGCAATCGGAACTACTTTTTTTTTTAATCTCAAATCGAAAACCCCTAATTAAGCAGAACGACCACTCCCTACCTCCCACCGGTTTTACTTACTCACCCCGGTCGCGAGTTTGCCAGCACCACACGGAACATTTCGCCGGCACTGAAGCTAAGGGGACTAAACTAACGTTTTTTTTTTTTGTGTAGGTCCATAGCGCGCGCATGACAGCGCGAGCTAAAGTGTGCTATCTCGCTCTTGCTATAATTGGGGCCAACCATGACACAAATACATACAACAGCACCGTTTACGTACACAAACCATGCGTGTGGTAATGCGCCGCGTTTGCTCCATACATTTTATTGAGAGTGTACAGGGTGTATATGCAATAATTATTTTCGTCTTTTAAAATTGAACCGTGATACCCGTGAGCCTTTGTTATATTTATTTATTTATTTATTTAAGTGCCATCAACACAATATACACTCATAATAATTAACTGATACAAGTTATTAGGGCTAAATCATGCAATAATAAAAAACTAAATTCGAGCGAGTAATGAAAATTAAAAAAAAAAGATAAATATGATTACAATACAAAATAATAATAAAATTAAGCAACGAGGTTAAAACAAATAAAAAAAATATTTACAATATATAATTATATAGTTAGCATTCCAGTATAGTCATCAACAGAATCTGCCCTAAGCCGAACAAAAGCCCAAGAGTGGGACACCAATTTAGATCTACCGAGCTACAGGCGCACACTCACGTTCTTTTGTAAAAAAAAAAACAGCTAATTTGAATAATTACTGCAGAATTGACAGATCATTTCTGCAAACTGAACTTCCTCATAAAATTCAGTGCACTTGACTTAGGCCCGTGAATTTAATCACCGAAATTCTCTATTTCGTGAAAAAGAAAACACAAAATAAAATAATAGTAGTAAGAGTAGTAGAGTTCTCTGTGATAGAGCTCGTCCGGGGAAAGGACTACCACCATACCTATTTCTGCCGCCAAGCAGTAATGCTCGCATTGCTGTGTTCCGGTGTGAAGGGTATGGTTTCCGGTGAATTACTGGCACATGAGGCTTTCGATCTTAGCCTCAAGGTGGCAACCCGCGAGTGATACCTCTGGTATTGCAAGCGTCCATAGGCTGCGGTAACCGCTTACCATCTTGTGGGCCGTACGCTTGGTTGCCACTTCAGTTGTATAAAAAAAAAAAAAGTATACTACATTTATTTCGAGTGGTATTATACATAAGGTATCTGTAGGTGTATTGTTGTAATAAATCATCGCGATACATCTGAATACCGCCTCAGCTCGGTGATATCTGGCGCGGTCCCACAATAGCGTTGAAATACAATAGATATCCGCGTCGTTAGCTATCCCGAGTTATTGCACGCGAGGGCCCCTCTGTGAT
This sequence comes from Colostygia pectinataria, assembly GCA_951394395.1. Taxonomy (NCBI): domain Eukaryota; kingdom Metazoa; phylum Arthropoda; class Insecta; order Lepidoptera; family Geometridae; genus Colostygia; species Colostygia pectinataria. The sequence continues at coordinate 10,148,519 of OX596358.1, read as the reverse complement.
GATCATTCTATGCCACTGAGGAGGCTAAAATGCTGCTATAGCGCTCAATTGGGAATAAAATCTAAAAAAAGTTTGTTTTGACCAATATAATTTAGGAGTCTTTAAGAAATATAAATAGAAATAGAAAAATATTATTTTGCGCCACACAAAAAACATAAGAATAATAATACAAATTAAAACTAAACTATTGTGACGAAAAAAGGCAGCCACTCAGCATGTGCTACAGACTTACCGTGTCTGTTGCGCTGGTTTTCAGTGTAGCCTAGTTAAGGATAGAGTGAACAGGATTTTTCTAGGCAAGCGTGCTCCATTATCGACCACACCATCACTTACCATCAGGTGAGGTGGCGGTCAAACGGTACTCAACTTGTCTATAACCAATAAAAAATGAACTTTTTTTTTATAAGTGATAGTCAAGCGTTTGGCCGCTATCCCACCTGATGTTAAGTGTCGATGCGGCCTAAGATGGAGCACGCTTGGCTAGAATATATCTGTTCACTCTTGTTTTGAATATTCCTAAATTGAATTCTTCTGGAAAGACTGACGCCGGCAACGAGTTCCACTCTTTGGCAGTGCGAATGATGAAGGTAGAGTCAAGCCGTTTCGTACTAATTTTTTTTTTCCCATATGAGTACCACGTTTAAATATTGATTGGTGTTCAAATAGGAATACCTTTGGTGCTCAATGCATGTGCTTAAAAAAATAGGTGCTCAAAGGGAATACTTTATTTTATCCAAATAGTATTTTGAAGGTGACGATCTCGGTGATGCGGTGGACGAGTGCTGATTATTCTACGCCACTGAAGAAAATGCTGCTTTATTTTAAACCAAATGGTATTTTACGAGTAGCAATGTCGTGAACTCGTGACGACAAAATGGCGTGGCAAGCGATTTCCCGGTTGAGAAGAGTAGGTTGCAGGATTTTTTTTTTTATACAACTGAAGTGGCAACCAAGCGTACGGCGCACAAGATCGTAAGCGGTTACCGCAGCCTATGGACGCTTGCAATACCAGAGGTATCACTTGCGGGTTGCCACCTTGAGGCTAAGATCGAAAGCCTCATGTGCCAGTAATTTCACCGGAAACCATACCCTTCACACCGGAACACAACAATGCGAGCATTACTGCTTGACGGCAGAAATATGTATGGTGGTAGTCCTTCCCCGGACGAGCTCTATCACAGAGAACTCTACTACTATTTATATTTTAAATGCATATTATTATTAAAATTAACTAAAATTATCGAAACAAACTGTCTGGAACTGTCTACCCTCCAAAGTACAAAAGCGCTCAGTTGAAATTAGAAATGCCCGAAGCTCGAACACTGAAACGCTATCAAATCTATTGACGTATATTCATACGATTCCGAATAAATAGTAATATAATAAAAATATTTAAATGACGTTTCAGTACCTGCAGCAGAATAAAGATTTTAGTAAAAGTCCCTAAAAGCATCATTTTAGCACCAGACACCTTCACTGGCACGTGTGCAGTCTTTATTAGTGAGGTTCTACGAAATTGCATGGTTTGTTGTAACGCTACCACTTGAATGTGCCTACTCTTCTATGTTAACTCACTTTTTACACCACATTTTTCATGGGGGTCGTAACATAAAAAATATAAAAAAATTATTTAAAGGATATGCCCTTCAAGTTTTAAAATTTCTACGTTCTTCCGTGCTTTGGAGGGCACGTAAGCCGTCCCGTATTATCTCCCTCATCAGAGAACTACTTTCTTGACGACCGATGTGGCGCGATGAAGGTCCGCCTGCGACGCGGAGGTTGCGGGTTCCCGCCTCGGAATAAATGTTTGTACGAAATATTTGTTCCGGGTGTTCTTGGGTAGACAAATTCACACCTATAAACAAATGATCGAAAAGAATAAAGTGAGTTTGCATAGTAGCGTCAAACAAGTTATGATATGATTCGACCGAGGCTAATATTGCCACAGTTCACATCTAATGAACATTTCGACTGCACCCGCGCCCGACCTGCGCTATGTGCCTGCATTATTAATGTTACACTATTATTTGTATGAGATACTTAGAGGCAAATAAGTTAGACGCGAGAGACCCCTGAGATTTTTGCAGGGTTTTGTAACCCCGCGTTAAAATAACAATTTCTAAATGGTTATTATCTAATTAGTTTTTTTTTATATTTAAGTTTTAGCTATTTAAGTTTTAGCCATAAAACCATGAAAAATAAAAAGTACATTTTTAATATTGCAGTTTTGTAAACTTGAAAAAGCTCTTTGTTATGCGAAAAAATACCATTATTCGCATTTCTTAAAAATTGTTTTGTTCTAGGTTTTGCGATATGCTTTTATGCCCCAGGCTCCTGTAAATTTACAGTGAGACGTCTGAGTTATTTGGTTTGCTATAACATTACATTGATGCATATTGAAGCATTGAAATGCTCAAAAGCTATAAAAACCATTGCCAACCATAGTTTTATCTCTTTTAAAACGTAATTTTGTAGTTTAATTTGACTTGTATTTCTTTCAAACCCAGGAATCCACAGAAATACCTTTGCACAAAGGATAATATCCCAGCTATTTGGACAACAAAAGCGCCGTTGCAAATGTCAAATAACCATTAGGGTGTTCTTCTACACGATACGACACGACACGACACAAGCCAGTCACTGAAAGAAAATGATGTTTTTCCTAGAGAGTTGTGCGTTACATTGTTAAAAAGTTTATATTTATATTTAGATAAACATATATAACATATCATATATTATATATTTAACATCAGGCGAGATAGTGGTCAAGCGCAAGCCTATTGTTAATAAAAAAAAAAAAAAAAAAAAAGATAGGTTATATAAATTTGTATTTATAATACAACGTCACGCTTTAACGTCTCATCAAAAAAGGTTTTTAATATTTAAGCAACTGGAAGTAATGTAAATAAAATTGTTATTGAAAAAACCTTTCAGTAACGTTCAAGCACAGAGCAGATACTTCGTACAAGAACAAATTTTCCTAAAACAGAATTATTTAAGTAGGTACTTTACTAACTTTATATTATTGTTAAGATTCTATTTAAAGTGAAAATTAGACTAATGAATTCGTTTTCTTTTCAGTATAATTCTTATAATTCTGTGTATACTTAATCCTTTTAAAAAAACATAGAGATGGAAACCATTTTGTCGTGTTGTGTGTGTCGCATGTTATAAAAACTAGCTCTTTTGGTAATGCATTCTCAAGAACCAACCGTCCCTTTGTAACAGAATTACAGTAATTCCCCCAACAAAATTACTGTAATTCCACTTACAGAATTACTGTAATTCCACTGTACATTCGCGGCATCTAGCTTTATGACGGTCACAATGTAACTGTAATAGGAAACCCGGTTTAGCAAAAGCGAAAATGTTATCGCTAATGAGGATAGAATTTAAGTAATTGGGTACCTACCTACTCTACCTACTCATAGATCAATGTTTTAGAAGAATAAAGCCACAGTAACCTTCATTACACCAAATTACACGATTAAGGTTGGATTCCACCACAGAACTATAATATAAGTAGAAGGAGTGAGTGTATGTACCTCGCGTGCCGAAAAGACGGGCTAAGTAAGGGCTGAGTAACCTCTTTACTCGCCGCGAAACTCAGTCTGCCTAGAATCGGTTTACCGCGTGCTAATCTATGCTTTTAAATCATTCATTTACGGTTCTGCGTGGCACTAAACTGCGCTTACTAAAACGTAGTTTTTATGTTTCTGTCGTTCAGTAATTTCTTTTAATAATTTCAGTTTCACACTTTATTAAAATAATGCTTGCGCTCTACTGCTCGGAGGGTTGCTTCGCTGCGATGGTACCCACCAACCAAGACGAATTCTTGCAGTAACGTCCTACCACCAGGTAAAACGCTTATAACTGCCATGCATAACAGGCAGGCAGGCAGAACCATCAAGCTCAGTCTGAATATATTTATTTAGAACAGCATGAGGTACAAAAACAGTTTAAAAAACGAAGGTGACTGATAGTTATATAGACTGTGAGTCTAGTGTGAGTGGTGCGCTTAGAGCACCAATCCTGTAAACGCTACTCCATTTTCCATGCTAACATGACCATGTACCGTTTGCCAAGTTCGTGTTCATAACAGTCATGTTCGAGTGGTGCCTACCGAGTGGTGATGTAAAATAAATAAATAATGCTGGACAATCCACACAGCATCATCTAGCCTCAAGGTAAGCAGAACTGTGTTATGGGTACTAGATGACTGATATATACTTAATACAATACAATACTTAGATAGATATTTTTATTTGTATATAGAAAATACCCAGAACATCCGGAACGAATATTTGTAGATCATACAAACATTTGACCCGAGGCGGGAATCGAAACCGCAACCTCCGAGTCGCAGCTATATAGTAAAGCTACTGTATAGTCGCTTTATCACTGCGCGTTGATGTGTAGTGAGACCTTTACATCGTGTTATATTGAGAATTGCAATGAATACTAAGTAAGTTCGTATGAGTCAGTGGCTAAATCTGGTGACAGAGTTTTTAGGCCTTCGTGAAAAAGCCGGGACCGACTGCTTAACGTGCCCTCCGAAGCACGGAAGCACTCAGTTAAAATTGAGTCTTGTTTGTTCCTTATGTAATATTCTTTTTTTTGATCTGTTCTATGTACTCTGTGTGTGTGTCAACTAAAACCATTTCATTTCATTTCATTCATCATTTATAGACACCGACACCGACATCACCAAAATGTACCTAGGTTCCATAAGCAATAAATATATTTTATCCTTATATTTATTATTGCATTTTTTGATTAAGTTTTGACACCAAAATACCTATTATTTTATTAAAATCTTTTAGGACTTTTCTACCGTAGACTTAGCAAAGTTTTATGAGTTACAAAATTTTTCGTAGCTAAAATTAAATTATGTGTAGGGGAGGCTTTACCCAGCAGCTGGTGATGCTAAGCAACATGCTATGTTACAAAAATAAACATCAATCATCTTGTTACGAATCGCTAAACAGTCAGAAATTTCTAGCGTTTTCGTAGCGGTAGCGTAGCGGCAGCGTAGCAAACCTCTACGAGAATTACGATAGCGATTTTCGGAGTTTTTAACCTATTTACCCCCACCGAATAATATTACCTACTTGTTCATGCGCGCGCGCTTTGTCAGAGTTCTGCCAGTTAATCCTGTTACGGTTATTTAGTGACCAGTTTTAAGCTAAAAGATTACGAAAATCAGTGAGGAAACTTTAGTCCTATATCAGTGTTGGTAATGCTTTCAGATTTGGGTACTATCCTTTACACAAAGCCTGGAAACGTTTAGAGCTAATCCTTACAAGAGCTTGCATCTAAGGCATAGTACAAAATACAGTGTTGCAAATTGCAATGTTAACATCAAGACGATTCATCATGGTTTTTTTGTCGCATCACAATCTAATGATGACCTTCAACGCACAGCCTAAGCCTGAATTTGAATTTGAAAGTATTTTATACTCATCGCCATCTGACCGCAACCTAAGCAAAGCTTGTAGTATACAGTATACAGGGTCATTCATTATCCACCTGACAAACTTAAGAGATAGGTTCCAGACATAAAAAAAAAATATGTACCTGTAATTTTTTTTTAATGTATATTTTGTCTTCATAACCCCAAATAAACAAAAAAAAACGATTACGCTTTTCTGCTCAATTATTATTTATCATTGTTGGGAATCGAGTAAGCGGCGTAAATGACAATAATATATCAATCAATCAATCAATAAATTTATTTATTTCATAACAAGCATAGGTACCTACATATTGATAAATCATGCAAACATCAATAGATCAGAGAAAGGTTTTACCCATGCCAAGTTAGGACAAATCGCTTGTAAATAAGTATATAAAAAAGCAGTACTTAAGTAGTAAACAAATGGTGGTCTAGTGGTACTGACACGGGGCCTACCGATCCTAAGGTATTAAGGTCTAAGGAGGGTTCGAACCCGGTAGTGTATCAATGGATTATTCTATTAGAAAAATGTATGTGCTAAATGCCTGTGCTCTCATACGGTGAAGAAAACATTGGAAGCTAAGCAGCATGTCCAAGAACTAAATACTCAGAAGACATGGTGCCATCCACGAATCCGCATTGGGTCCGCGTGGTGGATTAAAACCCAATCACTCTCGCTCGATAGCAAGTTAGTGCAGTGGGATTAGAAGGTCATGATGATGATGTACTTAGTAGGATTTGTACTATGCCGGTTCCACTCTAGTACGCATAGATCACAGACAGGATTAAGTACGTTGCGTTCCAATGCGTATGCTCGTATTACTCTGCGTATAGTTCGCACAGCGGATCTAGGCTTCCGTGAAGTTAGCCGTTTGTGATGCGCAAAGATAATTTAGTTTGGAAAAATTCCATTGCGCATCGAAACGGCTAATTTCACGACGGCCGAGATCCGCCGTGAGAACTATACATAAGTACCTGAATCGGTAATAGTGCTGGCCAACGGATGGTGGATTAAGTATCGGCTGGGCAGACTTGAGATTTATGTGGCAGAGCTTTGGCTATCTTACTATGGGGATCTCTCGTCTCGGGGTGATAAGCGCAGCGCAGTGCCACGCTGACTTTAAGCTTTGGGTGGCACTGCATCTTTTATGGTCAGGCGTGGTGCATAACATCAGGCGGGCGACTTGACCGTCTTGTCACTAGCTGTTTTTATGGAGTTCTTCCCATGGTTATATTTATTTAGCACCATTCAGATCAGAGGTTGACTTCTACTGGTCTATCGGCTCTCGTCTATGTTTATTTCGCCGTCTACGCCTTAGCAATGAAATAAGAGTAGTAGAGTTCTCTGTGATAGAGCTCGTCCGGGGAAGGACTACCTCCATACCTATTTCTGCCGCCAAGCAGTAATGCTCGCATTGCTGTGTTCCGGTGTGAAGGGTATAGTTTCCGGTGAAATTACTGGCACATGAGGCTTTCGATCTTAGCCTCAAGGTGGCAACCCGCGAGTGATACCTCTGGTATTGCAAGCGTCCTTAGGCTGCGGTAACCGCTTATCATCTTGTGGGCCGTACGCTTGGTTAACACTTCAGTTGTATAAAAAAAAACTAATCCCTGTAAAAGTAGATTTCAAATCACTAGGTAAATACCTAATTATTCTTTATTTTACTAAGATGCAACTGTAACACCTCTATCAAATTAAATCTCAGCGTTGTTATATGATTGTATGTAGCTACCTTACCTAGGTACCTTTATATCTACCTATACTTACTTACCTATATCTACCTATACCTACCTACGAATGTATTTAATGGCTTTACCACAGCAATATTACGTGTCGGTAGACGCATAAACAACAATGAAAGGGATTTTCTTTTATGGCGGACGCCATGTTGCGTCCAGTTACCGGATGAGTTGTGGTGTAGTGTAGGCACAGAAAAGATATTACCTAGTACCTACCTACCACGGTGTGTAGGTGAGGCAGCTCGCTAACAAACTCTTTTTTTTATTAACTGACATCAAAAAATGAAATTATCAATTCAACTGTTATGTTTTTCTTATGTTTGTTATGTAGGTATCTACGCGATTTCACGGCTAATTATTATTATGAATTGATTTTGATGATTCTTTTTTAAATAATCATTCATCAAGATTTTCAAAGGAATTTTATCGAAATTGTTTCAGTAGGTTAGGTACCTACCTAGAGATACCTACCTACCAATATTGAATTACCTAAGTATTTAGTAAAGTGTCAATAACGATATAATCTCGTATCATCACAATCTATCGAAACATTTTTTTTTTAGTTTGAAGTCGGATTTTGGATTTTTTAAATAAATCATTATTTAATTAACAATTTACCTACCTACGTTAATTCTAAGCGGTAATTAAGTAGGTTACAACACTTTGCGAGCGTGTAGGTAGAGCAACGACTTGTCAGTCCAAAGTATTCGATAAATGAAAATAGACATATACAGCTATCGATTTAGAGTGGATATACCGACCTATTATTATTCCTGTGTCGGTTGCCGAGTCACGGACGTGGTGCTTCGTAGATAGGCCAACCATGTAAAGGCCAAATAGCCCGAGCCAGTGATTTGGCAAAAATGTGTCAAACAGCGTCAACTGAAGCTTATTACGTAGGTACTAGTTCGTCAGTTGACCCATCTACCCATTGAGTCGGGAAAACTGGGACCACTGAACATTGGTTAAGTTACGTGAAATGTGTCAAATACTTGTCTTACAAAATAGATACCTACCCAGTAAGTACCTCCTTTGCAGCTACTAGGCCGAGAGATACCTCGTTGTTACAAAGTTTACGTAATATGTAAGTTTCACATAAATAGGTAGATAGGTAGGTACTTAGGTTAGTACCTATGCCTGCCTGCCAGGTTAAATATTACCACGTTAACTAAATTATCCATAGCGATAACACCCTTACAGGACAGGCTACGCAAATTCAAATTGAATCATCAACAAATCGGATTTGTTAAATAAGCCAGCCAGGTCCGATTCAATTTACGTAATTTTGACCAGACCGAGATCTTACTTCCTGAGGCTTATCCGGATATAAGACGCACCTAATGACTCAAAACATCGCAAGGTGTTACATTAAACAAAATTAAAAAAAAACGGTAGGTATCTAATCGTATTGTCGAATTTGGACTGTGCTAAATGGAGCTTCCTGGGTGAACTATTTTACAGAAATCAACTTCTAGATTATTATGTTCTAGTGAAAGTATCCAAATCAAATGTTAGTCAGTCTACTCTATCTCGATGCGTTAGGGGCTGGCCACACAGAAAAGAAGAGGATGGAGAAGAGGATGCGTCGCACACACGGTGCCCCTTGCATTGCCGAACGAAAACCACAATGCCGCTAGCTTTCGCGACGACGACGCCACTTGCTATGTATCGCCCGTCTCTCTGTGGATGCCGAGCGAATGGACGAAACAGAAGTTGCTGCTGCGCTGCTGTTGCACTATGTGCCACAACACAATATATTACCTATATAAACTCTGTCACCAGAGTTGGCCACTGACTCATACGAACGAACGAACGAATATACCTACCTATTATAGTTCGCACAGCGAATCTAGGCTCTTCAAGAGAGACTTATTTATAGTAGGTAGGTACCTACTGTCAGCGAAACTGCTGTCGTGAAGTTAGCCGTTTGTGATGCGCAAAGACAATTTAGTTTGAAAAGCTCCATTGCGCATCGAAACGGCTAATTCACGACGGCCGAGATCCGTTGTGAGAACTATACCTAATAGTATGAGTGACTATGACGATCGACACACAGACACCAAAGTTATACACACGGCCTAAACTGCAAGTCCTTGACGATTATTTTTAGGGTGTGTTCTTTTTATTTTTCTACGTAAAACAGTTATTGCACTAAGAATCCTAAAATTTTGCTTTCAGAGGTTGCAGCGAAACTATATAACTCGACAGGCCGCGGGCGTTTTACCTATAGGTAGTTTCCTATAAACAAACCACCACGGTAGTCATAACGGTGGATTTCGAACGAAAATTCAACCCGTCGGCGAATACAGTCACAGCCAGTCACAGCTGTAAAAATATCTCAAAGATACGCCTAGGATTAGCCTGACAAATCCTTGCCCACTAACAATTTGAAGGCATTACCATAATCTGTTATCGCCCGCCGCGCCCGCACTTTAAATGTTAATGAAGGGTTCCCACTTCGCTTTTTAACTCCCTGGATTGGCAAAGAGTTATGGGGGTGCGAAAGAGTTGATAGGGTTCAATTTGCCTGGATTATCTTATCTTACAGACCTATAGAACATTGTAAGACGATTCTGAGTTTTTTATCAGTCGTGTATTCAGTGAGGTGAGTGAGCTCGGTCGACGTCAAATCATAAACCAAAAAAAAAAACCGCTTTGATAGTGCATATTATAAGATAAGCATGTCAAATTACAGATCTCTAAGATCTTATTCTAAGCATTCCTACTAAATTTGTAAGATCTAGGCGTAGTGTCAATGCCTTCCAAGGAATGTGGTACAAGAGTAGGTACTAACTTAAAATCCAAACACGGTTTTTGTAATAAGTATAAATAGTATTTATAACAACTAACCAAGTGCAACTTATGGATTTATTTTCAAAAATATGGTTGGACTAGCATTTTCGTAAACTTTCAGATCTTAGCTAGATTTTATGATAAAATGGTTTCGAAAATATTATAGTTTGATCTCCAATTTCGACGTCATTATTTATTGCTAACGGTTCCAATAATAATTATTTTAGGTAATCTTATTATAATGCTGCTTTGTGATTGGTTTAATTTTCTTTAGCTTCTCCCGGTGCACCAATCAAGAACCATCTAGTTCGCGCGCGAACCGCCATATTTCGCACCAATCTCTTTTTGTCGTCCAGAGATGGCGCTAAATCAAATAACACGTCCTGTTTATAGGGTAAAAGGAAGATAGTCCGATATACGTTGGCGATTTCGTAGAGGCATTGCAGACTTCTTATTCTGACGTCCTGAAAGGGAAGTAAAGTTGTTTTAAAAGGTGATTTTAGTTGTAAACCTTGAAGAGATCAATTATTTGGTCATAACTTAGAATAACAACACGGAGAAACGAAGTACGCGCACGCAAATTGTGATCATTTTTAGTGAGACTAGTAAGTCTCACTTAGTCAAGCGGCACGCAATTCATCAATGTAAAGTCATAAAGTCTCTCACAAAATTATAATTTTAAAAATGGTGTATTGTGTGGTGAAAGGCTGCTGTAACACCACGTATATAATCATTAATCACGTATAATACATAAGCCGCTCACGCAAACATCAATTGTTTTGTGAACACACTATTGAAAATAATTTTGAATGAAACTATCATTCTACGTGTTGTTATTCTAAGGGCCATAAGATCACACAGTGTAAAATCAGTTTGATTTTAATAATTCTGGATAGAGTAGTAGTTGCAAGTAGAATAAAATAATAATATAGTACAAACTAGATAGTTTGTATGTACCTAAAGCATAGATATATAGTAAGAGCACTGGTGGTCTAGTGGTAGTGACCCCGCCTTCCGATCCTAAGGTCGTGAGTTCGAATCCAGTCGTGCACCAATAAATTTTTCGCTCCAAAAAATGTATGAGCGCAATGCCAGTGCGCTCATACGGTGAAGGAAAACATCGTGAGAAAACCGGCATGTCCAAGAATTAAAAGAGCGATAGACATGTGCCATCCACTAATCCGCATTGGGTCCGCGTGGTGGTTTAAGACCCAATCACTCTCGCATGAGAGTATGCCAGTGTTCCAGCAGTGGGAACATTAGAACGCTGTCATGATGATAGCGAAGAACAGCTAGTAGTACTATGTACCTATAGTCTGTCAAATGTCATTGTCAATGTCACATTTTGTGTATATCAGTTATGTAAAACATTTGGATCGATAATACTTGTACCTGCGAGGTTTCGCTTGTGGTACTAATCAGAATCACACATATACCTACCAAAAGTACTTACATTAGTGTACGAGTATATCATAAAAATCTAAATACTTAATTTATTACTAAGTAAATGTACTCATTAATAAAAAATATGTACCTATTTATATAAATAGCTAGGTTATGTAATATTGTTTTAGTACGCAAGCGGACAACTTACGTGCCGGGTTCAATATCAAGTTGTGGCTTACCATGGACTTCACATATTTCGACAGCGTCACCAGCCGCGGCAGTATAGTCTGTAAGCTATCGGCAACAAATGCGTGTTTCGACTGCACGAAGTGGCATAGCACGTCGATCATCACAAGAAGGAGATCTTTGTTGTCGTATTCTAAGGAGTCTATTACTATTGGAGATATCTGGAAGGAAAAAAACAGTTTTTATACAACAGATATTAGTACTACGTACAGAATGGCCACTCCCTACGTCCCACCGGTTTTATTTACCCCACCCCGGTCGCGAGTTTGCCGGCTCCACACGGCACCTTTCGCCGGCACTGAAGCTAAGGGCTAAGGCTGATTTTGTTTGGGTCCAAGCGCGCGCTTGCTAGCGCAAGCGAAAGTGTGCTATCTTGCTCTTGCTATAATTGGGTGGGGCCAACCATGACACTCACACATACAACGGCACCGTTTATTTACACAAACCATGCATGTGGTGTTGCGACGCGCTTGCTTCATACATATTATTGAGTGTCCGGGGTGTGCCACCACGCCGGCGCCGGTAAACAAGAAATTGTGGCCAAGTTTTCACGACTTCCATGAATAACCATATAGCTATTCAAAATGCTTAGAAACCCCTTAAACTTTTATACCCCACTCGATACATATTGTAAGCATAAAATAAATAATGCTGGACATGGCATGATGATTGAGATTTATACTTGAATTAAATCTTTATATAAAAATGAATTGCTGTTAGTCTCGCTAAAACTCGAGATGAAGATTAGGCTAATTTTAGTCTTGAAAAGGTCCAAAGGAAGGAAATATGGAAAGTTTCGAAAAATATAACACGAGTGAAAAGTAGGTAAATAAATAAATGAATATTGGCAGACATTTCACACCACGCCATCTTGCCCCAAACTAAGCAAAGCTTTGTACTATGGAAGCCAATTAAAAACTTACCTTATTAACCTCATTACTAAGTACACTTTTCGGCGCCTTCCCCAGCACATACGCCCAACTGAGCAGGTAAGCCTCTTTCGTCTCAGGTTTCACCTCGCTGATCTTCTCGGTCAGCTTCGTGAATGATACGAACATGCGTTGCTTGTATAGAAGACTGATCCGGCAATGTTGCCTCGAGTTAAGGTATTCGGGGAAATCGGTCATTATAAGACGGATAGCCTCTACACCTTGGTTGCAGTAGTCAGGATTTGTTATTGTGTTAGTAATCTGAAAGGATAAAACTTAAAATTATTAAATCCAACAAGTTGAGGGTTAATCTTTATTTAAAGCAATAAACGATAAATCTTGGCAAATATCATGGTTCAACTTATATTGTTTTTTTTTTTTTATCAGCTGAAGTGGCAACCAAGCGTACGGCCCACAAGATGGCAAACAGTTACCGCAGACTATAGACGCTTGCAAGGCCGGAGGTATCTCTCGCGGGTTGCCACTTTGAGGCATAGATCGAAAGCCTAATGTGCCAGTAATTTCACCAGAAACTATACCCTTCACACCGGAACACAGCAATCTGAGCATTACTGCTTTGCAGCAGAAATAGGTATGGTGGTAGTACTTCCCCAGACGTGTTATATCACAAAGAACTCTACTACTCTTCCCACTAATCTAGGTTTTGTGCAAGCTTTGCTATAACTTACTTTTTGCAACCAAAACAGGAAAAAATCACTGCCCCTCATAATCAAAGCTTTTGCTATCCATCCGTACAGCAGAATCAGTCTCGGACAGATATCCTGATCTCTCTTACACAAAGAAAGGTATCTTTTCAACTGTTCATACAGCAACTCAAACTTCTGTCCATACTCTGCTTTATTCAAAAAGTGTGCTATTAATGCACATGCTTTGGTCCTTACAATATCATTTTCACTATTCAAAGATAGTTTTAGAGATAATTTCATAATCTCTTCAAACTTAGTATCATACAAATTGTTGTGTACAGAACTGTACAGACTCTCCACCACCAAAAAGTAAAGATCATTTCCTTCACATTGAGATAGGATAATCGCTGTGTGTTTTAGTAATATGTTTAGTTGCTTTTCAGAAGGTAGACTGCTTATGGTATTCGAAATAAGTGTAAATCCATGAGATAATGAGTCTTGGGAACTTGTGTTTAGCTCATTTAGTACCCATATAAGTATGGAATCTATTAATCCATGATCACTCTCTATTTGAGACACTTTTTTGTCTGAATAAAGACTAGTGTTAGACATGCTCTCACTCAAAGCTTCTACCACATTCATAGCATTATCATTTCCTGTGATTAATTTAAGCATTTCTTCAATAATAACTTTGGTGAACTCATCAATGCTTGCTAAATTCGATAGTAGGTTTAAGCGTTTTTGTAAAGCTAATTTATCTTGCGTTAAGTTATCCAAATCACACTTCCCTTTGACTACCAAGCTCATGATCAATTCTGGGTATTTCCTAGCGATAGCGTGAATGGTTTCAACACTTGTACTAAGTAAAACATCGTCTTGAGAATACTGCACATTATGCACTAAAACCTCCACGAAAGGTACTACAAGATCAGTATCTAGAACATTCTTTACTCGGATCAAGGTTTTAAACCCAGCTATTTGGTATTCCCTTGATGTTTGACTGACTGCTGTAAGGCATATTTTGGGAAGCTCCTTCACTTGAGGTTGTATATCATCCAATACCTCCCAATGTTTAGCTAAATCATACAAATCTCCGAGGAACTGCAAGCAAGCGATTTGCAGCTTCGGTGAGACTTTGAACTCGTAGTATGCTAAAGTAGCTGGTATCATTGACCTTGTGATAATCACACATGATTCCTTGGAAGCGTTTGCTGTGGTTAACAGTACTTTAGTCGCTTGAACAAATTGCACAACTGTTTTGGAATCTGCGACTGAAGTTTGCATAGCTATAAGTATTCCTTTGATGAAACTCTCAAATGCTTGATCGGTGTTGGCTGTGCTGGCCAGTTTCGCGACTAAAGTCGACAGGGCTTCGTGAGCTGCCATTTTCAGCTCTTCGTCAGTTTTGTGCATCATTTCTCTATGGATTGATGACCATAATGCTTTCAAGAAGGGGGCATAAGATTCCGCTTTGAATGTCTTGCAGCTTTCAACCTAGAAAAAAAGGTACTAAAGTTACTTAATCCAAATATCATGTAATTATTATCAGATTCCCATAAATCCAAAAGTCATATACCTAACAGGTTACAGAGATCTTAGGAGAGCAACATTTGGGCTGTGGACATTTTATAGTTAGCGCTTCAGCTCTCATTCATCCCATTTTTTTCAATATTAATAATCATGATTATGTTTGGTATATCTGAATGTATGAAACCTAGTATTAACATACATTACAATTTATATTCATAGGTACAGTTTGTGAACCAAAATATTTTTATTGTTATGCAGGTATACCTACAAAACTGCACTAATAATGCACATTTTTCCCGCTGCTGTGGCTAGGTATACCTAGTTAATACCACATACGCCAGGTGACTTATACCATTTGGGATGTTCAACATACAATATAAAAAAAACTAACCAATAACTTCAACGAATCAATTTTCGCCAACCTTAAGCTTGAGTCCAGTTTCTCAACCAACAACACCAGGCATAGCTCCGCAAACCCCTGAGTAGCACACAGGCATGGTCCGAGTAGAGTCGCTAGATCCTGCCTAGATACCGCTGCTGGATCATCAGGCGATGGATGGAAGTCAATAGGATAGTAGCAGGATACAATATCAAACATCTCTTCAACTAAATGACCCAGCGGTATGTGCTTGATAAAATTTGGTAGGAATGCAAACAGGAACATTAAGTTGCGAGGGTCTCTTTCACCGTCCATAGACGATATGACACCATAGACAAAGTCAGGGCCCAGTGTTTTCATGTCTGAAAAATAAGAAATGTCCATTAGATGTAAGTTAAAACTGCTGAGGTTTTGGTTGAGGCTAGATTTTTTTGTGTAAAATGTCAGTTGTGAGTCTTATATTTTAATAGAGCTTTAGATATTACACAATAATCAAGACTTAAGATACTCACATTCTAGATTCTTCTCCATCAATTTTTGAACCATCAGGTATATATTAAACCGATCTTGTCTAACTTGTGACTGGCAAGCCACTTCTCTGAATAAAACTGTGAAGAACTCAACACTACTTTCTATATTATAGTGGCTCATATCAATAATAGTTAAGTACCCATCTAGGACATTTGGTATCACTCTATGGTTGTCTTTTAGGCGGTCCACATAGAACTTTGAAATGAACTTAATTTGAGTCTCTGATAGGTAATCTTTAGGCAGTTCTTTGAGGATTTTTGTAAAGAATCTCATGCCTTTTTCACGGTTTTCAGCTTCCTTGTTAGTCAGGACACCTCCCATATTTTCCAGCAGGTGAGTTATATCAATCCGGCCTGATATCATATCTAAAAGTTGAAAAAAGTTTTAATGAAGTATAGAAAACAAATGCTACAGTTTGAACAGCTGCGTAAACACTAAGTCACAGCTAAAGTAGGTATATAAACTCTTGTGCAAATATAACACAGCTACATAGGTGAGAACATTAATAACTAAATAGGCTGACCCCAATATAATTATCAGATTTTTTTATAAGTAGGTTTATTGAGAAAAAGGAAAATATTATACATTGCATTGCAGCAGGTAGGTACTAAATACATGACAAACTTCTACAATTACTTACTGAGAAAGCTCTACTGATTTGAACAAGTAATAGAAGTAGAAATACAATTAAGTACCTGTAATAATGCTCTGTGTTTGTTCAAATATATCATCGTTTGCCACGATTTCATCCGCCAGCTCAGGTTTGAACCAAATAGAATCCATCTTGTCGCAAACTTTACAAACCTAAAGTATTTTTCAGCTAAGATAAATTAACAAGCCATAGCGGTCAAAATATCTGTGAGTTGAGTTGCATGCAACTTTTATTTTTCTATTTCCTTACAAAAATTTTTTTTTGGAAAGTATTTTGTTATTTTTTGAGGTTACTTTTTTCTGAGCTATAGCAGAGAGAATATAAGCACTACAGTTACAGCCCCAGCCCATACCAACACCACAGAATAAATATTAGCTATAGCCACAGAATAGATATTAGTACTACGTCAGCCTAGCCGAGCCGATTGGCCACAGAGTACAAGTGCTATTTACATTGGGTCACAATCGGACTGCGTAAAGCCCCTGAAGAACCAGTCTGACTAACTGCCACTCAGGGCAATACCCCAAGACTCGGGTAGATAACAATCGTGCCTGAAGTTGAAGCCATAAAGAAAAACGTAGAGTTCGATTCTTACCCGCTCTTCCGATACCATAGATACTATTTATTTATTATTATGAATCACTAACGAAATATACACAGGCATACACATTTTTGTGTATTATTTTGATCACCGCTTAGCAACGCAAACAAACGATGACTTTTCTTTCAAAATTCTCTTGGAAAGTCTTGAATAAACTACAAACCAACATTACCCCTATACTTGTGCTAGTAGTTTCGATGCGCAATGGAGCTTTTTTTAATTAGATTGTCTTTGCGCATTACAAACGGCTAACTTCACGAAAGCCTAGATCCGCCGAGAGAACTATACCTACTACCATTAGTTTCAAAATTCCTTTTATTACATTGTTATTTTCTTTTATTATATTGTAAAGTTGGTAACGGTTGGTAAAGTTGGTAAAAGTTGGTTTGTTTCGTATCGTGTCATGCGGAAGCTTGTGGGTTCATGTCCTGCTTGAGGCAAAATAATTTTACTCCACTACGGCCAGAGTTAATGTACTATGACTTTGATACCAGCCAGAGGTATGTATGACAGACAGTGACAGCAGGAGCAACCAATGTTGAATTCCCTACATTAAAAGCAGAAGAAGAATTCCCTACACATTCACCCTAACTCGCCAAACGTAGTGCTTACATTCTCTTGGGCTCGCAGTTGAGCTACCGCCATCTAAATACAGCTTTTTTTTTTTAATACTTTTTTACTCAGACAAACGAAAAGGCCTCATTAATCAATTCTGTGGTTATACTTTTACCCGACTACGAAAATTCAAGGATTAAGCTTTGGGATAAAGTTAAAATGGTTAAAATTAAAACAAAAAACTGAGATTATAAATGAGCTACTTATCAATAATTTGCTCGGACAGGAATCTCCTATTTTACTTTTATTGATTCTTAGTGATTGTTATTTCTACTATTATTTTAATGTACTTATCTCATCAATTCTAATTAAATAAATACTTACTTAAATACTACTTACAATAAATACTTACTTACAGCCTACACACTTGTGTGGGTATAGATACTTCAACTCATTATTTAGTTACCATAGCGGCTGTGGACATTTTTTAAGTAACTTACACAAAAACCCTGTATAGATCAATAGATACACATACGTTTTAATTTTAATTTCTTTTACATACAGTCTTAGCAATAATAGAGGAAATTATGAGCATTTAAAACATATCATCATGTCCCATTTCAGCTAGCATATTCAGTCCCCGGTCTTTCAGTGCCTTTGATAACAGTTTCTGTTGTTCAATCTTAGCATCTTGTTCTCTTCGTTGAGCATCAAGGATATCATCTACAGATACTTCTGTGAGGGGAAGGCTCTCTTCTTTGTCTTTATCCTAAAAATATCAGTATTTTTAACTTAACATGAAATCCACATTTTCTAGTATCATTACAAGCTTTTTCATAGTAGGTACCTAGTATCAATTTACTATCTAATTAGGTACTTATGTTAGATTTTATTGTAAGTACCTACATAAAAAAATTTAATAATTGTTTACAGGTGGATTGTGTTTTTGTGTTCAGATCAGATTGGTAAGTACTTAGTTACACAGTAGGTCAGTACAATGATGTGTGGTTTATTAGAGGTAATTTTATTGTCAGCTAAGTAGATGTGATGCCTCACAAACTTACAATTTCTCCTAGAAGCACCACATTCTCTCCCCTCACTATAAAGATGCCTCGCGGTATGTCCCCATACTCCTTGCCGACGTGAATTCTTTCAATCGTTTTATGAAGAACCAGATTTGCGAATTGGTCGACGCACCGAAGGTACCCAATCAGCGTCCGCCCATCTCGAAGCAGCACCATGAGCTTTTCTTCATGGAAAGAGAACCTCTTGATAAAACATGGAAATGGAGCTAAAGATACATGAAAAGCTAAAACACGTACTGTCTAACTCATCTAGCAAGTGCGCTGTTCCTTCAAGAGGATTTACAGCACTCGACATGTTCATTATTAGTCAAAAATACTACAACAATTGACTATTCAGTCTGTCCAGTGTCCACACAAAATTCAGTCAGTCAGTACTCAGTCATAGGAGTGAGGCGTATATATCGGAACAGGTAAAAACAACAGGTTTCACTTTAGAACAGTATGGAACTGTTGTCTAAACCTAAGAGAAACTGTTCCAGTTCCACAATAGTTCAAATCTGCAGAAACATGCTTTTCTTTATTCTAGCGTATGGAGTTTACTTTTGTTAGAAAGAGATAACGCCACGGAACATGCTCTTCTCTATTCTAGCTTACACAGCTTACCTTTGTTGGTACGAGATAGCAGCTGTTATGCCTGTCTGTTACTGTTACAAGCAGAGAACAGAAGTTGCATTCGTTCGGAAATGTTGGGCTCATTTTTTTACAGAAAAAAATACTGTTGTATACATTTCATTCATAATAATGCAAAAAATAGTTGCATTGTAAAACATACATAATACATTACAGTAAAAATATTTATTTGTTCGTGTTTGTTTTGTCATACTGTTGTAGTGAAGAAAACTAACTTGTCATGTCATAAATGAATGATTAAGATTGCGTATTCGTGTATCCGAACGTTACTCCTTTTGTTTGATTCGATCTGGCAACAGTGGCAACACAGGTGGATGTCGTTGTAAAGTTACAAAAAATGTGTGCTGTAAATAACGCAATGATTATGTAAATAATGTACAAAAATGTGTACTGTAAATAACACAATGATTATGTATATAAAATGAATTGAAACCCTTTAAATGCGCCAGCTTGATTAGTAAATGTTATGTATCTTGTTGAAATTTCTAAAATTCAAATGTCAAGCTGTCAATCCTAAGCCTGTTAAGCATGAAGGATGGTTTTCATTTCAGGAACATGCACTGAAACTGTTCCTCAGCACTGTTACCCTACCAAATGTTTAAATTTCTACACGAACTATGTTACAACACAACCACTGTTATTGCTGTTATTTTGGAGCAGGTTTCTGGAACTGTTATTTTACTGGAACTGGAACAGGCGGAACAGGTTTCTTTTTTTACCTGTTATAGCCCACTCCTACTCAGTCAGTGTTTTTTTTTCTTTTTCTCTACGAACCCCAAGAGAATATATGCACTCATCATCACCATAGATAAAGTAGGTAAGTAATACGCAAAGTGCGATTTATATTGGGTCAATGACTGACTCCAAATGAAGTCAGTTCTGCTGACTGAGATGAAAACCGACTTTCTCTGTTTACAAAGGGTCGTTTACATTAGGTCAGTAGCGGGTCAGCACTGACTGCTCGAATTTGGAGACTCAATGTAAAAGTTTCTTTCAACTGTCAGTAGTGATTCATGTCAGTTGTCATCTTTTTTTTTTGACCGAATTTGTCAATCCAATAGCCAATCCAAGATTTTTTTCGTTCTTCCTTTCGTAAAACGTTAAAGTGCCACACGTATTTGTTGCATTTGTTTTGTCATTTTGCTTTATCTGAAAGAGTTCGAATACACATAATTCAGCAAAGTAAACTTTGTCCGTGTTATGGTTGTTAGTGCGAGTGCCTTCGAAGTAAAGTCCAAGTGTCTCGGTACAACATGGAACAAGACGATCAAATCAAGTCTGGTAGTTTATTGTTCCCGCCAGCCGGAGGAAATGTTTTTAGTAAATTCCCTAAAAAGGTAAGAGGAAGGACAATACTTATAAATACAAATTATTTGCGTACTCACGTAAATTTTTAAAATATAGTTAAGCGCGAGCGTGTTGACAAAATGAAATATTATGTATGACTCACAGGTAAAAGCAAGCAGGTCCTAGCTAAGTAGTGTCGTGTCGTTGCACTGTTACCTAACCTGTTTTGCCTCATATAATCATGAAACAATTATCATACATGCTATAATTTATTAAGATTAATGCACCAAATTTTTTATTTCCAGAAAAACTGGCAACAAAAGCACTGCATACTCTTCAATGCAAGCAAACAAGGCATAGAACGGCTTGAAATATATGACAACAAAGATGATGTAACTGCTGGTGCTATACCTAAAATCATAACACTTGAGAATTGTATAAAAATAACTCATTCTAGTCCAAACACTATAACCATACTTACTAAAACTAACACACAGCAACTTTCTGCTTCATCAGAATCAGAGACATTAGAATGGGTCACAGCATTACAATCTGTAGCTTTTAGAGGTAGAGACTCTCACCCTATCAGCTGTGATGAGGACAATGACCTCTACTGCTCATCTGGTGAAGGTGTATTCTCAGTGAAAATGTGCACTTCTGAGGCCTCCACAAGATGCGGCTTTGAATCCACCCGATATCTCCTTTTGCTCACTACCACTGCCATAGAATTAAGAGATTTGAGCGACAACAAACTGTATGCTACCTGGCCATATAGATACATAAGAAGATATGGATACAGACAGGGTAAATTCACATTTGAGGCAGGCAGAAAATGTGACACAGGTGAAGGTATTTTTCACCTGGAGCATCCAAATCAGTCTGAGATATTTAAATGTCTTTCTCTGAAGATGAAGACAATGAAACAAATGATTGGGAATGACAATCTTCACAGCCCTGAACATTCAGAATTCAATATCCAGTCCAGTGCCAACCTATTCCCTGGATCTAGGAGTCCATTGGTGGCAGCCAGAACAGATGACTTGAACTTAACCCCCCTTTCTTTTAAAACACCATCAGTTTCAAGCCAGCATAGTTCAAGCACAGACAGAGATACAGCACCATTGCTTATGCCAAAACCAGCACTAAAACCTAAACCACAGAAACCTCCACGTAAAGTTATAAACCTTCCCAAAAGTATTACAAAAGATTTATCAGTAATGAATAAGGATATTTCAAGTTCTACTGATGAAAGCATAGACTTCAGTAGGCTTCAGTTTCTAAAATTTGATAATTACGAACCCATTGAACAAGCAAAGAGAGAACCCAGTCCCTCAACTGTGCCATATGACAAAATAGAAGTCCGTAATGAAGCCTGGAAGACTCTAGGGATTGAAAATCCTGACCACACTGAATACATTCCAAACTTAAGTGATAACCCAAACTGCATGAAGCTTATATCCCGATCACAAGATAACCTAAATTTATCTGGGCCGGAATCTTCTACAATTATTCTTCTCCCAAGCTCAGCAGTTGATCCAGAAGATGAAAACTATGACCGTCTGCAATATTTTGGATCTACCAGTAAACTGAACAAGTCTTCACGTTACAAGAAGATTGAGGCACGCCCCACAACTTTGGCTTTGGGAGAGCCAAAATCAAAAGACACTTGGAATGATTATGATGAAGTGGAGAATGTGATGCAACCGGCAAGGTTGGCTGATGATTCTCATCTTGGTTATGGCATGATAAGGAAACCTAACACACCAGGGCCTCAAGTACCAACTGCTGCCCAAGTCCAAGTCTTGCAGAACCAAGTTGGCTTAGAAGAGATAAACCACAACAACTGTAACGGTACAGATTATGCTATTGTAAGTCGCCCCAAAAGAGTTTAGTGTATTAAGTATGATTTTATTATAAAGACTGACAGTGAAGTGTTTGTTCACATTTACCATTCTAATAGATTTTAAGCTTAGGTGAATACAAAAATTATATAATATTCAAGTATTTAATGCAATATTTAAATGAGACTGTAAGGCATTCCTTTTTTAATACTTTTATAAAAGTGATATGAACATAACTAAATAAAAGTGTTACAATGTTACGCACAATTTTAGAAAGAGATGCATTATAATTTATAACTATCTACAGTTTAATTACTTAGTGATATTAGTTGTGCCTTAATGCGGGATTACCAGATAGTGCCAATTTTATGAATAGTAGTGAGCACAGATAATATTCTGTATAGTATTAAATAGTTTTGTATCAATTTATGCAATGTAAGTATCATAGTTTTCAAATATCTATAGCTTTTGATAAGTAGGGTACTGAATGTATTTTTACAATGTTTTTAAAAGTCATAATGCTTTATTATGTCTTGGAATTTATATAATTGGCCATAATAAATAATGTGATTTGTAATCTCTGTACTAGGTATTTTTATGAATAAAATAAATCATGTAATCATTTTAATTAAACAATTTTAATTTCAGTAGGTTTACACTAGGTTTAATAAACATTATAAAAGTAAGCTTATAGCATAAATCACTGTGCAGTACATCTATATTATTCTATATTATAAATATTATGTATAGCAATGGATATCTTATAATTATGTCATTATGAGCAAGTATGTTTGAGGAAAACATGGCATGCTGTGTAAATATAATCATGACTTACCGAGTTTACTTAATAGAGTGGATGAGGAAACACAAGCTTTTGTAATAAAATTTTATTACAATACAAACAGTTATCAATGTAAGGTCTATAGAGATGTAGATACCTAGGAAGGCAGCCTAATAATCCTCAGTTCCTACATTCTTGATCAGGGTCTGATAATCAATTCAATTCTATTTTTATTATTCAATTATTAATCAGCTGCAATTCTAATAAGCCTGTAAAAACTGTCACAAATTTCTTAACAAATCGATTTCAATTGCCTTTCAACAGAACACACTCATGTTTTTCCTCATTCTTCGCCATCTCTGTAGCAATAAACTGAAGATCCTCAGACATAATTTTTTGCACTGTCTCTCCTTTTTCTGCCATAATGTCTTCAATATTTTTTTTACCATTCATATCTGAGAACCAGTTTAGATTGTCTGCAATTAAGTGTTTGTTTTCACATCCATCGCAGTTTACAATAACCACGCCTTTGTGGTAAGCAAGCTTTGATATTAATTTCGAGTTTCTTGTGTTGCATTTCTTGCAAGTGTACATGAGTTGGAACTTTCCCTCTGTTGCCTTTGGTGAGTTTGATGTGCCAAGTTCTTTCAAGTTTCTCATAGTTGTGCTGAAGTTTCTTGGAGACTGGATCTTCGGAGTGGATGTAGACAAAGGCTTGGCGGAAAAAACCACCCTTCTGCCGAAATAAGAGTTTCCATTGCTCGGAAAGAAAACTAAATTGTTGAGCAAGCGTGGTGAATGATATTTTACTATAAAATCAATGAGGTTTTTGTGCGACATCTTTGCGCTTTTGTGTATTTTTCGTACTTCTAAGCTGCAAATCTAATGTAAGCGGGTCACTTAGTAGAAGAAATTATTTATTATTTTAAAAGTTGCACAACTTTTGCATCAATTCCGGAAGTAACTTGCTTTATGTTGCTTTATATATCTGCTTGTTTGTTTGTTTGTTGTGTTGATTCTTCTTTTTCTTCTTTTTTTTATGGCAATGGCATCATCAAATGGTATCTCCTTTTTGACAGTATCAAATGTTATCAATCAAGTAAAAATCATATTCATTTGTCGAGACGAGACACCATCTCACCTCGATCCCAAGTTTGCTAGCTATAGTTCTATCTAAGTTAGCAAAGATGGCCAGACAGACCCCGGGGCTCAGACAAATTAGAATGGACTATAATCTCTGAATGGACCCACCATTGCCGCAATTTCTATTACAACATTTCTGCTATTTATTGCGGGGGACGAGGTAGCACACAATCGCATTTTACACACATGTATGCATTTTTTTTGTATTGTTACACGAGCACTTTATACGACACTCAAAATATTACACTTGACACTGGCAAAATTGTGCCAAACTAGCCACAGAGGCCATAAAAGAAAAGAAGAAGAAGAGATGTACGTGACAGCAGTTGTCAGCGCAGTCGTACAATCCGACGCGCCAACTTCTCAACAAATTAATTAATGCTGGACAACTGAACATCGCGGGCAATGGTAGCGGCCCGCTCCCGTGCACACTGGTAACTCTTTTTAATCTGTGGTGAAAATTGACAGCTGTTTTTTGACGTTGACAGGCTTAAAAAAAATATAAACCGTTTGGCCGTTGCACTGCACCGTTTTTGTAATAAATCATAGCAGTAGAATTTTGAAAACAATGTGACTATGGATTTATTTCGAAAATAAAATGAAAATGTTCGCGTATACGTTAATTATGAGCTAATAGACAATGCTATACATAGAGCTGTAAAAATATGAGTTCAGTTTTGTGTACATTACATTTATTATTTCGATAATTTTACAAGATAACTTGTATGTAACCATGACCTCTCCCTATGTTTCTTTGATAGAAAAGCTTAGAAAGGAGAATATTGATCAGTTCTTTACTTTAGTGCGCATGCATTTATCTTTTGTTGTAGATATAAATACTGACGAGTAAGTACATTAATCTGCAACAGTGTACCTACAAATTTATGAATGGTTAATGCTGTCGGTTAAGTTTTTAATGGTTTTCATTATTTCAGTGTTGATAGCTCAACAGACAAACCAAAGCAATTTCGATGGAATTTCCACAAGAAAGCGAAAAGTTCCACTTCGAATAGTCAAAATAATTGTAATAACACAAAGGTCACTGCAGAGATGAGTTCCATAACTGAAGAAGGAATATTGAGACTAAATGAACTGATAGACTTCCTGTCTAAACCCGATAGTAAGTATTTCTTCATAAAATTGCCAATATGAAACTACAACTACTATCCAAGCTACGCTCACTCACACCATAATATGTTTGCTAAAGCTACAAATGAACTCTCACACTAAAGCAAATATTTTATTGCACAAAGGATGTACTACTTAACGTAATTTACTTCCAAAGATTATAATCATTATCATCATTTCAGCCCGGTATCACCCACTGCTGGGTATAGGCCTCCTTTCGCTTATGCCATTTTTCTTTGTCCTGTGCAGTTCTAATCCAGGTTTTTCCAGCGACTTTTTCAATATCATCGACCCAACTCGCTGTTGGACGACCTCGAAGA
This sequence comes from Colostygia pectinataria, assembly GCA_951394395.1. Taxonomy (NCBI): domain Eukaryota; kingdom Metazoa; phylum Arthropoda; class Insecta; order Lepidoptera; family Geometridae; genus Colostygia; species Colostygia pectinataria. Next base: position 10,122,860 of record OX596358.1, on the reverse strand, counting down.
TTATAATATTTTATATAATATATAAGAATTTTTTCAATAAAATTCTTTAATATTCCCATAGTGTGATGGTTAACACTATATAAATATAAATAAACATAATTAACCAATACTCTACTTCCACTTGAATTGGTCTATTCCTAATTTAAAAAAAAAAACATAATGATGCATCAAATACTAGCTTTGAGCATCTCTTTCAGCCAACATAATTTGTTCTATCCATAATTTTTTGATGTCATTCAAGAATGTATGATTAATTGTATGTTACTCAATAAAGTATTTTCCATCACACTGGTTCCAGTTTAACATAATATTCTATTCTCAATTTCATGTATCACACAAGAAACATACACAAATATATTCCAAGTACGGGTTTCTGATATAACATTTATCATCATCATCATTATAGCCTTCTTATGTTCCTACTCCTGGGACACAAGCCTACTCTCAAGTGAGAGTGATTTGGTCTTAATCCACTATGTGGACCTAATGCAGATTGGTGGATAACATTATTTAGTTTTTAGATCTAACATTACTGAGTGTAATTTCAGATGTCATCCAAGAAGGTATTTTCCGTCGCACTGGCTCACTCAGCCGTCAGCAGGAGTTACGCCAACTACTCCTCACTGGCTCCAGTCTAGGGCTAGAGGAAAGCCGATTCTCTGTACACGACTGTGCATCGGTGCTCAAAGGGTTCCTGGCGGAATTACCCCAGCCGTTGTTGATGGATCAGTATTATCAGACTTATTATACTTTGGCTAGTGAGTAGTAGTTTAGATTTTTTTAATATAAATGGTTTTTTTTTAAGTTTACAGCAAGGAACTTTTAAAATGCTAGTTCAATCATAGAGATAAGCTAAACATATTTTTAAATCAAAGTTAAGCTATCAATGGTATCATTCCCAGCATATAATAATTATAATAACTTCAAAGCCAAGGTAGGGTCCAACAGAACCAAGTTAAATCAAGCAAATAATTAATATCTTATAATATAAAAAAAAAAAACTGAGACAGAAGGTCCAGCCGTAGATGTATACTGGATGGTGATAGCTAATCTATACTTCTATACTAATATTATAAAGAGAGAAGATTTGTATTTTTGTGTTTTTCTTTGTTACGAATTAACTCAAAATCTACTGGTCCGATTTCAAAAATTCTTTAACTATTAGAATGCTACATTATCTCTGAGTAACATAGGCTATATTTATTACTAGCGATCCGCCCTGGCTTTGCACGGGTGCGGTTTCATTGCACCCGCGCGAAGCTGGGATAGACTTCTAGTAAATAATATACTCACATCTGCAAATTCCTTCTTAAACCATAACCATACATGGGTATAACTGGATTTATTATCTTTCCAGACCAATACCCACCGAATGTGGAAGCCTCAGAGACCAAACTCCTCACAGCATTACAACTCCTGCTGCTACTCCTGGCTCCAGCTCACAGGAGTTTCCTGCAGAGGTTGCTGTGTTTGCTGCGATTGGTCGCAGACAACGAAGCATCCAATAGAATGTCCCCTGATACTCTGGCTACTATGTTCACTCCGCACTTGTTGTGTCCTAGAAAAGTGAGGAAATTATAGAAGTAATTTATAACTAGTCTAAGGGTTACATACTTACTTTAGGGTTGTAATTTTACCAGTAGGTACTGCATAGGCTGCAACAGTTTTTTTTTTTGCTGTGTCTAATATAGCATTGCTTATAAAAAAGTCACATTAAGGAATTGGAATAGACATTGAGTGCCACATTGAGAAATTGTCTAAATAAATTAGCAGACGCCTTAAAACAAGAAAAGAAAATAATAAGAGATAACCAATTTTGGCTAATAACTTAAGGGTGGGACCAACTGCTACGAAACACAAAAGTCACCCATCCAAATGTCACAAGTCACCAGAGTTGGCCACTAACTAATAAAAACTTACTACTGCCCCGAGACTAAGCATATATTTATTATTTGTTTAAGTTATCACCGGAAACATTCCACGCGGACTCTATCGCCCTCTCACCGGTGATTAGTTTCATGATTCGTCAGTCCGGGCGAGTGTTCGATGCGCCGGCGCAGCTTGTCACCGACGCCTCGGCGTACTTGCAGGCGCGAGCCGCCCGCCGCGTGCTGTCGCCCACCGGGGACCTTAACGAGAGCATCACTGACAAGTTAGTCTTCTTAAAATATGTGTGATGCATAGAAATGTGTCCGCTAAGGAGTTTGCTGAGGAGTTAGTTATTATGCTTAGAAATGAGTATAATGCTGAGGAATGAGTATAATGCTAAGGAATAAGTAGGTATAATGCTGAGAATTGAGTATAATACTGAGGAATGAGTCTAATGCTGAGGAATAAGTATGTGCTGATAAATAATAATAAATAATGCTGGACAATCCACATAGCATCATCAAGCCCCAAGGTAAGCTGCTGATAAACAGCTGTTTTATGGGAACTAGATGACTGATATATACTTAATACAATACAATACATAGATATTTTTTTTTTATTATATATAGATAATACCCAAAAAACCCGGAACAAATATTTGTAGAACGTACAAACATTTGACCCGAGGCGGAATCGAACCCGCAACCTCCGCGTCGCAGGCGGACCTGCGCCCGCTGCGCCACATCGGTTGTCAATAAAATAGGTATGGCAAAGAATTAAAACAGTATATAATACAGAACGGCGGCTCGCACGGTGTTCGCGTTCGTGGACCGGCCGCGCACGCGCGCTGAGAACGCGTCCAACCCGACGGACGCGGCGCTCGCGCAGCTCTACGCGCACATCCAGGCGCTGCCCGACTCGCACCACAAGCGACGCCTCATCAAGCACTTCAACCGGCAGAACGGATATGGTAACAACCTTTATTCTTATTGACCGAGCGAGCGAAGCGTCTCAGTTTCGAGATTGGCCAAGAATGCTTTTAGCTGACAGTCAGTTAGTCCGGCTGTTCTCGCCTACAGGTCGCATTTATCAACCAATCTGGTTGAAACTTTGTATACAGGTTCTAATATGACTTTATAGAATTTGTTTGTCGTTGGGGATTTTTGATAGGGGGCGTGCTTTCTCCAAAAAGGGGCAAAAAGGGGGCTGCTGGATGTCTCCGCCTAATGTGATTTGATTTCGATGATTTTTATTTTATTTAAAAGGTTATAATACTAACCTTTTAAATAAAATAAAAATCATCTTTACTCTCATCATCATCATCTCACTTTAAGTATGATATTTTCAACTTTAAGTTTGGTGAAGATCTGATGAGGATCTTTCGCCGGCACTGAAGCTAGGGGCTAAGGCACGCGTTTATTTTGATTAAGTGTAGGTCCAAGCGCGCGCACGCTAGCGCGAGTGAAAGTGTGCAATGCCATTGCTCTCATACGGTGAAGGAAAACATCGTGAGGAAACCGGCATGTCCAAGAACTAATAATTCGAAAGGCATGTGCTATCCACCAATCCGCATTGGGTCCGCGTGGTGGAAGGATGTCATGATGATGATGATGATGATGATGATTGTATTAATTTCAGGTACGCCAATACAAATACAGAGGACAGGTAAAGTTGCCGGTTCCAGAAGCTTCGGCGATTCTATCAAACGGCACATTTTCAACAAAGGGCTACTCAACAAAACTCCTAAAAAAGGGTCGGGCTCAAACATCAATGTTATAGACGAGGTAAGAGCAATTATTTTCAGTTCATCATAACAGCTTCTAATTCCACTGCTGGGACACTGGCTTACTCTCCAGCGAGAATTATTGGGTCTTAATCCACTTAATCCAGGTCACAATGCGGACCCAATGCGGATTGGTGGATGTTTTACTATAGTTTCCTTTCTGTTCAAATCAGCAAAGAGTAAGTAAGTTCGTATGAGTCAGTGGCCAACTCTGGTGATGGATTTTAAAGGCCGCCTGAAGGCCTCCGGAAAAGGAGGACCGCCTAACGTGTCCTTCGAAGCAAGGAAGCGCTCTGTTGCAATCTTCGGAATCCTAGTATAGATGTACCAAGCGCGAATAATTAAGTACAATTCTCGTATTATTCATTTAATATACGGGTGTTTTCACGTACCGGTATATCGATGAAGAGGTACCGAGACACTGCACTGTTTCGACTCAATTTCGAAAGTCTTCATCAGGGTTGAGGTACGTGAAAACACCCGTATTTAAAATGAATTATATATGTAGTTCACGATAGTTCATTAGTAAAATTCTCGTATTGTTGGCCTTTGAAGAGTTTGTGTAGAAAATACCGATTAATTTTACACTCTTGAAGAATAAATCATCATTGTTATCATCATTATTATCCGATTGCAGTCCACTGCTGGACATACTAATTAATACTAATATCTGTTCTATGGCTGAATGTAAGTATTTCCCACTGAGATCCTTCTGCCTCTTATAATTGAAACTTTATTGGAAAAGTCTGTGTTTACGCTTCTGCTAATGTGTTGTCTAATCAAGCATGAAATTGTCTAACATCATCATGATATTTATTAGAACTCGGCATTTGAAATGGCTTATTCTAAAAATCCCCTGCGATCCCCTTCCGGCTCAAAAGAGAAGCAAAGGGGATTTCTGGACAAAAGTTAGACTTGTTTCAGAAATCATCTCAGAAGATTTCTGGAAAAAAGCCGTTTAAAATAGCTCGTCATGTCCAGTTTCCGGCTGTTGCAATGGCACAAAAGTATTGTACATCATCATCATCATGACAGCAGTAATGTACATCTGGCTGTAATTTCTCTGTTACTCTTATCTTCTCTGATTAAATAGATGACGCCTCGTGTTAATGTTAGTTAATAGTCACTTGAATAGTCAAAACTGAACTTAACTTGAAGAGCGCAGGGCATCAGACAAATAGCGGCTGACTAACAGCTGGCTGACTCTGAGCTGCAAAACAGAGGCAAACTCAAGCTGTGTGCAGTGCCTCGTGAGCATTCGACTTTAGCGTGACATAATAAATAGCTTTTGTAACAAAGGATAAGTCGAAAATTGATGGATTAAGAGTTTTTTACCACTAAATGATGGTCCCAAAAAGTGACTGAAAATCAATTAAGATGAAACTGTATAAGACTCAGCTTGATGAGTCTTATACAGTACACAATCCAGGACGTGAGTCTTGCTCGCACTTGTCCGTTTTATTATTAAAAAGCCTCTTTGTTTGCCTTATACGTCTTCGCTTTTGTGGTTGTCCATTGCAACAAGCGGAAACTAAATGTGCCATGTTTCTAGCCTAGTTCTACCTGCATCATTACAATAACAGTTTGTTTTTATCTCTATCCCTAACTCTCCCCTATATACCGCATCCACAGAAAGCGAAAGCAAAACTGCGTTTTAAGGACGAAAAAGTGGACGTATCGCACAAAAACATTGTCCTCAAAAACTTAGCGAACAAAATAGCCAGTTCAGAATCCCTGGACGATGATTACGAATCAGACGCGAGCAACGAAAGCACACTATCCGACAGTGCGTTGAACAGATCACGGAAAAAAAGCCCCAAATTCGTATCAGAACCGAACCTAAGTGTCCTAGATTCAGATGAGACGCCGAAAAATACAAAAACAAGGTTATTCCGATCGAAAGTTCTATCCGCGACGAGTCTCAACAAGAAATATAGGAAAAGGAACGGCCCTGTTCGTGGAACGCCTACTTGCGTTTCTTGTTTCGACGACGAAAACTCTGATGTGTCTCTGGAAGATCCGATCTTGGACACGCCAAAGAAATCTGAACCTAAAGTGGATGATGTTAAGCTGCATTATCTGACAAGCACGCCTGCAGTTACAGAAGCTATGGTTTTCGATGAGGAATGTACTACGCCTTATACGATTAATTTCCGAAGAGCTTCTATGTCGCCGATAACTAAGTCCACGCAAAAGTTGTCAAAAGCAATGCAGGTAGGTTGCATGACGCTTTAACTTAACATTTCTAATCTAACTTTCCGTCAATGTTGCATTTTGTGTCTGTCCTATTTATTAAACAGATAGTACTTACCCTATTCATAGTCACTTGTTTTTATACCGTTCGATAATCTGTCCTTGTCATTATCAATGACTGACCAGCGAGTATGATCATAAAATGTATTTTTCAGGTACGATTCTTGAAACAAAATAATGGTTACCAAACATAATTTGTGTCAAATATGGCCCTCTCATTAGACATTCTCAAAAATGCTGAATTACTTTGCTGAGATGTGTGGCTTAATAACTATAAAAGTACATTTGGAGCTCATACACCTTATATTTCAGGAGTCAATAATGACGCCGCGATCTCGAAAGCCCCTCATAATGACGTCAGACCAGCGCGACAGCCTACCGCCGACCAATGAGAGCGCGCGAGAGAGTGAGACGCCCAAATCAGACGTATACCGTTCTCTTTCCCCCAAGAACGACAGCGACTTTGTATCTTCAGACGATGAGGATATGAGTAGATCTACGTTTTCTGGTGAACGGTAGGCTTTTTTTTTATACCAAAGTGACAACCAAGCGTACGGCCCACTGGATGGTAAGCGGTTACCGTAGCCTATGTAGGTATGCGACATCTTAGATATCACTTGTGTGTTCCCATGCTGAGACGTTAGATGGAAAGTCTCATGTGCCTGTAATTTCACCGGAAACCATACCCTTTAAACTGGAACACAGCAATCCGAGCATTGCTGCTTGGCGGCATAAATATGTATGGTGGTAGTCCTTCCCCAGACGAGCTCTATCACAAAGAACTCTACTTCCCTTTTTTTACTTTTTTCATCTAAATATAAGATATTGACAAAAGGTCAGTCTGGTGGTAACTTGGTGGTAAGACTTTTCAGCAAGAGTCCATATTGGTGGGTACCACCGCAGCGCCAAATATTCTGTTTCGAAGCAGTCGTGTGCAAGTATTATGATACTGTGTGTGTACGTTTGAAGGGCACTGTAGCAAGTGAAATTATTGAGCTACGATTTAACTTAAGAACGATATAACTACTTATGTAGTTAGCATGCATTAAGGCTTAAGAGACTTTAAAAAGGCGGGACCGACTGCTTAACGTGCCCTCCGAAGCAAGGGAGCGCTCAGTTCAAATTGCTACTGGCGGTCACCCATCCAAATGATGATTACGCGGAACAGTGCTTAACTTCGTTGATCTGTTAAGAACAACTTAGCCAGCTACGTCACGAGCGCTCCTTCGCATGCAGTATTTTACAAGCGGCAGGTTGATCACATAACTCTGTTAGCGACTAATCTTCGTTGATCTCCATATCAATGTCTATATGACAGTTTTACCATAGCTCTATGGTAAAATTATGACAGTTTTACCGTTTTACCATAGCTCTACGGTAAAATTATGACAGTTTTACAGTAGAGCTATGGTAAAACTGCCATAATAGACATTGAGATGGAGATCAATGAAGATTGGTCGCTAACAGAGTTATGTGATCAATCCGCGGGTTTTTGATTCGACGGCCAAAGGCAAAAGGGTACGAATCCCGCCATAATAAATAAATAAATATTGGCAGACATTACACAAAGCCATCTAGAACCAAACTAGGCAAAATTTTGCACTAAGTAAATAAATAAATAATGCTGGACAATCCACACAGCATCATCTAGCCCCAGGTAAGCTGCTGTTAAACAGAGCTGTGTTTATGGGTACTAGATGACTGATATATACTTAATACAATACAATACATAGATAGATATTTTTTATTATATATAGAAAATACCCAGAACACCCGGAACAAATATTTGTAGATCGTACAAACATTTGACCCGAGGCGGGAATCGAACCCGCAACCTTCGCGTCGCAGGCGGACCTGCGCCCGCTGCGCCACATCGGTCGTCAAATAGTAATATAATTAATTATGTTTCACGGTTACCATGAATTATATAATAGTTAATTATACCACAGTGCAGTGGCACAGAACGTTATAATTCAGCTAAAATTATATTATTACTTTTCAGATCAAACCAATCAACAACATCGCTACCAAAGAATCCATTTGAAGCCCGTTCTACATCGATCGGTGAGATAAGTCCGCTACGATCTCACACAATGAGATTCATCACCAGTCAACCACTTATTCAAGATCTCGACACCACATTACGTGAGGACACACCAATGTTTACCATCACTCAAGAAACATCAACGCAAAAATCCTTATCAGAACCGTTCAGAGAGTATTTACAAAGCAGATCGGTTCTAACAGCTATGCCTATCGACTTATCGATACTAAATAAATCTAGTGATGACGAAAAACTGACTGATTCACTTCTGTATTGCTTAGACGGTAATGTTCCTAGCGATTTAACTCTATCGATTAGCAACCTCGCTGTGGATAGACCGCTGAGAAGTATCGATAACATCGATAGTCCGAGTAGAAAGAGGTGCAGCACTAACATCGAAGCTTCCACTAGTGATGTGAAAAAGGTTATGGTGGGGAAGGAAAATGAATTCGCGATACGAGAGACTGATTTATAATGAATATTTGTTTTATTTATTGTTGCTAGTTTCTTTCTGGTTGTGGATGTTACCTAAAAGATGTCGTTGGTTGTAAAGAGTTTATCGAGATTACCAAAAAATTACCAGAAATTAGTTAATTAGGTAGGTATACATTTTCATCCACCGAAACTAAGCGGAGATGTAAAATCAACCAAAAATATCGCGTGAAACTACGTGATACAATTTTGACGCGATTTTTTAGATTGATTTTACTCATCCATAATGTAAAATTCATTCACACACCAAGTGCATTTTACTATGTTAAGTTTATGTATTAATGTTTCGCAAATACGATTGTGTGACTTTACTTTTAGGAATATTTGTTACTGATTTAGTACCTAAAGTATATTTTACTAAAATAATTATGACGATACCAATTCTTGCTTATTATTTTTAGCTATAAAGGTTTAGGAATACAAACCCTTGAGGCTGTTTACGTTTATTCAATCCAGTCCTACCAGTAGTTCGATAGTCGAACTGTTTGGATGTTTTTTTCCAAATTGTTATACTGACGGATCGAACTATTTGGAAACATGGATTTTATTCCAAATAGAACTACTAACCTCCGAAGTCCAGTCACTCATTTCGATCTAAGCGGATGTCACTTATTCAGTAGATCGAAATCAGATCATGTTTATGGGTTGTCAGAGGCACGTCCGATAATCCGTACTTGGCACATGCCCACATTTTGCATAGTAAGTAGTACTTAGTAGGTTCCATGCATAGTTACACCAATGTATGTTCTAATCGAAAAATGTATGTGCGCGATGCCAGTACTTACATACGGTGAAGGAAAATATCGTGATTAAACCGGCATGTTCAAGAACTAAAAATATCACCCTCGCTCGCGAGTAGGCCTGTCCCAGCAGTGGCAGCATTAGAAGGCTGTCGTGATGATGATCATGGTGATGTATTCCATACGTGACAGTTTGCAAACTCATCACCATCGCATTGTAAAATACTAACTGGTTGCATCACGATGTTTCGAGTAACGACGACATATAGGATCTGTTTTGACACGAGTTCGGCCATGAAGATATGTTAGTCCTCGTAGCCAAATAAGTTAGGCGAAATAGTTAGGCCATGAGGTAAAAGCTTTGGAAAGTGGGGTTTATCTAAAATAGATTATTATAACTATATAAATATCAATCAAAATTTTTTTTTTAATATGCTTTCTATAAATGGCGTCCGTCAATTTAGACAATATTGCCAATGTTAGGTAATCGTTGCGTTGCGTAGCATTTCGCATAGGTAAATATCGAGAATAAAATGGTCACTAGCGGCACAACATATACTAGTACCTAGCGGTCACACATCCGAGTATAAAACTTATATAAATAAAAATAAATAAGTTTCAAAAAACAATAGAGTTGCAAAAACAGTTTTAATTTGTACAAAATACGACACAGCTGATTATGTTATAGCCACAGTTCTAGCTCACCGGTATTACGAACATTTGGTTATAAAAAGTAAATAATGACGAACCCAATTATGAATATGCATGTAACGTAGCAGTAGAGTTGACAGCAAACTCGATAACAGCAGTTCACGAAGCGGTTACTGAGAGAGTCGTATCTGTTACTAAAAAAAAAATATGTTACTGACATGAAAATAAAAGCAATTCATACCTCCATACTAATATTTTGTGAAAGTGTAAACCATTTTGGGTTCGAGCCGAACTCATTCTTGCACCAATTAATTTTATTAGACCATTCAAAAATACACTCTAAATCATCAAATCTCTAGATAATCAAATTCACAATATTAAATGTGAACTATGTCGGTGCTCTAAAACGATGAAGGAAAGCATCGCGATAGATGCCCTAGAACCAAAAATTGGCGGAGCCACCATCATAATAAGCATGTTTTTTTTTTTTTTTTATACAACTGAAGTGGCAACTAAGCGTACGGCCCACAAGATGGTAAGCGGTTACCGCAGCCTATGGACGCTTGCAATACCAGAGGTATCACTCGCGGGTTGCCACCTTGAGGCTAAGATCGAAAGCCTCATGTGCCAGTAATTTCACCGGAAACCACACCCTTCACACCGGAACACAGCAATGCGAGCATAACTGCTTTGCGGCAGAAATAGGTATGGTGGTAGTCCTTCCCCGGACGAGCTCTATCACAGAGAACTCTACTACTCTATACTATATGTGTTTATTCTGTGTGTGTTCCGCGCTGTCTTCTAAAGTTCTTCTAAACTAAAGTTAACGCAAAAGAATCGGCCCGGGAACAAATTAACTTCGCATATCAAGGCGGTTGGCAATTTGTGAAACTCCATAATGCATCGAACGTACCTACGATACCTACAGCATTGCGCCAGTAAAGTAAAAAAATGAAAAGCTGCCATGAGCGTCTTTGGTGTCCGCGTTTGCATGACTTGACAAAACATAGCCGCGTGTCGGTCCGTCGACCAATATAATCACTTAATTAAAGCTGGCAGAGCGAGGTTAGGCAAATTAAGTGATTCTATTGGTTCCTTACAGATACATCTCTGGTGGAAACGCAGCCTTAAGTTTGCGTTCACAAATGATGAGTCTATGGGGCGAGGCGATGTCGAGCCGATACATCTGCGTGGACCTTTATTTAACTTACTATCGCTTCGCAGTTACATATTTAGTGTCAGCTCTAGGTTTCGCTGTAGCGGTGCGCGCCTTAACTTGTTTCGGTTTAGCTGTCGGTATCGGTTTCTTTTTCTTTACGACTACAGTTTTCTCTTTCTTCGGAGTCACTGGTGGTGCTGACTGTGATTGTAGTATCATTTGCTCTAGCACCTCAATTTCCCGCTCACGCGTGGCTTTTTCAATTCTTTCCTGTAAAAATACTTTTTATATCGCTAGGGCAAAGACATTATTTGTGTAAATAAATATCTTGAATCTTGACATAAAGAATATTCTCGAAGCGCTAGGGCTTATTCCACTTTATGTTGTAAACAAAGCAGATGGTTACCATAGCCTATGGATATGTGATATTTGCATGCGTCCATAGGCTACGATACGCTAATATATTGTGTTTATTCAATTCCGCATAAACCGAATTTATCAACTGATTCCTGACAAACGGAACGGATCACTATCATAAATCTGGTGTGTTGTGATGTAGGTGGGTTTCGATGCGCGCTGGAGCTTTCTTGAAATAAATACTATTCCTTGCGCATACGGCTAACTTCAAGATGGTCGATATCCGTTGGCAGTAGGTAGGTACTATAAAGTAGGTGGTAGGTTCTATACCTGTTTCTCCCGTTTCTTCTGTTTCTGATAATCATTTTTTAATTCGTTAAACGCTTTGCGCTTCTTGTACCATTGGCAGAGAGTAGTTTTTAGAACGCATTTTTTGGACTCTCTCTCTTTTGCTTTCTTACGTGTGCCCCATCTTCTAGATTTTAGTGTTTGCACTGTGGTAATGGCAGGTGACCTTGTAGGGCGGCTTATTACTATTGGGACAGGCAGACGTCGTGGCTCTTCGATGTAAACTTGAGGTCTGGAATATTAAAAAGGCGTGATAGAGAAGTAAACTTAGCATGAAACTGCGTAGGTATAGGTACTAGTATTATGTTATCTGTGGTATAGGTATATTTTTAGCAGTTGTGTGTTCGCTAGAACCACAGAGCCTTCACAGAACGCTCATAGCGAGGTTTAGCCTACCCTTTGTTCAGGCTTAGGTTCAAGCCAACTGTATTTGAAAGCGGCGAATGTCTACTCAGTGTTATAATTAACTTTGCTAAGTACAAGTAAATGTTCAAGTTTATCAGTGCCGTTCTTATTAGTTCTTTTTACTTTTAACTGGGCACCAAGCATTTTAACGCGTAGAGGCGCAGTAGTCTAAGTACCTAAGTACCTAGGTAAGTTTAGGAAGGTAAATAGGTGTCAAGGTAAATTATATTATATTGTGCTCAGTCAGACCTCAGTTATGAGTTAAAAAGGGTCATCCTAACCTTTTATACCTCGGCGGAGTATACAAATACACCATTTTCAAACAATATTATCACAAGACAATAGACAATTACTTTACGGTTTTCTTCTTCGTACACCCCTTGCATATTTTCCCTTCTGGACAAGAACATGGTTTCCCTGCAGTCGACTTTAGGATTCTACTTATCATTTGGACTCATGATTTTGGTTGCTATCTCAATCGATAATTTGGGAAATTATCCAAATTGTTGTGAGGTCGTCCATCGCATTGTTTTGACAGAATAGACAGTCTTCTGTCTTCTTGACGTCTTCTAATAAAAGCATGTCACTTTTGCTGAGGATTTTTTCAGAACACCTTTTTTTAAGGGCTAAAGGCAACATTCTATAGCAAACTTCTTAAAGCTTTTAACCAATGTAGATAGACACAAAGCTAAAACTTTAATTCGAGCAATTAGCAATTTGGTAGCAATTTTTCGTAGGTAGGTAGGTACTATATACTCCTGGAAAGCTTTCTCGAGTAAACTTCAACAACCTGCATTATGTTTATGTAGAACTCAGTGAGTCAGTGAGCTCTAGCGCAAAGTAGTAAATTATGGATGTGGGATACTTTCTTCGAAGCAAGCGATAACATTGTCACATAAATAACTGTGTTGAACATAAATTGTTAACAACATAAGCGGCAAACAGTAAGAGCACAATGATGCAACTCCTGGAACAGGAAAGTCTGACTTCAGATGTGAAGACTTTATTGGAGCGTTGATTGAGACAGAGAGGTGTGGTGTGGTGATGCCAGTTTTCGGAATAAATGCTTGCTTTAGTTGTTTCGAGCCTTGGTGTTATGTTACCTACTATGTCAGACAAATTCATTTATTGGTATCGTTTAGGCGTTGCTTACCTCATCTTGCATCGTCCTCCGTTTCACCACATCGATTATGCACACAAGTTACAACGTTCTTTAGTTTAGTTAGGCGTTTATATTGACTTGGTATTTCAGCTCTGGAATGTTCCGGGATACCGTTACCAAATCAAGAGCACCCAGTTCCCTGAGCAATTTGTAAGCGAATTTAATGCTTTGATAAATTTCTCAGAGCATTCGGTATCTGGATAATTCAGGTAAATGTTGTTCGAACGGCGCAGCAAAGGAGAGAGTGGTTTGAGCTTGAGCTGAGTCAGTATTATCACTCACGCGTTGTCACCCTGAGACATAGATAAAAATCTTGTTATTTACCTACCTATTTGTCTGTAAATTCCACATTTCCACAGCAATGCGAGATTTGCTGCTTGGCTGTAGAAATAGGTTGTGCATTCTCGGAACGAGCTTATCACAAAGGACTATATGAATAAGATATTCAAGACGTTGGTATTACATGACTGGGTACGTAGGCAATTATAATGTTGTCACTGTTGTAAGCCATTTAAATCAAGGTATTCTAGGATTACTATGTACCTACCTGCATATTATAATCTAGTAGGCTAGTCAACGCAGTAGGTAGGTATTATATATGTAGCTACATATGTTAGGTAGTTGAGAAGTCAATTAGCGCCTACAGGTACCTAGATCTACTGAATAAGCAGATGATCCTGCTGATTTGCGTTCAGTACGTAGTATCCACACAATTCGTGTCAGTGGGTTTTTTTAACGATTTGTGTAAAAGCGACATCTAGCCTACATCCGGCGCCCCTATAAATTTACAGAAAGATAAACCGATGACATTATAGCTTCAGGAAGTTGTGGGTGGTGAATGTTTAAAATTAGTGGGCATATTATAAATCAGCATACCATCGCTACGGCACGGCTACGGCTACGCGGCTACGGGCTAGGCTACGGGGCGGCACACGGTGGGAAAATATTAATAAAAAATGGACTTACGTAATTTTATAGTTTTTTTTTTGCAATTAGTAAAAAATGATTTAAAATTAAAAAAAAAATGGCGAAAAATAACACCTCTTCTCGTATTTTCGTTGCCACCCTGAGACGTAGATCAAAATAAAGTCTAATATGCCAATCAATTTCACCTTTAAGAAATTATGTCTCTAACACAAAGAACCCTTCTACTCGCATCTACGGGACAGGCATAGGCCTCATTGAAGGCATTTAGAAGACATGCATTTAAAAGGCTGGCATGATGATGGCAGAACCTAGGTCTTCTAAATGTTCCTACTGGGACACTGGCCTACTCTCAAGTGAGAATGTATGTCCAGTAGTGGATGTCTATTTGGCTGATACTATGTAGGTAACTTTATATCCAGTCGCAGAAGCTAGAAAATCATGAAATAGCAACGTGAACAATCAATTGACACAAATAGCTACGTAATAGTTACAATACACGCTTGTTATTACTAATTGTTTGTACCTACCTATCATGTAACCATAGACCAGAACCCATGGTTGCATCACGCTCAAGCAAAGTGTTACCCTTATAGGAGAGTCGGAAACGACTCAGATCGGTAGGGTTAAGCCGGAATTACAATATTTTGTCGTGGAGTGGATACTATATGCCTACTTATGTCGTGACGCGTCATAAGTATATCATATCCATACATTTACAGAATGCGTCACGACACTGCGCTTTAGTAATATAATTCTAACCATACAAAATGTATGGATACGATATGCTTAAGACGCGTCACAACACGCCACGACAAAATAATGTAAACGCGCCTTTATTGTGTAAGTCTGTAATTGTCGTACGATGTTGTTGCGTTAGTTAGGCCGTGTTTGTCATCACACCTACAATGTGCACATACCTTACGTGTGTAAGGGACGACTGCTATCTGTGCGTTCTCTGTCAATGGAAATAACTGTTTACTTTCAATGCATTCAATATTGAAAGAGGCTTTATGATAGGAACCTACTTGCTCTACATTTAGATATACTACCTAGGTACCTACTGCAGTACCTCCAGCATGATACTCGCTCGATGAGGAGCGCTCGTGACGTAGCAGCTAAGTTGTTTTTAGCAGATCAATGAAGATAAAAAACAGACGAAAAATCTCTAGTACTATTCCGCTTAACCTTTTAAATAATGAGGTCACACAGTTACCACAGTTAACCTCAAAAGACAAATATCGACACGTGTTTCATCCCTTTCAAAGAAGGACTTTGGCTCCAGCGCTCGACGAAGCAACACGTCTGCCGGAGAACAAGTCGATGGTCCTGAGGATGTCCCGTGGAGGGATGAAACACGTGTCGATATTTTTCTAGAGATTTTTCGTCTGTTTTTTATCTTGTAATGGATTTCCGCAAAGTAACGCCAGAATCTATCAATTATCAGATTAATTAAGTTAAGAACTGTTTCGCGTGTCATCATTTGGATAACTGAGCGCTCCCGTGCTTCGGTGGGCACGCGGCTTTTTCAAAGTTTTTAGGTCATGACAAAAGCTTCTAGAAACTCTGTCACCAGAGTTGGCCACTTAATCATATGAACTCACTTTACTTTATCATGATACTACACTGTGCCGGTAGGCCGGGGCTGAATGCGAGTTTTTTTGCGTACCCCGCTAGCGTAGTTCCGTGCTTTGGAGGGCACGTTAAGCAGTCGGTCCCGGCTTTTTCAAAGTTGTTAGGCCATGACAGAGGCCTTCGGGCGGCCTAGAAACTCTGTCACCAGAGTAGGCCACTGACTCATACGAACGAACGAACGAACGAGCGTAGCAATCGCTACTCTACAAAGACTAGGAAATAATTTTCTATCAATGATAAACGAATACGACCTTTGATAAGAATTGTTTTATTACTTGATATTACGCAATTAGACTACATCAAGATCTATTAGTAGGTATTTTGGTATACAGGATGCTCTACAGTATTGTATTGAACGATATTTCTTGCCTGAAATATGCGCGCCGCATCTCGCCCTGTAACGCCGCCCCGCCCGACACCGTATAATGTATATACGGTGTATATTATAATATTTTTAGGTAATGTATATTATTATTATTGTTAAGGTAAGGTTTTCTTTGGTTAGGTACCTTTTTATATTTTCTACTTTATTTGTAACTTTTTTATCTTTCCATGGGTTTTTTAATCGACCGGGCAAAGCGATTGAGTTTCGATCGGATCGATAGAGTCATTATTTAATGATGTAAAAGAACTTTTTTTACATAGAAAACTTAGTCAAAGTCAAAATGGTTTTTTTTTCAATAAAATTGGTTTATTCCAGCTGATTTCAAGCAGCTCGCTTAGATGAGCTCCTTGCTTTTTTTTCGACAATCTTCACACAGTTCCATTTTGAGATACTCGTATAAGTATACCTAGGTAATATAGGTAGGGAACCTGCCTAATTCATGTGGGGAAAATTTTTCTTTTTAATTTTTTAAGTGTAAATGATGTGCACAAAAATAAGAACTTTAGGGCCCAGTTTTTTCACGGTTTTGTTTTAAAAACCCCGTCGTGTTATTTTACTAAAGCAACGGAAACAACACCCTGTCGTTGCAAAATAATTATCTCTCAATACATTATCAGTATCTTCCAATAATAATAAAGGACATAGATCATTTTATAGCATGAAGAGCGGTCGTCGGTAGCCAGTCACTGATGTATCGTTTCGAACACGCCATGCGATAAATATTCATGCGATAAATATTATTCTAAGTTTAATACCAGTGATTATTTGTGAATATGGCCTACAATAGGTTTACTACATGCTTAAAAGCGTACGGAGCGAGAAAGCTTATAAGTGGTTCAAAAAATTTAAATCAGTCCAGAAGTTTTAGTGTTCATGGATTTAGCCACTCTGTAAGTTTTACTAAGGAATTTTATCATCACCATTATAATTTTAGCAGTGTTTTTTTTATTCCCTAGGTCACCTGTTTCAAGAAATTAATTACTTAATTTCATTAGCTAAATAAAAGAAAAGATCAGAAAATATAAAGCACCCTTCTATGTATTGTCTTCCCAACTCAGAGCGATTCCTATATATTTTATTTGCTCATTCTATTTACTATATTATTTCTTTTTATGATAATAACCTATATATGTTGTGTCATAATATAAGAGTCTTATAATGTGGCCAATTCTTGCCACTATTGTAATAAGTTCCAATAAGTTTGTTTTATACATATAACTCAACCATTTAATTCCGTGCTTCGGAGGGCAAGTCAAGCAGTCTGTCTCGGCTTTTACAAAGTTAAGCCATGACGGCTTCGCGCGGTCAACCAGAGTTACCAGTTTACCCCTGGCTCATACAAACTTTTTTAATTCTTTCACGCGTCTTATAGTAACAGAATAATGCAAGCCTTGTGTCGGATTATAAATAAAACCTACACAAATGCCTACTTGCTCTCATAGCAACAGCTGACAATTACTGTGTCCAAACAGAAGGATAATCTTTCATGCGAAATAATCTCTACTAAATAGTCATTATTAATGAAAACAAACAATGCGCGTTCATTACCTTATCACAACGCGTTATAGAGTCAGCCGAGTAACTTGTGTACTAATCAAAGCAAAGTTATGATAAAATAAAAATAAATTAGACACGTATTTAAATAAATAATAACAGAATAGAATCCCGGGCTCCTTTCCTAATGAATATTTAATAATGTCGCGAATGACGAGTCTAAAAACAATTAGCAAGGTGTTTCACTAACGCTTGACAATTTGTGCTTTAGACTCTAGACAGTCTAAAAGCTGTAAATAAGAAAAATATTAACAAAACATCAAACAGAAAACCATCACAGAATCAGTTTTTTTTTAAATTTGTTATTGTTTGTGTTCAAATAGAATAAGTTAATAAGTGAATATCAGTAACTAGAACTAAAAGAATATCATGTTGCGTCTACGTGCTGGTGTTATCAAAAGTGTGAGAGAGTGGGAAAGGCGGTTCTACACGGTCGTAGGATCTGACAAGTTCCCGTTGGCCAGCTCTAAAGTCTCTCCAGAGGTAAGATGTGTCCATCAAGTGGGCCGTACCGTACGCTTGGTTGCTACTTTAGTGGTAGGTATTAAAAAATAAGTTCACAAATCTGTTTATATTATGGTGTACCTACCTTAATTGATGTAAAATGAAATGACTCCAATTATACACTTAGATTCGTAAAGTAATACCTAATAGTTAGCACCTAGTTTAAGTTATAATGAAATAATAATATTAATAAATAATGCTTGTCAACCTACACAGCATCTAATAATGTGTTTTCTGAAAAAAAAGTAAAAAAAAAACATTTCACATTACACTTTCGAACGAACGTTAAACTTTAGTGCCTTTATTAAATAAACTGTCATTTAGCAGCTCGCTAAGTATTGTCTTTCAATGGTCAATGAACAAAGACGATGATAGATTTGAAAGACACTTAGAGAGGTTTAAAGTAAATGAAGTAAATAAACTTCAACAGCCATATTCCCTAATATGGCCGTTGAAGTTTATATCAAAGCAATTTTTTTTTTGGAAGATGACCGCATGTCTCCTGCACTGAGAGCCGTTCCACGACATACTTAATTAAAATTCTGAAGTAAGGATTCGATAAATCTAGTTTATCCCTTATTTTCTCCTTGGGTTAACATTATCGCGATATGGACACACTATCTTGTGATAATGAATCATAAACATTAACGATGTTAGGAAATAGTTGTGTTAGAGGTCGTAACATTTCGCCTTATCAACCTACATTTATGTAGAGTCAGATTGATTTCTTTGAACAAAATCTACCGTGATAATTTACCTTTCTAACGAATTTTTCGTGCTAAGCACTCTGAAACAAATATTTGCAGATCATGTAAACGTTTGACTCACTGCGGAAATCTAACCCGCAACTTTTTGCTTCTCTACCCGTTTACCGCGCTACCCGTAGTCGTCAAAAGAATTGTCAAATTTTAGTTAGGCAGCACCCAGGTTATTTTAAGTTACAATCAGATGTGGTAGCTAGGAGTGCCTCGTCTAGAAATCCATTTAAACTGTATCTCCCGAATTTAAAACTAGACATATATAAAAGAAATGTGTATGTGAACGCTATAAAAGTGTACAATAAATTGCCTAATACATTTAGGAATTGCCATTCAATGTGTTTAAGAATAAGTTGAATAAGTGGCTGATGAACACTGTTTTTATGACATTAATGAATTTATGAACCACTCCAATACTATGTGATACTAATAACTAATAATATAAACTAATAATAACTTGACATACCTAAATAACTTGTAACATGACATTTGCACACCAGTTTGATGGTAGAATGTATAGGACTGAAAAATTGTAACACCTGTTTATGCACTTACCTACATTCATGCAAATAAAGATTTATGATTATGATTTATGACATCAGGTTAGATTACCTACTCAAAATTAAAAAAATAATTTGATAAGTAGGTTAATTTTATTATCAATAAGTAGGTAGCTATCAAAATTATTGATAAACGAGCGTGTTCTCAATGAACATAATGATGATTAACTGGTGAATGAACTCCAATCGACATGAACTGATACTGCATACTCGAAAGTTCAAAGTATTCTTTTATTTCCCCACACTTTGCAATTAATTAGTTCATTGAGACTGATATTTTGTACTAGTGTTTTTAGGTCCATCATTGTCAACCAAATATTTTTGCAAGATCTTCGATTCTAGTAGGTAAGTTCGTTCGCTAGTTCGTATGAGTCAGTGGTCAACTCTGGTGACAGAGTTTCTAGGCGCCGCCCGAAGGCCTCTGTCATGGCCTAACAACTTTGAAAAAGCCGGGACCTACTGCGTGCCCTCCGAAGCACGGGAACGCTCAGTTGAAATTGCCACTGGCGGTCACCCATCCAAATGATGACCCCGCGGAACAGTGCTATAACTTCGTTGATCTGTTAAGAACAACTTAGCCAGCTACGTCACGAGCGCTCCACCTGTAAGTACCTGGTACTCACTCACCATCATCGACTAGTTTCTGTCCATCTAAAGTTGTCTGGAAGAAATCACTCACAGCGATAAGACATTGTATTTCACAGTTTATAACATTACTTACTCAATATTTTTTTTCCTTTTTTATTTTCATTTGTGGTAGGTTTTTCTATATAGACGTACGAGATCTATCACCTTAATCAGCTTCCGGTGTGTTCCACTCTTTCTAATGTTCCCACTGTTGGGACCCTGGCCTACTATCGAGCGACTACACTTTTAAAATGTTTAATTTTTATGCGTTCCTCGCTGAATTTTATTTAGTGTTAGTATTTTTATGTGTACTAGGTACATGTATAGTTCTCACGGCGGATCTCGGCCGTCTAAATTCACAACGGCCGAGATCCGCCGTGTATACATGTAACTTCAGGTAGGTAAGTATTATGCTATTTATGTATCTACTTAAATGATAGAAGATAGTTGCACAATGCTACTATGCTTCACGTCGAGTAGGTAGGTGATGGCTTTATTTAGATATGTGCAGTAGATTAGCGTTATTTATCTTGCTTTATTGGTTTCATTAGCACACGCACATGACGTGATAGATATAGTGTACCTAAGTACTCAGGTACATAGAAACATACAAATATAGTAAGAACATAATACATGGTGATCCAAAACATTGTAATGTCGCCTCTACACCATGGGACATGATGGACTAACAGGCGATTACAAACGTGTAGAAGGCATACTAATTGTCTGCAATTGCTAACGATCGGCGTCGATTGCGCGTAATCGCCGCTGGTCGGTTTTTGGAACAAACATCAAAGGAAGTTTGCGGCCAAGATTGTAAGCGTGTCCATACGAATGCCGATCACTCAGAACGTATTTATTTACGATACGGTGCGGATGCGTGTTATTTTGTTCGAAGATGAAATGAGAAAATACATACTGTGCATAGGTATATAGGTATTAACTTTTTTTTTACGTGTAGAATATTAGCAATAACAATCATGGCGCATTCTGTGATTGTCAATCATGGCCCATAGTGTAGGGGCGCCATTATGTTAAGTTAATTCAAAACACGGTGATTCAGCCTAACATAAAAACTTTTTATGAAAAATGGATAAATATAAAGCGTGATCGTTTCAAAGTGATTCTTGTGGTTTTATTGAATCAAATTATTGAATTTGAACATTTTAAACTAAGTATCTCATTTCGTACTTTTGTATGTATGTCGATTACCTTATAATTCAAGTTTCAAACAGTTGACGACCACGACCAACTGATTAGATAACTCGACATTTTAGTCGTAATACTAAAATTCATAGAATAACCTAAAAATTATAATTATAGGCCTAACCCTCCTCTCTAACACCCAAGACGAGACACCCTGTATATTAAACATGCCTGTATGTACAGTCAACCAATCTGATTTGTATGCCACTGTAGATTTTTTTATAAACTAAATTCAAAACTCCATCGCGTTAGATCTCTGGTAGACACAGCGATGACATCGAGAAATGAGTAGTATTCATTGTGAAAAGGTTAATTTATTAAGTTTAATTGGTTGACTGTACAGTTGTAAACAAAGCTATATCTATGGGCCTAAACGAGCTGTCATATGCGGCGACTGCGGTCATTGCACAAGGTCCAATTGTATCAATTACACTCGACTTGTTGTACGAGGAAATAACAGTAGGTATATACAGCGTACACTACCTACTGTATTTGAATAATAATGCAGTAAGTTATCTATAAATACTTGTAGAGGGAAATAAATGATTATGAATCAGCTGTTTATAGTGTTTTAACTAACGTTTTTATAATTTTTTTTTTCATTTACATAGCCCCAAAATTTTTAAGCGGGCGGCGCCGGCGGCACAAATTTTTAGGTTATCAAAAATGTAAAAAACAATTCCTTTAGCGTAGGTAGTTATAAAAACTAATATTTTTTTTTACTTTATGTAACCACAATCAAAAGGCAATATTTGAGAGTCGAAAAACACAATTGAACAACAGAAATGAATGAAAAGGAACTGTCCAATTCCATCTACAGATACATAACATAAATTCGACCGAGACGACCGACGACGCGGCGCTTACCAATCAACGGGCCAAGACAAAATGGCAGTGGATAGGTAACGGGAAAATTACATTACCTATTATTTGCACAAAAACGGAGGGTGCAAAAAAAAATATTTACAGAGGAATTTGTTCGTAAAATTCTCATGTACAGAGGGATATTGTTTTGTTTATTGACGTGGGACTTGAAATGGTTTATGTCGAAAACATTCGATCGTCACTCTGACCGAGACAGATAAGATTGTTTTTTTGCCCTCAAATCACAATACTTCCGATACTTTACGTCACTTTCTTGTTTAATAAATAAACTTTATTAATAGCAAATAAGTATTTAACAGTCAAGAATATAAAGCCAAAAACAAGCAAGATGTAATCCTACAGCTGCTCATAAGCGGACTAGTTTTTTGTCAATTGCTTGCTGCAATTGTATAACCGCCAAGTTGCCGATTATATCGCTCAACACAGTGCAACAATTGCTGCAATCTAGTGGTTAGCATGGCGCCGGCGATATTAACAAGATCATTTCATAATATAAGTAATCGCAAGTATTCAATGTCTAGACGGCTATATTGCAATGTAAATCCACAATGAAATTGCAGCAAGGGTGTAAGTTGCAAATATACTGAGCTATACAATTGTACTGTACTATATACTGATGTACTATTATTGGCCGTGGTGGTTCCGGCTTTAGAATTGAACCCCTCCATATCCTCCCGTGGATGTCGTAAGAGTCGACTAAGGGATAACACACCAGGGAATGGGCAGCAGCATTCTCCTGAGGATCGATTACCGATACTGCGATCACCAATCCGCCTGCCAAGCGTGGTGATTATGACAAACCCCCCCCACTATGAACAGGACAACGAAAAAAACGGCCCCCAGTCACGGCAGCGACGCTATTCCTGGCACCGGTAGCAGCCATGGTAACGGCGGAGCAGGGGGTGCTAAGAATCGCCGGCAGAGGTTCAGCTACCAATCCCAACGACCTTTGCACCTGGCGACATACAACGCACGCACACTGAGGACTGACGAAAAATTAGCTGAGCTGGAAGAAGTAGTAAGCAAGTTGCGTTGGGATGTTTTAGGGTTATCAGAAGTCCGAAGAGAGGGGGAGGACACGATAATCCTTAACTCCGGCAACTTGCTCTACTACCGGGAGGGCGACCAGCTGTCTCAACATGGTGTCGGCTTTCTCGTCCACAAATCCCTCGTCAACAACATTGTGAAGATCGAAAGTGTTTCGAGCAGGGTAGTATACCTTATACTCAGAATAACCAAACGGTATTCGCTGAAGGTTATACAGGTATACGCCCCGCACTCGCAACGCCCAGACGATGAAGTGGAGGTTATGTACGACGACATTTCGAACGCCATGCATGCCTCGAAAACACACTTCACTGTTGTGATGGGGGACTTCAACGCGCGGTTAGGCATGAGAAACGGTAATGAACTGAGAGTGGGGCCATTTGGGTTTGGACAGCGTAACCCAAGGGGTCAGCGATTGGTCGATTTCATGGAAAAGGAGGGACTCTTTGCGATGAACTCTTTTTTCAAGAAACGGCCGTCCACAAAATGGACGTGGCTGCACCCCAACGGTCACAAACGCGAGATAGATTTCATCATGACGACCAAGAAGCAAATATTCAATGATGTCTCTGTGATCAACAGGGTCAAAACCGGTAGTGATCACCGTATGGTCAGAGGCACATTGAATCTCAACATTAAGCTGGAAAGGTCACGTCTGGTGAAATCTACTCTTCGCCCAAGTCCTGCCCAAATCCAAAACCCCGAGAGCTTTCAGCTGGAACTTCAGAACCGTTTCCAGTGTCTCGCCGAATGCGAAACAGTGGACGAGCTAAACAACGGGCTGGTAAAAATTGTCCAAGAAGTCGGGTCGCGGTTTTATAAGACTCGACCGAAAAATAGAACTCAGAAACTCTCTGAGCACACTCTTAAACTCTTGGCAGAACGAGGCGAAATGAGGCTGCAGTCTTCAGTTGACATGTCGAAATACGGCGTGCTCAACAGACAGATCTCCAAGTCCATGCGACACGATTTGCGTCTTTTTAATACTAATTGTATTAAAGACGCAATAGAGCGTAATAAAGGCTCCAAAGTGTTTGCAAGAGATTTGTCTATTGGGCAGAGTCAGTTGACAAAACTGAAGACCGACAGTGGCAGTATCGTTTCGTCAAAGCCAGAGATTTTAAGAGAGCTCGAGAAGTTCTATGGACAATTGTATACCTCATCGCAAAACCCTGCTCCTAGCACGTCTAGCGATGCCAGAGCCCGTTTGACTCGACACTACACCGAAGACATCCCGGACGTCAGCCTGTACGAGATTCGGACTGCATTAAAACAGCTTAAGAACAACAAGGCACCGGGGGAAGACGGAATAACGACTGAGCTTTTGAAAGCGGGTGGAACACCGGTACTTAGGGTCCTTCAAAAGCTCTTCAATTCCGTTATCCTTGAAGGTACAACGCCAGAGGCGTGGAACAGAAGCGTAGTGGTACTGTTCTTTAAGAAAGGTGACAACACCCTATTGAAGAATTATAGACCCATTTCGCTTCTGAGCCACGTTTATAAGCTGTTTTCTAGAGTAGTAACCAATCGTCTCGCTCGTAGGTTTGACGACTTCCAGCCTCCCGAACAAGCCGGGTTCCGAAAAGGCTTTAGTACTATAGACCACATCCATACGCTACGGCAGATTATACAGAAGACCGAAGAGTATAATCGGCCGCTGTGTCTAGCGTATGTGGATTACGAAAAAGCCTTTGATTCTGTCGAAACCTGGGCAGTGTTGCGGTCTTTGCAGCGATGCCAAATTGATTATAGGTATATCGAAGTGTTGAAGAATCTGTATAGTAAGGCCACCATGTCTATCCGTCTTCAGGATCAGAACACGAACTCTATCCAATTGCAAAAGGGGGTGAGACAGGGAGACGTTATTTCTCCGAAACTGTTCACCTCTGCATTGGAAGATGTTTTTAAGCTTCTGCACTGGAACGGGTATGGCATCAACATCAATGGCGAATACATCACTCACCTTCGATTTGCCGATGATATAGTCATCATGGCGGAGTCGCTGGAAGACCTTGGCACTATGCTCAGAGACCTCAATACCGTCTCTCAACAGGTGGGTCTCAAAATGAACATGGGCAAGACAAATATCATGTCAAACGCTCATGTTGCACCCGTGCCGGTACATGTTGGGAACGATATCATCGACGTTGTTGACCACTATGTCTATTTAGGACAGGTGATTCAGCTAGGTAGGTCCAACTTCGATAAAGAGGTCAGCCGACGAATCCAACTCGGATGGGCAGCGTTCGGGAAGTTACGGCATATTTTCTCGTCACAGATACCGCAGAGCCTCAAGACGAAAGTCTATAATCAGTGCGTGTTGCCAGTGATGACTTATGGCACTGAAACGTGGTCGCTAACTATAGGTCTCGTTCAAAAGCTCAAAGTCGCCCAACGAGCTATGGAAAGAGCTATGCTGGGAGTTTCACTACGCGATCGAATCCGCAATGAGGAAATCCGTAGAAGAACCAAGGTCACCGACATAGCTCTTAGAATTAGTAAGTTGAAGTGGCAATGGGCAGGCCATATAGCTCGCAGAACCGATAACCGTTGGGGAATAAAGGTCCTTGAGTGGCGACCACGAACTGGAAAACGAAGTGTAGGACGGCCCCCCACTCGATGGACCGATGACATTAAAGCGGTCGCAGGAAGTCGGTGGATGGTGAAGGCCCAAAATCGGTCGTCATGGCGCTCTTTGGGGGAGGCCTATGTCCAGCAGTGGACGTCTATCGGCTGATATGATGATGATGATGATGATTATTAGTCATACATAATACAATATATAAATAAATAAATAATAAATAATGCTGGACACTCCTCACAGCATCATCTAGCCCCAAGGTTAGCTGCTGTTAACCAGAGCTGTTTATATGGGTACTAGATGACTAATACAATACAATACGTACATAGATAGATATTTTTTATTATAAATACCCAGAACACCCGGGACAAATATTTGTAGATCGTACAACTATAATACTGATTGTATTAAATAATGTAAAAAAATAGCCAGTAAGATGTACTAGCTGTGATCTTAATTAAACTTGATAGAGAACTTATTGATAATGGTATAGAGACTTTATAAAATATATTACATGTAGTGCTGTAACAATCAATCATAATCATTATAGGTAGGTACTTACGAAAAATATCATGACATGAAATATTACATGATTTAATTAAAAACTATTTACTGGGCACGTTGTAACGCACCATGCATCAGGTGACACTTACAGGTATCTGTTTGTTAATTATATACATACAACAAACATGTTATAAGCTGCATTTACATTGGTTAATTAGCGTCAGTCCTAGAATATATAGGAATTATATATATAGGAAGCGGATACATTCCACAATTTCCACATTAGCACGTGACATTCATTCCAATGCTATTTATACCTATAAGTACTTATAGGTATAATCTAGGCACAAACACCATTATAATTGTATGTAGGCAGGCACCTATCTTGCATCATTCATTAGCATCATTCATCGTTCATTGACATCTTTCTTCAGAATCATCTCCATTCGGAAATGAAACGCGTAAAATGTATGTATGTATACCTAGAGTTAAATTTAAAGCTTTTTTGCAATTCGTTAATTCATTCACAGAAACTTTTCTTGTTTTTCTTTCATTAAAAATAAGACTTTCAGAACGAATATTTCTCAGGAGAATAACCTTATGTCCTGATATTGTAAGCTGCCACAGATTCAGATTCAGATTTAGATATAATATATTGCGATAATGGGTATAGATAGGTCTCACATCAGTATCATTAAGTGGTTCAGCCATAATTAGCTTTATAGCATGCAATATTAAAATCACAAAGTATCCTAATATTTCATTACCCATACAATCATAAATTCAAAGAAACGAAGCAATTTCATAATAGCCATATATCTGCCAGGTTTTCTCTAATCAGATATAAGGGTAATAAAAAATGAGCACTTCAATTTTCGTAAAGGCATATCTGACCTCTGTAAGAAAAGTTACACCTGTGCCGAAATGTACAATTTTCTTTTGAATTTTACTATCTCTATTATGCTATTCAGCTTACGTAGGTAAATATCTACCTACATCTAGGGTACTATTTATATTCAGTGCCCTACCACGAAACATAGGTGTTCTGTTTTATCAAGCTCTAACCCTAACTCATTCCACAACAACCGATTCGGCTAACTTACTTAATTCGATATCTCTGAATCCCACCACAAGAGTCGCTAATCTTTAATAAGAATCACAAAAAAGTGTTCATGTATATTGCTCTGGTATTTGCGACGAATTTGCAAGCGTTTATTAGGCTACATTAGCCAATAAAACAACTACGATCAATTTCTCTATTATTTAATTTTTGTACTCAAAACTGATAATATCGTTGTTAAAATCTTTTTTTGAACATACCTTGAGGCTTAATTATACCATAAAATAAGAGTCTTATTTTGTAGTTTTATTTAATGAAGCTTAATCGTGTGGTTTTGAATCTGGGATTTGAACCAAATGTTGCCGCCGCCGCGCCTCCAGGCATAG
Organism: Colostygia pectinataria; assembly: GCA_951394395.1. Lineage (NCBI taxonomy): Eukaryota > Metazoa > Arthropoda > Insecta > Lepidoptera > Geometridae > Colostygia > Colostygia pectinataria. The sequence goes on along the minus strand of OX596358.1, from coordinate 10,094,981 downwards.
CAGTTTTTATATCGTTCAGAAACACATACAATTTTTAGCTATTTTCATTGGGCTCCATAAAGATATATAGTTAGATGTTCAGTTTAAAAAGTTATTTAAATCGAAATTATAGATTATAATTTATGACAGTCGCTTGCTATAAGGGCATAATACTATGGGCATATAAGTGTATGACGATTCACTTATACCTACAGAATGTTTGGTAAATGTACCATTCGAGAGGGGTTCAGGTGACACTAACTCGATTTATTAACCAATCTCACGGCTGTAATTATGAAGACTTTTTAAACATTAAATGAGACTTTTGTATTATTCCCAGGGTCTGAACGTAGACAAACGTAATATAAACAGTGCAGAACGCAAGACCCAAAAAAAGACCTTCACAGACAGATCGCAGCTTAAATACGCACGAAGACTGGTGGTGAAGCTCGGCAGTGCGGTCATCACCAGGGAGGATGGAAATGGACTCGCTTTAGGACGATTGGCCTCTATTATTGAACAGGTAAGGTTTACATTTGCATGGTTAAAAGTACACCTTGTTCATAGTGGTAAGTAAGGCCCAGTTTTGACATGGCTTGATTTGGCCTTGTCATAAATCCACATGCATGTGGCTAAATTAAGCCATGCCAAAATAACATGGTAATGCCAATTATAATTTAGATCTTAGAGTAAACTATTCTGTCTTTGCCTTTTTAACCGACTTCCAATAAGAAGGAGGTTATCAATTCAACTGATGTGAGAGGTAATACTTTAGAATAGGTCCCATATAAATTTGAAATCGATTCATTACTTTATGAATAAATCATAAAAATCTTTTCAATAATTACATCCATCGTTGCGTAACACCACAGTTTGCCGAAACATTTTTTTTAGCTTGAAGTCGGTTTTTGGTTTGCACTTGCTCAGTCAGCTAAAAATTTTAATTAAATTAAAAAGATTTGCTTGCATGAGTGATACGCAATTACCAATTGAATCTATTCCATTGCCGGCCATTCACGGAAGTGCACTTAGCCGACTGCAGTGTGCTTTTAATTTTAATGACCCAACCTCATTTAGAGCTTGCTCTCTTTGCTAAGCAATTAATGTCCTTTTATATGAACTTTGGATAAATCTCCGCACCTGTTTACCTACTTGATTTCTTGGTTGACAAAGTCCACTGCCATGTAAAGATTAGTAGTAGTAAGTTTTTTTTGTGATTCTTCCAGTTTCCACTGCCACCATTATTTTTGTAATTCGATAAGAAGCAAATCATATGAGAATGTTGGGAATACCTACGACATTGTAGCGAAAATCTTGTTACTAAAGTCCCTGGCGTCAATAACTGATGAGTACTCTATGATCTAAATGAAATTATGATCTGATTCTCCGGAAACCGCTATTAGATCCTGTTTGTCATATAAAACGTTTCTCGCAAACTTTCCACGCAGTAGTTAGCACTCCACTCAAAGTACGAGTAATTGGAAAAACAATCTAAACAACTTTGAATATTGAAAGAAAAAATAAGTTCTTTCAGAGCCCTAACAAACTTCCCGGCAAATTTGAAATTTAATATCAAAACAAAAACATGGCAGAGAGATAAATAAGCCAAACAAAATCAAAGAGGAAGAAAAGTTTGTAATAGAAAGGAATCAAAGGCTTTTCGAGGTTCTTATTCTGAATCGAAGTTTTATTTGACTGAATATTATTATGAGAAAGCGTAGAGAACATGAGTGTCGTAGGTACTGCGTGAGGTAAGCAATTTCGAAAAGTAATAACTGCTTGTGAATTCGGAATTACTTTTACTTACAATTCATATCTCGGCATTGTGGCTTTCATCCTTTTGAGGACATTTCTTCAAAAGCAAATTGTATTGTCAAAGAATAACAGCTACGACATAGACACCGGTGATTCGCCAACTGATACTTGTATGTGATTGGTCAACGATACACGTTGCAGATGACGATGTTGGTGCTTCAATAAAACAGCCTGTTAATGTGCTGCACACTATTTTGGTTGAATCGTACCTTTATAAAGACTTTCCTAATTTACCTTGCAGGTAGCAGAATGCCATCACGAAGGGCGAGAGTGCATTATGGTGACCAGCGGCGCCGTCGCCTTTGGACGACAGAAGTTGACACAAGAACTGCTCATGTCTCTTTCTATGCGAGAGACGCTGTCACCGAGCGACCACACAAGAGAGGTAACCATGTCTTTATATTACTCAAATACATATTCGTGACTAGCAAACCCCGGCTTCGCAAAGGTGCAAAATTAAACTTCACGTATAAAGCTTCCTCTTGAATAATTTTATCTATTGACTAGCTGACTCAGCGCGGTTTACTCGCGTTATTTTTTTTCGCAATTTTTCTACAATTTCTCACCGTTTAAATCTTCCCTGAACTCTGACAAACATTTCAAGATCAAAAATAGCCAAATCGGTCCAGCCGTTGTCGAGTTTTAGCAAGCCTAACGCACAGCAGTTTCTTTTCATATAATACTAGTAGACCCGGCGCGGTTTCACTCGTGTTATTTATTTTTTAGCAAATTTTTACACCCTGTATACTTTCTTACCGTTTAAACCTTCCCTGGACTCTGACAAACATTTCAAGATCGAAGTCAGCCAAATCGGTCCAGCCGCTGAGGAGTTTTAGCAAGCCTAACGCACAGCAATTAGTTTTCATGTAAAAGAGAAGAGAAAACGCGGTTCCACAGTTAAAGTTAAAGATCTAAGCGTACTGCAGAGAGTCAGAGGGCGGAAAGTTACTTTGTTTTAGGTATACTACGAATATGTAGAGATTAGATCCAAAGATCAAGCTCAAAGGTCAAAGGACTAAGGAAACATTTTGATATAAAGGTCACGGGTATTCGTATGCTAGATACGAGAGTAATTTTTGCAAATTGGTTATATTAAACGGGAAAAATTGTGATAGGTTGATTTATCTGGTTTTTTTTCACTGTTAAACGGTTCAATAAGCCTAAAAATACATAGGTTATATTAATATTTTTTTAGACAGCGCCTTCTAGCACCACTTTAAGAGAGCGACGACCAATGTGGCGCGGTGGGCGAAGGTCCGCCTGCGACGCAGAGGTTGCGGGTTCGATTCCCGCCTTGGGACAAATGTTTGTAGGATCTGCAAATATTTGTTCCGGGTGTTCTGGGTGTTTTCTATGTATAATAAAAAAAATCTATCTATGTATTGTATTGTATTAAATATATATCAGTCATCTAGTACCCATAATACAGCTCTGTTTAACAGCAGCTTACCTTAGGCTAGATGGATGATTGTGTGATGGATTAGAATGTGTGGATTGTCCAGCATTATTTATTTATTTATTATTAAGCAATGCTTGTACTATTGAAACTAGTTAATTGATAGAATATGTTTTTTTTAAATATGTTTACATAATAAAACGTACATAAAATACCTACATAAAAACACCCAGCAGACCCGTCACAAATATTTGCAGATCATGCAAACATTAGTCCCGCAGCAAAGATCGAACTGGCATCTCTTGCTTCTTAAGCAGGCACTCGCCTACCACGTCACCAAGGTCGCAGAAGGTTGAGATTTACGTCTTTGGAGAAAACCGTTGTCTTCGGTACTCATGCTAGCCGGGCATGACTCTAAAAACTCTAGAGAAAAAGTCCTTGTTCCTTTATGACTCAAGAATACAAAAAGGCCTTACTTTAGACTCTAGAGTTTAACTTCCAAAGGATGACTTCTAGAGTAAGGCCTTTTTGTATTCTTGTGTCTTAGAGGAGCAAGAACTTTTTATCTAGAGTTTTATTTTTCTAGACTTGTTTTTTCTAGAATCTACAGTTCAATTTCAAAAGGAAATACTCTCTATAAAAACATTGTGTTATTCAGGATGCTGGCAGCATACTGGACCCCCGGGCAGCAGCGGCCGTCGGCCAGTCAGAACTCATGGCGATGTACGACGCCATGTTCTCGCAGTACAACGTTAAAATAGCACAGGTCAGTGAAAATAACACTGGACTGGCATAGACGGAACAGAGCAGTAGCCAGAGCTGTTGTTACGGGGCTTGTATTATTCTGAAGGCAGTTTCGAAGGAATACAACGTTATATATGACGACCGATGTGGCGCAGCGGGCGTAGGTCCGCCTGCGACGCAGAGGTTGCGGGTTCGATTCCCGCCTCGGGACAAATGTTTGTATGATCTACAAATATTTGTTCCGGGTGTTCTGGGTATTTTCTATATATAATAAAAAATATCTATCTATGTATTGTATTGTATTAAATATATATCCGTCATCTAGTACCCATAATACAGCTCTGTTTAACAGCAGCTTACTTTGGGGCTAGATGATGCTGTGTGGATTGTCCAGCATTATTTATTTATTTATTTATTTATAATAGCACAGGTCAGTGAAAATAGCACTGAACTGGCATTGAACGGAACAGAGCAGTAGCTAGAACTGTTATTGGGGGGTGCTTGAATTAAACTAAAGGCAGTTCTGAAGGAATCAACATTATGACAGCCTTCTTATGTTCCCACTACTGGGACACTGGCCTACTCTCCAGTGAAAGTGATTGGGGTCTTAATCCACCACGCTGATCCAACGCGGGTTGGTGAACGATGCGGGTTGGTGGATTCTAAAGGAATATATTTTATGTAAAGTCCCATTTACACAGTTCAATAATTGTTAGTGGAATCAAACAAAACCGAGCAGTGCTGGGCTAGGCAGGCCCTCCACTCAATGGACCGATGACAATAAAGCGGTCGCAGGAAGTCGGTGATTGGTGAAGGCTAAAATACCAATATTTTGACGACCGCGTCATGGCGCTCTTTCGGGGAGACCTGAGTCCAGCCGTGAACATCTATTGGCTGATATAATAATTATGATGATGAGCGGTGCTAGAAATATTGTTGGGAGTTAGCTGTATTTTTATTATTCTGACGGTAATAATAATAATAATAATAATAATAAATCGTTTATTTCAATAATAAACGTAATAATAATTGTGACCCATTAAGGATCTACCCCCTTCCTCGCTGCTGCCCTACTCGTGAGAAGTAAACGCTCTTGCTTCTGTCACGTAATTAGATGTACGGAGATGTATTTTGACAGCACCACAGAAACCACGCATGAACCTTAATTAACTTGCAAACTGTTCGCTAGTTTGTAGTTGAAGTTTTGACACAGAAACACATCTTATAATTCTATGGGAAACCATCAAAGTTAAATTGCTTGTTGTCGAACCCTTTACTTTAACTATAGTTAACACGTTCAACGAGTATAAACTATTTAAAGGTAAGTCTATAAGATCTTATTATTAGGTATTTTATACTATGACAATAAATACCTCATCATGATACCCTTCCAAGAATCTTCCAAGAAGCTGTAAAACTGTATGCGTGGAGCTAAAGCAGATTAGTGGTCGACTCATGTTATTTCAAATATTTCGTTCTCAGACATGCCGATTTCTTCACGATATTTTTCGTCACGGCATTCTACACATTAATGTTTACAGTAGAAAAACACAATACAATTAGTTAATTTTATTTTTATAGTGTTAACCATCACACTAAGGGAATACTAAAGATTATAATATCCCAAAAAAGTAATAAAGGAAGAATTATTATTATTTCTTCCAAGCGAGATATGCCTCGATAGCTCAATTGGTAGAGCACCCGCGTATCAAGCGGTGGTTGCGGGTTCAAATCCCGCTTGAGGCGAAATTATTTTTGGGATATTATTATCTTTACAATACAATCAGTTTCAATTTTCAAACCGACGACCTTAAGTAAGCCATAAACGACGCTACGGTCTACCGGAGAGTTACTTGTCGAAATCCATTCTTGTAATGGATTTCCGCAAAGTAACGCCTTATCTGCACAGGTCAACCAAACGTCGGTCGGTAGCGATCAATCAACTGCATAGGTCTATTCCCACACACGCTTCAGTCTGTCTGCGCAGGCATACCTGCACAGGCAGACCTCTCCGGTAGACCGTAATGTGTATGGCTACCATTAGTTAGGATCCACCACCACACCACAGTCAAATGAAATCTTTAGTAAAACTAATAAAAAATCCCAGCCGGATAATGTCACGTCATTGTAAATCGCATTCCACATTTTCAGAGTAAAAATTGCAAACACGATTTGAATATAAAAACAGTGTTCAAAACATTTAAAATACCTGAAAAAATGTTTTATTTATGTGAAGTTTTCCAAGCGACACCGCGCGGCGTTGCACAAAAATAATAATTTAATTTTAAAATGCAAATGAAGCAAGCTTGCACTGAGAATTACACAGCGATTTTTAACAAAAAATGTTAGCCAAAGACTTTATATTACTTTTTTGTAATGTAAATGAAAACATTAAAAAATATATTTTGTAGATTATTTTTAAACGGACGTAAGACAAACACACCTGCATGCCTTATGTTGAAATTTATAATTATTTAATTAAAACGTTTTAAAACTTTCTAGCACTGGTAGGTTAAAAAAAAGAAAGGTTCGGTTTCCTCGAGCAAAAACACTGAGTATGAAATACCAGCACCGCTGCCTCAGGCACCGTCCACAGTAAAAATAAGTGTAAAGTACACCAATGTATATTTTTTATAATAACGTGAAAAAGTGGTATTAGACCTTGTGCTAAGATCGTTCGGGAAATTACCTATTTATTTATTAGTCAACGCCAACAGTATATAATTATAGCCTACACACAAAAAAAATATTAATTTCAGGTATACAGAGTGGTCCAAACATAGACGTCAATAAGAAAATACACCATGTTATGTTCCCCGATTTTTCGTATTTTTCGAGTTATGATTTTTTTGAGAATGTTTGGTCGGAACGTTTAAAACTGATTAAAAAAAAAAATTAAGGTTTTTTCCCAGATTTTTTTTGTTAAATAATCTCAATAAGTTGTACAATCATGCATAAAATAATCAACTTCCTAGGATTAGTGCAAACTACAAATTTTTAATGAAAAGTGACGAATTTGTGTTTGAGATAGTCTAAGTTGAATTTTCAAAATTAAATTAAAAATCAAAAAACCATGGTAAGTATTTTCAAAAACTTTCAAAGGACTCTAAGCTTTCATAGTACCACAAAAAATGCTACTTAATTGGCTATTATTTGCTGAAATCGGCCTTCGAAGAGGCCTAAGGTGAAGATTCTCAAAGTTGAATTAACGAAATTTTGTCATTCGTAAGGCTAAACTAGATAGGAAATGCCTTAAAATAATCTGTAAATAGAACTAAATATAATAAATTTAAAAAAAACTGAGTATGAAAACTTAGACTAGTTTAGTCAGGTTTTTTTTTTATTTCAGCAATTTTTGGGTGTCACTGCAGCTATGGTCAGGCGTAGAACTATTTGGGCCACCCTGTATATATTAATATTTTCCACTCGAATAAAACTGCGTAATTTATCTTATTCTCACAGGAAAGTTATTTAGTAAGAACCTTAGCAACACCCTGATGTCATGCGTGAGCTTGTTTTATGGCTCTAAGTTTTTCGTAATAAAATATCCTGTAATTAAAGTTAGTGAAGCTTTGTTGGATTAGTTGGTTCCCTAGACTAGTTCAGGGACAGACTAAGTGAACTTCGTAAAAGCAAAAATAAAATGAATTTAAAAACAAAATGCAAGCAAAGGTCGATTCACACCATGCCGGCTTTTTGCCTGTTACATACTATATCAACGGCCTTTAGATACAAACATTTCTATTCGAAATCAAAACTGTATTTTCTTGGTGTAAACAACAACCTGTATTGTTCACTCGTGCGTGCCATTTGCAGTACCATTTGCAAACAATGCAATGTTATCATTGATAAAATGTTATAGTAGTTTTAATTTGTATTTTTTTTTATTTGATTTATTTTTGATCTAAGTACTTTAACTTTAATGTTCTTACCAAATCTCTAAATTATATTCTATCTAGTCAGTAAAACAATCAACAGAGTGATTTAAGATTTGTCTCGGGTTCTAATGCCGGATGTACACATTGAGCCAAGGCGCTAGGCCATTCGGGCCAACGTGTAGAGACTGGTGACTACTTGGCGTATTATGTATGTTGATAGCTTTGCTGGCGATCAATGTTGGTCACCAAAATAATAGTGTCGTTTTCCGTGCACACACAGCACACACCAAAAAATGTTGCCACCCTCCGCAAAGTGTTCACACATTCCTAAAATAAATTACTCACTAATAAAAAAAAACTATTTTCTACCATTTATTTGCCTACTAGATACAATGAATTTTCTGCATAAAAGTGAAAATATACTATTAATTTCTCTGAGTTCATCTCTGTTCTACTTCCTCGTTTAAGTTTAGACAAAGCTTGATAAATTGTAGTTTTATAGGTACCTTGAGACTTTTTCTGAATTAAGTTCGTATCTCGCGTTTCTCCCCTAACATTTAAAACTAAATTGTTTGCTTTTCATTAGAAAAGTTGCTTGACTTGACTTCTTGAGTGTTTTTAATGATAACGTGTTCTGTGAAAAGTTATAATAATTTTGCCAAACTTGAGAGAATTATTACGTTTTTAAAATGGTTCTAAAATTAAGTGCGGCTCGTTAAGATGTACTTACCTGAAAAAAACCCTGAATAACTTTTTCAGAACATAAATGCACCTTCTACGCGATCAAAGCCGCGAGTGGCAGTTAGTATTATTTAAGGTAAACTAAATAGATAGGTACCTGGCTAAAATCTTAATATAGTCGTAATTTCACTAAAGAAGCACCAAAATAGATTTAATAGATTTACTTTTTATATCACAAAAGTGTCTTCGATTTCAGTCTCAAATATATTCTCAATTGAGTTTCCAGACAATCAGTTAACCCTGATTACCCTTAACGCTTATTGATATCCTACGTCAAGCAATTGTTAGAGATTGATCATTTATTGATCGTGCAATCAGACCGCACCGTCTACCGTCACCGAAATTGATGGCTGTAATTTGTAGGAGAGACGGCGATGTGTTTGCAACCTATTCCTATGGAATGTTTCTTGCCCTAATTCAGTGCTAGTGTTCAAAGCACGCATTTCGCGGCCGTTCCGCTCCGCTGCCGCTGTATCAGAACAGATATTAGTAGCGTACAAAATGGCCACTCCCCACCTCCCATTGGTTTTACTTACCTCACCCCGATCGCGAGTTTGGTGACACTTTTGAGTTCGTTGAAACTAAGGCCACGGCACACCAGATGCGTATACAGTACGTAGACGTAGCCACGCGCGTGTTCGCCTTGAGAGCTGTGTGCCATGTCAAATAAAGTTTCATACATTGCAACGTCATGGTATGCGCACGTCTACGCTTGCATGTACGCATATGCAGGCAATGTGACCAGTAAGTCATGCGTTTATTTCTTTTGATCACACACAACTCCAAGAAAAATATGAAATGCGCGAAGCATGCTATGTCGTGGTAATTGGTGCCAACCATGACACTGGCACCGTTACACATCTGCAAATATTTGCACATACAAAGGCACCGTTCACGGACACATGCATGTGGTAATACGCGTTTACTTCATAAATTTCATTGAGTGTCCGGGGTGTGCCTTAACCTTAACCCTTATCAGTCCAACAAATTAATTGGACATAAATCATTGCCGCCCATGATACCGATAATTTTGTCAGTTCACGGCAAATTCAAAGTCGTAACTAAAGATTTATCTTCGATCCATGTCCCTTTGAGAGGGGTGAAGGGGGCGGAAGATTTACGACATTCCCCAACTGGTTTGAACTTTAGACAATTGTTTACATCCGTGTTATCTACTGACACAAAAATGCGTAAGTAAATTAGTACCTATGATCTCTTAAAATAAAACGCCACGATTAACTTTTTGCTGTTATGGAAAACCATGAGAACGATCGAGTCAATATCATTTCCATTTTGAGCATTCTTCTTTCTCTTCGCATTTTTCATTACTAAATAACGTGCGCCCGCCTTGAATTGCTATTGATTAACTTCTTCCAAGCTATTTTGTCCTCGGCTTATCTCAAGGTGGTGGCAGTCAGGTCCTGACTTGGTTAGGTTAGCGGCTAGGTCCGTCTTAGAGTTTGTCAGGTTGTGTTTTGAGCATAAAAATCCTTATATTTCACAAAGGTTCATTATAAGATTTGCTTTAAGTTATTGTAAGCAATTTTTCAGATTCCAAAATATGAATATTTTCCAAGGCCGGACAAAGAAGCTTTGAAATACAAACGGAAACCTGAAACCACGAAATAATGAAGCTCTTTGCTATTGAATATTTTTCAAACCGCCCTAGTATTTTACCGTGAAGTGAGATAATAATATCGGAAAACCTGATTTAATTTACTTGAGGTTTCTGCTTAGTCTTAACTTTGGTGTTTGTACTGACACAATTAATGCGGAAAATAATACGTGTCAGTCAACTGAACCTAAATGATTTGCAATTGATGAGCTCAAAACCTCTGTCTATCTATTTCTTTGCAACTGTTTATACAAAATATACCCGACTGGCAACACTGCAGTGAGACACAGCTGGCATCACTGTGGCGCACACGTCGTCCATCGTCGATGCTTAAAATTATTATTTCTAAATGTTTCCTACCTATTTTAATTCAGCTTCTATGGTTTGGGACTTAATTAAATATGAGTAAATCATTGACTGTCATTCAGGACCAAACACCCAACAGCAACGTGTTTACACGCCCGTAAAGTACAAGTAGAGAAAATCTAGTTCAAAAAAGCTCCATTGCACATCGAAACGGCTATCTTCTCGCAGGCATGACTATACTTTCGAGTAGAGTGTTGTTTCACGGGTTAAAAGAGCGGTTCTACCATTGACGATGTGGCGCGGCGGGCGAAGGTCCACCTGCGACGCAGGAGATTGCGGGCTCGATTCCCGCCTTGGAACAAATTTTTGTACGATCTGTAAATATTTGTTCGGTGTTCTGGGTATTTTCTTTGTATAACGAAAAATCTATTTATGTATTGAACTGTATTAAGTAAAGTAAGTAAAGTAAGTTAAAAAATATATTTATTCTATTATATCACAAGGATCATTTTGAAACGTCTTAAAGCTAGGTGAATTTACGCCAGTTCCACGCGCCCCATCAGCCAGTCACAGTCACATCCAGTATATCGGTCATCTAGTTCCTTTAGCACATGCAGGCTCTTCTTAGCTTGGGGTTAGATGATGCTGTGTGGATTGTCCAGCATTATTTTATCTACGAGGCTCCGTCGTGACTCATGTTCATGTTCGCAAAGTGTTTGTTATAGGATAATAGATGTAACGGTTATCCCTGTATCGGTTGTTGGGTCACGTTTTTTTGAGCGAACCACAAAAGCGACTATTCTAACAGTTTTATCGAACTATTTTAACGGTTGGGTTGGTTTTTATATTGTTAACCAATGAGGAAATACTGAACATTATACCATCATTCATTAAAAAAATGGTGTTTTCACGTACCGGTATATCGGTGAAGAGGCGCCGACACTGTTTCAACTCAATTTTGAGAGTCTTCATCAGGGCGCCCCGTGTCACTCCACCCTAATGAAGACTCGAAATTGAGTTCAAATGGGTTGAAACAGTGTTGGCAAATATTTGTTCCGGGTGTTCTGGGTATTTTCTATGTATAATAAAAATATCTATCTATGTATTGTGTTGTATTATGATTATCAGTCATCTAGTACCCATAACACAAGCTCTGCTTAGATTTGGGCTAGATGATGCTGTGTGGATTATCCAGCATTATTTATTTATTTATTAGTAAAATAGATTATAACACACCAAAATTCTTTCTAATACCCCCAAGGCGAGGCTTGAACCTGCAAACTTTTGCCTGATTCGCGGAAGCTCTGTATTCTGGGATACATTTTGTTGGGATATAATATAATCTTTATTTGTACAACATCCAAGTTATATGACATGATTGAAAGGCGTAGGCTATACTCGTAAGAAGATATCTATTCACAACAATTGTCCACAAGAGCGCACCGGGATTGAGTTTCGTATTCAAACAGGAATCCCTAGAATCTCCTTTGCATATCTCAAGCGTGTTCGTCGCTGGGATTACTCATAGATCCCCCGGCACTGCTCATATTCAATCTGATACACGACCCGTACCTAAGCAGGAACTTTGTGTTTGATAATCGTAAACGTATCGTCAAACTGACAATTACCCGAGTTTTAATAATAATAATAATGTTGGACAATCCACACAGCATCATCTAGTCCCAAACTAAGCAGAGCTTGTGTTATGGGTTAGATGACTGATATAATTAATACAATACAATACATAGATATTTTTTATTGAACATAGAAAATACCCAGAACACCTGGAACAAATATTTGTAGAACGTACAAACATTTGGTCCGAGGCGGGAATCGAACCCGCAACCTCCGAGTCGCAGGCGGTTTTATCACCGTCGTCGAACGCATCTTTCATAGTTTGTACGTACTCATGCTTTTTCGTTAAAATTGAAAAGCGTGTGGGACAGCACTTTATGACAGCTCTGCTGTCGCCAGCGCAGGCTGCATATCAGAGTGCAAAGTAGACTTAAACGTTTCCATTATGTTAACATTTGTGAGCGCGACGTATGACAGTGCTTATATTTTATTTATTTTTCTGCATTGTTATTATTGTTGACATTTGACATTTGTTTATTTCTTATTTTAAATCTGATTTATTGACTTGTTGATTATCTTTCTTATTTTCTGTTATTATGTGTTTATAAATTAATAATGTGTCTATAATTTCTATGTTAACAATCTCTATTTATAATTTTTATTTTTAATTCTTCTTTAAATAATGTAATTGGTGTATAATCGTTTTAATTAAAGTAAAATAAATTAATACAAATACAAATTAACGTTGAGCGCAATAAGTTCAATAGACGAAACGTTTACGATACGATTGTGAAACCATAAGATTCCTGCTCTGCTTTAACTACTGATTTTAATACCTAGTTCTACATGAAATAGAGCTCTTGAGATATAACTTACCTCATCTCAAGCAAATATAACATGACAACATATTAAGTATGTAAGCAGTTTTTACTTTGATACGCTTTAGAGTAGCTTGGTCGATGGCAGCATACAATATTAGTTTTTATTAGATTTTATGAACTTTTAACCTTTTAGCGAAAAAGGTTTTCGTCGGTTATAATAGGTACTAGATACATAGGTCGTAAACAACTGGGTTTTAAAAAAATATGTTTACCATAATAAGACATTAGGAAAGGTTACAATTTCAGATAAAATACATTTTTACTAAGGTTTCAATTACAAACTGGCATAGTATTTTTTTATATGATCAAGCCCAGGACATGGCTGTTAAATGACTAAACGTCGAAATGGTTCGAATGTGTATGTGTCAAAATGTACAAAGTTCAATGGAATAAAAATGTTGCAGTGAGAACTAACCAAGTGAATTTGTCCAATCTTCGGTGGAGATTTCATATATTCATTATGTCTTAGTAGTCGAATATTATGACACCTTATTGACTGGTGACAGATTGAAACTTTATTGCAACACAAAATTGTGTAACTGCACTGCATGTGCTGACTCATCTAATAATGAGACCTTTTGGTCATATAAATATACAAAGTAATCAGCACATTGTTGACATCTTTTGTAGGGCGTTAACTATTGTTGTTCAACGAAACTCACATAAGGAACTCTTAGCTGTCCCTAATTAGGGTACAGCTTCAGTTTTGTAAACAAGGTGTCCAAAGAGGTGTACCCAGAAACATTATTATCCTGAAACGAAAAGTTTTGTCCATAAAATTTAACTTTTTGTCGGCGCCAGCCATACGTTCAGCGCCATCTACCAGCGTGTTGCAGCGTTAAATAGAATTCATAGATAAATTTCATAGTGTAGCAAATAAACCAATAGAGAGTGCTGCCCCCAACAAAATTCTAGAACATTCATTCTCTCTGATACGACTGTAAGAAAAAGACAACGATTGTAATTTATTTAAAAATAAACGTATTTTCACTGGAGTTAAATAAATATTCATTGAAGACGAACCCGAAGTTCCCCGTAGCTACCACATTGGCCCTACGAACCGGATTTGCTGCCTTTGCTGAGGAGAAGAAGCCCTTGACGTCCACTGAACCAAAAGTGCGAGTCATCGAGACGTTACGAAGCAAAATTGGAACCAGCACTTCAGTTAACGGTCAGATCTTCGATCCCGTCTACTCCTTTTCCATTCTTCAATTGTGCTAAAATCGTGTCGTTTTCATTGCTTACAGAGAATCAATTCATTTTATCGCGTGGTGACCGTTACAAACCAGTGCATCAAAAACTGTGAGTACCTTATTCTATTCTTTACCATAGGCCTTTTATAATGGGTGGTGAGGATAAATTAAACGTTCCTTCTGCAACTCCTCAAGCTTCCCCAACCAGAAAGCGAGATGATGAGCTTACTGTGTTGAGGCGGCAACGGGGAAACTTGAAAGGTAGATTATCACAGTTTCAGAAATTTCTAGATACCTTTCAAGATACCTGTCCATCTAATCTTCAAATTAGAGAAATAAAGTTTAGATTGCAGGCTGCTCAAGATCATTTTAAAAAATTTAACGAAATTCAAAGTAACATTGAGTTGTTGAGTTCAGATTCAGATATCGATTCTAACAGTGAATACGTACAGTCATATGAAACTTTGTATTTTTCTGCTTTGGCAATTGCCGATGGTTTGGTCGAAAGTGAGAAAACTGAAAACGAGAGTTTAAATATTTCAAAAAATAACGGTTTTCGATCTTTACCTGAAATCAAACTTCCAACCTTCAGTGGGAAGTTTGATGATTGGCTTGAGTACAAACATGCATACATAACCATGATCCATAACTGTTCAGAGCTAGGCGAAATCCAGAAATTTCATTATTTGCGTTCCTCGTTATCAGGTACAGCATTAGAGGTAATTAGTTCTTTTGAATTTACGCCTAGGAACTACATTCACGCGTGGGAGTTATTGGAGAATAGGTTTCACAACACTAGACTGTTAGTACAGAATCATATAAAGGCAATGTTTAATATGACGTCTTTAAAACAAGAGTCATCTTCACAGATTAGGAAGCTTATAGATACCGTTTTGCGAAATATACGCTCACTTACGTCACTAGGCGAGCCGACCCAATCATGGGATACGTTGATTATTTATATAGTTCAATCAAAGCTCGATTCAACTACTGAGCGTGAGTGGGAGATCGAAAAGGGAACAATTCATGCTGACTCTGATAGGAAGATAAAGTTAGACGATATTCTTTTATTTCTTAAAAAGAAAGCAGACATGTTAGATTCCATTAGTTCAAATCAAAATAAGCAACAAAACAAATCGCAAAATGAATCAAAAGGTACTTCACAAAAGCACAATGCGTCTACACATAGCTACGTGTCAACTAGCAGTTCCGCAGCTAAAGATATAAAGAAAAATAAAGTCAACAACAAGTGTCATCATTGTAACGGTGAACATGCAATTTATACGTGTTTTAAATTTTTAAATCTGTCTATTACAGATAGATTGAAAGTTGTAGATGAGAAAAAGTTATGTAGGAATTGTTTGCGTTTCGGTCACTCACTTGCCGATTGCATTTTCGGTCCGTGTAAACAGTGCCAAAATAAACATAACTCTTTGCTCCACCTAGCGTCAGGTAACAATAGTGAGCTGTCAGCTGAGCAGAGTACGTCTCAGGCCGCATCAACCGCCTTGCATTCCTTATCTATAGATACCTACCATGGTAGTGTAGATGAATGCAGCGGCGTTTTGCAGCCGGTGTTATTAAGTACGGCGTTAGTGGAGGTAGCAGATAGCTATAACTGTTTTCATACAGCCCGTGCGCTGTTGGACAGTGGTAGTCAGCACAGTTTCATTTCAGAAAGCTTACAAAAACGAATCAATGCGCCACTGATACAGTCCACTATACGAATTTCAGGTGTCGCACAGACAGTGACACAATCAAATCATTCATGCGAATTACTCATGCGTTCTAAATTAAACGATTATTATTCAAAGATTAAATGTTTTGTCATGCAGCGTATAACATCCAGTTTACCCACGACATACATAGACACCGAACTTATACGTATTCCGGATAACGTAAGCCTGGCGGATCCTACCTACAATATTCCTTCGGAAATCGATTTATTGATAGGCGCGGACTTGTTCTGGGAATTACTAGACGGAAATAGAATCCGATTGGTAAACGGACCATTTCTTCAAAATTCGAAGTTAGGATGGTTGCTTTCGGGTCCTATTATCACGCAAAAGAAATTTGATGGCAACAGTCGTCATGTTCACTGCAATTTTAATCAAACCTTAGGGTTAGATGACCAACTTAGTCGTTTCTGGGAAATAGAGAATGTCCCTCAAGTAAATAACATTCTCACTAAAGATGAACAATTTTGTGAGAAAATATTTACTACAACAACTAAACGCGATTCCGAGGGTAGATTTTCTGTTCGCATTTCTTTAAAAGAATCACCTGACGTGTTGGGTGATTCTTATAATTTAGCCAAAAATAGGTTTCTTTTTTTGGAACGTAAACTAGAACGTTCGCCTGACTATAAACGTATGTACTCTGGCTTCATGAGTGAGTACTTGGCTTTAGGCCATATGAGTCGTATTGACAAGGTTATGGAACCTAACTTCTTTCTTCCGCATCACGGTGTGCTTAGGGAAGGTAGTTCTACTACGAAGTTACGTGTGGTTTTCGATGCGAGTGCTGTGACAACTTCAAATAAATCGCTTAACGATATTCAGTATCCAGGTCCAGCATTACCAAATGACATATTTTCTATATTACAGATTAATTCGCAGATTTACGACCCTTCAGGTCTACTCTCACCCGTAGTCATAGTCGCTAAGATACATATACAAAAATTATGGCTTGACAAACTGGGTTGGGATTCACCCATGTCACAAAATATAGCGGTGACTTGGAACAGCTTTAGATGTACTACTTTAGGTTGTTTACAAAATATACGTATACCTCGTCATGCAATAAGCGATAACGTTCAACACAAAGAACTGCATATTTTTTCTGACGCATCACAAAATGCGTACGGTAGTTGTGCGTACATACGATCCTACAATGATACTTCTACGGTTACTGTTAGACTGTTATGCGCAAAGAGCAAAGTAGCACCACTTAAGTCTCTCAGTATACCTAGGTTGGAATTGTGCGGTGCGCTGGCAGCGGCGAGACTTTATAAAAAGATAATGGATTCATTACGATTAACTTTTACTCGTGTATTCTTCTGGACTGACTCGACGATCGTCATGGGTTGGCTACGTATGTCTCCACATTTGTTAAAAACATTTGTACAAAATCGAGTAGCTGAAATCAATGAGCTTACTGATGACGCGGATTGGTTACATGTGAGTGGGACAAACAACCCGGCCGATCTATTGTCCAGAGGTCTATCTCTCGATTTATTAATCGACAGTAGCTTATGGTGGAACGGTCCATCTTATCTTCAAGATAATAATTATAATTTTTCAAATAATAAATTTCGTAATGAATCAATTAATCTTAATAATTTACCCGAATTAAAATCACAATCAATCAATTTAATCACTAGTACTTCTAGCGACTTGATTCAATTCGATAAATATTCATCGTTCATTAAACTTAAACGTATAGTTGCATATGTATTGCGATTCATTTCTAAGTTACACCCGAGGCGGTCAAAGCTGGAAACCGGTTCCTTATCGGCAGCGGAGTTGAGCGCTTCGCAAGTCACACTCGTTAGATTAGCGCAGATGCAATCTTTTCCTGACGCGTACAATAAACTTTTAAATAATATTAAAATTAATACGAATAGTAAATATACGAATTGCATTTCCGGTCTAAATATATTTCTAGACCAAGATAAGTTAATTAGAGTCGGTGGTAGATTGTCAAACTCGTCTGATTTTTGCTACGATAAAAAACATCCAATATTACTGTGTAGTAAACATCATTTCACGATGCTTTTAGTTCGAAGCGAACATGAACGCTTGCTTCACTGTGGACCACAATTACTTTTGTCAACATTACGTGAATGCTGGTGGCCACTGAGTGCTAGGAATCTAGTTCGTAAAATAGTGCGTGAATGTGTTACTTGTGTGCGAATCAAAGGTAAAACTTTAACTCCTATCATGGGAAATTTGCCATCAGAAAGATTGGATTCTGGATTTCCGTTTAGTCGAACAGGTATGGATTTAGGTGGCCCAATTTACATCCTCAATAAAAAGGGAAGAGGGGCACGTCTCATAAAATCATATGTATGTCTGTTCGTCTGTTTCCTTACTCGTGCTGTTCATTTAGAACTTGTTTCCAGTTTATCTACTAACGATTTTATATTGGCTTTGAAACGTTTCATCAGTAGAAGAGGTAAACCTGAATGTATTTATTCTGACAATGGTAAAAACTTTGTTGGAGCTGAGAAGGAATTTTATACGATTTTAAATACAAATTCAAAACAAATAATCGATTATGCTACTAATAACGGAATTAAATTTAATTTTATTCCACCATATTCACCCCATTTTGGAGGCCTGTGGGAGAGTGGAATAAGGTCATGTAAATATCATTTACGACGTGTAGTAGGTAACGCGAAGCTTACTTTTGAGGAATTGAGCACGGTTTTAGCACAGATTGAATCCGTCCTCAATTCCCGCCCCATGTCCCCTCTGTCCACAGATCCTAATGACTACACTCCATTGACTCCTGGTCATTTCCTTGTCGGCCGGCCGTTGACTGCTCCAGCACACGATGACCTCACAGATGTCCAGACGTCACGACTCAGCCGGTACCACCGCGTTGAACAGCTACGTCAACACTTTTGGCAGCGGTGGTCAAAGGAATATGTCTCCGAATTACAACAAAGGACGAAGTGGAAGTCTCACCAACAGGATGTCCAGCTCGACAGCCTAGTCTTAATCAAGGAAGATAACCTGCCACCTCTGAAATGGCGTCTGGGACGCATTACGAAGGTGTTTCCTGGTACGGATGGTGTTTCACGAGTCGCCGAGATTCGCACTGCAGGCGGGACCATACGGAGGGCGTTCTCAAAAATATGTCCCCTGCTCCAGGAGCCTGTACAGCGAGGAACGTGAAGATATTTCTATCGTTGGAAGCGGTTCTTCCAAGGCGGGCGGTATGTCGGCGCCAGCCATACGTTCAGCGCCATCTACCAGCGTGTTGCAGCGTTAAATAGAATTCATAGATAAATTTCATAGTGTAGCAAATAAACCAATAGAGAGTGCTGCCCCCAACAAAATTCTAGAACATTCATTCTCTCTGATACGACTGTAAGAAAAAGACAACGATTGTAATTTATTTAAAAATAAACGTATTTTCACTGGAGTTAAATAAATATTCATTGAAGACGAACCCGAAGTTCCCCGTAGCTACCACACTTTTAATAAAAAAACGTGTTTATACTTTTTTCAGCACAAGAAACTGCATATTATTTGGTAGTCAATCACCCAAGTCAAAAAATAATCTTTTTTTATATTTTTTAACGCAGTTTTTTTTTTCAAAATTGAACCCGTGACTTTTAACAATTATTTTTATTATATAACTATTAACCGCTTAAATTTTCATCTCAAAAAGCGTTCGAGAGAATAATTGAATAATAATTGGGAATTCACCCAGTACTTATATTATGTATTATAATATATCTACAGTTTCTTGAACAATAGTCGTATGACTAATTAGTTGACAGGTAAGTAAGGTACTTTTATATATACCTATACTGTTCAATATTTGAACTAGAACTTTGACTTCAAGATTCGCTTGCTTTGCTAGCTCGGTCTATTACTTACGGATTTTTTTTAAACCACATTGCTTAGGCACTAAAAGGTTACATTAACATATTACATGTTTCTTCAGTATCCGCCATTCGGATGTTCAATTATAAATTCTTGTACCTTTTACCCTCAATTTACATGTTCATATTTTGTAAATGTCGGACGTTTTTCCAAAGCTTGCGAATTTGAAATGGAATTATTATTTGTAACTTTGGACATAAATCAGAATTTAAGCTTGTAAACTCGCACCTACTTATATTACGTTGAATACCAATTTTCAAATACTGAAAGCCGACTACGTAAAAGCTTTATGTAGGTATTACAACTTCAAACATAATCATTTTAATTTGTTTAAGAGGGTATTTTGTACCTTTAGAATGTAGGTATTCATTTAGGCCTTTCATATAGAAATATATAAAATCAGAATTAACAATTTTGCTACTGAAAGTTGGAAGTGGCATTGTGAAGCAATTGGAAATGGCAATGTTCAAAACATCAGTTGAAAAGACAGCTAGCCACATTGCTTGCAGAATCGACCACTTTCACCCAGATTCAAAACCTGAAAACCCGAAAACCTTAAACCCGAAACCTGAAAAAAGTATTATATATAACAATAACTGACTATTACTAACTTATTTTTAGGTGCTGGTAACAAAACCAGATTTTTACAATGAAGAGACTCGCAAGAATTTATTCACCACTTTGTCTGAGCTGATCTCTCTGAACATAGTGCCGATTGTAAACACGAACGATGCAGTCAGTCCGCCGATGTACATCCACGATGATACCGTGGTGCCGGGCACGGGGAAGAAGGTAAGCGATTTTGAATCTTAACCCACTGGTTTTAAGATCTTTGAGCTCTGGTGAAGTTTTGTCTTTGGTCTGAACAGGTTAATTTTATAATTAAGTAACCAAATTCGGATTCATAGAGTTCATTAAATAATAACAATAATACTTCAGTACATACAAACGCCACAAACGAATTGCAGAGTCTTAAAACGCTTGTCTTCTGACTTCAATCAGACGCTAGGCAAACCAAATGCCTGCTTGAATCTAAAAAAAATTGGATGCAATGGCATAAAAACTTCAGATTATTCACAATTGTTCATTATATCTATAACAATGGCACGCGTCGGTGATATGCGATACGTCAAAAAACATTGTAGACAAGCCTTTAGATACCTAACGGTTTCAGGGTATTGGTATAAAAGACAACGACAGCCTCTCAGCGCTCCTCGCCGCCGAGATCCAGTCGGACCTGCTCATCATGATGTCGGATGTCGACGGCATCTACAACAAGCCGCCGTGGGAAGACGGCGCTCGCATGATGCACACCTACACCTCACAGGATAAGGACCAAGTGCAGTTCGGACATAAGTCCAAGGTAACCATAATCAGCTTTATAATGTTTCAACGTCACAACACTGGGAGCTAAATTTTCAACGCTTTCACATCGAGATTCCACCGTTTACCGCGACGGATAGTTTACGCTCGTACAAACGAGCTCTTATTATGACCAACCTAAAGACCTACTGTTTTGACACGGCCTACTCTCAGACAAGAGTGATTGGAATTCAGACTCAGCTTTCTTATATTCTTACGGCTGGGACACTGGCCTACTACACAAGAGTGATTTGATTAGGATTCAGACTAAATGTGGATCGATCTTCGAGCTACTGTTGTATTATTAGTACTTCATCGCGACCAGACTACTAATGTTCTGCTGTAGTGAAGTAATCACTCACGCTTAAGGTAGTCCCACTGGACTTAGTTTTATATCGACTGTGGATTGATTTGTCATACAAATATACATTTCACGAAAACTATTAGTGCGAGACCTCTGCTTTAAATTTTCAACGGATCAATTCTTTGTTTTAAAAAGCTGTCATATACAAAAGTCACCTAAATAATAATGGCAGCTACTTCGTGTTTTAGTTATTCACAGATGCGTGTAATATAATAACATATCCCCAGAGATTTTTGAATAAATGATGTCTAAAAAGTATTTTTGCTTTATGAGCTAAACTTTTTTTGGAAAGCATTATTTTTATGAAACGGCCACCGAGGTATTACTCCGTAATTTAACGAAGTCGCAAAAGGTTTTTTGCTATAATTTATGAAAATGCGTTTATTGTTACTCTAGTGGAATTCCCAAAGACATTTCGTGTATTGTTTTAAATTTGCACCCTTTTGAAAAGCTTTACCGCCTCAGGGTAGGAAAAACAGGCCTAAAAATCGCAGCAGAAATTCGCGAAATTTGTCGCTAGTAGATTTAGTTTTGAAAAAAAATTCTCCGAATTTTATACACAAGTCATTAAATATTTCTTGGGATCCGTTTCAGAAGAAGAAAAAGCATGCTTTGGTTATTCGTTGGTGGCCAGTCTGTCAGTAACGCGATTTTATATTATTGTTCACGGTTTTTATAAGACTGCTATAGCTTATTAGGGTACCATTGTAATACACGTGGCGCATGTATTGTGGTCTCGTATATTAAAGCGAGAGGAAAATAAAATAGGATAATAAAACATGCCAAGCGAGCTTGTGGGTGAAATAATATTTATATTAGGTACTACCAATGTAGACAGCTTGATAAAAAATCATGTCATTTTATGATGTACTTGTAGATATAGGTTACCTAAATACGTAAAATCGTTTTGTTTTAGGCTTTCGGTATTTGGTAAGCTACGAAAAACGTTGAATTAATTTGTTGTGCCTATCACACAGAAGCAGTTCAGTTTTTCTTACATAAATAGTACTTATATCTGAATTTTAAGTTTAAGTTCAACAGTCTTAGAAAATTTGGATACTTAGTAATTTAAAAAGTGCTTCGTGTGATTTAGTAAAAGCTTTTTGTGAGATTCGTAACCTACTGCTTGAAAAAATAAATCATTCCTCTCTATATTTAGATTAAAGTGTTTTAAGAAAACTGGATAATCTTTTTGTAGTAAAGGTTTTATCAAAGAGCTTTTGAATAAAGATTAAAAAATGTTTACTGAAAACAACGACTTTTTGCTTTTAAATTGATATTGATATAAAAAAACCAGCCAGTTATTTCTGTGTTAAGATTAACGGTTATTGTCGAAAGAATGAGCCGTTGTTGATCCGTTAACTTTATGTTGATCAATCGATCAATCGTCCAAACAGCCATCCAGAGAAGATTATATAGAGCTTTGTCACTCGCGTGGTCTATTCGACACGACTCGGCGCTTTTCCTCTATAAACGACGCCATAAGTAGTCATAGTGTTCAAGTGGTTATAGAGACAGAGCAAAATGACCTGTCTTTTGACACCTGCTATAAGATCGATCGAAGATTCGATCGAAGAACATTGCTGCCATCAACCTAATGTCCTTCTCCGTTATTTCAAGGAGTTGGGCTGGCTGGGTCAGGTTAGCAGAGGGACAATGCACAATACACCCCAATGTGGGACTACAGTGCAGATCATATACCCCCATTTAGAATTAGAATTAGAATTAGACACCTGGTATAAAAGTATTTTTTCCTAGGTTGGCACAGGAGGTATGGACTCAAAGGTGAATGCTGCTACATGGGCGATGGCGCGTGGCGTTAGCGTAGTTATATGCAACGGTATGCAAGAAAAGGCTATCAAGACCATCATAAATGGAAGAAAAGTGGGCACTTTCTTCACCGATTATGTGACGAATTCTACGACGTCCGTGGATGTCATGGCGGAGCAGGGTAAGAAGAGAATTTCTCTCGTTTTCGACGTTTTTTCTATCATGATAATTAAATTAAACAAGGTTTTAATTTACCTCTGCACCGCACTAGGTAGGTGTGCATTTAAAACATGAACAGCGCCTGTAGCGCAATGTAATCTCGCTTCAAAGTCGCTTTGATCACATCAGTTAGCTGCTTAGTCTTAATTTATTTTAGCTTCTGTTTGCAGCTCGCAGTGGAAGCAGAATCATGCAAAAACTCACACCATTAGAAAGAGCGTCAGCCATCCACTCTCTAGCTGACTTACTTTTGAATAAACAAGAAAAGATCCTAGAAGCAAACTCAATGGACTTAGAAGCAGCAACTAAGGGTGGAGTTGCCAAGCCCTTGCTGAGTAGACTATCACTCAGTCAAGGGAAATTACAGACTCTATCTACTGGTCTGAAGCAAATTGCCGATTCGAGCTACGAGAATGTAGGAAGGGTTTTGTCGAAGACGAAGTTAGCAGAAAACTTGATGCTGCGACAAGTTACTGTACCGATTGGAGTTCTGCTTGTCATATTCGAGTCAAGACCCGATTCGTTGCCTCAAGTAGCGGCTTTAGCCATGGCTTCAGCCAACGGTCTCTTACTAAAAGGCGGCAAAGAAGCCGCTCACTCAAACAAAGCCTTGATGGATCTCGTAAAAGAGTCATTGAAAACAGTTGGAGCCGAAGACGCTATCTCTCTAGTCTCTACACGCGAGGAAATAAGTGACTTACTCTCTATGGAGAAACACATTGACCTGATTATTCCTCGAGGATCGTCCGATTTAGTTCGGAGCATACAGAAGCAATCGCAGCATATACCTGTTTTAGGACACGCAGAGGGAATCTGCCACGTGTTCGTTGACAAAGACGCAGACCCAGCTAAGGCTTTAAAGATAGTCCGCGACGCGAAGTGCGACTACCCGGCCGCTTGCAACGCTATGGAAACTTTACTCATCCACGAAGATCATCTAACTGGATCTCTCTTTACTGAAATTTGTAATATGTTGAAGAACGAAGGCGTTATTATTCATGCTGGGCCAAAGTTAGCTAGAAATCTGACTTTTGGTCCACCTGCTGCCAGGACCATGCGCCATGAATATGGAGCTTTGGAGTGCTGCATAGAAGTTGTGAAGGATTTCGATGAGGCAGTCCACCACATTCACGAATTCGGGAGTTCTCACACAGATGTTATCGTTACGGAGAATGGTAAGCATATTGTCTGATATATTATTATTTTCTTACGGCGCTTATTATAGGCCATTACACATTACTTCCGTAATAGATTAGTCCAGCAAGTAAAGTTTGTATAAGTCAGTGGGCAACTCTGGTAACAAACTTGATAGGCTACCTGAAGGACTCCGCCATGGCCTAAAAACTTAGCTAGTTTAACAGTAAGATCATTCGTAAATTATTAAGTAGTACCTACACTAGTAGTACCTGCTTACAAGAAAACCAATATTGTCTGTGATGTATTTACTTCTAAGTTTTGAGTAAACAAATAGATATTATCTATTCAGACATACGAGTATACAAATACTCTGAAACAATGACGTTATTCCAGGAACAGATAAGATTACTAGTTCAAGTTTAATAGACCCGGCAAATTAGAAGCAACTACAGATAGCAGAGTAACATCAGCTTCCTCCAGCGTCACGTGTCTGTTAACTGATTAGAATGTTATTGTTTGTGCGTTTGCATGTTATCATGAAATCATAACAATCTATATACATCTTGTAGTACACAAGGAAACGTATTTCATATTTAAACCAAATATCTCAGCATGATTAAAACATAGGTAGTGAAATTGAATGCGATCAAATTACAGTTAGTATTACCTCTGTTATTTTTCTGAGATTTTCTTGGCGCATTATCTCTATGAAGTGTGCAAGAGAAACGATGCATTTTAAAAGACTTCTATCTTAAAATAGCCCAATAGTTGACATTGGTATAAATAATTTGTTTAATTAACACCGCTTTTTCATTACGTTAATGTGCTTCCCATTATCCCCGACCCTCGAATACCTTGACCCGGGGTTAAATAAAGCAAGTTCGTATGCGTCAAAAGGCCTTCGTCACGGGCCAACTTCTAAAAAGCCGGAACGCCATAACGTGCCATCCGAAGCACAAAAGCGATTGAAATTTCCACTAACGTTGAATGCCGGGATCAGCTTAACGTGCCTTTCAAAGCACAGAAGCGATTGAAATTACCACTGGCGTTAAATAATGCACAAACAAACGATCTAAAAGTTGTCTCAACACATACAATTGTAATAATACTACGTAGTACTAATATCTGTTCTGTGTCACCTGCAGTGTAGCTATTTATACATTTTTGTTTTTTCAGAGGACACGGCTAAACAATTCCTCCACGCGGTTGACAGCGCGTGCGTTTTCCACAACGTGTCGTCGCGATTCGCTGACGGCTTCCGGTTCGGGCTCGGCGCGGAAGTCGGCATTTCCACCGCTCGAATCCATGCTAGAGGTAACATAATTAATTACTTAATTTACTGTTCTCACTTATAAAACTTTATCACACAGAATAAGTTAAATTCAAAATAGTTTTATTCAATAAAATCACAAGGGATCACTTTGAAACGGTTTACAATGTGTGAATTTGCTTCAGTTCCACGCGCCCCAGCTTAAAAAAATCAGGCAAACATGGTTGGGTTCTGGCTTTGTTGATTAAAAAATCCAATAAAGAACTCTTTCATAACAGTTCGAAAATAAGTTAACATTCTTTCGTTGCAATCATGTCTAACTGCCTCATTTAAACTTTCTGATATTTTTCCATATGTGATCAGAATATTTTTCTGCCCATTAAAAATATAAGTCCTTATATTCCGAGGAAGAAACAGTCAATGTTATTGTTAGATCTCTTTGTGATTGAGTTCGGCCGGGAAGTATTGATAATTTAATATTGTTGTTTTTTTTTCAAAGACTTTGTTTTTCTTAATTGTTACACCGTGATCTGTAAAGCAAAGTCGCTTCTTTCCATCTGTATGTATGTATGTACGCTTTGATCTTTTAAACTACGCAACGTATTTTAATGCGGTTTTCATCAATAGGTAGAGTAATTCGAGAGAAGAGTTGATACATATAGCATGGTCGCTAGTTATTTTTAAATACTCTCCATCGTCTATACTAATATTAAGAGGAAAGGTTTGTATTTTTGTTTGTAGTAGTAGTAGTTTAGTCAAAAACTACTGGTCCGATTTCAAAAATTATTTTACCATTACAATGCTAAATTATCTCTGAGTAACAAAGGCTATATTTTATATCCACCCGTGCGAAGCCGGGCGAGCCACTAGTATGTAATAAAAAGTTTATTCTCAAACACAACGTTTCCAGGGCCAGTCGGTGTCGAAGGCTTGCTCACCACGAAATGGATACTAGAAGGGACGGACCACACTGCCGCCGAGTTCAATGAGGGCAAGCGGTCGTGGGTTCACGAGAAAATGCCCTTGAACTGACTACATTGTACGGAAATTGAAGGATTATGGGCTAGGATCACACAATTTCTCTGTCGGAAATTAAAATGACTCAGTTATCAATTATTACGCAAGATAAGGAAAATTGTCTTTTATTTATTAATTAGCACTAAGTGCACAATAATCTTTAATTGTGATTCGCAACTATTCATGATT
The DNA here is from genome assembly GCA_951394395.1 of Colostygia pectinataria. NCBI lineage: Eukaryota > Metazoa > Arthropoda > Insecta > Lepidoptera > Geometridae > Colostygia > Colostygia pectinataria. Next base: position 10,067,912 of record OX596358.1, on the reverse strand, counting down.
AAATCTGACTTTTTAAAACTAATTAATCTCAATTAAATATTCTTGTGTATCCAAGTTTTTTTTATATATAAATTTTGATACAGTTTTAAGAGGAGTAATTTTTAATATCAGAAATCTAGAGAACAATATTAAATCATCTTTTTTTCACCATAGTTATTTATTATTTTATTAAAATTGATTCGCAGTAAATTAAGTATCTAATGCGGAAAGTGAGAGTGAACCTAAAAAATGTTATGTAGAATTGATTATGAATGTAAAGTTGGTTATATTATGCAATTGTAAAAAGTTAGTAACATATATTTTTAAAAACTTAGTTAGGAAATTGATTTTAACTACATGTAAAAGAAACTGTAAGTAGTAATAATATCAATAGATACTTGAATAACAAGTTTTTTTTTCGACTTTATAATGTGTACTAGGTACCTGGGTAGGTACTAGGTACTCATAATAAACAGCTTAAAAGTTAATAAAAATTGTAGGTTAGTAAAATTAACATAAGTAAATGTAAATTTTTTAAAACTATTATGGTTATTAACATAATTTTCACTAAAAACGGGATATTTACCATGATTTGTGAGTTTTATTGATTCCTGATATTTCGGCGCAGTTACATGCACCATGATCACGGGAAAACACATGATGCACCATGATCACGGGAGATAGTGGTCAAGCGCAAGCCTATTGTGAATAATAAAAAAAAAAAAAACACCCCTCCCGTAAATTGTTTATCTACAAATAAAGTGTTATGCAACATGTAGTTGTAGACACGTAAATAGGTATTTTTTATAAATAAATATAACATGAATTTCTTACAGTTTATTTTATTTTATAAATACTAGGCTGTATTTTAATATAATATTCTTTTTTTTATAATTTATCGACGTCTATCTACTTTTGTTTAGTTTGGGGCTAGATGGCGTTATGTAATTAGTTAATATTTATTATTGCCGTGTTAGGACATGATAAGTAACGATGCCTAATTTCAAAACAGTCAACAAGACGTATTGTGGTAACAATCGATAATATTTAGTCGTGAACTCTGTGTTGCTGAGAGTTACTCTGTGCTACATTTTGTTAATTTAAATATTTGCAGGTCTTTGAAGCGCGGGTCATTGACATGCGCCACGCATGTCAATGATTTCGATTTCCCCCTTTCGATTTCCAACAAGGATAATTAATAATTGACCAGAAAAAATAATCGAATTACTCGAGATTTTTCAGACAAAATGTTAAAAAAAAGAACATGATTTATTTATGTGTGTGGATCGAACCACCCACGAACCCACGAAGGCGAACCTTAGCCCTCTGCGACACATCCGTCAGTATAGACCGTTATATAATGTTATTGAGTTGCAAAGTGTTGCTCAACAAAAAGTAACTGCGGTGTGGGTGTACCATAATGTTTCCACTGTTGGAGACGGGCTCTCTCTCAAGCGAAAGTGATTGGTTCGGTCGGGTTAAACTCTTACAAAAATGTAGTAACGCTACACAGGAGTAAAATGTTTAAGATGTAGCAAGGCTTTGATGTAACAATCTTTAGAAGTGACGAGTGCGAAATAATGCTTGATTTCACGCACCGAGTTTTCATCTGGGTAAAGTGTCACAGCGCCCTTCAACTTCCGAGTCGCATTATGAACAATGCACATTATATCTATAGGAAGCAAGCCGTGTCACTCCACCCTGACGAAGACTCGAAATTGAGTCGAAACAGTATCGGTGTTGCTTTTCTGATATACCGGTACGTGAAAACACTTATTTTTAAAATGAATGTATGTACTTACATTCTTGATAGTTTTATTATTGAAACAACTTTCGTTGTGTGTAGATTGGAAGATGCACATGTTTTGTCATGATTGGCACGGCATGCGAATTTTCTCACGATGTTTACCTTCACTGTTTGAGAGCACTAAATAACACATGCATTTTACGTGCTTATAGAAAATAAAAGCTTTTAGAAATATTGTGGTGCACAACTAGGTTTGAACCTTTGACCTAAGGGAGGTCAACCAATACCTGCCATTTCTCGATTATCTTTACTTGATTGAAAGTTACAACTAAACAATGCCACTATCAATCACCACCCTTTTGTATTGCTGCGAAACAATGCACTTTGAAGTCTCCTTTGTGATGTGCGACCACCTTTGTTCTGAACGGCACAGCTGATAACAGAAATAGTCCTATTTTTCCAACTAGTTTTTTTTTTATGTAGCAGTGTGCAAGCACTACTGTGTTAAGTTTTGAAGGGCATTTGTAGCAAGTGAAATCACTGGGCAAAAGAGACTAAATAAGTATTTATGAGTCAGTTTCCAATTCTGGTAAGATTTTATTCCAACCAAAGGCCTTTGCTATGGCCTATCAACTTTGAAGAAGCCCGACTGCTTACCGTGCCCTCCGAAAAGGCTTAACTTAAATAACGTCGTCTTGGAATGAAGAGCGCAGTGCAGTGTAACGTAGTATCATAAAGTTTTGAGTGACATTGTAACTGGTCAGACGTTGTGCTTTACATCAACCAAAAGTCGCCTCGTCATATGTTGATATAAAAAAAAACTATCATGTCAATGTCAGTAGCAGACGCTCCAGCATCCCTATACCTAGGGAACCAGTGGCAACCAGCCATTTTGACGCTCACGAAACGCGTGGTTTGTTCTTTGTTTTGTGAGTCTATACCTTGAGTTACCACTCTCGCTTGAGAGTAGGCCAGTGTCCCAGCAGTGGGAACATTAGAAGGCTGTCATGATGACCTTGAGTTATCGATATACAATAGTCTCTAATGATCAACGATTTATTATTTTCTAGTGAGTCTGGTTAAAATTAAGATTATCAACCACAAAGAGCAGGTCACACCGCCTGCGAACATATTATATTACATTATAGGTTGTCGTTAGGCCTCTGTCATAACCTAACGACAATATACTATAGTCTTTGTATAATAGCATAACAATAATTTACGGCTTAAAATTATAATATAAAAGATGAGAGTTATGAAACAGTCTACATAATCTGTGGTGGTGGCTCGTTTGTGTTGATTTATGATAACTAGCTTTTAGCGGAACAATGCCTGGATTTACTCGCGCAACAATAACGGTTAAGTAAGTGTGAAGTTTATGTTAATGTTTTAATGTCGCTTTGGATTATTTAAAAAAGTTTATTATTATTTGGGTCTGTATTCCTGAACGAAATAAAAGAGGATGGGCCGGTACAGCAGTGGATAGGAACCCTTATTGTGACTTTTAGCCTTTATAATGTGCCTTATCATAAAATTTTATGAACTATTTTCTAACATTTAATTATTGATTTATAAGTACCACCCATAACTATTGTAACAACTGCCCTTTGATCACATAACTCTGTAAGCGCCCAATCTTCATTGATCTTCATCTCAAACTGTCTAATAAGACCGTAGAGCTACGGTCAAACGTCAGAAACGTTTGAACATAATATTCAAATTAAAAGAAGAAGAGATGGATTAGTTCCGCTATGCTCGATCCCCGCTATGCTTGAATTCTGAAAACTGTTCTATTGTATTCAGAAGCATTGACTGTGGTTTAAAAGTAACCTATTATTCCAGAAATTAATGGTTTAGTAGTAAAAAAATGCGATTGTTTGAATTTTAAAATTCACGCTAAAACGCGCTGAGGCGCGGAGTGACAGCGGTGAAGTCATTATGTCAGTTTTCAATATAAAAATTTAGCAATAAGGTTCAAAATTCTGCAATATTTTTGATGCCACCAATCAGAGAATCTAGATGCTCCTGATCGTTGTTTAACCTTTTATGGCGGATTCCTGTATTTTGTAGTTTTAATATATTAAAAATATTATCAATCTCGCTTCTAATGTATAAAGAAATATGGTTTTTGAATTCCTTGAATTCTTTTTCCTAAGGTGAAGACGTGATTTTAATGATTATTAGTTACTGTCATCATGCCTATTGTCGAAAGGAAAATAATTTAAGGAATACAAAGGAAAAAATACTCATGTTAAAATATCACATTTAAAAACTATACACATTGTGTTGATGCTTCTTGATGGAATTCGATTGAAGATCAATGGATATTGATCGGTAACAGAGTTATATGATCAATCCGCTGGTCACCTACGCCACGAGCGCTTCACTGGCAATTTACTGGTGTACTTTCAAGCGAGAGTGATATACTTGTTCTCAAGTAGTGGCCGCAGGTAAACATCAGGCGTGTCTCATATTTTTCAAATGAGTATTATAATGTTAGGATGACATTTTAGCAGCTGTTACACAGTTACAAACTTGCACTTTGCTAAAATCATTGTTTATTACCACTAACCAATCTTTTAACCATGTTAGTTTTTTTGTTAATTGTAAATGTACAAGTAATTGAATAAATACTAACATTCACTTATATTTACTTATTTTGAGTAAGACGCGAGGGAGAAAACCCCCTCATATTACTGTCATGGAAAGAACGTCAGAACAACAGCAATCTAATTTCGCAGCGTGATCCCGAGAATTTCCATATTTTTCATTATTCAACTCGAGGAATACATAATTTAATTATAATGACGACGACGTAGCAGAGTATATGCGTTTATTAGGAGTTGTAAAACTTTGTATTGAATACAGCACGGGTTTCATGAAAGGTACATCTTGGGAATAGCCTAGTTTATTATAGCTTTATTCAATTAAACATCGAAGTAATTATTTAATGTCTTGTGCTAGTTGAATTCCAGGAAGTATCTTACCTGCGATCCTACTCTACTATTACCCTCTGCGTAGACTTGCTACGGCGTAGACCCTCTACAACATTTTGAAATATAATATTCATGTGACTGTTGTTCTATGGTATGGTCACGGATGATAGTAAGTTATTTTGAGCATAAAAAGGGAGAATATACATGTCCCATCTACCAATCTGCATGTTCTTGAAAATGCCAGTTTCCATCTTTGGTACATTTTGTAACTAAACTTTCGAACTAGCTATGAAAAATATCTTTATTAAATTTATTAATTAGTTACCAGTTATCAATTAGGGCAATTGTATTCATTTATGTTGCTGGCTCTTAGTAGCGATGTTTCCCTACCATTTGAGACCACATTACGTGATTCGGTTTCGTGATTCGGTAACTTTTAAACTTTTTTCTGGTGTTCACCAGAAAAAAGTTTAAAAGTCGGTGTAAAAAATGTACTTCGTATAAATTCGTGAAAAGTTTACGGTTCGTTCGACGCACGAGCGTCGAGCATGACCAGAATATTGACCTCTCTTTTATTTTACGGCTATGATGTGCCGGCTACCACTGGGCCTTATTTATAATCACTATATTATTAGCCTTGTTGTCATACTGATCTACAATCTACAACGCACAGCCTAAACTAAAACCTTTAAACTTAGAGGGAGTAGTGTAGGTACACTAAGAAAATAATTTCCGGAATTCAACTGGTAGAGAGCGCACTGGAATTAAGTTTGTTTGAAAAAACCAACGTGGACGAGACAAAATCGCAGGCGATTCACTACTAAATCTAAAACTACTCATGCCTTACTAAATATAGTAATATAATTTTATTTTCTTGACTGATAAGCTGTTGTAAGCTCAAAATAAAAAAAAAATGTCTTTCCTTATTCTTCATCTTTGCTCATTGACATAAAAATGACAAGGAAACATAATACATAGCGAGCTGCAGCTACGACAGTTATGGTAACTTTTATGTGGTTTTGATCTTATTTCTAATGATACTATATTATACCTCTACCTACCTATCCTATCTCTATAACCTAGATAAGTTTAAAACTATAATATCTAGTACCTAGCCAGTTTATTACCAATGAATATTGAACCTGAGCTTAAACTTGACCTCTGTTAATGTGTCTCAAATCTGTAATTATCTTTGTTTACCGAAACAAGAATATCAAGAATATACTTGCATGCTAAATGACAGGTTCTTTTATAAATAAAAGTATAAAAGTATATATCTTTAACAATTAGCACGTAATTTTCCCTGCGGTTTAATCCAAGCAACTGAAGGATTTATGTAGATGAACTGGCGTGAGGTTGTTGCAATATTGCCAACACACTGCATCTGCCGCGGTTTCGGGTTTATTGAATTTTACGATCGGAAATTACCGAGGAAGGGAGGTTTCGAGCGGGAAAATAGCTTCTAATAATATTGTAATAAAAATAAGATATTGCCTCCAAGACGATAAATAACAAACACAAATGAGGATAACAATGATAATATATGTACTTATTTTGTGTCGATGCGACCTAGGTACTTTTTTGACCTTTTTTTTATTTATTGCTGACAAGAAAAACTGTCGCTCAACAACCACATCTCCCAATCCGTAATATTTACAAAGTTGTGAAAAGAAAATTACTTAGTCTAAGTCTACTAAAACAATAAAAAATAATAGTAAAACAAGTCTCATGGATCATAAACCGATGGAAAATCAACCAGTGTATCATTAGGAGGACTATCTAAGGTTGTTTGCTTAAAGAAGAACCGAATGACTTGACTCTACCACCAACACAAGAATTACTACATAAAATCGGTAACTGTTTTAATTTTAATTAAACATTTTGTGAGCGATGATTGAGTTACCAGTAGGTTAGTGTTAGTTACTCAATGCAGTGTTAGAAAATGAAGATGTAAGTAACTATCAATCTAAAGTATGTGTTCTAAAGTGTGGGTGTTCTGGGTATTTTCTATATATAATAAAAAATATCTATCTATGTATTGTATTGTATTAAAATATATATCAGTCATCTAGTACCCATAATACAGCTCTGTTTAACAGCAGCTTACCTTGGCGCTAGATGATGCTGTGTGGATTGTCCAGCATTATTTATTTAAAAAAAAAGTATGTATTACTGTAGTCAAATCACTTCAGTCGGTGCGTCGTAGATGGCCGAACCACCTAAGTTCAGTGCGTCTCACAAAAGCTCACAATGTAACGTTCGTAACGCATCTTCGTGGAATGAAATAACTATTACACAACTTGTTATATCTATGTTTTTGTTTATGACGCTGACTTCTAAAAGCTTGTACAACTAAGCCGTAACTTCCTAAAGTTATTACAAAGAGGGACACTTGTCGCGCTATCGCCATTTTCTCAAATTGTTTGCCACCCAGAACTATTCCATTTCAGCTCAAACCAACTTGGATAAGAAAATCCGACGTCGACAAACTTAGAGTGAAAATCACAAGAGTGAACGTTACTTAAGCAATAAATACAAATAATGTTTATTATCAAAAGTAAACGCTACTGATTTTTTCTCATTTATAAGGTTGTTAATTAACTTTTGATTTATGTATAATCTACAGCAGAGACAAACCCAAGATTTCGCAGTGTTACCTTTATTATTATGATGACTTATTCATTTTTTTTTATACAAATTTAATGTCTCAAACAGTTAATACGCTTTCAAAAGTTGCAAATGGCGTTTCAGTATTTGGACAATATTTACCCAATCATTGGTATTCATTTGATATGATTTTCATACTTTTGTTTACAAGATATGATATACAATGAAACATAATATATTCGCCATCTATATCTGTCCTACATTAACATTATAAACCAAGGGAACGGGATCAAAGATATTTCACTTCAACAGGTCAGCACGGGTCATATTGCATTGAACCCTAGCGGGCAATTTACTCGGATGGTGGTCGACTAATCTTATAGTTGTACATTTTTAATAAATTTTGAGCTTTATGCTTAAAGGGTAGGGTCATTTTAAGTAGGATACTTACTACTTCACTGGCACGGTTTTTTAGAAGTTTATGCAATGTTTGGGTAGGAAATTGTTTAGCTAAAAGTTCGTAGGTTAAAATATATCGAATACTTTTATCCGAGTAGGTACTTTGAAGAAAGATTATTTGTAACCAATGTCCCAATGACTCTATGTTATGTAGGTGAGGCTTTGTTATTGTATTTGATAATTGAACTCGATATTGTAATAATTAACTTAATAAAAAAAACTGTAAATTAAGGTCTAAAAGTACGAGTAAAAGACCTAAAATAGTATAATAAAAAAAGGAAGAACTAAAATCAATTAAAATGAGTATAAAACAACAGATAATGGTTTTACAGTAACACATAAACAACCCTGTAAATTTGCAGACGCCTGAGTTATCCGGTTAGTTACTAACCCTAATGCAAGGCAGCGTAAGACGCTACTTTATGATTTTCCATTTCAACATGGATGAAAACTTTTAAGCGCAATGGGCGGAACCGAGTGCAAATGCAAGTTAACTGCTGATGTAATTGAATAACTCTGGTGAACTCTCAAGAACTTAGGGTGAGTGTGGGAAATAACTTAGAGCCTTAGCGCACTTGCTGCTAGTAAAATGTGTTAGTGTGTGTAGCATTCATCGTCATTATAACACACTTGTAATGTTTCCACTGCTGACACCTTGGGCTACTCTCATGTAAGAGTGATTGAGACAGAATTTACCACATGAACGCAATGCGGATTGATGAATGGCACTAGTATTTAGAGTCCAAGAGAACATGCCGGTTTCCTTCACCGTTTGAGAACACTGACATTATTATTTATATATATATTATTTATATTTACTGAGATTAGTGCTGGGCAGGTTATTTTATTATTATTAAGTAATTATACGTGCTCTTATTATTACTTACACACAAATACACACACACACACACACACACAGACATTACACTGTATTACTGGCATTTACTACTTATTTTTATTTTATTTTTTTGTTTTTACTTGCTTTTATCTCTTTTGTTTTTACTTTTGTTTTGAATTATGATATCATCAAGGCATATTTTATATTTTCTATTTTATACAGCTGTATCAAACTGATAATTTGTAAGAAAGTGTCCGTTCGGCGAATCCCTGTGACTCTTCACAACAGGTTTTTTTAGACCTAGTGAGGAGAACAGAGCCTAACCTGTGGTACAATTTTTTTTTTTACACCTGACTCATGTTTTTTACCTTCCTGTCAGCGCAACGGCTAATTTCACTACGGCCGAGATCCGTTGTGAGAACTATACCGATGCACACTATTATGACACATAAAATTATTTTTATTATTTATTTATTATTTCGGCAACTATTACTTTCAATATTGTTGAGATCGTATGGAGTAAAACAATCGGTTTCATTTATTTGTTCCTGTTTTTTACCTTACCTCTTTTACTTTGCTTTCCTCAAATTGATAAATTCTTAGTCTTATTCATTTAGCATCTGAAGCTAAGTATGTATGTAATTTAAAGTAAGTAGGTACTTATTTATCAGAAGCTAGGTGCCGCATAAAAATGACTTTTACACTATAATTCCGTAGCATCGACTACATATTCGTAGACCGCAGCTACGCAGCTACGCCAAAAGTTTCTAACGTGCTTTTTTCGGAAAGTAGAACAATAAGCAAAATATTTTTGTATGTAAAATATATGATATCTTCCTGCCCTCATTCACCTCATTTATATTTTTTTTCCCCAGCGGCTTGCTAAGTACATTTACTTTCATTGTCATTCATAAGTCAATGAATGAAGTGGATAGATTTGATAGACACATAGCTCACAGAGGTTTATAGTTCGTATAAAGGCAATGTATAGCAAACTTACTTCAGTCGTCTATTCTAGCCGAAAGGGAATGTAGGTCACGGTATGGAAATGTAGAAAACTTTTAATGACAGGATTCTGATCTTGTTTTTTAAAGTTGATTAAAAAAATGTTTCGAGGTTTTGTACGCCACGCATTGGGAGGTTTCATTACATCACAATTCACATTAATATTATTAATGCAAAAGTTTGGTTGAATAGATGGGTGAATGCGCCGCTTAACATAAGGCGAAAGATTGCGTGGTACTACCCAGCAGAGCCACCACGTTAGAATCCGATCATTTATATCTTAAAAGAATATACGTTAGACGTACATAGTGTACGTGCCGTTTATTGCTGTACGTTCGTCAGATACTGATAAAATCGACTTCGCTAGTGGCTCTGCTAGGAAGCATGCTTCCCAGCAGGACCACTTGAAATTATGTATTTAGGAAAGATAAACGCTACTGTGCTTACGTGAAAACTGTTGTACGCATTGTGTTTAGTATGAACGTGTTAAAAAATATCATTATTATGCAGTGGTTTTATATTTAAAACTGATTTAAACTATACTAAACTATACGTTTTCGCGTAAGCAGAGATTGCACAATAAAATTTGATTAAATTTTTATTACTCATAATTTTTCTAAAAATAGAAGTTTGTACAATATATAAATTACACAACCCTTTAGCTAAATTAAACTTTGCCAAAATAAAATAACTTCCCTAACTCTGGTAAATAAAATTCGTTCGAGTTGGTCCAATTAAGGCGCAGGTGGGTAACCGCAGCCAGCGCTCTCTCCCCAAAATTCTAACGCGATTTTGGCCGCGTACACCGTATACCTACGAAATTTATAAAACGAAACTAAAATTGTATACAAATTCACGGTAAACTTTCCTAAAAAGAATCGTTAGAAAATGAAGAAAGTTAAAAATTACTTTAACAAAATTTTCAAAGAAAATCAGTGCTGTTTTTATTTTGAACTGGTTTGATTTTCAACATTTCTCGTTAATTTAAATACAATTTCAATCAGGAAACTGACAATAAGCTGTCATATTCAGACAAAACACGTGAGTTTTTGATTGAAACGAAGTGAAATCGACTGCAACTGAATTACATAATTACCCCAGTCGACATCCAATGACATAAAAAAACATACGACACAATGCTTTATCTTGAAAACAAAATGCTTTTTTCTAAGCGTGTTTAATAACTAGGTACCTGTATTGAAAGTTGTTTAAGTTCATATTTTCTCAAGAAGTAAGTTTTAACTAGCTAGCTTCGCGTTCTCAACGTCATAACCAGCCGTAGAAAAAAGAATGAAGATAATAAGGCCAGTATCCAGCCATCCAGAAGTTTCAGAAAAGTTTTTCAAGAAGAACAGTTAATTTATTATGTTGATTTGAAAACAAGCTAGTTTCTAAGACAGTTTGTAGTTTGAAAGTTAAAATTTCTAGTAAGTATAGTTTTTTTAGCGAATGTAGTCCTAATAGGTTAGGCTTCTATATATTTTTTTGTTGGTTAAAAATACGAAAGGACTACTTGTGGACTACAAAAAAAATTATTACGTTTACGTATTACGTTTTAATTTGTAGTATTATTTTATTATTTGTACAATTATCTACAATCTAAGTAATCTAAATTAGTTTAATAATTGAGATTAATTTGATAGTATTTATACCTTGCTATCTACATTGTTAATAGATGTTTGTTACATATAAAGTACTTTTCTATCCTTTTCTTTTCTATTCTTTTAGATTTTGGCTATTGTATCTGTGTGGTTATGCAGCCTATTGTGTTCGCTACTTGTATTGTTAACCTTAGTGGGTGTTAACAGTTCACCTCCAAGTTCTGCCAATACTAAGAACTGGAAGATTTTCTTGGAGGTGATGTCTTTGATGGGCTTAATGAATAGGTACTCGTATATACATACGTTTTCGACAGCTGTTTTTAAACAATTTTTTTTCCAAGAAAATATTAAGCAGGTATTAAGCAAGTAGATGTACGAAAAAAACAAACAGTTTTACATTTGATATCCTAACGCAGACACTTATCCTACAATACTTAATTCTGACATAAACTTTTTTCTGTGACTGTACAAAACAGCTGCAGTATTTCGATGGAGGCCAAAATGTCAGTAAATAAATAAATTAAAATTGAAAGTGTCATTTGGGCCGAATCGGTCGAGTTTTTTTTCGGTCGAAACGTTGCTTTGCCTATCTTTACATAGGCAGTAAAAAACAATGTCGCTTCACGCCGCGCCATTTCTTTGTACGAGTATACAGGGTCATTAATTATCAACCTGACAAACTTAAGGGATAGGTTCCACACATAAAAAAAAATAGTTGTACTTTTTTTTTTCTAAACGTTTTTTTTATTTATATAAAAAAAAAAATACGTAATTCTGCTTAATAATTAGTTATCCTTGTTAGAAATCGAAAAGGCAGCGCTCGGCACTCGGTATATATTATGTTCGAGGTATGAATCTTTTAAATAAACTATACAACAGAATTTAATTTAATGCGGTTTCATCAATAGATAAAGTGATTTAAGGCTGGGGCGGGTCGCTAGTTGTTTCATGTAAAAACTTAATTATGTCCCGTTGTATGCAAAGGTTTATTTTTATTACCATCGTGCATAAAAAAAGAATTAAATAATTTGTGTTATAAACATATTTCCACCGAGAGCACCGGTGGTCTAGTGGTACTGACTCCGCCTTTCGATCCTAAGGTCGTGGGTTCAAATCCGGTCGTGCACCAATGGATTTTTCTGTTCGAAACATTTATGTGCGCAATGCCAGTGCTCTTATAGGGTAAAGGAAAACATCGTGAGGAAACCAGCAAGTTTAAAAACTAAAAATTCGAAAGACAAGACGTGCCATCCACCAATCCGCATTGGGTCCGCGATCTCTCTCGTCAGCTTTAAGTCGGCATTTGTTTTTTTTCTAAAAATGTTTTTTTGATATACGATATTCAAATCAAAGTTCCTTTTTTACTCTACATTTTAAACGACAAGTACCGCAACTTAACTTAGTTTTTAAAAACGACTAAGCAGATCGTACTTTGCTATAATACATTTGAAAAGGTTATAAATGTTGTAAAACCGTCTAGCACAGTTCGCGAGCTGAGCTTAGAAATAATAGCTCGTAAAGCAAGCTTCTTCACACACGACACCGGATATGAATACTTACATTCACAAGTGTATAATACTAGGGCTGCTACACGCAGATTTTTAGAACCGTAGTCTTGACACTACAACTGTAAACTAATCACGAAAACCTGGTCTGACAATCGTAAAAGTTAACTTATATCGTCTAGCTGTCAATTGGTTTGGAAATTCGGTAGTTCATATTACGCACTAAAGAGGCGTTGTTAAAAATCCCACACAAGTTCACAGCTGTACATTTACGTTTGCGATTGTTAAACTAGTTTTTCGTAATTCGCCCTCTGATTGGCGCTTATAATCGTCATAATTTGCTGACATAAAAGAGACAGCGCGGAAAATTAGTTAACGTTAAATAACACGATCCAACTGGCATTTACCAACCTCACCACCGAGTTTTCCATAGTACTTTGCTAGTACTATGGAAAACTCGTAGCGTAGTTGTAGCTTTGCCTAGTTTTGGGCTAGACGCTGTATAAATCCGCGAATTTATTATTTGTTATCACAGCCTCAGAATCGCGCGTCTTACCGATCGTGATTTTAAGGTGATGCAGCCAAAAACCCAAGAAAACGCGATGAAAAAAAAACATCAAAACTTTTAGTCATCAAGAAAAAGTGCTTTTAAAAATTTAAAGGTAGCTAATTCACATTTCCCATGAAAATATTCACAGTCACTTAGTACTCTCGCAAGGTCAAACTGAAGAACTAAAGCGAGCAGACTCTGTATGGCTCCCAAGGGTAATTTACAAGTTGACAACCCTGTATAATAGGCGGGAAATTGGGGTGCTAGCGAACTCTGTATGATGGATCCATTTAACTGGCGTTGGCGCGAATGAGATTACGGGTTAATACGTAATCAGGGTCTTGTGACAGGAGATAAAGATGTTTTTCGAGTGGTTTCCTTGTGTTGATGAACAAAGTTTACGAGACACAAAGTGAATTTACTTTGGTGTGGGAGTAGATTCATTTTGGTTTTGATCACAGATTTAAGTGAATTGTGGGACAGTATTAGGGACTTAGCTATAAAAGTATGAACTTAGTAAGCTTTCCTCGTCTAGACACAGTAGGGTTGGTCCTAGAAAAGTATGCTCATTTAAGATATTCCAGGTATTTTAAACTGCTCCATTTAATCCAAAGCAATTCTGCGCTAACGACTACAGCATAACAAAGCTAAAGTACCAAAACTTGTACTGTAGGTACCTATAGCTCGTGAAGATACAAACAATTTGCTGAAACCATTATCTCTAGTTTTAATAACGTAGCACATTACAGAATTTGTCTCATGTGCTTAGGGATGACCTTAATTGTTAGTAATGTGTAGCTATAAAAAGGGTAATTAATTAAACTAGACGGACCATTTGTTCATCGTAAATTCACATTTTGTTTTTATTATACCGTTCCAATATCTAGGCTATAGGCAATACTTTAAAAGAAATGGCGGCGTTTCCTAAAATATTTTCTAAGAAGTCATTTGCTTCGGCTGAATTGCCATCCAAATTTACCCAGAGGTTTTAATAAATTTAAAATGACTAAAGAACCACAACTAGATGTCGCTAGTCTCACTAATAAGGTTTCAGCTCGAGGCGCTAGTTTAATCTGTGTCAGTGGTTAACAAGAACGAAACTCGTTTTGTTTTTTGTTATCAACCCCAATCCAAGTAGCCGAGGATAATCCTTAACTCCGACTGGGCCCGAGGTCGCTTTTACAAAATATACTGCCAGTTAAATGATCCTTTCGGGAGGATAGCGAGCTTCTTGCTTAATAAACAACGTGATTTAGCTGCTACAAGCTTAGTAGATTGCTTAATGCTATGAGAATAAAGATGTTTTTGAAGAAACTGTGAGAATGTGCACACTGTGTGCAGTGATATTTTACTGTTACTGTTTTTGACTGAGGTATTATAGGAGGCTCAGACAAAATGAGGTTCTATAGCGTTTCGATTGTTATTGGAAATATTTAAAAATGGAACTAGAATTAGAATTTGGAATAACTGAAGCGATGTACCCTAGGTAGATAGAGCTTGGGTAGAGTAAATATTTCTATTATGTCTGATAGTCAGAGGTGGAGTCAATCTAATCAGAATTTTATACTAAACTGTAACTTCTAATAAGTATTAGAATTTTCAGCTCTGAATTTTCATCAAGAATGTTTTATAGTATAGTTTATAAATTCCTTGGCAAGAGATTTTTTCTCTATTTTATATGTAGGTACTTTTTATTTTCATATTACATGAAAAAAAAAGAAGCTTAAATTGTAATATACTTGTATTTTAGCAATAAAAAAGGGTACGTTAATGTTGAAAATTTGCATATGTATTGGCTGGTACTGGTAATTCACAAGGTTTTCATTCACTTTATAAATATATTTGAACAGTGTTTCACTAAAAGCTTTTAGGGATATTTTAAATCGATTCATTTAATATTCTATTCAACTGATTCGTTCACTCACTGCTGAGGTTTTCTCGTTCCGTTTTTTCTTATCTCATTTTCTTAAATACAATTTTGATAGCTCGCCATTTAATTTTCTAGAGACAGTAATTCTAGTACACGCAGAGTGCACGTATGGTGTACCCAGTTGACATGTTGCTTCACGCACAGTCCACAGCCTCACGCAAGCGTCAGACAAGCGTCACGCTAATGTGCAGTGCTTGACGTTTGCTTCAAAAAGGCAGTTTTAAAGTTAAATCAGCACTCGTTTGCATGACGCTTGCGTAAAGCTGTGTAAACAGCACGTATGCGTCATCGAATCAAAATAATCGAGCCCTTAGTTCTGCGCTAATAAAACAACGGTTATTTATCATTTCATTATTACACATTTTTATTATAATAATAACCAAAAGCAGTTATTATCTTAGACGAAAACCACTTCTGGCAAAGAAAAGACTCGCAATCTCTGGACTAAATGATTGGAAGTCCTAGCTCTTTATTATAAAAACAAAGCCTGACCACTAAACAACAGTGAACCGCTGCTTTTATTCCAAACACATTACCGAGGTCGGATTATAAGTTTGGACCCTTATCAAAGTAAGGCATGCGTGAAAATTTGCATAATTGAAAGACGCATTCGCTCAGTAAATTGAAGGGTTGAATTAAGAAGATGGTATTGTATTAACTAATGGGTAAATTGAACCCAGCTACTGGTGAATTAGAATTAGGTTCAGAATACAAATTCAAGAGAAACTTTAGAGGATGATTATTCGTAAGATAATTATAGGTATCTACCTGATTCAATTATGAAAGACACGATAGTGCGGTCCAACAAGGCGTTTACACGTCTAGTGTAATACTATTACCCTATCTATACGAATAAATTATCGTCCATGCTATCATTGACTGACTATTAGATAGAAAGTCACAAATAAATCGAGGAATTTAAAATATTTCGGTACTTCGGTTACTATACAACTATTTACTGAAATAATACACAATTTATACAAGCATATATGAACACGATTAGCCCGCTATGTCCCACAGCTAAGCATATAGGCTGAGTCAGTCAAAAAGTATGTAATATAAAATGATGCCAGTGCTAAAACGGTTAAGAAAAACCTCGTAAAGAAGATGTCCAAGGAACAAACATTCGAAAGCCAATCAGCAATAACTTTCATTGGTTTCATGACTGTGACGAATTACGATGTAATTACAACATCAAGCCAACAACTTGATAGTCTCGTCATTGCAGCTGGGCTTGGTGCTGTGATTATATAAGGCTTAGAAAGGATATATATTAGATAATCCAATAAAAAAAATTACTCTCGTTTGTGGTTAATTTTTACTAAAGTAAGTAAGTTCGTATGAGTCAGTGGCCAAACTCTGGTGTCAGAGTTTCTTGGCCGCTCGAAGGCCTCTGTCATGGCCTAACAACTTTGAAAAAGCCGGGACCGACTGCTTAACTTGCCCTCCGAAGCACGGAATGTTTACTTGTTTTGCTAGTACCAGCCAGTAGAAACATTAAAAAGCCGTTGTGATAATTCAAATCACACCACCGGCTTTATATGCTGATTTTGAGACCTATCTGTAATATCAGTTGCTTAACATGCTGATTTTGAGACCTGTCTGTAATATCAGTTGCTTAACATGCTGATTTTGAGACCTGTCTGTAATATCAGTTCTGCATGAACTTCGTTTCAGATTTTCATTACAAAGATCAAGAAGGATAAATTGATTACAACACGCTCAAAATGACACTCAAGAAGCTTCTTAGTCTAAACCACACACTCTGGTATGGAAATGTAATTAGCTCAGACGTGTTCACTTTAGCAAGAGGTGAACATGTCAGGGTGCCTTACTCTTGAATCTCATGACAATTCCGATCCAATCCCAATTTTAATTTACTGCTTTTAAATTTTTGTACTCTTATAAACAAGGTTGAATTTGGCGCTAGTTTTGCACTCAAAAGTACAAAATGTCATATTCCAATACTTGTCCAATAACCAATCGCGTTTAAAAGTAAGGCCGATCCCTGTATTTTCTTTGATCATGTTCGAAATAAGTTTATATTGCGGTGCAATAGAGTATAAAATAAATATAAGTAAATATATAAACATTGGCGGACAAATTACACAACTTACTATGGGAACCAGTTTTTTTGATAGGATACTTACAATATTTTTTGTTGTAAATAAGTAAACACACTTTTATCACATGAAAAACCCAGATCAAGAACAAATATTTGCAGATCACATCAACATTTGTTTCGCAGCGGGAATCGAACCCTCAACATCTTGCTTCTCAAGAGTGCCAGACTCTGCCATTGCACTACAGGTCAAGGTCTCTTCCCACTGCTGGGAATCATTGTGTCTCTAGCTCACTAGATCATTAATTCACTCTCAAGTGATTGAATCTTAGTCCACCACACGGAACCAATGCAGATTGGAGAATCACACACGTTTTTCGATTTTATAGTTCATGAACATGCCGGTTTCCTCACGATGGTTCCCATACCGTAAGAGAGCACTAGCGTATGACTAAACTGCACAAATAAACTGCACTGAAAACTTATCAAATAAATTGTGTTACCGATGACATACAAACTGCATGTGTTGCGAAATATACTGTAGAAAGGAAGCCACTTCAAAACTTTCTTATCAATTGCGGACATTACAGACCCAACTTTTCTAAAACGATGCTGCAAAACCTGTGTATAAAGTTTTAAAAATGTTGGTTCAGTATATTTTTAAAGGACTGGTTAAAAATTGAAACAAAAGGTTAATAATAATAATAAATAAGTATCTAATAATTTCATTTCAATGTCAATGTTCCCACTGCTGGGACACTGGCCTACTCTCAACATAGAGTTGGTAATCCTCTACGCAAACCCAATGCCGATTGGTGGAGGGCACATGTCTTCGAATTTTTAGTTCTTGGACATGCCGGTTTCCTTACGATTTTTTCTTTCACTGTATGGGAGCACTTGCATTGCGCACATATTTTTTTCTAATAGAAAAATCCATTTGTGCACAACCGATTTAAACTTACGCATCTTAAGATCAGAAAGCAGCATCAGACCGCCAGTGCTAATTTAATTACACCACTAGAACATTAGTGGTCTAGTCAGCAATTTGATATAAGATAAGATATATATAATTATATTTTATAATGGTCATAATTAGTACACGTATACATATTTTAGCAAAGGTAGGTAACATGCAATCAAGTTTTTTTACAAAGTAGTGGTAGTATTAGGTAAGTATTGCTTATTTAGTTACCCATTTTATTTAAATTCTAAGTTTATCACACAGAACCCCAAATATGAAAATTCTTTGCAATAAAATGTCGTACCGTCTGCAAAATCGCGATCTAATGGCATGGCCTCTCGCAATGTGAGAGCCATTACGTTCAACACAAGAGAATCCTACGAACTTACGAGTACTACGTGCAAGAACATAGTACTTCTTAGTAGTTCCGTGTACTCGCAGACTGCAGCTTTTGAAGCTTTCATCGTAGACCCACCATCTACATTTTCAGATATGCATTCTTAATTGTGTCGAGTTTGATTCAAGAGAAGTCTTAGCCGTATCCAAGACTTCTCTTGAATCCAAAGCCAAACTTCAACTAAATAACTCTATTAAAACTTGCTACACAACAGCAACCTTGGTGACGCGGTGGTTGAGATGAGAGAGGTTGCGGGTTCGATCCCCGCTGCGGGACAAATGTTTGTACGATCTGCAAATATTTATTCCGTCTGGGTATTTTATATGTATAATAAAAATTAAAATATCTATCTAAGCCTTTAGATTATTTTATTTATTGCTTTTAAACTTTCCACAGAAAAGATTCCTATACACTTATACAATATTACGCTAAAACTGTTCGTAACTCCATTTTTTTTGGTTACTACAAAGATTTTTATTGTTATTTCGGCAACCAACTCTTACCTTTATTTGCATACCAGGTTGTGTCACATCAAAGCCGAAAGGAGTGTCATGTCAGAGTAAGGCAAGCTCTCTTATATTAAAACGAAACGTAGGTCATAAAAGTTATAAAAAAATCAACGAATCACATCACAGTGACTTTTGATCAAAGTTATTTGATTTTACACCGACAATTACGTAAGGTTTCTTATTGATACTCAGAGTAATAAAAAAAACCATGAATAAACCATAATTTGTTATAAAATACACTCGAGCAGAGTGAAATATGGACTACGCTTGGAAAGAAAAACTTTAAATCGTTGCTAGCCAGTAAGCTGCCGCCCGCGGCAACACTCGTATGGTAAAGAATTAAACGAAGCTTAAATTTATGCCTCAAGCGGGATTTAAGCCCGCAACCACCGCTTAGTGTGATGGTTAAAACTATAAAAACAAAAATAACCAAAGGAAACCAGGATATCCAAAATCAAAACAATTATTGTTATAGTAATCATGTGCCATCCACCAATCCGCGTGATGGATTAATATGACCCAATAATTATTCTGGCTTGAGAGTAACCAATAGTGTAAAAATTAAAAGGATGACCTTACTGATGATTTATAGATAAAAACTGTATTGTAAACAGAACGGTTTCTTATTTCTACTCTTTTTGTTTCATCAATGTTTTACTCCAAAAGATGAGACATAATTTGTAGATAGGTACTCGTATTTTCAACATAAAAGCGTTCTTTTGAAGTGAGCAAGTCTCTGTAACTGATCAAATAAATCAATGCTCCGACTCATTGGCTTCATCAATTGGAAAAAATACGTTTTCTCTTATAATGAGTAAATTGTATTTTGATAGTTTTTTTGTGAAACTACGGAAACTTATTAGAGATCGCTTCTCCAGCGATAAGACCGCCCATTGTGCATGTAGTTAAGTTATTATTCTTAGATTGTGTAATTTAGTTTAAGGGTGCACAATAAAATATTTTCATTCATTCATTCATTCATCAAAATTAAGTCTGTCTTATCGGGCACCACTGCGATATTCTATCTTTATCAGTCATCAAACTCTGCTTGTGCTAAAGGTACTTACTAGCTTGGGGCTAGATGATGCTGTATACTCCACTCCACACAGCATTCTTTAGCATTATTTATTTTTATTGCCGCAGTGTGCAATCATTGCTCACTCAATCACGTAAAAAAAGACACTAATAAAATTGACAAATATACTTCCATATTCTATGAAAAAAGTCAAATAGACGAAATTCTAATTTAATCGAAGTATATAAAGCTTATGCATTCTATGCTCGGTACCCAATCATGAATAACAATGCTAACCGCGAAGGTATTCCAAAACTAAATATGAGGTTTCAAACCAATCAGCTAAATATCTGATAACTGTAAATGCAAACTATTTTATGCTAATTGATGGATTCAATTGATCCAATTATTTACAAATACGTATTTCAATTTTATTAAAACCTTCCGTTAAAAATACCTCTAAGCTGATATTCATACAAGCTTTTGCCTGCGGCTTTTTGCTCGTAGTGCCAAAATAAAAATTATCTCACACCCCTCACAAGTGAGTCATGTCAGTGACGGAAATGCAAAAAACAACTTTGGGCTTTACTTTTTTATAAAACCTCATTCACTTGCACGCAACATTAATTGTGCGTTTGTGTGAGTGTAGATAGATGACTGTATCGTCACAGAACAGATTATTACTACTACGGTATCGTCATGTCATGCTGCTTACGCATAGACGTGGCATAGACAGATGATACGATTGTCTTTGGCTATCTTGCCAAAACGACATGGGTCTTCCCATTTTAATTATTTTTCTCGTGTTATTTTAAGTTGCGTAAATTTGGTGGCATTTCATCTAACTTAACTTGTTTACTTAGCACAAGTGTAAGTAATTGAAATGGAGGGGTAATGTTGGTTGGTAATTTAGTCAAAGACTTTCCAAGGGAATTTTGAAAGAAAAGTCATCGTTTCTTTCCAAATTTCGTTTGTTTACGTTGCTAAGCGACAATCAAACTAATACACTTAACACTGGCAAAATTGTGGCAAACTAGCCACAGAGGCCATAAAAGAAGAAAGAAGAAGAAGACAGATGATACGGAGAGTACATACATAATTTTAGACACAGATACATACAATTTTAGAGGGGACGTACGCTACTAAAAGTTTCCGCTTGCTCCTTCGGGACGAGCCTAGAAAAACTTTCTGCTGACCCCTGCAGGGATAAACGGAAAAAAAAATCCTCCCAGTGAGGGCAAAATGTGGGGTTGAGCGGGAATAATAATAATTTATTATATAAATAAAAAATGAAAACAGAAAAATATTAACCATTTATATTTTTTTGGCCGGCCGAGAAGGCGTTGGCGAGATGACCTGGATTCTTATGCAAAAGATTGGTGGGAAACTGCCAAGGACTGGGATGAATTGGAGACTTTGGGGGAGACCTTTGCTCAGCAGTGGGATAAGATAGGTTGAAAAAAAAAAAAAAATTTTTTTACATAAACCTGTGCCTAAGCTAAACCTGTTATCAAAATGTTCAAGTTATTATTACAATGAACGGCCTTAAGAAGCGATCTCTCCCTGGCAAACTTTACTCGTGTACGTAAACCCTTCCATTTCGAGTGGAACTTTGAATGGAAATATCGGTCTACGTTTACTATGATTTCTATATATCTGATAAATCTAAAAATAACGTATGTTGTAACACACTGTGTAAATATAATGAAAACGGCGGGTGGTACAGTTTATTGGCCAATATGAATAACGGCCACCCCATTTCCCTATGTTTACAATAGCTCATGTCTTGGTAATAGACTAGACTTTATTCACTAGAAAACAGCTTGTATTCTAAAATGAGCTTTATCGTGCTGACTATAGATATCAGATATGTATGTTGTAAGTTCAGTTTGAGCCAAAAAAAAGTTTACTACGAGCGACAAATCTGCAAAGGAAAGTCTAAACAAAACACACTAATATTATAAATGCAAAAGTTTGGATGTTTGATGTTTGTTCGGATGTTTGTTCCTGTGACTTTACTCGATAACCAAACCACTGAATTTGAGTGATAGGTACGACCACTAAACAAAGTAAAACAAAGCAGGTACTACTATTATCTTTTGGTTCGTTCATGCTTCATAACAATATTATTTTACTTTTAGGACACTGCCTCCTCTAGAATATAATCGAAAATAATCGAATATTCGGGAAATTGTAAAAAAACATTATCTTTTCACGATGTCATGAATCCTTCGGTTTCTTTTAACAAAACACCTACTTGTGAGTATAATTTTATATTACTGCTGGGCAAAATTCTACCCTAAGTTCTTCCACTAGTCTTTTAAAAGACGATAGTAATAATACTTTAATAGAGTGCATTATAGGGTGTCATAGATTCTGAATAAACCATTTCTTTGTAAATCACAAACTTTAAGATATAATACTCGCGATTCTAGTACGTAAGGTGAGTATTGCGGCACGTCCAAGCAAACTGGTCGAGTTTTGTATGGCTATCTCGAAAGCCAGTTTACCATCAAATTATTTCACAAAAAAAATTGTAATTACCAAAAGAAAAAAAACCATATTAGGTTACTGATCACATTAAAATAAATTAAAAATAATATCCCGCAAAAAGATCATAATTAGTTACTCGTTTATTCATAATATTATCAGTGCGTTCCATTCTCACGTGAGAATTATGGAGTTGGTGAGTTTACACCTAAGCCATCCCACCATCCCTTTTCACGTGAATTTTAGTATATCCTATTCAAGACAAGAAACACCATTCGCGCTAATTCACTAAATTCCCAGTAAAATTAACAGACCCGTAAAGCAACCAGAACGGCCTAAGTTTCTCGATAAGGAAGTTCATGAAATCCCTTCTGCTCGGCGATGAAGAACACATTGGTTTCGATAATCATAATAAAAAATATTCTAATGCAAGATTAGTTATTTTATTTGTTCTTTTTATACGTATCAAGCGGAAGCAAGTCTCGCTTCAGACGATTTATTTTATATAAGTATTATAAAATTCTAGGTAATATCAGAGTTTAGTTTAGTACACTAGTTTTTTTTTATATTTCACATCAATACATTACCGAAGTTATAGCTGCGTGAAAAACTTTTTTTATATTTCATGACGCTCCTAAATTCATAAAAAGTGTAGACATTGGGCATTAAACTGACTGAACTAAAGGTTTTCTTGTTTTTTTTAAATACAGTCTGTTTTATAAGTTTTTTCTTCATTTAGATTTTTTTTTATTTTTAGAAAAAAAACGATTTTCAAACTCACTGTAATTGCTGAATAGTTTATATCCACAGCGATACAATAAGCTGAGTTTGGCTAGTCTGACGATGTGTGAGGTGGATTGTTACACACTGGCGGGTTACAAAACAATCAAACTAATTTTTATTTTGATATCATCAGTTTCTGATGACTGGCAGAATTGCGTGATGGTAAGCAATCATCATAAATGCACCATGACACTGGTGACTGACTGATTAGGGTCTTAACTCACACGCGGACCTTATGCAAATAGGTTATTTTCGCCAAATTTAAAATAGCTTAAGGTTGTTGTATTTATAGATCGGCATTGATGGCCATATTGTGTTGGTTAACAACCCAATCATTCTTGAGAATAGACCCGCTATCAAACTGGTAATAAAATGCTGACCATGACTAGCTAGGTAAAAGAATTAAGTTCGTATGAGTCAGAGGTCAACTCTGATGACAGAGTTTTTAGGCCGCTCAAAGGCTTCTTTGAAAAAGCCAGGACCGACCGCTAGATTATTTACCCGTATGTCACAGTGTTAACAAACGTGTGTTCTATACTCTGGTTCTATACAAGTACAGGCATTCACAAGGTGAGAAGGTTTCCGAGATTGCGTCATTTGTCTCGCGATTACTCGTAAATCGCGTCTCTATTTCAGAGAAGACCCTTTTGTTCAACTGTTTCCTATGTCCAGTGGAGTATTATACGTCTTGTAAAAACAAAGGAATGATTACAAGAGGGCAAGGCTGAAAAATAATGCTATCGTACAAAATGTATAACGATGTAAGTGAAAGTGACTGATAAGCGAAAAAAGGGGACAAGCTCCGTGGCACGTGGATAAATGACAAAAATTCTAAGCTTGCTATGTTTTAGTTTAAAACTAACGAATTGTTACATTCTCGTTTATTGCGCTCAGTTTTAAAATACATTGATGAAAATTGTTTGAACTTTTACATTACTGTTTGTAACTCTCTAAAATATTTTAAAGAAAAGTTAAGAGTTTAGGCATTATGCATTCCTTGTACGAAATTATGCAAAGATTGCAAGCAGCGTGCGATCATCGCGGGTTAGTTTTGTCTGGCATTTTCAATTCAGAGCTTAGCATAATACGAATATTGTTTGTTTCCATTGTTGAGCCGTCAATATAGTTGAAGTAGAGCATCGAGCCATTATTAAAATTTGAATATCTGTTTGTTGTTGTCGTCGGAATAATAGTTATTTATTTATATAATGACAGAAGATTTGTATTTTTGTATTTATATTTGATACGAATAAACTCAAAAACTGGTCCGATTTGTCTGTGTGAATGTTTGTTACCATGTATCTCCGTGACGACTTTACCAATTGTGATGAAATTTGGAATGTAGATGGCCTGGAATAACACATAGGCTTTTTATCCCGAAAAATTTTACTGTTCCTGTGGGATAGTATAAAAACTGCAGAAAAGTGGGTGAAGCCGCGCGGGTCAGCTCGTTTCTAATATAAGTATTATCCATAATCTTTGGGATGTCTTCTGTGGACGTTTTGGTACAACGCATTAAAAAGTGACTGAAAACAGTGGGAACGAGCCGCAAGTATGGTTGGTTTTACAAAGATTTTGCGTATGTTCCACTGCTTTGAAGACGTTTAGCCGCAGTCGTTATAAAAACATTTGGGATAGTATATTTATAACAGACTGGTTTCCGTTTGGGCTCAAGTTTTGGAAAGTTCTGGGATTTTAAAAAGCAGTTAGTATTTACAGGCAAACCAAATAACTCAGACGTCTCCTGCGAATTTATAAGGGCGTGGATCGTGAAACACAGACGCGTGGAACGGTGGCACGTTTTTGCACAGGCTGTATATTAGCGGAAAGACGTGAGTGGCAGAGGCCGTATCCAAAGGGTACTCTTGTAGGGTACTCTGACGGAGAACAAGTCGATGGTCCTGTTGATGTCCCGTGGAGGGATTAAACACGTGTCGATATTTTTCTTTTGAGGTTAACTATATAATTAGTTAAAAACTTAGTGGAATAGTTTTTCATCTGTTTTTTAACTTACTCTTGTAGACAAAACCGATATTGTGGCAGTTTCTGTGGTTCAGGTTATGTCCGTGAATTCTCTAGAATTTAGTTGTCACCGTTATAAGTATACTACGTTACAAGTATTGAACTACGATATTTGACACGATTATCGTTTGTCGCTTACAAGAGTAGATCCCCAGAATTGACAATCGTGAACGTTAACGTATCGTCCAGGGGTCAATTTGTATGGGATTTTTGTAGTTCATTTTACGCACAAAATGTGCTGTTTATAATCTCCTCCTTTATTTTATTTTCTTTAATTCACGTCCCCGTCTTTTGCAGGTAAATGTTTATTATTTGGTTTGCTTGATTTGATTTTTACTAGAAAAAAGTCAAAAAAGTCGAAGTAACCAAGAAGTCACAAGGGAATTTCTATAGGCTGGGTATTGCAGAATGCAGATTTACTTGTTCTCGTGACTTTTACTTGTGTAAATGTACCAATTAACCTTCTGACTAGGACATTGAAGCCAATGACCAATGACTTTTCACTTGTCAAGCGCGTCGCCGTGTGCCTAGGCTCTTGTGTTCCGGTTAGTTAACCCAAACCTTGTCAATATTGCTAAATTTACATGTAGATTCATGTTAATTAATGTAAATCTTCTCAATTACTCAATGTGGGGTCACTGTATAGGGTGTGAAAAAATTATTTCCGAAAACTGATACGAGACATGTGGCCGGTTTCCCACAAAAATGGCCTTAATTTATCGTTTTATTCGTAGAATTTTTTGAGTATTTTCAACTAAAAGTAAATACTTAATTACTTGTCAGTCACATTTGTGTTTATTTGAGTTCTTACGTAAGTAGGAAACTCCTTTTGAAAACAGCACTGTCTGGTCTTTAGGGCTCCTAAAAATAAGATATTATTCCGTAAAATAGTCTTAAACTGTGAATAATTTGGAATACAACTTTTTGCCTTAATCTAGGATCTTGCTAAGAGAAGCTGCAAGCCAACCAAGTTATAGCCTTTTTAGGAATTGTAATTTTACACCCTGTATATATTGTAGCTAACGATCTTGCTCTCTCATTATCATCCATGTGACATGATTATAATCTGTTTTGTAACTGTGTAGAAGCTACTAAATAGTTTTTTTTTGGGACTACGTAAATTAGTTTGAGTCAGTAGCCAAATCTGGTAATGGAGTTAATACGACTTTTAAAGCTACGCTGGAACGCTTAACGAGCGCTCCAAAGCACGGAAACATTCAGATGAAAATACAACCCGCGGTCACCCATCCAAGTTCAGACCACGCGTAACGTCTGTTAGGAACAACTAAGTCAGATACACCATGAGCTTATTTATAAGGTACTAGCCGCTATGGACTTGAATAGTCTGGTATAGTTCTCTCGGCGGATCTAGACATCCGTAAAGTTAGCCGTTTCAATGCGCAATGTAGCTGTTTTTAACTAAACTAAACTGTCTTTGCACATCACAAACGGCTAACTTCACGGAAGCCTAGATCCGACGAGAGAACTATACGTAGCGATGGGAAACGGCATGATGACGGTTAGACCCATGTTCCCTTGAGATATGACCATTGGTGTAGGACGCGACGTGCGTCGTCACCTTGCCTGCTTATAAATCCGGGACATCGATTGTGCTGGTGAGGTGGCCGATTCTGTTGAGGATCTCATAAACCTTAAACCATCTTTAAAAAATTCTTAATTTTACATTGATATTTTTATAAAGGCGAAGTAATACGAATTTCTAGTAAAAAGTCCTTATTTCACATAAAGGTTTTTTGTGTCTATATTGTCAATATTTGAAACTGGCATTACTATGGTACCAAAATATATTAGTAAATGGAAATGAAATGGCACTAAATAGACCCGGAAAAATACTTGCAGATCATGCAACCAAGCCCTTACATAACGCGCCACCGGTTGTCAATAAACAGCATATTCAAATGTAGTTTCTCTGTCTCTCTCTTTTCTCTACAGTAATATTTTTGGTTCGGTTCACTCGACCCTTTTTAGTATGAGTATGGTTTGGTCCTAAGCTGGGTACGCAATAATTTGACACATTTATCATAATATCCAACTGAGTGAATACTCACACACAAAGCTCATCCAATATCAAGCGTTTTGCACGACTGATTTTGCAACATCAATGAATAAACGCTATTACGTTTGGTCCTGTCCATGTTAAGTTCAAAAGTTCGGAAATAAATCAAAATTTATTATTATTCAACAGATTATTATGTAATACAATAAAACAGTTAGTATCATTCATAAAAATCAGTGTATTAACTTGCCGCGCTTGTTACATTAGAAAATGACATGAATTGAAATAAAAATAACTTAAGAGTATTACCAAAAATAACCCTAACCTAACATTTCATTGGTTTATTTTCATAGAAGTTAAAAAATAATATTTTTTGTAGCATTTGAGAAATATCTATACAGCCTCAAACTGAGTTTCTATATTAAGAAGATTTTTTACCTATATAATGCTAAACTTTTCCTAATTATTCAGCAGTAGAAAAAATAAAATTTCTTGTAGAAATATTTAGATTCTGTTATTTTATTCAAATAGTCTTCGAAATAATCTAAAGATAGCATTCTGTTAGACATAAGTTAATGTACTAAATATATATTTTTTATAGACTTCAACTTAGTGTTATTGGTTATAAGCTGTTCTAGATAAATAAATAAATAAATAATCAGGTGGTATCAGCAAGTTTCTAACTTCGTCCATTACTCAATGTGATGATACCACGAGAAAAAAAAACAAAAACTCTCATATCATACTTTTCTGATCTCCTTGTGTCCATGTAGTTGTGATATTTATTTGCAACTTCAAACACACATACAAAGTTAATACAAAAAATAATGATTTAATTAAACTAATACAGTAAAATAAAATCTCTGTGTGCTGTTGCAGTATGACAAAAGGGATACAGCTCAGCGCATAATTTGCTCAAAGAGCAAACAATGGCGAGACAACAAGTTATCAACAGGGCAAAGGCCTTAACTTTTTCTAACTTTACTTTTTTGCTTTCAGTTAATTATATTGTTTTGTTTTTCATTATCTACCAAAGCATTAACCAACGTTATAAAACGTTTTGTTCATAGTTTACGTGTCAACATTGTTTCGAGACACTGCGCTGCACGAGAACACAACCCTTGATTACAATACGGCTCTACTCTCATCTCATTCAGACATCCAGTCAACAGACAAAAGAGGTCAAGATGGGAGCAGTCCTTTGAACTATATGAATAGCTATGGACGTTCAATCATCCACCAATCAGAGGTTTGCTCAACAATATTGCCATATCTATTGACGACTACATTCCGTCGACCTCGGTTACGCGGCTTGGTTAAGAAACCGGTAGCCACATAAAATTGATTTTTTAGTGTAGTTTTCCTTATAATGTGTAATAATGCTTTTAAGCACTAACGAACGAACGAACGAGCACTGTATTCCCAAAATAAAACTCCTAGAGGACACAGTGGCAAGAAGAGTCAGTGGTCAACGTAGTAATGTTATTATTGTTAAATACGCAACACTGTGTTAATAAATAACCACATCTTGTCTTGTCTCTTCCATTTTCCATACCATTGAAGACACAGGCTCACTCGTCTATTTATCAGACGATCGCTCGAAATAATGGTATTCATTATCGGTCCTGTCAGCTCAATTGAATCGGACTTCTTCTCTGGCTGTGGAAATTTATTGAAAAATAGAATAACGCCTCCCTTTAAAATATAAATCATTTTTGGTAATTAATAGATATCATAAAACTTCTCTATTTATAAACATAGAATATAAGTATAAAAGATTTTATTGTTGTTTTATTATATTCTTACTATAATATTTTATGATGACTGTGGTGGAATGGTGGGAGAGTGTCTGATTTCCAGTGCGCAGATCACTGCTTCATCTAGCTCGAAAAATAATCGTATTAAACTGTCAAGTTTACGATCGAGTATACCCGAGCAGATACATTATCGTAATCGGTATCCTGGTCCTGGTTTTATGTTTGTAAAAGTGATGGTGCAAGCTTTTTCTAGTAAGTTACCTTCATCTGAAACGTGACCTACGTTTACACGTTACTCAGACGCAATAAAGTTGAAACTTGAAATTCGCTTGAGTCTGTTAAAAATATAATTATATTCCGGGAAACAAAATTAGTTCAAAAACTTTTGGAAACTAAAAAAAAATATTTTGCGTAAAATATCTTTAGTACAGTAATAGGTCTTTGAGTTTATTTATACTAAATCTAAACAGTCGAATTATAGTATGACACTGTGTATTAGTACTAGTTCTAAGATTATTACAAAGTCTTTTAACTGATAGCAGCAAATGTTTGCATTATCTGCGTATATTTGTCCTGCGTCTGTATCAATAGTGGTTATTCGTCCTGATCTTCTGACACGATACAAGAAGTGTGTTTGACTGTTGAGTGTGCTGTATTATTTTGTTAATATAGTTAGGTGCTTGGTGTAAATGATTATCAAGCAAACATATTTCTGAAGCAGTTCCGCTCAACTACAAACACAATGCTAGGCAGGGTAGAAACAATGCTGTTTGTATATTAAACAAGCTCGTGGTCTTTTGTTTCACAAGAAATCATACCATAGTTATATAACATAATTATAGAATTGAACCCAACAACAATAATTTCCGTATTGTACAGTTAATTTCTACGTTGGTATTCACCTCGACCTAATTCAAGTTATTGTTTAAATTCAAGTATCATTCACAGCAAAAATAAAAGCACCTAGCAGAGGCTTTTCTTTAGTTAGCCACGGCCAAAAATTTCTAATGTGTATCGTCAAAGTCAACGACGCTACTCAAAAAAAGCCAGTCGGTCATAATACACTTATAAATTCCTAGGTCATAATATCAAACATAAAATAAATTACCAATGGGAAACTATTAGAACGTTTCATACATCATTGGTACTTATTTCATTGGCAGTTTGTACATGATACCACAAACTAAATAACAAACGCGCTATTGACGAGATTTCTATGGCTTTCACTAGGTAACAATCCAATTTCGAATTATATAATACCTTTCAGTAGAAAGTCCTCGCCTGACATGCTGTCATGCAATCATATTCAAACCATATTATTGTATCATGATTCAAACAAAGTATCTCAGTTTTAGATTAAACCTTTGACTATAAATCTTTGGATTGAACCAAAGTGAAATTGATTGCAACCGAATTGTGAATCAGGATTTGATGTTTGTGATGGATGGATGATGGATTGTGTGTTTTAAGAATACGTTTAGACTTTTTAAAAACAAATGTAGAAACCCAAATACACCGTTTACTGAGTTCAATTGATTACTTTTACAGTTAAATCTTTCACGATTGTTTGTCTGGTGACATTGTTATTGATCTAAGATTTAAATTGTAATACATCACGCTCGCTCGTAAATCGAAAGAATTGTAGGTACAATGTTTGACCAATTTTTGCCTCCATATGCAAGACGAGATTTACGCGCGTATAACTCTTGTGTATTCCAATTTATATTCAGAAGCAAATAAGGGTATTTCTTTCGAAATACGTATTCGTTGCGAAACATTTCGTTGCACACCACATTAAAACAAATATGACTAAAACTATAATATGCTAACAGGTGGGCGGTCTTATTGCTAAGTAGCGATTTCTACCAGTACTAAATTGTAGTTTTCTGTACCTACCGGATGGACAATGGGCGGTCATTTGGCCATCATTTTATTTGCATAGGCGCATAGGACGTAAGCTCTGAAAAGGTTGAACAAGGACATAAAAAATCTATAAATTCTTCCTTTTGATAGCCATAATTTAGTTAATGTTGTTTGCGTAGGCTTGTAATCCATCAAGTTGAAAATGAAACGTTTTGCGCATACATTTATTTTGTTTGATCGAGTAATGGAATACGTATTCGCACTTCGCACTTTGTTCAAAATGTCTGGGTGTTTGAGATGGATTAATTTTTATTTGAGTAAGGCGAGTATTCATCAACAAATAACAGATGTTTAAACAGAACACTCGTATTCGTAGGTACTTGGGTGAACAAACATCCTTTGATTTAAAGTATGTTCATATTTATGAGCTTTATTCACATGAATGGAGTTTGTAAAGTCTGCCTGGCTTCCGCTAGTCTAACGTGCCTTCTGAAACACAAAAGCGCTCTGACGAAGGAGGAGAAGCAGTCTCCTTACTAAAATAGTACACGCAGAAGTTGATCTATTTTATAAAATAACTTAGCAAGCTCCACCACAAGCTTTAACAGATCTCTTGGGATCAGATTATGAATTACTGTTTACCTAAGCACTTACAAAAACTTCTTGTTGGCCACTTTAGAACCTTTATAAACTTAATTCATTAATAATGGTGATATTTCCTCAGACCGAAAGCAATGACTTATTGCTTAGTGTGAAAATGTTCTACAGTGGCCTACAAATTAATTTTAAAATTACAGTCATACGTCCCTGTAATTTCCAAAGGCGCCATCCCTTACATAGCTAATACAAATTAATATAAATAAATAAGTAAACGAGGATACCAGTATTTATATCCTCGAATGGAAGAAAAAAATCACAAAGAGCTTTGTTGCTGATTTAAAAGAAATTATCTGTTTCATCATGACAGCCTTCTAATGTTCCCACTGCTGGGACACTGGCCTACTCTCAGGCGAGAGTGATTAGGTCTTAATCCACCACGCGGACCCAATGCGGATTGGTGGATGGCACATGTCTTTCGAATTTTTAGTTCTTGGACATGCCGGTTTCCTCACGATGTTTTCCTTCACCGTATGAGAGCACTGGCATTGCTCACATAAATTTTTCGAAACAGAAAAATTTATAGGTGCACGACCGGGTTTGAACCCACGACCTTAGGATTGGAAGGCGGGGTCTACTACCACTAGACCACCAGTGCTCCTGAAATTATCTGTTTATGTGTAAAGAATTACAATTATGATGTCAGAAAATTAGTACCGTAGTATTTTGTTTTTTTTTCCCCGTTTGTTTTTAAGATTTGGATCGAATAATTTTAAACGGCTTCAATAAAAAAAGATTATTTTTCTTTAAATTTTGTGTAAGTACTATACCAGTATTTTATTATTACTAGCTGCCGCCCAAGGCTTCGTTCGCGTGATACTAGGGTAAAAAGTAGCACAAGGCACATCTTTTCTAAGTTTCATCTAAATTCGTTAAGCTATCCGGAAGGGGAAATATTGGGGAAAATGCTTTTGTATTTCTAATAATAATAATTATTAGTGTGATTATGCAAATACTTATAATGGTTGTTCAAGATTAAAGTAATCATTATGCATGATTATGCCTATTCCTATGGCCAGTACTAAATATGTTCTGTGATAAAGGCCATAAAAAAGTATTCCAAGTAATATTCTGCTATCTGTACGTAATGCTTACTTTCTCTATGGTTCTGTAAATCATAACCTCAAGTCAGTTTGACAATCAGTTTCATAACAAAATCTGTAAAATTACCATAAAACTAATACAAATTCTTGTAAAAATGGCGTGTGCTACCCCTTGCTCTGGGCTTATGCAGAGCTACTTCCTGTACTCTGCTATACTGGCATTGAAATTACTCGCTCTAGCGCCTCTGGCGTCCATCGTCTGTAATCCGGAGAAAGTGCAGCGCGCGAACATTAGTGACTTGAAGAACCTGACTCCTTACTGGCTCGTAGCTGCCCTATACATGACCACGTCTCCTGACGAGTCCACCGCGCTGGCGCTGATGCGTGCTTTTGTTGCTGCCCGATTTATTGCGGCTCTAGGATATGTGCAGAAGATCCCTAAATGTGCAAGGGAAGCGGCGTTCTTCGTGTCGTTCGCCATAACCAGCTTTATGGGCGGATGGGTCGTGTATACCTACAGACAGGCACTTTAAGTTTGCGTGAGAAATACGAAATCTTGTAAAAATCACTTACAAATCGATGTTGCTGGAAAAAAAAGTCGTGGATTGCAGATTGAAAAAGTAGCTGATAGTGAAGTAAATTAAATATATAGCTGTGATTATGTTGGTTGGTTGGTTTAAATACTGTATGTTTTTTTGAAGAATAGACAATAAAAATCATGGTAAAATAGCCAACTTATTGTGATCTCTATAACTGTAAACCTCACTTTAAACCATGTATGCGTAAGTTTTTGTTAGAAGTTGCTTGTCTTAGGGTAGACATTCACCAGACCAGAGAAAAGTGACATAAACAAATAGAATAGATATTTTTATTATATATCGTTATTCGACACCTAATTAATCAACCTTCATTTTCAGCAAGAACTATAAATCCATCAGTGAATTAATGCACTATATCTGACCTAATCCACTTACTACACCCCATGTCAAAATAAGTTCAGAAAATATTACTTATCCGAAATGGAGATTAACTTATCTACGTTTCGATAGATGGATACCCGGAAATAATATCATTTTTTCAGACCACCAGCGCGGCGGGCACTGCGCTAACCATAAACAATTTAAACACAACACTTATCTTCATCAACTTGACAACAAGACAATTCTGTCACCATGACAGACATAGCGCGTCGCGGCGTTCTTTCAGAAAACTCTCAACAAAACAAACAATGTAAATTATTCAATGCCTCTTCTAATAAAACTTGATAGCCCCCTTACTCAGACTTACATGGCGCACGCGGCTTTACTCGTAGTCAAACTGCTAGCTCTGAGCCCTGTTGCTGCTATGACTTGGGTGAGAAAAGGCTTTTTCCCGAACCCGGACGTAATCCGACGCGCCTATTTATCCGAGTTGAAGATTCTATCTCCATTCTGGATAGTTTCTGCTTTGTATGTGACTACGAATCCTTCTCAAGAGATCGGCATTACTCTATTCAGGCTTTACACGATCGCCCGTTTTATTGTTATACTGGGGTATGCAACAAGACCTGTCCCAGCCATCTTCAGCGATCTGGCGCTTATTGTTTCGTATGCGATCACCTGTTTTATGTCATGTTATGTTGTGTTTTTTTATCGAACGGCTTTATGATTATAGTGTGATTTAAATTTTTTATTGTAGTGTTTAATTTTGAAGGCTTTGGTGACGCGGTGGGCAAGTGTCTGTTTATGAAGAAAGAAAGTACTTAATTAAGAAAGTATTGCATTACACATTTTCACATCACATCATTACTTCCAGGCATCATTTATCATTTACATTATTCAATAAACATTAAAGGTGACAATTTTGTAGATTTACGACAGCCTATAAATATATCAAAAATGCGTTAAATAAAGATTACATAACAATTGTAAAAAAATGCACGTAAAATTTTAAATTTAATTGTATTTTACAATTTGTAATGTTTATTTAATAGGTGTGTGGGATTATAATGGAACGATGAGTGTTCCCTGCTCCCTAGTGGGAGCTTAATAAACTCAAAAGTTTTGTATGATCCCGCTGGGATCACGGGAGTGGGAGCATAATGGAATAAACCAAGATTTCGGGTTATTTCCGGTGTTTGTGGTATACACGTATACCACAGAGTAAATTGATATAATTATAGGGAAAACGTGGTATAGGTACCTACCACAAACACCCGAGTTATAAATTATGCACAATGCACAAATTAAACCACTAAGACGCAAGATACAAGGATACAAGCAAGGTGCGAACCAGAGCTTCACAATAAAAATAGATAAAACTCCCCCGGCCAAGTTCAACTGCTATGTCACTATGACAACAAGCTACAAATAATCTGCCCAAATTGCCCCAAGATCTTGTCTAGCTGAGTAAACTATGAAAGCCAACATTTAAATGTGTAGGCACGTACGGCCCTATAGCGTTTATTACGGTTAAATTGTTGCAGATTACTTGTTCCGTCTCGGGAATTGAAAGCGAGCTTCCAATCCCTGTTGGGAACGTTATTAGTTTGTTGATGAACACTGCGTATGAGTACGTTGTACTATTATCTGTTCTGTGGTAAGGGGGCTGTTTCTAAACCCACAGCGAAACCTAAATAGTGAAAGGTATCTTATTGTATAAATAACTGAATTTTAAAATAAGAATCGTCCTGTCGGCGAACAGTCCATCGACGAATCGGTCATCGGAAAACGGTTGCGGAATCTAGTAAGTACTTGCTGAGATATAAGCGATGCTCAAGCGTCAGGGTTGAGAGCCCAAGTCATTTAGCCATTACTTTTTTAAATCACGTAAGTATTTACTTATGTATAATATGTATTTACTTATTTTTTAAGGGTTCGACAACGATTGAACAATTTGACGTTAACCTTAGATGGTGCAACTCACCCTAAAAGTTTTTACTATTTTATGTAAACCCCCCTATAAATTTTAACTTGATTCACAGGGATTTTAAAAGTAGGCCATCAATCCAGAAGATCAATCGTATTTACCTGAGATCAAAAAATAAACTTAACCGAATCGAGATTTAATTATAAATTGACTAAAAATTGGTATTGTTGTCCGCTTAAATTTTTTGTATAATCTCGCGACAGACTACTTTCGATCGACTTATCCGTCTCGTTGCTGACATAAAAATAAAAAAAGAACGATTAAATATAATAAATATAACGACTAGACCCCGAGTTCTATTTTGAATTCTACCAGACAGTTCAATACTGTTTTCATTCGCCTTAAGGTCTCAAGGGTAAACGTTTAATCTTGTTCCACGCACTGTCACTAATAATAAGCCACGATGTGGCAAAAATAGTCTTTATTTGCAATTTACTTAAACTTTGTTTTGTTAATGAAACTTATGAAAGAAGTTAGCTTCTATTTTTTTTTAGTTGTGATTCATTTACGTTAAAACGTTAGAAGACCTAAAAACAACAAATTTTTACTGTTTCCCCTAATAATATTATAAAACATAGGAAGAATAGACTATATTTCTTTTACCTAACATAACTTAAGCTCGTATTAATTATAAAATAAGATATAATATAGGCAATTTTAATAAAAAGCTTTATTATTAAAATACACCATATATTATATACTTACCCATCGATATGTGTCATCCATCAATCCGCATTGGATCCGCGTCTCGCTCGAGAGTTGGCTAGGGTCCCAGCAGTAGAAACATTAGATGGCTGTTATAATGACGATGACACCAAAACAACAGTAACAATAATACTTGATAACTATATCTCAGTTGTATGGTATACTATATTCTGAACCTCTGTTTTTTGATCATTCTCAAACCTGGGTTGTTGGTTTGTCAGACCAACAAAGTGCAAAAAAAATCACAAAATAATAAAAAAGGTAAATTTACACAACATCAATCAAACGAACCAACATTATTTTTATATATAAACGATCACCACACAAGAGTTTTCAATGTATTTGTAATGCAAATCAAACTTCGAGCGTGGTTCAGTTTATCAATTTATATAAAATGCAAAATACTGCATTGGTTCTGTAGTTTTGCTCGATAAAGTTTTTGCATTTCCTCTTGACTCGCTCGTTGGTAATGTTAATTTTTTACCCGGCTACCAAGAGCAAAAAGGTTGCTTTATAAAATAAAATCGGAGTAAGTTAATAACCGTGAGCTTACGAATTCAGATCTGAGTACGTACATAGCACGAAAAACTCGTTTGACAATCGTAAACGTATGTAAACTTATCGTCCAGTTGTCAATTTGTATGGAATTTTGGTAGTTCATATAACGCACTAAAGATAAAAAGCCGCTGTTAAAAATCACATATTAACAAAAAAGCTGGACGATGACTACATTTACGATTGTCAAACGAATTTTTCGTGCTAAGCACTCTGTTGTCTGTCTGTAGTAAAAAAAAGTATGCTATACTATCAGTTAATTTTGTTCTCTTAGTACAATATTTGCTTAGTTTAGAACTAGATGGCTTTGTGGAAATGTTCGCCAATACTCATTTATTTATTTATCAGCTGATATATAAATTATAAAAATAAAACCTACAACGTGATCGATTCCCTGGAATAGGAACCCCTATTGAAATTCACATTTATTTATTGCAGATGGATTTAGAGTATCAGCATTGAACTTGGTAGACATATATCGCAAACTTTAATATTACATTAGTTTCAGTTTTGGGACTTCTTGTTTTGCTGTTGGGCTATTCTAAAGACGTTACCATACGCTCTAAACTTTCAACTAAAGTTAGTATTGTCATAACAGCGTTAGAACTTAACTAACCTTCATTTACTTTCCCCTTTCTAAAACAATTATAAAACGTGGCCTCCGAAGCACCGAAGCTCTCAGATTACTATGCCACTGGCGGTCACCTATCAAAATAATGACCTTGTGGAACGTGGCTTAATCTGGTGGAACTGTTAAGAACGGCTAAGCAACAAACGCTTTATGCAATAAACGCTTTATTTGTAGAATGAATAGAATTTAATAAATAACTCTGGCACTGACTATAAAATGCCAGACTTTCAATATTTTTTACTTAGTGCCAAAGTTCTAAAAGCAATATTCTTCGTACTTAGAGGTATGAGTATGACTGATCATAATCATAGTTTTTTATAATATTTACGGGATTTTATCGCGTAATTTACCTTTTTATTTCCCCGACGTTTCGGTTGTGTTGCAACAACCGTGGTCGCAGGCAGACTGGAGTATGCTTATGGAGCTACCGCAGAGAAGCGAAAGCAGTTTTTGAAACTACCCTCACTTGGTTTTCAGAATTCGAAAAGTCCACGTTCACACTCCGACACACGACACTAAAACTCTTTGTAAATTTGAACCATGAAAAAGTTTTAATGTTGGGTTTTTTCTACTTTCCTTAAAGTTAATAGTAATAAATAACTCCTTGGCGAAAACTTCTTTACAATCTACGTCATGTTGACGAATACCAACTTCACTCTCGCTCGAGAGTTCCCAGCAGTGGGAAGATTTAAAGGCTGTCACGCAATCTTAAAGTGGTTTAATTTAGAATGCAGGTCAATATATTAGAACTTAGGGTAACTTGTTCTTGGACGCATTACAAAGCAAGACTTTCTAATACAAATGGAATACAATTTTTCGTAAGGGACAATTGAATCAACTGCCTTTATATAATGTGATACTGAGGGAAAACCTCTTTTGACCCTTATTTGTTATTGCAAAGCTGCTGACCTATCTTCATTTTGTAAAGGGCACTAAAAAGATAAAACAGTCAACCCAATTACAGGCACATGAAACCTTTATTTTAAGGGTGACCTCGTGTAAGTTGTTTTATTTAGAGAATCTCAGCTTTACCAGGTGGTGGCTATCTTGGTGGGTACTACCACTGTGCTAGATATTCAGCACCCAAGAAGTGCAAGCTTTATTTTTCAGGCAAGTGATACTGAGAATGAAATGACTGACTGAAATTACTGAGCGAATCAGAATTAAAAACTATGTCTTGGGGTGACGAGCACAACGGAGAACTTAAAAAATTAAGGGTTTGAGTGACATTACACCACTACATAGTTAGGGATGTTGCTGATGTTAACATCAGTCGATAGACTTGACCGTCTCGCCACTTATGATTATGACAAAAAAAAAACAATATTCATGAAAAAACCCATCCATCTGTTGCAGTTTTTTGTACTATATTGTCGTAAACATAACTCGTAATGGTACAAAAACGTCATTAAAACAATATTTCGACAATAAAGCAGGAGCTGGTTAGGTTAGTTATTCTCTAGTTTTAAATGTATCAAAAAATTGTGAAGAAAACCTGCTTCGCGTTTCATTCAAGGAACCGAGAGCCGAGTGGCCTAAGGGCCTTAGCAGAAACACGAAAGGAAATCTTACACGTAAGGGTTTCAAGATGTCAAGGACTATTCAGCTGTTGCTATAGTATCAGTGAGAGTGTTTGTTCAAACATGCTGCTTGATTCTATGACGCAGCGTTAGCTATCTTATATCTCTTCTGAACTATTATTTAAAAAAATTAAGGAACATAAAAAAAAAATACTTATTCAATTATCTATCTAAGGTTGGATTTGACCATAATCTCTACTAATTATTCGCGAGTGAACTGACAGTTTACTTGTATTTGACATTTCTTATTCCTCGGAATAGTTATTCCAGATATTGGTCGAATCCAGTTCTCTACTACTCTTAAATATTTTATAACGACTAATTGTAAAAGTCAAAATCAAAATCAAAATCATAAATTATTTATTCAGTAGAATCACAAGGATCACTTTGAAACGTCTTACAAGCTAGGAAAATTTACACCAGTTCCAACGCGCCCATGCCGTAAAAGAACTGGCAACAACACCGGCTGGGTTCCTATCGCTTTTTTGGCATGACCCTTGCTATTGTTATGGATTCCAAGTAGAGTTGGAGCACATTCGTCCCAAGCTTTTTTATCATCTAGGTAATCGGTTGTTTTATAGTAAGCTTTTTGAGACAGATTTTGTTTAATTAAGTTTTTAAATTTGACAATTGATAAATTTTGTATGTCGCTTGGGACTTTGTTAAAGAAGTAAAGTTACATAATGTTTTAGAAGTAATAATGGTTTGAATTAAAACAATCTTTACAATTCACGTGTGAGTAGGTGATGAAAATAGAACATACAAGTTTCGTTAAAGTATAACAGCTTACACGCGCGGCTTCATCCGCGTTTTTGCAGTTTTTTTTTTTTTTTTTTTTGTATACTACTAAAGTGGTAATCAAGCCTACGGCCCACTTGATGGTCAGCGGTTACCGTAGCCTATGTACGCATGCAACATCATAGATATCACTTGCGTGTTACTACTCTAAGACCTTAGATGGTAAGTCTCATGTGCCTGTAATTTCACCGGAAACCATACCCTGCGAACCGGAACACAGCAATGCGAGCATTACTGCTTGGCGGCAGAAATAGGTATGGTGGTAGTCCTTCCCCTGACGAGCTCTATCACAAAGAACTCTACTACTCTTTAGTTTTTTTAGTTTATTCTATCCTACAGAAACAGTAAATTTTCCAAGATAAAAAGTAGCCTATGTGTTATTCCAGGATTTAAGCCATCTACATTTCAAATTTCATCACGATCGGTAAAGTTGTCACGTAGATACGTGGTAACAAATATTCACACACACACAGACGTTCACATTTATAATATTAGTAGGATTTTACCCTTTGACGGACGCTACTAACGGATGCTCGTACATTATAGAAACCCAACATTAACCGATTTCAGCTTTGATTCTTTCAACGCTCAATAAAGCAACTAAAGGATTGGAATAAGCAATTTTTGAGTCTTTGAGCGTTACT
Organism: Colostygia pectinataria; assembly: GCA_951394395.1. NCBI lineage: Eukaryota > Metazoa > Arthropoda > Insecta > Lepidoptera > Geometridae > Colostygia > Colostygia pectinataria. The sequence continues at coordinate 10,027,359 of OX596358.1, read as the reverse complement.
GTAGAATACAAACATTATTTGCAAAGGAAATCAGGCTCATGAATACCTAACGAATTGTAGGAGCGTTCTCGATAATTCTGCCATGTTTGATGTCGCTATAGATTGTTTGGTATCATTAGAATAATGCGCAAATTGGGTGAGGGATACAACTACATAAATAAGCAATGTGCCCAATTTATTTAGACGGCCCTAACAAATTCCGGCTAGACTAGGAAAAAATTCCTATTATCCCTACTCCAAGCTCCGTTGTCCGCTATGTCGTATTTGAATGCTACGACTTAGCTAGTTATATTAGAAACCCTGTTCTTCCTAAAATGCGGTTTCTTTGAATATATAGTAAATAAAATATGCTGGCATACACCACCATCTAGCTCAAAACTAAGCAAATGTTGATGAACTAGATATCTGAAGAGTTGTAAACAAAAAGTTCGTTGCACAAACCGATTGACAACCGATGTGGCGCAGCGGGCGCAGGTCCGCCTGCGACGCGGAGGTTGCGGGTTCGATTCCCGCCTCGGGTCAAATGTTTGTACGATCTACAAATATTTGTTCCGGGTGTTCTGGGTATTTTCTATATATAATAAAAAATATCTATCTATGTATTGTATTGTATTAAGTATATATCAGTCATCTAGTACCATAACACAGCTCTGTTTAAACAGTAGCTTATCTTGGGGCTAGATGATGCTGTGTGGATTGTCCAGCATTATTTATTTATTTATTTATTTATTTATTTATTTATTTATTTACAAACCCCTAGTGATACAGTGAACATAACCGTACGTACATGCTTATCGTAACCTCGGAGGCAGGGAAGTTATGCCACTAATAGTCACTTCTTATTGAAACTGTTCCTCCTCAAAATACTCAAAGTACGAGACAGGTATTACTCTATGGTACGAGATAACAACCGCAAAGCGTGGAAGGGAACGATGTGGAAGAGGCTATACCGTATCACGGCTATTTTCATAATATATAATATATATAATAAATCAAGCAAAACAGTAATCAGTGGGTAATAAGACAGAAATAAGTAAGTATCTGTGAGAAATAATGTAAGCGTATGAATAGAATAGAATAGAAAACACTTAGTTGTACACCACATTACAAAAGAAAAAAAAGGACAAAAATAAAAAACACGCAATTGAAATATAGCGAAGTATAATGGGCGGTCTTATCGCTGTGAGCAATTTCTACTTTTCTACAGACAACCTTTGGATGGACTGGATTTTAAATTGAATGGAATGGGACAGTGTCAACAATGTTTAAATACAAAACAACAATTTTAAGCAAACAATACATTATATAAAAATTAATCTATCTCTCTATAATAAAGCTACTTATACGCTGACAAAGAGATTTCTTACAGGTTATTTATATTTCGTTTTATTTTTTGTGGCTTTAAAAGTATCACTGAGGCCAAGCCGGGGTATATTATGATCGCTTCTTTGTGTTGGTGTTCCCTTTTCATGGCCAAAATTATTATAAACTTATAGATCTGCTTAGGGTCGATAATTATGTCTTAGCTCATCCGGATGAGGATGGACGAATCCTAGATATATGTATATCTATCTAGCATATGCTACGTTTTTTTCTTTTCACTAATTCAGTCTTTGGGTCTATGTCTAGCAGAGAATGTTGGAATTAGAATCAGAATAAAAATTTATTTGTTGTCAAACATTAGTTTTCAAATTGTTATAATATTATTGGTTAAATTATGTTACCAGTTTTAGTGTACAGTCAGCAAAAAATGTGGTTTACCACCTTAAGGTTGAGATTAATTTGAATGTCATAGATTTTACAGAAACTTTTGTCAAAAATGATAGACCACTCTTCTTTGCTTATTGTTCAATCACAATGTTAAGATCTATTAAAGAAATAGGTCAATAAATTAATAATTAAAAAAACAATCATGTCTATTGGCTGATATAATGATATGTCGTCCGCTGCTCATCGTGATCATGAGCGACATGAACGTATGTAAATGTAGCAAAATCAATTCAATTGAATGTTCACAAAATGACAAGTTAATGAGTCTGGGACGCGACGCATTTGTTAAAACGGTAAATAAAGTGGAAATAGCATCGCAACCGCGTTTGTCAATTATAATGTTACTCTGGCGCGAATTATTCCGAATTACTTGCACTTACGCTTGTAATACGAGGTCGATGTAATTTAATTTAACTCCGATAGCAGTTTAATTTAGAACTTTTTTTTGTTAACGGGGAGGAATCTGCATCCAGACATCCCGTCGCATATGGGTATGACGGGGGTGTGTTTTTTTTTTTTTTTTGTCAGCAAGTGACAACACAATCAAGGCATGATGTTAAGCACCACGCCTGACTATTACAAATGGCAGTGCCACCCAAAGCTTAAAGTTTAAGTGTTTGCGTGGCACTGAACTGCGCTTATCACCCCGAAACATTGTTGTTAAGTCTCTTTCGCCCAGTAATTTCACTTGCTAAAGTGCCCTTCAAACCTAAACACAGTAATGCTTGCACACTACTGCTTGTAGGTAGAATATCTGACACTGCGGTGGTACCCACTAAGACGGACTCTTGCTGAAGAGTCCTACCACCAGGTGTGTGAGGTTGTCGGACTCGACGACTCACTAAACCATCCCCGGACGCCAGCCTCAAGTTTAATTTGGACCTACCGTTACCCAACATGCTGCGGGCTGATCACATCATGGATCACATATCTCCATTGATCTCCATCTCAAACTGCCCACTATGACAGTTTGACCATAGCTCTATGTCTTTTTTTATGTTTTCTTCTAAGTGTGAAGGTGTATTAAAAACGATTTTTTTAATATACAGATAATAATATTGCTCAAATGCTGCTTATTACTTCATATAAAAACAAAAATAAACAGAATAAAATTGGTAATATTTTGGATATATCAAAAATTCGTAAAAAACGAATAGCATTTTCAAATGCAGTTTATAACGTGTTATTATAACCTTTAGTAGTTGCGTATTTTTTTAGTGGTGGATGGTAAATACTCAAAAACGGTCTATGCCCAAGCTCTATAATAAATGCTTACAGGATAAAATTGGATTGCGATTTCCAACCGGTTTTGCAAATCGGTTTTAGTACCTAGTTGTTACCAATTCAGTTGATAGGTTTTACTTTTCTGTTGATTTAGTTTCGGATGCAACTGCTTTTTCAGTTTCAGATAGTTTGTATTGCACTCGTTTTTGTAATTAAGATGAAACATTTACAGTGTAGAATTTGTCTGTTTACGTAACTCGGACCTAATGCATCATCATCATGATAGTCTTGTTATGTATTCACGACCAATGTGGCGCAGCGAGCGCAGGTCCGCCTGCGACGCGGAGGTTGCGGGTTCGTTTCCGCCTCGGATCAAATGTTTGTACGATCTACAAATATTTGTTTCGGGTGTTCTGGGTATTTTCTATATTATTAAAAAAAAAACTATCTATGTATTGTATTGTTTTAAGTATATATCAGCCATCTAGTACTCATAATACAGCTCTGTTTAACAGCAGCTTACCTTGGTGCTAGATGATGTTGTGTGAAATGTCCAGCATTATTTATTTATTTTATTATTTATGTTCCCACTGCGCTGGGACACCAGCTTTCAAGTGATTGAGCCTAAATCCATCACGATGACTCAGTAAGAATTGGAGGATGGCACGTGTTTTAAAATTTTTTGAACATGCTTACTATAAAGTAATGATTCTGAATTGTTTGCACTTACCTACGCTTTATAAAAACGGCAAAAAGGGCAAAAAGTGGATGCGAAGAGCCGAACACCGGGCTCAGTGGCGCGTATTGGGGGAGGCCTATGTCCAGCAGTGGACTAATGTGGGCTGATGATGACGATGACGCTTTATAACGAAGTGTTTTATAATGATATATTTTTTATCATATAATCATTATATTTTTTACCGTTGGAGAGCAATGCCAGTGCGCACAATTTTGAGCACGACCGGCATCGAACTCACGACCCTAGGTTCAGAAAGCGAGGTCACATTATCATCGTTTACCTACCAGAGGTAAGCAAAATAAAACCACGATAGACACTTATTTTGTTTTTGTAAATGAAAATCTGACGTTAGATTATAAAGAACTTTCCCTGCACTTCCATCCCTCACTTAAGTGGAAAAAGTTAAAACATAAAAAAATCGTAACTTGTTCCGAAATATTACTTAGGACATCAAAAGGAGATAAGCACATATTACGAATGTATACAGCTCGGTTCCCGGTAGCTTCAAAGCAATTTTCTTTTATAATGAAGATATTCCTCCGGTGTTATTCAAAAAGTCTACCTTTTATGAAGCTTCGAGCACAGATTTTATGGCTACACAGCTTGTTCACTGTATATTATTATTACTCCGTAAACTTGAATGAAAATCACCAGACACATCGATCGATCTATAGATATTTTTTCTCTTCATTTATCTATGTAATTGACGAGCTCGGTGGTGTGGTGGGAAAGTGTCAGTTTGAGAAGCGAGTAGTTTCAGGTTCACTTTGCTTTAGGATAACAAATATTTGTTCCTGGTCTGAGTGTTTCTATGTTTTACATAATGTAGGTATTTAAAAAACAATTTATTTTTAAATAATGAATGAACGAATAAAAATATTTTTAGAAAAACACCTTACAAACTAAATAACATAATCTAAAGAGAACAAAATAGCTGATGTACAATGGGTGGTCTTTTGAAGAAGCAACCTTTTCCAGGTGATGAGTAGATTATTAGTTAAGACCCAATCACTCTCACTTATGAGTAGACCAAGAGTAACGCTAGGGAATGGAGGAAGTAATAACCTGGTAGCAACCTATTTGAGTGATTAAGCCTTTACTTTGCGGAAATCCATATTTAATAACTTAGTAGTGACCTATTTGTAACATTTCAGTTTAAGCCGTTTTAAAATGCCTCCGGCGTTTTGCTTAGCAATTCAAATCGTAAAGCTCAGGACGGTGTCAGTAGCCGGTAAATTAAATTTAATGATGTGCCCAATTGTGCTTCGGTTGCTAAGTTTCAAACGTCCGGTGAAAGTTGTTATATTAACAAACAGCTTGATTTTCCGAAAAACTCACCGCAGATATTTGCAACAAACGCAAATATTAAACATCAAAATTATGCATAAAAAAAAGATTTATATAATATATAAGGTCATTCATTATCAACCTGACAAACTTAAGGGGTAGGTTCCACACATAAAAAAAAAAATACTTGTACTTTTTTTTTTTTACTAAACGTTTTTTTTTTATAAAATTTAAAAAAAATAATTACGTAATTCTGCTTCATAATTAGTTATCCTTGTTAGAAATCGAAAAGGCAGCGCTCGGCACGTGTTAGTGACCCGCGCGTCAATGAACTGCGGGTCACTAACCCGCGCGTCCTTGACCTGCGCGTGTCCTTGACCCGCTACGGGGCGCGCACACTCGAATATTTCATTATTACGTCGCTTAACTCGATTCCCAACAATGATAAATAATAATTGAGCGGAAAAACGTAATCGATTTTTTTTTGTTTACTTGTGATTTTTAAGACAAAACATACATAAAAAAAAAAAAAATTATAGGTACATATATTTTTTTTTTTAGGTGTGGAACCTATCCCTTAAGTTTGTCAGGTTGATAATGAATGACCCTGTATACATATTTGCAGTTGTAAAAATCCGCGATTGGACGGTACGCGAATAGTGGGGTAAATTATCCCAGTGCTGGGAAAAGACCTTTGACTTTATCTTCTATGTTTTTTGATTTTGTGCGTCTCTTGCCAGCCTATATGACACTCTACTCGTAAGTCCTCAATTTCATAGGCAAGTTCGAATTTCTTCAACAGGACAAATGTTTGCATGATCTCCTAATATTTGTCCCGAGTCTGGGTATTGTAAATACCGTGACACAAGAAATCCTAGTGGTTCAAGACTATTGTTGTTTAAGACTTGTATGTGAATTTTGGTAGTGTTACAAAAAAAGACAGAAAGAAACAACTTTTTTATAAGAAAAATCTTTTTTCCAGTGGGTCAACAATCTTTGACTCATTTAAACTCCCGTATAAAACCAGTAACCCTTCTTAGGTCAATAAATACAAAGTTGTAAATAGGTTTATCCTTTCAAAAGTGTAATTAGAAACCAAGAACAAAGGGCGATTAGTACTTTTTGTATGCCACAGCGCTTTTACAGTATCCTATAAAACATCGGACCCTCCCAATATTTTGTTCAGGAAAAATGGTAGCACTTTGGCAAGCCTCCATTCTGGTTTAACGGGGTTTCCATCTTTTTAATGTAGCTTAATGTGTATTTAGCTCTTTGTTAGTCGATTTACAAAAATATGGTTAAGTAAGGCTTTTAAAGTACCGCATTACAGAGATCAAACATTAACACTGGTGAAGAGTCGTGAGTCAAGTACTTCCTCTAGAGAAGACAAATAACGAATAAATTGTTTGACAAATGTAAAAGTATCGTCCAACTACTCAATCAATTTAATCAATTTACTTTTTTTTTCAACAGTCAATATTTATGGGGTGTTGGTAGTTCATTTTACGCACTATAAAAAACACTGTACAAATTGGTTGCTGGACAATACGGTAGCGTACTTGTCGTAGTATTAATATCCTGTTCTGAGCTATTGTCTTACAAGTTTTTCGTGATTCGCCTTTAGAACAAAATTACGGGTTAGTTTCGTTATCCCCCAGTCCCGTATTCACCCGATCCGTTCTCACCCGATTTAAATAAAATTTATATCAATATTTTTATCGTTTTGCGTTGATTTACATTAAGTTACGTTGAAAACTAAAGTGCTTGTATTTTATTCTCATTTTAGTTGAGTAGGTACCTGTTTAGTTTTTGTTCATTTATGTTTTTATCATTTTCGAGTAATATGAAATTTACTTACGCACATTATTATTATTGTTGTTTTTTTTATCGAAATTAAGTACTGTGCGTCTGTCCTTCTGTACGTATGTATTTACGCCTAGATCTTATAAACCAAGTATGTAACGGATTTAAATGTGGTTTTTATTAATAGATGGAGAGATTTAAGAAAAAAGCTTCTACGAATATTACTATTACGATTAAACAATACTCCCTTAACTCACGACTATGGATTCCAGATTTTTTTTTACTGTTGTTGTAGTAAATGTAGTACTTAACTTTGTTTAAGTATTTAGTAATATAGGGTTTACAAACTTACCATCTAGAACATTCTTACATACTATTCATGTTTCTTAGACTAATAAAAAATAAAATTACGTACCTATGCACGAGTTCTACGGGGTCTCCAGTACATTGTAAGTAGTACTAACTATAGGGTTGGTAAGTTAATAGTGTATATAGTCAAGTGACTACCCTCCGTACTAGTTTTCACTGTATGACGGCAGGGCGTCGTTGCTCTTCCATGTGACTTATTAACAATTAACTAGCTACAGACACTGCAACTATTATAGCCAGCTGTGACGCGTAACATGTTAACAATGAGAGGTTTTCGTCTCAAGTTATTAAAAAAAAGCTGTCTATTTAGATGGCGGTAGCTCAACTGGCGAGCCCAAGAGAATGTAAGCACTACGTTTGGCGAGCTATGGTGAATGTGTAGGGAATTTAACATTGGTTGCTCCTGCTGTCACTGTCTGTCATAACTCTGGCTGGTGTCAAAGTCATAGTACGTACTACGTAGTACATTAACTTTGGTCTTACTGGAGTTAATCCGCTTGACACTTGACGAAACAAAAACGGAGTTACCAACTTATTCTTGTTTTGATAACCTTTCCCAGTATGGCAGTAGGGCAGATAGTGCCATCTGTCAAAGCAATCGGAACTACTTGTACTTTTTTAATTTCGAATCGAAAACCTCTCATTTGATCGACTTGACGTTCATGCGAACATAAAAACAATAAGTTGGTTATGTCAACTAATCACATATTTTAAAATCCACGAAACTTAACCTTCCTGCTTGGCTTTTTCTATTTGAACCCTCATTTCTTATTACATCAGTGTCATGGTGATTTCAACATGATCTCAATTTGATGACACGTAGAAAGGAAAAGGAATGATTTACGTTTAAGCCTGATATGGGTATGACTGATGGTAGGGCGGGCGAGGGGTCCATTTTTATGATTTGAGGTACAGAAACCTAAAAGTTACTACGTAATCACTTAATAAAAAACTCGCTTAACCCTATTTTATGAAAGGTTTAAAAGAAATGTGGTCATTTCTGACACTTTTGCATTTCGCACTTTCAACTTTTTGTTTGGGGGCGGAAACTTTGAAAGCTTTTTATAAAGCTCTTTATTTTCACTGCCATGTCTCTTAGGCGTTTGTAAAAACCAGTTTACTTGTAGCATTTGATGTTTATTTGTGGCGTTTGATGCTCACTGGGACGAGGTGATGCCGATACGATATTGATTAATTTTAATACGTCTTGCAAGCTATAGGTGAATTTATGCCAGCCTCACGCACTCCAGCTTAGAAGTATCTCGTGTGCCAGTAATTTCACCGGAAACCAAACCCTTCACACCGGAACACAGCAATGCGAGCATTACTGCTCGGCGGCAGAAATATGTTTGGTGGCAGTCCTTCCCCGGACGAGATCTATCACAGAGAACTCTACTACTCTTAACTTACTTGACTTGACTCTTACTTGAGCGTACTATGTTATCTGTGCTTGAGCGATATATATATATATGACTTTAGCATGCAAGATTTAATTAGTTACAATACCTTGGGGCTAGATAATGCTGTGTGGATTGTCCAATAAAAAAAATATATATATATGTATACGAAAACTTTTAAATGGTCTATAGTTGTATCTTTAGATTACTAATATTTTGTCTTTTTACGATCATTTGTTCTCTAAAAAAACCCACTACAACTTTAAAACGGCACTAGCAACCACTATAAGACAGGATAATGCAATTCACTTTGTGCCTGATTCGTGTAGTTGTGAATCCTCTTGGGAATTCTTACTTATTGTACTTATTGTATACAGTAGATAGTATACCTACTTACATCTGTGTGTACTTAGATCTATCAGTACATGGATACAGACTAAAAAATACAACTTTCTTAGTCGTTATTTCTTATCGAAATAGTCATTGTTTTTAATTAAAAAAATATCGATGTAATATTGTTTCAATGATCATTTTAGTATTTTTTCGTTTTACTATAAAATTCATATAAAATTGCAAGAATCCCAGACCGAGTAATAAGATAAAAAAAATCACTCTAAACTATTCTACAATAGTAACTCAACAAATTGTGCCTATTTGTATTTGTTTCCGGATAAGCCGGGATACGTGAATCAAAGAGGATCACTACAAAAGTACTGCAATCTATCTTTGCAATAGAGCTGCAAATACTGCAAACGTTAATTCAAGCGTCACTCAGAAACTTTTCAATAGAACTAGTCGTAAAAATGCAATTTCGCTCACGATCTGTGTAGGTCTAGGTACTTTGGTGCACATAAATCAGTCAGTCTAACAAGACAAAAGTAAACAGACAAAACGTTGCGAAATTGCGAAAGTTTGAAACAAATTCTGACTCTGACCGTGTTTTACTTGATTCGCGTATGTATTTGCTAGCTGGGAACGTATCAGAATTATACAAAAACCGTGTCACAATGAACTTTAAAGCACCCGTCGTTATTTTCTTGGCAATAAGAGTATTTATAAATAATAAATAAATAAATAATGCTGGACAATTCACACAGCATCATCTAGCCCCAGGTAAGCTGCTGTTAAACAGAGCTGTGTTATGGAGACTAGATGACTGATATATATTTAATACAATACAATACATAGATATATATTTTTTTTATTATATATAGAAAACACCCAGAACACCCGGAACAAATATTTGTAGATCGTACAAACATTTGACCCGAGGCGGGAATCGAACCCGCAACCTCCGCGTCGCAGGCGGACCTGCGCCCGCTGCGCCACATCGGTCGTCTTTGCAGTTTATTATTGAAACATTCAGTGATAAAATCCAGTGAGTCCATTTTAGAAACATGGGATTGTTCAAAATGCAGCGGCTATAGCAATAGCTGCGTTGACATGACGCATGTCACCTGCGTAACTACCCGCGCGAATTCGTGCAAACATAGTTGCATAGTTTATTACTGAATATGTTTTCCAAATATAAATAGTTTGCCGAAGGCCTCTGTCATGATCAAATAACTTCACTACTACAGGAGAGCACACTAAACTAAAGTTTAGATAATCCCAAAATGTTTTTTCGACATGAACCTACAACCCTCTGCTAGTGGGTTCAAGTCCCGCATGAGGTAAAAATTTTAGGATATTACAAACATTAGTATTCGTTCGCCTAATGTTTAGCACTATGTCTGATCGTATCGGCCGCTTCGTTACCTAAAGCTTTAAGTTTTGCCAAATATGCTGTTATTTAAATAAAATGGAAGTGTAAATGAGGTCGCCAGAAGCCAGGATGCAATAAATTCGTATAACACCTATCAGCATGCCATTTTGCTCCTTCGCCTCAGGTGAGAAGTGCACTTTGCTCTATAATAACTTTAAAATGTAATATTTGCTTTCTTGCTGAACACAGAGCAATCTCTAAGGAAATTCAGTCCTTTTTCAATGTTAAGAGACTGATTTATTTGGGAAATATTTTACCGCATCGGATTTTAAACGTAATTTACAGAACAAAGGAGGTTGATATTAAAGCTCTTTTAATGCGAAAGTTATTTATCGTAAAGCAGCTTTCAGACGATAAGCCTAAAGTATAATTATAGCCTGGAGTTTTTGACGACCAACCTAAGTACAATGGCCTGCAAAAAAACCAACCCACCCTAACTTTTTGGTTAGGGTGGGTAAATTTTTTTGCGGTCTAGTATATTTATTAATGGGTCATCATCATCATGACAGCCTTCTATTGTTCCCACTGCTGGAACACTGGCCTACTCTTAAGCGAGAGCGATTGGGTCTTTATCCACCACGCGGACCCAATGCGGATTGGTGGATGGCACATGTCTTTTGAGTTTTTAGTTCTTGGACATGCCGGTTTCCATACGATGTTTTCCTTCACCGTATGAGACCTCTGACATTGCGCACATACATTTTTCGAATAGAAAAATCCATTGGTGCACGACCGGATTCGAACCCACTACCTCAGGTCAGAAGGCGGGGTCACCCCTAGACCACCAGTGCTCTTAGACCACCAGTACTATTAATCGTTGCACGGAGGTTAATAATTTTACCCTTCAAGTTTGTAAAATTATAAGCTAAGCTACAGGCGTTTCACTAGTCAATAAATGAAATCGTTATTGACCGAATTGTCACTGAAAATTGACAATTTTCTAATCAATCAACGATACAGTCTTGCAGTCTGTGTAAAAAATTCAATCAAAACTCTATTCAATGAACGGTTTAGCAAATCTGGGTACTTTTTTTTTTCTCTGCTGTTGTTCAAGATCTGTAAACTAAAACTGATCAAGTCAAGTAACTTTTTTCGTTTCTATAATAATAACAATAGTGTTTTTTGAAGTTAGACGTACATCGAAAATACAGTGGTAAGTAACCAGACAGTAGCAAATTAGAGTTGTACTTACATAAAACCAAATAACGGTTTGGCTTTTCAAAAAACAAGTGTTCAGTTTCCTTTGAGCGATTGTGTTAATCTACAACCAATTTTATGTTATTGTATCAGTCTGTCGGTTTGAACACTGCAGCGGAATGAAACTCGATTATAAAAAGCCTAACTAGAGAAAATAATTAATACAATATAATACAATACTCGTAATTTAATCCACGGGAGTTATTTTTCATTATCGTTCATCGAACGGGTAGCGCAAGCTTGAAATTGATTGGAGCTCGGAATACGAATGTGGTTTCATTTGTTTGATACATCGACCGTTTTGAATAGGACAGTTTTTTCAATAGTCGAGAGCCCAGCTGGATAAACTATTTATTGCATTTTGTAGTTTGGCAGTATTGCAAAATCTTTCAGCAGTAGAAACGTTTTTGACTATAACCTAAAAATAGTGTTTCAATAATAAATTAAAAAATAAATATCATTCTAATAAATATTTTTAGACTCGCAGGAAGACCAAGAGAGAAAAAAATAAAGAGAGTGGAAAGTGAATCGAGACTCTATCTCTGAGTTTGATTATATTCTGAGACATTATGCTTGAAAACTTAATCTGGGTAACAGAAAAGGCTTGCAAATCGCTAAACTACTTAGGCATTGAAGAAGAAACTTGTTGCAGTAATTTATTAACACTGTTATAACGCCCCCGACTTTATCTGCGCTGTTTTCTTGATACAAAGTTCATCTTCTTGCTGCGTCCTCTAGAAGTTGACATCGGGAACTTTTGCAGCACCTTTACAGGATTACAAGGAACACACCCTCATAACTTTCAGGTAACATCTCTAGAAATTATCGTTTTGGTTGTACCTAAGTAAATATTTTTTTACATCAGCATATTATGATGAGACGCTGAAGTCGTTCACCTGATAGTAATTAAGTGTCACGCCTGACCATAACAGCTGCCGCGTCGCCCAGTTCCGCATGACGCTGCATACTCGACACCTCGAGACGTAGTTGTTTGCTTACTTTGCTTAGTAATTTCACTCAGTCACCTCCCTAGAAGGAAGTTTATTTTAGTGAACGCCTGACAAACCGTTACGTTATACGCGGAAGCCTCTCTGACCAAAGCCAGGACCTATTGCGGTAGGTCTTGCCACCTTCTCGTAAAGAACTTACAGTGCGGTACTCATGCGAGTGGCTCGTGAACCAAACAGAGAACTACCATTTATTCAAAATGGTGCCGGAGCCGTCATGGTCGCTCACCACCTGCACCCCCGAAGAGATGCTAACTTTAATCCCAGCTGGGACGTTATTGAAGCTAACTACCATTTCTCCATGAATGGTGCGTGCCGGCATTACATTACATTACAGTTCCGCATTACGTTATAGCTCCGGAGCTGCAAGCACATTCTCGAGGCCACCAAGAACGTCTTCCCATTGCTGCAGCTTGGTCAATCAGCCATTCAGTTAACGCAACGAATAAGGAGTATTTACAAACGGCTCAACTGCCACAAGAATATGCCGTGCAAAATAGGAAAGTTCAAAAGCACTACCGCTTACCAGAGTTCATAAAAACAAGTTAATACTTTATACTGTAGCGCGCAGTTTGCTACTAAATCTCAAACAGATTTAACGTTGCGTCTCTGTTTTATTAAATTTAGTTGAGGCGTCTCTTGCTGCTACAACTTGCAGAGAGCTTGCGACATCTGCTGGAACTAGTGCTGATTATAAAAAAGCCGGAAAAATTTAGCAGCTCCGGCTAAAAAAATATACAATGTTATCAAACTAAATGTATTATAGTTTTCGCGTTTGTTATCTATAATAATTATGTCGATCTAATTTTCACTAAAACGGGATATTTACCAAGGTGCATTTAACTGCGCCAAAGTATCGGGAATCAATAAAACTTACAAAGCATGATACCTAAATATCCTGTTATTAATAAAAAATATGTTAATAACTATGATAGTTTCAGAAACTATATGCCGATCTGTCACCCAGCGCTGATCGCCTAGGGTGACAGGGTTTCTTTACCGTGTTACAAAATCTGGCTAAAGCCGAGATTTAGGTACAACTCTAGTTGCGTTTTTACACCTTTTTACTTTAAATTACTTGCAAAATCTGCAAAGAGAAATCTTTGACGTTACGTTACGTTTGAAATCGTTACTGAAAAGTCATCATTTTCCTGCCCTTTTTCCCACGTTATGTGGGGTCGGCACAACATGTTCCTTTCTTCCATATATTATATTATATTTCCATTATATTCATTTCATTTCTACTGAAAAGTAACGATGAAAAAGTGAGACAAATAGAAAAGACTTACAAGATAGCTTTTACACAATGAGTAGTTTTCGTCTCAAATTATAAAAAAAAAAACTGTCTATTTAGATGGCGGTAGCTCAACTGGCTAGCCCAAGAAATGTAAGCACTACGTTTGGCGAGCTTTGGTGAATATGTAGGGAATTCAATATTGGTTGCTGTCACTGTCTGTCATACCTCTGGCTGGTGTCAAAGTCATAGTACGTACTACGTAGTACATTAACTTTGGTCGTACTGGAGTGGAAATCAAATACAAACGAAAGGAAATAAAATCATTTGACACGAGACGAAACAAAAACGGAGTTACCAACTTTTTTCTTGTTTTGATAACCTTTCACAGTATGGCAGTAGGGCAGCTAGCGCCATCTGTCAAAGCAATCGCAACTACTTTTTTTTAAAATCCCGAATCCAAAAACCTCATTATCACAATTATTTGACACTGGCAAAATTGTCATAACTGACAGACTGCCATAAAAAATGACTTATACGAACTTACTATGATTATTCTATTCTATTCTGCTAACTTTTGTTCATGATATAGTTACTAGCGCAGCGCGTCGTGTAAGCTTCGGATAGGCTTGTACCCGGTACGGTGGCTTGCCGGTAACAATGACAAACGACCGAATGAGATCACACCCTGTAGTATTAGTACAGGCGTTGACTGCAGGGTACTGATAAGATACCGACACCAAACAGGTACTAGGTGTTGTCAGCTTAAAAACGTTAACATGCTCAAAAAATGGTACAAAAACTCTTGGCATTTTTTGGCACACACAAGAAAGCCATTCTGACTAGATAGTTTGCTGTTTTAGCTCAAAGAAGTGATCAGTTTACTTGTGCACCACTAAGTGCTTTGATAAAGTGGCTACGTAGCAATTACAAAATGTTGCTCTATATTGAACAGAGAGCATTAGCGTATTTTTAGCAACGTTTTGAGGAAGTACTATAATACAAAAACCGAAACATAAATAAAACTAAGCTTTTCACTTCTGTATTATTGTGTATTAAAAAAAATATACTTGCAAACCCTATGCAAAAAAATGCCTATACGGAGGCCGTGTTAGATACCTTCGGGTGGCTTATAAACTTCGACACTGGTCACTAACAGTCTTAAAGTTATTCTAACAGGCAATAAGCTATGAATTGAGATTTAATAAAATGTTACTCAGTTTAAGCAAAAAAAAATGCTATTGTCAAAATTTCATAAAACTACTTATAACATGTTTAAACAATATTCAAAACTAAACTGATAGACTATCATCATGTAAATGTTTTAATGCGTAAAAACAATAAAAACGATAATTATGTATTTGATATTATAAATTTAGGTGTTCGATAACACATTCTATTTTGCACAGCTAATAAACGTAACAAGAACAGTGTTGGCATCTCCAACGAACCCGTAGAGAAGCATAAATGGGCTGCAGCTTAAATTATCGCGACATTTTCTCGATAGGTCGGGGATTGCCGGATTTTCTTCGAACAAACCAATACTCTCCAATAAAAGCGAGCCAGATTAAAGGATTGATGCATCCGCGAAAGAGCAACGAACACGGTTGCTGAAATTGAAGATTTGTCTTTTCCAAACGTTATTATTTAGCCGTTACTGTCTGCAGAAAAATTGCCTTTATTCCCTCTTCGCGATATTATACTTTGAGTACATGTGGTAGGATAAGAGTCAGTAAGCTGCATTGTTAGTTTGCGGCTAATGCCACACACACACTTTTTTATGTATAATGTCTGTGGAACTGTTTAAAACGTACGTAGCGTGCGACGTACCTAATAAATCAGACCTCAGACCCACAGACCCGTCATCTCATTGGGTCATTGGTTCATAATTACGTCACTTTCCTAATTATACAAGTAGGTAATCATTTTAGAAACTAAATATAAGAACATACAATACCTCCATTCTGAAGTACAATTAAAACATTAAAAGGAAATGAAGCATTTTAATATTCATTTTTGGCAACGCGACAAATGCCCGGAATTATTTTTCAGGCGTTAACTACGTGACAAGAAATGAAAACGGTTTTATTCTCCGATTATAAGTCATTTGATTCGGATGATTATTCACCGAGGTTAAATTAACCATTACTTTGAGAACGTTGTACTACTGCTACGTTTACTAATTAATAAATTACAAATATTAAGCAAACATAAAAAGGACTAGTTAAAAAAAATATGCTGTCAGCGTTTTGACGGTCGGTCTGTTCGTCTGTTTTTTAACATAACTAACCAGTTTTTTTTTTTTTTTATACTACTAAAGTGGTAACCAAGCGTACGGCCCACTTGATGGTCAGCGGTTACCGTAGCCTATGTACGCATGCAACATCATAGATATCACTTGCGTGTTACTACCCTAAGACCTTAGATGGTAAGTCTCATCTGCCTGTAATTTCACCGGAAACCATACCCTTCGAACAGGAACACAGCAATGCGAGCATTACTGCTTGGCGGCAGAAATAGGTATGGTGGTAGTCCTTCCCCGGACGAGCTCTATCACAAAGAACTCTACTACTTTTCAATTAATAACGTTAGTTATGTTTGCCCCATTAATGGTGCAAACTTAAATAACTACGTTTGCCCCATTAATGGAGCAACTCAATGGTAACAACTACTCTCGATATAACTACGGTCAAGAGACCAACTGGTTACAACAACTACAGACAGGTTGTTTCATATAGAATTTCGTTATAACTTATGAACAATATCCCTATTGATATGTAACCAACTCAATAGTGCAAACGTAACCACGGAGATTTAGTAGCTCAGCCTAATAGAGTGGTCTAGAATCACGAAATGAATAATATCAAGTACCGTGTCGAGGTGTAATTTAGACAAATGATCCAATAATTTTCGGCAACCCACAAATGCTTGGATAATAATAAATTGCTGATTATAAGAAAAAAATATATGAAACGCCATGAATACAAAATCAAATGGGTGTAAAGTATTTTTATATCAGCAAATGACAAGACAGTCAAGTTACTCGCCTGGTGTTCAGCGGCACGCCTGATCTTATCAGATACAGTTCCACCCAAAGATTCTAAATAATTTTCTTAATTTTATTATTATTGTATCATAAATCATAAAACAGCGTGACAATAAATCTTCAGAATATGTACACGTTCCACTAATACACAGTATCTATTGTTTTAATTAAACAATACCCTCACTCGGCACTATTGTATTACTGTTGGTTTGTATTGGTAACGGCGGAAGCAATCACACACTTATTATTGTAAAAACATCAGAGTTTGGTTGTCTGCTACACCATCACACTATTATTATAAATGCCTAAATTTCGGTTCGGAGGTTCGGTACTCCAGAACGGCTAAACGGATCTGGATAAAATGTCTGGATTAGCACATAAATTGCTTTTAAAACGCTTGACGACTGATGTGTCCCGGCGGGCGATGGTCCGCCTGCAACGCAGGTGGTTGCGGGTTCGATTTCCGCCTTGGGACAAATGTTTGTACGATCTGCAAATATTTGTTCCGCGTGTTCGGGGTA